>OX403619.1:43946032-45360407 GCA_948107695.1 Meliscaeva auricollis | reverse complement strand
AGGTGACAGTATATCAGTAAGTCCTCTTCTGATTACATCCAGGATATTGGAAAAAAACGCGATTTTAATAGCAATTTGCTCAATTTTGTTGACAGTTTGTTGATGTGGATATCAACGGAATCGAGTGCTCGCAAAATCGTTCTTAGTCCGTTCCTGGAGGTGTTATCCTACATTTGAGAGAAAGATTGTTGTTTTGGTGCAGTAAGAATGGTTGATTTCGGTCGATGGGAACTGATAGCTAGTGAATGTTGAAAGCAGTGACTTCAAACCAAGCACCTTCAAATTTGTATTCCCTTTTCTTTTTTTTGTGCAACAAATTAACTAAAGAATTTGATGATAAAATTTTAATTGCCATTCTCTTTTTCAATAAAAATAATAAAACAAAATTCTTTCATGTTAAACCAACCATCGAGAACCTGATCTATATATAGCTTGGGTATTCTATGCACAAAAGAAATTATTGCGATAATTTAATCCTAACGCGCGACAAAACCTTTTATATCCTTGCGTCGGTCGTCGGTGGATGGCGCACAGTGCGTCGATTGTATGGAGATGATGGAAAAAAATCAATTTTCAAAAACTAAGCTGAGTTTGCATAAAAAATTTATTGCAAATGTAATAACAACAAGTTTTACAAAGTTTAGCAAAATTTTCACGCCCCCTGCCACGCCCACTTCTGAATATGATTATTTATATCTAGAAAACGGCATGCACGATTTGAATAAAACTGAAGAAATTTGATGATCGAGCTCAAAAATATAAAATGGTGTCGACCATATCCGCCCCCTGCCACGCCTACTTTTGTATAAATGATTCAATTCAGGAACTTGTAATTATGGGAATTCGAAAAAAAATAAAAAAACGATATTTTTTGTGTATGGATAATTTTTTTTAATATTTAAATTTTATTCTTGTGAAGTTAATATGAGCTGTTAATATATTAAATTGAACAATTAAAAATGGTTTTTCAATTTTCTGTATCCGAAGAAGATGATTGATTATCGTCATCGTCATCACAGTTAATTATATATTTTTTGATAGTGTCATCGTAAATTTTGGGCTTTCTTTTAATTGTTGATGCGTGTTTTGCTAAGATTTCTTGATCTTCAGGCTCTAAATTTGATTGTTTATTTAATTTTAACTCCATAAACTCCAAAACATCACGCACTCGGGCTGTTGAGTTGGAAAACCAAACATCAAAAAGCTCCCTATTTGAACACATTCTGTAAAAAATACTTGTAAACAAACACTTGTTGCAAGAGAAAGTGCAGGCTTCTGCAAAAAAAACTTACTTTTTTTAAAAGGTATAATTGTTTACTTTCTTTAAATAAAAACACTTTTTTCCCATCGGACCCCGCCAAAAATATATAGCTTATCGAAGTTAGTACTTAACACGCACAAAGAAGCTTTGATTTGGACTCTCAAAAAAAATATAAATTTACATGCAAAAAAAAATAATGCAGTTAGAATAATTATATTTTCTCTCCTGAATATGAATCTAGCAAAAAAAATATCATATGTTCTTTTTTTCTTCAACAAAAGCTCTTTTGACCGTTAACTAAAAATCTTACTCTCATTATTTGTTTTTTTTTATTGATCTTCTGAGCATCTCTGACGACAGAAGATTGAACTTTATCATAAATTAACTGTTGATTCATTCACTCAGACTAATTACCTTGAATTTGGCATACTTGCTCCACATTTTTGGCAAATTTTTTTTTTTGATTTTTTTCCACTAGTCGCCGCACTGTGTGGCGTGGCGTTGGCTGGTTTTATATCGATGATACTTGGAAATGTGGGAGCCTAGAGTGTCATCATCAATATACTTTAGTCTCTACATTCAAAGTCATCTTCGTCACATGATAAAATACATACCTAGCTATAGAAAGACACACGATACCATGATGGGTAAAGAGTTTCAACAATCTATGCGGAGAGTGCAATATACCCTCCAGTATACAAACAGCGATATCACATTCAAAGGGATAAGAAGAATCTTCACTGGATGGAATCTATATTATTTTGATTACTGCGAGTTCAAGGGCTTTGATAGACCTATACAAGCAGAGCAGTGCAGCACAGCGGCTTTTAAATTGTGATATTGAACTGAAGACATATCGCATAGAGTGTAGTGAAGTGAAGTCAATGCACTTGAATGTTGCCTTTGGAAATTTTAGAATGTTTCCAATTAAATTGATGCAAATGTGTTTTAATGGGCACGTGGGTGTGTTGTATTCCCATTAAGGGTACCAACCTATTTATAGGGTAAGGTACTTAGTAAATACTTGCGGCAATATCTAATTAGGTTTTCTGAATGATGAGGGGGTTAAAAACATTTTAATTTGTTTTTTGTTATTGTTGTTGGAGAGTGTCTTTGGGCTTGTGAAGGTTTTGGAGGTATTTAAGACCTACGAAACATTTTTTTGTTATTTTTTGTTTTATCCTAGACATCAAACTAGAGATTTGGTTTCATTAATTTTATTATAATGTTACCAGAAGACTCATCCTTCTTTTAATTTGTTATTTCAATTTGTCTTTGTAAAAGCAAGTAGAAGTATCAAAACAGATTTAGTGCCTAGAAGTTGTTTGTGTACTTCAAGTTACTTTCTGACTATTACTAAACTAAAATAACCATTTGATCAGAAACAACTTTAGAAGGGTTTTGCTTATGATGCGTTTTGTTAACTTATAGCATTTATAAGGTGATAGAAGAGGTTCTTTGAGGGGGGGGGGGGGAAGTACTTATAAATACCTTACTAGCGACTTTCAAAGGAAATTACTTGCTGAAATCAATGGAATCCTCATCTACTTGGCAGAAAAGCATGTGAAATGGTGTTTTCAGATTCTTTTTTTCATCCTACTTATCAGAATTTTGGCATCACTAAATGCGCGCTACTTAAATATGAGACCTGCCTCTTCTAAGTGCTGAATGCTATGGACTATCATGTCGGAGGTCTGTGTTCGATTTCGAACCTATGCCATCTTAATTTTTTTTTAGGGGTACTGCCTCTTGCTAGAAATTGACAAACCTCCAAGAAGACAACAAACTTGACAAACCTGAAGAGTGTGTCTCAGCTAGTCAGTCGGAACCAGAAGAATACAATTGTAGATCCCTTGGAATCCTCCTAACTACACACAACAGGAAATGGTTAAGAGTGTCCGTCACTAGGCCTTGGTTCTTCATGAGCTAGTCGTGCCACAAGATTTATTTATCGTCTAAATCAGTGGTTTCCAATAATTTTTAGCTTGGTAGCCTACTGGTTAATATAGTGGAACGCATGTCTCACCAGCCAAATTTTCGAACACGGAATACAACAGCAAAAAGCGTTTATCATAACAGAATACAGTTGGAAATCATCAAAAAGGCCGCGTGTAAAACTTTAGGAAAAAGCACAAGAAACGGAAAAATATTGCGAACAATCGCATTTAAAAAGAGCCTAAGACAAACGCTTATTACCGCGAAAAAAAACTAAGCGTGTCACTAAATAAAGAGGAAAAACATGCGAAATACCTTGGACTATTGCAATACTAATCGGGTAATACTTTGAAAAGAAGAGTAGAATACTCGTAAGAGATCGCGGAAAAACGAGGAAAAACGTTAAGAGTATACACCCGAGAAAACCCACAAGAAGTAACAGAGAAAGTGTGAAAAGTCGCTTAATAAAAAGTGAAAGGAAACGGAAAATGTACAAAATATCGCGAACTACTGTCGTACAAGAACAAGAAAAAAATTAGAAAAGTGACGGAGAAAAGCCCGGAAAGTCACAAAGAAATCGCAAACATAAAGTGCATCGGGCATGGAAAGTCGCGAAAAAGGCAAAATACAACGAACTACCACAGAATAAAATTGCGTAAGACTTTGGAAAAAAGTTCAGCATACCGCGAAGAATAACATTCCCGTGTCACAAAGAAAGTGCAAAAAAAGCCGTAGAAAAAATTTAAAATGATAAACTCCAATTTTGTAACAGTCAAAAAGCCAGCTAGCTGAAAATATTTAATTAATACTGGAAAATGCGGAACGAAGTCCGCTGGGTCAGCTAGTCTTTAATATAATTTGAATATTTCAATCTATCTAACTCAATGCGTGACGCAGCGCCCCTCTCTACATTCTGCAGCGCATCAGGGCTGCGGCCCACACTTTGCAAACCACTGGTCTAAATGATGTCGTTGATGTTTGCTTTTCACGCTATCAGGCCTCTTGTCAAGTCTTATGCTTTGATAGAATAATTTTTAATCTTGGAGCTCTTCTGATTGTCCGGCCAATTGATTCTTCTTCTCATAGGAATTGTGGTGGTCATTACCAATAGAAGACAGCTGTTTGAAGTGATGTCTCGCAGATGTCAAGCATTTCTTCTGTAGGGTTATTCTATTTCTATTTTTGGAGGCTTTAGATTCGGAATTTGCTTGATTTTTGGTCTTGTGTGTATCGAAGGAGTATGGAGAAGAAGATTCAACGACGAGCTACTTCTTCGGTAGCACTCATCTAGTAGGATTCTGTGTTCATATCGTTTGTTTAAGGAATTCTTCGAAGTTTCAGAGATGTAAGCTGTGGTGGTTGCAGTTTTTCCACTTTGACATTTCTCCTCATGACTCTTGTGTGACTAAAATTTTCATCGGATAAACGTACACGAAGCTAAACACCAAAAAAATTTTACCCACAGTCAGTATTCTGGAGGAATTTTGGTTCGAGGTTCGATAATAAGAAAGCAGCCAAGTGCCTGAGTGAATCATAAGCAAACGGTTCTCTTTTCATTACCCGCTTGTGCCTGTAAAAAAAACTGGTTATGCAGACTGATAACTTATCCTTTTCCCTTCTTTTTCCTGGAGAGGCTGACCCATGAGTCATATTTCATGGATCCGATGAACTCAACGTTTGTCTTTCTTCACTTTTCGATTATCCAATGGCACCACTTGACGCTTTAAGCAGTTGCAGTACGTATTTGAGAAAATTAAAAACATAAACCTCACGTTGGACGCCATTTTATTACGAAACATGAAAAGCGGAGGAAAAGTAACGAAGATGGGTACAAACAAGTTGGAAAGGAAAAAAGTCAGTTACCAATTCCCTCTTACCCTCTGTCCTATGCCCATAGTGTAATAATATACAATTCAATGACGTGCTGTTTGTTTCCTGTTCTTGAATCCGAAAATATATTTCCATTCACTCTTTAATCTTTAATATTTCTCTGTAAAATCTCTCTCTTTTTTCTTAAATTCTTCTTCTTTTCAAAATACAATTTTTTGTCTTCCCAAACAATTCTGTTTCGCTGTTTTTTGTCTCAATTTTAATATTACTCCCCATTCATAAAATAAAATAACGTCTGTAAGTAGTTTCTGGTAGAACAATAACTTAACACTTAACTCTAGCCTAGCACTGCAATTAATTACACTTACATTTTTTTTTTTCTATTTCAAGGTTTTCATTTAACAAAAAAAAAAATAAAATCAACTAAAAGGAACACAAAAACAAAAACAAGGAAAAAGAACCAAAAAAGAAAAAAAGAAATAAAAATCCATTTGCAATGACTTCTATTCAAAAAAACACACTTTCCTTATTTTTTCCTTTAGTAAGCTATTACCTACCGTTTCGTTGTGATGTTCCTTTACTTGTTCATAGAATTTTCCTCCACACATAACAGTTGCTTCCCAGGAATAAGGAGAAATGATGATTTAAAACAAAAGGAATAACACAGGAAGCAACACAAAAATAAAAAAAAAAAAAAATAAAAACTCAAATTCAAAAACAAAAGACATTCAACTTAATCCATTTCTCTTGTAGTCTAGATTAATACATCACGCAGAATTTGAAAGACAGCGCTTTTAGCTCGTCTTGCCTTTTCTATTCATCCTCTGGTTTGGCCTGGAATTCTGGATTTACCTACTAAGTCTCTTTAAAAAAAAAAAAAAAAAAAAAAAAAAAAAAACACGAGACAAAATAAAGCGAAACATTTTGCACAATCTACCTAAAAAAAATATAAAACATTTTTGTCTTCTTTTTGTTTGCACTTATTTCCTGTCTTTTCCTTCACTCATTCCATTCAAAATTCATGATTCATGAATAAATGAAAGCATTCAGAGCGTTTAACAAAACCAAACATATTCATACCATTGCTGCCTTATGAATTTCGTTTGGTACAACTTTTATAACACACACGTGCTATAAAATTTAAGGACATTCTTTACCTGACCTTTACACGTGTACAAAGGAAAAACAAAAACAAATACCTGTAAAGTTTATGAGAAGAAAGGTTTTTGGGTTTGGGTTTAATAGGTTCTTTTCAAGGCGAATTGAAAGTAACAATTCAACTGGTATCAGTTCAGTATTCAGTTTATAACTTACACCAAAAGGTGAAATATAATATTGAGGAATGGGATGCATTTCATTTATATGAACATTGAACGTCCGTCTTAACCTATAAATCGTGAAGTGTGTTTCTTGATAATCATCATCATCATCCATGGAAACTTTAGAGTCGAACCATTATTTCTGCAGTCATGTACGGAACATCTTTTATTAACGGGCGCTTTATTTCCAGTCCCTTTATTAAAGGTAACGAATTGACTTTTCTTCTTACTGCGCTACCGCTGCTTGGTTAAGGTCCGAATATTTCGATGGGGGAATAGGGACTATTTTTTTTTAACTTTGGTTTACTTTTGGAACGGTATGATGCCGTTGATATGACGGCGAAACTTTTGCTGTCTTTCGATTTTATATTTTCGCCAAAAGGTGAAATATTATTTACCCCTACCCCATATGGCTACACACCTCTTTATCTCTCTCTCTCTGTCTCTCTCTTTAGAAGTTGGAGTTTTCAAGTTTGAGTCACGTAATTGTTGGAGTCACGTTTTATGTCGATGTCATGATTTCATGAGCTAGAGGGTATGGAAAAGAAGAAATAAATTATTTTCTCTTCTTTTTTTTTTTTTGTGTGAAGCAATGATGTAAAGTTATTTTTGGTTGATATTTTTAAGATGATTTAAAGAAATATTTTATAATTATGAGGAATTGTTCGTTCATCAGTACTTTAAGGGGAAAAATATAATCTAGTAAGCATTGAGAAAGATTATTTGAAATAAATTTTCATTCGTCGAATATCGAGCAGAAATACAGCAAGGCCGATCCAATTTAGACAGAAGAAGGGACAATAACTTATTCAACCATTCATCATATTCAGCTAGGTGAGAGGTCCAATGTCTTCAGCAATGGTGACTCTATTTGATATCAAGACACTACATGCTCTTGACGGCTATAATGCGAAGATCCGAAAAAGAACATCTTTAGTTTGACCGTTGGAAGGCACGTCGTGCACGTCAAGACCGTCGAATGAATTTAAACTTTGCGTCGCTGGGACAAATTATCTTCATACCAATAACCTGGTTCCCACACCTATTATAAATATTGACAAGGTAACTAGGCAGTCTGCGGATTATGTTATGATTGATGTCAAACGTTCTTCCAGTATCCCTCGAATTCCGAAGATTTTGAGAAGCTAACATAGAATCAACACACTTTCTGCTTGTAGCAAGAGTTTGGAACGAACGGCCCTGAGAAGATCGGATTTATTGAAAAAATTTGACGTAGCTGAACTTTTATCTCAAGAGACCTCAAAAATGTTTGCAATTTCTCGCAGAGCAAGACAACAACAAGGAGCACCATAAATATAAGACAAGTGATGACGCTGCTGATAACAGGCCCCTCACTGATATTCAAATTTGTATAAGATAAGGTGACTAAAAGAAAACCCAAGGTTCGATGAAGAATACCAAAGTGCGCATGCAGTTAAAGAAAAGGCCTTTGAGGTAAGCCTGCCAGATTAAAACCAGGAGGGTCATTCCGTAATTAGATTATCGCCGAACGATATCGTTTTAACGATAGCTATCTCTATCACATTTTGAAAGACGAAAAAGGATAGCAATCGTCAAAACGATATCGTTCGTTCTTTTTTATTTTACGAAATCAGGTTTCAGAACTATACTGCGAGGATATCCTATGAGCTCTTCAGTAAAACAAAAAACAAAGGGAGATAGAAGATGGAACACAGAAACAAGCAGTCGAGTCTATTGATGGTTGAAAGTTCTATCAAAGGATAAAACGATCCCCAAAGGTATTATAGATCTCAACAAAAGCTTTTCGCATGATGAGGATGGGAATACAAAAAGCGAGGATCTGGAAAAAACACTGCCGGTGAAGAGCTGAAGATCCATCCATTTAACTCAGAGATGACGGCACAAAATTACCTTGTTGAGGAAAGGTAAAATCATCTGTGTCTTTTGAAGACTTAAGAAAAACTTGTTGGATCGTGTTGCTCCCTGCTATGACTGGCAGGTCGGGTTTGGTTTGTTTTGTTTTACAGATTTTCATAATCACTTGAGGGGGAACTCCCTCTTTCAAGACCATCTTACCAGTCTTAGAGAAAGGAAGACTCACTGACTCTTGTGTTCACCCTAGGAGTGGCAATCGCTGTTGTAAGGACGAGTTAACTACCAGAAACACGTGGTCTGTCTCATTTATAAGAGGTGATTTCCAACCTGGTGGTCGGCCGGAAAGTTGATAAATTTTAGCAGATTTTTGATTAGAATCTCCTCCCGGCCGTTGAAGAAGTGTCTTCCGAGGAACCTGTTCTTCAGATAGCACACCGCAGGGCATGGAACAAAGGCAGTGCGCGGGTATCTTCATGTATCTTCTCTTCACTTCATCCTTTGGTCCGTATTCCATCTTTGAGTTTTCATCATTCTATTGTTTGCAGAAAAAGAATGAATAGTTTGTGAAGAAGTGAAGATCCTCTTTAGAAACTAGTTTGCTGCAAAGAAATTCACTTTTGGTGAAAATATACAATTCATTTACAACAAATGATTGCAGGAAAAAAAATTCTTAATAATTAACTTGATGGTTTTGGTGTTCTTATACATTCTATGCAAAACGAAAGCTATTTTGTTGGCGGCGCATTGGTAACAGCCTTGGTTCGTTTTCTGATAAATTGTTTAACCGCAAACAATTTAAGAGTTTGCTGTAAACGAAGTTGAAATTAAAAAATGACTGTCGAAACGAAAAGTCGTTTGACGCAAACGATTCGTTCTCTCATTTAGTTTCTATGCATTTTACACCAATCATATATTATACAGTCCGTGGCGGAATGACAAGATATTCGCTTCGTAAGCGAGAGGTTGCCGGTTAAATCAGAGGTCTTACGTTAAACTTTTTTTTTTAATGGTTCGCAAAAAGTGTTTAAACCAAACAAATTTACCAATTTGCTGCAAACGAAGCCGAAAAATTATCCAGAAAACGAAAAAGTCGTTTGGCGTTTACCACAATCGATTTGTTCTCTCAGTGAACGGCTGTTCTATGAAAGGGTGAAACCTGAAACGATCAAGAATATCAGCCAAGAAGATAATCGCACCGTGATGAAAATTGAAGACAGCCAATCACTTAATTGACTTTAAAGTTGCCTATAAAAAGCGTTGATAGAGATGTACGCAACGCAGAAGTCAACACCAGAAGAACAATTTCCGAAGAATCCTCTCGGGAGAAGGAATCAAGCTGTAAGAATTTCGTTGGACTAATAAGGAATTTTAGTAGCTAAGCCCTCTTTCCCAGAAACAAGGAAACCCTTTAAAAAACCTTAATTATCTTAGTCTTGCGTTATGGAAAAGAGACATATGGACACTGTTAAGTTCGGATCGAGAAAAAATTCAACTCTCTTCGGGCTGTACTAGCCAGTAATATTGACCTGGTCAAAATACTGAAAATGAGATGACTCTTCACTGGTGTTCTGAAATTGAACTTTCTTAGAGATGTCTTATAAATATTTTGATCATGAGAAGGTATGAATTATAATTTCAATGAAAAAATAATAGGGACAGTGCGGTGGGTTAACTGAAATGAAATAAATAAAAGGGTAGAGGTACAAACCGAACAGGTGCATAATGTACATACAACTTTCGTGGTCTTGCTTCAAATTCAGAATGGATTCTGCTAAACAAACAATCCTTGGATCATAGTCCTGTACAACTGTAACTTACAGATTGTAGTTAAGCTACCGAATCTAAAAATTCTTGTCAACCTATATTTAGAAGCAGCTTTTTGGGTCATGTTTGTATCAACTACTACCATTGTAGTTTATATATAGGACAATTTAATCAGAATCTGTGAAATATTTTCAGCACTTAAAACTTAAACTCTTCAAAGGACATTTTGTTTGAAATAAAGATATCATCTCATGCTTTGTCTTTGTATCCAAAAACCAGTCTGTCACAAAATCAAAAAACAATAATTAAAATCCATTCTTCTATACGAAAATAGAACAAGTTATGGTGACCATTTTCTTTACTTGAATATTTTCAGTAATTTTTCGATGTTATTTCAAAGTTCTCCCAAAACAAATTTCGGCATTTGGACATAATGCGAATCTATGACATTTTGAGTGTTAAAAAACTTGAAAATTTGTCTTTGCAGAAGACGATACTACAAAATGTCAGCGCAAAACATTGAATACACAATTTTTTGGAAAACAAATGCATCCATTTTTTTGAATATAAGAAGAAAAAAAAAACAAAATGGTCACCTCAATATTACGGTTTGGTTAAATACTGAGGATAAAGTAAAACCAATCGATATCATCCATATCCATAGCATAAAGCCGGATACGTTCTACTATACTCCGTAACTTACCTACCTACTCCTACGTCAAAGAAGACCAAAATGGTTTTAATAACAATCTCCAGAAGAAGACATCCTACCTTTGGGAAATTCAATAGAGAGATTTATTTTTCCATTGAATCTTCTGCCATTCCAATGGCATGTGTATGCTGGGTAGATTATTTTCAAAAAAAAAAAAAGAAGATAGTTGAGCTCTATTAGCTTTAACCCCAAAAGTCTTATGTGACAAAGTGCAAGCCACCAGACTTGGCATAGACATTTCACACTTCCGACACAAAAGTTTTACGGGCGGAGACGGCCATCCCAAAGTCTAAATTTATTTGACGACCACACAGTGGCGTATCCAGAAAAAAGTTTGGGTGGGGGGCTTGAAAAAAAATTGGTGGGGGGGGGCTCTAATACCTGAGCCCCCTCTAAATCTTTAAGACTTACAAAAAAATTCAGTAAATCATGTAAATTATGATGAAATTATCCAAATAATATCATGATTTTGGAAGCCTGGGGGGGGGGCTTGAGTCCCCTGAGCCCTCCCCCCTCAATACGCCACTGCGACCAGAGGAATGATGCAAACTGCCCACACACCAACCGCATAGTCATTTCAAAAAATATGCATTGAATGGGCTTTGACATGAACCAATATTCATTCATTCCGGAGAGGGTGGAAGAAAAAAAAGGAACTCAGGCTCTTTTAATTACCCGCAAGAGATTGAACGCCTTTGCCTTTGGAGTCTCGAAATGAAACTACCTATATGAGTTTATGTGAAGCACTCCCTGTCTCGCTCTACTCTACATCTACACACAGAGACGATATGGTGGCAATAAATTGCAAAAGGTGGCACAGATAATAATGGCGTTGATGGTGATGCTGGTGAATGAGGTCTTCATCTACAACAATCAAATTTATTAGTCTGATGACACAGTGAATTAATTTCGTTCACTTGGGGGTGTTTTTGTGCGAATGTGGTGTTGCGTATAAATGTGTGTAACATATCCCCTATACCTATCGGTCCAATATACAATTTGTGATGTAGATCGTATAAACGGGGAGCTAAAGATTTAATGGAAGTCATTCCTACTTTTGGCACACGATATAAAGCACATTTGATTTTATTTACTAGCACGGTTTTTCGAATAGCGATAGGTATTGCCATTTTGATGTGCGTTGGGCTTATCTATATGTATGTGTTTGTACAACACGCCCACACCCAATCAACGTAAGCAATATAAATTCTTAAAGTGAGATACATGGATGTTTTTGGAAGATTGAATTGTCTTCATAAACCACAAGAATAAGAATTAACGCACACGTAGTAGCTCGATTTAATTATTTTTATTGTGTGTGACTGTATGTGTGCTTAAATCTTTTAGTACTAACTTAATTCAATGGAATAAGATGATAATTTGTTGGTTGTTGGGAGAAAAACGAATAAATCATTCAATTTTGGAAGACTGATTATTTAAAACAATTGTTTTTATGAGGCTTCTATTATATTTCTTTAAAAATGTAGACTTTAAACAGGAACTTGATTTTGTTCCTTACAGAAAGTAGAAGCTACTCCCAACTAATAATTTATTAAAGATTGAACTTCAAATGTTGATGTTTAAGACTTCATGGTTTCTTTAAGATTTCTATAAGGTTTCTATAAGATTTCTATAAGATTTCTATAAGCATTCTATAAAGGTTTTATAAGATTTCTATAAAGTCTCTATAAGATTTCTATAAGCATTCTATAAAGGTTCTATAAGATTTCTATAAAATTTCTATAAGATATCTATAAGGGTTCTATAAGGTTTCTATAAGATTTCTATAAGCATTCTATAAAGGTTTTATAAGATTTCTATAAGGAAATCGACTGGTTTGACATTAGTGCTTCTATAAAGTATCCAATCGGTTTTTTTATAGGACCTACAAGTCAACAGGTGTTTTTGTAATCTTTTTGTAGTATGCAGTCATCTTATGATACCTGTATGACCTCCTTAAAAGGCTCTTTAGAAGAAAGGTAGAAACAAAGCTAAAATGTAACTTGTCAAAAAACAAAAATCAGGGAAATTTTAGCCTGATGTAAAAATTTAATATATCCTTAAGCAGACTAACGACAGTGGCTTCAAAATACTATTGTTAATGCAAGGTTTTTCTCTAAAGCCTTTGGACTAGTCAGCTCAATCATCAGAATTACGACAGTGCCTTCAAAACTGAGTTCCTATAGCAGCACCTAAAGCTGCTAGAAAAATATTAATGCTAGTAATACTACAAGCTGATATTAACTTTTTCATTGATAACCAAACGGCAATAGAAGCGATTTCTGCTGGTAACAGCGTTCTTCCAGGAAATAAAAGTGCTGACTATCTGGCAAGGATAGAATCAACATTTGATCTTAATCAGATAGAATCATCAATTCAGATTCCATCCTGTTATCTTAAGCAGGTAATCAAGAGGAAAGTGCTAACTCCGTTACAGGTAATTACGGACAAGTTTTAACAAACATAAGACCGATTACATCATTCATCTCGCTCTTCGTGAGTATCCGAACTGGTCATTACCAACTGGATTACCACAAGAAAAAAAATGAAGTTCACTGTGGACGACTTATGCAAAGGTTGTAGTTTGAGTGCATCATAGTTCCCACATAAGAAGTATTGATAGCCAACGCTAAAAAATGCCCCAGCTACTTCTGAGCATGTACAACAGCTGTCTCGAGGAAATTCGGAAAAAAACAACGACTGGTCCTGATCAGCAGAAAGGAAAAGTAGACGCGAATTCCCCATCCGATTACAGACCCCACTGTATGCTGGACACTGCAGGTAAACTCTTCGAGAAAATGCTAAAACTTCGTCTCACGGCTGCTGTACAAATGGCGGGAGACTTGTCAGAAAGGCAATATGACTTTAGGATTGGCCGCTTGACGATTAAAGCTATCGAGGAAGTAGTGAAGGCTACCCAAACCACTACTCCATAAAGATCTTCTTGCTGGCAACTCTGGATGTTCGAAATGCCTTCAACTCAGAAATGTGGATCGATTTTTTTTCGAAATTTCAAAGTCGGACCCGAAGTCATAAAAGCAGAGATGGATTGAAGTATCTTGGATGAAGCTCTTTGAATTTGGCACCAACTAAAAACAGCTGCGGAACGAGCATCGAAAGTCACTACCTCGGTAAGTAGACTGATGGCAAACGTTGGGGGTGGCCACTGCCAGCAAGCGAAGACTTCTGATGTCAACCACACATGCCATTCTTTTATACAGATGCAAGATCTGGGTCGATGCAATCAGACTTGAGAAGTATCGGAAATAAATGACAGCAGTGTAGGGTCGCCTTGGAGCCTTCCGGATAGCTAGCTTCTACCGAAAGGTGTCCGAACCAGCTGCCCTTGTAGTGACAGGAGTGCTTCTCATTGACTTTCTAGCAGCAGAATGCAAGAACGCCTACGACAAAAAGGCAGAAATTGCAGTGGAAGCGGCAATCACGGAAGCAAAGGTGCTCACACAACATAAGTGGCAAGAACGTAGGGTGGTCGGAAAGCATAGGGCGCTGAACCGCAAGACTAATCGAAGACGTTGCTGAATGGGGTAGCCAGAAACACGGCGAAGTGAACTATTACGTCACGCAATTCCTAACCGGACACTGGTATTAGCACGCATTTTTGCACAAGATAGGGAAAACATTTAGCCCCTCTTCCAAGCACGGAGACTCGAAATAAGATGACATTGGAAACCCTCCGGCAGAACTAACAGAGAAGCACCTTCGAATTAGGCGGGGAAGATACCGAATATGCTAGAGAACGGAAAGCGATGGCAGCAAATAAGTGCGTACCTGAACCAGATACTGAAAACCAAGAAAGAAGAAGAGCCAGTTCGAGAAGAGACAAAACCCATTATTTAAAAAGGACCAACCTTGAGGTAATAAGAAAGTGGTCGCGAGACATTTTTAGAGGTTTAGCTGGTATGCCAAGGTTGAAACCCCTATAGGAAAGTACGGCACACTGGGATGCACGGTTTATGGTCCAAAACTATATCGGTCCAACGACAATAGCACAAGACACTACACATACAAAGTTTTGCATACGGCTGGGATACGTTAAGCGAATGAACTCATTTCCGATGGAGTGATCAGGTTGAAAGCGGTCTTCAACGACTTGGGGTGCGAAATTGAAGAATGTAGGCTAGGTATCAAGCTGACTGCAAACTGGAAGAAACTGTTAAAAGCAGCTAAGACCCTCCCGAACTGCTTACAGAACTATCTGCAGTTAAATTCCTCCAAAAGTTTCTTCCGACTATTGGATTTAAGAAAAACTTGAGTAACTCAAGACCCCAAAGGACATTCCTTAAAATTTTCCAGTTTTTTTTTTTTTTTGTTTCTTCAGAAATATATCACTTTCCCTCCGTGTTTGAACCGTTCCATATGCTGAAGTTACATTAGAGATATGTTTATAGATAACCGTCCACCGCCGCCGCTGACGCCACCGAGCATAAACGATTTATATTCCACTACACCTTTAAGCTAAGTATAATGTGTGTTAAAGTATTGATCAAGGACTTTTTCACGGATATCCTATTTTATAAGGAACGTTAAGGTATGTTTTATTTTTTCTACTTGGTGGCAAAATAATCTTCCTGTTTTTTTTTTTGTTCTTCTTTTTATTATCCCTTATCCTAGGATCTCGGTTTGCGAATGAAAAAGGATTACAAAACAACCCTGGTCGACTACACATTTTTTTTTTAAGGATATAAAAGAACATAGATGGTGTGGTAAGAGCGAGAGTGAAAGAGAGAAAAGAAGAAAAGAAGAAAGACAAATGTAGGAATAATGGTGCATGACTGGCACTGGACTGGCGGTGTTTGTATTTTAGCTATCGTTTTAAGGAAAACCAAAACAAAAATAAGGTTTTCTTTTTTTATTTTTTCATTTGCTCCTTCTGGATATGGTTTCCTATGGGATTTTCGGTCATAGCCAGCACAACACCAGGAATAAATACAACTACTCTCGTCGTATCTAGTAAATTTTATTAAAGCTTAAACGAGATATTAGGTCAGACGAAAAAAAAAATACTTTATCTCCTAATATGTCGTATATACGAGTACTATGTTATATGCGATACTTTGTTGTCGTAAGTACTTGTAATATGGCTTATGAGATAAATGCAGCAATGTGCCTATAAATCCATTGGATTATTTTCTCATTTTTTTTTTTTGTTGGGTGTTTTTTGTCTTGTTGTTGTTATTGGTTAATCTCGTTTGAAAATGGATATACATGGTTAGAAGAGAAATATATTTATGATTTACCTCTAAGGACACTTTGGTTTATTGATCTTCCATTTGGAATTTATGTTTTGCATTTAGAACTTTAAGACTGAAGTCCTCAACGAAGAAAATTGACTGAGAATAGGTCTTCTCTAACCTTAAGCTTGGGATTCGAAGAACTTCTAGGATTGGGTATTGTTGTCTTTTCGCTCAGCTCAGCAGAACCAATATAGGCAAAGTGTTTTAGCAGCTTGGTATTTCTAGTTATCTCATTCCAACTACATTTTCTATCAGCTGCTTTGGACCTATGGTTTATAGTGGCAGCTGCAACCATGATCGCTTGAAGCCAGTTCTACCAACAGAAAACCTGATGTGTAAACAATGCCTCGAACGTAGCCAGCATGTGCATGAATCTTACTCAAAAAGTTTACTGCAGAAATTGCTCGTTTGTAGTCTTACTGCCTTTTGCTTGATATTAAAGTTCCTAAGACCATAATGATACCTGATGAGTCGTTCGAAGCGACAAATGCTCAGATATGCACTGTACCTCCCAGGAGAGAAGAGAACATTTCCGCAATTAAAATACTGAAGAATATCAAGGCGGAGGGACTCGACGGTATTCCCGCTCTTACATGGAGAACTAACGACATTGAGTAAGCTACTGCATCCAGTTATAGAGAGAGCTTGGAGCTTCGAAGGCTTCCACGAGTAGTGAAAAAGGGAATTATCGTCAAGCTTCCGAAGATAGTAGATTTGATGCAGTGTGAAAACTGTAGAGGGAATTGCTTTTTGCCTGCGATTGCCATGATAACATTGCTTAAGGGCGAATAAAAGAACGCCTAGACCACATTAACACCTTCAGCAGTTCATGGAATATTGATCACCACTTCACCTGCTGTTCATTGGTTTCGAAAGCGTTTAATAGTGTCAACAGAGAATTTATATGGATTGCCTTTCGCAAGAGGGACATTTCAGATCAGTTATTTTCTGTTATTAAAGCAACTTTCAATGAATGCAAATGTTACGTTCTGAATAAAGCAAAATTATCAAATCAATTTGGTAGCAATGTGGAATCAGGCAGCATTACCAACTATCGTCAATACTATTCTTTTTAGTGATAAGTGATGTGCTGATATCAGCGAACGAAAATGGAGGAATTCAATTGACTCTGACATATCTTTAACTTAACATGCGGACGAAATATGCCTACAATCTGAAAGGATCTTCAATCGCCATGAAACTACAAGGGTGAGCAAGAAGCAGAAATCGTGGGGCTGAAAATTAACACGGCAAAAACAAAAATGATCAGCCTCGGAAGTAACTCAGTTGTTCAAATTAATATTTCTGGAAAACCGGTAAAGAAGACTTCCAATATCTTAGGAGTTTTTTTTCTACGAAAGGTGGCACCAAAAAAGACGTCGACAGCCTTATTTAGAAGGCAAAAGCTGCGTTCCGAATACTGTCTAATAAACTGAGACTGTGACTGAGTGACTGAGCTCAAAATGTTGTATTGTGCTTCTTTATGGCTGTAGCACGTGGAAAGTTTTAACTAATGTCCGTAAAGCTACTAACATCTTTCTGGCCCAATCGTATATCAACTGAAGAGCAATCGTATATCAAATGTAAGGATCATGAACAGGGCTTGGAGCTTATTTATCTGGCAGAAGACTCCATATGAAAGCTTCTTGCTCAAAAAGCTGGCTTTCCCCCGATATCACTCGCCAAAAGGTAATCTGCACAGCTGGGGAAGAGTTGCAGAGGACTGCTGTAAGTTTTCAGAAAATATACACGCTGGCACGAAGGGATAGTGGAGGCCATATGCCCCTCAAGGGAATCACAACGGATTCAACAAGGTCTGAGGGCCTTAGTAAGTACTATAAGTAAGCCTACTTGAAGAGAAAATGCTCAAGTTCCTCTTTTTTTCTGTGCTGCCTTGCAACTACGACAGTTGGCATTGTACGATATATCGATTCTTGCTGCATGCTCGCCTATCGGCCAGTGCCCTTTCCTTACGACTTTCCATTAAAAACAGGTGGGCAGGGAGAAACTCCTGCAGTCAGGTTGATCAAGTGAATCAGCTAGACTCAGAAAAATACTTTCGAAAGAGCCAATTGCTTTGGGATCTCTTAAAGAACTCAATGGACTTTGGGCATTAGTAAAAACCTGCAAGTGAGGCCCTACGCAGCGAACGCAACACCAACTGAATTGACTTGGGTTTGGATGGTGTTTTTCCTATGATGCTACAAAAATGCGTGGACCTAATAATCAAAGTGGTATTCATACCGACGGTTCCAAGATGGATACTGGCGTTGGTACCCGGTTCTTTGGACTAGCCAGTTCTTTCAGACTTCCAAATTACAACAGTGTCTTCTAAGCTGAGGTCCTGGCAGTAAAGAAAGCTGCTAAACAAGCCTCAATGATGGCAAGCTGATATCACCTTTTTCATTGATAGTCAAGCGGCAATAAAAGCTATTTCTGCCATTGAAATCAAATCGAAGCTTATGAATTCCCTCCTTCTTCATCTGGATCTAGCTAATAGTTCCTCAGATCTGTTTTTCTTGTGATTGCGGCAATTTTTCTATGATACTTTGCAGTTTGTCAGGTCTTTTTAACCGTCGGTTGGTTTGATTGAGAAATGTACCGCGTGTTCATATGTTCTGTCCATGGAAACATGAAGAGCTGAACCTTGTCTAGCTAGTTCGTTAGCACATTCGCTGTCTTGAATATCACTATGGCCGGGTTCAAATACTATATAGGTCGATTTTGTCGCTATCGCTTTGGAACAGCGCCTCCGTAGTTTTCATTCAAGAGCTTAGAAAACTCTTCATTAATAGGCTATTTAGCCTCATCAGTACTGGCGTGTACATGTATTAAACATAAATTTCTGCATAGTTGCTATGATGCTAATAAAGTGCCAATAAAAGTAAGTTCAGTTGAAAATCCCTTTTTGAGACTTCAAACACTTAAAAATTCCAACAAAACAACAAAGAAAGGTAGTAGTAGACAAAAACGAGACGTGACTTCTTCTAATCACTAGCTTAGCGACCAACCAACCATCCGCACAACTTTCTTCAAGGACATACAAATTCACAGTCCAACAATATCCTTAAGCTATTTGACTCTAAGTAGAAAGCAAGTCGACAAACAATTAATACCTGAACTTTAACATTTACATTAGCCAACATCAGAATTTACTTTTCTTCTTCTGCATCTTGTCTATATATATTCTGTCAAAAACACATTTCTTCTAATATTTGTCTAACTGATTAAATTTACTTTCATTAGCCCCTCCATCAGTAGGTTTAGAGCAACAACGACCATCATGATGGTGTGTACCTATACCTACGCCTACAAACCACCATTCCATCCGTAATTAATTCATTGCCAGTGTTTTTGCAGAATCTTCCCAGTTCCCACCCACGTGCAGAAATAAACTTCATTAGGTATAATCAAACACACGCTGAAATAAAACAAAACATCAACAACAAACAACAAACAACAAACTGAAAAAAAAAATGCCACCCACCCACCACACTCAAACTCACCACACCAAGGCTATACGTAATTATTTGCGCCATATTTATGTGTTAGAATCCCAAAGGCGCAATTTCCTGAAACGAAAATCTTTTCCGCTTTCCATTTACCAGCGAAAACATATTTTCAAAAAGAAGAAATAAAAAAAAAAAACCGAATCCATGTTCATCATTAATACATGTATTTCTTTACTTCTATCGAATAAATACGTCTTGCAGCTGTCACTTGCTTTCTTCCTGCCAGCTTATAATATCAAATTTGATGAATAAAAATGATGGTTCCAACAACCGACAAACTGGCAAACCAAACTCCAGCATCATAAATATTTACATAGGTATTTACTCTTCAATAGAAAACCATATCCCAACGTCAAATGGATGAAAGGTACATTCCCACTCACTTCACTCTATATTACTCGTAATTATGTAGGATAGGGCTTTTGGATGTTGCTTCTTTTAATTTCATAAAAGTTGTATGAAATTTTTATGAGTTTCATCAATCGCTCCACCTGCTTTCTATAAATCAAAAAAAAAAACAGAAACACGAAATATTTGATAGAGTCGATTCGATATCAAATAAAAGAAAACAACCATATATTCACCATTAAAACCGCACAAAAGTTCTATGGTGGGTATCAATGGGTGGTTTATTGAGGGTGTACATTGTACTGGTACAAGTACCTACATTTTTTGTATTTCCTATAAAAGTTTTTGTATGTCATATAGGCCATGTGCCGTTCTTTATGATGACTGGTGGACAGAGTCGGATTTAACATCACCACTCAAATATCAATAAGAAAGAGGGCTCAGCTGGATGTACTAAACCTGCAGTTCCACAGGACCTCATGGTGCTGTACAAAACCTCGATGTTTTCGTACCTTAAACTTTTAAATTGTGTAGAAAAATAAAGAAATTCGTGACATAACTACTAGATCACGGAAAACCATGGCCTAGTGACCTACACTACTAACTAATTATGGCTGCGTGTATTTAGTCGGTAGGAAAATGGGAGACGTACAATTTTTAACTGAATACAAACGGCTATAGGTACTTTTCCTGACAAGAATGAAGAATACTGTTGGGTACTTAGTCAATTCCCGGCAAGATACAGTAGACCAGTAGAAAACAAGTTTACTCAGGAACCAAGGGTTTTGAAATGCAGCACTTAAGAAATTGGCCATTTTTCTCAAAAAGTTGGAAAAGGTAGTTTTCGACGTGTTCCGAACAGGATAACTGCTAAAATATTAGTTCTAAGGAACCCTGTTGGAGTAAAGAAAAGAAAATAAGGACACTTTAATAGCACATTTGGGCTACTAAGTTCCTTGCATTCTAGAATAGATTACGGAGGTAAGCATTATTCGTAACTGATGTATCGAGCTAACGAAATTGACACGTCAAATGTTGGAAACACTCCCAACAGATTAGCCGGTAGCGGAGGAAATTCCTCGATGGAATCAACGGAAGCGTCGCTAATCAGGATGAACTACTTGGTGAACACCTTATACGGGCTACTACGACATACTCAAAGAGCAGGCCGAATTAACCAGCTCCCCACTTTTGAAGTTAACTAAGAATCTGGTCCTCCAGGTTGGGGGTTGTGCGTCGGGATAACTTCTCTACCACGCGAAAAAAAATAGTTCCGAAACATCAACATGCCTCGGATACGGATGATCTTAATGTTGACGAAACCAGCAAACGAAACAAGGACAATGAATTTTGGATCTGTACGTGGAATGTACTGTCCTTATACAGGCCACGTGCAGTTGAACAATTAGTGGAGAACATGGATAGGCTAAAGGCTGACGTAACAGCTATCCCGAAGTTGCGATGGGTTGGAGAGGGCATGCGACGAATGAAGTGCTTCAAGGAGTAGGGTTAGCGGCTGTTTGGGTGCAAGAGTCTTTAATGCAGTTAGCAAGCGCCTGGTCACAATCCGCATTAAAGCAAAATTTTAGAACGTGACGCTGATATGTGTTTACGCCCCCCACGAACAGAAGGATGACCCAATTATTGACGATTTTTACGACCTCCCCGAGCGCACGTACGATAAGTGCCCCAAGTACGACGTCATGATTATTCTTGGCGACTTCAACGCCAAATTTGGTAAGGAGGAGGTTTATGGGTCGATAATTGGAAAGCACAGTCTACATGCCGAAACGTCCAATAACGGACTCTGGATGATTGACACCGCCGAAGGGCGAAATATAACCATTGCGGGCACCCAATTCCCACACCTCAATATACACAAGGGGACTTGGCGGTCATGTGATCAAAAAAACTGTCAACCAAATCGATCACATCGCAATTGCCGACAGACATGCTTCCAGTATCTTAGATGTCCGAACGTTCCGAGGAGCAAACGTTGATTTAGACCACTACTTGGTAATGTCTCGAGTACGGATGCGGATATCTATGACGCCACAACGCCGAGCAGATGCTGTGAAAAAGTTTGATATCGCGAAACTCAAATCGCAAGGAACCGCCATTACTTATGCTAACCGCGTTTCTCTTAATCTCTTGGCAAGTCAGTCATCAGCAGCAAGCATAGACGACCAGTGGAGCCATTGTCAACAAGTTATCAGTAGTAACCGCCACTGATGTGCTGGGTTTCACAAGGCGACCACAACGAAACTCCTGGTTTGACGAAGAATGCCGGCTGGCGCATGTCAGGTAATAGTTTAAACCGAAAAAAAATCTTTTTGAACATAAAAAATACTTTAGTTTTGAAAGAGACACTCCGTCGATGATCTTGATATTTAAAAATCTCATTTTTTGAAAAAAATTGCATTCTTGGATGGCTTTCCGATTTATTTTCCCCAAAGTTGACTCAAAATAAATGATTAGAATTATTTTCAAGAGACCATTTAGCATAAACCATAAGTTGACGGAGTGAATTGAAAACAATATGGGTTTTTCTGAGCTCACTTCAAAAACTCACTTTTCATAAAAAAAAAAACTGATTTTTTTAGTCGCTTCCCAATTTTTTTCAACAACTAGTTCAGAAAACCATTACGCATCATAAGCCATTAGACTCACGCAGTGATTTGAAAGAAAAACTCAAAAAACGCTCCACCCTAATGTACAGTAAATGCCTATAAGAGATTTTCATTATTTTAATCTTAAAAATAATAAATATCTTCCAAAGGTACTTGGTACGTTATTTTGTGAAACCTAACTCTTACCTTTTATATTTTTTTATATTTTTTATAATTTATTTAAATGAAATTCCTATGTTTTTCATTCCTCTTCTTACCAAAATAGCCTTTTAACTTTAAATCCG
This sequence comes from Meliscaeva auricollis, assembly GCA_948107695.1. NCBI lineage: Eukaryota > Metazoa > Arthropoda > Insecta > Diptera > Syrphidae > Meliscaeva > Meliscaeva auricollis. Next base: position 45,337,700 of record OX403619.1, on the reverse strand, counting down.
ACTCTGGCCTTTGCAAATTGGAAAATATTTATATTTTTTGTCGTATACTACGCTACCAAGTGAATGAGTGAATCTTCCTCAGACCAATAAAGTCTGTGTTGGGAACGTATGTTTTATTTTGTTACTTTTTTTTTCTTTTATTTTTTTTTTTTTCTTGGCCAATAAATAAACTTGAAAGGAAATGAGTCCTTCACAAAATGGCACATAGAAAACGTCGACGCATACTCGTATTTGCCATATGGGATTGAATTCAATTTGTTTTTTTTTCTCTTGTGGATTTGGACGAAAGACATCAAATTGAGAAAACAAATGGTTTGCTTCGAAAATATCTGAATAGGTATACAAAAACAAAAAACCCTTGGTGACACAAAAAACTCATTTACTTTGTGGATGTAATTAGATAAAACACGTCTGACCTTTTTTTCTTTGTTGAATAAAAATATTAAGTACATACCTGTGTTCCCACGTACTTAATGTAAACCATATTAGAAAATATTAATTTCTGGAAAAGTCATTGAGTGACATTTTTATTTTTACCTACTTCAAGTTTTAGAAGTCATGTATTTTTTTTTTTTCTTAAGTCAAATAAACGCTCAAGGCTCAATCAAAATGTATGCAAAGGGTTTTCCAATAAGAGGTGTTATTTTGAATAGCCCGCTATTTCGGTAGCTGTCACTTTTGAAGCTGTCATTTTTTGACATTTGACAAGTAGAAACTGCGCTATTAATAAAAATGGAACGATACACGCTTCAACAACGCATTGAAATTATTAAAATTCACTATAAAAATGGTGAAAATTTGGCAGAGACAGTTCGTAAAACTAAAACATTTTTGGGTCGTCGTGAAGCACCTTGTCGGACCGCAATACAGAAATTGGTGGACAAATTCGAGCTGTTGGGACAAGTTAGTGATGTGAAGAATAAAACCCGTGCACGTCGCTCAAGAACAACTGAGAATATTGCTGTTGTAGCCCAAAGTGTTGAAGAAAACCCAGGTTTGTCCATTCCTCGTCGTTCTTTGGAATTAGGCATTCCACAAACGTCATTACACCGTATTTTGCATAAAGACTTGGGTCTTAAGGCTTATAAAGTTCAGTTAACACAAGAACTCAAGCCGGCTGATCATCAACAACGTCGTGTCTTTGCTGATTGGGTCCTTGAAATGCATGAAAATGAACCGGAATTTCATCGAAAAATCATCTTGACTGATGAGGCTCATTTCCACCTCGGAGGCTACGTCAACAAGCAAAACTGTCGCATCTGGGGCCCGGAAAACCCAAGAGTTATTGTTGAAAAGCCTCTCCATCCTCAACGCGTGACTGTTTGGTGCGGTTTATGGTCCCGCGGGGTCATTGGACCTTACTTCTTCGAAAATGAGGCTGGAGCAACAGTTACGGTCAATGGATTGCGCTATCGAGAGATGATTAATGATTTTTTATGGCCTGAATTGGATGGTATTGATCTGGACAACGTTTACTTTCAACAAGACGGCGCTACGTGCCACACAAGCAATGAAACCATCGATCTTTTACGGGAAAAGTTTCCGGACCGTGTTATCTCTCGAAGAGGTGATCACAATTGGCCACCGAGATCTTGTGATTTAACACCTTGCGACTTCTTCCTTTGGGGCCACGTGAAAGATAAGGTCTACGCCAACAGCCCAGCGTCGATTCAAGACCTCAAAGATGAAATTCGTGAGGCTATCGAGGACATAGGGCAGCCACTTTGCGATTTGGCTATGGAAAATTTCATGAAAAGGATATGGTCCTGTAAGCGTGGTCTTGGCGGCCATTTGGCTGATGTTGTGTTCCTTTATTAACGGCATACCTTCCTTCTTTATAATGAAATAAACATCCGATCATTTATCTTCAAAAATGCCATTTTTCTTTGAATATCAAAATAACACCTCTTATTGGAAAACCCTTTATAATAGCTACACTCAGAAAAAAATCATTGTTGTCCCAAGAACTTTATATTGCTGTAAGATTGTGAATTAAAAATTGTTCAATCAACAAAATGTTCATGTCCATTAAGTTAGTAGAGCAAAGTGTGCAGAACATAGTTTATTTGATTGCATCTTTTAGTACTAATTAGGTGATTATTAAGTACCCAAAAATTAAATTAAATGCTCCAGTACTTTTGGTAACAATTAATGTTCTGCTAAATAATTTAAACCTAACAAACAAAGCAATTACCGAAAATTCCTTAAACGTTTAATTAAAAAATTGAACTTAGTCTTAAAATTTGTTACTAATTAAGTGCTCTACGAATACAAAAAAAAAATCATGCATACCAGTTTTCTGCTGATATTAATTTCGATTTTCTCGAAAATATTGAGTTATTTTGATCCAAATCATTCCAAGCGATTTTCCGAACAAATGAAATTATTAAACTATTTTCTTTTCTGGAAAATGTCGGAAAATTCTTTCGAAAATGGAGCACTTAACTAAAATTAGTCGAGCACTAAATTAATCAAAATGATTTGAGTCACAAAATAGCTTGCGTTTTCCGAAAAAAAAACAAAAATTAAAGTCAGCAGAATATTGAAATGTATGAATATTAATTTTTTTTTTTTTTGAAAATGTGAGAAAATCGCTTTGCAAATGATTTGGATCAATATAGCTTGATATTCTGGAGAAAATCGAAATTTATATCAGCAGAACACTGGTATGTATGAATTTTGTTTTTCTGTTAATAAACGAGTTTTTTGAAATTTTTTTTTTTTTTTTGATTCGTAGAGCACTTAATTATAAGACCAAGTTCAAATGTTTAATTAAACGTTTAAAGAATTTTCAGTAATTGCTCTGCTAACTTTAAATCAAGTTAGCAGAACATTAATTTTTACCAAAAGTACTGGAGCACTTAATTTAATTTTTGGGCACTTAATTAGCACTAAGAGATGCAATCAAAAAAACCATGTTCTGCACACTTTGCTATGCTAACTTGATGGACATAATTTAATCAATAGTTTTTGAAAACTCAAAATTTGGATTATCTTATTTATATACTTACTTTTTTCACGATTGTGCAGTTAAATATTAGATTATTTTAAAATTATTATAAAACAATTTTTCAAGATTTTTTAAATTTTGTTTGTAACAAATTTTACTCTTATCAAAAAATAAATTGGATGTGAGAGAAAAAAACAAAACTTTATTTAAAATTAACATATTTAGGTAGGGGAGAATGGAGCTAGAAGTAACAGGGGTAAGAAGCAATAGCTGAAAAATTCAGAGTTCCTTTGAGAACTAAGAGTTGCGTTAAAGAGGAATATTTTCGTTTTTTCCTCAGCTACCTGCGTGTTTACTTCACTTTCGGATCGGATGTCAGCGAAGGAATTTCTGTGGTAGGTAGAAAAAAATGTAACATTTGTTTTTTTTTTTTAAATTTTAGCCTACCGCTTCACTCTAAGGTAGCACAGTGCTGACTGTCTTAACTCAATCATTTGTGTTTTGACCGGGGTAAAATGTAACACTTTTCCAGAGTAAATTGTAACATTTTTAAACCTACCCCATAGAAATAGATTTTATCCTTCTTATCTGAAAAATAAGAATGATTTTGCCTAAAAATGCCTGTTAAAAGTTCATTGAGAACAAATCCTGCTAGAATTGAACCCATGCGTAGTTCAAAAAGAGATTTTGTTAACGTACACATTCTTGCGTGAAGTTAAATGTGACTCACATGAATATTCTGAGTTGTAGGGTGGTATTCATACACATCAAATTATATATTGGAGTTTGTTCTACCAAAAAAATGGGGCTTTTAACTCTGTCATATTGTGCATTTTGACTGAAAAAGAAGTGTTTATCGTTATTTTCTGCATTCAAATAGGGTGCGGTGTATCTTGACTCCATTTAAGAGATGGCACCCGACATTTTTTAGATAGAGATGAGTTCGGGCTAAAATTAATGTTTATTTTAGATTTTAACTCAACAAAAATTGACACTTTTTTTGTTTAAATAAGAATTATTTGGGTGTGTTTTTAATTTGAATAAAGTTGCCACACTCTCAGCTTTACGCTCTTAACATTATTTTTTATTTTGTACCTATATTTATTTTTTGTTTAGCATAACTAATGTTTCCCTTTTTCAATAAACTTTTTGTTCAAACAGGGTTGCCATGTTGATGCACCCTTTTTAAAAGTGGCAGCCCTATATTTTTACTTTCAGTATCAACTTATCTTTCATTTGACACCAATTTAATTCTATATAATCTCTTTTAAGCTAAGAAATCGCCGCTTGGACTAATAGGTAAAAAACATGTAGTTTGTTCTAAAAATAAAAATTGACATCTTTAAAAAAATCGTATCGTCCACAATTTTTATCAGATTTTAATATATGATATCTCATTCGATTTGTCAGACGTAGGAAAATAAAAGTAAAGTTACAAATATAAATTTTTTTAATCAGAATATTGCTTGAAACGGTCTTGAATGCTTAAAAAATAGGAAAAAATATGTATTTTTGAGATTTAATCCAAAAAATCTACAAGAACTTTTGAAGTGTAATTGCAAAAGTGCATATTTTTAAAAAGTTCGTATTTTTTTCTTTTCAAAACTGTAAACATATCTAATATTGAATAAAAAATTAGCCTAGTAACGAAATTTTGAAACACGGGAAACTTCAAAAACTGTTTTTTGGCCATAAGTTGAGATTTTGAGGGTGTATGGAAGTTTCCAATATCATAATGTGATCTCCTCAGTCATATCTATAACCTCAAAAGTAATTTTTCACTGTAGCACAGTGTTATCAGTTCTCACTATCACTAATTTGTTTCTTAGAGATTCACCTGAAACTGATAGTCTTTTTGGATTTCGATTAAAACACTCCATTACTAAAATCCCACTGCCCTTCAGTGTTTGACAAAAAAATAATTTAATAGAAAATAATTCAAAAAACTCGTCGCCGGCCGGTTGCCGCTGTCTCGTTTGAATAACTTCCTCAAACAACTTTTTTATTTATTCTGATTCTCTTGCTCAGCTCCACTTCATCACGGCCGAATTATCTGACAAAGATTTAATACACAATTTCGAGGATTTAAAATCTCCTTAACAACATTGATGTTCAAGTTATAAGGATTTGGAAAACCGTTTAAAGCTTTCACCCCTCTCAAGTTTCAAATCAAATAAATTTTCAATCGATTTTAAGATTCGCGTCGAGAAGTATACCACCAACCCAAGAAAAACAAAAAAAAAACAAGACTTTCTTCAATTTCCGTTTTCTTCCTGAAGGATTTTGTGGTATTTCTTTTTTTTTATTGCTACTTGCTCCTTCTGCTTCTGATGCCCTTGCTACTACTACTTCTTCTATACTACTCCTATACTGTTGCTGCTTAGTGGTAATTGAATTTTTTTGGAGAATTAAGACTGGTTACCATATTCTTATTGAAGCTCTAAAGGAAATGCAAGCTTTACAAAGACAGCCAAACGAAAGAGCTGAGCTAAACCAAGGACCCCACATTTTGAGGCTATGTTTTACGAGTTTCCTTTATTTTTTTGTCAAATACAAAAAATATATAAGAACGTGCGTCGTCGTTGTCGTTGATGTCATTGTTGTTGTATTATTATCACTTCTTGCTTTTTTTTGTTGTTGTAAGTGGAGGTGGTGCAATTTTACGCTTTATTTTGCCATTTTGTGGGAAATTTCAAATTAACAACATTATTTCAATTTTGTATTCTTATTCCACAAAAAACAAAAAAACAAAAAAAAGGGCGAAGATGGAAACCTAAAACGAAATTGTGGTAATTTTGCATAATTTTATTGTATACTCGTACAATATACCAAAGTCCTACGCAACGCAACACAACACTCCTTAAGGATTTTTCAAGGCAAGTGAAATTCAATTTATTTCCATTTTATCGTACGTCGCGACGTTGTGTTGTCGGTGAGCGGTTGTGCTCATAATTTGGAGATGTGTGATTTCAAATATTTTTGGTTTATTTATTTTATTTGTTGTTTTTTTTTTCTTCTTTTTTTTAGAAAGCACACGGAAATAGAGTTTGAACTTTATTTATACCGGAAATTTGTTTTTTTTTTTTTATTTTCAATTTTTCAATTTGGATTGTCATTTTTATTTCTTTCAGTGGGTGTTTTATTGATATTTGTAGGTACATCTTGTATTGCGTCCGAAATAATAACATTAATGGGTGAAAATCAAACATTTTCTATTAATATTCTTCATTTTTAGACCTCCTACCACTTTGTGACCCGTCAGCATTAAGTTTCTCACACCATTCTTCATCAAATTACACATCAAAAGAAAGACATAAGTATATCAATTCTCTATACAAAAAGGCAAGGTTTGTGTACTTAAAAATTTACAAATTTGAGTCAAATACTTAAGTTATCAGCCCTATTCTGAATGAAAACTCCCGGGGAAATGTTTTTGGAAGAAGAGCTCAGAATCGAAAAGTTGCAACCAATTTCGTTATTTTTTCACTTTTAAGTTATTCTGAACACAAGGGGAACAAATAACAAGCGAAAACATAATGAAATTCCGGGAATATTTCGATTTGGAGCCCTTCTCCCGAAAACATTTCCCCGGGAATTTTTGTTTAGAATAGGGCTGTATGTCTAAAACTACACTAGCCCAAACAATTAAAGGTACAAGATATTTTATATCTCATCGAAAAATGATCACATCGGGTTCAATTAAAAAACATTTAAAAGAATTTTTCTTTAAGTTTTTGAATCTTTAAACGCATTAATTTTTTGAACTTAATATAGCGTAACTAAAGGGTGATTTTTTAAGAGGTTTAGAACTTTAAAAAAAAAAAAACACAAAAAATTCGAAAAAATGAATGAAATATTTATTTGAATCGATAGTTTGAACCTTGCAATTTAATGTTTAAAGATAATTTCATGCAAATGTTGACTGCGGCTGCGTCTCAGGTAGCCCATCCGCTGAGTCCAATTTTGGCATACTCTTTCACACATATCGGCCGGTATCTCACGAATGAATGCATGGATGTTGGCTTCCAGTGCGTCAATCGAAGCGGGCTTATCCCTATAGACATTAGCTTTGACATACCCCCACAAAAAATAATCTAATGGTGTCAAATCGCACGATCTAGGCGGCCAATTGACCGGCCCGAAACGTGAAATTAACTGTTCACCAAACTCGCCTCGCAATTGCGCCATTGTTTCGCGTGCTGTGTGGCATGTGGCACGGTCTTGTTGAAACCACATATCATGCAAGTCAAGAACTTCCATTTCGGGCAAAAAAAGTTTGTTATCATCGCTCGGTAGCGTTCACCATTGACAGTAACGCTGCGATTCGCATCATCTTTGAAGAAATATGGCCCAATAATGCCGCCGGCCCATAAACCGCACCAAACAGTGGCTTTTTCGGGATGCATTGGTAGCTGTTGCAATGCTTCTGGCTGATCTTCACTCCAAATGCGGCAATTTTGCTTATTTACGTACCCATTCAACTAAATATGAGCCTCATCGCTGAACACAATTTTTCGATAAAAAAGCGGATCCTCGGCCAGCTTTCCAAGAGCCCATTCACCAAAAATTCGGCGTTGTGGTAGGTCGGCTGGCTTTAGTTCTTGCACCAGCTGTATCTTAAAAGGCTTTACGCCCAAATCCTTCCGCAAAATTTTCCACGTAGTGCTGTAACAAAGGCCTAACTGCTGGGAACGGCGCCGAATCGACATTTCGCGGTCTTCTGTCACACTAGCTGATACGACCGCAATATTTACTTCACTACGCACAGTACGTAAACGTGTTGGTGGTTTAATGTCCAACAAAGTAAATTTGGTGCGAAATTTGGTCACAATCTTCCGAATAGACTGCTCAGAAGGTCGAGAATGCCGACCATAAAATGGAAGCAGCGCGCGATGAACATTTCGAACCGAGCACGAATTTTAATAGTAAAATTCAATAATTTGCAAGCGCTGTTCATTTGTAAGACGATCCATGGTTAAATTGCAAACCAAACTGAAGCTGTTTGACAGTGACACAAGGTACTAAACACACGTCAGCTGTCAAAACCAGTGTTGCCAAAACCAAACCAGCTAAAAAATCACCCGTTATACGAAATGGCGAGGGACCTAATTTTTTTTTTAATTTTCCTAAGCGTCGCATACAAAATCCTGTCGTTGATACTGTGTGATCGCCTAAAACCTCTTGTCAACGATGTGATTGGCCCCTATCAGTGTGGTTTCAGGCCAGGCAAGTCAACAGTCGATCAAATGTTCACACTCCGACAGATTTTGGAAAAAAACCCGGGAATTCTAGATCGATACAAACCACCTCTTCATCGATTTTAAAGTCGCGTATGATAGCGTGAACAGAGACGAGTTATACAGAGCCATGTCATATCTCGGCATCCCTGCCAAACTCGTGCGCTTGTGCAGGATGATAATGGAGAAATCTCGCTGCTCCGTCAAAGTCGGTAAGAACACCTCTGAACCGTTTGATGTTGAGAAAGGTCTAAGACAAGGCGACGCGTTATCATGCAACCTATTTAACATCGTTCTTGAAGCAGTTGTACGCAGATCACAAGTCAACACCACTGGTACAATTTTTCAAAAGTCCATTCAACTACTTGCTTATGCAGATGACATAGACATAATCGGCAGAACAAAGCGAGCTGTGGTTTGGTGCATTTGCCAGTATTGAATCGGAGGCGGCAAAAATTGGATTGGCTGTTAATGAAGACAAAACGAAGTATATGCTATCAACGAGAAGGGAAACTCAACATCGTCGACTCGGCCTAAACATCACGATGAATAGTTATAATTTCGAAGCAGTCAAGGACTTTGTCTACCTGGGATCCACTATAAACTCAAATAACGACATCAGTGAAGAGATCAAACGGAGAATTACTCTTGCCAATCGCTGTTTCTTCGGCCTGAGGAGGCATTTAAGTAGTAAAGCCCTCTTTCATAGAACCAAGGAAACGCTATACAAGACCTTCCCGGTCCTGCTATATGGGGCAGAAGCATGGGCGTTAAAAGATTCGGATGAAAATTTGCTTGGTTGCTTTGAGAGAAAGATTCTTCGAGTGATTTTTGGTCCTGTGTGTATCGAAGGAGAATGGAGAAGATGATTCAACGACGAGCTTTACGGGCTGTACAGCGACGTTGACCTAGTTAAGAAGCTGAAAATACAGCGGCTGAGATGGCTGGGACACGTGGAGCGTATGGACATCAACGCACTAGCCCGGAGAGTCTTCGAATACAACCCTGATGGTGTACTCAGCAGAGGGAGGCAGCGTATCAGGTGGCGCACACAAGTAGAGAACGACCTCAACCAACTTGGCGTAAGTAACTGGAGGCGGCTAGCTAAGAACACAGCTGGCTGGAGAGGCATGTTGGTTGAGGCCGTAATCCATCCTGGATTGTAAGCGCCACCTTAAGTAAGTAAGTAAGTTTTTGTGCAAAAATTCTTCTAACTTTAATATTCAAGTTATGTGCAAAAAAAATAAAAATGTAAGCCCTTTTTTTTCGATTTTTTATGTAAATTTAATTTATTTTTCTGCTTCTAAAAAAAGTTTACCAAACATTGTCGTAAAGAATTAGAGTCGTAAAATTGTATTTTTCAAAACGTTTTTTTTTCAAAAACTAAAAATAAGTTTCCAATAGCGGACAAAAAAATGCAAACAAAATGGTATGGTCTTGTCTTAGGCAAGAACTAAGCTATTTTAGGTGGTAATAGCTTAAAATTTTGCACACAGTTGTGAAATTGATCGTATTTCTGTAAACCGATTCGATTTTTACTCAAACTTACTCCAAAAAATTAATAATACTAAAATTGTTCCAAAAGGTAAGTTTGAATGGGAGCAAAAAAAAATGCAAACACATGAAAAACTTTAAAAATTAACAAATTTGTTCATTTCTTTGAACAAAATATTGTTTTTAAACCATGTTAATGTTCTGTTATAGGACCCTTAATTATCAATAACGACACTAAACCTATTTTTTAAAGACCCAATCAAAGACACTAATTAGTTTGGTCCCATTCTGTCAGTTTTTGTTCCATCAGCTTAATAATTTGAAAGCTTTAACTTACTAATCTCTCGGAATAAGATTTAAGTATACCTAAGTCCCTTTTTTTTTGTAAAATTCAGAATCCATAAATTGAAATGGGTTAATCTTACGATTCTTTAAAGTGCATCAAAATTTTATCAATTTCAAACAGAATTTAAGCCATCTAAGTCTCAAAAACTTACTCGGCCTCAACTGTAAAAGCAAAAATCAAGAAAATGCCTCAAATGCATAAATATTCAAACTAAATTGTTCCAAAATTTCATCAAAATTAATTGGAAAAATATAGATTTAGAACCAAAAAACAAAAATTTAAGATATTAGAAAAAAAAACATGACTTCGAAACCCCAATTTTTCGAATATGGGTAATAAGGGTCCCTCTTAAACAAAAACATAAAAAATATAGAAAACGAATTAATACATGATTTTTTTGTTGTAATGTGTCCTGTTAGCCCTCTTTTAACAAAACCTTAGCTACAAATTTGGTTTTTAAAGCAATTGCCACCAATGCCGACAATCCTTAGGGTTTTATTCGAAAAAAGAAGAGGAAATTTAGATTTCAAAAATAAAATGAAAACTTTATGATATTTAATTCTTCTTTTAGGCCACCCATTTTGAATTGTATGTACGAAAAAAATCAGAAAAATTATCTCCCTATTCCAATGCAAGATCACCCGAATCCAAATGAATATTCTAAAGCCCAAAGGCCAGAGTATTCAAGAAAAAGAAAATATAATATTTCATTCCAAAATCATGGAAAAAAATAGTACCTTTACCTTGTTATTTTAATTTTTACTTTTTTCTGAATTTTTAGTTTGAAATTATGTTTTTCAAAAACCATTGATGGAAAAAAACACCCTTTCCCCGATGATAAATTATATGGATTCTTTAGACTCTTTATTCCTATCAACTTCTAAATATAACATTTTTACTAGATTTCAATTGGATACCAATTTTGTCAGAGATGTTTTGCAATAATTTTGCATATTGTATCTTCTCAAAAAAAAACACCCTTTCATTTGAAAAAAATAGTGGAATTATTTGATTCCAGGTTCTTACGAATTTATATCGTTGGTTTCTTGGAATTTATCAAAGAATTTCCTACCTCCTCGAAAAAACACCCTTAGTCGCAGTGTAAAAAAAATAAATTTAGTAGATGAACAATCAGCTTATAGTCAAATGTCTGACCAAGAAAATAAGGTATATCTTCAACAAAACTATGGATAGGTTTTCAAGTTATGAAAGTATTTGTATTTGTTTTTGTATTATTATATTAATTTCCTATCGGAACTTTTTAAAATTTTGCAAAATTAATTATGCAAGAAATGTTAATAAAAACAATTTAGAAACAACTATTTTGTAATGTGGACTCCTGGCAAATGAAACATTTAATACGAATTTTTGAACAAGGTAACATTTTTGTCCCATTTTATATTTTTTTTTTTAATTCTAGTCTAACGTTCTCTTTTCCCTTATTTTGTAGGATACTGCAAATTCTTTGATCTCTTCAGTCTTCACCAAATATCATGAGTATATCATCTCTTTTACATGTTTTTTTTTTATTATTTTACCTCTTGTAGCAAAAATATAGCTACTTGTGCTTAACGTGGAGTATAAGTTTTTCAGAGAGTAGTGATTTTGATGTCATCAGATTTAGTATCAAAAAATTTCGAGCAAGACTTAAATTTCTTGAAAAAACTAGACAACATTTGCTGTGCAGATGCGTAGTTCAAGCAGAAACAGGACGAAATGTAAAGTTTTGGTCTATTTTTTGTACCATCACGGTACCTGCCATATATGGATTTTAGTAAAATGATTTTTTGTCAAAAATGGCTTCTACGCTTTTTATGAAAAAAACTTAAGTGCATTTTTTTAGCAATTATTTTTGGAAATCACTTTTGTCGAAAATTAGGGTTTTTTTATTGAAATTTAGTTACAAGGAATTTCAAATAGTAACTGTAAAACGCATCAATTTTATAACATTAGTTTTCACTATCAAACTCTGAACGAGTTAATCTGCGTTTTTTAACTAGAAACGAGTTTTTTTTTTTTTAATTTTCCAGCGAGTTAGACGAAGCTATTATAAGATTTCACCCGAAATTTTAAACTTTGACCGAGTTTGTCACACTCTGAAAGAGTTAACTTTTTTAAACTTTGAACGAGTTCAACCTCACGAACAAATCTCGACATTTTTATGATTTTCCGACACATTCCCGTGTGAATATTTACTAAATATAGTTTTTACTTATCATTACGTTTTCAAACTCTTAACGAGTTCGTCATCGACATTTAGTACTGAACGTGTTCATCTTATTGCAGTAGAAGAATTGAAATACTCTAATACTCCGCGCGTGTTATGTTATCTCCCTTCGAACTCTTAACGAGTTTTCTATTTTCATTTCTCAACTCTGAACGAGTATTTTTATAAAATTTTCAACAAATTCAAAACGAATCGATATTAAAAAAAAAATATACATCAAAGCCAAGTTCGTGTCAGAAGAGATTTAAAATTAGATGAAGGCCTTCACTTGAAATTCTTATTCGGAGGTACATGCGCTGATCACGACTTAAGGGCGACCAAGGACGGTATCAACATAAGTTTTTTCAGCCAAATTCCATCAAGTCTGTAAGCACTTGCTTTAGGTCATCAGAAAAGTAGCATGCCTACTTTTACACTTTCCAGGGAAGCGCTGCGACGCTATGCCCAAACCGTCAATACGGCTCCAAGTCAAACTCTTCATATTTCTTCAAATCCCCCCCCCAACACACTTTTTACTCAAATGTATGATACGATATTTTTTGTAATTCACGAATTGATAAACCGAAGATGGAATAAGATAGGTCGCCGCAATATAACCGAACTAGTTTTTAAAGCAATTGCCGATGCTTTTAAGGCCAAGCGCGTTCTTTAAAATTGAAAAACGAGTAATTTAAAACAAAATTGCTGTGGATGATGTTAAAACTCTTCAAACCCCGCGTGGCTTTCTTCAGATCTTCGTAATGAGATTTTTTTTCATAAAATTCTTAAAAAATTTTTCTTTTAATTTTAAAAGGAATGAAAAAGCTATTTTTAAAAATGTTGCTAACGCTACCTTATAAAGTACCAACCGGTTATTTGTGCGTATAACCTTTCCGTTAAACGATTTCACCGGTTTTAATGAATTATTTGTACGAGAGCTTCTTAGATTGCTGCTCTAAAGATTTTCAATTGTTTTTTTCCTAAAAATTCGTCGTTCAAAATGAAATCGAATGGAATATTTGACATAGGAGACATTAATTCAAATTATTTTTTAATGCTGGATCGAATAAGACCAAAAAATACTTGACAACCCTAAAACTTATTCTCATTTATATGCAATGATGAATATATTTTTGGTGCAAGAGGTAAACTATTAGCATAAACCCCTTTAAAGCAATTGTATTCTTCTTAAAGTTGGTATGAAGTTTTAAATAAGTGAAGAGAATTCAGGGATAAGAATAAGTAGTAGGTATGCCTACATTGACATTGACATATTTTTGGTGTACCTAGTAAGGGTGTTTTTCTAGAGGCAGAGAACGTTGTACAAAAAGTGTAAAAACATCCTGTGAAAATTGTAAAAATAATCCAATTTTTATTAGAATCATTTAATGCAAACAAAAAGCAGCCTACATAAGTATCATGGGTAAAAATGTTTTTCTTCACTACAATGACTTCATATTCGATTTCTCATATGTAGCCTTCGTTAGTTGCCATTGACGATTAGTACAAAATTCACGGATTTAATTCCTCAACTTGACACCTAAATTTGCTGACTGTTTTTAAAAATGTAGGGAGGTACTTCCCATGGTATAAAGAAGTCAAGGTACCTATATGCTTGACAGTTCATTCGACGGCTTCGTGACGTCATCGTCAGTGAAAAATCTCAACTATGGCAGATGAACGAAATCAACCAAAACAAAAACAATACACTCCATGTGACATCACATAAACTAAAAAAGGGCGGCTCTTCATCTCATATCATACCATAAGGATAAAATTAACCGTTTTCAAATAAAAGACGAACTAAGCCATATTTTCGGTATAATACTCTCTTTGAAACACAATATAATCAGCAAAATAAATTAAATTATTTTTCAAAAATAAAACTCTATTTTATAGGAGCTCTAAGTAGTACAAAATTACCAAACTAAAAATGTAGGTATTTTATTTTTTAGGAGCTTAGTTTTAACCAGGTGTTTTTATTGAATATTTTTAATGACAGGAACATCGGCCTGCCATCATAATTATAATCTAATGGGGACCTACCACCTACATTCCAAAACCCGCTCAGAGCTCAACGCAATCTTGCTTGTTTATAAAAACAAAAAAAAAACAAGGGATTAGTTTACGGATGAGAAATTGAATTGGATTATCTATTTTCTTTAGGTGACAGGGGGTAACAAACATTTAAAAAAAAAATCACTCACCAATATGTCTTGAAATTATCATTAAAGGATATTGCAGATGTTTTCATCTTCTTCACCTTGAAGGCACACGCACTTTTACTCACTCACAACAATGTAATTTATCTTTTTTTTTCAAGCACAATAAATTATAGATTTTGATCATGAATTTAAACACTTTTTAATGAGGATAGGACAATTTTGCCATAAAAAAAAACACTTACCGATTTCTTCAATGAAATTAAAACGATAAATACATTTTTTTTGTGATCAGAAACTAATGCACAATGAAACTTTTATGATATTTATTAAACTTTAAAAACACTTTTTGATTTATAAAAAAAAAACACTAGCAAATTTGAATTAAACGACATTTTTCTAACAGCACATTCATACAGAGCACTACCACTACGACGACACTGACGACACCGACGACGACCGACACGATGCAACACGAAAAAAAATATAAGAAAAAAGCTAAATCACACCCGAATTCTACTTATTTTATTGAAAACTGCACTTTTTAGCCGAGAAAAATTACATTTTCGTATTGAAAAACTATCAGCACAAATTAAAAAATGATTATTTCATAATTTTACGACACAATTTTACGAAATTTAATGGGAAAATTATTATTTTAGCACACGATCGCGGAGTAAATCGAATAAGAAAAATTCACTTGACCCACTGAACTTGAAAAGAACTTGCAGTTTGAGTTCATTCACATCGCACCATGATTTATTGGTTGTGTGCATGTGTGTCTATGAGTTGCACAAAATGGCGGTACTTGGGATATTTACAAAATGTTTATGTGTATGCACAATACCTTCGTTTGCTTCTTGTGGGTAATTTAGGTTTTCTGTTTCAAAAGAATGTGTGTAAATGGTCATTTGTTGGAAAAATAAGATGGCAGGGTGATCATGATATTTTTTGTATTATTAGTTGATAGGTATGTACCTACCTATATTTTTTCACCAAGGTGGTTCATGTGTGATATTTTAGTGCGGTGGTTTTTAAATTAAATGAAAACGCAGCCGGCCGTGAATTTATTTCGGACTTTGAATTTGTTGTTTTTGACATAGCAAAATAGGTATCATATAGCCATGTTTTATTACTAAATGCTCTCACAGGGTCACATAAGAAAGTTGAAGGCATTTCAACTTGTGGGCGAATCTCTGAGCGACTGCCTTCTGTTGCGGATAGACAACTATCATACTAATATAAGATGGCTCCCAATTACAAAGCGATAACTCGAAAAAGCAATAATGCGATAACGCGACAAAGCGACATTGCCATAAAGCCATAATGCGACAGAAGAAGTAGAGCGATAGAGCGAAAAAGCGATAGAGTGGTGAAGCAATAAGGCCCCAAAGTGCTTAAGCCACAAAGCGACAAAGTAACAGAGCTACAAAGCTTAAAAAAACAAACCAACAAATCAATAAAAACCTGCCCTTGCCCTAAACCAAAATATCGAGTACAAAATTAATATGCGAAAGGACGAGTACCAAATGAATATGCGAAACAACAACAGAATTTATTTACAGAGCATCCTATGAGAGTACCCATCCCAAACACGTCAAAGCGACAAAGCTTTTTCTCCTTGCGACCCCTTGTCGGCTACAAATCAAGCCGGGAAAACAAGAGCAAGCGGGAAACCAGCAGCGAAACTTGAGGGAAAACAGATAGGAAAAGTGGCGGGAAACCAGGAGGAAAAGGGGGGGGGGAAACAGGGATGAACTTAGGCGGGAAACAGGGGAGAAAACAAATGGGAGTACAGGCGGAAAAAAGGCAAAAATTCAGACTGAGAAAACAAGCTGAATACCCAGCGGGTAACCAGGCGGGAAAATAGGTGGAAAAACAGGAGAAAAATCAGACAAAGCTACAAAGCTGGAAGGTTACAAAAATTACAAAGCTACAAATTTAGCTAGCGTCAAAACTACAAAGCGACAAAGGTTCAACGCGATAAATTAACTTTATGCTACACGCCCAAGAAACAATTAAGCTATTTTCTCACTTCCATAAGACAAGAATAGGTCATATGCATATCATTTTGGCTCACATTTGAAAAGTTCGTTAAGACCATCTTTCATAAGCAAATAGCCTGTGAAAACCAACTTGGTAAGGTCATATAGAGGGCTCCTTATAGAAATCATAGTTTGCTAAACGAGGCTATTGCTGGTGTCTGTCTTGTTTTCTCCCCTGTTTCCCGCCTGATTGTTTGCCTGTTTTCCCACCTGTTTGCGGTCTGATTCACAGTCTATTTTCCCAACTGTTGTCCCTTAAGTTTTCCGTTTGTTTCTGTTTTCCAGCCTGGTTTCCGCCTTTTTTTACGCCTTGTTTTGGTTTTGTAGCTTTGGGATGTTTGGTGTGGGTACTCTTATACGACACTGTGTAAATCAATTGTGTTGTCGTTTCTAATTTCATGTTGCATTCGTCACTTTTGTTTGGGTTTCTACTTTATGGCTTTGACGGTTTATTTTTAAGCTTTGTAGATTTGTTACTCTGTCGCTTTGTGGCTTTGCAGTTCTGTAGTTTTGTCACTTTAGAGCGTTGTGTCCTTATTCCTGTACCACTTTATTGTTTTGTCGTGTTTTCGCTTTTTTAAGTTGTCACTTTCTCTCTATGGACGGTAAACCAGGCAGAAATAGGTGAGAAAACAGGCAGTAAACCAGGCGGAAAAACACGCTGGAAACCTGGCGGGAAACCACCTGGAAAAACAGGGATAAATCAGACAGAACTGCATAAGCTGCAATGCTACACAGGTAAAAAAATAAAAATTTAGATAGCGTCAAAGCGACAAAGCTTCAACGCAATAAATTTACAAAGCAACTTTCATAAAAATGTAGTTGTGTAACTTAAATTTGCTTGCTCCAAGCGACGCGTTTTTCAACGCTGCTTTCTCTTATTATGCGATCAAGGTGGTGATGGTATGAGCGAGCTGCTCAAATTCCTATTTTAAATCATAGATCAGAGTTAACTGCATGCTTTTCTTATACCAAGGCGACAAAAAAAGGCAACGTTTTTCTCCCAAAACAAAGTGAGACACGATAACAAAGGTTTTAAGAAAGAGATAAACATAACACGTTACTCGACGCTTTGTCGCTTTGACGTTATGTACATTTTTAACTTTGTCGCTCAGTAGTTTTTTTATTTTTTGTTATTTTGTCGCTTTAATAGTCGTCTGTCCACAACAGAATGCAGTCGCTCAAAGATTTGCCCATGTTGAATTGTTTTCTACTCTCTTATGTGACCCTGTGAGAGCATTTACTAATAAAACATGGCTAGATGGTACCTATTTTGCTATGTCGAAAATAACAAATTTAAAGTTAACAATAGATTCACTGCCGTCCGTTTTCATTTATTTAAAAACCACCGCAATTAAATATCACATATGAACCACCTTGGTGAAAAAATCTAGGTAGGTTTCTACCTACCAACCAACCAACTAACAATACAAAAAATATCAAGATCACCCTGTCATCTAATTCTTCCAACAAATGACCATGAATTCATCACACACATACTTACCACAATTCTTTTGAAACAGCAAACATAAACCATCCACAAGAAGCAAACCAAGATATTGTGCATACACTTAAACATTTTGTAAATATCCCAAGTACCGCCATTTTGTGCAACTCATAGACACACATGCACACAAACCAATAAATCATGGTGCGATGTGAATGAACTCAAACTGCAAGTTCTTTTCAAGTTCAGTGGGTCAAGTGAATTTTTCTTATTCGATTTGCTCCGCGATCGTGTGCTAAAATAATAATTTTCTCATTAAATTTCTTAAAATTGTGTCGTAAAATTATGAAATAATCATTTTTTAATTTGTGCAGATAGTTTTTCAATACGAAAATGTAATTTTTCTCGGCTAAAAAGTGCAGTTTTCAATAAAATAAGTAGAATTCGGGTGTGATTTAGCTTTTTTCTTATATTTTTTTTCGTGTTGCATCGTGTCGGTCGTCGTCGGTGTCGTCAGTGTCGTCGTAGTGGTAGTGCTCTGTATGAATGTGCTGTTAGAAAAATGTCGTTTAATTCAAATTTGCTAGTGTTTTTTTTTTATAAATCAAAAAGTGTTTTTAAAGTTTAATAAATATCATAAAAGTTTCATTGTGCATTAGTTTCTGATCACAAAAAAAATGTATTTATCGTTTTAATTTCATTGAAGAAATCGGTAAGTGTTTTTTTTTATGGCAAAATTGTCCTATCCTCATTAAAAAGTGTTTAAATTCATGATCAAAATCTATAATTTATTGTGCTTGAAAAAAAAAGATAAATTACATTGTTGTGAGTGAGTAAAAGTGCGTGTGCCTTCAAGGTGAAGAAGATGAAAACATCTGCAATATCCTTTAATGATAATTTCAAGACATATTGGTGAGTGATTTTTTTTTTAAATGTTTGTTACCCCCTGTCACCTAAAGAAAATAGATAATCCAATTCAATTTCTCATCCGTAAACTAATCCCTTGTTTTTTTTTTGTTTTTATAAACAAGCAAGATTGCGTTGAGCTCTGAGCGGGTTTTGGAATGTAGGTGGTAGGTCCCCATTAGATTATAATTATGATGGCAGGCCGATGTTCCTGTCATTAAAAATATTCAATAAAAACACCTGGTTAAAACTAAGCTCCTAAAAAATAAAATACCTACATTTTTAGTTTGGTAATTTTGTACTACTTAGAGCTCCTATAAAATAGAGTTTTATTTTTGAAAAATAATTTAATTTATTTTGCTGATTATATTGTGTTTCAAAGAGAGTATTATACCGAAAATATGGCTTAGTTCGTCTTTTATTTGAAAACGGTTAATTTTATCCTTATGGTATGATATGAGATGAAGAGCCGCCCTTTTTTAGTTTATGTGATGTCACATGGAGTGTATTGTTTTTGTTTTGGTTGATTTCGTTCATCTGCCATAGTTGAGATTTTTCACTGACGATGACGTCACGAAGCCGTCGAATGAACTGTCAAGCATATAGGTACCTTGACTTCTTTATACCATGGGAAGTACCTCCCTACATTTTTAAAAACAGTCAGCAAATTTAGGTGTCAAGTTGAGGAATTAAATCCGTGAATTTTGTACTAATCGTCAATGGCAACTAACGAAGGCTACATATGAGAAATCGAATATGAAGTCATTGTAGTGAAGAAAAACATTTTTACCCATGATACTTATGTAGGCTGCTTTTTGTTTGCATTAAATGATTCTAATAAAAATTGGATTATTTTTACAATTTTCACAGGATGTTTTTACACTTTTTGTACAACGTTCTCTGCCTCTAGAAAAACACCCTTACTAGGTACACCAAAAATATGTCAATGTCAATGTAGGCATACCTACTACTTATTCTTATCCCTGAATTCTCTTCACTTATTTAAAACTTCATACCAACTTTAAGAAGAATACAATTGCTTTAAAGGGGTTTATGCTAATAGTTTACCTCTTGCACCAAAAATATATTCATCATTGCATATAAATGAGAATAAGTTTTAGGGTTGTCAAGTATTTTTTGGTCTTATTCGATCCAGCATTAAAAAATAATTTGAATTAATGTCTCCTATGTCAAATATTCCATTCGATTTCATTTTGAACGACGAATTTTTAGGAAAAAAACAATTGAAAATCTTTAGAGCAGCAATCTAAGAAGCTCTCGTACAAATAATTCATTAAAACCGGTGAAATCGTTTAACGGAAAGGTTATACGCACAAATAACCGGTTGGTACTTTATAAGGTAGCGTTAGCAACATTTTTAAAAATAGCTTTTTCATTCCTTTTAAAATTAAAAGAAAAATTTTTTAAGAATTTTATGAAAAAAAATCTCATTACGAAGATCTGAAGAAAGCCACGCGGGGTTTGAAGAGTTTTAACATCATCCACAGCAATTTTGTTTTAAATTACTCGTTTTTCAATTTTAAAGAACGCGCTTGGCCTTAAAAGCATCGGCAATTGCTTTAAAAACTAGTTCGGTTATATTGCGGCGACCTATCTTATTCCATCTTCGGTTTATCAATTCGTGAATTACAAAAAATATCGTATCATACATTTGAGTAAAAAGTGTGTTGGGGGGGGGATTTGAAGAAATATGAAGAGTTTGACTTGGAGCCGTATTGACGGTTTGGGCATAGCGTCGCAGCGCTTCCCTGGAAAGTGTAAAAGTAGGCATGCTACTTTTCTGATGACCTAAAGCAAGTGCTTACAGACTTGATGGAATTTGGCTGAAAAAACTTATGTTGATACCGTCCTTGGTCGCCCTTAAGTCGTGATCAGCGCATGTACCTCCGAATAAGAATTTCAAGTGAAGGCCTTCATCTAATTTTAAATCTCTTCTGACACAAACTTGGCTTTGATGTATATTTTTTTTTTAATATCGATTCGTTTTGAATTTGTTGAAAATTATATAAAAATACTCGTTCAGAGTTGAGAAATGAAAACAGAAAACTCGTTAAGAGTTCGAAGGGAGATAACATAACACGCGCGGAGTATTAGAGTATTTCAATTCTTCTACTGCAATAAAATGAACACGTTCAGTACTAAGTGGCGATAAAGAACTCGTTAAGAGTTTGAAAACGTAATGATAAGTAAAAACTTTATTTAGCAAATATTCACACGGGAATTTGTCGCAAAATCATAAAAATGTCGCGATTTGTTCGTGAAGGTGAACTCGTTCAAAGTTTAAAAAAGTTAACTCGTTCAGAGTGTGACAAACTCGGTCAAAGATTAAAGTTTCGGGTGGAATCCTAAAATAACTTCGTCCAACTCACTGGAAAATTTAAACAAACTCGTTTCTAGTTTCAAAATGCAGATGATGGACTCGTTTAGAGTTTGAAAGTGTAAAAAAATTATAATTTAAAAATATTTTTTGTGTTAAAATGGAAAAAAACGATTTTCATTATTCTTCTCTAAAAATTCTTATTTCTAAAAGAAATCATGTGGCAAACTTTGTTCAGGAGATTAAAACTATTCTGGGAACGAATTTTATGGTTTCATTATATTCTAAAAAATTGTATGTAAAAGGCCTTCACATTCACATGAAATTTGCTATAAGAACAAGTAAGTGCGACCCAGTCCTGCATTAAATTTTTGTAAGTTTTCTTAAGGTGGTTACCAGAGTGACCAGTTTCCCTTATCGCAATGCCCTTAAAATTCTCGATGAAATCCTTCGCTATAACAAACAGTAGAAAAAAAAACATACGTTTGTGTACACATTCAATGAAAAACTCAACTGATGGAATTACCTATCCATCCATGGCCATGGGGTACTAGAATGGGGTTGATAATAACAGCCATTATTTCAAAGTAGGGTGATGGCTTCGTTTGGTGTTGGCGTGTGTGCGTACAGATTTTTCATGCGTATGATCATGTGTCCCATCTCCAGCAGCAGTGTGAAATTAAAGATAACAATGTCACGGTCAATAATGTTCATGGCCCATATTATTTATGATGCGCACATAGGCACTCTTGGCAAAGGCATAACTTTAGCTTTTTTTTTATTTTTTATTTTAAGTGCGTGCGAGTACGAGTTTCCCAAGGGTAGGCAAATCGCAAATAAAAGCCAAAAAGAACAAAACACAACAGGAGCAATATTTTTATGATTTTTTTTTTTTTTTTTTTGTATCCCCTTAAGGAATTTTGCTTTCTTTTACTTATGGCTTTTGGGATAAAGATTATGAATGAAGATTATACCTGCCAACTGGGTGGAGATGTGAGCTTAAAAAAAAAAAGAACAACATTTTAATGCTAAGATTCTATTATTCTGATACTGAAAAAATAATACACATTCTTGTTTGTTAAAAAAAAAAAATAATAATAGTTTAGCTTCCAGTTATGCAATCAACATAACTTTGTTGAGAATCATAAAGAACAAAATAAAATTGTTTCCGGTATTTTTTATTGAGTGTAAAATATTTAAATATGCCAGCCTAAAGTGTTTAAATCCTTTCATTTTAAAAAAGAATTAAATCATGTTATGATTTTATCTTTAAGTGAATTTTGGTTATCTTATTAAACTTTTCTAAGTTATTGAAAATAGCAGGGATTTCTTTAATGGATTTTCTGCTATAACAGTTGTTTTGTTTTACACAGTTAAGTCCTTCGTAAGTTTTAGTTCAGTAGTTCACAGGACATTATTCATTATTATTTTTGAAGTTATACCTACTTTGGTCGACAGTATTCTTAAGGCGTGTCCACTTCTCATTTACGCCCAGCATACTGGCTCCAGAACTTACTCTCCCTAAATCAAGTGATTCTAGGGCGAGTCCTAACGCATTACCAAAGGTGTTACTGGTGTTTTCATTGCGTAGGGCAGCCGTGTTGATTCGAACCTGGTCGGCGGATGCAATGCGTCTCCGCAATTCGCCCTCGGAAACCCATACCAACAAGATCTGAGTCGATATTGGCACCTCGACACGTTTGTACCGTCATCAAGTTCGAGTAGTTGCGACGGTCTATGAACACGTGGTCTATTTGGTTACGAGTGACTCCATCAGGTGATACCCAGGTGGCTTTGTAGATATCTTTACGCGGGAACCTGGTACTCGCAACGACCATGTTTTTCGATGCTGCCAATTCTAAGACTCGAAGTCCATTGTCATTAGTGTTCTCATGCAAACTATAAGTTCCTGCGGAATGCCTGAATACCGGCTCCCGACCTATTTTTGTGTTCAAATCCCCAAGGATGATTTTGACGTCATACCTTGGGCAGGCATTGAGTGCCCTCTCGACTTGTTCGTAGGAAGTCTCTTTTTCTTCGTCTGAGAACTCCTCCGTAAGTCCGTGAACGTTAATGAGGCTGATGTTCGTACATTTGCCTCGCACGCGAAGGGTGCATAGCCTTTCGCTTATAGCGTTAAAGCCGATGATGGAAGACTTCATTTTTTCGCTGACTAGGAAGCCTGTTATGTCAGCTTTATATTTTGACAGGGCATCGGCCAGCTGCTGAGCAGCTCGAGCTCTATAGAGCAATCGTACGTTCCACAAGAAAATTCGTAATTCGTTCTGCCGTTTTCGTTGCGTGGGTTGTCGTCGTGAAATCAGTCCATTTCCGAGGCTTGTTGTCGGTCTCGTAATTCGTTTAGTTTTACGGGACAGGGAATTAACCTGTCGCCAACCTGAGGAAACAGCCTGATCATATTAGCCAAACCTTTTTTTTAAAAGGCTTGTTTCTAGCGGCCGCCGCGGTGAGGCTATGATCACACTTCCACCAGTCCCGAATAGTTACGACACGTGCATGTTTTCGTATGCTGCAAGTTATTCCCCCTATTCGTCTGATGGCTGACCGGATTTTAAAGATTGACTGTCTAAAATTTAGCTAAAATATCAGGCTTCAACGTAGCGTAGTTATGCAATTTTAAATAAAAAAAAAGAGAAAAACGTAATGGAAGACAAAATTTCTTTTCCTTTTCACAAATTGATATGAAATATTTTTTTAATTTCATAAAATAATGTAGAACAACATTGTTGGTAGGTACAAGTGTTCGTGATAAACATTTTTAAACATAAATAAATGCATATTTACAGATTTTAGACAGAAAATTAATACAAAAACACATAAAAAGTTGATTTCATTGGATATTTTAGATTTAGTCGCAGGATTTTAATAAATTGAACAGATAGATAAAATGTTTCACTTGGATTCTGTATAAAAATTCTGAACAGTTATTTTACTAAACATTGCCACAGAGGTCGTTTAATGAACAATTTGATAATTTTGAATATATTTTTAGCTCGATTTAAAGATGCATCTGTTCTCTTATACAATGCCATACAAAGTTTATTTATTAAATTGGAAGCAAAGACTGTAAATGACTGTAATGACAGAAAATACATCGAACAAAATGCACTTTTCATGCTTCTTTGACCAACTGTACCATTTATACCATCTGACTAAGTCAAATTATTTTAAATTTCCATAAAACTACACCTAGAATGTCAACAATTATTTTGATACACAATTTGTTTCAATAAGACACTCACAAACTTTGCAATGCTATCAAATATTATCATTCTTGGCGTGAAAATCTTTGAACTTTAGAAAAACTTAACCGATTTTTAAAGATTGAAGCCTCAGTAAAATACAAAAAAAAAAAACCTTTACAATTATTGCTTACTTAATTGTGTAAATTTAGGCTCAACAAAGGAAAAGTGATCAAATTTTTACATTATCTACCGTAATTTTGACATTTTTTTTATTTATTATTTATGATTTAAATTTATTAGAATAACAGAGTAATCAGCGGTCATTCTGAGCATCAAACATTAATGTGGGTTAGCTTGGAATTGGCCAAACGACAAAAAATAAATAACAAATAACAGGGGATTTGTCAATAAAATATCAAATATATTAAATATTTTAATTTATTTCACAAAAAAGCATATTATGCTTCCTTGAAAAAATTTCCCTTCTAGAACTTTTCGCTACATCTTTTAAATAATTTTACATATCCAAAAAACTATATCTGTCGGCACTTCCACTTTCAAATTTCAAAAAAGTAATGAGGCAATTAATTGTCGTGAATTTGTCGTGAAAAAATAAAATTTGTCGCGCCTAGTTTTTTAAAACTAACCCCTGGTAGTGCTAACTTGATGGTCAAGTTAGCACTACCACCCCTGGAAAAGTTTTAAAACGACGATAAATACAAAAACTGGGTATGCAATTAATTGCCGTGAATTTGTCGCTGAAAAGTGGCATACTAAAAAAAACTCTAAAACATTTTTTTTTTTAATAACCCCTGGTAGTGCTAACTTGACTCGAAAACTGTTAAAACAAGCTTAAATTTGAAAAAAAAGAACGTCATTAATTGTCGTGATTTTGTCGTAGATAGATGGCGCTATCAAACATTTTGTCCCGCTCATATTTTGGAAAATACGCCCCCTAAACTAAATAATCTAAAATTAACACTATCAAACGTACAATTCTGCTTTAAATTACTAATTTCCTATAAATTTTGCTACAATCGATTGTCCCTAGATAATTTATAGCACGCTATGCTATAAAAAAAATGTTTGTCGCGCCTTTATTTTAGAAATAACACCCATATAGGTGCATTTTAGAAACCTTGCACTACCATATGAAATTTGTTTGTTTGTTTGCTTTTTTGCTATAAATTTTCTATAAACAATTGTCGCTGAACGACGTTGTATCATAAAATAATTTGTGGCGCCCTTACTTAAGAAACAACGCCCCCTCAACTGAATTACCTTAAAAAAAAAAACACTATCAAACACTATCATATGTAAAAATTTTCTTCTAATTGCGTTTTTGCTATACATTTTGCCATAACTAATTGTCACTCAATGAATTCTAACAATTATGCCCAAAAAAGAATTTGTCGCGCCTTTATTTTAGAAACAACACCCATATAGGTGCATTTTAGAATCCTAGCACTACCAGATGAAATATTTTTGTTTGTTTAGTTTTTTGCTATAAATTTGATATAAACAATTGTCGCTCGACGTCTAGAACAAAGTTGCATCATCAAATAATTTGTCGCGTCCTTACTTTAGAAACAACGCCCCCTCAAATGAATTACCTAAAAAAAACACCATCAAACACTATCATATCTAAAAATTTTCTTCTTATTGCGTTTTTGCGTTTTTGCTATAAATTTTGCCATAACTAATTGTCACTCAATGACTTTGACTTTTGTGTAGTTTATTTGTACCTAATTGTACAAAACACACAAAAATGTTCTTGATAACGTCCAAGTTTTATATTTTATACGTCGAAAACTGACATTTCGTAATTTTAGGTTTTTTCTGTTGATGTGGTATCTTCTAAGCTATTAGTCCGAGGAGGAAAAGTGATGCAATCTTCTTCTTGAAAAAACCATAGATCTAAAAGTTTCTTCTAAAATGTTTTTCGGTTGCTCTCACCGTTTGTTGGCATTTGGATTTGACCTTGTGCAATTGACTTTACTCTGAGTATTTCTCTTTCCAAAATTAAAGTTTATTCCACTAAAAAATCTTCAATTGAAATTATTTTGCAGATTGGACTTTTTAATGTTATTTTTGCCTCGGCCGAAAAAGAACAAAATATAGTTTAAGGCTTATTTTCATATTTATTTAAGTTATACCTACGCATAGTTTTTTTTTCAAATGCGTATCAAATTAAATGTTACCGAGAGAGTAAATCCCATTTAACTTTATCAAGGCTTTTAAATTTAAAATGTCCAGGTAGGTACATTTGATTTTGTATCATAAATATTCAATTCAATTAAAATTTGATATTCAATTGAAAAAAAAAAACTTTTATAATAATTCATAACTCTCACATCAACCTTGTTGATAAATAAATTTTGAATTACAAATACAAATCCACATTTAAAATTTAACGATCCAACCAAGTGATGCTGATAACATGTGAATATCCAATAGTCCGTTCAAAAATTGTGTTATAGTCCTCTCTGAATCCTCAAAACATAAATTAAAATGTATTCAAGCTAAAAAAAAAAAACTTAATAAAAATAAAATTAAATGTGTAAAAGTGGAAAAATAAATAAATAATCCAATTTACGGGCTCATCTCATCACCAGAAAAACAAAATAAAATAAATCTTCTCTATTTACAAAAAAAAAAAACAATAAAAGGGGAATAAATGAACATTCCAAAGCCACCTTATATCCACCAACAACCCCATCACTATACACTATAAAGCCACCACAACCAGCACCGACAGAACGACGACGACGACCGACGCGACGTATAAATGTATACGCAACGCATTTATGAAACATTAATTTTAATCTACCATGACCAAATTTAATATTCAGACAATTTGACTATTAAAATGTTCATTTTTGACGGCAACACCAACAAATGGTGGGATTAATTGAAAAACAGAACAGAAATAAAACTAAAAATAAAAGAAAAAGCCACACAACCATGCTATCCATCCACCCAATCCCAATCCCCATAATGGTTCTCTCTGCTTTCAAAAACTTCCAACACTAAAACGAAAGGGTAAAGTTATGGTTATCACCCAGATATCCCCACTCATCCCGGACGCATTCCTCAAAAAAATAAAAAAAAAAAAAAAATATGATTAATTTATGAAATAGAAAATGTAAGTTGTCACCAACAACCTAAAATGAGGACACCAGAAAGTAAAAACAAATTAGTAATGGTGTCTGATTATAGTTTAAGTTGTTCCAGCAGGCTCTGGGCTCGGGGCTCTGGGGACAGCCAACAGACAAAAAAGAAGAAAACAAAAAAAAAACACACACACATTTAAAAGACACCCAACGACTATCTGACGGATATGTTATGTACGAGTATGGAGGAGCGTGAGGGATCTAAAGGATTTCTCCGATGGCATTTTAAGAAGACTTTTTACGATCGTGACAATTTGGCTTCCTGTTTGAAACATCAAGGATTAACACACATCACGAATTGTAGAGGAAATGCCTCTTAATGTGTCCATCAATGCGAAGCAGGAATGGGAATGACATTTTGTAGTTATGGAATTGATTTAATAGCCTGTGACAGTTTCACATTGAGATGGGATTATAAGTTATTTGTACCCCATCTCACAGCTGTTTCAAAAATATTGGAGGAAATATTTTTGAAGGAAATGGTATTTCTTTTAAGAAAATACAATTTTTAACTTGTGATACTTTCTTAACGGACGCTATGTTTAAGGTCCAATAGTGTACCTATAAATTTCTGTTAAATTTATAGTAGGGTGGATCGTTTTTGGAGAAAAAATGCGAGTTTCTGTGAAAATCGGAGAGCCAGCACCCACTTTGTATAACCTAGTTGCAAGGCTGAAATTTTGTTAATAATAGTTGATTTGGTACTGGCTATGAACAAAAACCCAAATGAGTCTTACTCATTTTTAATGTGCATGTCAGTGGTATTTCACCTTTTCTGCGACTTTCCATTCTTTTTTCTTCGGTATGTTTCACTTTTTTCCTGGTGTACTTTATTTTTGCGCTTTTTTCGTGACTTACTATTATTTTTTTCGTCATTTTCAGCACAATTCTCAAGGAATTTTACGTTTTTTCGTGCTACTAAGAGCTTCCGTCCCGTACTAACTTCCTATGCTATTACTCGAGTAGTAGCAGTATTCTGGGCTTTCTAAGACAGTAGCCAGCAATATTTTTCCGCTATATTTCACTCTTTGTACTGCGGCATTCCTTGTTTTTTTCTTTGCATTTTCCCGGTGTTCTTTTAACGCTTTTCTTATGACTGTCATTTTTTCCTGTTGCTCCGCATTCTTTCTTCAGTATTCTACACTTTTTTCTAAAGTATTCCGTGACCTTCCACACTTTGTTCCGTGTGACTTTACTTTTGTTCACGGTATTTTTTTTTTGTCCTGGTTCTAGTAGTAGGTATTCAGCGGTTCCTATGGTGGTAGTCCGCGGTATTTTGCATAATTTTTCTGCAACATTTCACGCTTTTTACCGTGACTTTCCACGCGTTATCCGCTACTTTCTTTGCATTTTTGCGGTATAATACTCCTTTACTGCGGTACTAAGCGCTTTTTCAATGCTATTTTCCACTGGATTCAACGATGATCAATGCTTTTTGCTATTGCATTCTGCGTATGTTTTTCAAGATTCTTTCTGCTGCATTATAGGTTTTTTCCGCCCTACTTTTTCAATCATCATAGAAAAAAAAACCTATCCCTTATTTTGTTGATTTAATAATTTTTTTCGGTACACAAAACGCAAAGAATGCAGAAATTTATTAAAATTTAGCATATACCTTAACAACAGCACCCTATACTGTAAATTTTCTACTGCAGGAACCTTTTCTAAGCTTACCGGCATTAATTTTTTTAAATGTGTGTTACTTACTGACTGACGGTTTTCGAGTCCATACAGACTTACAGACAGCCTTGTAAAAGAACGTTAATTTCATGCATTTATACCTTTTTTTAATAGTATAAAAAAATATGGCAACCCTTAACCTGCAGCAACTCTAATATATCATACAACTCTGAATAAACTGGGCATATACATCCGATTTTTAGAATTTCATCATGAAATACCCTAAAAAGTAAAGAAAACACGTTTTCGAGACATTTTTATGTGCGTCCGCCATTGTTGGAAATGAAAATTTTTAAACACGATAACTTTTGTTGAAATTAAGATAATTAAAAACTGTAAATGCTAAAAGTTGAGAATTTGCCAAACTTAGCTTAAATTCGAAATTCAGCCATCTTCTTGTACTTATCATAGAAAAACCTTCCAAAAATGACACTTTTGTATGGAAAGCGTACCTACAGACATTTGTGGGGTGTTGTTTTTAGGACTCCGTAGCATATGTTTCTATGTCCCTTGTTCACGGGAGAATGGGAAGAATAAACACGTTCAAGTACTAACTCTTCCAAGTTTGTGTAAAAGTAACATGGATAAAGTTATGCTGGCAAACATGCAATCTTAGCAATAAGTGGCCAATTTCTGGGTCTGCATATATCCCAAAATTCTCACATAGATTTTTCTGTTCGTCTGCTGAAAATTTCAATAGATACAAATAATTTTAGTGTTCGTCCAATACCTAAGGGATCTCCGTCAGCTTCAATCATATATACGTAGAAGACTCGTTCTCAAAATCCGGGTCAGATCTGTTAATAGTTCCTTGAGCTTTGGAAGATGGAACTGCGCTTTAATTAACAATAACCCTTTTAACAAAGAGAAGATTGTGTGTTCGAGTTCCCGTTTAATGCTAATTTAACATGACGTAATTTGTTCCGGGCAAGTAGTTCTTTCGATCTTCATTTTCTCATTTTTTTTTAATGTTCCTAAGTTGAACGCTTTGGCTGTACTATAAAGTTTTAAATTTTTTAAATAAAAATTTCTGGTTCATTAGGCTCAATGGTAGCCAAGAATAACCCAGAATTCTACTTCGTTAGCCCTTAGTTGAAAAATAAGACGAAGTAACCGATACGAATGGTGACCGAAATGGAGACAAAAATCAAAAATCGTGACTGATCGGTTACTGATTTGGTGACCGAATCGTCACCAAGTGCTGACTAAAGTGGTGACCCAAAATAATTTATATTTCATTGGGACTTTTGAAAGACCTTCCAAGTTGGTAGATTAGTTCTGCAAACACTCTTGCAATGTAGTGAGTTTTTGAAGAAAATCTACACAAAATATTTACTATGAATTCTGAGAGTTCTTTTACTTTTACAAATTCTTCAAATAACCGATTTACCATTAAATACGAAAGCAATGGCAACTCATTTCTCTTTTTAAATCGGTTATCGTCTGCTAAGTTTTTATTAAGTTTGCCAGTTATGTAAGACCACCTTTAATATAAATTATTGTAATACCACTGATTCCCAAACCTCACACTAAGCAGCAATCAGAAGCATTTACGATAACCAAAAATGGAAGAATTCCAGATAAATGTATTTCAACTGTACCGACAGTCAAATCTCTAAATGTCAATACAAATCTTTCCAAGTGTCGACATAAACGTCAGTAACCTTCGAATGTCCAACTCTATCACTCTTCACTTGTTAATCCAACTCCAACCCTATCCTTTACCTACTCACAAACTTTGGCCAGTCTATACGAATATACTCATTCTACCCATCTACTCACTAGTGTGAGCTACATTTTTTTGTTTGTGTTTTTTTTTTCAAAAAAAATGGGAAAAAAAATCCTCCATCGGATTGCAACAAAACCCATAAATGACTGTCCTGTCAATTACAGACATCGCCACTTTCCAACCCAAACCACAAGTGATGTGTGCGCTGCTGCTGTGCACCAGTCTGGAACTCTCTTGATAATGGAAAGTTATGTCGAGAGTAGTTTCAACACTTTATCCATGCGGAAGTATAAAAATCTTTTCGCTCCATTTAAAATCATTATACGATATAGTAACTAAAGCTACAAACATATCTATAAACACGCAGGGAGGTAAATATTGTATAGTAAAAGGCTTGAGTTCGAGGCGTAAAACTAAAAAAAAAAAAAAAATAAAACTGCTAGGTAATAATAATAAAAATAATAATAATAAACTCAGGACATTTTCCTCAGCGACCAACATATTTTCTAAGTGGGTATAAACCACTCTACCAAACAAACAATCATCTTCTTTACATACATAAACCTTAAAGTAGAACGTAGAAGTCGGTATTAGGTAGGTTTGAAGGTATGTATACTTTTTTTAAACACAAGCCACATGATTCTCTAAAGTTTAACATCATGCAGGAATAAAACACAATAGATGTAAATTTTAACGTTGGTTTTTGAACTATAAAGTTAACTTCGTCTAGTTTTAAAGGGTGTTTCCAGTATCAAAGGGGGGTTAGACAGGTGAAATTTTCGCCAGAAAGCATTTGTGTTGTTACAACTTTTAAACCTAGCTTGGGCTAGGTTAGTTTGTTTTAAAGGGTGATTTTTTAAGAGGTTTAGAACTTAAAAAAAAAAAACACAAAAAATTCGAAAAAATGAATGAAATATTTATT
Organism: Meliscaeva auricollis; assembly: GCA_948107695.1. Taxonomy (NCBI): domain Eukaryota; kingdom Metazoa; phylum Arthropoda; class Insecta; order Diptera; family Syrphidae; genus Meliscaeva; species Meliscaeva auricollis. Next base: position 45,305,859 of record OX403619.1, on the reverse strand, counting down.
TGAATCGATAGTTTGAACCTTGCAATTTAATGTTTAAAAATAATTTCATGCAAATGTTGACAGCGGCTGCGTCTCAGGTAGCCCATCCGCTGAGTCCAATTTTGGCATACTCTTTCACACATATCGGCCGGTATCTCACGAATGAATGCATGGATGTTGGCTTCCAGTGCGTCAATCGAAGCGGGTTTGTCCCTATAGACATTAGCCTTGACATACCCCCACAAAAAATAATCTAATGGTGTCAAATCGGACGATCTAGGCGGCCAATTGACCGGCCCGAAACGTGAAATTAACTGTTCACCAAACTCGCCTCGCAATTGCGCCATTGTTTCGCGTGCTGTGTGGCATGTGGCACCGTCTTGTTGAAACCACATATCATGCAAGTCAAGAACTTCCATTTCGGGCAAAAAAAAGTTTGTTATCATCGCTCAATAGCGTTCACCATTGACAGTAACGCTGCGATTCGCATCATCTTTGAAGAAATATGGCCCAATAATGCCGCCGGCCCATAAACCGCACCAAACAGTCTCTTTTTCGGGATGCATTGGTAGCTGTTGCAATGCTTCTGGCTGATCTTCACTCCAAATGCGGCAATTTTGACGTACCCATTCAACCAAAAATTAACCTCATCGCTGAACACAATTTTTCGATAAAAAAGCGGATCCTCGGCCAGCTTTCCAAGAGCCCATTCACCAAAAATTCGGCGTTGTGGTAGGTCGGCTGGCTTTAGTTCTTGCACCAGCTGTATCTTAAAAGGCTTTACGCCCAAATGCTTCCGCAAAATTTTCCACGTAGTGCTGTAACATAGGCCTAACTGCTGGGAACGGCGCCGTATCGACATTTCGCGGTCTTCTGTCACACTAGCTGATACGGCCGCAATATTTTCTTCACTACGCACAGTACGTAAACGTGTTGGTGGTTTAATGTCCAACAAAGTAAATTTGGTGCGAAATTTGGTCACAATCTTCCGAATAGACTGCTCAGAAGGTCGAGAATGCCGATCATAAAATGGAAGCAGCGCGCGATGAACATTTCGAACCGAGCACGAATTTTGATAGTAAAATTCAATAATTTGCAAGCGCTGTTCATTTGTAAGACGATCCATGGTTAAATTGCAAACCAAACTGAAGCTGTTTGACAGTGACACAAGGTACTAAAATTCTGAAAAAAAGAAATTTCCATTTTTAAGTGGATGCTGTTCTGGATAAAGTTTCTTGGTCTTATGAATAAAATATTTTTCGTTATAACTTCAAAAGTAAGGTTCGCCTAGCGAAAAAACAAGGTTGGCTATCCTCGGCTTACGTAGGACAATCGAACCACTAACTTTTTTTTTTTCCAGAAAATCGCACTTTAGGGTGCCAACTTCAGTCTGATAGAGTTGCCGTCGGCCCGGGAATGCCAATCGATTTTTCAAAATTCGAAAAAATTGTGTTCTCAAGGCTGAAATTTTGTATGTAGTTGCTTAAGTACTAGTTAAGCTCAAAAAAACACTTTCTGGCAAGGTTTCCGTGGTACGAAGGGTTGCCAGACGAGCCCAAAGTAGATAATAATAATACAAGTTTATCATATAATTTTAGAAATTGGCAAGATCAGTTTATAAGTGGTATAAAATAGCTGCATCAGTTCTAGGGTAGCCATATTTTCTGCTTTAATTAAAATAAAAAAGGTAAAACCCCAAAATTAACGTAACATTCGCACTAAGTTAGTGCCATTGCCTAAATTGTTTGTAAATTGTTTCAAAAGGTCACCAATCAGTAGGGCTGTGAAAGACTGCTTGTGATAAGCCAAATCAGTTTCTAGAAACACCTAGCGTATCGTCTTGCTTCCGCTGCCTTCTGCAATAGGAATCATACCATTTTCTGCCGAGTTTAAAGGCCTGAGATGAGATGCGCTAAAAAAAAACAAGGTGGCATAGTTTGGAACTTAAACCCAGACCTATAACGTAACATTACGCCAAGGTTACTAGAGCATTGAGCAGAACCCCTTTGTATAATGGTTAATGCGATGGACTATCAGGCTGCCGGTGTTTTTGGTTCGATTCCCAGCATGTTTGTTTCAGGGATACTCCCTCTTGCAAGTAATTGACAAAACCTTTAAGAATGCTTCTCAACTATCCGTTGGGATCCGCCAGAAAATTGTATGTCCTCTCAATTCCTACTAAAAATATACGTCAACAGGAAATAATTGGCAGAAGCAGTCAAATTGATATTTGGAAATTTTAAATTCTAACTAGCACCCAAGCCTAAGACAGCAATCATCTTTGTAACGGACTGCTAGTGAAAGCACCAGATGCATAATTACACGTTGCAGTCAGTATTTAAGGATCTATTTTGCCAAAATTCTAACTTACAGAACGATTTATTTTCAGTTTATCGTTTTCATTGCTTCATTGCCGGCCCCCATATTGGAGCCGCCATTTTGTAAATAAATAAGTTGTTCAAAAAAATATATTATCCATAAAGAAATCTCGAAGAAGTGTACCAATTTTCGTCAAGAAATGGCCACGGAAATGAATTTTGTCGCTGAAACTCTTAGAAAGCACCACTGTACGCCGGCCACGGTGATTCAGGTTGTCTCAAACATCACAAATAAATCGAGTTCTTTCAACTCCAAAACTGTTGGATAGGCATTGTTGAGGAAATGCTTCAGAATTTCTTTTTTGTTAATCGGTTTTTTTTCAGCTGCGACAGTAGGTATTGTACGGAATACCTTATTTCACAGTCATTGACCATTGCTGGCATCTATAATGTTTCCTATTTTGCCGAAACACTAACAAGTCTTGGGTACGGATGATCTTAATGTTGACGACGACCCCACCAAACAAAACAAGGACTTGTACGCGAAACTTACTGTCCTGAATAGATCACGTGCGCAGCCGAAGAATTAGTATAGAAACTGGATAGGCAGGGTAAGGGCTGACGTTACAGCATTCCAAGGAGAGCGATGGGATGGAGTCATGGGCATACGGAGGAGGAAATCGTGTGGCATTTATGATGGTAATTGAGTTAAGGAGCAGGATCAGTTGCAGTTGTAGTAAGAATTCTTGGTCATTCGTACAAAACATTTTTAATACCACCTCGTCCTCGGTTCCAATGCTCGTACACAATGACACTCCTTTCGTTAGCACTCTTGCGAAAGCTAACCTCTTCGCAAAGCAATTTGCTTCAAATTCCATGATCGCGGAAATTGTCGTGACTCCTCCAGAACGATTGTATGAGATCAATCTCCTTTCGTACTCGTTCCGTTGCAAAAGTCCTGAAAGATCTTAACATGCATAACATAGTAACATAGTATCCCCGCCGCCGTTGTTTTGAAAATGTGTTTTTCTTCGCTGGCAAAACCACAAACTTAAACTTGTTCATCTATCATATTCTATTGGACTTTTTCTGAGTGGATGGAAAATGACATTTGATGAGCCTATTCTAAAATAAGTCGAATTTTCCTCACCCTCCAACTATTGACCGATCGCACTTACGTTCCTTCTTTCCAAATTCATGGAAAAAGTAATAAATTATTATCAGCTAAAGAAATATCTCGAAGACCTAAAACTTCTTAATGACCGACAGCACAGTTTACGTAGAAATAGGTCCACTGGTGATCTGATTGTATATCTCACTGAACAGTGGAACAAATCTTTACATTGATTTGGGGAAAGTAAGATTATTGCACTCGTTATGCCTAAGGAATTTGATGGAGTTTGGCATCAAGCTCTTCTGTCGAAATTGCATGCTTTTGGTTTCGATCAGTCTCTTCTTCGCTGGATTAGAAGTTACCTTTTGAATCGATCAATACAAGTCGTATTGGATAGGTTTAAGTCTAAAACTCACAAAATAAATGCTGGTGTACCCCAGGGCTCTGTTTAGTCTTCGACTCTCTTTCTGATTTTTATTTAGGACCTCCTGTCAGAAATTTCCTTAATCCATTTAACTGTTTTGCTGACGGCAGTACTTGCTAGTCCGGATAGTATCCCCGCCGTTGTACTGAAAAGGTGTTTTTCTTCGCTGACTCAACAAGCTATCAAAAGTACCGCCACTGGCTAGATTTCAGTAGGTGACTATAAAGAAACTCGTGGTTCCACAAAGAATGCTCGACCAACTAGCCAATGTTGCAAAATAAAAACCAATACAGTGAGAGAGAAACCCAAGTGCTCTACGGGCAATAGAAAAGAGAGAAATGCTGACTTCTCAGGAAGACAAACGAGTACTAAAAGCAGACAGTTGAGTCTTGAGGGTTGTACCGGCAGAGGAGATGTTCGAAAATATTACTAAAGGGTAAGATCAACCCAAGGATATAACGGAAGCATTCCGAGATGAAAAAGGGGAGATGGTAGAACTTGTAGATACACAGCTAGTATTGAAAATCTGGAACGAAATCTTTAGACTGCTGAAAGATTAAGACTGCTGAACGGTTTTAATTCCATTTCATCGGGGTGACAATGGCCAACAACTCCATCCACCGGATCTAGTAACCTCCGAGCATTTAATAATAGGTATTCTGAAGCTGAACTATTTTGTAATTTGAAAACCATTTGGCACCACACTACTTCTTTGGGCACCTGACCTGACAGTCTCTATGAATCCGAAACACCTTGTTAAATAAAAGTCACCTGTGCATTTGGGAGAATGATGATGCGATGGGATACACAAAAACACCCTTTTTGTCTATCGAAGGTATACACAAACACACACATTATTACTACGCACACGAGTTTTAGAGCTTGGAACGTTCTTTTTTCTCCCCGTAGGCTTTGCTAAGGGGTTCATAACACACACAAAAATAACGGTATTCGTAATCCTTGTTTATTGTCATTCGTGTCACGCACTACGAAGGGTGGGTTAATCTAGCTCGGGTAGCTTGTTTTTGGTTTCAGTTTTTTTTCTCTTGCTGTTCCCAATAGCTTTTGAAGTATTTGTTTTTTTTTTTTTGTTCCATAAGGGATGAAGTGAAAGAGAAAATGAGAGGAAAAAAAAAACAGAACTTGTCAGTCGAAATGTCACTTGATGCCTTTTGACAAAAAGGGGGTAGAACGTAGAAGTAGAAGTAGAAGTTCTAATTTTTCACTTCACTATCACTATGAGGGTGGTAGGTGGTAGGTTTTTTTTTTTTAATTTTTTTTTTGTAGTTGTCTTTTCTGTTATTTCACTTTGTTACGGTCTTCTGGTTTGGTTACGTTCAATTGCTTTTGTGAGAAACTTCCAAGACCCCAAAATAACTAAGCCAACTTGTAAATGTTAATTTCCATATGCGTAATCAAACATGTAAGCCCATATAGACCCTTGATATTATTCTACTACTTCTACGTATACATTTGTGTGTTATGATAAATTCACCCCAGACAATGTATCCCGTTTACGTCCTGTGAGTCCTCGTCATCGTCGTCGTTGTACGTTTGTCGGTTGTTGTTGGTTCTAAAGGTAATTGCAAAGAAAGTTGGCAGTTGTCACGGAACGGGCATGAAATTGCGAATTATAAATATTTGACACCTTTACGAGTTATGTGCGGGTGAGTGTGTGTTAAAGTTTCTTGGCAGGTTTATGGCTTATATAAAAAAAAAAAAAAAATACGGGAAAGAGAGATAAAGTTACGGAATTAAATTGCACTGCGGGTTCTTATTGTTCTGTTGTTTTTTTTTTTTTTGCTAATAAAAGTTGATTTTGTTTTAGGGGACAAACAGGTTGATTGACAAGCATGAAAATTTCATTTAGCATACCTATAAGGGTTGGTAGATTATGACCTGAGTCTTCTTTCAAGAGACTATTAGGATTGTCTTCTTTTAAGAGACTAGGTATAAGGACTGGATGGTTTGTTTTTTTATTGTTTTTTTGGCAGAATTTGTAGACTATCCTTTATGTTTAGAGGGTATAGTCTATTTTCTGGAATTTATTTTAACGGAGGTCCTTGCTAGATTCTTTTCAGAAAGAAATCTTGGAATGAGTAAGGTTTAACTAACTTGGAATGAGTAAGGTTTAACTAACTACACTGGCCTGCAAAAATAATTGTTTTTTGTCCTTCATAAATCAGAATCAGATCTTCATTTTCATAAAATTTTCATATTTTGGATTATGCACCAAAAAATGTCCACTGTCGTGAAGCCCTATTCTTCCGTGCGTCGCGTCGTCGGCACATAAAGGATTGTGCCTAGAGTATTTGCGGTGGTAGTCAGTAAGTCTCTATACTCCTTCGAGAATTATGTTTAAGAAGTTGCACTACAGAGCGTAACTTTGTAATTTCAATGTCCATCAAGTAAGCAGAGTAAAGTGAGCAGAACATGTTTTTTTTTTATTGCATCTTTAAGTGCTAATTAGGTTCTAATTAAGTGCCCAAAAATTAAATTAAATGGTCCAGTACTTTTGGTAAAAATTAATGTTCTGCTAACAGTATTTAAAGTTAGCAGAGCAATTACTTGAACTTGGTCTTAACTCATCAACTTAAATTGTAAAAAATTTTAGAATGCAGTCAAAATTACTTTTGTTTCCACAGAAAAATTAGAAATGTACTAGAATAATAAAGAGAAAGTAAGAAGGTATAGATATAATAATAAATGATAACAAATTCATTTGTATATTATTGTACTTTTCTGCTCTCTCTTTATTATACTATTTATTTTTTCTTTCTCTCCTGAAATGAATGAAACGCAAAGAATGTCTTGTGCTTTTATTATTCATACCTATAATATTGGCTGTATTATTAATATCTAGTTTTATTTTTCGCATATTATGTAAAGCTAAATCTTCATCATCATCATCATCGGCTCGACAACCGGGGTCCGGTCCTGGCCTCTTTCAACAAGTCTCTCCACCTATCCCGGTCTCGAGCCGACGCCGACGCCATCCAGTTGCGCACCTCAAGGCTTCGGGCGTCCTGGTCTACGCCATCTCTCCAGCACAAGCATGGTCTACCACGCTGCCGTCTACCATAGAATGTACCACAAAAGACTTTCCGACTTTCCAAGCAGGTTCCTCTTCGCTCATACGAGCTAGGTGCCCTGCCCACCAGAGTCTACCGAGCTTAATTTTTGTCACTATATCTGCTTCAAGGTAGATTGCGTACAACTCATGATTGTACCGTCTCCGGAATTGTCCTTCCTCACATATGGGGCCAACAATTCTCCGTAAGACTTTTCTCTGGAACTCGGCTAAGAGGTCACAGTGCCTTTTGCTAAGCACCCAAGTCTCGGATCCATACATGAGTACTGGCAGGACCATGGTCCTGTACAGCAGCAGTTTTGAAGTTATGGTTAGATTTCTGGATTTGAATAGCTTTGACAGACTGTAGTTATGCTAAATCTTATTGCGGTTAAAATTGTATCTACTAAATAACACATTTTATTAAATAGAAAATAGAAGAGAATTGATTAAATAGAAAGACCCTTCAAAACAATGCAGGTTCGAATTATTTATTATTGATTGAACTTCAACAACTATCAAATTTCCTTGGGTTATGATAACTCTCAGAATATAAATTTGACATTTCGCTCATATTTCAAAATGGCTTCTCATACCTCCAAAAAAATATATTTCTATCAGAAATTCTACTTATGTAGTCCTGAGGACCCAATTCATTATTGATTAGTCATTGCTTCCAAAGTAAGTTCACAGGACAAGCAGTCACACTTCGTTAGTTTCCACTGAACACTGATAGGTACGCATGCAAGTTGAGTTAATTCTGGAGAAGAACAATTTCAGCTTAATATACCAGATTCCATTTATCAGCAGGCAGCACGGGAAGGAAGTGATCTGTATACAATGTAGTCTATCAGCCCGAAGGCCTGCTCTTGAACATTTATTTGCCCACCCTCACTAGAGACAGTACTCTGAAGAAAATTCAAGGTGACATAGGCTGTTAATCGTATCCAAACTTCCGGCTTGATACTCAATCGCACTAATCACTACGCCAAGGGGTACTGCAGTTCCATTTTGCTTATGAGTTGGTCTATAATCATCTGTTGAAATGCTCGAACTTCAGTGAAGAATGGATTTTGTTTACTCCGGTTGGGCGGCGAAATTGTTGGTCTACATGGACTAAGTGGATCGATGCAGCCTGGCTGGTAGAGGGATTTAATACTCCTTCGCTCTCGCCATTATACAAATTCTGTTCCGCTTTCAGAGTGCATGGCTTCTTGATAATGTTGCCACTAGTTTTCAATATAGGTACGTGTTTCCGGTGGCATCGCATATATGACCTCCTTAGATGTTGTGTGAAACTGATCACGCTATTTCCTTGTTTTAACAACGGTTTGGGTATCCGCACCCGCACAATTCTAATGTCATAGCTGCTGGGAGCTGCTTGTATAATTCTTCTAAAAGCTGGTAAAAACTTTCTTTGGTATCGTCGCGGTCGTCGTCTTGCTCCTTTTTGGGGCCGGAACATGTCTCAGATATAGAAATTATTTTTTTTCTAATTCACATTTATGCGAAGGGTTTTGAGGTGCTTGTAAAACTGCTTCCAACAACGTATTTATATCCAAATAAGCCAGACTGGGCGGTATCAGTCACACTAGTAACTATCTCGATTCCTTATCCCCTCCAGTGTCTACTCCATCATCACTTTAAACCATTCTGCAACACTTTTATGCGCTGGTATTAGTGTAACTTTCGGGAACCTTAGACCAAACTTTCACACGTCAGACAAATCTTGGAAAAATTAACAAATTTCAAGTCAAGATCAATCATCTTCCCAAATGAAAGCGTACATCGTCAGGAACTCTCTATGGCAATAGCTGAACTCATGATCCCGGACATTAGACGCAGTTAAAACCTCTATACCTGCTAGCAGTCACAGGAAAAGCCTACAACTAAGACTTGAGCTACCAAAGATATCGTAAAAGAAATAAAACCCCCGTATCGAAGGCAAGGACCCTTCATTGATTGAAAGCAAATTGTCCCCATCCTTCATTGAAGAATCTTAAACAATCTAATCTCTAGAAATAACAATAAAAGTGACCCCTTTCATCTAATTTCTGCTTCAATACCTACTTCAAAACTTTTTAATGTAGTTACATAAATGTCCAATGCAAGTTTGATAACTCCAAGGACCTTCAACATCAACTTTTTATGATGTCACAACAAAAATATGTTTTTTTTTTCTATGTTTCATTGTTGGTTGATTAAAACGTCTGTTTCTTTCGAGATGAAATACTACCTACCACGCATACTTTTCTCCATTATCTACTATACCTAAACCATTTTATAGGTATTTTGTATTTGCAGTACTCTGGCGCGAAGTCAAGGCTCATCCGGATATTGCCTACAGCTGGTTCCATGCCTTTGAGCGAAGGAGGGTGGAATTTTGTTTGCAAAAATCCATTCTGCAATTGAGTGCCATCGCCAAATTGGAACTGTCACTTGCAGCAATGAGGGATGAGGAATTTTTCACCAAGAAAATCATTCGACCAGATATCACCAAATCAGTTTTCCCTTGTGCTCCAAATGTCAAAAAAAAAAAAAAAAAAGCCGTGGGTCGGTCGATTGGACGGTTGTGCGGTAGCAGGCCAGACAACATCCATAGATAGGAATTTATTGACACGGTTCCAAAAGTCTTTTTTTTGTTGTTGTTAGTTTGAACACAACACTTGGTAGGTATACTTCTACGTTTGGTTAGGTTGGGTGGTGGCGCAGCTGTGAGTTTTGTCGCTTTCAAGTGATAAAGCGCATTGATTGAAAAATACGTAACCACTGAAGTGTGACATTGCTATATGTATGTATTTCGAATATATGTATAAAGGCTCAGTCACGGAAACAAGGGTAAGCAAACACAAAAAGGTGGTCAACCAAATGGCACACTTCCGGGGTGTCAAGCATTGATTTTTCTTCATTTGCATTTTTTATTTTTGTTTTAGTTGATTTTTTTCTTTGGTGGTTTTTTGTTTTTAATTTTTGATTTTAATTTGGGGATTTGTGGGGGGGATTTGTGGGGAATATCGTAAAAAAACTGGAAGCAGAGAATTTAGCAGGAAGTCAAAATTTGCGTATTTTAACAGTAAAAACACAGTTTCCGTGTCGATTTCTGTATAGAGGATGATAATGCATCGCATCCGGTAAATGTGGTTCTTAGCAGATTTTTTTGACGAAGTTGGCGGTAGAAGTAACCTACGCTTTTAACTTTGAGAAATGCCTTCTTATTTCCAAGAAACATTGGTTGCCATGTGTTATTCTTCGTTTGATCTCTTCACGCATGTCATTTCCCGATGTACTTAAGTCATTCTAAAGTAGATGGAGTCCTTACTTCTTTTCGGAGTTAGTTTTTTCTAGAATAATGAGTCGATGATGTTAGGATATACATGTTTTTTACTGAGAAAACATGTTGCATGTTGGCTAATCGGAATGTTCGGACATCCAGAATATTAGAAGAATGCTTCCGGTTTGTTGATCTGAAGACCGCCAAGTCCCTATGTGATTATAAAGGTGTATAGGAAATGAGTAATTGATATGACACCACCTTCCGCTAGAAAATCGATTAGTCTGAACCATTTCCAGGGGTATTGTTGCGCAACTCTGTCTTCGGAACGTCTTATCGAACTAAAGAGCTCGACCAAGTATAATTCTTGACGTCGTACTTCAAGCACATTTAATACACTTTGTTGAGGAGGTCGTTGGTAGAATTCATCCTTGTTTGTGTCAACTTCCTCTGTTTAGGCGTGTTCACAGATCAGTATCACGAAGCCACATCCAAAAAACCGCTGTTTCTGCTCATTTTGACACTTGCAAAATCCATCTTACCGCTTTTTCTGAATGGTAGTTACATCTGCCTTCAAGTTATCTAGGTTATTCACTTATTGTTTGTCGAAGAACCAAGCCCTAGTGACTGACTCTCTTAACCATTTTCCGTGTGCGTGGTGCTTGTTGTTTAGCAGAAATGGAATCGGGGTGACCGACAATTTTTTGCCACTTCGGAACCGCTAGTTGAGATGCACTTTTCGTGACAAACAGTAATCTTAATGATTTCGTCAATTCTTCGCAAGAAACAATATTAGCATGGCTGGGAATTGAACCCAGACCTCCGGTGTGATAGTCGATAACAGTAACCATCACGCCTAATGGTACTACTGTCTATATTTCAGGTGCATATAATTTTTCAGTGCTAGAAAATCTACCTGCACACCTGGGGACCGGGAAGAATAGATTCTTAATAAAACTCCAAGGACGGGAAGTCCGACTATGCCTGCACCTATGCTTTAAATAATTGGAGTATCCCAAATAAGGTGTTCCCCAAGTAACTTAATCTGACTGCAACTAGGAATGGTACCGTGGTTTTCATCTGGAGAATTTCAATAACTTTTCAAGACACTGTTTTTAACTTTTTATTCAAATCTTCACTTTGCTTTTATCTTCATTACTTTATCGCAAACTAATTACTATCTACTACTTCTAAAACAATTCTCAATTAAAAAGAAATCAACATAAAAACCTGAAACATAAAACCCTCTGATTTGTACGAAGAAAACAGACAACCCTCAAAACCGGAAATGCCATCACCCAAAAAAAAAAGAAAAAATCAGTCTTCATTTTCTTTCACAAAATCCTTAATTTGCACAAACTTCTAATCTAAAAACAAGGGGCTCTCGCATTACCCAGTTTGCCATCACCCTAAAATCTTATACCGCATTGAACCGGCCAAACAAAATGCCCAATTTCTTCTTCCTATATTCCATTTGCTCTCATTAAGTAAAAATAATTCTATTCGTTCCTTTGATCTGTCATCCATTGCATGCCATTTCAAGGCGTGTATACAGAATAAAAAAAAAAAACAAAAAAAAAAAAAGAAAACCTTCACTCACGAACTCCCACAAAATACTCTCTAACGTCTTTAATTGACTTCAGTGCTAATTATCCTTCAGCAGAGCGTTTGTGTGTGTATTTCGTATATCTCTCTGACATTATGCATCCAAATGACAATGCCACTGAACCGAAGGAGCATGATCCTGAGCCAACCAACCTCATCGTCCTCGTCCTATAGTCCATGATGTCCTCCATACACACTATATTCCTATAACTTCCCATACACACATCTAACACAGTTAACCATTTTTAGAGAAACACAATCAACCAAGGCATAGTAGCAGTAGGTATGTTGTAGTATGTAGCTGGTAGTAGTACACATAGTGATGCTTTCTCCCTCACTAAATGCATTAGCATAATTAATGCAGCGAAACAGAATCCTGTTCAGCATACGTAATTTAATCCTTCGGCTGGGAGATAAAAATGAAACTGTGAAAAGGATTAACACACAGGAACCAGGCCAAATAGAAACAACAAAGAAAGACACAAAAAAAAAAAAAACTAAAAGGAGTAGAAACCGGGCTGCAAAAACAAATACCCCAATGGATAGAAGTGAATATGGTATTACAAGCGTATAGCGTTGCCATTTCGTCAAAATGTGTAGAAAAAAAGAAAAAATATTTGAGGGCTTTTACTACGCCTTTGAATCTTCATTGAAGATATTTTAATCAAAAGGATATTCTGAGTGATTGAAGAATTCAATAGTTTTAAGGGTTACACCAAATTTTATACCCCTTTTCCGTATATTTGGTTTGTGTCAATTCTTCCTTCTAGGTATTTGTTGGTACTTCGCTGTACAGCTGTACCTGTACTAACTAATTTTCAATTAAGTTTCAATAACGCTTCTATAAAGCTTCCCTAAGAATCAAATATCACAGCAAACTCATAAAATTGATAACCGTTTTCTGTTTTGAGTTGTTTGAAATATAGAAACGTGATTGTTTATGCTGTATAGAATCTGCTTCGGAATAAAGTTATAAGGTCTAAAGAAGTTCGACCTTTGTTAAACATTCCAGCCAATTCTTTTAGGGAAGTAAGGTACTTTAAGTCATTCAGTTTAACTACTTTGGTAAGACCTTTTTAAGTGGGCCTCATAACAGCCGATACTTTCAAAAGGTTCTGATGCCTGGCACTAGTCTTACAGATGGCATGTCCAAATGAGAGTAAAATCTTTAGAGGTCAAGCTTCTTGAGATTTTAATTATTTCAATTCCTTTTCATAGGGTTTTTGATGTGTCCGAAGGGCTTACGAAGGCATGTACTATTAAACTTGGAACTTTATGATAGTGGAACATGGTTGATGCAGAAAAATCACCTACGGTCTGCAGGTCGTAGTGAAGTAGGTTGCCGCCACCAAAGTGCTTCATACATGTAGAATGATAGCGATGGATTTCGATGGTCGGTTTTACCCCAAAAGACCGCAAAAATCTTAATGAATCTCCCGGAGAACACATCACCAGTACCAAGCGTAGAAGACCAGTGGAAAAACTGCCAACAGGCGATCATCAAATCAGAACCTCTCGTTCTACGAAGAATGCCAGTAGTTTGGTGACTGGATGAGTGAGAGGAGAAGTTAATGCTTCCGACTATTACCAAAACTGCTGAGGGAGCAACCTGTGTGAGTTCTTCATTAAAAAAAGGAGTTTTCAGATGGAAAAAGAAGGTGCATATCAAACAAGCAGTCGAGTCAATTGAGGGTTGCCATATATGGTGAGGGTAGTGCTTGGAAGTTCTATCAGAAGGTGAAGTGATACCAGCTCTGCAGTCTGAACAAAAGCCAGTTAGATTTTGAGTATCGCGAAGAAGTACTTTTCGAAATAGTATGGAACGCCATAGTAAGTTATCCATTCGGTGTCAACTTACCAATTTTTGTATCGATACCGTACAGACTGCATTAATCAGGAAGCTCTTCTAATCAGATCTTATGCAGGTGTTCAGGGAGAAATCGTTACCTAGAAGGTATACAACACCAATGAATCACTAACAATTCAGGAAATAGCCCTGGACAAGAAATGTCAACCATTTATACAATTTCCACTCTCCGGCAGATCCAAAGAAAACCAAGTAAATGCCAGGAAAACAAAGTTTATTTTGTTATGAGAAGAAGCACCTATCATAATCCATCTGGACAATATCTCACGATGCTTAGATTGACTGGGAAATAGTTATCAACTTTGTTTATTGCAGTGCATTGAAGAAGAATCACCTTTGCCAACCTCTGTTGGCAAAGGTGATTCTTCTAGCTTAGAAGACATTCTCTCACAGGTCCAAAGAAATTCTCTATAAGAGCTTAATCATCCCAGTTCTGCTGTATGGGCCAGAGGTTTGGACATTTTCAAGACTCTGTGAAGCCTAGCTAGATAGCTTTAAAAGAAAGCTCTTCGAGTGATGTTCGGTCCAATGAGTATTGGTAGATACTTCGAGAGTGGAGAAGAAGATTCAAATACTAGTTCAATCATACAGCAACATTTACCTGGCTCTAAGTTTTGTAAATAATGTAAGTATAGGACCTAGGATGGTCAGGGCACGCGAGGCGTATAAACACTGAAGCAGCAATCTGCGGAGGCTTCGAACTCTACTCCGAGGGACAATATGGTAGTGTAAGGTATCATCTGAGGCGACGCGACACAGAAACCAATAAAAAACACCCCAGTGCGCCGGTCATGTCAAATGTAATGTAGCTCACACATGGCCCTACATACCGTTATTCAACGTAATTCAACTCTAACATGAAGATAAATCTGACATGAGGCAGGGACATAGGGTGACTTCTTCTACTTGTTTCTGCTGAAGCTTAACTTTTAATAGTCGACAGGCTGAAGTAAAGTATTTTGTTGGTTCTAGCTAACAATTAACCCATCAGAAAAAGATACCCACTAAGGAGCTCGAAAAATAATCGGTCGAGCCTATTGAGGATAGCAAGCGTAGTGCTTTAAAGTTTGATTAAAGGGTGAAATGATCTAACGAGAATATCGTGGTGATAATGGAACAACTTTTGAAATACACAGTCTGTTGCCGAGGTTCTGAAAAATAAAATTTTTCCAACTATTGAACGGGTAGAAGAAAATCAGCTGCTGTTAGGCAGAATTATCCAACTTGGCCGATTATCTTCAAAAAATCCATCCACCTGAACTTCTAGATTTTAGAAAAAAAATATTTAAACTTTAGTGGCATAACACTGCTGGTCTGGATTGCCTCCCGACTAAGCTATTAAAGGCAGTGGGAAATGAAAGATTGCGAAGCATGTCACAAAAGTTTAGTCTAGGAGTTGTCAATTTGGGCCTTCGTCACGCACCCCACAACAAGTACTTGTCAAGAAGTGAAACAGAATAAAGTGGTTTAGTTTGGAAGAACTTGCCACTTTCCAATCCATTAAAATTGCCTAAAATAGAAGCTATAGATTCAAGACGTTAGAATTTCAGTTCATTTATTTTTACTGAGTACCAAAGAAGTGAAAACAAGACAGTATTTTCTGCTTCTGAAGAATTTGTATGCCAATTTTGTTTTTATATATCTAGGTGCCTGGCATTTCTGACCACCATTACTGCAGTATAAGAATGAAGTAGGTAGATCTATAGTACTTTCATTATGGTTGACACGAATTGAATATAAGTTGCTGCGGGACTGACATCCGTACTTCAACAGGATTTCAAATCTAAAGACAAGAAATAAAACAAAAAAAAAAAAGACGCACAACCATCTAAAAAAAAAACAGAACTATGTAAAAAGACACTCTGGATATTAGAACACAAAAAAAAAATGAAAAGAAGATTTGGTTTTGTGTCCAAGACGACAACATTTTCCTATCGAGGCTAACCATCATACAATGATGACTATGACAATGAATGTCATGATGATGTCCGTGTTTTTTTTTTTTTTTTTTTGTTATTCCTCCAGATGAGTCATTGTTTTTGGATTTTTCTTTCATCAACCATCATCATCATTGTCGTCAATGTCTCTCACAATATAGCAAATAGTGCATTCAGCTAAAGAGAAAGAGAGACAAACAGAAAAAAAACGAATCCTTTGAATGCTATTAGGGCAGTTTAATCCTTCCACGAAAGAGCTTTAGTTTTCTTTTATTTATTTCTATCTACCAGAGTTTACTTGTTTCTTGCAGTTTGCTTGTTCTAAGAATAATCCGGTGTTGTCAGGAATTTTGTTCTTCTATTCATTTACAAATTATATTTTAGCACTAAGTTTTTCCGAATTCACTCAAACGTATGTATTGTTTTTTTTTTGTTTGTATTATTTTGTTTTGAGCTATGGTTTTTCGAGTTAAGAAAAAAAACAATACCTAATCTGGATTTATTTAAATTTAATTTCTTAACTCTTTGTTTGGATGAAAGAAAGGATTTGGTGGTAATAAACGGATGTGAGGTATAGAATACCTTTATTTTATTTAATATTGGTTCTTCTGGCCTAAGTGGTCTCAGAAGTTTTCCTTAAGTCACCTTTACCTTACCTAAGGAGCTTCCACTGTCATGATGAGTTAGAAATAGGGCCAAAAGAGAAGCTTTGCCAGTAAATGAAGATCCATACCCACTAATTGAAGTGGCTATCGGATTGTATTCAAAGCCAAATATTTAGGGATCTATCTTAAACCGACTCTTGAAAGTAGTTCAGTGAAATTCGAGAAAATGCTGTTGTTCCACAAGGAAGTATATTTGGGCCTATATCTTTTATATACTACATTGTACTATTAACTTTAAGAAGGGACCTAATCTATAAATAATATTTGGGCGAAAGGAAACATGTCCAAAGGCTGAACTACTTTATTAGCCACATTTTGATAAATGGCGATCCAATTTCTTGCGAAAACTACTGACGCATGTCGCTGCTAAAAGTTTTAAGCTAACATCCTAAACACTTTTGCAACAATTTAATTGGCACGTACCAGATTGTGGTCAGACAGACCAAATCTTCAGAAATAGACAAATTGACTTCAAAGGCGCATTGTAAAGCATACATCGTCAGAACGTTTTATTTCCAGAAACCGTACATGATGGTGCGTAGGAGAAGTGGAGGCCATATGCAACTTAAGGGGATAACAACGGACTCAGCAAGGTCTGAAGACCTAAGTAAGTAGTAAGTAAGTAGGCGTGCATTTTATTTTGTTTGGATTTGTTGCCTTATTAGTTGGACTCCCCCGTCGAATTGCCAATGGCGGATAAATTTATTAATTTATCAGGTTTGTTGGCTAATTTTCCAAGGACATTTATTCAGAGTAATCCGTTTAGTTGCGAAGCTCTCCTATTGATTTACCAGGTTCAACTTTTTAAGCCTATCCTCACTCCATCCTTTCTTCATTATGTGTGCAGTAAAATTTAAATTGCACATGAAAAAATCATATCTCTTGCAGAAACACACTAAAAACTTAAAAAAAGTACAAGAAGACCAAAAATTAAATTGCATTTTTTTGATTAAAATTTATTTTTAAATTCATGTTGAATGTTGAAAATCTAAAAATTGGAGGTCATGAGGTATTTGACATCCACCGCACAGAATTCTCTGTACTCTGTAATATCCTAATATTGCTGTGACACTCATCCTTTTATTCTCAACGTGACAATCGTTTGAAGGATGCATCGTCAAGATTGTTGCTATGTCGTGCCTAATCATCTCAATCTCAAAGGCAAAGAAAAACACATTGCGGTTCTTGTTGAATACCTTCTTGTTATTATGTGGAAGGGTATGGGAATATGGCCTTGTTGCGAAGATTGATTTTTTCTTAAACTCAATTGTTTCTGTCTGTAAATCTACTTGTGTTCTTCTCTGCCAGTTCGATAAGAAATTCTTTGAATCTTTTTTTCTTAGTCAACAATTTTTTTTTTCGCTTTTTATTATTTGTGTTTTTCACAAGATAGCAGATATTCAAACCCAAACCATTGAGAGAAATAAGGGATATTATATTAGATTGTTGCTATGGAATTCTTGAGAGATGGGATGGGTGATAAATAAACATAGAATGTTTTGTAAGTAAAATTTTTAGTCAATGAATGATTGTTATAGTAGTTAGGTACTGTTTTGATTTTAATGTGATAAAAGTGAGAATTTTTTACAATCAACTTTTTTTAATTTTATTTCTAAGACTTTTATTGTTCTCTGAAACATAATAAATGATTATATGTTTTGTTCAAAATCAGAAAATAATAAATTTTTAGCATCAAAGAAAATTAAAACTTTGTAAAGGGCTTTCCAATAAGAGGTGTTATTTTGAATGGCCCACTATTTCGGTAGCTGTCACTTTTGAAGCTGTCATTTTTTGACATTTGACAAGTAGAAACTACGCTATTAATAAAAATGGAACGATACACGCTTCAACAACGCATTGAAATTATTAAAATTCACTATAAAAATGGTGAAAATTTGGCAGAGACGGTTCGTAAAACTAAAACATTTTTGGGTCGTCGTGAAGCACCTTGTCGGACCGCAATACACAAATTGGTGGACAAATTCGAGCTGTTGGGACAAGTTAGTGATGTGAAGAATAAAACCCGTGCACGTCGCTCAAGAACAACTGAGAATATTGCTGTTGTAGCCCAAAGTGTTGAAGAAAACCCAGGTTTGTCCATTCCTCGTCGTTCTTTGGAATTAGGCATTCCACAAACGTCATTACACCGTATTTTGCATAAAGACTTGGGTCTTAAGGCTTATAAAGTTCAGTTAACACAAGAACTCAAGCCGGCTGATCATCAACAACGTCGTGTCTTTGCTGATTGGGTCCTTGAAATGCATGAAAATGAACCGGAATTTCATCGAAAAATCATCTTGACTGATGAGGCCTATTTCCACCTCGGAGGCTACGTCAACAAGCAAAACTGTCGCATCTGGGGCTCGGAAAACCCAAGAGTTATTGTTGAAAAGCCTCTCCATCCTCAACGCGTGACTGTTTGGTGCGGTTTATGGTCCCGCGGGGTCATTGGACCTTACTTTTTCGAAAATGAGGCTGGAACAACAGTTATGGTCAATGGATTGCGCTATCGAGAGATGATTAATGATTTTTTATGGCCTGAATTGGATGGTATTGATCTGGACAACGTTTACTTTCAACAAGACGGCGCTACGTGCCACACAAGCAATGAAACCATCGATCTTTTACGGGAAAAGTTTCCGGACCGTGTTATCTCTCGAAGAGGTGATCACAATTGGCCACCGAGATCTTGTGATTTAACACCTTGCGACTTCTTCCTTTGGGGCCACGTGAAAGATAAGGTCTACGCCAACAGCCCAGAGTCGATTCAAGACCTATTGTTTGCAGCAAACGAATGAATAGTTTGCGAATAACCTCTCCAGAAAGTAGTTATTTTTTGCAAAGAACTTCACTTTTGGTGGAAATTTACAATTCATTTACAACAAATGACTGCAGGAAACAAATTTTCTTAATGATTGATTTATACGTTTGTGGTATTCATATGAATTTTATACTACCTACATGAAAGTTGGCGCAAATGCAACAGCCTTTGTTCGAAATCGAGAGGTCACAGGTTCAATCACCGGTCTTTTACGCTGAACTTTTTTTATTTATTCGTTTGCATAAATTGTTTCGCCGAAACGAAATTAACAGTTTGCTGCAAGCGAAACAGTCATTTGGGCATTTTATTCGTTTGCCGCAATTGATATTGATTGTTCGGGCACGTTTGCATCGGTCGATTCATTTTACCCAATTTTCGAAGACTCAGCCACACATTGCTGCCGAAACGGCCGCTATTTCTCGGTCAATGTTGGCTCTGAGCTCTTCCAACGTCGCGTCGTCGGCTTGTTGGCATACACCAATGACTTAACGTAGCCTAGCCCCAAAGAAAATAGTCTAGAGGCGTTAAATCGAAGTGGTGTTTTTTGAAGCAAATGTGGATTTTCACCAGACCAATACTCATATTTTGTTTATTGACGAACCCATTGAGCCAAAAATTAGCTTCGTCACTGAAGATGAATTTGCGATGAAATTCATCATCTTGGCGCATCTTCTCCAGAGCCCAATCGGAGAACGTACGTCAAAATACGCCATAATGTGATCTGAGCGTTGCTAAATTTTTGAGAACGCCTTGAAATTGACTATTTTGGGTTGTTGCCTGAACGGCAGCGATATTTTCGACACTTCGACCAAACCGTTGTCTCACTGGCACGGCAACATCACACAACGAATAATTAGACTAACATTTTTGCTCTAAACTTGTTATTGTCTGTCTACTAAGGCGAGAATTACCTCCGAAAATTGGAGTTAACGCTCTTAAGGTCGCGGTCTTCCGAATTTCTGTAGAAAATTTCTATAATTTGCAGTCGTTGCTCAACCGTGTACTTTGTCATGAAAAAATGTTGAGCTTACTAAAAAAAATTGACAATGACAGTTCGAAGATGTGTGAAGGGGTGCGTTCACAAATTAAATCCAAAGTTGTCCAGTATTGGAAAACCCTTTACTTGTATTCAAACACATTGAACAAACCCGTGAACTATTAATAACTTTCTTACCTACATCCTTCAATTTTTTTTCAATGTCAGTTTACTTTTTTGTTTTGATTTTCTCTAGCAGATAAAATTTTTGTAACGACACATTGAGGCATTAATTTAATTACCATGACTAATTATTCATGTGTCAGACAAATTACTCACGTCCCAATACACACACACCATACACCACACACACAAAAACACTTATGCTACCCACAAAATATAAAAAAGGGTATAACTTATCACAGTCTAGTGATCCTATTTATTAATTGCAACTTTCTTAATAATTTATTCTTCAAAAAATATTATTTCAAAATTCTTGTAGGTACTCACGTACCTTCCCAAGAATATCTCTTATCTCAGCTTTTCTTCGTCTTTCATGCACACAGTCGAGCATATGTGGACTTTTTCCATCATTTATGTTGCTAGATTTTAATCCTTGAATGCTAAATGCTTTTAAAAGCTTGTCTATACAAACAAAACAAACACGCATATTTATTTTCCTAGAAAATTCGAGTAAGTGTGTTGTGTACGTATCATTCATCGAGAGAAACAACAACAACAACAACAACAACAAGCGATACCATCTTGTCCTCTTATATCCTCATTATAAGTGGTGACTTAAAGGATTCACATTGCAGCAGATGAGTTCGTTTCTTTCTAAGCTGCGAAGTATAAAATCAAAATGTATATGTTTCTTAGAAACAAACGGATTATAAACAGGAGCAGTACTGCTGCTGCTGCTGTACGCCCCGTAGTGAGTGAGTAGAGTAACTCTTAGCTCCATAATGGCTTTGAGATTTCTCTGATTTTTCCCAAAAGGATTTTTTTTTTTCTTCAAAAATACATTCCTTGGAAGAATGATCAGATTCAGATACTTGCACGAGTTGAAGAACTGCGAGAACTGGTCTTGGGGAAAGATATTACTAAGTTGGCATTATAGCTAGGGTGATGGTGACCAGCTGTCTTTTTTTGTTGATTGAAAAGTTTAGAAAGTCATTTTTAATGGAGAACTTCTTACTATCTATTTTATTTGTTAGAACCGAATGAAAATCCAATAGAAACTAGTTTGTAACCGAGCTAAAATGAACACCTAAGTCCCTAAAACAAAAGACCCGACTTAGTTTCTGTTGCGAAATGCAAACACTAAAGCTGTCGATATCGGCCTGTAATAGAAAGTGGTCCAAGCTAGATTGTACTGTCTTGAAAATCTTCATATCATCAGCATATATAAGAACTTCTTTTAAACTTATAAATGATGTAGGTATCATCATTTATAGCCAGAATAAAAAGAAGTGGGCCCAGATGGTTTCCTTGAGGTATACCAGAACGAGTATTAAAAGGGTTAGACAGACTGTTTACGTGATAAAATCTATTTTTAAGGTATGACTCTATCCATGATATAAAAAAAGGACGAAAACCAAAAGCATTTAATTTGAAAATAATAATATTGTGACTAAATTGATCAAATGCTTTAGAAAAATCAGTGTATATGCAGTCATTTTCACTTCCATTTTCTAACGCTCTTGAACATTTTGATCTTTTTTTTCACAAAACCGTGCTGCTGCTCACAAATAATATTCTTACTGAAAAATGCAACACCATCAGAAACAACTTGTTCAATAAGCTTAGGAATAGTAGACTGTCTTATCATCTTTTTTGAAAATTGAAGTAAGAAATGGTCCAAAAATATTCGGTTATCATTGAACGGTAGCGATCCCCATACACAGTAACGTGCCGGTCTTGATCATCACGAAAAAGTACGGCCCAATGACTCCGCCGCCGGCCCATAAACCACACCAAACCGTAATTTTTTCGGGATGCAATGTGACACATGGAGTACGTGTGGATTGTTGCCTGACCAATACCGCAAATTTGGTTTGTTGACGAAGCCATTCAGCCAGAAATGAGCCTATTCGCTGGAGATGATTTTTTGAGGATAATCCGAATCATTTTCAAGTTGTTGCTTAGCCCCATTCACGAACATACGACGCTTCTGGTGGTCAAGCGGCTTCAGTTCTTGCGTCAATTTAATCTTGTAAGGATGTAGGCCAAGATCTTTTCACAAAATTCGCAACAACGACGTCACAGAGATGCCCAACGCTTGAGAACGACATGTAAGAGACACATTTGGGCTTTCTGCAGCAATATTCTCGACACTACGGGCACTTATTTGTCTCACTGGCACGGGAACATTTTGTACTGTGCCTGTGGATTCAAATTTTCTCCCTAGACGCTCAATTGTTGATCTGCTAAAACGATTAAGACGATCATAAATTGGACGTAGCGCTCTTAACGTTGAGGCCACTGACTCCGAATTTCGGTAGTAAATTTTCATAATTTCGACTCGTTGTTGGCTCGTATATCTTTCCATCATGAAATGGCAAAAGAGCGGCAAGAAATATGGCGTCCCTGTTGAAAAACCCTTTATTTTCTTTGGATGTTCCATCTATTGTCTGGCATTATTGACTGCTATTACAAGTACATATGACTGCCTATTACTTGACGATGCTTATTTGATGCTTATTTGATGCATCACGCTGCCATCAGTATTTCGCTTGAGTTTATAAGTCCAACGATTATCAATAATTTGTTGACCTTTAGGTTGATTTACTAATGTTGTTCTTCATATGGCTTCTTTCCATGTGAGTGCTTCAGTGCATGCAATAGCTTCTTCGAATGTTTCTGGTTTAATTTGATCTGTAAATACAACATTTGCATCAAAGTACCTGTCGGGTAGGTTGATTGTAGCCCGGTCGCTGAGTATGCGACTGACTCACTGTCTAGTTGTTCTAAAATGTGTTGTTGAGATTGTTGACTATTACTTGGATCATCGATAACTACGGGAACATTATTTGATGACTGTTGTGTTTGATCTTGGCTTTGACTTCTCTCTTCGTTATTTGATGATAAATAAAAAAACAACTTCAGCTGGTGATGTTGGGTCTTCTTCCTTCGAACAATTGTTGTACTTTTGATTAGTTCGTTGGGATCTTCATTTGTCGTTGTGATCCAAATGCAAAAGCTTTTAGTGTTTTCGTCATGACTGACAAAATACCTTTGTTTTGCTTTTGAATCCCATTTCGGGGGGATCGGTGTTAATTCCTTAAGACTGCTTACTCCTAAAGCGATGTTCTTGCGAGCTCAACTACAGTTCGGGTTCTGCTCGGGAATATATGGAACTGACTTTTCGATTGATGAAACTCCAATCCATTATCAGTTGTGAGTATATTCACCCGCTTATCTAAATGCTTAACAGTTTTCTTAAAAAAAAACTCCTCTAAGCAGCGACTGGTTTCGGATTTTTGTTGAATGAAGTAGATGCTTCTCCAACGACTGAAGTCATCTTTTAACCAGAGAAAAAATCGTGCTTCTTCCAGAGATTTTTCTTGCATGGGTCCACACAAATAAGCGTGAATTAATTCACAAACTCGTTCTGTTATTGAAGTACTTTTTGTGGGAACGGAAGTCTGTACATTTTTCCTTTCACACAATTTTTGCAGAAAAAATCTTTTCGACATCCTCAAATAGGTAACTGCTGATGCTTTGAGTACTTTCTTGACATGACTGATGTTTTGATGAGCCATTTGTTTGTGCCATTCAAGAAGTGAGCAACGATCGGCCACCTGCATTCTTCATTCTCTTTGACCCTGAATTGCATTTTGAAAAGCTTGTTTAGCCTTTCTTCAACTGCAACAGTATTACCTTTTTTAAGTTCGTTTCATATGTAATTCCCTTGTCCAGGGCAGCACCAAGAAAAAAAAGGTTATAGTTGATGTTCGGAGCGTAAAGAACTTC
The DNA here is from genome assembly GCA_948107695.1 of Meliscaeva auricollis. NCBI lineage: Eukaryota > Metazoa > Arthropoda > Insecta > Diptera > Syrphidae > Meliscaeva > Meliscaeva auricollis. The sequence goes on along the minus strand of OX403619.1, from coordinate 45,281,837 downwards.
TGTCAAATGTTTGGGTTTCTAGTCTTTACCATCGAGTGCCACTATATGGATTTTAACTGCACCAACTGCCGGAATACAAGTACCATCCCCTATACGAACTATTTTAACATCTTTAAACGTCTCAAATGTATGATACCATTTTCTTCTATGTGCCATGTGATCGGTTGCACTTGAGTCCAGGTACCAATCGTCACTGATGGAATTGGATTCATGCGCTACGGACAAAGCCTTTCCTACGAAAGCATAGCCTCTCTGTTGGGTATTTTGAGTTTGCAGCTTTGCGATTTCTACAATCCAGTGACCTAGCTTTTGACAGAAATGGGATGTACCTGGTTTATCAGTTTTCTTGGTATTGTGTCTTCTAGAATGCTTTCCATCTGAGAAAGCTTTGTTGTCGGTGATGTGATTCTGGTTTCTTCCACTTTTCGAGCGTTCGTTCGGAAGAACTTGTTGAAAAAAATCCCAGAATTTCTTCAAACTGATTTGAAACCTGCCTCAATCAGAATTGAATAGACATTCACTATAGTGTGTAACCTATTTAAAACTTGTTTGAAACTACTTCTGAACTAATTTGGAATCAATTGGTAAACAATATTTGGTTAATATTGAACATAAAATCACCTGCAACCGATTTGAAACTAGTTTGAAACTAATTTGCAATCAAATTTATACTGCTGAATTGTGAAATCAATTCGAAACTATTTTTCAATTGATATGAAACAAACCTGCAATCTTATTGTAACTAGTTTGCAATCGATTTTAAACTAACTTAAAAGTTAGATCTTTGTTTAAAAATCTACACTTTGAATGATTTTTCCGCTCGATGAAAAATATGGCAACCTTCATTGTTCGTAGACGAGGTCTTCATTTTTTTTTTGTATTTTCTTTCTTATTCAAACAGAAAATGTCTGATAAATTATTGTAATTCGTCAAGTGGGAGTTATAGAACGTGCAGATTGAGTGAAGAGATACATTATATTATATGATAGATACTCGTTTGTTGTAATTGTTGTTGATTTTGTCCTCTTTTTGCCAGATTCGATGCAAAGAGGAAGAGGGGGGGGGGGGCTGAAAAGAAAAAAAAAAGATCTATCTACAAGACGGATGAAAAATTATTCTCTAAGTGCATAGAGAATGCATTATGGCTGCAGTAAAAGAAGCATCGCGCTGCAGTAGCAGCAGCAGCAGTAGTAGTAGTAGTAGGAATAGCAGCAGAGTATATACGATGGATGGCAAGATGTGATGTAAATAAGTTTGGTAATCCATCACGTTGGATGGATAAACAAACATGCTAAGGACTTTACTATCAAGATGAAAGTTTGCAAATCGTCGAAATTGCAGCCAAGATAGATGATGGTTTGGTTGCGAAAAATTTTATATACACAAAAAAAAAAAATAACAAAACAAATTAAAACAAAAAAAAAAAGAAGTACCGGAAAAGATGGCAACGCGCTGGGGTGTGTGTTTATTAAATTAACTTTTATATAGGAAGTGTAACTTTTTAGTGTCAAAAAATATTTTTTTATGTAAGAAATGAATTGCCATAAGACAAACAAGTTTTGTACATTAAAACTTTTGACTTGTAAGAAACTTCTAATTCAACTTGAGAACAAGAATGTGTGCTTACGTATATTCACTGTTGACATTCTCAGAAGTAGTTTTTCAATATTTAAATCGACCTATTCCAATGAATAATTTCTTTAACATGTTCTTACGTACTAACTTAATCTCTAGTTGGGCTATTTGCCTAACCCTACAAACATCTACCTCTTTTGTTTGAGACGCTGACTTGTTAGTTTTGGTTCTAATAAAAAGCATTTTTGGAAAACTCTTCAAGTTTTTTTGCATTTTTTTTTGAAAAAGTATTATTGAAGAAGCATTTTTAATAAACAACTCATGACAAAAATATGTAAGCGTTCGCCTAAATAATGATTCCGAAAAAACAACCTTTTTTCAATTTAAAAAGAGAAATTTTGCATTGAATTTTGATGGAACTTTGTATAAACTTCTGAACATAAGAATTAGTTTATACCGGTCCCTGTTAATTTTTTAATATTTTTATATCATTTTTTTATGCGCCTATTTAAGCCAAAGATTTTGATACCCATATCTTATTTTCGGTGTTTTGAAGTTTGTTAAGTTTTAAAAAAAATAATAGTCTCCAAAAAAAAATACCCTGCCTGATACATATCCAATAAGAGGTGTTATTTTGATATTCAAAGAAAAATGGCATTTTTGGAGATAAATGATCGGATGTTTATTTCATTATAAAGAAGAAGATATGCCGTTGATAATGGAACACAACATCAGCCAAATGGCCGCCAAGACCACGTTTACAGGACCATATCCTTTTCATGAAATTTTCCATAACCAAATCGCAAAGTGGCTGCCCTATGTCCTCGATAGCCTCACGAATTTCATCTTTGAGGTCTTGAATCAACGCTGGGCTGTTGGCGTAGACCTTATCTTTCACGTGGCCCCAAAGGAAGAAGTCGCAAGGTGTTAAATCACAAGATCTCGGTGGCCAATTGTGATCACCTCTTCGAGAGATAACACGGTCCGGAAACTTTTCCCGTAAAAGATCGATGGTTTCATTGCTTGTGTGGCACGTAGCGCCGTCTTGTTGAATGTAAACGTTGTCCAGATCAATACCATTCAATTCAGGCCATAAAAAATCATTAATCATCTCTCGATAGCGCAATCCATTGACCGTAACTGTTGCTCCAGCCTCATTTTCGAAAAAGTAAGGTCCAATGACCCCGCGGGACCATAAACCGCACCAAACAGTCACGCGTTGAGGATGGAGAGGCTTTTCAACAATAACTCTTGGGTTTTCCGAGCCCCAGATGCGACAGTTTTGCTTGTTGACGTAGCCTCCGAGGTGGAAATGGGCCTCATCAGTCAAGATGATTTTTCGATGAAATTCCGGTTCATTTTCATGCATTTCAAGGACCCAATCAGCAAAGACACGACGTTGTTGATGATCAGCCGGCTTGAGTTCTTGTGTTAACTGAACTTTATAAGCCTTAAGACCCAAGTCTTTATGCAAAATACGGTGTAATGACGTTTGTGGAATGCCTAATTCCAAAGAACGACGAGGAATGGACAAACCTGGGTTTTCTTCAACACTTTGGGCTACAACAGCAATATTCTCAGTTGTTCTTGAGCGACGTGCACGGGTTTTATTCTTCACATCACTAACTTGTCCCAACAGCTCGAATTTGTCCACCAATTTCTGTATTGCGGTCCGACAAGGTGCTTCACGACGACCCAAAAATGTTTTAGTTTTACGAACCGTCTCTGCCAAATTTTCACCATTTTTATAGTGAATTTTAATAATTTCAATGCGTTGTTGAAGCATGTATCGTTCCATTTTTATTAATAGCGTAGTTTCTACTTGTCAAATGTCAAAAAATGACAGCTTCAAAAGTGACAGCTACCGAAATAGCGGGCTATTCCAAATAACAGCTCTTATTGGAAAACCCTTTAATAATAACGGTAAATCTTATTTTTGAATACTTAAATATTTTTAACAAATATTGTTTTCCTCTTTCCATCGATATATTCCTTGTGTTGATCGGACCAGAAACCATCGAGAAACAGCCGCTCAAAGTTTACAAAAACATGATTGTTCGACCTTCTCGCCACCGATTTGGCCATTCTGCCTGATTGTGCAACGTCCCCAATGCATGCAGGCAGACTAGGGTATTTTTCATATCACCATGACCTGGACTACCTTTAACTAATATGGATCGGTAATCTCTCACGCAGAAACTCTGTTCCAAACAAAAAATCATGACATCAATTATTAAACCATCAGCAATCAATCATCAGTTTCTGTGTTTTTTTATTTTTTGTATTCGTATTTTGCAAAAAAAAAGAAAAAAATAGTTTTCTCCACTATTTAGTGCGCGTGGGGAATTCAATTTTCGGAAAACTCAAACTAAAGTCACAAATAATTTACTTTGACTCAAGTTTGATTAAAGTATTTTTCTATCCAATTATACTCAAATGTACCTATTCACTTATACAGATACAAATCATGTCTATATTTCTTCAAGATGAGAGAAAGAGGTTTCTATTTGCGTTCAAAAGTAATTTCCGCAAACATCAATCTGACAAAGAAAAAAAAAAAAAAAAAAAAAGACTCACAATGTGCACGTAGGTTGGCATTTAAGTAATTTTCTATTATTATAGTTATTTTTAGATCGAAGTTAATTTTACTATTTGTATCTTTTTCTATAATGTACCTACCTTTGTCATTTTGTATCTTTCCTTCTCCAAAACCACGAAAGAAGTCACGAACCTTTGTTCTTGAATTGTGCCTTATTTGGGGTGAAAATCAAAATGTGTCTAACTTTTTGAGTTGAGTTGAGTTGAGACAATTAGAGGCAGACCGTCCCCCCCCCCCGCCCCCGCCCCGCGGTGCCACTGAATTACATAGATACAATATCTACCATTTAATTAAGTTCTATCATTTGGCTATGAATTTATCTTTCTTTTTGTATCTATTCTATATTTACCAGCTACCACAAGCCACTATATAATACCATCCGAAATAATAACATGTGTGTCATGGTTTTTCCTTTTGTTTTCCATCATAAGATGGATTTGATTTTGGTATCCAAAATCACTTAAACTCTCTGACCTCATTCAATATGATGATGGCACCATACACACACACAGAGTTTCATAGTCTATGGTAGAAGTTATAGTATAGATGGGGTAATTAATTCTTAATCGAGGGCAAGTGGATGAACAACATTCATATTTTATTTTTGGTCCTTTTGTTTCCTTTTGGCTCACACAAAATTTATCTTTCAATCTTGGGATTAAATGGTTATTGGGTCAGACATTGAATGAACAGATAATATTATGTATAAATATAAGGGCGGACGGTATCTACAGTGGCGTATTGCGGGGGAGGGCTTAGGGAGCTCAAGCACCCCCCCTTCCAAGCTTCCAAAATCATCTTATTATTTAGGTAATTTTATCATAATTTACATGATTTACTGAATTTTTTCGTAAATCTCAGAGATTGAGAGGGGACTCAGGTATTGGAGCCCCCCCCCCAATTTTTTTTTTCTAGATACGCCACTGGGTATCTACATAGATACCAATTTGATTTCGATTTCATGATGAATTTCATTTTCATCTCATGGAAATCCAAAAATCTCTCAACTCTTTGTGGTGGAAAGGTATCAACTGAGGTAAGGTAGGTATATAGGCTTGAAAGGATTTATGTCAATGAATATTCTTCATCAAAATATATAAAATAAAAAAAAAAAAATAAAGTAAAGAAAATGTAAAAAATAAATGAAATGTTGCGAGATGATGGAAATTTACTTTTCTGGCTTAACCGATAAGAAAGTTTTAAATTATTAATAAAGATTAGGTACGAAAGATTGATGTTTAGTTTACCTTGAGAAATCTGTTTGAAAAGGGGATTTTGGTTTTATTATTATAATTTTTTTTTTTTTTTTTTTTTGTATAATGGCTTACGAGCAACGTAGATTGAATAAAGTATTTCGCTTCATCAATTTACATTGAAAAGTTAAGACTTACAAACAAAATAACAACAAGGAATTTAGTATGCTGCCACCAGACTTTAATAGGTTAAAGGTACAGGAGAAAAGTCGTGCTGATATTTAAGTTAATTTTCCTTAATTTGCTTATTCATACTTTGGTAATTGATTTGGAGGAAACTACTAGTTGTGCTTTACGTTTTGAGTCTTGATATCCATTCAATTTCATTTAATAACTCGACTCAATTCAATTCAACTCATCTCAACTCAACTCAGAATAACTCTTGACTTTCAAGTCAAATATGGATGACTCAAGTCCGGACACATTGACTCCGACAACTCGAAATCAACTACACAAACCACATGTGAAATTTTCCAAAATAGTTTTGAGTCGAGTTTATTGGAGTTGAGTTGCATTTGAGATTGAAGTACCCATTGGCGTAATGGTTAGTGTGATGGACTACCACGCCGAAGGTGTGATCCTCTTGCGAGGAAAGTGCATCTTAGCTAGCCGTTTAAAACCACAGAAAATTGTAAGTCCCTCCATTCCTGTCAATTACCACTCAAACCAAGAAATGGTTGAGGGAGTCAGTCACTAGGCCTTGGTTCTTCGTGAGTTAGTTTTTTTTGTTTGCTTTTGAGTGGAGAATTGAGATGAGTTGGCTGGATTGAGTGTTTTTGACTTGAATTCGGTTGATAAGAACTGTTTTCACAGCAATTCAGTTATTGTCTTATTTTCCTCCAATACAGTTTATCTTACCACTGAAACGAAGAATCCATCAAAAGCCCATTAAAATATCTATGGTGAAAGAATCAAAAGACTTCATAAAATGCTCATATGATTTTGGTCGGGGGAAATACAATTATAGCTCGAACCTACATGTATCAAATCTTATGAGAGAATTAACATCTTTTTGAATGAGTATAGCTCGACTCCACTCAAATCAACTCAACTCAGCACGAAACAACTCATCACAGCCAACACAAATCGACTTTCAGCTCAAATTTAGTTACTCCAACTTGGGATACTTCGGTTCGGGATACCTGAACACAAGTTCATGGCCGTGTCGGCCAGCGAAAAGTTAAGATGAGAATTGAGTCTAGGTATAGCTGGGAATGAGTTTTCTCGGGTTGAGTTGAGTTGGGTTGTACTGAATTGAGTCGATTTAAGTTTTTAATACCGCCATATCATATACTCCTTTCCAGCAGTATAAAAGTCATGGTAACTTCTTCCGAGATTTCCCTACTCACTATTAGTGTAGGCCTGTTACAAAATCTCCCTGCTCACTCTCAGATTTGGGACCCCTTTCAATGACAAGATCTTTCCAAAATATCCCTGCTCACTTTGAGCCTTATGCCTATTCAGGTTCCTACTATCTTTCGAGATCACCAAGCTCAATCCGAGACCTGGGTTTTTTTCCCATCACGAACTCCTTCCAAAAATTATGTATCTGCTAATTTCAAGTTTAAGGCTCTTTCCGATTGTCAGTTTCTACCAAGAATTCCCTTATCAAGTTGAGTTCTGGGTCGTCTTTGCTCACCATCTTTGTCTGAGATCCCTGATAACCTTAAGAACAGAGCACTTGAAGATCAAGCTCCTTTCAAGATCTGCTTGGTCACTTTGAGTTTAAGGTCTATTTCATTCAGAAGCTTCTTTATATGAATTATTGGCTCACTCTAAGATTTGGTTCTTTTTTCGCCGCCAGCACCTTACAAGATGTTTTTTTTGCCCTTTTTTGATTGCTAGCTCCTTCCGAGATCTCCCTGCTCACTTTGAACTTTGGGTCTATTCGGATTCCCACCTTCTTCCGAGATCTCCATGTACACTCCGGGACCTGTGCCTTTTTCCTTTGAGATCTAGTCCTTTTTCCGACCATTAGCTCTTTCTGAGATCCCCTGCTGGCTTTAATATCAGGGCCTTTATTCAAGATCTCCCTGATCACTTTGAGCTTAGGAACTATTTCAGTTTCTTTTTCCAAAGACTAGCTCATGCCAAGATCTTCCTGCTCACTCTGAGAACTCTGAGGCCTTTTTTCGGTCACCAGCTCATTCTAAGATCTGCATGATTACTTTGAGATTTGGGGCTTTTTTCGGTCATCAGAGCGTTCCGAGATATCCCTGCTCACTTTGAGCTTTTGGGCCTATTCGGATTCCCACTTTCTTCCGAGATCAACAAGCTCAATCCGAGACTTAACCCATTTTCCGATCACCAACTCCTTCCAAGAATTTGGAACCCAGCCGAGATCCTTTTTGGACCCAGACGAAATCTCCCTGCTCATTTTGAACTTTGGGCCTATTCGGAGTCTCACCTTCCGAGATCTCTTTGTTCACACCGGGACTTGTGCCATTTTCCGATCACCAGCTCTTTTTGAGATCCCTTGCTGACCTTAAGATCAAGGCCTTTGTCTTAGATATCCCTGATTAGTTTAGGTTTTGGAACACTCCAGTTACCAGCTTCTTCCAAAAAATCTAAGCTCACTTTGATATTTGGGTCTTTTTCTTATGACTTTTGTCTCTTGTTGAAATCTTCATGCTCACTCTGAAATCTCGGTTTTTTTTTGGTCACCAGCTCATTCCAAGATCTTTGTGCACACTTTTGAGATTTGGGCCTTTTTCAAACCGCCAGCACTTTACAAGATCTGAAATGTCAGAGGGACTTCTTAGTTGTTGAAGAAATGTCATCTAATTAAGAAGAAGCAAATGTACCTGAGTCTTGTGGAGGACTGTTGCTCTGGAATGCTTTTTAAGGGCGGAGTCCCTTTACCTATTTTGAAGGTATCTTCCCCTACCAAGCCCGTAGGAGAATATGACTTCATGCAATGCCTGATTGATGAATTTGATATTCCGAGCCTGGGGTTTCTCAATCCCGAACTGTCACTATCAATCTAGGGCTAGAAGGAGGGGGGGGTCCCGGGGGTCCCGAATGTAAATATGTTTCATGGACCATGCTAGCTCGTCGAAATGGGAGGTTCTGGCCCCCACAGCGGTATCTCACCAAGAAGTAAAAAACTAAAGGCCTTCAAGCCCCAAATATGATGTCTCTTCAAATTGGTGTTTTCTCGTTGGAAACCGCTCTCTTAAAAGCTATAAATCTTTAAGTACCAAGTGCACCAAGAAAAACAAACATCGTTTAAATTTTACAAAGATGTCTTCACTATTATTCATGTCAAAGACAAAATTTCTAATTTTATAAATAATAAGATACAAAAAAAAAATAAAGAAGACGAAGAAAGAAAAGAAGAAAACCATCTTCATTACAGCTTCATGGATATTTTCTCTTTTTTGCAATTTTGCCTTTTCAGTTTTTGTTCTATGAGACACATCAAATGATAGAAATGATAAGGATTATGGTGAGAAATACTTCCCTTCGGAAAAATACAAAAAAAAAAAAAGAAGAAAATACGGAAGGCTACAAGACAAACTCAGTGTTCAACCTTCGTGTTAATTATCCTGAATATTAAATTCAAAAGGCAACCAGGCAGGGATCCTTAATTATAGAATTATTTAAGAACTGAAGATGATACAACTTGCTCGTTTAACGTTACTCCATCGCATCGTCGTTCTTGTTGTTGTTGTTGTTGTAGCCATCGTCGTCGGCATCATCATCATCACCATCACCATCACCATCATCGTTCCGTTTCAGCGTCCCACACAATCTCTCGTCCATCCTTTGGTGAAGAGAGTTTAGAGACATAGAAATTTTTCCTTATAGAAAGTTTGTTATATTTTTTTTTTTCTTCTTTTTTTGTTATCACCATTTCCGTTTCCTTTTTTATATTTTTTTTTTTTTAGTTACACGAAAAAAATGCTGTTGTTGCAGGATTTAACTTTATAATTAGCATTTTAAAGGATCTTTTCTCTTTTTTCTCTTAAAAAAAAGAATAAAAAAGAGGTCTTCTTCACTCGGCAATGACTTTTGTTCCCATACTCTGACTCTGAGTGAGGCAAGAGGTGAAGCGGCGATGATGGTGATGGAAACTCTTGATTGTTCCTTTTTTTTTTTTAATTTTTTCATACAGTCCCCAGGAGGTGGTGACTAAGAGTTTCGCTGCCTTTTTCACTTGTTTCTCACACCAAAAAAGGTGTATTTTTAAATGGAGGAGACCTTGGTTGCTCACTAGAATAAATTATGAAATTCTGAAGGACTTACTCGACTGGCTTATTGTTGTATACCTTTCCAACTATCGAGGATCTTTTGTATAAATGGCTTTCTTATTTTGTGCCTTTTTCTTTTTTTTTTTTTTTTGATTGTTGAAAATGTTGAAATGTTTTAAATTTAGAGAAAAAAAAAGGACTCATAAATCTTATTTGGCATAGTACCTACATTTGGAGTAACTCCAATTAGTAACACCCCCGACAACGATGAAATGAAAAACAAAAGAATCAAAGAATCAAAAGGCAAAAAATATGCATTGTTTTTGCTTATAGACTATGTTTAGGCTTAAAGATATCAACAAAAATAGAAATCGAGATTAATTTATTCAAATTTATGACATTTTTGCCTGACTTAATGCAGTTAATTTCAAATTCAGGATATTCTTTCCAGTGTTGTAGTAGTCGTTGATAGAAGAAGAAGACTGAAGAAGATTTTATTAAAATAGATTCGAACTTGTTGTAAGAATATTGTTGTGTTTGCGTAAACATAGGAATAGGGCGCTATGGCTGAAGTTAAGGACTTATAAGGAGGATATTATGCGGAATAATTTGAATTAGGGCTGTCAACGCCAAAAGTCGTTGTCTCTATCTTTGTATTTATATGCCAGAGAGCTTTTAAACGGTTCTAGTTTTTTTTTTGTTCTTTTGTGTGTCTTCTTCTATATAAATTATAATATTTATGTAATAACAAAATGCTTGGTTGTTTCACATTTTCACTATGGCAGCATGACTTAATATGGATAAATCACATTGAAATGGAAATGAAAGTGGAAGCTTTGGTTTTATGATGGTTATATGTATTTTGATCATAACTCTTAAAATGACTGCTCTGGAGAATTTAGAAGAAAAAAAGAATATTAAATCAAATTTATATACAAGAATCTATACTATTATTACTATAGAAGTGACTTGGTGCTTTAAGATATTTCATATGACCTAATTTTTGTATATAGTGCAGTGAAACTGTTCACTTTCAAGGGTTGGTAACGAAAGAATTCGTGATACTTACCGTAGAAATCCGTGATACTGATTTGAGAAGTTCATGATAATAACCGGAGAATTCCGTGATACTCATCGGAAAAAATCTGTGATAATAACCGGAAAAATCCATGATACTGATTTGGGGAATCCGTAATATTAACCGTTGAAATTTGTGATATCTATTGTAGAAAATCGTGATACTCACAGAAAAGTTCCGTGATACTTACCGAAGAAATATCGTTATGCTTACCGGAAAATTCAGTGATAGTGACAGGAAACACCCATGATACTAAACGGAAAAATACGTGATACTGGCATGATAAATTTTCGATACCATCCTCAGAAATCCGTGATACCTACTGAAGAAATCTGTGGTACTTACAGGAGAAATCTTCTAAACTTTTCTGAGAAATTCGTGACATTTGGATACATCCATGATGCTAACAGGAGAAATACGAGATGGTTACTCGATAAATCCGTGATATTTATCCTAGAAATCCGTGATACTAACCGGAGAAATCTATTGTTACTGCCGGAGTTATTCGTAATACTTGCAGAAAAAATGCCTGATGTTACCGGATAAATTCGTGATACTGATTTGAAGAACCATAGATATCGATGATACAAACAGCTGAAATCCGTGATACTTACCGGATACTTACCGTGATACTTACCGGAGAAATCCGTGATACTTGGCCGAGAAATTTATTATAGTTACCAGAGAGATCCGTAAATATGATTGAAGAAGTATGCGATACTAGCCCGAGAAATCCGTATTCTAACAGAAGAAATCCATGATACTCAACTACAGAAATTCGTGATACTTAGCGGACGATTCCCTGATACTTACTGGAGAAATCTTTTAAACTTATTTGAGCAATTCATGATACTTACTGGATACATCTGTGATGCTTATCAAAGAAATCCGTGATATTTACTGGAGAAATCCGTGATACTTAACAAAGAAATCCATTTCAGCTAGCAGAGAGATCAGTGATCCTGATTGGAAAAATTTGTTATACTAAACCGAGAAATCCGTATTGTTTTCGGAAAAATCCGTGATTCTTACTGAAGTAATTCGTGATAACTATAAACTGGAGAAATTGATGAGTTTTCCTGGAAAAGAATTTGATACTTACAGAAGAAATTCGTAATAATTACTAGAAAAATCCATACCGACTACTTATCAGAGAATTCCATGATACTTCCAAAAAAATACGTGATACCCAAATCAGCAATCAGTTATATTTACCGAAGAAAAAATTATAAACATTTTTTGGTAGTGTAATTTATCAATATGTTTGTATTATTCATTTTTCTAAATGCTTGTACTTATTCTTCAAAATTTTTCTGTTCCAATTATCTTTGGAACATCAAATACACATTTCAGAAGTGGGATCACATTTTCATTCACAGTTTGCTTTGCAGTTATAGAACTTCCAACCGACGACACATCGCGTAAAAAAAATTCTTAAGTTTTTGGTTTTTAAACACTCCTCCTACATTCTTTTAGGAATCCTTCGAATATTTTTGTTTCCTCTTGTTTAGAATGGACACCAGATACTCGGACCTGTAGAAGGAATAAAGTAGATTTTGTTTTTTTAAAACATTCGGATCGAAAGTCTCTGGGCTCAACCTCATAAAAGCAAGGGTTTGTTTTTACCCATTTCACCTTTTTTACCAAAGTTCAAATAAAATCATTCAAATAGTGAATAAAACACTTTTTTTTTATGAAGGATTAAAGTTTGATTTCAAAGTCAAAAACATTTTTAAAAAGTGCTTTTAATTACTATAACCATTTTTAATTTAGGTATTCGTATTCGGCTCTACTAACAAATCCTCCATTCATTTATTGTCAAAGGACGAGTGTCCTTATTGAAAAACCCCTTCATAAATAAATTGTTTTTGATAAAATGAATACAACCTCATCAGAATCACATGATAAAGTCAACATATTCATCAAAAAAAAAAAGAAGAAAAATTGCACCTTGGAACATAAAATATCATACAAATCAAAAAGAGGTAGTAATTTTAGTGAATTTTATTAATGAAAAGCACCATTCACTACATGCTCTTTATATTGATGAAATATGAAAATTCAAAAAAAATAAAAATTCTCTTTTTCAAAGTTAAGTTTGCACCTGGACGTTCAATTTTGATGTTTTTTTTTTTGTTGATTCGTTTGATTTTTTAACTCATGGAACAAATTAAATTAAAATGTTAAGTTTAACAATACAACAACAAAAAAAAATCCCCTTTATTATGTTTTTTACTCAAAGAGAGAACGAGTTAATTTAATATCCCACTTAAAATGAAAAGTGGTTGCTTGCTGGTGAAGCAACATTTATATTCATTATAGCAATAAAAAGTGTATAAGCCGCTCAGCACAGGTCATACTTGTGTTGTTAAATGAATGGATCCTTATCAAAAGATGTTTTTTTTTTTTTTTTTTTATTTCTCTTTTCTCTTGTAGATATAAATATTTTTTTTAAACGGTTTTTTGCTGTTTGTCTTGAACTATAAAAATTTAAAAGCATTCAGGAAGTTTTATTTTGTTATTTCCTTTATTTTTATTGCGTGTTTGTTTATGGCACTTTGATGGGTAGTCTGATAACGGATGTGGTTGTAAGTGGTTTTTTTTTCTACGAAATATGTAATATTAAATTATAAGTTACCTTAATAAAAGGTGTAGACAATTTTGTTGACGGATGGTCGATTTTCCAAACATTAACATTTCAGAAGTGGGATCAAATGTAAATTAACAGTTCGTGTTGTGGCTAATAGGACTTCCAACCGACACTGGTAGTCCAAACACTTCTCCTAAATTTCTTAAAGAGTACCTACTTCGAATAATTTGTTTCCTCTTGTATAGAAACGACAAGAGATGTTCGAAAAATTGAAACTACTTCTCATTTTGTTGATGAAGGGTGGATTTTTCCCCCCAAATAACTTTATGTTTTCTTTTTTTTTCTTTTTATTAAAATGATCAATATTTTGTTTTTCTTTTCTTTTTACAAACTACTACTTTACATTACTTAAAAGCACATTTGATACACCCGCTGAATACAATAAACATCATAAACCATAAAATGACTCAAAATGGATCAATTTCTAGAAATGCATTTAATTACCCCTTTCAATGATTACCCTAATATCTGTTTCTCAGCAGTATTGAATTTCCAATCAACACTCGCTTTATTTTTTCTTTTGAAGCTAAACAGAAAACACACAAAAATACCAAAAGTGTACAGCTGGAGAAAATAAATTAAAAAAAAAAAAAAAAAAAGTTTTTAGAGTCTCTCTCGGACTCATTAACGATTAAATTTCATTTTCATTGAAGAAAAAGGGTAAGAAGAGATAAATATACCAGTCGAGTACTTACATACATGTACCGTACCTACCCTTCATACTCCCACGACGACTACGACGCCGACGGACGGACGGAGTTAATATTTATGATGAATGGCCATCTGGCGTACTTTGTGTGTTTATTTAGTTTTTTTTTCTTAAAGTGGATACGGAATAATGAAATTTCAGAAATGTGCTCTTAATTTAACTTTTCCCTATGGTATATTGTTGTATTGTGTATTTTCTACCAGAAAACGCATGCATCAGTAAAGATGCACAGTAATTATTACCATCCGCACATTAATTTTGTGAGTAAAGTATTATTTTGGTCCTCACAATTCTGTAAAGTCTTCTTCTAAAAATTTAAACAAATTTTATCAATCCGTTTAAAACTTAGAAGCTGTCCATTTTAATGAAAATGCTCCGTTTTCGATGTCCGAAGATGTCCGCTTTCGAGGGAAAAAAACATTTTTTTGAATAATTTACAAAAAAAAAAAAATGGAATTTTCCCATAACATAATAATTTCTGGTGAAAATATTATGTTGATTATACTCCAAACTTTCTCCTACAGTTGGCAAAAATTTAAAGGAGGTATTATTTAAAAACCTTGAAATATGGAAAATTAATCAGTAGGTTCATACAAAAATCAAATAAGTGGTAGTCCCATACAAAATTTTCATTTTTAGTAGGTTTTTATATGTAGCCAAGGCCGTCTTAGGTCATGTGGGGGTCTCTTAGCCTGACAAAGTTTTTGGGCCCTTTCGAAAAAAATATTTTTTTTCCTCAAAAACTTGTTGTTTTTGAAAGATCGCAGTTATTTGACTAAAATAAAAAAATAAAAAAAAAAGTTACTTCTTTTCGCGTTCTTACCGCTTTCAACATTTAAATGTATGAACAAAATTATAATACAAAATTAAAAAAAAAAAATTCATAAATTTAAATGTTGAAAGCGGTAAAAACGCGAAAAGTATTAATCATTTTTTTTTTATTTTTTATGTTAGTCATCATGATCATGATAGCAAACCATAAAACCCTGTAATTTTGTTTCAAAAGTTTGATTGCTTGTAACAAATAAACCGTTCGTTGGATCGACTTGAAACTTTGCATGGATTTTGTCAGTGTATTTAGCTATAAAAGTCACAGTCAACATTCGTCATTTTATGGAAAGCTGTAATTTATCCGTTATTTGTTTAAAAGTTCATAAATATTCCTTTTTTTTGATGATTTTTCAAATTAGTGTCAGAGACTAAAAAAAAAATAAGTGCGTTAAAGTTACAAAAATATCTTATAGGAAATTTGTTCCAGTTTTCAAAACTGTCTTTAAATTTAATTTACAGTTATTGGTTGCACAGAAATTGATGTTTGAAAACAGAAACGTAATTTTCTACTCAAAGACCAATAAATGGGTTAAAAAAAAGTTGTATCAATATTCTTAAAATAAGAAATTCAAGCTGAATACATAGAATTTCCGGACTTTATAAAGATTTAGCTAAAAAAAAATTTTTTGAAAGTGAAATTGAAAAACAAACCTAGAAAAAATTTAAAATTTTTGGTTTTGCGCTATTCCTTATGACTACGCGATAACGGTGGTTTTTAAAAATAGTTTAGTAAAAAATCTAAAAACTAGAATATCTGAGGTTTGAAATTCTTTTTGATTTGTCCCAATACGACATTTTTCACTTAAATACAGCCTCTCAAAAATCACTAAATAAAATCAATTTTTTTGTATCCTTCCATTTTTCCACTAGTGTACATATTTTGAATAATAATACAATAAAGATAGACTTTTTCGTGGAATAAAATACAGGAAGACTGATTTTTTCAAATCTGAAAGAAGGGTATTAGAAAAGCTTGAGTTGTGATTTTCGGGACGCCAACCCCCTGGTTAAACCCGCTATTATTAAAAACGCGAAATATACACAATTTGTGTGTAAATCTAATGTATAAATTGTCAAATTTTCAACACCATCAGCTTTTAAAAATGTACCTACTGACTTATTTTGAGGTCAATTAAGTTTTGTTTGTGGCTTTAAATGTTTTTCATTGAAAACCGGTCAAAGTAAAAAGCGTAAACGTTTGTAAAATGAAAACTTAAATGAACAAAACTATATTTTAGTTGTTTTTTTTTTAACGTGAAGTATTGGTTTTGTTTAAGCCTTGAGGGGGTCGCATATACCCGGGGGGGGGGGGGGGAGGGTGGTACAAGGCCTCTTGTGATAAAAATCCTCTATGGATAAAATAGGACTGTATATAGGTATGAGGAGGTTTTACTTAAAATGGCTAAAATTTCAACTTAACCTTAGTTTTGCTAAATATTCATGACCCTGTGACCCCCCCTCCGGTATACGCCACTGCGTGTGACCCAAGCTTAAGAACTGACATTCATTTTCGGAGGTGTAACCAAAATGTAAGTAGACGTCGGTAAAAAAGTACAAATGTCGTTATACAAGACTGTGGGTAGAGAAGTAGGATAGAGAATTGATAACAACTTCAATTGAACACAAAATTTGTGTAATAAGTTTGCTTTATTTGTTTAATAAGGTTTAGCGTAGGTACTTTTTACAAATTTTCGATTTTCTTTCAAATCCTCGTAAGTCTCAATTCTATGAAAAATGACATTTTAATGAAATACTGATGAAAAAAAATCGTTGAATTCAAATATCAATACCTCGTCACTCTATCATTATTCCATTTTTTCTATCAAACAATTTTTGAACCTGTTTACATCTAAAAATCAGTTCTTACGCCTCCTGAAAAATTTGCCATTTGCGACTTACAAGGTTTTGAAAAAAAAAACCGACGTTATGCTCTTTGATGCTACTGCAGCGTAGGGTGCTCTAAAGCTTTAACTCTTTTAGCACGGCACACCTCTTGCGTTTGAATATTACAAATATTTCTGAAATATTGTACAAAAAAGTATTTACCTAATTTCTTGTACAAAATTATTTTTACCGTAACTCGTTAGAAAAAATATTTTAAATTTAATTATTCGTTACTTGGGTTGACAGCATAATTTTCTAAAAGTCTTTTTGATTTTTACTCGTCGATTTTTTAAATCAAAAAAACCACTTAGGTACGTATTTTTTTTTTTCATGACCCGGACAAAATACCTTACAGCATTTTTTTTTTAAATGGCAGCAATGCCCTTGGCAGCAATGCCCTTACTCATATCCCTAAATTCCCAACAATTCCCATTTAGGGTTTGGCCACCATCTTGAAAAAACTACATCAACTAGTCAGTTTTGTTCAAAATTGAACCTGATAAAATAGAAAATAGATTTTATTTTTCAAAGACTTTTCTGTCAGAATATTGAAATACAAAGATTTTTTTAATATAATTGAAAACTAAATAAAATTTTGAAAAATTCCCAAACTACAGAAAATTGAGATCCGTCTTTGTTTGTCGGAAGTAAAATGGATTAAAACGCCAATTGTTTGGTAGTCTGAAGGGATGTGGTAAATCAGCTGGAAATAATTAAAGGGGACCATAAATAAGGATCTGAGGACCATGGACAATGACCATCACATTTGTACATAATATGGTATGTAAATCCAAACGCTTTTGTTTATTTTATATTAAAACGCCAAAATGTCCTTTCACGAATAATAGTCATTCTCATTAACTGCACAAAGTTAAATTCTGCTGAATGAGTTCTTTCAATTATTTTTAAAACCGCATTTTGGTACTTGCACCAAAATGCTAATTATAGCCCTCATCTATTAGTTAAAAAACTCATTCAAAGACCAAAAGAACACACCCTCTTTGGTCCATTAACTATAATTTTTTTTTGTTGCGTTGCTAGTAAACGGGAATGTGTTTCTGAATGATGCAGATAAGAATAATAATTATCAACAATTTTCTTAAATCACACAACTTAAGTTATGTCACGTTTCTAATTTTTCGTTTCTGTTTTGTGAAAGAAGTTCCATCGCATCAGAGTTGTGTCGTCCTCTTGTATGCTTCCTGGTACTTGACACTAAATTATCATAAAATATCTAATTTTAAATTTGTCCCCCTAAACACCATCGCCGACAAGAGAGTCAGAGTTAAAGCAGAGTATTAATGAGGGAGGAAATATATGACATTTTTCTTTTCCTCTATTGCTCGTCATATAGTAGGTATGAGTTGCTGATGCCCATAATTTTGTACACTCTTGCAAACACTAAGTGGTAAGGAAGGACACGGGTGACCTTACAACACAATGACAAGCCAATCTGTTGAGGCATTTATTATATTTTTGCAAAAGTAGGGAGCAAAAAAAAAAAATTAACAATGAACATTTCTTGTCATGACACTTTATGCTGGGTGTGACGTATACATCATGATCATGAGTATATAGGTGTAGCAGACGTGATAAGGACAGACCGGAAGCTATATATGGGCGTGTAGTTAATAAGCATTGTGACGGAAAATATTTTTTTTTCTCTTTCTCTCACATTTTTTTTTGATATTGTTGAAGAAGTTAGAAGTTTGAGTTGAGCATCAACAATTTTACTATACGAATTCTCATGGCTTCTGATTAAAACAGAAAGTTTTCCTTCCTGGGAGAGTTTTTTTTTTTTTTTCTTCTATGCAAGAAAAGTTTTCCTCTGCAATTTCCGGTTTCCAGTTGATGGCGATAAATTGATGTTTGTATACAAAAAAAGGGCAATGTAGCAACATGTTTTGTTTGTATTACTAGGTAAGGTTTATTTCACAAGTATTCTAGCATGGTTCTATATTTCAATTTTATAATTTCTGTCAGTCGTCATCAATGCAACTGGTTAAGAATTTATTGAGTTTCGATAACAGCCTTAAGTTGGTATTTCATTGAAAAATTATGGCCCTGAAATGTGAACAGATACTACTTCTGTGCCCATTGAAATTGTGCTACAGAATGTTCCATTGCGGTAAAGTAGTAGTAGTAGGGATAACCCTGGATATCGTTCCTGGGTTTGACGAAAGCAGTAAATACGCCTCCAGAGGGACCGAACAGTTATGATATTTTTATAGTTTTTTGGCCCCGTGCTTTCGAAGTTCTAAAATTGAAGACTTTTTATGGTTGCTTTGGAAATTTAAATCCAAACTGGGAGTAGAAGACCTTTGATGGCTTGGTTCTCATTATCATCAGTGAATACAAACGATGGAAGCACCAGATAGCATTTTGAACATAGTTTGTGTTCTTCTTTACGCTGTTGTTGGCAGCTATTGCAGCTCCTTCTTAAAAATCATGGTAATATTTCCGCAATGACTTCTGTTTTTGCTTCTACCAGTGGATGCTCTGTTGAAGCACACAAAAACACAAGTTCTAATTCGGTGAATGTTTCTTCGGATACCACATTTATTGTAGAACTAGAAGAGCCTACGGTTCTGAAGGTAGACTTTAAAAAATTCTAGAATTTAGTTAAATGAATAGATTGAATGCCTTAAAGTCTGTAAAGAAACTGTCTACTAGCCTCGGGAAAAGAAAAGAGATTAGTGGCACAGGACAGTTAAAGTGTTTCTATTAATTTTCATAAACGGTTTTATACCTTCCTAGCCTCCAGACTGTTATTTCTTCCAATATTTTTCTGATGTTTAGAAATAAGAATTAAGGATTGAAGTTGTAAATAAAGCTGTTTTGTCGGAATCACAATAAGTATATTATTTGATGTTTTAACTTTTTGGGGGAGGCTGTTATTGGTGCCGCAATTGTAATAGATATTTGTGGTGCCCTCCTTGAGCAGTTCGAGACTCCATCTGAAGCACACTCCTACGTCCTACGGATCACTTGCTGAATTGCTCACATTAAAGATTGTAGCTTACTTTTCTTATATCTGTTTGCTGAATGGTTGACTCGATTTCCTCCAAAAATGACGGAATTGGAACTGGAAGGTGTGAAATTATTCTTAAAGTTACTAGCAAACGCTTTCAATTTTTTCTAAGTTTATGTTTCTGCAATGTAGTGTTAGTGTTAGTGTTACGTACAGTTTTAAAGTCTGACATATCAAAATAAACCCTCGGGTTGTTTTAAGTTTACCTTTATAGAACTCTGTCTTAGCATGAGGCTTGCCATTTAATCATCGGAGTTTCTCCTGGCAGCTGACCTATATTCAGCAGCGATGGGAGAAATTACCGTTGAAAAAAAGCAACGAAAAAAAATTTGAATATGAAAATTTTTTGATAATGAACATCATTTGGTATTTATGAGTTTCGACTAGAGCTTGTTTTAGATTTTTACCAACAGCTGATTAAGCATTCATTGCCTGCTATTAAAAGTTAAACGTTTTTCACTCTACCATTATCTGCTTGCGATGCTTTTTTATCGAGGCTGGGATAGGCTCAAAGGTGTCCAGGGTTGATCTCAAGGAAAGCAAATAAAACTTGGGGTAAAAGGATATTCTTACCTAAGAACTAATACAATTCATACTGTCCCCAGCGAAAGACCAAAGAATGAGCTGTAGTGTTTCTCAAGAGAAAGCAGTTTCGTCCACGATACACTTAGAAGAAGTGGATAGTGGTACCTATTTAGTTGACTGAAAAAAGACTCTGCCCAAGCGAGTTTTTCGACTGCTTTACAATTTTTCGAACGAATCGTTTGGACAATTCTTTTTCGATTTTAACTTCTTTTGCAGCAAATTCTTCAATTTGTTTGGGTCAAACGTGGAGTAAATGATTAAGAACGTTTTTTTTCGCAATCAATTATTGTAAATGAATTGTATATTTGCCCAAAAAGTGATTTTTTTTTTTTTAAACAAACAAGTTTTTTTTAGAGGTTCCTTGCAAACTATTCATTCATTCGTTTGCTGCAAACAATAGAATTTGGTTGTGAAAGAAAAAGTATTTAAACGTGGGAAGTATTTTCGTTTTCTGCAATCAACTCATACAAATGATCTTTAAACGAATGTGTTTGCTGTAATAGAATTACAATTTGGGTCAAATGTAAACATTTGCTCTGAATGAAAAAGTAAAGTTTGCTCTGATTGTATTAAGTTTCCAGCAAATGCTTTTCATTTAATTCAAAAGATATTCATTAGCCGCAAAAGAAAAAAAATATATAATTTCTCCGAGTGATTGTTGTAGAGGTTGAAAGTTGGAGTATTAACGAAAAATTATTTAAGATTTAGAGTCCTGGATATAGAAACTCCAAGACGATGGCTGAGTTGTGGAAAATGTGCATCTTTTAACTTCTTTAAAACATGTTTTGAAATAGTCAATTGCTGCAAAATAAAAAATGCTCAAATGACTTCTGCGTTTGCTGAATAATTTTTCGAATTCGTTTGCAGCAAATTGATAAATTGGTTTGGGTTAGACACTTTTTTGTGAACAATACAAAAAGTTCAGTGTAACCAGCGACCCCTCGCTTACGAAGCAAATATCTTTTCAATTCACCACTTAGGTACTGTATAATAATGTATAATGTGAACAAAATTAAAGAATTAATTGTTTGCGTCAAACGAATTTTCGTTGGTTGGACAATAACATAATCATTTTTATTGACTTAAGGCCCTAATACCTAGTGGCAAAGATAATATCCCAAGAAAAAAATTAATTTCCCATAAATATCCCAAAAATTTCCTTGCTTTCATGTGAAAATACATACTAAATAATATTGCAATACTTACGGCTTTGTTAACCAACAAGAAAATTTAGTGCCAACACTCATTTCTGACCGAAAGACCAGTAAAATGAGAATCAATTAATAAAACCAAAAGTCATGATTCTATTCTTACCTACCAGGCTACCACCACCCACCAAATGTAATAAGATGTAACAATAAACTTTTAAATACTCATATCCAGAAAGTTGTACACTTATACACCTTCTGGTGAAATTTATTTCCCTTCGGGAGGAATTTTGTTTGGGTAGAGAAAAATATTTCTCTGGATGATTGGTGGCTATAGTTGTTTATTTTTCTCATATACAAAAGAATGGAAACAAAATTATATGATTTGTGGTCAGCGAAGGCCAAACATCACACAACTTAATTATTTATTTCTTGTATTTCTTCCAAGTTACGGTAATTTTGTAGTAGATTCGCATTCCTCAAAAGGAAAGCATCAGCCGTAGCCATTGAATTCCTTCCGTCTTCGGAATACTGTAGGTATATGAAAAATTCACCACGCAATGAAGCATATATACATTTAATAAATGTAGAAACTTCGACATTATGACGAACCTATGAACATGTTGTAGGTAGAATCGGTCGGTCTTACAGAACGGAATAAGGAAAGAGGTTCGTTATCGTTCCGTTTTGCTTTTTGCAGGTTATTAGCAGAGTGTGTTGATAATTTCTTGTCAAATTATTTTTGGTCGTTTTGTTTTTTTTTTTTGCCTGTTCTTGTATTTTGAGGGACGTTAACAACACCTTCTTCCAAGTTTCTTCTTATAAACGTTCATTCATATGGGGTATACAATATGGAATAAGCGGGAAACTAGATTAGAACGATAAGGATGAAGAATTTATTAATGTGTGTGTGTAATTCGTTTTCATGAATCATGATTTAACACACATTTCTAAGGATTTCTGCCTCCACTATTTTACCACACAATCCTACCACAGTTTTGTTGGGAATATTAGTTTTAATTGAGGTTATGCCAAATTATGAGAAAATTTAGGTAAGCAGTTCGATATAACTTATGTATGTTAGTTCTATGCCTGTAATTATAGAGTTTGTGGGATGTGGGTAAGTGAAAAGAGGATCTCAGATTTAAGAAATCTAGAGGTTATTGAATTTGGTTGAGTTTTAATAAATCGTTAAAATTAAATTGAATTGAATTTGCCAACAATTAAATGAACAACAATAATATGCTTTTCTTGGAAAATGAACCTACGGATTCAACAATTTCCCGAAAATTTTCTTTCTCACTTTTGTTCCTTCTGAGAATATTTTATAAGCAGATTACTTTTTGCCAGTTTTGGTCACTGAGTGGCATCTTCTGTTCTGATGGCACAAATGGTTCTCTGAAGTCGGGGGCCTTCCTATCTGATGCATTCGAAGATGGTGTTTTACACACCAATATCTATTAGGGAGTCTCCAAACGGCTGAACGCTGTGCTTGAATTGCTGATCTTATGTAAAAAGGCAATGAAATATCCGCGTCGGGTGAAGAATTGAGTGACCTCCACCTCTCTTGCAACTTCCGCTATGTTGTCTCCTGTGCCTCTTCAGTTGCTGCTTCCACTCTAATTTCCGCTTCTTTTATCTAAGACGTACTTTCTTTCGATGTTAGAAGATCAATACGAGTAACTTCGCAAATATCAAGGATGGCTGGTACCGAAACCGCTTAATTGAAGCGTAGAGTCCCGCTCCTCTGCACTGATCCCATCTGCTTCCGATATTTTTGATCGCTGAGCTGCTCCGGAGCCGATTTCTTTACTTTGTGGGCCATCTGCGGTCACGTAGATCAGCTCTCGATTTTAATTGTAGTCTTCCACTATTCGCAAAAAATGCACCTAACTCAGTTGAAGGCATTTCTGACACTTAGGGTTGCCAGCAATACGATCTCCTCCTCTTTAAAATGCAGCGATGAGTCTGGGTTTTCAACATCTTCTCTAGAAGCTTTCCAGCAGTGTCAAGCATACATTAGGCAGAAGAAGAATCCGAGTCTCCTTTTCCTTCGCTGATCAGTACCAAACGGTGCACCTTCCAGCTCCTTGGAAAGACGTCTTCCTTTAAGTAGTTGTTGTACACGTTCAACAGAAGTGTGGGGCATGTTTGGGCTTTCCCCTTGAGTATACTTCCACTGGTATTCCATCGGGTCTGGGGGATCTTTTGCTTCGTAGAGTTCTCGGAGGTAAGGCCAACACCTCATCGCTAAACGATGCCAATTAGGTGGTGTGTTTGGGCCGATATGTTCTCGGAAGGCTTGACAGGCTGAGTTGGAAAAATGATTGTCTACTATACGATTTTTTTGTTGATTGAGGAAATGGTTTCTGATCTAACCAGCAAGTTTCTGCATAATTACTCATTAGCCTAGTCGTCGTCAGCAGTCACCGATGACGTCTTTGTGGTGATCTTCCCACTTTGTTTTTTTGCTCAGATTTATGATCTTCTTAAACTCGGATCTTTCGCTAAATCAATTTCTGTTTGCTCAGCGTGTCTACTTTTTACAACTGGTAACCTGAGTTACAGGCATCTTCTACGAAGATCAGCTATTTCATTTGTTTTCTTCTCTTTTTCTGTTTTCGTGAGACATTCGCATCACATACATGTCCTTTAAGTTGCATCGTGGCTACAAATACCTCTGGTGTCGGGGATTTTCTTTCTTCTATTGAAGATGATACAAGAGATTCATTGAGTCTGTTCACGTTCCACCACAGAGCTTGTGTTCGGTTGCAAGTTTGTGTTTTTTATCACTTTCCAAATGGAAGATCGTTGCATGTTTAGTTCTCGATGACTCTCCAGTTCTTAAACATCACGGATGTTGAGTTTGTCGCTATGGTTACGCCTGGAAGCTATGTAATCTGTCCACCAGTACGCCTGCACTTTTTTTCTGTGTGTTGTAAGACATTTGGGGCATCGCAGCATCACATGCACGTCGCGTCGCATCGTATGACTTCCATCATGGCTTCAGCTTTATTTTCTGCAGTTCCCTCAACCTGAAGAACATTGAATTTTTCTTCTTCTATCGTGTATGATAGAAGATCTTCATTAAGTCTCTTCACCTTCCACCTTAGTCTCCCTATTATATAGGTTACCCAAAAATACCTGTTTAATTTTTGATACTAGTAGTGGGGGAACATTATTCCGCTTCCACAATACAAAATCAAATAGTTTAATAAACATGGGAGGCGTGTACGTATTTCTACATATTTCTGATGATCTTGTCCATTCTACAATAAAACAGCCATTTTTTTTTAAATAGCCCATAATCTTTCAAATGCACATCACCATATTTACATCTCTTTCTAAAGGTCTACCTCTAAAAGGTCTACCTACGCATTGTGAGTAGGAACGTATTTTTTTTTTCTCTACCTACACACACTTTCTCCAAATTTTGTTCACAATACCATCTGGATTTTTGTCTTCTTTTCAGAAGCCCTACACATTTTTCTGTTCACCCGATGCATTTAATAATTTGTTTAATTTAACTGGAGCGGAACGAAACCATAACCTTACTCTTGCTTTCATAATTTTTTCGATGAACCCATTAAAATATTCTTTTTGCATTAATCGTTTAGGCAATTAGAATTTGCATTTGTCCATAGCCATAATCAATCATGAGAAGTTCGAAAAACGAGTTAATTATTCGAGTAAAATTATCAGGCGAACAGAATTTTCAATAGATAGCTGTTTTTCTATGATTTTCTTTCCCAAAAAAATGTTGGTCCACTTTATTTTTCGTCACTTTCAGACATATTGTATTCAATTCAATGTCTTCCTCCTCAATTTAGAGAATATCTTTTAAAATGTTAGAGAGAGTAGGTACGAGTAAGTTGGTATCAATGGGGGAAATGGAAGAAATGAAATTTATTGTAGAACACCAGCAGGTCAAATCACACTCACATTCCACAAAAAAAGGGCGTAGAAAAAAAAAAACAACAATACGAATTCTTTTATAGCAGAAAAGGGCGGAGAAAGTAATAAATTGTGAAGCAGGTAGGGAAAATGAAGATCTTTAATAATACATACTCTGTTAGCTGTTATTATACTGTGCGCCTGGTGAGAAAATGGTCTAATCGATCGATTTTTTCAATGATCTTGTCTTCAAATACTTAGTCATTTGTTTGTTTCTTTAGAGGAATGTGAATGGGTATTCAAGCATCAAATTGACTTGTTAGAAAATGATCTTTGATCAAATCAATTTACCGTACTGGTAACACTCAAAATATTGGAGGTGAAGCTGTTAATATTGGAAATATTTGTTGTACTTTTGTGCTATATAGAAAGTTTTGAACTAATTTGTTTCGTCAGAGTCCCAGAAATTTCCAACGCTAATTCCTTGCCAATTCTCATTTGAGCATAATTTGTTATAATGTTGATATTTACTCCATGGTACCTAAAAGAGTAGGTAAGCTTTTTTACGTAGATTTTGCAATGATTATTATTTGTATCAAATAAACCGTCGTATTTATCTTTAAAAATAGTCACAGTTGTGAAAAAGAAACATCGTTAAGTTCCAGTTCTGACATTGGTATCTATTAGAAAATATGAAAAGTCTTAAATTGGAAGTAGGTTGTTTTTCTTTTGAAAGGTATTATTCTTATTCACAATGTCTTTGGAAAAAAAAAAATATGTAAATAGTAATACAGTTAATTTGTGATCACAAAGGTTCCTAGAGGGAAAGTTTTGGGACAGTTTAGATTTCTTTCGTAGTTATTTTGATTCGGGATGCTGAATCCGAGTTTAAGGTTTGCTTAGAAAAAACGTTCAACATGGTAAAAAACGGAAGCAACAGCGAAAATTTTAGCTCTTTCTGGCAGTTTTTGGAAAAATTTTACCATGAACGTTTAGTTTTTTCTACAGCTATGTACAGAAGCGAGCAAAAAAAAAAATGGAAACGAAATTGTATTGTCCTGTCTTAAGCAAGAACTAAGTTATTTTAGGTAGTAATAGCACACATGTGTGCACTCAGAGAAATAATATTTTCTCTTGTTTGCGGCTAGTGAATATCTTTTGAATTAACTGAAAATCATTTGCTGAAAA
Source organism: Meliscaeva auricollis (assembly GCA_948107695.1). Taxonomy (NCBI): domain Eukaryota; kingdom Metazoa; phylum Arthropoda; class Insecta; order Diptera; family Syrphidae; genus Meliscaeva; species Meliscaeva auricollis. Next base: position 45,255,219 of record OX403619.1, on the reverse strand, counting down.
GTTAATACACACATATTATTCATAGCAACTGTATTACATTTGAAACAAATTGTAATTCCAATTACCCTTATTCCGCAAGGCGTTTGCTCAAAAACTTCAAGCTCTAGAAGCCATTATTTGCGTCCAAATTAAAATAAAACTTTACAGTTCTCTGCGTTCTGTATCTCTCTCTCCATAATAGCGAAGTCGTTTCCCAGGAACGTCAATTGTCGCTCCTAGAGCATGGCGTTTTAGCACAAACGCCTTGCGGAGTAGGGGTGATTACAGCAAACATAATAATTATTAAACTTAGAGCTTAATTTCATGAGTTGATTGCGGTAAACGAGAGTGTTTCCCAAATCTTAACACCTTTTCGTTAAATAGTAAATTCTATCGATTGCAGCAAATGAATGAAATTTGCTTGCGTTGAACCTTTTCAGAAAGTTGTGTGTGCAAAAGAACTTCACTTTAAGTGTGATTATACAATTTATTTACATCACACGATTGCAGTTGCAGGAAAATAAATTTCTTAAAAAAATTACTCCATGTTTGTGGTGTTCATATGCATTCTATGCTACACGAAAATAATTTATATAATTCGTGGCGCAATTGCAACAGACTAGCTTCGGAAGCGAATGGACGCAGGTTCAATCACTGGTCTAGCGTGTAACATTTTTTTTATTCGTTCGCCTAAAGTGTTTGACCCAAATGAATATAAGAGTTTGCTGCAAACGAATTGAAATCGAAAAATGATTGTCAAACCAACGAAAACTTGTTTGACGCAAACGATTCGGTCTCATTTTCTTCATTTGCTAACCATTATTTATACAGTCCGGAGCGGAGTGATAAGATACTCGCTCCGTAAGCGAGAGGTCGCAGGTTCAATAACCGGTATTACACTGAACTTTTTTTTCATCGTTCGCAAAATGTGTTTAACCCAAACGAAATTACTTATTAGCTGCAATCAAAGTCGAAAAACCATCCAGCAAACGAAAAAGTCGTTGGGGGATTTTTTTTTTGTTTGCCGCAAACAATTTGTTCTATCAGTGTGAAATTGATCGTATTTCTTTATACTAAAAATTTTTGATAAAATTTTAAGAAGAATATTTTTGAAACACTCACACTCATAGGCACATCTAACCGTTCGCGCCCACCCAGTAGTTCAATAATTTAGTTATTTATTGCCCAGGCTCAAGAACAACCTCTGATTGGAAAAATTTCATGAAATGTCAAATGTTTAAGACATTTGCCTAGTCAGAGCTGGTTTTATTATAAGAAATCGTTATGATAACCGTTGCTTATCAACAAAACAAACAGTAAGACTAAATAGAGGTGGGCGATTAATTGTGCCGCTGAGTATGTTATGGCTACTTGGACAATTTTTTGCTCAAATTTTGGCAAATTTGGGTTTTTTTTGAACACTTGGGGTAGGTATTCCAATGCAGTAATTACGAAAAAAATATTTTTTCGTAATTCTTGCCTCTTATGGTATAATTTTCCAAAAACTGAAAAATCGTTAAAATTTTCTCATTTTTCTATATTTTTTGCGATGTTGCGTCACGAAATTTTGTTGGCAAACCTGAGATTCGGATTCAGCACCCCCAAATAAATAACCTTAGTATATGAAAGGATTCAAAACTTCTCCAAAACCTTCCTGTTAAAACACAATTTGACTGGATAGCAAAACAAAAATCTTGAAGAGACAGTTGGTCTCATTAAATAAATTTCGCTCGACACTGCCAGTGTGTTAAGTGAATTTAAAGGAAACACGAAAATAATGATTTGTTCATTTACTCCTTCCCATTGTTTTAGTAAAGATCGAACATGCACCGTTCGGGTCAATTACATATGTGAGGAACACAAAAATGTATGTATCATTTTTTTTAAAGGATTACGAATTTTATTTCTGTCGCAATAACCACAGAAAAAGAAAGAAATTTTGGAAAAATTACATTTGTGTTGTTAGCATTCGACGAAGTATGGATAAACCGAATAAAATGTGAATTATTAAAAAAGAATCAACGGTATGATTAAAAAAAAATAAAATTGTTAATTTCATACAAAAATAAGTATCATTCAAAGTAAATTAATCATTTTGACAGGAATAATAGAAATTCTTTAGTTGATGTTCGAATGCAAGGGCACCCATCTAATGGCGATATAAATTCGGAAGCGTGGAATGAGTTTTATAAAAGCTAAAAATTTAAAAGAAATTCTATAAAAATAAAAAAAAAAAATAATCCACCATCACATTAAAAACCAAGGAAAATTTAAACCAAATTTTTTTGAACAATTTTATGTTTGTTTTTTTTAATTTTTGTAGTAAGTTTGACTGATTTCCCATAAAGTTTAAAAAAAAAACTTTTCCCCTAACACGATTAAGCACCATTAATTCTGACCCTTACCCATTTAACTATGTATTTGAGTTTCGATACTGTTTTTTTTTTTTTATTATCCAACCATAGTCTGTAATTGGTATCCATAATTAAGTGATTATCCTAACCCAAAAGCAATTATAGACACAATGCCCTTCAATAAGTTGATTGCACCTTTTAACCCGTCAATCAATTATGTAGCGTACCTTAAACTGAAGAAAAACAAAACTCTCAAGTTCAGTGCTCGAATTAAGGACCTTCATTTTTATACATTTTAGGTCGTTACTGCACTCACACACCCTCACAACATACTTAAAGTAATGTTGTCCTTGGTAACTTTTGATGCGTATAAAGAGTATAAACAACAATTATAAAACGAACTCCAAAAAAAAAAGCCTTGTTAGGAAAAAAATAAACTTTTTTTTTTTTTTTGGTTTTGTTTTTAGAATGATTTGGAAGGTTTTAATGCAAGTCTCCAAAAATAACTGTCGACTTGTCATGTCAAATTGTACATTATTGTTCTTTTTACCGTTGCCGCCGCGCCGCCCGCCGCCAACGCTACCGTAGTCGTCGTCACCGTCACCGCTATAATGTGTTAGCGTGACTCACGATAAAGCACTCTCAGGCAAAATTGTCAACCTTTAAGTTATTTGAAATTAATTCAAAGTGACAAATGGAATGAACAAACCGAAATGGCTTTCATGGCTTCTTGTCACCACAATAAGAACCAAAAAAAAAAAATGTATTTGCAGGGATAAATTTGGTTTCTATTTTTTTTTTTTTTTATTTATTTTTATTTAATTTGGCCCTTTATTGATCTTTTTATGTAATAATTATTGAATCGGTAATTTTGAAAAGGGAATAAATTCAATTTACATTTTTTTTTGAGGAGAAACAAAAAACTGGTTAATTTATTTGCTAAAGAATACTCACAAGAATTTTTTTGACGATTTTTTTGACGTATTTCTAGTGACCTAAAAGGCACACAATATACCTTCATTTTAGTCAAATTAATTATCATTATCATAGAAAATTTGTTTAGTGGACCTTTCCCCTTTTCAAAATTTATTAGAAATCTTTAATAATATACGCCTAGTTGAGTAACCTTGTCACCTTGCGTCAAATCCAGCAGTTCGGTTTTTTTTTACTGAGTTGTATAAAAATTAAAAACATTTAATGTCGTGGGAAGAAGTGTAAAATACCTCAAAAAGAAACTTATTTGGTCGTGAATAAATGCGTCGGATATCAAGGAGGAGTGGTGTTTAAAACTTTTTTTATCAGTATTCCGCGCTTTTATCTACGATTTTTACAGCGCTAGTCAGTGGTATTTCGCGTTTTTTTGCACGATTTCTACGCTTTTTTCTGTGAATCTCTTCGCTTCTCTCTGGTATTTTACGTTTTTCCCGTAATAGTTAAACTTTTGCTATTCTCTGATGTCTTCCGGGCTCTTTCATCAATATTCTGCACTTTTCCACGGTATTCCGCGGTAGTTCGCATATTTTTCAGGGACTTTTCACATTTTTTCCACAACATTTCACGTTTCTTCTCCGTGATTTTCTTTGTTTTGGTCAGTATTTTCCCGCTCTTTTTCAACAACCTAAAAACCATAGAATGCCTGCCAGATTTACGAACTTGAAATCAGGACGCTAATACCTATGAAACTGCATACTCGGATTATGGTTATCACTCTACTTCTAAAATTTGCTGTCGGCTCTTAGACTATTAAATCTTTAATGAACAATTACTTCTAATATATCTTAAAGGTATACTCTTTCGGTATGATGAACTTCAATACGAAGTCAGAAATATTCTATTTTGTTATCTTGACACCTTTTACAGGTATTCTATTACATCAAGATTTTTAAAATATTCCTGTCTGAATATTAAAATTACGTTGAATAATTTTTTTTTTCAACATCATTTCTGTGGCAAATAGGCAGAACAGCTTTTTCATTTTGAGTAAATTAAGTTAAAATATTGAAACGATGTAAAAAATACTTCTTTAGTGGACATTTTTGTGGATTTAAGATTTTTTGCCTGAATAAATTGTGAAAAAGTGGACTTGCGTTCTTTATAATCTGTCAAAAACACTATTGTGCGAAAAATGGACTTATGTTGTTCCACCTATGTATCTGACACATATTTGTTCTGATTCTAAAGTATCACACGATTTGTGTAAACACCAAAATTTGTGTAAAAAATTATGTATTTTCGACATAAATATGCACAAAACCATCTGAATCACAAATTGGATGATAGAAAATGACATTTTAATCACACCGGCCGGCCCCCCGGTGGTATAGAAATTTAAAAAAATCTGTCCTACACTCCACATTCCACACAAAAAAAAACCGCGGGAAAAAAGAGCTTGACATGTAGGATGTAGCAGACAAAAAGCTATTTGTCTGCTAGGAATCTCACTAAAAACTAAAGCTTATTTTCGCTCTATTTTCGTTGCTCCAATTTATAATTTCGTCGAAGTGTCTCATAAGCTTGGTAATCCTCTCTGATACTTTAGAAATCACGCTGCCCTGATCCCGATCATTACAAGTCATTGAAATCGATATACTTTTCGCAGTTCAGCTTATTAATACGACCAGAGCAAGTCTACAGAGGCAACGTGAAGCTAGTACGGACACATTCAAAAAACGTTTCAATCAGACTCAGGACATCGCAAATGAAATTGGTGCAGTAATCACGGTCCACAGAATCACCGGCCGTCAAATAAATCGGCCGAACATTCAGACTCCAGTCAGTTGAAGAATATTACCGACTTTCAGTGTAGTATATTCCTTTTCTGGATTATATGTTAAGTTAAATATCATCCAGGTTCCCTAGCGCTCCCATGCAAAGAATCGGGCAGATGCAAAAGTTGCTGTACAATAAATTCAGCGATGAAGATGTAGAGAATGTTTTGCAAGGCGCTGAAGCATATAAAGAAGACCTCCCTTGTTTGTTAGCTTTAAAAAGAGAGCAACAGATGAGACAAAATATCCCAGTATCTCCAGCAAATGCCTACAAAAGAGTAACGGTGCTGCCAAATATAAGAACTCTTTGTCAATTGCTGTGCATGTTTCAGAAAAGCGTTTGAATGGATTAGCTTAAATGCATATCCATCTAGAGACCTTGCGGCCGAAATGGACGCTAATGAAGTGCTGTGAATCTTTGGCAGGAAATATAAAAGACAACTGTCTTCGACCTTCCTATACATACTTAAGGTGTTTTTTTTGTACGCCCAGGCTTCACTCGGGCTAAGGAACTAAGCCTGGAGAATTCTCGGGGCTAAACTCTTTAAAATGGTTAAATCTCTCTTTAATCTGTTAAATCATCGATAAATTGTATGAAAACACCAAAATTATCGATTAATTGTATAAAACACACAAAGATGGCGTTTGGTGTAGAGAAAAAAAATTAAATTGTTTATTTTTCTTAACTCTTACAAATTATTTTATTTAAATTTTAAAGTGTGCATTTAATGCTCTAAACTTTCTTTACAAATATGTTATTGAATTTATTAAAACACAAAATGCAAAAAATTCAACAAATGAGAAAAACATTCGCAATGCTGCCAAATGTTTTATCATTAAGCCCCGAAGCGTTTTTTTCGTCCAACTTAGCCCGGGCGTACAAAAAAAAAACACCTTTAAATAAACTTGACTTGAAGTATGATACTTCACTTTATTTTTAACTGTTATTGCTGATTTTTTTGCCCCCCCCCCCAAAAAAAATTCTGGATCCACCCTTGAAGTACTTTGTTGTAAAAATTGTAGGCCAGAAAGATACTTATAGCTGCAATTGTACCTTATTTTCGAAAGTATTAAATGTGTATATTATATCAGTTTCAAAATACTATGTTATTTTACTTAAATATACAAAAAATCATTGATTCAACACACAAACAAAACCAATTTCTATTTTTTTTATATTTTGTTGGCAGAAATTAGGTTAAAACATTAGGGGTATTCAACAAACAGCTGTTTGCTTCCCACTTGTACGCAAATATTTCTAATGGAGTGTTCATGTAAACCTTTTGCGGAAATTTATATTTTTGGACAATTTAATTAAGTATTCAACAGCTGAGTGTAAAAATAGAGCTTGGAGTAATAAACTTCAAACTTTAGATAAAGCAAGTAAACCCTTCTGGAACTTGATGAAAGTAATAAAAAAGAAAAATAGTCGAATTCCTGCGTTAAAAGCTGGGACCTCTACGCTATTAACAAACGCTGAAAAAGCTAATGCCTTAGCACTTACGTTTGCATCTAATCATTTAGCTGCAAACAACATTATAAGCAGTGGCCATATTGAAACTGTTGTGCAACAATCTATGGTAATAGTCAGGTCTCAACATTTTCAGGTTGATGACAGTATAGTTTCATTGCAAGATGTCAAAACTGTACTGCGTAATTTAAAAAATTCCAAGAGCCCGGGATTAGATGGATTGAAGAACAGTTCTAAAAAATCTCCCAAAAACAGGTGTAAAATTTCTCCATATACTTTTTACTGCATGCTTCAAAATAGGTTACTTTCCTACCCAATGGAAAATAGCCAAGATTGTGCCCATTCAAAAATCGGGTGAAAATCCTTCTCTTACTAATAGTTATAGGCCCATAAGCTTACTAAGCTCTCTAAGCAAGTGCTTTGAAAAACTAATTAAAAACAAAATTGTGATGCATCTGTATACACACGATGACCTTCCAGCAGAACAATTCGGGTTCAGGAGTCATCATAGCACGGTTCGCCAGGTTCACCGAATAACCAAAGACATTAAAAGCAACCTCGAATTAGGCTTTATTCGTTTCTATCCGAAAGGTTTTTTAAAGTCTCTGTTAATAACTGTTTTTCTAATCTTAAATCAATCGTTGCAGGTGTACCTCAAGGTTCAGTACTTGGCCCTTTTTTATACATCATATACACATATGACTTTCCACAATTCACAGGCTGTAAATCAGCAATTTTTGCAGATGATACTTGCCTGTATTCATCAGATTCAGTCGCTTTTAATATTGAAATCAACTTGCAATCTGCATTGAATACTGTGCATAATTATTTTAATGATTGGAAAATCAAAATTAGTGCTGTCTTTTTTACACGAAAAAGAAACACTTGTTTCTTACCCAGTAGCAGGCTTCAGTTCCAACAGAGTGGAAATCTAGTGTAAAGTATTTAGGAGTACTTTTAGACAAAGCACTTACTTTTGGGTTTCACATTCAGGAGACTATCAATAAAGTCAACTTAGCCATTAAAATGCTGTATCCTTTTATCAATAGAAAATCGAAGCTCAGTACTGAAAACAAATTTATAATTTTTAAAGTGATTTTTCATAGCATTATGTTACATGGTTCGCCTGTTTGGGGAAAATGCGCTAAGACCCACATACTAAAATTACAAAGAACCCAGAACAAAATTCTCAAAATGATGCTCAATTTACCGTGGCATTATTCTACTGACAATCTCCATATATTGGCCAATATTGATCCAATTTCGTTGAGGATGAGACACTTATTTCTACGATATAATATTTCTTGTACTTTATCAGAAAATTGCTTAATTTCAAATCTGGCTGTATAAAAAAAAAAGTTAAAATATTAAAAACATATGTTAAAAAAAAAAAAATGGTTTCTAGCTTATAGTTTATTGAATTATTTGTTTATTTATTTATTTGTTATTTATTTATTTATGTATTCTTGTTGTTTGTTTATTTATTTATTCTTGCTTATGTATTTATATATTTATTTATTTATTTTTTCTTTTATTTAATTGTTAAGTTATTACATTGTTATTTATAAAATTGTTATAATTGTAATTTATTCAGGTATTTATTATCTTTGTTATCTATTTCTTAAATTATTTATTAATTGTTTCTTTATTTCTGTTAATAATGAATTGTAAAGTCAGAATTTGAGATGAGTAATTTTTTGACTTTTTTAGCCTCCCCTTTTCTCCTAGTTTGGATAATGCGATACTATGTAAAATATGAAGGTTTTTCTTGTAGCTTTTCCTTCGTTCTTTTCAATTTGCATACTATTATATTTGTAATAAAAATTGTATTATTTTTCAGTAGTAAGGTAGAGTCATACCATATCTCTGTAAATTGTGCAATATAGTTTTTAAGAAAAGAAAAAATGTGATAAATTTCAGCTACAATAAAAATAAAAAAAAAAAAAAAAAAAAAATATCGTTACATGAATACCCTTATATATTTGGGTCAATTTTGAAAACTTAGTGTGGTGATAGGGTTTTTGAATAAAAATTCTTTAAATAGAAGAAATAGGTTCTGATTTTAAGTAGGATGTGCTTCAAAAAAATCTTCAAGAATATTTCCATTGCCAGTAAAAATGATTAAAAATTGCCAGTTTTTTAGTGTGCTTAAAAATGCATTAAAAAATGCAGTATTTCTGTATAAAAAAAATACCTCCCTACATTTTCATTCATCATGCTCTGCAACAAACTGCTCTTCCATCATTCATGTCTAGATGGCTACTAAAAAAAACCTTACGCACTTTTACTCTATTTACCCTAAAAATATAAAATATATTTCACCAACACAAGGTATTTTTTTTTTAAGAATCTTATTGGAAAAAAATGACACATAACACGCATACTCTCCTCGACTCCAAAATATGAACCAAACAAAGCCGAAAAACCGAACCACCCTAACATTATAAAAAAAATAAGAGAGACTTTCTCTTTTCACCAATGATTTTCTTGATATTTAAATTGGAAAAGAGCAGAAGAACATTTCCACTGGAACTCTATGTTCTCTCCAAATGCACCAAATACTTTATTTTCCTGGAGTAGATATTGAATTTGAATGTAAAACTAACAAAAAAAAAAAATGCCTGGGAGTTCCTTTGGTGAGCAATTGACTCGTAGTATATCCAACTTTAAGAGAAAAATCCACATTTTCACTGGAAAAGATGACAATCAAACTAAAACTCACGCATCTCTCTCTCACTCTCATTCTCTTTATCCACCCTATAAAATAAAAAATCACCCACTACGACAGCAGATATACTCTACTCTGCCAAAAAAAAAGATACACAACGTTAAGGCGGCACTATAGGGCAAACCATTTATGTTTACCACACTTTAGTTGATGGAAAATGTTTAGTCTCCCGGAGACGTCCTGTACGAAAAGACGTTGCTATTGTAATTCTGTGTGTGTTTTTGTTGAATTCTTCTTATGGTATTGTCCTAAATGAAAATATATCGTCCGTCGTCGCGAGGTTGATTTCTTCTTCCTTCTTACGAAATTTCCATCGTATATAAAAATTCCCAATACACACTCCATGAATATTAATTGAATGGGGAGAAATTGCGTTTTTATGTTGGGTTTAAAATAAAATAAAATAAAAAAAAAATTATTCAAAGGATATTCTGGTGGTAAAATATTTAGAAAAATAATAATAATCAAAAAAAAATCATATTATCCAAGGATTTGAGGTTTTTTTGTATCCTTTTTGTGTTTAGTGACAAGAGTGAAGACACTTTTTTTTTTTTTATTATGATAAACGGTCCTTGTGTCGGTAAAGTGCAAGAAAGAAATTCATTTTTCCTTACATAACGTCCTGTTTGTTGTATATCCTTGCGGTTGTATATTTTCTTACCACCATCATCATCTTAACCATACCACATCCTTACCCACAACCAACAAGAATAAAATAATAAAAAAAAAAAAGTGCACACAAATCGTCATTTTTGTTGTACCCTTTTTTACGGGTGGATGACAATCATATAATATTTTGTACGTCCTTCATGCGGGCGCAGGCAGAATGAGGAATAACATGATCTCTGTTCTTTACTGCTGACACCCAATCCCATCACACAGTTGGTATCTATGTTGTTTTCCTTGAAAGGATATTAATTGCCCTAATTAAGTGAAACACAAAAAAAAAATAAATAACGTTGTGCGTGAGATAATTTAATTGTGCTATAAAGTTACACCAACAAAGTAATAAAATTCAAAAAAAAGAAAATAATAATGACCAGTGAAAAAATTTAAGGATATTTGAGTGCAGATGAAGTAATAAGGGCGAGTTTTTTTTTTAACACTACCCCACAAAATTAAAATTATATATATCCTTAGGAAGAAAAAAAAAAAAGTTGTTTAAAAATTAATTAATAACAAGAAGCGGGTGTTTGCTTTATTTTTTTTTTAATGTGTGTGTTCCTTTTTTGGTGTCAAGTGCTAAGGCATAATTAAAAAGAAAAATATATTTAATATTTTTCGTTTTGTTTTTTTTTTTTGTGTTAATCAATTTGTTTTGCAAAATAAAAATAAGGGATTATTAAAGAAATAAAAACAAACAAAAAACGGGAAAAGGATTGATATCTCGTACTAAATAATTTGGAAGCAGAACGAGGATTACATATTTTCGTCACAGAGCGTTGAATGAGAGAGAAAAGGGTTTGTACAAAAATAAAAACAAAAATTATATATTTTACCTTCAATATTAATTTTTTTGTTTGAATAAATTTGGTATTTTTTTGTTGTAGACTTAATTGACCTCGTTTTTTTTTTTTTTTTTTTTTTGAATTCGTCAAAAATATTAAGGACGAAATACAATCCATGCCATGTCCTTTTTTTGTAGGTATGGTTTATGAGGAGAATAGGGACGAGTTAAAAGTGAAGAAAGTTGGTTGGGTGAATGGATATGATGGGTGTTTGTGTTTTTGAAAAAGGAGAGGAAAGATATTTTTGTGGCAAGTTTGCTATATAACCCTTTTTTTTTTTTTAATATGAGGGGTAAGTGTTGTAACATTTTGTGACCCTTGATATCATTAATAGCACCTGAGTAGGAAATTGTTTTTTTTTTGTTCTTTCTTTTCTGTTTTGTTTCTTTTGCTTTTTTTTTTTGTTTGACTTCCGGTTTTTGTGTCCTTTGGTGTGTGCGAGGGTAAGATATTATATTCAAAATGACAGATTGCAATGGTTAACCAAAAAGGGTATGAGAGTGAGAAAGATTTTTCATTTTTTTGTATTCTTTTGTGGGAAGTTTTTTTTTGGATTTATAGGCTTTTAGAATGGGTTAAAGCTTAATGGATTTGTTGATATTTCAATCCTTTTTTTTTTTGGTGTTTCCTCGTTTTTGATTTCGGTAAGTCACATTAATTAGTTTTTTTTTTGTTCTATACAAAGATAATTTTATGTTCCGTGTTAAAAGGTAATGCTGTATATTTTAAGTGAGAATAAAAATTCACAAATCATTTAAATGGTTCCTGCAGTTTGACTTGCAAAGCTGAGTTTTACACTTAGGTATTTTGATTTTGTTAGTACGATCTTTTATCATTCTGAGAACACAACCGTAGACAATGGTAACTGAGGAAAAAGTTAAAGAATTGTGAGTGAGTGATTCAATATCTTTGAAGTAATGTCATTTCTCAACATTTCGAAAACAGAAAGACTGGCAGCTTTTTTACTTTTTTACAAAACTGACTGGACCAATATGCCTTCTTCCATTTTAAGAAATCTCCTTCAATCGGACAAATATTTAATGAATTTTCAATTGTGGTAACCGCGCTATTGATTCGGATTCGGCACAAACCTGAATTATTTCTTGCGAAAACTCAAAAATCGCTATTGATTCGGCGTAAGCGACTGAATTGTTTCTTACGAAAAATCACGAAAAAGTATCAATTTATGCAAGAAAAGGAATACTATTAAGGGAAGAATTTACAGTCGTTGCTTAAGACGATATTTTACTCAATTTTCGTATTTTTTTTTTCTTTAAATTTCTAGACTTCTTAGGCCTAATTTTTTAGTGCATCTCAGTTAAAATTAGGGTTAGCTAATCCCGGGAAATTATTAAAACCCGATAGGTATTTCTGAAGCAGTTTTTCAGTGCCGAATGAAATTTTTCTTTTTTCTTTCAAAAAATCGATTTAGATCGTGGTACTTGTCTCTGGAAATCGCCGTTAAATATCGTAATTGCTTCGAACATACAGAATTCGATACCATAGAAAAGAGATTTTCCCTAGTGACGCCATTTTGTTTTCGATATTAATTTTTATTGTCTCTTCTTTCAATTCAATAGATTTTGTTTTTATTTGTTGTAAAGCTGTCGGATATGTAAACGAGTAAATGGATAATTTTTTCTGACATTACAAAATTTATTCCTTGGAATAGTTTTTTAACAATCTCTGAAATAAGCAGATAAGTTTATTCGACTATTGAAATAACTATTTTAAAGGATACGTAATATCTGACTCTTGAAAATTAGATTTTTGCTCTACCTATCTAATGAATAAGTACCTGCTAACTGACTGTTTATTTGACTATTGATAAAGTGAGCCTTAAACTTGCAATGTCCCCACTAGGACTGCAAGAATTTTAATCTTCGTACATAAAATTCAAAATTCTAATTGAAGAAGTCCAATTAAATAGTGCTAAGTCTTCTTCTAGGTTGATTTATTAATTTATTTCAGTAGTATATAGAATTTGTATTTTAAAATCTTCATTGAAATTTTCATTGTTATCAAAAATTACTATAAATTGACTCACTAGAGTGGAGAAAACTTAAGTGTTTGCTTAAATTTCGACTTATATTTGCGAACTGAGGTAATTTTCGAACTTGAGGTAAATGCTTAACCATTTCCTCATAATCTCGATTATGAATAGCTAAGTGACGAAAATCCTCCTCTCTCACCTTGATTCGTCACGAATAGTAATTCCGCTCTTCGCAGAAATAATAATAAAAAAAAATGGCAACATTTTCAATTTCGGTTAATATTATGAATGATTTAGTTGAGATGACTGATATCGAATCATTAAACTCTAGACGGATATCTTTCATTTATTTATAAACGATTTAAACCGGAAAATTGAAACACTTAGAAGATTGTTCTTCGAAATGAATTTCTTGTGTTGGAGCTTTAATTTTTTGCAATTATGAGCCAAAGATGAAGATCAGTGGTTCGATTATAAACATTGTTGTGTAGGTACCCGATCAACGTCTACTTTTACAATTTATTTCTTCTTCAATAAAATCATACCTAAACTTGGTTTCAATTTTCTGATTTTGACTATAAGAATGCTTTTTCTTCATTCCATAGCTTAAGCAGTCGCACTTGGAAGAAAAAATTATTTTCGTTCAATTTTGTTTGTACGATCGGCCAATTTTTTCAAAATGGTACTTCGTCCAGTACTTTCTGTGAAGCCACTATCAGTTCTATCCTTCGACCATTTCATAAATCCTAGTAAAGATGGTAATTTCTTTGAAAAAACTTGTATCTATAAGAGAATACACGCCATATAGCCACCAACAACAAGACTTTGTTTATCTATCTGTTTAACAGCCGGGAGCAGATTTCTTGCGCAAGAGGTAACCGATTCACATTAATAGTACCTATAATTAGGCTCGGTCATAGTGATAATAAAACCGTTAGTCTGCCTGCAAGTATGTGGAACATTGCCGAAAATATAGGCAGGTAACAATGCAGGTTGTTAAAAAGTTTGGTGCAAGTGAGTTTGATTGCTGCATTCTACCGGAAATATGCACTCGAAAACTTATACTTCAACTGCATATTTCAGACAGATAGCTCTATGTATTATAATTGTTGTTAAAATAAGATACCAATGAATACCATAATAAGTTTAGTTACTCATTTAGTGAACTTAAACCTTTAGGACAGACCATTGAATAATAAGAACACTTTGAAAACTTAAACAAAGCAAAGCTAGAAGACACTCACTTCAATTTATTACCAAAAAATTTCATTCTTTTTTTTTTTGACATTTCGTCCAAACTGATTTTCACTAAAGTTGAAACAAGAATTTACCTACACGTCTAAAATGTGAATTTTATAGAAAAAAAAACGTTTAGGGATCAAGTAACGAAGACAACATTTGCTACAATTTAAGTGCAATAAACCATTCGAATTTTCTCCTATGTAATCTATCTCAGTCATAAAAATCCTGGTACTAAAAATTAGTTTTCAGATTTTAACATGCAATGAAAGCAATTTGTTTTTAAAACATATTTAATTTTTTTCTATCCTAAATCTTTTAAAATGCATTTAAATGTTTTAAAATGTTTAGTGTTCTACAAAATTCTAAAAATATTTATACCATATTGCAAAAAAAAATTTTGAGAAAATCATTCATTACATTACGACTAGAGAATGCGAAAAAAGTGGGTCCGAATCAGAAATCACAGCCTTAAAATCTATCTGCAGTACAGTAACATCTTTTAATTAATTTCTTTTTGAATACTTTTTTTTTTCAAAAATTAAATACACGATACTTTTGAAAATTATAAGAAGAACCTGTTTACAAAGTTTTGAAAAAAATCACTTGTTCGTGTGGCAGTAAGGATATATTTGGTGATAACTAAAAATTATGGAAAATGTTTTATCCCGCTTTTTGAATTTTTTGGGGAAAACTGAAAATGCAGTATATTTTTAAAATCATTCATTGCAAAACGTACACCAAGTTTAATCGAAATCGTTAGAGCCGTTTTCAAGCAAAAATTCAATAACTCAAAGCCGTTATGTGGGAGGTATTTGTTCTAATGGAGATATTCAATAACAAAAACCAAAATCAACCTTGGAAATTATAAAAAAAAAAATAATCTGTACCAAAATCTGACAGCAAATTCTGGGAGTGGAGGTATAATCGAAATCTAAGTATTCAGTTTTATAGGTAAACACATCCTGATTTCATATTCGAAAGTCTGTCAGGTTTATTTTTCAGCCTTCTGTGGTATTCGGAGGGTTGAAAAATGTGATAATTCCAAGTCATCTAAGAAAGACAAAACCACATCAATTGAAATTTTCAATACTGAAACTGATGTTCTGTCATTTTTTCTAAGTCCGGAGAATAAAATCGTGAAAATCTGATTATTAGAGCTCAAGAATTAAGTTTTTAAAGCCACACGTTTCAGGTTTTTTTTTTTTAAGTTTTCAGATTAGAAAAACAAGCAAAAAATAAAACAGAAATGTCTCAAAAAATGGTTCGCTTAAATAGCATATATCTTGAGTTCTATTAATCGGATCATCAAGATTGAGGTCCCCAGAGCATCATTTTCAATATTAAAAATTTCATTTGAAGTGCATTTATCTATCTCAGATAAATTGGAATAATCTCGTTTTTTAACCCCCCTAAAACAACACAAGGCTGAAAAATTGAGAAGAGTTATACAAATGTTTTTGGGTAGAAATATGTAATTCTTGTTGATCTTTTACCAGTGAAAGAAAAACGAACGAAAAATTTCCACTACACTGAAGATTTTAGGAAAATTTAGTTGAAAATTCTTCAGGGTTAGTTGTACCAACGTGGTTCAGCCATAGTAAAAGATCTACTGGAATTCTTGCGGAATTCCAATTAGGTTCGAACCATGTGGATGGCATTCGATGGCACTCTAATTAAATTGAATTTAAATCGTTGATCCATGGTTTAAGATTTGTATTACCAATCATCGGTTTAAATATCTTATATAAACTGCTATGTCATAGATTGATTTGAACAAAAAACGGAATGCATTCTACTTATCACTGATAATCTACTATAGACCGAAACCTCTTAATACTAGTAAACTAATGTATTTAACAGAAAATAATAAAAAATACAAAGCTCAGGAAGAATGATGAGTACTCACAAATCCCTTAAAACATTGTTCATCACATTCCTAAAATACCAAAAAAAAAAAATTACTCTTGCTTCTACCAGTTACTAGCTGGTACGTATACGCACTAAATCCCTTTGTGGACACAAAATCTTTAATCCTCTTTGACTGAAAAACATTGACATTTCTATAAAGTAAGTAAATCAATGTTAGTTAAGCAAACGAAATAAAAGTAGAAAAATAAAAAAAAAATAATTCCCCCCCATTGCATAACTACTAATTCTCTGCTTTCTGTAAGACAGAAATTTCACCAAACAAAAACCTCTGTCAACACCATTACTCCAGTCCCTTGCTAAAAGGCATAAAAAAACGGTTCCCAAATACTAACAGGCAGATAGAAGAAACGAATAAAAAAAAAAAAAAAAAAAAACAAACGGAGTAGGTATTATAGTCCACTGAGACTAACTAAATAAACAAACACAAACATATCTTTACCTACACATGTTAAGGGACGGGACACGGAGTGTATGGGCAAATGAGAAAGGAAAACAAAACCTTTTCCCTTTTATTTCGCCATCAGTTTCATCAGGCACACAACACCACACCACACCACACCACACCAACGCCGGCCGCCACCGCCCTCTGTCCATCTGCCTTAACCAAGGTTAGGTTAAGGTTAGGTTAAAGTGGCTGTCATTAAAGCTATCTGACACACTTAGACCAATAGAGGTCCATTGTGATACCACGAACTGTAGTGAACAAAAAGTTCCCTACTAGTTAAAACCATTTAGAGCTTCTAATGAAGCGAGTGAGACTACTAATGTCTGTGTTCGAGAGATCGCTAGGTTCATTATAGAAGTAGTCTCCTAAATGAAGTTTGCGTCTATAGGAGAGAGCAGGGCATGTACAGAGAAGATGTGAGATTGTTTCTTCCTCTTCTTCGTCTAAACAGCTCCTGCAGAAATCATTTGATAGTACACCGAGTCGTGCCGCGTGTCTACCAATAAGACAGTGTCCTGTTATGACACCTATTACAGAGCTGATTTGAGATCTGCTGAGGGACAGAAGGCAATTTGACCGTTTCAAATCTAGTTTGGGCCAGATTCGTTTGGTCGCTGTACACGTAGTAGTATTAAGCCATCTTGTATTTGATTGTTCCAAAGCGATTCGTTTCAGCAGTAGTTTAATTGTAGCTATGGGAATACCTATATTTGCCTTGTTGGGCAGGATAGGCATTTCCGTTCCAATTCTGGCGAGTTCATCGGCTTTGCAATTCCCCGGAATGTCCCGGTGTCCCGGCACCCAGATAAGGTGAATATCAAACTGTTTGGCCATCTCCATTAGAGACGATCGACAGTCTTGGGCTGTGATGGAGTTTGAGGAGACTGATACAAGGGATTTCAAAGCAGCCTGACTATCAGAGAAGATGCGGATATCCGAACTGGATATCACGTTTTCTTTAAGCCAGGACAAGACTTCCTTTATCGCCAGAATTTCCGCTTGGAATACGCTACAATGGTTTGGAAGGCGGAAGGAGAGACTAAGGTTTAGTCTATCTGAGTACACTCCACCACCCACCCCATTTTCAGTTTTCGATCCATCCGTATAGAAATGAATTGATTCATTTTCTAACAGGGTCCCTTCCTCCCAAGTTGACCTTGTGGGAATGGTGACTTCAAAGTTTTTGTCGAAAGCTAGAGTAGGAGTGATGTAGTCGGAGTGACTTGGGAATGTTCCGAACAAGTTCAGAATTATGGTGTGGCCAATAGAGTTATTGGTCCATTGAGAGATGGCTTTGAGGCGGAAGGCTGTGTTCGCGGCCATTTGTTTGCCATATATATCAAGGGGTGTAAGGTTGAGGAGTATGTCTAACGCAGCAGAAGGTGTCGAGCGTAGGGCTCCACTAATGCACATGCATGCTGAACGCTGCACCTTGCATAGTTTATCACGATTGGTCGCTTTGTCTAAGGCAGTCCACCAAACAGTCACCCCATAAGTGAGTATCGGTCTAATAACCGCAGTATATAGCCAGTGAGTGATTTGTGGAGACAGGCCCCATTTATTCCCTACAGCTTTTTTGCAAGAAAAGAGAGCTACTGTGGCTTTTTTTACTCTTTCCTGTATGTTTGGTTTCCAACTTAACTTTTTATCTAAAATAAGACCTAGGTATTTTGCTTCATTTGAAAAAGTTAGTGGAACACCGTTAATCATTGGAGGGTCTAGTTGTGGAATTTTGTATTTCCTTGTAAAGAGGACTAGATCAGTCTTGTGGGGGTTAACTCCCAGCCCACACCGATCTGCCCATTTGAGAAGCTTGTTTAGAGCGGTTTGTAAGAGTTCTATTAGAATTTGGGGATGTTTCCCAGACACGGCAATGGCAATGTCGTCAGCGTATGCAATGACTTTGAATCCCTCTTCCTCCAGGTTTACTAGCAGCTCATTGACTACCAAGTTCCATAGAAGTGGGGATAGGACTCCACCTTGTGGAGTGCCTCTGCTGACTGACCTTCTTGCAGTAAAGCTACCTAGTTCCGCATTTATAATTCTGCTTTTCAGCATGAAATTTATCAGGTCTCTAAGTGAACTATCTACGTTGAGATTCTGCAGTGCCTTAGCTATTGCGGCGCTGTCGACATTGTTAAAGGCGCCTTCTATGTCTAGGAATGCAACTAAAGTGTACTCTTTGTGATTTAGGGAGTATTCGATGGTGCGTACCAAGGTATGTAGCGCAGTTTCTACCGATTTTCCCTTACAGTATGCGTGTTGTGATGTTGAGATAAGATTTCGCTCTATCGCACTACGCAGGTGAATATCAATCAGTCGTTCCAAAGTTTTGAGAAGGAAGGACGATAGACTGATTGGTCTAAGATCCTTGGGGGTAACATGGGAGCATTTGCCGGCTTTGGGTATAAATACGACTTTAACTTCTCTCCATATTAAGGGAATGTGAACCAGATTTATACAGCTGCTCAGTATTATCTCAAGAGTGGGTAAGATTATATCCGAAGCAAACTGTAGTTCAGCTGGTATTATGCCGTCTGGTCCTGCCGATTTGTATGGATCAAAGCTATTAATTGCCCATTTCAGTTTTTCCCTTGTTATTAACCCTTGGATATTTAATAGTTTGTTGTTTGACTCAATTGAGTACATGTTACAAACGTTTTGCGAGCTACCTGGAAAGTGAGTATCAAGTAGCAGATTGAGTGATTCTTCACACGAGTTTGTCCAGGAGCCATTTGATGTTTTTAATGAACTTGGCATGACTGGATTAGTTGAAAGAATTTTTCTTAATCTAGATGCTTCAGAAGTGTCTTCTATTTTATCACAGAAGTTCTTCCATGAAGATCTTTTACTTATCCTCAGTTGTTTCTTATAAGTCTTAAGGGATTCTTTATATAAATCCCAATCTGAGGATTCCTTTGTATATTTAGCTCGATTGAACAGCTTTCTACAGCTTTTTCTGAGCGGTTCTAGTCCTGAATTCCACCAATGAGGTTTCTTATTTCCTCTTATTTGGATAAGAGGGCAGGAAATGCTCATTGCGTGATTGAGGATTGATGTGAGATCCTTGACTTTGTTGTCAAGGTCGGAAGTATTAGAGGGGATATCTTGAAATTCGGGTTTAAATGATCTCTTAAGAATATCCCTATACAGCTGCCAGTTAGTTTTCCGATAATTGCGGAAAGCTGGCGGTCTGGTTGGTTCATCATTTAAACTGAATTGTATGTATCTATGGTCAGAGAATGAGTGATCTTCAGATACTTTCCAATTCGTTACTATTTGATGAATGGTGTCAGAGACAAGAGTGATATCTAGCACTTCTTGTCTGTTTCTGGTAACGAAGGTGGGTTCGTTGCCTATGTTACTTACTATTAGGTTAGTACTTAGAATAAAATCAAAAAGGGACTCACCTCTATCATTTATATCTGTACTGCCCCATACAGTATGATGGGCGTTTGCGTCACACCCAATAAGGAGGCTTATTTTTTGCCGTTTTGCTTCAGCTATGATCCTCTTTAGCTTATCGCCAGGAGGGCCAGGGTCGTCGTGGCCAAGATATGCCGACACTATCCAGTACGTCCCATTTTTGGTATGTATCCTGGCGGCGGTAATATCACGATCGCTGAAATCAGGGAGTAGATATACATTAGAACTACTTTTGGCTAATATGCAGGATCTTGGTTCACCTTTATCCGACGCATACAGCAAGTAGTAGCCAGGAGTCCTGAGTCCTTGAATGGTGGATTTGGCAATCCAGGGTTCTTGGATCAGGACTATTTCTTCCCGGTTTTTATGTAGCCGGAGAAGAAGGGAGGCCGAGGCCTTAATCGAGTGTTGGAGATTAATCTGGAGGAACTGCAGCATCTTGACTACAATCACTCAGACCAATCCCCAACACTGTCAGATTGAGGTCTTCTGATTCAGAAGAGGAATCCAGTAACTCGGCTTCGGAAGCAGAGCCAATGGATTCCTCTTCGCTAAGAAGAGCCTCTCTCCCGGAGTCTTCATCTTCCTTTTCGGAGAGACTGTCGACGGTTGGAGCCTTTTCGGCAGTATGTTTGGTCCTCTCTTCAGACTCAGAAGTGCTAGAGGCATCAATTTCCATTGCTGGATCGATGTCCCTAACAGATTCCGCGCCTGTGGAGGTACCGGGTGGTTGTGGAGGATCTTCGTTGATTCCCTCATCTTTTTTGTAGATCTTCAGTGTAATAGATGAGAAACCATATCCAATCACACCTTTGGTCGCCAGTAGAGGAGCCAGGGACTCTTTATTCACCACAATAATTGCAGATCTTGAAGCGCCCTTTGGCTCATCCACTTTCGCGACTTTCCAGTTGTGAGTGGGCAGGTCCGGATTACTACACTGAATGATCTGGAGGATGACATCTAGCTGAGAGGGTTCCTCTGGGATCCAGGCGCGAGCCCGAGGCCTGTTAGGGATTTGCTCTCTAGCAACGACCTCAAGTTTCGCACCTGGCCAGATTTCTCCTATCATGCTAACAGCAAGCTTATAAAGATCGCAGGATCTCTGATCTCCACAAGAGCTAAGCTTTACTTGGCCTCGGTGCCAGCCATAGTCTCTAATAACCGGGGGTGTACCTGGGTTTTCTTTCATGATATTCAGGAAGAGTCCCGAGAGTTCTCTTATTACCACCCCCCAGCGATCTGGAGAAATCCTGCCATCGATATCGCTTCTGTCGATGACTGCCACAATAATTTTGTTCTGGAGCGCTTCGCTGAAAGAGAGATCTTCCCTACAGATAGCAGATGGAGTGCTAGTCTGCTGCATTTTTGGGCGCTTGGGTTCCGAAATGGTTCCCTCCATGGACCGTTGTCGCTTTGACGTAGAGTCGCCGCCGGTCCCAGCATCTTTATTTTTCGCAATGATGCCTTTAGCCCATGCTAGGGTTACTTCCTGCTTCGGGTCACCATTAGTTTCTAGTTTTTCACCTAGTCTTTTGATGATTCTCCTAGCATTCCGTAAGTCTCGAGCGCGTTTGATTCTTTTCGGGGGAGAAAGAGGGATTTTAGTGGTTACAGCTTTGCCTTTTTTCAAGGGTGCCTTACCACTAAAATGGGGTTTAGAGGGAGAGAGAGGTTCTCTCGTGGTGGTTGCAGCGGACCCTTTTTTCAAGGGTGCCTTACCACTGAAGTGGGGTTTATTGGTAGTATTGGATTGTTTAGGCACAGATCCCGTACTACCTTAACCAATATCCTTGATAATTTCTTTTATGGGAGCAAATGGCAATTGCGGCGGGCTATGGTGAGCGATGGCTAAAACACAATCGCGTCACACACAACACCCACACACATATCCTTTGTGTGATGTGTGTGCAAACATGTACATGAAAACAAATCGCCTTGTCGTAGGTTATTAGGATCGTAAAACCAGGCCGAGCGCATCATCATCATCAAGAAGGCAATCGACATACTTCAATGAGCCTTTCGGTTCAGCCACTATTATTATTGGAAGAGTTCACAGTCTCTATAGTTTGCCAAACTAGTAATAATGTTTACGAAGAAGACTTTTGAGAAATCGAGGGAGGATAGGTTTCGACACACTCAAAACCGATATCTGCAACAACAACACACAGTACAGCACAGGACGAAGCGAGATTGATATTATGGATAAGATTTCGACGAGGTGAGCGGGGGAGAGGAGGATTCTACGGTAATTCCGCAAAAGCTATGAATGCAAATAGGTTTTGTCGAATGGTCGATAGGTCAAAAAGGGAGGAATATTAATATCGTATAAGAAGGCATATCAAGGTAACACACAGGACATTAAGGATCTTAGCAAAAAAAAAAAAAAAAGAAATATCGACAATGTTCAAGTCTCGCATGTAAGATAACTTTAGCAGCAAAGAAAAAAACTTTCTAAATGATATTCATATATTCCATAAAATATAGGCGAAGATAGGAGTGTCTAGTTCAACACAGCCAAAACAGTGTAGCAATTAATGCGTTGTTGACACAAGCAGAGGTTGGGAGTGATATTTGACACTTTACAAAATGACATGTCAGAATAAAAGTTGTTTCAATTACATTTAAGTGTCACCACCACAGTCTTTATAATGTATACAAAATTATGATTAAAAATTTAAGTTACTCGTAAACTTGGTAATGAAAAGTTGACGTATTTCGAAATATCACGAATGCCTACTTATTATTATCTTCCCAATGGAATTTATTGTAGTGCGATTTGTCGAAATGAAAATTTTGACATTTCTCGACGTTTTGAGGTCACTAGAGTCTGAATCCTTCGTTTTTAGAAAGATGTAAAGGGTGATTTTTTAAGAGGTGTAGAACTTTAAAAAAAAAAACACAAAAAAATCAAAAAAATTAATGAAATATTTATTTGAATCGATAGTTTGAACCTTGCAATTTAATGTTTAAAGAGAAATTTCATGCAAATGTTGACCGCGGCTGCGTCTCAGGTAGCCCATCCGCTGAGTCCAATTTTGGCATACTCTTTCACACATATCGGCCGGTATCTCACGAATGAATGCATGGATGTTGGCTTCCAGTGCGTCAATCCTATCCTATGTCCCTATAGACATTAGCCTTGACAAACCCCCACAAAAAATAATCTAATGGCGTCAAATCGCACGATCTAGGCGGCCAATTGACCGGCCCGAAACGTGAAATTAACTGTTCACCAAACTCGCCTCGCAATTGCGCCATTGTTTCGCGTGCTGTGTGGCATGTGGCACCGTCTTGTTGAAACCACATATCATGCAAGTCAAGAACTTCCATTTCGGGCAAAAAAAAGTTTGTTATCATCGCTCGGTAGCGTTCACCATTGACAGTAACGCTGCGATTCGCATCATATTTGAAACAATATGGCCCAATAATGCCGCCGGCCCATAAACTGCACCAAACAGTGGCTTTTTCGGGATGCATTGGTAGCTGTTGCAATGCTTCTGGCTGATCTTCACTCCAAATGCGGCAATTTTGCTTATTTACGTACCCATTCAACTAAAAATGAGCCTCATCGCTGAACACAATTTGTCGATAAAAAAGCGGATCCTCGGCCAGCTTTCCAAGAGCCCATTCACCAAAAATTCGGCGTTGTGGTAGGTCGGCTGGCTTTAGTTCTTGCACCAGCTGTATCTTAAAAGGCTTTACGCCCAAATGCTTCCGCAAAATTTTCCACGTAGTGCTGTAACAAAGGCCTAACTGCTGGGAACGGCGCCGAATCGACATTTCGCGGTCTTCTGTCACACTAGCTGATACGGCCGCAATATTTTCTTCACTACGCACAGTAAGTAAACGTGTTGGTGGTTTAATGTCCAACAAAGTAAATTTGGTGCGAAATTTGGTCACAATCTTCCGAATAGACTGCTCAGAGGTCGAGAATGCCGACCATAAAATGGAAGCAGCGCGCGATGAACATTTCGAACCGAGCACGAATTTCGATAGTAAAATTCAATAATTTGCAAGCGCTGTTCATTTGTAAGACGATCCATTGTTAAATTGCAAACCAAACTGAAGCTGTTTGACAGTGACACAAGGTACTAAACACAGGTCAGCTGTCAAAACCAGTTATTAAAGGCTTTCACAACTCAAACTGCAATGGCTTATGTCATCATAAGTCAGTTTTCCTTTTAAGTTTTTAAATCCAAGATACTTTGATCGTAGTAAAACGGCTTATTTGAATATAAAATAACGTTTATTTTTAAAATTTTTTAAAACAGCTTATTAAGACATGAGCCATATCAAAATAAAGCGAACAAAAAAGCATGCAGTTAGGTAGGACGCTTTACCAAATGCAAACTTTTAAATATGCTCGAATTAAGCCGTTCTTACAATCTGAATTGAGACTTCTAGATGGAATAGAAAAAATCTGATGACACAGAAATGAAGCTAATTTTTCATTTATTTATTTAATTGTTCAAAAAAACATTTTTGGCTTAAGTCAACTTAAGCCCTTTTACCTTTTGCGCAGAGAACTTATAACCTCAAAAGATGCAGAAATGAGTTTCAAGAAAATTTAATAAGTAATTTTTTTTATTGCTGCAATTTGAAAAAAAAATTGTGGGTTTCGTCTCAAATATCTTTAGAACAAATAATTATATCGACCTCGGACTAATTATATTTTACACTATATGACAAAATAAAAAAAAAACTGGTATTAGTTTCAAAAAAAAAAGATCGTAATTATTATTATTATTTTAGAATGTGTTTTTTTTAAACATATATTTAAAATTGATATAAAAGTTGGGCAAATAAGGAAAAATTAGAACTTTTGAAATTTTTCAGCTAATACAGATAGGTTTAATACGTTAACCCAAACCACATGTTTTTTTTCATTTTTGAAAAGGTCTAACTGCCTAACCAAAAACAGTACCTAACAAAATCTAAGATGGTTACAAATTTGACAAAACTAGATTTTTTGAAATGGATGAAGATTGAAACAACTATTTTTTTTCCCCTAACTCCAGTTTTTGGGGGTGTACGGAATTTGTGCATACCGTTTTGTGATCAGTGCAACAAGCTCTACAAAACGTGATAGTTCTCTGTCCGAGTATAATTTTTTACCTTGTTTTTGGCACTTAGTGTAACTCATTGGAACCCCATTCCAGTGACTGTTCTACAAAATTAAAACTTGAACCTCAATAAAGTCTTAGTCTTAGTTAATATATGTACAGTGCTTTGCAAAACATATGCAATTTTTATCACCTACCAAAATGACCACATATGTAGTCTTCATATACATATAAGTTGTTAAAACCCAATTATTTTCATTGTTCTAAATTTTCAATGTATCATACACTAGTGGTTTTTTAACCCATTTATTGGTATTTGAGTAGAAAATGACGTTTTTGTTTTTAAACATCAATCTCTCTGCAACCAATAATTGGAAATTAAATTTAAAGACAGTTTTGAAAACTAAAACAAATTTCCTATAAGACATATTTGTAACTTTAACGTACTTATTTTTTTTTGTCTCTGACATTAATTTGAAAAAACATCAAAAAAAGATATATTTATGAACTTTTAAACAAATAACGGTTAAATTACAGATATCCATAAAATAACCAATGTTGACTATGACTTTTATAGCTAAATACACTGACAAAATTCCTGCAAAGATTCAAGTCGATCTAACGAACGGTTTCTTTGTTACAAGCAATCAAACTTTTGAAACAAAATTAAAGGGTCTTGTGGTTTGCTATCATGATTATGACTAAAAAAAAAAAAAAATGATTACTACTTTTCGCGTTTTTACCGCTTTCAACATTTAAAAGTTTGCCTGTTTGCTCTAAAACATTTTGGTTGGAACATTGAAAAACTTATTCCAACTTCGACGGAAGTTATAGGCGCAAATTATTTAAGAGACCGTATATTTAGTTTCTGTGAAATTTTCTCCAAATAAGCAATTTGAAATGTCGTTAAAAATTTCCAACACACGATTTTTTTTCCAAATATTCTTAAATTTGTTTTATTCTTTCACCAACTTTTCAGCATTAACTCTGGCTTTGACATCGTTAACTATTTAGATGTGTGCTAAAAGCTGAAGACTATTTTTTTCCCACTTCGTTATGGATTTTGAAAAAAAAAACATACTTAGTTGGATGCCAAAAACAACAAGTCAGCATTTATTTCACCTCGTCGAAGTATATCCTTTGCTGTTTTGATAGCAGCTAAATCCTCTTTATCCAATCAATGAAACATATTTACTATTTTTTTTTTTGGACCCCAAATAACGGTACCTGTCATATGTATACCGGTTTTAGATAAACTCATTTTTCTCAAAAACTGTGCCTACGATTTTGATTAAAAATCATGGTCATTTCTTTAAGTAAGGTCTATCTTTAAATGGGAACCATTTTTCTCAAAAACCCTTATTAACGGTACCTGCCATAGAACCTTTTTTTTAATTCTGATTTTCTCCTTCATGACTCAAACAATTTCAACAATTTTTTTTACATGGATGCTTTCAAGTTGCCGTAATAATATTTAGTAAAAAAAAAATTCGAAAATTATTTTTTTGGATTTTTAACAAAAGTTTGAATTTTTTTTTGGAACATCATTTTTTCGAAAACTATTCAATATTTTTTTTTTCAAAATTTAGTTTTTAGATGTTGATAAATAATATCTTAAAAATGGCGTACCAATTTTTTTTTTATAAAAGTCCTTGCAAAATTTTATATAGAAAAAATATTTTTTTTTAAAAACGGCTCTAACGATTTTCAATTTTTTTTTCTAAAAATGTATTATTATAGAAGAAATTAAATTGCGTACTTTGTTTTGAGGTTAAATTCATTTAAGAAACTGTTTTAGTCTTTTGAAAATCGAATTTTATGCTTTTTTAATTGTTTTTTTTTTTGTCTAAAACTGCATTTACAATTTTTTAATTAAAAATGCTTAGCATAAATAGTAACTTTATCTTCAAGAGCAAGTACGTGCGACCCAGTCTTGCATTTTATTTTAATAATTTTCTACTTAGTGGATCACTTTTCAGCTGTAAACTTACACAAATATCCAGAAATTGCAGATACCTATGCAAAAATATGCCAAAAATATTAAATAAAATGCTGAAATATGCTCTAACTAGTGAAATATGCCAAAATTTTGAATAAGGTATACAAAAATATGCACAAATATGCAATGAGAAATAGGACCCAAAATGCTTATAAAACACATTTCTGTGTCTTGCAATTTTCAATACGACCTAAAAAAAAAAAAAAAAAGCTCGGGCATATATCCGGTTTCCCTAGTTATTACTCTCTTCACTGTGTGACAAAAAATAGTAAACAAATCATAGTCGGCGGAAAACAAAATTGTTCTAAGTCCTTTTGTAAACCCTAGGGAATTAGAACAATTTTGCTTTCAACGTTTTGTACATCTTGTTGCTCATTACAAAACGGTGTGTTATAATTCCGTAACACACCCAAAATCTAGAAGATTTTTGTACCTTCATTCATTGCAAAAAATCTAGCTTTGTCAAATTTTCACCAATTTTGGATTTTTTTTACTGTTTCGGAAAGGAGACATTTAAATTTTTTGCAACAATAATTTTGTTGAAACCACATTTTTGTTGGGAACCTACCTAAACGTTCTCCCAAAAACCACAGATATTTTGTGTAATAAAAAAAAAAAAAAACAACTTAAATTATCAGCAATCGTGCGGGTTGCACGACTGGGTCAGTCGTACAATTTAGTTTTTATCATGTTTCCAGTATGTCGCAGTTGGCAACCTCCAAAGTGAAAAAAAAACTTTTTGTTCACTGTTAGTCGAGCATTTTTTTTTTTCACCACAAAAAATATAATTGCCATATATAATTGCCATAATACGTTTTTGATTACATTCACATAATAGGATTAAAATTTAAAAAAAATCAATTATAACCTGTTTGTCATATGTTTCACTTTACTATAATAATTGACTGCAAAATTCAAATCATTTACTGCATTTACAACATTTCAACTATTTATAAGTCTCTTTGTAATAAATTTTTTGATTACCTAATCACATCTTTCTAACAAAAATTTATTATTTTCGTTTAATTTATTATCTTCTCATAAATATTATTTCTAATCCATAAATTCTGCGTCTTCTGCTAAATCAAATAAATTATAAAATATTTTTCAAAAAACACACAAATAATAAATTAAAATCAACCAAAATGTGTGTAATAAAATTAAGAAAATTGATCCAAGGCATTATTAATAACAAGACTAATTATTATAATTATTATTATTATTTGGTTGTCCCCCAAAAGCAAAGCACTTAGAAAAAGGTATCTTTTATGTAAATTATGAAATACAATTTTACATAAATTTAACATATTTTATCCTCTCGAAGGCAATTTGTTTTGATATATTTGTCTTTTTGAAATATAATCAGGATCTCTCTTTCTCTTCCTTAAATTAATTGAATTTCTACTTAAGTCCTTTGAAATTATAAATGACACTTTAAAATTATTATTTTGTATTACAAAATAACCAACAACATCAAAAAAAAAAAGAAATATGAACAGAAAGTTTCTTTTATTCATTTGAGTTTTATATTTTTTTTTTATTTTTATTTTTTGACAACATAATTTGCATAAATCTCTTTTTGGGTTCGAATAATTTCTCGCAACAATTCACATACAACTTTAACATTATATTGGCATTGCAGTGTAAATGCCAAAGGCCTTTTTAATTCAACAAACCGTGACATGAATTGAATATTATTTACTTCATGCTTCATTTTTCCCAACAATAAATAATTGTGGAAGGACATTGGGTTATGGATATGGACAAGTGTTGATAAAGGGTTGATTTTTTTTTCACAGAGATAAAAGTTTTTCACATTTTTTTTAATAAATTAACATATTTTAGGTAATTTTCTTTTATAGGCCGGGTGAATAAAATTAATAGGTTTTAATTATTTAATTTGTTACTAAGAAATCTAACTATGCTGTCGCCTAACGTTTGTAAAATGTATGTGTTAGACTGCTTTTTTTCTTAGATAAATTTTCTGAATTCTAAGTGAACAGACGGAATATTCTTCTCACCAAATTTTAGCTTTTTATTTCAATACTTAGAATTCGTTAAATGATTTTCAGTTTTGTCCATAAATTTTGTATGGGAAACTCATGGCGTTTTTTTTTTTTTGTTTTTCTAATGCCCAGCTCCTTTCTTTAATGAATATGAGAGGAAATTTGAGAAGAAATCTTAAGAATGTATGGAAACTTAACAGTTTTTTTTTAATATTTTAATAAATTTACTAAGCGTACAATAAAAATGCATACATCAAATTTTGTAGAAAACCATTTTTTCTGCAGTTTAAACTTTTACTATACAACACAACAATACATAGTTTCTGCGTTCAATTTAATTGAAAATGCTTCAAATTTAAATATTGATGTGTTATTTAGGTTAATTCAAAATTTAATCTTCAAAAAACATGTTTTTTGCTCTATTTTTAATTTTAACATAAATATTAATAACGGTAATTCTATTTTTGTAATATGTACTTTTTTTAAAAAAAGAAGTTGTTTTCCTCTTTCCAACGATATATTTTTTGTGTTAATCGGACCAGAAACCATCGAGTAACGGCCGCTCAAAGTGTACAAAAACATGATTTTTCAAATAATTTTCCAAAAGGCCGAAAAATCAAGCCATACCATAGACAAAATCGCGGAATACTGTTGGAAGATTGTTAAAAACCTCGGAGAACAGCAAAATATGTACATAAGTCACGAAAAAGCCTTTGAATAAACTAGAAAAACGTAAAATATCGTGAGGAAAAGCGGAGAAAGTAACAAAGAAGCTTGAAAAGTCGGGGAATAAAGCCTGCAAAGTCGTGTAAAATATATGCACGGAAAAAAGCGTGGAATACTGATGAAGTGGTGAAAGAACTTTTGAACACCACATGAATGATCGCAAAATACCGTATGGAAAGTCGTTAAAAAAAGTACTTAATACCGCGAGAAAAAGTGTAAAATACTGCGGAAAAAACAAACAAGGTCACAGAGAAAAGCGTGGAATCGCAGAAGAGAATATGAACATTCGTGAAAGAATATGAGACATACCGTGTTAAGAATGCAGAATACCGCGGAAAAAAAGTGGGGAATACTGCGTGAAACGTATGCGCAATACCAAAAACTAGCACTGTAAAATTGCGAAATACCATATATAATAGCGCGGAATACTGGTGAATAGACTTTGAAACCCCAAGTTTTTTTCACCATCTCACATGTTTCTTTCTCAGGTACCTACTCCACACTTTTTTTAGCGATTTTTCACGTATCTTCCTTGATTTTCAATATTTTTTAATCTTTTTTTCCTCGGTATTCCGCATTGTTCCATATGTTTCGCACGTGTGCATGGACAACTGTACCTATTATTTAGCCACCTAATGCGTCGGAAAAACTGCAAGCCAATTTGTCTATGGTCTAAATGGTTTTGTATCCAAGAGCACTTGAATAATAGATTTAAAATGCTAAAAATGCGGGTCTGTAGCCAATTTGAAAAATAATCGTGTAATAAGACAATTAGTGTAATTACAAAATAAAAATCAATGTGCAGGGAAGGACAACAGCTGCTAGGTCAGCTAGTATTGAAATAAAAAGCTCAAATTTGGCGAGAAATTTGTGTGTTCAATTAAAATCCAGAAAATTTGTTTGAAAAAAAGCAGTCTAATATGTCTGTAATGTTCATTTATGTTCCCCCATAACTTCTACACTTCTTTTTCAAAATTTTAAAAATAAGGTATTTTAGGAAGAGTCTTAAGTGTATGCTGGGTTATAGACTATGTGAAGCCACATTAAATTGAATATAGGACATATAAACATAGATTTGAAAAGAAATTTATGATTTCGGATTTGTTTCAATTTTTCATCATCATCATGGGCTCGACAACCGGGGTCCGGTCCTGGCCCCTTTCAACAAGTCTCTCCACCTATTCCGGCCTTGAAGCAACGCCATCCAGTTGCGCACCCCAAGGCTTCGGGCGTCCTGGTCTACGCCATTTCTCCAGCGCAAGCATTGTCTACCACGCTGCCGTCTACCATAGAATGCACCAATAAAGACTTTCCGAGCAGGTTCCTTTTCGCTCAGACGAGCTCGGTGCCCTGCCCACCGGAGTCTACCGAGCTTAATTGTTGTCACTATGTCTGCTTCAAGGTAGATTGCGTACAACTCATGATTGTACCGTCTCCGGAATCGTCCTTCCTCATATATGGAGCCAACAATTCTCCGTAAAACTTTTCTCTCGAACGCGGCTAAGAGGTCACAGTGCCTTTTGCTTAGCACCCAAGTCTCGGATCCATACATGAGTACTGGCAGGACCATGGTCCTGTACAGCAGCAGTTTTGAAGTTATGGTTAGATTTCTGGATTTGAATAGCTTTGACAGACTGTAGTAGGCTCTGTTGGATTTGAGAAGCCACCCGCGTATTTCTTCTTCTATGTTGTTATCGGCTGCTACTGTTGACCCAAGGTATTTAAAGGATTGCATCACCTCAAATTCGTGCTCCGCTACCTTGATTGTTTTACCAACTGTTCTTCTCGCATTCGACGCCACCATGTACTTTGTTTTACCTTCACTAATGTGCAGCCCCAGATTTTGTGCCGCCTGCTCGATCTGGATGAAGGAATCGTGTACAGCTTGTTCGGTTCTTCCGATGATGTCGATGTCGTCTGCGTAAGCCAGTATCTGGCTGGACCTGTTGCCAATGGTCCCTCTTGTTGCCGTACCAGAGTCACGGATTGCTTTCTGCAACACCAGGTTGAAGAGGAGGCAGGCCAAACCATCCCCTTGTCGGAGTCCATTATAGATGTTGATTGGTCCGGCTATTTTAATTTGGCTTGTTACGTTGATCATGGTCAACCTACATAGTCGTGTCAATTTATTTGGGATGCCGAATTCTCTCATGGTTTCAATTTTTATTGACTATTTAATAACTTATAGAGATTTCAACATACTTAAGTCCTTATCAAACGCAGTAAATGAATAAAATACCCAAATGTACTAATTGATAAGTTATTTACAAATAATTTTATTATTCAAACTCATATTTTGTTCCAATAGGAAACTAAATATTGATTTCAATTTCTGGCTTAAATGTACAAAAATGCTTTTAAAATTATTAATAATCATTTATATCCATAATATTACCTACCCCCATTTATATCTGCTAATATCCTTTTTTTTTTTTGCAATTCCTCCCATCCTTTATTAAATCATAAAAACGTTTTTCCAACTTCCCAAACACGCCAATACTCTCCTTCTCTCTCTCTCTCTTAACTTGCAATTGCCATAATTGTTAATGATCTACCATAAAAACAAACTATACAAATAACTTGAAAGGATCTAAAATAAAAACTCCACCCACACAACATTAAACTTGCATTAAGCAATGCCTCATTATCGTTAATCATGTACCCCCAAAAAAACAATATATATAAACACCAACGCTTTTAGCTTCGCACTTTAACTTAACGCATAGGTATTGTATTTGTATGTATATCTCCTATAACCATTTACCGTAGGGTATTTCATATACCAAGAAGTGGTAAGAAACAAAAAAACAATATTCGAGTTGCGGATAGAGAAGAAGAAGATGGAGAAAATGCGAAAGTTCGGCCTCCATTTCTTTGAAATAATAATAATTTAGGTTGCAATAAGTACACTGTTTCCGTGTTTTTTTTGTTTGTGTAATGTGAAAATGGAAGAAGGTTCCATAATTGCTAGGTCCAGTTTCATATTATACAAAATAGGTACTTATCTTAAGCTTGATTTATATATTTTTGGGGCGTCGTCGCGGTCTATGAAATTATTTCTATTAATACCCAAAGTGCCTTTGCTCGTAATAGATAGAAAAATAATTATTTCAAAAGTAAAAATGGGGGTGGGGGTGGGGGGTTGGTTTATCTTTTTTGTATTACGAGTTTTAGGTAAGTATAGTGTGTCTTTATCAACTTCTTGTTTTTAGGGGAGGAAGAATTTTATTGGGAAACAGTTTTATACCTCTACTATTTCTCTACCTTGAAAATCATTTACGACATAATAATAACTTTTTCTGATATCCCTTTTTTAATGTGCCAGTATATTGACCTTAATGGGTAAGGTGACCTAATCGTAAAGCTTAGGAACCAACAAAGCATTTTGGGAGTAGAAAAGTTAACAATAAAATCTTAGTATACAATACGCAGGTTTATAAGTGTAAATGTTCTGATTTCGAATTCGAAAGATTGGGCGATTTTAATTCGTGTTGTATAAACTTTTCGATTTAAGATATTAGCGGGTTGAAAGATGGGGTAAAGTGCTGGAAGGAGAATATGAAACTTTAGTTGCTTTAAGCAACAATACAATGCAACTTCCAACTCAAATATCTTGACTTTTCTACGAACAATTTAAAAACTAATTCATTCATTGAACAAACTCAATGTTACCATTCATTTGATATTCCAAACTCATTTGTGTACTTTTTTGGCTTGAAATTGTCAACATTCTCTCTGTGAAAACGTTTAAGGAAAATTATCAATGATCAGTTTTCTATGCATTTTGATATAATTCAACTGAATAATTGCATTAATTAACATTTTTACATGTTTGGTATGAATCTTTTAGCAATGCCAATACCGAGTTGACGTTTAACAGTTGTTATAGTTTCTAAAACGTGTCAGTACCTATTGCTTGTTGAATGTTTAAATAAATTTTGCAAAAACAAAAAATAAACCTTATTTCTAAATATGTCTTCTATTGGTCACAAAAATGTTTCAATGATTTAAATTTTATATGGCTGAAAAACCTTATAAACTCTACAATCCAGGATGGATTACGGCCTCAACCAACATGCCTCTTCAGCCAGCTCTATCCTTAGCTAGCCGCCTCCAGTTACGCACGCCAAGTTGGTTGAGGTCGTTCTCCACTTGTGTGCGCCAACTGTTACGCGGTCTCCCTCTGCTGCGTACACCATCAGGGTTGGATTCGAAGACTCGTCGGGCTGGTGCGTTGATGTCCATACGCTCCACGTGTCCCAGCCATCTCAGCCGCTGTATTTTCAGCTTCTTAACTAGGTCAACGTCGCTGTACAGCCCGTAAAGCTCGTCGTTGAATCTTCTTCTCCATACTCCTTCGATACACACAGGACCAAAAATCACTCGAAGAATTTTTTTTCAAAGCAACCAAGCAAATTTTCATCCGAATCTTTTAAGGCCCATGCTTCTGCCTCATATAGCAGGACCGGGATGATTAAAATCTTGTATAGCGTTTCCTTGGTTCTATGATAGGGGGCTTTACTACTTAAATACCTCCTCCGCCCGAAGAAACAGCGATTGGCAAGTGTAATTCTCCGTTTGATCTCTTCACTGATGTCGTTGTTTGAGTTTATAGTGGATCCCAAGTAGACAAAGTCCTTGACTGCTTCGAAATTATAACTATTCATCGTGATGTTTTGGCCGACTCGTCGATGTTGAGTTGAGATAGCTTCGATACTTCTTTTTGTCTTCATTAACAGCCAATCCCATTTTTGCCGCCTCCGATTCAATACTGGCAAATGCACCAACCACAGCTCGCTTTGTTCTGCCGATTATACCCGCGAACATGAATCCTTGAATTTTAAAAGGATACCCTAGATAACTCATTGTTTCGTAAGTTTTCCAAGTCCATTAGTGGAGTAAACTCAAAATCAAATCCAATTTAGATGATTTTTTTTTTCAAATGCTGGTATTGAAAAATACTTTTACAGTTACTGGTTCAAAATTGCCGCTCTAATTGGATTTATTTTTAAGCTCAACAATAAGATTTTTGTGAACAAATATTTTTTTATTTAAAAAAAAGTTTCTAAAATTTTATAAAATAAACTATGCCAACAATTTCAAGGTCTGTTTAAGGAAAACTAATAGGAAAAATAGTGTATATATTTTCCAACGTTTAGAAGGGGAGATTTTTTTCAAAATTTAACTTAAAACTGAAAAAAAAAATTATTAAAATACAACGGAGTTAAATAAAAGATCAAAATATATGTCTTTTGATAGTCAGAAAACCCTTCTTTTAATAACATTTTAAATAAAGTCAACCCAAAAAATATTTAAAAAAAAAATTATTTTCCAAACTCAGAATTTTGCAAAAAAAAAAATTAATTTAATCAAAATTTTTAACTGATTATTTTTTAAAATTCACGTCATAAAATAGTTATTTGCAGCCAACTGACTCCAGATAAGTTAATGGTCTATATTTTTTGGTTTTAGAAAAACTGTTATTCAAACTTGAAATTTAGGGACTGCTTTTATCACATTGATTACTTTTTTGAGTCAATTTTTCTACCAGGTTTTATTTTATTTTAGTTGGATTTAGTTTTGGAGAAAATTTAAAGAAATACAAAACTGAGTGCTATTTTTATTTAATTTTTTCATTAAAAATTCAGTAGCTTTTTTAATTTTTTTAAAAAACTATAATAATTAAATTTTCTGCATTTGGTTTTATGAAAAAGAAGGCCATTGAATTTAAGAATAAAAAGTTATATTTTTCTATCGTAAGATTTTGTAAAATAATCAGTTAAGAATTTTGATTGAAAAATTTTTTTTTTTCAAAATTCTGTTTGAAAATCTCCTTTTCTTAAAATATTTGTTGGGTTAAAAAGTTTAAAAAAAGGAGGCTTTTCTAGCCATAAAAAAAAGATACATAATTTGATTTTTTATTCAACTCTGTTGTATTAATATTTTTTTTTCTGCCTTAGGTATATTTTTGAAAAAAATCCCCCCTCCCAACCAAACGAGTGAAAATAGACCCCTATTTTTCCTAGTTGTTTTCCTCAAACAGACTTTGAAAATTTTTGGGATCACAGTTTATTTTATAAGATTTTAACAAATTTAATTGCTTTTTTCAAGAAAATATAAATGCTCTAATCTAATCTAATCTAAAATTTCAAAAAAATACAGTGATCCGTTTTCGAAAAATTGATTTTTCAAAAAAAAAAAAAAAAATTGAAAGATTTTTTTAAAATCCAAAAATTATTTTTCGGAAAATTTTGATAAAATATATTCTTTTTATTTGATAAGTACCTCTCTCGTATAAAAAAAAAAAATTAAAATTGGTGCAGTTGCTTAAGAGAAAGTACAAAATGAAAAAACGGTTCTATATGGGAGGTATCGGTAGTGGAATTATAACAAACATTTCTTTCATTTAAAAAGTATAACCCCACTACCAAAAGTAGACACAAAAATTTTAATCAAAATGGTTAGAGCCGTTTTTGAAAAAAATTAACTTTTCCTAAATGGTTATATGGCAGACAGGTACCGCTAGTTTTGGTCCTAAAAAAAAATTCAAACCAAAGCGATTATAGTTTTCGTTTTTTATTTTTAATCAGACAACTTCAGCGGACAAATTGTCTGCAAAATTCAGGATCATCAGATTTTTTGATTTGTACCATATTTTTTTAATAAATGACCACTAAATACTAACATTTGTCATATGGGGACACTGTTACACACTGTATTTTATGTTACAATGCCATAACACTCACCCAAAATGGATCTTTTTATTTTATAAATGTTTCACTGATATAACAGCCCTTATTTCACTATAATTTGAATTATTAGCTGATTTTTTTTTGAACTTTTTGACTATCAGATCCGATTCAAAAATTTTGTGGGACCCTCCTTTTTATCTGCCACCAATTTTATTATTATTCAACATTACTACAAAGCAAATATTCATTAAAACTATAGAAAACTACTTCTACCAATTACTTACACCATTATTAAAATATTTCACAAAAACAAAAAAAAAAAAAAAGTGGCAACACTTATAGTACTTTCGTAATGACATTTTCAATAGGAATTTAAACAAACATTCTTTTGAAATAATAAAAACCAAAGTTATTACAAGACACATATTTTGGTAATAAAATAAAACACTCAAATGGCAACACTGACTGGTACTTAGTGTATGGTACTTGGATTTTTGTTTTATTTTATCCTCTGTGCATCGTTATATCATACAGCTCCTTGTTGTCAGCTCTTGGGGTTAACAGTATTTATACTTAAACACTCTGGAATGGGTCCTATATATATTTTCAACCTGACTCTATTTTCAAGGACAATTTTTTGCTCTTTTATTTGTTAAGTTTGATGGGCGTTATGAGATCCACGAGGCTACATCTACATCAGTATAAAATACAAAACATAATGACAATCTAGGTAGAAGAAAATTTATGAAAAATTTATGCGTAGAGATGAAAATGGATGGCTGTTAGATTGTCTTGATGGTAGATTTACTTGTTGTTGTTGTTTTTGTTTTGTTTTGTCTTTCTTTTTTTTTTGTTACACATCACACATTTTTCATAGACGTAAGTTAGTGTTGGGAAAAATAAAGGTGCAAAGACGAATGAAGATGTTTACCAAAATAAAATGAAAGCCAGGAGATTGCTTGAGGCACATTGAGTGGTTAGAGAGGTTTACCTTTGGGCTTCGAGGTTGACAGAAAAACAAATTTTTTTTTATATAAAAGTCCTTTTAATAAAAATGTAAACAAAATGTGGCATTTTAAGGATTTTTTTTTTTTGCATACATATACGTTGTGTTTAGTCAACTTTAAGAGGTTATTTGCCGGCCGACCTTTGCGGGCACATCATTTATTTAAGGCGGGCAGGTTTATTACTAATTTTCAATACCGACGAGGTATTCAACTGCAGGTAATGTTGGAATTTTTTTGAATACCATCGTGGGAGTCTTACAGTCTTATAGCCATCACGTTGGTGTATTCTGGCTTGTGGGGCTTATGACAGGTCGTAAAATGATGAGATTGATATAAATTTATAACGAGTGTGTGTGTGCAGGTAAGGTAAGGTACCTACTCCTGTTTTGTGCGTTGAAAAGGGAAACAGGCTCTTCTATGTTGAGTTAAGTGCAAGGCAAACCGCATAAAAAAAATTACTTTTTATTCACTGAATAAAATGTGTAGGTAATAAAAAAAAAAAAACAATTTTTTTTACTGCGTATATCCAACTTCCATACATGTTATTGGGGGTAGACGACATCACCATCAACAGCCACACCATCATAACATACATTTGGTTATCTTTTCGAGGGTATAAGGTATATCCTTAGTATCCTTATGGGGCTTTTATGAGTAATGTAATAAAAAATAAAAAAAAAAGTACCATGTTGACTTGGTAAAGTATACATATATGCTGAGCATTTGAGACAGGAAATTGTTGGTATACTAAAGCTTCTGTTTGAGGCCAAAGGTATAGTGAATAAAATGATATTAAATGCGCGCGGATATGAGGTGCTTTAAGTTGAGAGTAAAATTTCAATTTCCTTGCATCACATACGTTGAATCTAATACGCACGTAAATATTATATATATATATCTTAAGGTTTTTATTGCCTTCAGTATACAAGTGCCTATATAAGAATTATTTTACAAGCAAATAAAATTTCGAGATGTATGTGAATACGAAGAAAAATATTTACAGGGTGGTCTAGCATAAAATGCACACAAATTGCAGTTTAAAATATTGTTAAATAATTTGGCTAATTTGCATTATACGAAAGAGAATTTTAGTATTAGAAAATGAATGTTCCTCAAGGTCCTTAGGTAATAGAGCTACAAATCAACATCAAAGACTTCGATGTTTTAAAGCGAAACACCCTGTTTCTTGACGTTTCGTGTGGTTTTGAAAGTAATAATTTTTCTTTGACACAAAATAATACATTTTTTTTTTTTTTAATTTAATACTCAAGTTGTGACTTAAAAGTACCTTACATAAGAATGGTTTAATAAAATATGCATTATGATGTACACATAAATCTACCCATAAATTTCTAGAGCTATATAAATTTGTCAATATTTTAAAAATAGAAGCAGATTTTTTAGGCCCCGCAAAAAAAAAATTTAATAGGTAATAAAAATACGAGACATTATGGATTAATTTTGTGAAGAAGGTTCTTTCAAGTTTGTCTTGTGCTCACTTGTAAACATTTTTACTTTATTTTAATATTATTTTTAATTAAATCCATGTAAGAGCAAGAGCTGTAAAAACTGCAGTCAATTTTTAATGCAGTCAATTCAGTCGAGTTTAATTGAGATTGAGTTTAATTTGAACTTTAAGTTAGTACAGCTTCTATAAGTAGGTACGTTATCTGCAAAACTAGCATTTAGCAGTCAGTACTAAAATACTGAAGCAGTCAGTACTAAAATACTGACTGTAAGATTAATAAAAGCAGTTAATAGACTAAAAATATAAGTCTTTTACATGGCTTTTGACTGGTTTAAGTGTTTATTAGAAAGTTTCTTGTACTATTGTAGGGCTAAAACCTAATCAAATGACTGCTTTCATTAACATACTGCACAGTCAGTATTTTAGTACTGACTGCTAACTGTAGTCTTACGGTCCAAGTACTTTTGTAAACTTCAGAAATTTAGTATTTTTAGTTAATTAACTTCGGTACCTAAGAACAAGGAAAAAATAGTGCTTGGCTATCCGCAGAAACCTGGGAAAAGATCGACAAAAGAAAACAACTGCGAGCTCGCATCGCAGCTACTCAAGCAGCAGAGAGAAACGAGTTAGAATCCACGTATCGCCGCATGAAGATGAGAGATGTTTACCGTAGCGTGAGACGTGACAAGCGTAACTACATCAACGCATTAGCTGAAGAAGCAGAACAGGCCGCAAATCGGTGTGACAGCAGAACTGTTTATAGAATCACCAAGCAGCTTACTGGAGTACAATGCTCCAAACAACACCTGGTAAAAGATCCATTTGGATGAGGAACAGCTCAGAAGGTGGAAGGAACACTTCGCTTCGGTATTAAACCGTGTGTTTGCCCATCGCTGGCAAACACGCATTCAATACCTGATGACCCGTCCGAAGCAACAAGTGCCCGAATCCGCACTACACCTTCCAGTAGAGAAGAGATAATTGCCGCAATTAAAACACTGAAGAACAACAAGGCGGTAGGACTTGACGGTATTCCTGCAGAACTCTTACAAGCAGCACCAACGACATCCAGTGAGCTACTGCATCCAATCATAACGAGAGCCTGGAACTCTGAGTGCTTCCTTGAGGAGTGGAAAAAGGGAATGATCGTCAAGCTTCCGAAGAAAGGAGATTTGATGCAGTGTGAAAACTGGAGAGGGATTTGCGTTCTGCCTGCGGTTGCCAAGATAGCAGCAAAAATTATATTACAGCGAATAAAAGAACATCTAGAAGACAAACTCCTGTGTTGATCACATTTTAACACCTTGCAGATCATTATTGAACAGTGCGTCGAATATCGATCACCACTTCGCCTGCTGTTCATTGATTTTGAAAAAGCGTTTGATAGTGTTAACAGAGAATTTATTTGGATTGCCTTACGCAGGAGAGGCATTCCAGATAAGTTAATCGCTATTATTATATCAACCTACGATGGATGCAAATGTCATGTTTTACATAGAGGAAGGTTGTCGGATGAATTCAAAGTCCAATGTGGAGTCAGACAGGGTTGCAAACTGTCGCCAATACTTTTCCTGTTACTGATAAGTGATGTGCTGCGTGCAGCCCTGTTAAACGGAAATGGTGGAATTCAATGGAGCCTGGCATCCCAACTAAAACATCTGGACAACGTGGGCGACGTATGCTTACTTTCTCATAGGATAATGGATTTCCATCAAATGACAACGAGGGTGGAGGGAGAAGCAGAAATCGTGGGGGTGATAATTAACACGGCAAAAACAAAAAATGATCAGCCTCGGAAGTAACTCATCCGTTCAAGTCAATATTTCTGGACAATCAGTAGAGATAGTAGAAGACTTTCACTATCTTGGGAGTTTTGTCTCTACCAAAGGCGGAACAGAACAAAATGTCGACAGCGGTATTAAAAAGGCAAAGGCTGCTCTTGAAATGCTGTACAAAATATGGAGAAACAACGCTATAAGCTTAAAGACCAAGCTGAGAATGTGCCGCTCCAATGTTGAATCCGTGCTTCTGTATGGGTGCAGCACTTAGAAAATCTTAGCAACTGTCACAAGCAAGCTGCAATCGTTCGTGAATAGGTGTCTACGGAACATCTTAAGGATTTTATGGACCAACCGTATTTCTAATGAAGGACTTCAATGAAGAACGGGTCAAGAATCCATTGACAGTACTATTCGCAGACGTAAGTGGCAGTGGATTGGCCATACGCTTCGAAAAGGCAACAATGGCATTGCTGGCCAAGCGATGCAATGGAACCCACTCACACAGGCAGGTAGAGGGTCGGGTCGGCCGAGAAGCACATGGTGCAGGACATTCGAAAGGGAATCTGCACAGCCAAAATAAGGGACATACAGTTTTGATCCTTGTTTTTTATGTAGATTTAGCTTGTGTTTTTGAAACTAAAAAACCTTTTTTAATAAATGCCACAGTAATCATATTTGGCATGAATGTATTACTTGTCATTAATTAAGAGAGTTTAATTAAATTGTATCACTGTTCTATTTCTTACAAAAGGGATTTCAGTAAAAATGTACACTGCGTTAGAAAACTCAAAAATTAAATTATAAAACTTAGAAATCATGTGTCAAATTGTCAAATTTTTAGCAGAACTCC
This sequence comes from Meliscaeva auricollis, assembly GCA_948107695.1. Classification (NCBI taxonomy): domain Eukaryota; kingdom Metazoa; phylum Arthropoda; class Insecta; order Diptera; family Syrphidae; genus Meliscaeva; species Meliscaeva auricollis. The sequence goes on along the minus strand of OX403619.1, from coordinate 45,213,784 downwards.
TCAATGCTGAAAATGCCAAAATGTATTTGTTTTTATTGATTATTTTGGATTTAATATGTTATTGTTGTGAGTGTGTTTGTTATTTTTAAACACCATCAATTAATATAAAACTATAAATTACTTAAACCAAGATTGTTTAACGACATGTTGTTATCAACACACTTAAATTCTCTTTTACGAGTTATACATATTTAAATAGCAAGTTTTCACCTTTCAAAAACGTGTGTGTTTATCAAAAAGTCATAAAAATCGATTGAATCGTAATAAAACGTTGCCACATAACAATTGAATATCCAAAAAAAAAACAAATAAAACGCCTTCTTTAATTGTGTTTCTATTTATAGCCCACATAAAATACTAACTTGTTTTACCTTCAAAGCTATAAAGTATATTCCACTACAATGACATTTTACCTATACTATAAGGATTAAACACACACACAAACATATAACTCCTTGATAAAATCTAAGATGTAAATTAATTTTATTACTGCACTGACATATCCGCATTTATGTTAGAGACATGTCTCTAATATGTCTCCACCGTTATGGCTCAATATACCTTTCCTCATTCTCCTTGATTTCCGCTGAAGTGACTGAATACACTGAATAGAACAAGAGTGAATTCAAATCCTATTAATACATTATTCATAGAAGAAAACAAAACAAAGAAACAAAAAAAAAAAAAACTAGAAAAGCTTTAAAAACCCAAACCCGAAGGAATCCTTCAGACAAACCATGAAGGAAAGTGAAAAAAAAAAAAACAAAAATAAAGAAGCTCTCTGTAGAAAAACATAACAAGGAAGACGATTTTATGTTCTTCCATTCTATGCATTGTTGGTCTATCAAAATGATATCAAACAGCAACAAACAAACAAAAGCGCATGGAAATTTACAAAGAAAACAACAACCCCCATGGATTCTACTTCCCACTGTTTATCCATTCCCGGCTATACCTCTCCACCAATCGATCGATATCGGACCAGGTATTCCGTAAAGGTTTTTATTATACCTTACCGTACCCCCAAGGTGTATCTCTCTGGAGTGTGTTGAGTAGGGGTTGGGGGAGGACACTTTACCCCCTAAAGGATATTGTGTTCAAGAATTTTCTGTTGTTGTTTGTCTTCACCTAGTTGAAGTTGCTCCCCTGTTATTTTGTTTTTCTGTTTTCTTTTTTTTTTTGTGTTTTCTTTTTTTTTTTTTTCCTGACTTGTTTTTCTGAAATTTTCCGAGTTTTTTGTCGAGTTTTTTGTTATCTTTGTTCCAGTTTTGTTTTTGGTCTTTATTTCAGAGAATAAAGTATCCTTTTTGTTTTTTTTTTTGTTTTTTTTCTTCTGTAAAAAAAAGTGTTTTGTTTATTTTTTTTTTGTTTTTTTTTTTATTTGGAACTACACTACAACACTACACTATATAGAGCTTTAATTCTTAACGTGAAATCCACAAAGATAGGAGTTAAGTATGTAAATGATTATGTTGGGGTGAACTTTTTACTTTTTTTTTTTTTTTTGTTTTGTGTTTATTTCAGGAAAATAGGAAAAAAAAATCCTTTTTGGATGAATATACTTAGAAAAATAGAAGAATGAACTTAAAATAGATTTATATCAGATTCCCTGTGCCCCATGGAGTATAGTGGGAAAGGTGTGCAATTTAATATGTCAGAAGATAAGAAAGCCGAAGATGGGGTTTTATTTTTTTTTTTTTTTGTTTTAGACTTTTTTTTTGAAATGAAAGTCTATGATTATCGGATTAACTGTGAAAGGTGTCCTTTTTATGACCTTTTTAACCATTTCTAGTAAGATCCTTTTAAATATTTTTTTACTTCTTTTTTTTTGTTTTTCTTGAATGTTGAACCCTTAAAACTGACAGGCTTATAGAAACACACACACCTTCAATGTTGAGATTAATATTGGTTCTTAAGGGAAAACTTTATTTTCTATAAACAAACAATTTTAAGTAGATAATTTTTATCTTGAATATACAAAAAAAAAGCCTTTTTGTATTTGAAAAGAACGTGAATCTTTTTGCAACTTGACTCTGACATTCTGTGAAAGATTTTTGACAGTTTTTGGAAGTGATAAATTCCAAAAAAAAATCGATTCATGCAAAAGTTTTAGATTCGATTTCTGCTAGAGAAGTTTTTTCTTACTTTCATTTTCACATTAGGAACATATACCATTTCATGATTAAAGAAAATACAAGAATAAATTATTGTTGTTATAAGTAAAAATATGATTGATACTAGCTGACCCCCGCCAAACGTTGTTTTAGCCATGTACTTACAATGATTTTTATTGTGTTATGAACCGCTATCGTTCACCAGTATTTTACGCTTTTTCTCGCGGTGTTAAGCGCCCTTTTTTTATGGTACTTAGTGCTTTTTCATGACAAACGTATGCTATTTTCCGCTGTATGTCACTATTATCAACGCTTTTTCCTTATTTTTGTTAGTAAATTTAACGCCAAGAATACAGAACTCTATTAAAAATTTGCACATGTGTAGCATTTCAGAAGCACCACCTATTCCAATTTTTTTCTAACGCAGGAATTATTTCATGGTTTACCTTCACTTATTTTATAAATTTGTGTTATTATCTGACTGACGGTTTTCGAGTCCATTGAATGCAAACGAACAAATGTTGAATGTTTATATATAAAATGACTTTTTCGTGCAACGAAATACAGGAAGACTATTTTTTTCAAACCTGAAAGAAGAGCATTAGAAAAGCTTAAGTTGTGGTTTTGCTTGGAAGAAAACCGCTATTTTGAAAACGCCCTTCGCTCTAGATCACCAAAAAACTATTATAGTTGTGGTAGCTGTACTTACTTACTTAGTTCCTCAGACCTTGAGAAGTCCGTTTTGAACCCCCTTAAGGGACATAGGGCCTCCACTACTCCTACGCACCATCGTGTACGGTTTCTGGAAATATATCGTAGTTCTCCCCAACTCTTCCCCAGCTGTCCAGGTTCCCTTTCGACTGTCCTGCGCCATATGCTTCTCGGCCAAACGATTGCAGCTTACTTGTGACAGTTGTATGGGTTTTCCAAGTGCTGTATGCATACAGAAGCATGGATTCAACATTGGAGCGGAACAATCTCAGCTTGGTCTTTAAGCTTAAAGCATTATTTCTCCATATTTTGGACAGCATTTCGAAAGCAGCGTTTGCCTTTTTAATACGGCTGTCGATGTCTTGTTCGGTTCCGCCCTTGGTAGAGACAAAACTCTCTACCGGTTGTCTAGAAATATTGACTTGAACGGATGAGTTACTTCCGAGGCTGATCATTTTAATTTTCAGCCCAATGATTTCTGCTACTCCACCCTTGTTGTCATTTGCTAGAGATCCATGATCCTATGACAGAGTAAGCATACGTGTCGTCCGCGTAGTCGTGTTCATATTAGCATATCTCAAAAACGCGACGTGCTAGGGTAGTTTTGACTTCAGATTTGGGTTGAGCGTGCCAAAATCCTTTTGAAGAGTATGGTTTGGTGTGAAGGCGATTTTCGCCTCACTTTTCTGCGGTTCTCATGTTCAGACTGTCAACTATTTTATCACTGACAGGATATGTTTTGCTGAGTGTTTCTATACTATATGCAATGCATGTCAGACAGCAGAGTTCCTTCAATGGTTGCCTACAAACTTGTCTATAGGAAGTCAGAATCTGTATAGAAGGGGTTCCGTGTATTATTTCTTTCGGATTAATTCTGCGCCTCTTTCAAGCATAAGGTTCAATTTCAGTATTTAGTATTGAACGTTTTTGTGGTTTTCGATGGGGTTCCGGAACATAATGCTAGTTATCAATCAACTTTCCAGTATTCCGGTAGTTGATGTTAAACGTCTTCAGCTCAAGCTTATTTAGACGTTTTCCTAACTATTTTCGGTGACTATTAAGGTCTTGAATGTTCTCGGTTTTTTTTTCAATAAAAATATAAAAAGACACTTATTTAGAAAAATAATTTGTTCTTTTAGTTTTGTGCTTTAGTATTAAGTCCTATAATTAAGCAATAATTCAACTGGGAAGGTATCAATTCATTTAACATCTAACTTCATGGCCATTCTATTGCGCAATGTCAACAACCACTCTTTTAAAATTGACATAAAATTATGCTTTGTACTCAAAGAAATCACATATTAGAGATGTACTAAATGAGCACAAGGCTAAATATGAATTGATGACATATTACCTGATTTTACTGTTCTAAAAATACTCAATCTAAAGGTAGATAAGATACTAATGTATTTGTTTGTTCTACTTTTTACCCACAAACTTACCGAACCAATATTCTTATATACAAAGGTACCCACCACAATATACGATAAATGCTCCAAAAACTAAGCTAAGAAAAATTTAACATCCAAATGTGAATGAATAAATCTACAAAACCAAGACCCCAAAAAAAAAACAGTATTAAAACTTTGATTACTTTGTGATGGGCACACCTTATATATAATTCGTCCTAGTTCATTAATTTTTTTATTACAAATGTCCTTGACCTACTTTAGAGACAAAAAAAAATCAATAAATTCAAATGATTCTGCACCATTTTTCATATTCAAAGTCAACCATTTTTTTTTTGTTTGTTGTTGTTGTTGTTGTTTCCATTTGTACTTTTTCTTTGATCTTATTAAATTAATTAATGAATTTTTGTTTTCCTTTCTTTTCAGAGGTCTAGAAATAACTGGTCTGGCAGTTTGTCTTTGATATTTTTACAGGGTAAGTTTTTTTTTTTAATATTTTTTTTTTTCTTTCAATTTAATGAATGATAAATACATGGAAAAATCTTTTTGTGTTTAAATATCACTGAATTATAAAATGAAAATTCAATGTGAATGGGATAGATTCACTGATTTAACATATTTCTAATAAAATTAAATTGAATACTGGGTATGAATATTCTTCTTTGTTTAAATAATTTCTTTTTTTTGTAACATAAACTTTTACCAGTAGGTACAAAATTTGTGGAAACTAAATATTCATAGATTATTTCTAATTAAACAAAACATTTATTTATTTAATTTAATATTCTGAGAAATAAAAAAAAAAATAATCCTACCACATTCAATTATAAATAATAAAGTATAATCCTTTATCAACTCGCTGAAATACTCAAATAAAAAATAAATATATATTTATGTTGATATCCTGATACTCAAACAAATATATTTGTTGTGTTTACACAACTTTAAAAGAAGTAGCTATGAAATAAATAAAATCAATAGATAAATAACGAATATTCAAATTCAATGTAATAAATCCTCTTGAATTGAGGATACAAATAAATATAAATAAAAAAAAATATGTATTTGCAAATTTTGTGTATAATATCAATTTTATCAAACACTCTACTGCATACAACATTATTCAATGCGCGTTCAATGAGTTATTATTTTTTGTGCTTATGATATTTTTTTACCAAGTAGTGTGCTATATTTATACTAGAGATTTAAATTTATTTATGTTTGATATTATTTTTTTAATTGAAAAAAAAAAAAATTGAGAGTTAGAAGGACTACAGAAATTAAATAATTAATTTTGTTTAGTGCGCATTTTACTTAATATAATATACTCGACTTGTACCATGGTCTTTTTTTATTGTAAATCACAATGTTTTATTTCGATTCTTCAAATATATTTTATTTTTATGAAGAGCTTATAATGAATACTTGAGCTCAAGTGTCATTATCTTTAATTTATTCTAGAAAAAAAATATCCTATCGGCTTAAGAGTACATTCAAGTTAAATACATAGTCGTTTTTCAGTTCGAAATATTCATCAAATAGTACAACAAAAAATGCTTGTTATATCTTCTTTGATTTAAGACCTTAATCTTTAAGATCGAAAGATTAGTATCAAAGATACAGCATATTCAATGCATTACTAAGAAAATGGGTTACTGTGGCGTATACGTAACTTTTTTTTCCAATTTTGTCGTTTTTATATTTGGCGACTATAATTTGTACTTGGTCAATTATAGTTCACAATGAAGCTTTTGTCTTAAGTTTTTTTTTTCGTAATACATATTGACAGTTTGCGACTTACAGTTATCCAATTGACCTTTAATAAACGTCATTTTATAGATTGTGCTTTCGTGAAAGTTTAATTATGTGTCTCTGATTGCAAGATTTTTCTGAAAATTGGAAAAAGAATGTACTGGGAACAGAAGAAAACAACAGATTTTGACCACCCGTAATAAATTAAATTTTCAGTGACAATAAGTTTGCTTCTTTAAGAGAGAGCAGGCCATCTACAGAGAAGATGTGAAAATGTTTCTTTCTCTTCTTCGTCTAAACAGCTCCTGCAGAAATCATTTGATAGTACACCGAGTGCAGCGTCTCTACCAATAAGACAGTGTCCCGTTATGACACCTATTACGGAGCTGATTTGAGGTCTACTGAGAAGTCAATTTGACCGTTTCAAGTCTAGTTTGGGCCAGATTCGTTTGGTCGCTGTACAAGTAGTAGTGTTACGCTATCTTGTATTTGATTGTTCCAAGGCGATTCGTTTCAGCAGTAGTTTAATTGTAGCTATGGGAATACGTATATATTCGTCTTGTTGGGCAGGATAGGCATTTCCGTTTCAATTCTGTCGAGTTCATCGGCTTTACAATTCACCGGAATGTCCCTTTGTCCCGGCACCCAGATAAGGTGAATATCAAACTGTTTGGCCATCTCCGTTAGAGACGATCTACAGTCTTGGGCTGTGATGGAGTTTGAGGAGACTGATACAAGGGATTTCAAAGCAGCCTGACTATCAGAGAAGATGCGGATATCCGAACTGGATATCACGTTTTCTTTAAGCCAGGACAAGACTTCCTTTATCGCCAGAATTTCCGCTTGGAATACGCTACAATGGTTTGGTAGGCGGAAGGAGAGACTAAGGTTTAGTCTATCTGAGTACACTCCACCACCCACCCCATTTTTAGTTTTCGATCCATCAGTATTGAAATGTATTGATTCATTTTCTAACAAGGCCCCTTCCTCCCAAGCTGACCTTGTGGGAATGGTGACTTCAAAGTTTTTGTCGAAAGCTAGAACAGGAGTGATGTAGTCGGAGTGACTTGGTAATTGGGAATGTTCCGAACAAGTTCAGAATTATGGTGTGGCCAATAGAGTTATTGAAAGGCTGTGTTCGCGGCCACTTGTTTGCCATATATATCGAGGGGTGTAAGGTTGAGGAATATGTCTAACGCAGCGGAAGGTGTCGAGCGTAGGGCTCCACTGATGCACATGCATGCTGAAAGCTGCATCTTGCTTAATTTATCACGATTAGTCGCTTTGTCTAAGGCAGGTCACCAAACAGTCACCCCATAAGGGAGTATCGGGTCAAATTACCGCAGTATATAGCCAGTGAGTGATTTGTGGAGACAGGCCCCATTTGTTCCCTACTGCTTTCTTGCAAGAAAAGAGAGCTACTGTGGCTTTTTTTACTCTTTCCTGTATATTAGGTTTCCAACTTAACTTTTTATCTAAAATAAGACCTAGGTATTTTGCTTCATTTGAAAAAGTTAGTGGAACACCGTTAATCATTGGAGGGTCTAGTCTTGGAATTTTGTATTTCCTTGTAAAGAAGACTTTTGGGGGTTAACGCCCAGCGCACAGCGATCTACCCATTTGAGTAGCTTGTTGAGAGATGTTTGTAAGAGTTCTATTAGAATTTGGGGATGTTTCCCAGACACGTCAATGGCAATGTCGTCAGCGTATGCAATGACTTTGAATCCCTCTTCTTCCAGGTTTACTAGCAGCTCATTGACTACCAAGTTCCATAGAAGTGGGGATAGGACTCCACCTTGTGGACTCTCTACTGACTGACCTTCTTATTTCATTTCCTTAGAAAATTGCACCTCCTGTCTGAACGAATTGATATAGACTCCCCACCCCTAACATGTATACTATTTTCCTTTTTACGAGTAGAATTGCGATAACTTCTTAACAATCATTTGCAGGAAAAAATGTCGCTATTTTTGTAATAGAAAACTATAGTGGCAACCCCATCACAGTCTTTCTTTGTTTAATTACACAATAAATTGCACTGCATAAATATTTTATTACAAAACTCAATTAGAAAAAGGATATTTATGGCAAAATCTTTTCCAAACAGCAAGTAAATACGTGCAACCCATTCGTGCATTTTATTTATTAATAAAAAAAATCTAAGAATTTATCTACCAACATTAATTCACTTTTGATATTTCGCCTTTTTCAAAAGATTTAATTCTTTACAAGTAACGGCAATGATACCAATAAAAGTTCTAACAAAAAATTATCTAAATCCAATAAAAGTCAAAAAAAGGTTTACACTAAAGAGAATGAGCAAAATAATAAAAAAAAAAAAAATCCTCTAAAAACAAACCCTCATCACTCAACTGAAACATTTATTTTCATGGTATCTTTAGATACCTACTGTATGTATATTTTTTTTTTTTAATTTGAAAAGTCCTATAAGAATGAATTAGCAATAATTATTCCTAGACCTTCAGAAAAATGTGAATTCCTTATTTTTAAGGAAATCCTTATCCCTACATAAATTTGTATCCTTCTCAACAAGAAATACAAAAAAAAAAAACCCCTAAATAACTCCCATTGAAGCTATCCTATTTTAAACCTCATTCCAGTTAATCTGGATTCTTTATTTGATTTTTGTTGTTGTTTTGTGTATTCTTTTCAAAATTAACGGTTAACCATCGATTTTTCATTATTATTAATAATAATTATAACAAAATTCATGGTTTGTTGCCATGAACCACCAATAACTTAGCCTTTAGGATAACACAACAAAATTGAGGCTATTTCTCCATAAATTTGAATTTTAATGGATGCTCGATTGATTTTTTGTTTATTATATTTTTTTTTTTTTTATAATTAGTTTTATGATTATTATTTTCTTTTTTTTTTTTTTTTGTATCTAATTGATTTTGAATGGCGGTTTTAATTAATTGGACGAATTTTGATCTGAGAAAAAAAAAATGGAAATTATATTCAATAGACATTTATTCTAAGAATTTTTGTTTGAGAATATTTTGTTTGGAAGACAAAGTCATTATGAATTATAAACTCACAGACTAATTTGTATTTTGGTGAAATTGATTTGTTGGCAAGTTTCAATAATAATTCTTGTTCCTTTGGTGTACGTACATTGATGTTTTCTTGAATTTGTAGGACTAAGTGTATTTTTGTTTGATTAATTTAAGTGTAAATGGTGTCTAGACATGAAAAGGAAAACAAAATTCTATAAAAATTATTGCAAATGGAACAATATTTTGTCGAAAAGTCTATAATTTATGTTTTTTGGTTGTTGTTGGCCAGGATAAGGGATATAATGTTGAAGGTGTTGGGGTTTATTTAACTAATAGATGCGTGTGTTGGAATTGCTTTTCATGTACCTTCATTGTACAAAATAAACTTGGGCTTAAATTATTAGCTTCAAGTATAGAATATATATTTTTTTCTGTTTTGTTTTATGATTTGTGCCTTTTGGTCAACTGGAGGAATATAATGTACATTTTGTTCTTATTTTAAGAATTTTTGCTAAACGATTTGTGAAATTATTAGCCGTAAAATAAAAGTCACGCAATTTGTATTTTCTTTTTTTTTGTTTATGTTGATAACACTAATCCTTAACTTACTCAATTCATGTAGTTATTATACACCCAAAAATTCAAACTAACAAAAAAAAGCATAATATTTGAAGTGATTGTTCGTTTTTTTTTTCTCCAAGGACATGAATTATGGCAGAATAATTGATTTTGGTCTAGAAAATGAAATAACTATAATCATAATTATTGAGGTCTGTCAAAGAAATAAATTATCCAAAATAATCCAACTATAATGATATTTTATTTAGATTAGATGTGTTTTTTGACACGTCACCAGTAATAATTGTGAGTTTTATTTTTGGATTTTTTTTTCTGAAAATAACTCAATTAACAAGTTTACAGGATAGTTTTTTTTTTTGTAAGATAGATGGAATGAGCATTTCATTCATCGTATTTTTGATTTTTATAAAAAATAAAACATTGCAAAGTACATTGAAACAGAAATGTAGCATTTCTGACAGTTTTTCCTAATTCTCGGTTCTATACAAAATTGGAGGTTAAGTTTATAATAAAGAGTTTTTTTCTTGTGATTTTTTGTAATGTAATTTGTTTTTGCATTACTTGCTTACTTACTTAGGTCCTCAGACCTTAAAATGTCCGTTGTGATCCCCTTAAGGGGCATAGGGCCTCCACTACTCCTACGCGCCTTCGTGTACGGTTTCTGGAAATATAACGTAAGTTCTCTCCAACTCTTCCCCAGCTGTGCAGATTCACTTTCGACTGTCCTGGGCCATGTGCTTCTCGGCCGACCCGACCCTCTACCTGCCTGTGTGAGTGGGTTCCATTGCATCGCTTGGAAAGCAATGCAATTGTTGCCTTTTCGAAGCGTATGACCAATCCACTGCCACTTACGTCTGCGAATAGTACTGTCAATGGCTTCTTGACCCGTTCTTCTATGAAGTTCTTCATTAGAAATACGGTTGCATGTTACTTGTGACAGTTGTTCAGATTTTCTAAGTGCTGCACCCATACAGAAGCACGGATTCAACATTGGAGCGGAACAGTCTCAGCTTGGTCTTTAAGCTTATATCGTTGTTTCTCCATATTTTGGACAGCATTCCAAAAGCAGCCTTTGCTTTTTTGATACGGCTGTCTACATCTTGTTCGGTTCCGCCTTTGGTAAAGACAAAACTCCCAAGATATTGAAAGTCTTCTACTTTCTCTACCGGTTGTCCAGAAATATTGACTTGAACGGATGAGTTACTTCCGAGGCTGATCATTTTTGTTTTTGCCGTGTTAATTTTCAGCCCCACGATTTCTGCTTCTCCCTCCACCCTTGTTGTCATTTGATGGAGATTCATGATCCTATAAGAGAGTAAGCATACGTCGTCCGCGTAATCCAGATGTTTTAGTTGGGATGTTAGACTCCATTGAATTCCACCATTTCCGTTTAACAGGGCTGCACGCAGCACATCACTTATCACTAACAGGAAAAGTATTGGCGACAGTATGCAACCTTGTCTGACTCCACAATGGACTTCGAATTCATCCGACAACCTTCCTCTATGTAAAACGTGACATTTGCATCCATCGTAGGTTGCTTTAATAATAGCGATTAACTTATCTGGAATGCCTCTCCTGCGTAAGGCAATCCAAATAAATTCTCTGTTAACACTATCAACTATCAAACGCTTTTTCAAAATCAATGAATAGCAAGTGAAGTGGTGATTGATATTCGACGCACTGTTCAATAATGATCCGCAAGGTGTTAATGTGGTCAACACAGGATGAATCAGTGCGGAAACCTGCTTGTTCGGCGTCGAGTATGTGTCTTCTAGATGTTCTTTTATTCGCTCTAATTTAATTTTTGCTGCTATCTTGGCAATGGCAGGCAGAACGCAAATCCCTCTCCAGTTTTCACACTGCATCAAATCTCCTTTTCTTCGGGAGCTTGACGATCATTCCCTTTTTCCACTCCTCCGGGAAGCACTCAGAATTCCAGGCTCTCGTTATGAGTGGATGTAGTAGCTCACTCGATGTCGTTGGTGCTGCTTGTACGAGCTCTGCAGGAATACCGTCAAGTCCTACCGCCTTTTTGCATTAGTGTGTAAATAATGCTTTTTGTTTGCTCGCTTTGCACACTTCAAAACTGTTCCTTATTTTTCTAAATTGTCAGAATTCTAAGCGGAATTCTAATGAGTTTTGAATATATTACATTTATTTTAAGGTACATTTAAATATATGTTTTAAGCCAATGCAAGAAGAATTGGCTAATACCATGGGGTATGCACGTTTCCAATGAAACAATGTATAAAATGAGTCATTGCTAACCCAGAGGTGCGGATTCTAGTTTCACTGTCGCCGAACAAAGTTTTAAAAAAAATATCTACACTTCCAACATTTTTTGTTTACCGCAGAATCAGTTCAATATAAATTCGTTAGGTCGAATGAATGCCTAAATTCAAATTTGGATTTTTGAGATGTGGGGTTTTCGGACTTTTTTAATCGTGGTATTTCAATTCTCGGCAATAAATAACTGTTATTTTTGTTTGGGAGGGGGGCACACCATAAATTAGGATTTGTTTTTATTATTTTGAATAAAAACACGTATTAGTATTCTAAAACAGCGCCATCTGGCGTAGGTCGGAATTCTGACTCAATAATTTTGACAACAATTCTAATACATATTTAAATTTTTGTTTCTTCATAGGAACGCTTGAAAATGACAAACGTAAGTACAAAACTTATGGTAGTGTAGGGCGGTGATAGTTCAGACACGGGGTAAGTTGGTTCACGTGAATTTCTAAGAAACTATAAGTCCTACTTGAGAACGACCATTAGGGTGGTCCACTTTTTTAGTTTGTACATTTTCTATTTATTTTTTGCACCTGTATTTTGCATTAAACATGTAAAATTTCAGCTTATTAAGCTCAACACGAACTGAGCGCTCAACGAGCTTAAAGATTATGCGTTAATACTCTTCTAACCCGGTTGGTACTTACATCTCTTATTAAAATGTACTACAAGAAAATTAAATTCAGTTCAGTTGAGAGATCACATAATTATACTTGAAAACATCCATAGACCCTCAAAATTTCAACTTATTGCTCAAAAACTGTTTTTGAAGTTTGTCGTGTTTTTACTCTGTCATTTCTTATTCAATATAAGGTTTGTTTACAGTTTTGAAAAGATAATAACATGTAAATTTAAAAATATTTTTAAAATATGTATGTACTTTTGCAGTTAGACTTTAAAACTGATTGGATCTAAAAAAATGCATGATTTTTCCTCATTTTTGAACATTGAAGACCGTTTTAAGCAATATTAGGATTTCGAAAATTTGTATTTTTTACTTTACTTTTATTGTCCATTTTCTAATGAATCAAATGAGATATCATTTATTAAAATCTGTTGAAAATTGTAGACGATACGATTTTTTTTTAAAGATGTCGATTGTTATCTTTTGAACAAAATACATAATTTACTCATATTAGTCCAAGCGACAACCGTCGGATTACTTAGCTCATAAGGTTATAGATTTAAATTAGTGCCAAATGAAAGATAAGTTGATACTGAAAATAAACACAATAGGGTTGCCTTTTTCAAAAAAAAGTGCAACATCGTGGCAACCCTGTTTGAATGAAAAAAAGTTTATTGATGCTTCAAAGGTGATGAGTGTGTTCTTCCCATTGGTTTAGGAAGCCTTAACTTTGAGCATATGTTGGTATTGATGTGTGCAGCAAAATAATGGGTGTGGATGTAATGATTTTTTAGTTGACATACATTCACACAATTTTTCTAAGAACTAAGATTCGGATTCTAAGGATTTTTAAATTACAAATCGTGTTAATTTTTTACGACTGAAAATAGTACCGACCAATACCAATTAAAAGCTTTTGGAAGTTTTGTTTTACGAGTATTCTGATTTTAAGTATATTTTCAAAATCAAAATCAAAATTTTGCAATGAAATTAATATATTTTTTTCTCAAAGACTACCATCATTCATACTTGATACTATGACCTATCATTTTGTTTTAATTTCTTTTTGAAAACTTTCTGCTCAAGGACCTTATAATGAAAACACCCACAACTCTTAGCTGTATCAAGTTAAAAACAAAAAAAAAAAAACACTCCCCTGTCTTGCAATACAGTTCTTGGTAGAATACAATGACAGGCAGACGCATTCGCTGTAACATTAATATCTGAATTCCAGAAAATCCAAATCTTGCCCTACCAAAACAATAACACAAGTTAAAAAAAATTCAGACTAAAGGTTTTTTCGCTTTTTTTGTTTCTGTGAAAAACTTTATTTTCTGATTGAAGGGAGTTCCTGTCGAATTTGATTCCTTTACTATTAAGGTATGCCACTATTTCGTATCTGCTTCTATGCGTCATTCACTCATTCATATCCCCTCGAAATTCACTTGACAGATTTTTCACATTCTATTCGAAAATACAAAAAAAAATCTATTCTATTTTTAGTTCAAAATCCATTTACTTCACTAATAGTTGCTCTCTATACCATAGCATCCATCAACCTACACAGTTTTCGGTTAAAGAACTCAAATACCAAAGAATTACAATCTCCAAGGTAATTGCTTTCGCTTTTTCAATTATATTTTCTGCAGCAGTTGTTACACTTGGTTCGGAGTCTTTTTTCACGTGTTTTTTTTTTGTTTTTTTCAAATTCAGTCTTCAATTCTTTGCTTTCATTGTGAACAATTTCGAGTCCTGATTGTGATGAATGACAAACATAGAAGCTTTAAGGTATAGTATAGGTGTACCTACAGAGATACATTTAAAAACCCAAACATCGCTATACCTACTGTGTTCTGCCTTTAGCAATTTCACAATGAGAAAAGACAGTTGAATGCAAACTTAAATGGATGGTTCCACCGCACCGTCTCATTCATTTATTTTTCCAACCTCCATCCAAAAAAATAAAAAATGGAAAATGAAAATAAAGAAAAGTTTATAATACGATTTTTTCTCAGCTCATACGTGTGTGTACCTTCTGTGCACCTCTCTATCTACTATAGGTACTCTGAAAAGTGTATACAATCCTTCATGGTGGTAGATTTTTGTGCTGAAATTACAACTCCTGCCATCCAGGACCACCAAAGGATTCTTATTCTGCGTACCTGATTATGTGGGTGGTTAACATGATGGGTTCTCCTTTCATACATCAGAGAGAGAGAGACACTATTGAAGTTGAAAACTTTTACAAATGTTCGCCTTGATGGTTGTAGGAAAGAAAAAAAAAGGATTAAAAAAAAAATATAAAAAAAAAATCAACTTTTTAATTTTAACATTTTTCATTAAAGTTTCTCACTACAACAACCACTACTACGACGTTATAGTGTATAGGTAGGTAGATCCTTTTTATACATGTAAAAAAAAAAAAAAAAAACTGCTAACCATGTAGCTCTTTGATGATTTCAAGTGATTTCAATTAAGTTAAGGGGCACAAGGGCGTTGATTAAATGTAATTTTTACCACTCAGCACAAGAGTATAGTTTTCTTCTTTTTATGTTATTTTTTTTTTATTTGAGGAAAGAAGTTTACGATGGATTCGTGAAAATCGAGTTAACTTGATGGTTGTTCATGTGGAAATTGATATATTTTTTTTTCTTATTTTTTTTTGTTCATTAAAAAAAACCGTTTGTAATGTTGTGAAACTTTTTTTTTGGGGGAAATTATTATTTTTGTGAATTAAATGAGTTCGACGTCATTATAAGCAGAGTCAAAGAAATTTATTATTTATTTGCGATATAATATAGGTACTAACGGGTGATTTTTTAAGAGGCTTAGAACTTTAAAAAAAAAAACACAAAAAATTCGAAAAAATGAATGAAATATTTATTTGAATCGATAGTTTGAACCTTGCAATTTAATGTTTAAAGATAATTTCATGCAAATATTGACCGCGGCTGCGTCTCAGGTAGCCCATCCGCTGAGTCCAATTTTGGCATACTCTTTCACACATATCGGCCGGTATCTCACGAATGAATGCATGGATGTTGGCTTCCAGTGCGTCAATCGAAGCGGGCCACAAAAAATAATCTATTGGTGTCAAATCGCACGATCTAGGCGGCCAATTGACCCGAAACGTGAAATTAACTGTTCACCGAACTCGCCTCGCAATTGCGCCATTGTTTCGCGTGCTGTGTGGCATGTGGCACCGTCTTGTTGAAACCACATATCATGCAAGTCAAGAACTTCCATTTCGGGCAAAAAAAAGTTTGTTATCATCGCTCGGTAGCGTTCACCATTGACAGTAATGCTGCGATTCGCATCATCTTTGAAGAAATATAGCCCAATAATGCCGCCGGCCCATAAACCGCACCAAACAGTGGCTTTTTCGGGATGCATTGGTAGCTGTTGCAATGCTTCTAGCTGCTTCTTCACTCCAAATGCGGCAATTTTGCTTATTTACGTACCCATTCAACCAAAAATGAGCCTCATCGCTGAACACAATTTTTCGATAAAAAAGCGGATCCTCGGCCAGCTTTCCAAGAGCCCATTCACCAAAAATTCGGCATTGTGGTAGGTCGGCTGGCTTTAGTTCTTGCACCAGATGGAACTTAAAAGGCTTTACGCCCAAATCCTTCCGCAAAATTTTCCACGTAGTGCTGTAACAAAGGCCTAACTGCTGGGAACGGCGCCGAATCGACAATTCGCGGTCTTCTGTCACACTAGCTGATACGGCCGCAATATTTTCTTCACTACGCACAGTACGTAAACGTGTTGGTGGTTTAATGTCCAACAAAGTAAATTTGGTGCGAAATTTGGTCACAATCTTCCGAATAGACTGCTCAGAAGGTCGAGAATGCCGACCATAAAATGGAAGCAGCGCGCGATGAACATTTCGAACCGAGCACGAATTTTGATAGTAAAATTCAATAATTTGCAAGCGCTGTTCATTTGTAAGACGATCCATGGTTAAATTGCAAACCAAACTGAAGCTGTTTGACAGTGACACAAGGTACTAAACACACGTCAGCTGTCAAAACCAGTGTTGCCAAAACCAAACCAGCTAAAAAATCACCCTTTACATATACAGATACGCTCTGACTCACTTGATTACGAAGAGGCATTTTTAATGCCTGTTTCTTAGACATTTCGTTAATTTGGCATAGCAAAATGGAACTTACTTACTTACTTAAGGTGGCGCTTACAATCCAGGATGGATTACGGCCTCAACCAACATGCCCCTCCAGCCAGTTCTGTCATTAGCTATCCGCCTTCAGTTACGAACTCCAAGTTGGTTGAGGTCGTTCTCCACTTGTGTGCGCCACCTGTTACCCGGCTTTCCTCTGATGCTTACACCATCAGGGACACAGGACAAAAAGTCACTCAAAGAATCTTTCTCTCAGAGCAACCAAGCAAGTTTGCATCCAAATCTTTTAACGCCCATGCTTCTGCCCCATATAGCAGGACCGGGAAGATTAAGGTCTTGTATAGCTTTTCCTTGGTTCTATGAGAGAGGGCTTTACTACTTAAATGCCTCCTCAGCCCGAAGAAACAGCGATTGGCAACAGTAATTCTCAGTTTGATCTCTTCACTGATAGCGTTGTAGACAAAGTAGACAAAGTCCTTGACTTCTTCGAAATTATAACTATTCATCGTGATAATTAGGCCGAGTCGTCGATGTTGAGTTGAGATAGCTTCGATACTTCGTTTTGTCTTCATTAACAGCCAATCCCATTTTTGCCGCCTCTGATTCACTACTGGCAAATGCACCAACCACAGCTCTCTTTATTCTGTCGATTATGTCTTTGTCACCTGCATAAGCAAGTAGTTGAACGGACTTTTGAAAAATTGAACTTTTTGCCCATTTGCTCCCCGGAACGTTCGCACATCTAAGATACTGGAAGCATGTCTGGCGTCAATCGCGATGTGATCAATTTGGTTGACAGTTTTTTGATCACATGACCGCCAAGTCCCCTTGTGTATATTGAGGTGTGGAAATTGGGTGCTCGCAATGGTAACATTTCGCCCTTCCGCAAAGTCAATCATCCTAGGTCCGTTATTGGACGTATCGGCATGTAGACTTTGCTTTCTAACTATCGACGTATGTACACCAAATATGGCGTTGTAGTCGCCAAGAATAATCTTGACGTCGTACATGGGGCACTTAAAACTCGTCACTATTTGGGTCATCCTTCTGTTCGACTGGTGCGGGAACACAGATCAGCGTCACGTTTTGAAATTTTGCCTTGATGCGGATTGTGAAAAGGCGCTCGCTTACAGCGTTAAAGCCCAAGACTTCTTGCCTAAGTCTTCACCTTATTACAAAACCGCACCCAAACAGCCGCTGAGGCTGCTCCTTGAAGCACCTCCCATGGTAGATGTCACACGATTTCATCCGTCGCATGTCCTCTCCATCCCATCGCTCCTTCTAGATAGCTTTAACGTCAGCCGTTAGCCTATCCAGGTTCTCCACTATTTGTTCGACTGCACGTGGCCTGTATAAGGACAAAACATTCCACGTACAGATCCGAATTTCATTGTCCTTGTTTCGTTTTCTGGGTTCGTCAACATTAAGTTCATCCGTATCCGAGGCATGTTGTTGTTTCTGAACTATTTTTTTTTCGTGGTAGAAAAGTTATACCTTCAACCTGGAGGACCAGACTCTTAGTTAACTCCAAGAGTGGGGAGCCGGTTAAAACCGCTCCTTATCAGCCTGTGCTCCGAATGTGTCGTAGTAGCCCGTATAAGGTGTTCACTAAGTAGTTCAGCCTAACTGGAACTGTAGAAGCCACCGTTGATTCTATCTGGGGAATTCCTCCGCTGTCGCCTTGATAGAAGGAGTTCGGTTTTACCACTTTAGCAGATATTTTAAACTAAAAAAATGTACGTTCTGATCAAAAATGTTGGGTTTCTAGACCTTTTATATGTCACCACCCCAGGCACCCTAGAATTTTCAACCCCCCAACCCAATCCTGTCGATAAATTAATACCGCCAGATTTTTCAATTCGATATATAAACCCTACCAATGGTAAAAAATTCTGAGGTGCCTGGGGTGGTGACTTATAAAAGGTCTAGAAACCCAACATTTTTGATCAGAACGTACATTTTTTTTCATTCACGTTCTTAGAGTTCGTTATAATTCTGAATCTAAAATTTGCTCTCGGCCTAATTAATTTGATTCATAAACAACACAATTTTTTAAACATTTCCTAGTTATTTGCACGTACTCAAGTTTAAATCGTAACTAGAAATATTTCGTATTTTATTTATAATAAAAGTGAGTCTTTTTCTCAGCAAATAAGTTTAAGACATAAAATTAGGACAAAAAAAGTCAAATAAAAAGTTTTTGTCTGTTTTTCTTTTTTCTCTAATAATGGTCCAAAATTTCCCCGAAATGAAACAAACTCACAAAATGGAAATCTGAATACCAACTAAACTCCCACTTTGAAAAAATATTAAAATCATTTTTTTTTGAGTGTTTTCTTCTCTGTCCATGAACTTTTTTAGAAAATCAATTTTATTTTATATTCAAATGCTCTTTTATTTATTCCAATTTGATCACACTCATCACAGTTAGACTCTTTCAAAACACGTGCTATAATTTAATTGAATTCATTATCCTTCGCCCGAATGCCAATTTTTTTTTTTTTTTTGTTAAATAAAATAAAATGTATCTCATCAGTATTCTCTCTGACGAAAAAAAAATACATGGTATAAAAAAATAATTTCAAAAACAAATGCAAAATGAAAGATAAGCTCAAACCCTCTTAACAAAGTAAATAAACCAGAGATACAAAATAAAATGTGTTGTTTTTTTTTGTTTAAATAAATAAATACAAAAAAAAAAGAAGAACATAAACAAAAATAAATTTCCATCTCAACTTCTTTTCCAATCAAATTCAAATTGATTAAAGTCCGTCATCGTCATTCTACCCACAAAAACGGATAACTCAATTTGTATCGTCCTGATGGTGGAATTCATTCGTGTCCTGTTTCCGGTGCAGCTAGGCGAACAAAGATAATAGCGTAACAAAACAATTCTTCACGTGAATAAAAAAAAAAAATTGAATTTGAATAAATGACAGAGAATAGTATAATATATTAATTTACACTGCAAATGAATAAAATAGGTACTTTGTAGGGCAAAAATTATTCTAAAGCTGCATTTTGTTGCAGTGTCTTGTTTCGATGTTTTAATTTCTAGTAGGTACATTCATTTGCGGAGTTTGAAAAATCGGTATTTTTATGGATTTCGATGTGCTATTGCCGAATTTAAATTTTTCCTTCTCGTATCTTTGCCACTATATGGGAAAAATGGCTCCCAAAATAATGACGACTGTAATAATGAACCGATTTTGAATCTTTTGGCCAAAACTTTTTTGTTAAGATGTATACAAAAAAACTAAAAAATACTTCCCCTAGATTTTTCGGATACAAAGCGATTGCCGTAAGTTTTATGAAAACCGGTCCATTATTACGGTCGTGCCTTAAGTCCAAAGTTTTATTTTAAATTTTTTTTTGGACGATTTTGGATATTTTGACCCAAAACTTTTTTTCAGACGAATAAAAAAAGGTAAAAAATATCATCCGTAGATTTTGCCGAGACAAAGCGATTGCCGTAAGTTTTATGAAAATCGGTCCATTATTACAGTCGTGACAAAAGTCCAAAGTTTTATTTAATTTTTTTTTTTGATGATTTTGAATCTTTTGGCCAAAACTTTTTTGTTAAGACAATGAAAAAAAGCTAAGAAATATTGTTCTTAGAGTTTTTCAAGACAAATCAATTGCAGTTTATTTTTTTATAATCGGATAAGTTTTACGGCTTTGGTGGCTGTTCAAACTTCAGCGAATAAATAGTTTTTTCTGTTGTTGGGCGCCATTTTTCAATATGGATATGGATGTAAAGCGGAATAGTTGCTAGTTGACAAAGTTTAAATTGAAAAAGTAAGTGCAAATCGAAATCTATAAAAAATATCCATTTTCAAAACTCCTAATTTTTGAACAACCAAATAACTGTACTATTCTTCATTTTGAAATAAATTGAATACAAAAAAGGGTAAGGAAGGGCGGAAAATGATTGTTTTTTAACTTGAACTACATCATTGTGCACCTATTTAGTCAATTTGCAATGTACCACGCCCATAAATCAACCCTTAATAGATAGACACCTCTACGTTAAGCCCTTACAACACTATACTGTTCACTAATGCAACCCAATAAAACATTCAAATACACATACACTAATACACTCGCACACACACGTCAAGTATTGGTAACCCAAATGAATTGAAAATCCGCAGACAAAGCTTTCACTCGTGTCAAAGGATTAATTGTCGCCTACTGTCACAAATAATTAGTGTCGACTTTACGGTTAAGGTTTCACATAAAAATGTGTAAAGTGGCAAATAATGCAAACGACAGAATAAAATTGCGAAAAAAAAACACTCAGAAAACAGATAAAAATAGAAAACACGTAGGTAAAGTGAATTGTTGTGTGCCCATCCCGGGGAATGGGTGGGTGTAGGTGGTAGTGGTTTTGGTTGGGGTCTGTAAAACAAAACCCAACAACTTTACATCAACAAGATTAATGAGTGTGTGATGGGGAAGAAGACACTATAAATGGCTTAGCTCGAAATAGTAATGGATGATGTCGAACTATACAGTGAGTGTAGGTGGATTCGATATACTTTAGGTATATGAAATTTGTCGTGTTGATGTTTTTCTTTTTTTTTTCTCAACTAGGTACTGCATCAGTCTCTGTCAAATGAAGAAAAATCAAGAGCTTTTAGCTGGAAATTACTTTAAAAGCCTTGTCCATATTCCTCGGGGAGTATACCTACATACGATTGTTTTTTGTTAAAAAACTGTTTTTGATTTGGGTTTTTTTTTTTTTTAAATGTGCGTAGGTATTTGAATCAGATGTATGCTTTTATAAGAACAAGTACTATAAGTATATACGAGTATCTACTTACTTGCAGAATCATGCGGATTCTTTGTGAAACGCTATTTAGGTTTGCATTGCGTTTGATTTTTTTTTTTCATTCTTAGTAATTGGGAGATAGAAGAACATCAACAACAGAAAATGTGAAGAAACTTTTTTTCACCCAAAGGCTTCTGTGAAAATCAATTGGGAGTACCTATTAACCTTGTATCACGATTGCTTATGAGGCTCTGGCAGATAAACGAAAGAAAAAGTGTTTCCCTAAAAACATCAGGGTGATTCTAAGTGTTTAATTTGCTGTAAGATATAATTGGAAAATTGAAAAACCGTATTAACACAACCAAGCCTCCTTCAAACACTTTCAAAATTCTTGAAAAAACTATCGATTTTTCCACTTTTTAACTGGGATGGTAAATTTTAATTCCAAATTAACTTGCTCCATTCGGATGAGGACCAGCTCAGAAGGTGGAAGGAACACTTCGCTTCAGTATTAAACCGTGTGTTCGCCAGCGATGCCCATACAATACCTGATAACCCGTCCGAAGCAACAAGTGTCCGAATTCGCACCACATCTCCCAGTAGAGAAGAGATAATTGCCGCAATTAAAACACTGAAGAACAACAAGGCGGTAGGACTTGACGGTATTCCTGCAGAGCTCTTACAAACAGCACCAACGACATCAAGTGAGCTACTGCATCCACTCATAGAGAGAGCCTCGAGTGCTTCCCAGAGGAGTGGAAAAAGGGAATGAACGTCAAACTGCCGAAGAAAAGAGATTTGATGCAGTGTGAAAACTGGAGAGGGATTTGCGTTCTGCCTGCGGTTGCCAAGATAGCAGCAAAAATTATATTAGAGCGAATAAAGGAACATCTAGAAGACAAACTCCTGTGTTGACCACATTTTAACACCTTGCGGATCATTATTGAACAGTGCGTCGAATATCGATCACCACTTCACCTGCTGTTCATTGATTTTGAAAAAGCGTTTGAGAGTGTTAACAGAGATTTTATTTGGATAGCCTTACGCAAGAGAGGCATTCCAGATAAGATAATCGCTATTATTAAAGCAAACTACGATGGATGCAAATGTCAGGTTTTACTTAGAGGAAGGTTGTTGGATGAATTCGAAGTCCATTGTGGAGTCAGACAAGGTTGCATACTGTCGCCAATACTTTTCCTGTTAGTGATAAGTGATGTGCTGCGTGCAGCCCTGTTAAACGAAAATGGTGGAATTCAATGGAGTCTGACATCAAAACTAAAACATCTGGACTACCCGGACGACGTATGCTTACTCTCTCATAGGATCATGGATCTCCATCTAATGACAACAAGGGTGGACGGAGAAGCAGAAATCGTGGGGCTGGAAATTAACAAGGCAAATACAAAAATGATCAGCCTCGGAAGTAACTTATAGAGAAAGTAGAAGACTTTCAATACCTTGGGAGTTCTGTCTCTACCAAAGGCGGAACCGAACAAGATGTCCACAGCCGTATCAAAGAGGCAAAGGCTGCTTTCAGAATGCTGTCCAAAATATGGAGAAACAACGCTATAAGCTTAAAGGCAAGCTAAGACTGTTCCGCTCCAATAATGAATCCGTGCTTCTGTATGGGTGCAGCACTTGGAAAATCTTAACAACTGTCACAAGTAACCTGCAACCGTATTTCTAATGAAGAACTTCATAGAAGAACGGGTCAAGAATCCATTGACAGTACTATTCGCAGACGTAAGTGGCAGTGGATTGGTCATACGCTTCGTAAAGGCAACGATTGCATTGCTGGCCAAGCGATGCAATGGAACCCACTCACACAGGCAGGCAGAGGGTCGGGTCGGCCTAGAAGCACATGGCGCAGGACAGTCGAAAGTGAATCTGCACAGCTGGGGAAGAGTTGGAAAGAACTACTTTATATTTCCAGAAACCGTACACGATGGCGCGTAGGAGTAGTGGAGGCCCTATGCCCCTTAAGGGGATCACAACGGACTTTTTAAGTTCTGAGGACCTAAGTAAGCAAGTAAGTAACAATTTTCCGTTCTTGAAAATGATTAACAATATAAAAATTGTTCTATAAAGAAATTGATTGTTATACTGACACTTTGATTTCTTAAAAATTAAGAATTAGTTATTGCTCCAAGAACTTTTTGTTTTTAATACACAATCTTACAACAATGTACATAAAGTTCTTGGGATAATAATGATTTTTTGTTCTGAGTGCAGAACCTTTATGTTTTTTTGTAATTTTCTCGTGAGTTACCTACTGAACGAATTTCGATGACAGTTTTTGATCAAAAAGTTTTAAACAATTTTTATATTATTTAATCGATTTTTCGAAAACGCATTGCATTAATATTTTTCATAAAAATGATATACCAATTTTTTTCTTAGCAAGCATCTAACGATTTTAATGTTTTTCCTATTTTTTTCTTAGTTAAATCAAATGTAGTACGGTTAAAATAGGTGTTAAATAAAAAAAAAAAATGTTACCCTCAAGAAACTTGGCAAAAACTTTACATTTGCAATAAAATTGAACAATCAAAAGAGACCATAAAATTATCTTGGGTAATTTTTTGGTGGTAAAGAGGGAGGATGTGAAGACTAAAAAAATAAATTTAAAAAATGCCCCTACGAAATTTTAATATTAATATAAAACATAAACGTTCTTCTTTTTGCTCTTCGTAAACTATCACATAGCTGCTTATGTTGAACATAAACTTATAAACTTGGCTGCAAAAATCGTCTTCAAACCAAAACATACTTTTCTAAAGGATTCAGGTACGCCGAATTCAAATCTGAAGTTAAAATTACTCTAGCTTCTAGCACTTCAAGTCTTATGGTAATATATGTATATGTTCATATGTCAAAAACACGTTTTTTTGTACATTCAGGTCTTAAATCTCCGTCACCAGAAACAGTATTGGCCTGTGTAATAATATATCAAAACTTACTATCAGACAAACGTGCCATACTCTTAACTTCAAGCATGAGTAAAAATACAAGTATTTTCCACCTAGAACTTCAAGCTTATTGAGTACCAGAACAATAATTCTTCGGCTTTTGTACTCAAAAATTTCAGATACATGTATCGTTACTAGTACTTGTACTTTTTAACTTAAAAAAAAATACTTACAAATGAGGAATTAATTACTTAA
Source organism: Meliscaeva auricollis (assembly GCA_948107695.1). Classification (NCBI taxonomy): domain Eukaryota; kingdom Metazoa; phylum Arthropoda; class Insecta; order Diptera; family Syrphidae; genus Meliscaeva; species Meliscaeva auricollis. Next base: position 45,189,197 of record OX403619.1, on the reverse strand, counting down.
GTACTTCAAAATCTGTACTTAATTACTATTTAATTCCTAAAGTACTTATAAATACATTGAAGTACTGTGTTATTCTCTTGGTATTTCCGCAATTTTACTTCGTTTACAGAAAAATTAAAGACTACTCAAAAAAATTTATAAAAGACTAGGAATAGAAAATGTACTGAATATTACCTAATTAAGTACAGATTTTAAGTACTTATTAATAAATTCCTCATTGGTAAGTACTTTGTTGTACTATAAAAAAAAAACAGGTACAAATTTTCAAAATAATGGTAGTGTGATCGTCACCAGGATAATACCCCCATGAATAGAAAGTATTTAAGCTTAAGTGTGAAACAAATTTGTGTATTTATACAACAATTATTTCTTTACCTCTAGGCAAACTAGGTTCAGTGCAAAACCAAATTGAACGGACCTTAAATTTGCATTTGTTCAAATTTATTTTTGATCAAAATATAATTTCAATTGAATTTAAACCATCAATTCGATGAACTCAATATTGAATATCTTTAAAATTAATTCTTATTTCATTTTTCTACTTTCAAGTTCCAAATAGAAAAATGTTTATCTTCTAAGAACACGAACGAAACCAAACAAAAATCCCTATATTTATCTCGTGCTGCTTAGCAAGAAAAAAAGTATAGGCAAAACCATAACATGCGCTGCGTGTGAAACAAGGAAACAGACCTTGAACTATGAACTGGTAAGCCATAATTTATTTTCGCCTAAATACATTTACAAAATGTAGGTATATACGTTCTTGTGTACATATTGAAAGCTTATTTGTGCTATAAAATACCTATACTCAACTCAACTCCATGCTTATTTCCAGGATATATATAATAATAAGCCGGCATGATACAAGAACGTGGCAGATATTATTGACAATGAGATAACCGATAAACGTTTGGTTTTTGGTTTTTCTGTCTTTTGTAGATACCGCAACATTAATAGTGATGATGTGTAGGTATTTGTGAGGGATAAATGTGTTGATAATAAAAACAGATACTACCTACTAATAATATATTGAGAGAGTGTGTTAATTGCGAAACAGAATAGAACTAACAATAAGTCTTTTTTCGAGGAAAATTGTAGGGAATTTTTCCTGCAGAAATGAACTGGTTAAGGTTTTATTTTGTTTGGAATGCACGACTGAAAGTTGAACAATGAGATTTTATTGAAAGCATTTATTTTTAAACTAAATTTCGTTGAACTGAAATGCATATTCTTCAAATGAAATTCAAAAGCATGTGAGATACTGAATTAAAAGACCCTTCCAATATATTTTACACTATTCTTACTAAAAGATTAAAAATATGTCGAGGATTTCCATTTTCCATATAAAGCTTTAAACCTTTCTTTAGAGTACATATAGGTACCTGCTGCTGCTTCAAATGAATTTCTCGAGAACCTTATGATATTTTACTGTATGGGCTTATAAATTTCATTTTCACCTACTCATAAATCGTTTCATTCAATTTCGGTATAAATGGATTTAACGTAAATACTTTATTTATTTATTTATTTTTTTTTTTCTGAATTTATATAGAATTATGGTGAAACTATTTAATATTTTGAAAACGGTATTTTACCAAGAAATTTTCGTTTTAAAAATTCAAACATACAAAAGTTCTAGCAAATTTACAGAAAAATTGCTGAAGTAGTTGCAGTACGCAGAAAAAATAGTACCTACCACTCAGTAACAAGAAGATTCCCCCTATTGAGCTCTTTTACTAAGAAATCATATTAAATTGAATGAATAAACAAAAATATTTCCATACAGAAACCTTTTTGATATCATAAAAAAAAAAATCTTAATAAAATTTAAATAAGATTTTCATATATTTTTGCACTTGGCACTTAAAGAACAAATTGGTTCAAGAGTTTTTATTGCAGAATATGATTCCTTGCCACCAAAAGTATGCTTAAACCAAAAATGCTAATAAATCCATTGGTGCATTTATGAGAAAACGGCAACACTGGTCGCTTTTCAGTTTTATGCATTTATCTCTTGAACGAAGCCTTATTTTAACATGGTACAAGGACACTTTCAAAGAAAATTAAATTGCCTGTCAAAATTATTTGATTACAAATTTAAAAAAAATTAATTTTGACATAAATTCTAACCTACACTTAGAGAAAAAAATAAAATAATGAAGATTTTAAATTTTTTTCCTAAATTATTTGCAATTTGGTTTCTACACAGGCACGTCCAAATTATCTACTAATGAAAAAAGTAGAGGTTAAACCCTTTGATATTATTTATTTATTTATTATTATTTGGGCAAAAATAGCAGGTGTATACCCAGTCAAATATTACCTTTTTTCTTAATTTATAACTTTTTTTGTTTGAAAGAAACAACTTTTTAATAAGGTAATAATCAATTAGTTCTTAGAGGTAGCTAAAAATGGCAAAAGTGATAGAAAACATTTGTAAGCAAAGTTTTTACAATCATCTATGAGAAATTATATTTGTTTTCTTCTCAGAGTGATAGTTTTAAAGAAATAATTATTTTAAGAAATTCGTCAAATACCAACAAAATTACGTGTCTTATTTTGGCGGAATCAAAAAGTTTTAATTTCAGAAATTGTAGCTGAAATTTTATGCTTATTTGTTGGGTCATACAAAAAATTGTATTTTGAGTTATTGAATTTTCCGCTAAAATAAGTCTGAAGTTAGCGGACAAAATTTTAAATAATTTAAAAAAATAAATAATTTTGGTTGGCCTCCAAATTTGTAGCTTTTTAAAAATGCTTACAAAAGTAACATAAACTTCGTTTTTGTAGCTACAATAGTTTTTTAAGTTATTTAAAATTCCGCCAAAATAAGACTGAAGTAAGCCAACAAAAGTATGAAAATTATTAGATATTAATTTGAGGTCTAAAATTGTAGCTTTTTAAATGCTAATTTGTTGCTCAAAAATAAATTTAAGAAAGTACTTCCGATCCGCTAAAGCCAATACAGAAAATTAAAATAAATGTTGTTTTTGATTTTTTTTTTGTCAGTAAATCTAGCTTTTGAAACCAAAATTTGTTTCCAAAATTTCATTTTTGCAGCTCAGGCACTTTTTGAAATATTCAAGTTTTTTCCCAAATTGGTAGCAGGCAGACTGGATGGAATAAGCGGTGGTGAAGGATCAAACTCGCATTTTTTTTTTTTTTTTGAAAAAAAAACTCTCCGGTTGATGAAGAGTATGTGAAAAAGACAATTCTAAAATGCAAATGGCTTATTTAATTGAAAGTCAAATGGCTTATTTAATTGAAAGTCAGAAATTCATCCTTCAGTTAAATTTTATATTCATTTTGTTTCGGTAAACATATTTTGAAAAATTAATTTTTAAACTCAAAATTTCAATTTTCTTATTTTTAAACTAACTTTTCTTAAAAGTTGTACGTTATTAAGTATTATTTTTAATCTTTAAATGCACTGCCTTATTAATTCTTTTAGTTAAGTACTAAAAACAAGATGCTTAAATGTATTTTAGTTTTTGAAATAAAATCAAAATAACCTAGAAACTGCCTTTTTTTGTAAGAAATTTGTTTTATATTTTCTACCAGATTGGATCTTAAGTAGTTTTCAATATGGATCACTATTTACAGGCAAGGTTGCTACTCTGTAAAACAATAATCTATATTTCGTTATATGCAGTTTTCTTCAAAAACTTAAGGCATTTACGCATCTATTTTTAAGTATTTGACTAAAAATAGGCAGGAGTATTTCAAATAAAAAAACGGTAGGTACTTAACCATGTAAAATCTTTTAAATAATAATAATTTAAACCAAAAAAAATTCTTTTTTTTTTTTTTTTGAAAAAAAACATTGAGTTTTAAAACAAGTTGTTCCCAAACTATTCACTAAAACTATTTTAGTGACACAAAACTCATCACATCAGTATTGGAGTGATCTAAATGACAAAAACCTAGTTTCGAAAAAAACACGTTTGAAGTTTCGATTTGGAACATTTTACACTTTAATTTTTGTTTTTATTGGTCCGTTTCATATTAAGTCAAAGAAAATTTTAAGAGAGGTTGAAGCCTTAACACACAGTTTATAGTCAAAAACTAGCCCTTCGTAGCTAAAAATGCCAATTTCTGAAATAAGCTCAAATATTTCGCAGTTTTTCGCAATTTTACCAAGGTTGCGTATGGTGCTCGAGATCGATAAATTGGAATAAACATCTGCTTAACATCACAAAAAATCTAGCAAAAAATTAAAACTACCGGATTTGACGCTTTTAAATGACAAAGTTCTTGAAAAACAGCGATCAGTTAAAATATGTAGTGACTTTAAAAATTGTCAGGATTGTACAAATAAGAAAAACAGTTTATTCAAAATTTTTACTTTATCAAAAAAAATCATGGAACAAAAAGAAAACACGTTTTTGAGACACTTTTTTGTGCGTGTGTGATTTTAAACATTTTTCTAACCTTCATTTTTTTTTTTCATTTTTCTCAGAAACTGGTCAGAATCTGAATTTTGAGCAGCAGGAATTTTGAAAGCACGATTTTGGCAAACAAAATTTAACCCAGTCAGAATTTTTATCCCAAAAATATAATTATGCAAAAACTGTTTGCTGTTATTGTCAACAATAGAGCCCAAAGGCTCCGCGAAATAATACCCCATGCGTCTATTCTGTTACTCCCTAATGGTTTGCAGCATGATCGCAGGATACAATTCAAATATTTGTTTAACAGTTTTGGGGTTTTTATTGACTAAAATAAAGTTCAATATGAAAATGAAAAATTTGGGCTTTATTTCATTTTTCCAAAAAAAAAAAATCACAACAAGTTGGGACCTTGTTTCATTTATTTTTTGGGCATTTTCTCATTTTGGTGGGGCATTTTTTCATTGGGGCATAATTTTATTATGAAAAAATACCCTAATTTGGAGCTTTATTTCATTTTTCTGGGGCCCTCTTTCGCGGAGCCTAATTTTTCTGTAATAAAACTAAAAGTAATGTTTAAATGTAAATTTATTTCTATCACCTATACTTAATCTTAATGCTAGTTAAAAAAATGCTTTTTAATGATCTACTTTATTCTATTTTCCTTTCTATCTCTCATAAAAAACGATTTCTTAGAGATTTTTTTTTTCTCCCTACACAAAATGTGAGATATTAATTAAATATGAGGTGAAAAAAAAAAAATACAAATAGAATTTAGTGTAAGAAAAATCGTTTTATCTTGCTTTTTTTTTTGTTTTTTTTTTCTTCAATAGATACGCCTAAATGCACAAAACGTGTTAAATTTTAGGACAACACACAAAAAATAATGGCAAGCAATTCTCTTAAATAATCGATTTCAAATAAAAGGCACGTGTGGCTTCTCGCCATTATATGGCTTAAACTTAAAAAAATAAAAGATAAAAATAAATAATAGATACAAAAGAAAAAAAAACAAAAAGAAACAACCATGAGAACCAAGGAGTAAGGAATCAGGATACATTTTTTGCCTCACTTTCCGGTAAAATGATACCTTTGAATCTATATTGGCATTTAACGGAATATTTTTTTCTCAAACACATCTCACTTTCCGGTAGCAACTCTTATGGGGTTCGTACCTATAGATTTTTTTCTTTTCTCTCTTAAGTTGCACAGTGCCGGGCCAAGGGGTTGTAGTTTTTGTTTTTCTTACTTTTGGTCCTTACTTGATGGGAAATTGCTTTCCGATAGCTGCTCTAAACTTTCTTTTGCTTACCGGAATTTGTTAGAAATGCCTCATTCGTAAGAAATACATATCTTCCTGTGCAAAAACAACCTATTTTGTTTTGAGTTAAAAAGAAAAATGCCAAAAAGCTGTGTGCTGTGTAAGGGCCCCAAGGACTTCCCATAGAAATGCTTTGCTCTTGGTTTATAAAAATCACAGATATCATAAACTATGTTCATATATTCCCGAAACATATGACTTTAGCGCCCTCTATGAGTCTTTTTTTATGTATTTTATTGCTCCAAATCCGGTACTGATCTCCCAGGGAGATGAATTCTTAAACATTTTCGACCTTTCACCGTTTTATTTCTATGAGAAGAAACACAAAAAAATCCAGCAATATAGTGCTTAACTCTCTTCACCAGTCGTGATGCCTCTGTATTATGAAACATATGGATATAAAACAACGAGAAGTATCCCATTGTGTTCCTGACAAACAAAATTGAGAAAAAAAAAAAAAAAAAAAATAGAAGCTTATGCCTTCACATGACCTAGAAAAACTAGGTTTCGTTTTTTTTTTCTTTTTTTTTTATTTGCTAGAGAGAATGAATGTGAGCACAGTTTTGAAATAGGGGATAAGGTAAAGGGGTGTTTTTTATTCTGAAACAAAAGGTTAAATAATAAAACAACACAAAGCAAGACTACACGGTTCATTAGTAGATTGAAAGATTTTTTCTTTTGGTTTCCGTTGGGGTTTAGCTATTTTGTTTTTTTTTTTTTTTTTTTCAGTTTTTTTTTCAAATTTTAATAGCGACCAAGTTGAGTTCCGTTTTTGTATTCGTTTTTTTTTATTCATTTTCCTTTTTAACAGGAAGTTTGACAATGAAAAACGAATATCGTTTAATAATTCAAGAACGGCACATTGAGTAGAAGTTTTTTTTTTTCTTTTGTTCAAGGACATTTAGGTATATGGAAAAAAAGTTTATAAATATTGTGACTGGAGAAGAAATCTCCAGACACAACACAAGATGAAGTTTGATTTTTTTTTCCAGAAATATTAAATTGAAAAGAATGAAAACTCTTTGAAGAAAAATGTGACCTTGATTATAAATCCCTTATACACATGAGACAAATAGAAACTTTTTCAAGCAATTGAACCTTTTTTTTTATTTTTAAATTCAAAACTACCGGAGAGTGCACCCCTCTACAGAGGGATAAGAAATAAGAATTATTATGAGGATGAAGTATTTAAACCGACAGAAGCCACGAAGTGAAATTTTAATACTGAAATATTGTAATCATAAAAGCCCTACACAGCTTACGCCAAGCCAAATAAACTGTCTCTGGAATTTGTGAGAAATCCTATAACTGGTGAAATGGATTCAAAAACACCCTGGAAGAATTTCCAAGAAGAGAATGGGGGGGGGGGAACCACAGGGTCACCCCCCCCCCCCCCCCTCTCCAAGAACTCAAAATTTATACAAGAAAAATGATTATGAAACGTGATACTTTTGCACTAAGTCTCACGTTTCATAATAATTTTTCTAAATCGAAGAAAATTTCTGCCTACTTATACTTTCCAAAATATACATGTACTTACAATTTTCTGTATAAGGTAAACACACAAATCTAATTTTTTTTTGAGCACTAACTCTTATGAATTGCAAGAGATGTGACAAAAGGCTATAGCATGTAACTTGTCTCAAAACCTGAATAAAACAAAACTACACGGGAGTAAGGGTCGACTTTCCCTCGATTAGGTGTGAGGGACAATTTTTCAAAAATGTCGCTAAAACCGGAATAAAATCATTAAAAACGGCAAATTATATTTTTTTCAAAAGCCAGATATCTATTCTAAAGTTGTATTTACCACCAGTTTTTGAAAAAAATTAACTTCAAAATAAAAAATTTTAACAAATAAATTCAATTTTTTGTGTTTAAATCTTGTAACTAAGCACTACGTTTGTTTTTAATACTCAATGCATTTATTAATTTTTAAGAATCTTCTTAATTGTTTTAAAGTTTTGAAAAAAAAAATCCAAAAATAATTTTGTGTATTTTTTTAAATAAAATAAACAATGTATCTAGTTTTTACCTTTTGCCTAAAGAATTGCACATGAGAACCCCTAAAAAAATTCAGTTTTCTTATTTCCTTGGAAAAATTTAAGGTTACGAATGTAATTCTTATTTTTTTTTAGAATTTGTTTATTTCATCATAAAAAGTCATACGAAAACCAAAGAAAACACGGTTTTGAGAAATTTTCCCATTCGTGCCATTGTCTTCGTGCGTGTCGTTGGCATTGAAAATTTGTAAAATTTTTGGTTAGTAAATCTTAGTTTCAAGGTTAAAATCTCAGCCATTTTAAATAAAACCTTCTTTTACCTACTTTTCATTAGAATCAAAGGAAAGTAATACTTATTTCTCAAAATTTAAGTTTTTTTTATAGAAGAATTCTCAAAAATTGTCTGCCAGTTGTATGGAAAAGTTTGGAATTACCAATCTTATTCTCGTATGTACTTAATTTTTTTGACTTTTTATCCATAACTTTAAAAAAAAAATAACAAACAAAAAATTTGCAAATCATCGTCAAAATTTATTGCTTCAGAAAAAAATCTAATAAAAATGTTCTATTAGTTATTGATTTTGTTGCCAAAAAAATATTAAAATCAGTACTCAACATTTCAAAAGTAAATACTAGCAGATTGATGTGAATTTGATGTTTATTTAATGCTAACTTAATTTTATTGCCATGTTTTGAGATTCAAATGCACTTTGAAAGTTAAAAAAAAAAAACAAACCATGCGCAGAAAAGACTTGCATAAAAAACGATGAATAGAAATCGAATACAAAATTTAAAAGACATGATTATTGCGATGGATTTTGACAGCTAAGTTTTCCTTTCTATTTTTGGGTTTCATTATTCTGAAAATCAATATCAATTCGTAAATTAATATTTAAACTAAAATTCCAAATTTGTGATGAATACATTGTCATTCTCTGTGGTTTTTATATGAAAAGTATGCATAGAAGAAGACTTAATTGGAAATGGTGTAAACATGGACTTAATCTTAGTTTTCGTGATCCTAAACTTTTTGCATTTACTGATCCAGTTATCTTGAGCCTAAGAAATGTCTAAAAAAACATATTTTTTCTGTGTTTCATGACGTTTTTATAGCAAAATTGACTAATTCTAAAAAAAAAACAATTAGTTTCAATATAAATCAAATATTCATACCCAATTTCAAAATCTTTTTATCACAACAAAGCTCAGCGATCTCTACCTACATAAAGAAAAATAGTGTCCTTACTCACAAGTCTAGCTCGGAAATCAATTTTTTTCAAATAAATTGAACTTACTAACTAACTTACTAACTCCTAAAATTGTTTAAGGCTCCAAATTAAGTTTGCCATTTGATTTAGTTTAAGACGAATTTAAAACAAAAATTGAAAATCGTTAGAGTCGCTATCTAAAAAAAAAAAAAAACAATTTTTTAACCTAAATATAAAAATTCTCAGACTTATTTAAAAAAAAAACGGTATGCCATTTTTAAGTAAATATAAGTGGATATCTAAAACCGAAATTTCAAAAAAAAAAACAAAATTACCAACCTGTTTTGGAAAATTTATGTTTTAAAAACAATTTTAGGATTTTTTTTTTACAAATCCGAAAAAAAATGAAAATTTTGATACTAAAAATATAAAAAATACAAAAAATCCTGGAGTCGCTTACGAGAAAAATAGAAAAACTATTAAAATAAAACAATATTTTTTTTCCAAAAGTACGGCCATTAAATTTGGTCGTAAGAAAAGCAGACAAACAGACAAAATTTCCGGACCCACTTTTCTTTGCATTCTCTATCATTGTAGTACCATTTTTTTTAAGAGTTGAAGAACGAAGAACTAGTCTATCAATGTTCTTGAAGAATGAAGAACATTGATACACTAGTGCCAATCCAGTTTTCATATGGCAAAAGTTGAAAAAATTATTAACAGGATAAGGGAGGTGGAAAAAGTTATGATAAATGGTAGGTACCTATATGAAAGGGGAAACATAAATTAACCACCAACAGATTAAGAAAAAGGGGATGGGTGGGCAATGTTTTTTCAAGCCCGAATAATAAACTTCTCTTCACAAAAGTTCAGACTAGTGTCGAAAGTTTTGCCGAAAATATGGGCTTGTTTCTGAAAATGAAATCTCTCTTTAACCAAAACATTACAAAAACATCCCAAAGTTCAAAATTCGATACCAGATTCGAGTTTAAGAAGTCAAAATCTTTTGCAAAGGTTTAATTTAGTTTCTATGATCACTCTTCGTTGTCATTTACGAAAAAATCGACCATAACAATGCGAGTTTTTGACAATGTTTTTCGTAAAAACTGTATTATTTTCTCACTTGGTCTTGAAAAAGTGGAACCAAAAATAAATGAACCTCAACATTTTCAAAAATCAAAAAATCTTTCGTTAACTTTTTTGATTAAAAATTAGGCTAATTTTTTTTAAATAAATTCTTCAAAATCACAAAAATTAATATTTCGCTAAAAAAAATACTTATGAGTAAAAAACATAGCAATGTCAGTTAAAATCAAGTTTCTTCAAAATCTAAATATTTTTCAAAAAGACAAAAATTAAAAAAAAAAAATCATTTTTGACATTTTCTCAATATTTTTGAGGTTATATAAAGAAAATATCTAAATTTAAGTTGTAGTTCTTTTTATTACCTGAAACTTTAGTCTTAAGTTTTATTCGATAGAAGGTCTATTATTTTTTTGAAATCGTTAGAATACACGTTTTTTCCCACCCATCCCACTTTTTCTACCACTCACCCCCTTTCCCCCAGACTGCTGGTGGGTGATTAATTATCGCTGCCATATACTTTTTTTCCTAACTTTTCCCACCATTCTTATAATTTATTTATTTTTTTTTTTAAATAATTGGCACTATGAATTATTGGCATATGAATTTCACTGGGCATTTGATTTCGAAACTAAGCTTGTATTTTTTTTTTTTTACTAGGCAAACCATTTTCTGGTTCCATTTGGATATTGTGATGGAATTTGTAATAGATTTGAATAGTTGCTGATTTGATTAATTTTGATTTAACAACTAAAATTTAATTTTGACCATCCCAAATTTGTATATTTTCCACTCCGTCTCCAAAATGACCTAAAAAATTGCTTTAAAAACTAAAAACTTGAGAAAATACCATACAAAATCTAATAAAAACATATTTTTTTTCTCTTTTCAGTAATTGCCATTTAACTTGCTTAAAACTTTTCTGAATCAACGCCAAAAGGTAAACCTAATTTAAATTCTTAAAATACACAAAATATTTGCGTAAGGAGCATTTTGATTTTTTTTTTTTGTTTTGTATTTTTGTTATAAAATTGCTTTTTCGGTTGAAAAATGCAAAAAGATGGGAAATGGATGGACCCAATACCTATAATTACTCAAATATTTTGATGCATCTTATATGCAAATTACCTTGTAAATATTCAAAATTTGTTTGAAAAGCTCTTTTTACCTTGAAAGTTGATATTTCTAATAAATCATTATTTCTAATAAATCATGGTAAATTGCGTCATGATCTATAATAACATCACTTAACATTTTTTTTTTTTTATTTCTCATCATGAAAAAAAAAAATCCTAGAGTTTTTATATAATCTTCTTAACTTTTAAGTCCCGTCATACACCAAAAAAAAAAAAAAACCAAACGAAAAAACAAAATTCCTACGTTTTTTTTTTTCTTAAATAAATCCTTGATATTCTGTTTATTTATTATCATCATCGGTCATGGTCATAAAATATAAGAAATATCTCAAACAGCACAAAAATCCCAGTCCAAGGATATTTATTTTCATCCTCACAGACTGACACAGATTTGCTCTTAAGTTGTCAGAAAATTATAATAAGTGTGCTTTACCTACCTACTTTACCTATCTACAAAAAAAAAAATAATTTGAAAAATATAAAAAAAAATATTCTTACACTTTTTGTATATAATAAAAGAATATAAACCAACACTTTTCTGTAGCTACCACAGAAACCCATCTATGGTGTTGGTCATTTTTGTTGGATTCCTTCCAGCAAATTTAATATAAATTTTCAAACCAAGGACATTTTCATATTTTTTCAAGAGAAAAAATGGGTTGAATAGATTGTTGGCTAGTTGCTTATCTAGAAAAAAATAATCTGTTTTAAGCAAGACACGATTTATAAAATTAAAGAGAACACAAAATAAAACAAAATGGCTGCAATATTAACTTTCGAAGAAAATAAAATACAAACATTTACCTCATAAAATGCAGGTTTCCAAGGTAATAGTTTTAAATTCTATCACTTTTAAGATTAGGACTTGTTTTTTTTTCTCTGACACTCAAAATTTATGAGTTTTTGAAAAATTATGGCACCATATAGGCTTACCAACATTCTGAAAACGGAAGCGGTAATAGAAAAATGCTTGACATTTTTGTTCCAAACAAACAAATTTCTTTCGAAATATAAACTGAGGAATGTTAAGTTAAACATTCTGCTCAATTAATACTTCCTGGAAATTTAATTCCCAATCGAACTGTGAATTCAATGTCTTGAGTTTGAAGGTATGTCGAGGAAAATATAAAAAAATACCATTTTCATTAGAATTAAATTGTATTATTTAAAAGATATTTTTAAAAATTTCCTGTAACATAATATTGAATACTTCCGAACCATCACAGACAAATGACATGTTAGGACAAAAAAAAATTTAAATTTCCAAAAAATAAAGTCAGTTTCGAATATCAACTCAACATAAAATACATTCGGCACATATGCTATTTCTAGAATTATGTTTGTATCCAAGTATTATCTTCTTTTCAAAATGTTTTTTTGCTTTAATTTTTTTGCCTCCTTCCAAGATTATCCGACGAGTGTTGACTGTGCTAAAAAACGCATGATTTGCTATTCCTGAAATCAATCAACTGTCATAGAAGTGTTGACTGTTGAGGGCTCATATAATTTGTTGTGACACTTCTCATCTTCATCAGTAAACTCTCATTTCCTCAAAAAAAAAAGACAAAAAAAAAGAAAGAAAAAAAAAATAATCCCAGAACCAAAGAAGCATATATACTCGTACTAAAAGATGAACCAATTTTACACTCGGCACGTATATTTTTGAAAAGAAGAAAAAAAAAAAACAAAATATTATCGTGTTGTCAATCTGCTTCACGAAGCAGCATCTGGGATATTTTGCTTCGTTGAATTTCTGAAATTATGGATATCTTCAAGAAGAAGAAGAAGAAAAAAAAAAGAAACACATTAAGCCTCTTTTAAGGAACCGTCATGGGATTGCATGTATAATTTTTTGTGAATACTTCAAAAATTATTTTGACATTTTTGCCATTCTTTTGTTCATTTGTATTTCGATTTTCCTTTTATTACAATTTAATTGAACATTTCGAAGGGTGTGGTGAAAAGTGTGGGAGCACATTATGTTTTTCGGAATATTAGTGCAGTTAAAGAAATTTATTTTTTCGTTTGGCTTTCCTTTGAATTAAACAAAAATCATTGAAGCAACTGTAACAGCCCATTTGTTTGAAACTTATTTTCATTTTCATTTTTCATAATTGCCGTTAACGAAAATGCTTTCCACATCGAAACTTCATTTCGTTTACTTGCAAATTCTATTGTTTGCAGCAAACGAATAAATAGTTTGCGAAAAACCTCTCCAGAATATTTTTTGTTGCAGAGAACTTTACTTTTGGTAGAAACATACAATTCATTGACAACAAATGATAACAGGGAAATGTTGATTTTTTTTTATATTTCGATAAATTGACATCTTTTGTGTGGTCTAAATTATGCAAGCATAAACGAATGTTATCTAGTTCGTGGCGCAACGGCAAAAGCCTTGCTTCTAAGGCGAGAGGTCACAGGTTCAATTACCTATGAGGTGGTTTGTTTTTGTATCATGCCGTCCGCATAAGGTGTTTTACAAAAACGAATTCACGAGTTTTCTGCAAACAAAAACGAAATCAAAGAATTGTCTAGCAAACAAAATGTTATTTGTAGCAAACGTTTTGTTCTCCAAGTGTGAATTTTAATTTATGTATGTGGATTCTTCGTTTACCATAAAGTATAATGTCAGTGGTGTATTAGCAAGAACCTTGTTTCGTAAGAAAACACTGTCTGCCACGTTGTCCATCAGGTTTGAATAAGGATTTGCGTAAAATACAGCTGTGGGCTGATTTTAATAAACTTAAACTAAATCCATTTAAAATAGTTTGCTCCCAAAATTGAATCATAAGGAAAATCTAAGGAGGTTTTCGAAGTCTTAGATTTCTACTTCTGTCTGTTTACACTGTTTTTTCTGGTTTTCTATGCCTTCTTGTAATTGTTATTTCTGAGAGAGAAATTATGGGAGGGAGCTGCGATCAGCGAAAGCTCTGGACGTTTTTCCGGTAAAAGTTTGTCGACGTCAGATCTTGTTAGAATATACCGTCATCGTCGGGCTATGCATTACCCCATCTGGACTTAAGCTGGTACCAGGTAGTATAGTCTTTGTTAGCTTATAGGAACGCCTGACTAGAAGAATTAATAAAATCTTTCGAAACATGCACAATTTGGTTGATAGTTCGATGATCTGGAGGCCGCAAAGTGTTCTTTCATGTGAGTATTGAAGTGTTGGAATCGAGTTTTAGGTATTATGACATTTCGCCTTTCCTTCCAAAGAGCAATCAAACATCAAGCTTGGCGTTAAAGTCATCGAAGGTAATCGTGAAGTCGTTCCTCATCTTCCTACATCTTTCAAACATTTGCTCGACAACGTCTTCTAAATACCTATTGGTATTTTGACCACCAAACCAAGCTGCCAATAAAAAGAGAAGCTAAATCCAGCTGCGAATAGATTTTTGAAATTTATCCAACAATGTAGCTGGATTTATTGACTTCTCCTTTTATCGGCAGCTTGGTTTTTGTTTTTTTGTAATATGTGTTAAATCTTACTGCTCTCCTGATAGTTTTAGCACCTAATGACTCTAAACAAGGGGTTGGATTAACCTCATATGCTCTGATTTTTCGGATTAGCCCGTATGTGGTGTTCATCAAGTAGTTCAACTTGTCTGGAACTGGTGACTGTAACGTTTATTTCTTCAACAAAATTCTTCCTCTACTGTCTTATCTGTTGGAAATTCCTTGATGAGAAAATTCCATTTTTACGCGGGTTAATATACAACCTTTCGCAGAAAAAAAAAAATCAGCGATCAAATAGCTCTTACTTTGGTAGTAAAAGTCACGTAATTTTAACGCTTACTGCCAAGGAGGGGATTAATCTAAGCCACTAACTATTGATTTGGACAGCACCAAAGCGTTTTCTGTTAATATCCTAGCGCAAGGAAGAATCATTTTTAACTGACTTAAAAAAAAAAGAGAAGGTTCTCAATTCGACTTTGTTTTTATTTAGAAGACTAATGATTCTAAAATAGTTGTTACAATTTAGAAGCTCATGTTTATCAATAATCGGACAAACTATCCTATTTTATCTACATACTTTCCACCATTCAGATTTTTCTATTGCATACTCCTAACAAAGTCATTGACTGTTTGATTGAAAAACTGTCCAGCTAAAGCAGTATTGTTGGACTCTTGCATATGAATTTTTGGCCTTTGTTCAACTTTAGTCGATAGAATTGTTGGTTTTCATCACCCAGCTTGATTGATTAATTTGTCTTACCAAGGGATTCAATTCACATTCACTTTTGTTAAGTCTTCCATTTTTCCAGTATTAACTGCTTCCTTAGTAGCAAACTTCCCTTAACGTTCACCTTGATATTTTTAATAGTGTGGAGCTCCTTAACTCCAAAATTTACTTTCTCCAATTATTCACTTTAAAATTTGACCCTGTCTTTTCTATAGGAGAAATTTATAATTTGTACCGGACTTATTAAAAATTTTTACTGAAAAACACCTAATTTTTATCCGAACAATACGTTATTTTTCCTACGTGAATCTGTGATTTTTATCAGAACAATCCGTGATTTTTGCCATAGCAATCTGTGATTTATTATTGGAATTATCCATGGACCAAACTGTGTTATTGAAAGTAGCAGTCTTTCGTGATTTTACTACATCCCTTGGTTTTTTACTGGAGTAATTGAACCACACCTAATTTTAATTTGGCTAATCCGTGCTTTTCAATCAACACAATTTTCGATTTATATAAAAGCAGTAAACGATTTTTTTAGTAACCAATTGAAAATCCTTGAAATTTTGACACATTCTCCATTTGGGGTGTTAAAGGAACATTATCTTCAATTTTCGAGGAAGCAATCCATATTCTACCGTAGAATTCCACGAGTTTTACTGGATCAATCCATAATTTTTATGTAATGAAACTATGTTTTTTTTACTGGAAAAATCAGTGATTTTTAGCAAAGCATTCCGTGATGTTTGCCAGGCAGTCCGAAATTTTACTAACCGAATCTGTGAAGACTAAAATTTAAACCACCGCACCGATCTAATTCAGTGAAACAAAAAAAAAACAATTCAGCGATATAGTTTTGACTATCACAGCTGAAGAGAAAAATAGGGACATCTTCTGTCGTCGAAATGATATTGTTGGATGGTTTTTGTTTTACGAAATCTAGCCCCAGTTTTCATCTATAACCAGAATTATAACAGACCGGACGTTTTAAACTTTCTAACCCAATTAAATTACATTTTCCTTTCTTCCATATCTACGTGTACGTACTTTAAATTGTGCCCCCGAAAAGAAGCATTGATTATACGCTCTCAAACTGAGTTCAAATATTTGGGGGCATTTGTCATTTCACATGTTCTCCTAATCGGATTATTTATTCTATCTGGCATATCAATTTCTCTGTGAAGCTTCCTCAAACAATCATCCGCATCTATCATTTCAATCCCAACGACAAATCAAAAACCATTTATCTTTCAGTTTTCGTCCTTCCTGGTCGTCCGTCGTCGGTTGGTCGTAGTCATATCATAGTCATTGTAGTCCTACTACAGTCTCCATCGTCGTCGTCGTCGTCATTGTCATCGTCAACGTTCCCACAGAACACAAATATTCACATAAATATTCCTCAATGAAAACATTAAAAAATACAACAACAACAAAAAAAATCTGATACACAGGAACAGGAATGAAAACCAACTTCCAAAATTTTTCATTTCATTTAAAAATACCCGCGCTCCGCACAAACACAAACTAAACTTTTCATATATACAAATCCACAATTTTTATGTTTTCATATGGAATATCCTTCTTTTACCTCGAAACAGATTGTGGAGCCTGCAGTCGTCAATCAAATTTTAGATATTCCAGAAAGAAAAAAAAACTGGTAGAAGCTATACAGCTCCTGTTCACAGAATAATGATTGTAAAAAAAAAGAAATAAAAAAAAAAAAAATAGATACAAACAAGTCGCAGTTATTCCCCATCAGAACTTGCAGGAAATCACAATCACCGAGGGAATAGAAAACAATTTTCATTTCCCATGAATTGAGCTTTATAGTCTAATTTCCTTTTTTGCTCCTTCTCTGGCTACACCATATAGTCTCTCGCTTAGTCCTGACGACGACCAACGCCGCCAACGTGTTGTTGTGTTAGTGTTGCAAATATTGCACGAAGGGACCCTGAACCCAAAAAAAAAAGAAAAAAAAAGCGAACAATCAAAACCATTATGGGACTCTTGGCATAGCTTTGATGGTTCACACAAAACTAGAACACGTTCGGATCTAGGATGAATGCGCCAGAAATGAAAAAAAAAATAGGATTTAACTTTAACGCCAAATGGCCAGGATTGTCCTGATGGGCAAGCAAACGAAAGAGATAGAAGGATTGAGAAAATGGAAATGAGGCCACACGCTGCTGGGAAACACACCAACACCGATTGTACAACACTGGAGAGTGCAATTATTCTGTTCATAACTATCTTCATGCTTCAAAACAACTTTACACTCCAAAGTGTTCATTTTTTAGGATAAAATAAAAAAAAATATAAAAAGAAACAAAAAAACTATAAATGAAAAATGAAAAGTACGAGTGGGTTGCACATACTTGCTCTAATGACCCTAGGCCATGAGCATGACACATCTCTTTGTTGCCAGGGTGTTGTTTTGTTTGCCTTAAGCTCTTTTCAGATAAACATAAATTTAAAATGGGCACAAATTTATTACAAAAATCTTACAAAAGAAAGAAAAATCGTAAGAAATTTATTTAGTTCAGGATTTTTTTGAGACCTCAGACATTTTTGTATCATCAATTCGAATGAGTATTAACACAATTCTGAACCAGAAAAATATATTTTTTAATATACCTACAAGTTACGCATTTTTTTCGGATTTTACTATGATTTATTTTAATGATTTTTAATACTTCTTATCGATTTTTAATATCATGATTAATGTCATGATTTTAAATGACACAACTCGAACCACTGTGTTACCTTAAATCACAGCTCAACAATACAAAAATTATGTTTTTTTTTTTCAAAAACAGTTTGTACAATGACACCAATTACATTAGTCTAAATTTTTGTTTGAAATAAGTACCGTTATATTTTTCGTATAGATTTTAGCCCATAGAACTCAAAAATCGCATTGAAAAAATATTCATGCATACGTTTTCGAGATATGATTGTTTAAAGTTTCTTTTCATTTATCTACTAGTTCAAAAATATTTTGAAAGAAAACTGCTAAAAAAGATCCAAAACTGTAGAATTCAAGCGGAAATATCTTAGCCAGTTGTATCAATTTTTTTACTTTTTTAGTTTTATTAAAATTTAAAGCGTTTTCTCCTCGTACGTCCTGTATCTATTATTTCTCAGACAAAATTATGAACAATTAAGTAAAAACTTTACAAAATTGCTGTTTTTAAATTGGTTTTGTAAAACTTTCTTGCATAATTATTTTTGTAAAATTTAAAAAAAAAACTACCAATTTCGATAGGAAATTAAATTTCCTTCAAAAAGTTACTTATGGTAAATTTTCTGATTCAGCTTAGTTTTCCCGTTATATACAAGATAATGAAAACTTTTAGTAAAGGCGAATTAAATTCACAAAAACGGTCGTAACTTAAAAACCCATCCATAGTTTTCTTGAAGGAATAGGTACCTTATTTTCTTAAACAGAAATAAAACTAAAAGCAAAAAATATAAAATTAATTTTGGAGTTACTAAATTGATTTTTTTCTTTGAACTAAGGGCTTAACTATAACGCTCCCTTTTTGCAAAAGTGAAAGAGTAAACGAAGTTTTTTCTTTATAGGTTCATTTGTTAGCGAAAAAAAACTACACCACTTGTTTGAGAATCCAAAATCTAAGGTTTTTGACACATTTTTGAAATTTTTCTGGAGTTAAATAGTCAGAAAAATGAGTTTCAAATTTTCAGTATTCAGGTGTTGGTTTTTTGTTTTTGTTCAGATCCGTAAATAATTACTCAAGCTGTGGATCGAACACTAAAGATTCTTTTTCAAAAAAACGACAAGAAAATTTAAAAAAATCGCGTCTCGAAAACGTATTCATAAGTATTTCTTTCGATGCGATTTTCGAGTTCTACGGGCTTAAATCTATACGAAAAATATAACTGCACTTAGGGTGCAGTTTGGCTGTAAACTAGTGTTTATTTATAAAATGGGTTTGGCTACGTATGAAATATTTACGTTTGACCGAAAAATATACGAAGGCGTTTGAAAAGCCGATTCTTGGAAAAACCATAAAACTATTCAAAAATTAAAAAAAGAGGAGAAAATGGTATATCAGGTTCTTTCTCAATAAAACAAAAAATGAAATTTTTTTTGAAATGGTGTGATTAAAATAATTATATTTCAAAAACCACGCGACGAACTTTATTTTTTTCAAAATTTTCACTCACAATTTTCAGAAATTGACGAAAAATAAATCAAAAATGGCGTGTGGGATGAAATATTGAGTTTGTTTGAGAATTTAAAATTTTGAAAGATGTAAAGTCTTTTTTTTGAACATTTCTTTTTTTTAAACCAAAAAAAATTTTTCGAAGAGATAATTTTTGTTTCATATTTTTTTTTCAATATATTTACAAAAAAAAATTTTTAGTACTTTTTGGAAAAATAGTGCAAATTTCGAATAGTATCAAATGTTTTCAGTCAATTATTACTCCGGCATTTTTTTCATAAAAATCAAAAAAAAAAAAAAAACTTTTTGGTTAAACTTGATTCGGCCAAATTATTTTTTCGGTCAAAAGTATCAATCCCGACACACGACTTTGAGCTATTTTTTGATGCTGAATCTAATGACATAACAACCAAGTGAATGCAACTAATCTATGAAAAGTTATACCACGACAAGTGAAATAGAAACAAATCCATGGTACATGGTACTCTGATGAAAATGGGTAAAAATGTTCCATTTATCATTGGAATCATAAATCTAAAGGGTTCATAAGATTATGTTTTGTATTTTTTTTTTAGGAGAAAGGAAATTCTTTGATTAGTCCCAAAAAACCATTTGAAATATGGGAACCCTATATTTTCATTAACCGTGCATTCATACCTTGAGCTGATAGCTAACTGAACCATAAACTTAATGAGCTAAGTTTTAGTGGAACAACGTGCTGTTCAAAAGAGGGTTGCCAACCCCCTTTGTTAAATATTTAACAAGGCAACCCTATACACTAGTTGACAAAATGGAAGAATAAAAAAACTATTTATATTTTTTTTATGATTTCCGAGAGGCTGTATTTAAGTAATAAAATGCAGGACTGGGTCGCACGTACTTGCTCTTAGGGTCAAAGTTGCTGTGGATGCTAAAGCTTCATATAAAAAGTTTTTAATTTTATAAGAAATTAACAAAATAAACATAAAATTTATTACTAAAATGACTTAAACAAATTCTTAAATTGTTTTGATCTCAAAACTAAGTATAACATTTGATTTTGTAAAAAAAGATTAATTTTCAGAAAAAAAATTTTAAAAATCGTTAGTGCCGTTTACCAAAAAAAAATATTTTTTTAAATACAAAAATTCTCAAGCTTTGTTTAAAAAAAAAGTTTGAATTCCAACTTTAAGAAAATATTAATGGACGTCTAAGAAGCAAAATTTCGAAAAAAATCATTCACACGTTTTCGAAAAAGTGATTTTTGAAAAAAAAAAATTTGAAACTTTTTTTAAAAATCCAAAAAAAATTTTTTCAAAATTTTGATACAAAATAACTTGAAAATTGTTGAGAACCTCTTGTGCAAAACTTGTCATCGAAATCTGTGGATTCGCTTACGAGAAAATCAGCAAAGAGAAACACGACTCTAAGGGAGGTACCGTTTTTAACCGATGAAAACATATTTTTCTTATTTCAAAAGTACGACCTTAAGTATTAAGCTTAAAAATTTTAATCAAAATCTATACAGCTGTTTTTGAGAAAGTCAAGTTTGTACATATTAGTTGTATAGCAGGTGGGAGGCATACTATTAATTTTGGTCCTAATAAAAAATTTCAATTTCCCCTCTAGGGAATTACTAAAAACACTTAACTTCCAAGTTTGCAGATAATCGCTTAAATACTTTAGGCTCTAGCTCAAGATAGATACAGACAAACTGACAGACTGACAGACGGACAGACAGAATTGCGAGACCCACTTTTGTTCGCTTTCTCTATCATCGTAATGTCAGGTCTTATTGTTATCTCGAGTTCGATTTTTTTGCGAATCCTAAACTTGCCCTATAGTACCTACATATATTGTCGCAAGTAAAAAAGACCAGAATAATGCTTTCCCAAGATATTTCTGTCAAAAAAAAAATGTTTTGAAAAAATTTGTGTAAACATGTTCTGTTTTTCAATTTCTCACTTACAAAAAAAAACTGTTTTTTAACTGATTTTTAACCAAAAACAAAATTATAAAATATATTTTTGGCCTATGAAAAATAAAAAGCACAAAATTGTAAGTGCTGCCGTTTTGTTTAATATTTTTTACCCATTTTTAAGTAAAGTTTAAAAAAAATTTTCTATCTTTCCCAAACGGAAAGAAATAGACCTAAATTTTTATGAACAATGTTTTTTTTTAGATATTGGCACAGGAAAAGTTCGTAATTTATACAATTTCAGTAAAATTTCGTCAGATTTTACCGATCCTCAGTACTAAAAAGCAGTACCAACTGCTTTCGTATTTACCTTTCGGTATGACTGGTGACCTGTTTTCACAATCCCTTCGTGGCTTCGATTTTAGAAAATGGTCAGAAACAAAACGGTTCTATATGGCAGGTTCCGTTTCGTTTTACTTAAAACAAAATATGCCATATACTTTTAATTTTTGTGCAAGAAAATTAATTCTAAAAATCCCTACCTAGTCTCTAAAAATGCTATTTATACCAATATTGAACTCAAATCGACCCATTTTTTTCGATAAGAGCGTCGATCCATATACAGACAGACAGACTGATTTTGGGACTCTATCTCTATCTCAATTTTTTGTTTTTTTTTTAACTTTTTCGTTAGATTGCAAAAACGTTCAAATTTTTTTTTTAAAAAAAGGAAGAAGTTATTTGTTACGAATGTTTTTTTTTGTTACCTCAAAACTTTTGACTTGGTGAACTGATTTTGATGATTCTTCTTTTTTATTTTGAATGCTTGTGATTGCCAGCCCTTTCAATTTGGTCTAGTTTTGGCAATAGTATCATTTATAAAATTATATAAGCCTGAAGTTTGCAGTATTTCTATTGTTTATTATAGAAAATTAGTCCTCCCACATCAAAAGGGGAGAAAAACCCCCAACCCCGTAGTGCAAAATACCTGAGTTTATTCCTTCTACAAGAATTATGTATTATTTTATTAGTTTTTAGTTATATTACGGAAGCCATTTAAGGTTTTTTACTTGCGATATGGGTACCACATATCAAGTTATGCGTTCGTACAAAAAAAAAAGTTGAGGTAACAATCAAACATGACATTTCGATGATAGAGAATGAGAAAAAAGTGGGGCCCGACAATTCTGTCTGTCTGTCTGTCTGTCTGTCTGTCTGTATCTGTATCTGTATCAGAGATCACAGCCTAAACGGATGGGTCTATTTACTTCAAACTTGGTATGTGGCGTTTTTTGGAGGATATCCCCAGACGTTTTTTTGAATTTTTTTTTTGACCCCAAATAACCTGTCATGTACCGGTTTTAGAAAAACTCATTTTTCTCAAAAACTGTGCCTACGAATTTGATTAAAAAAAAATCATGCTCATTTCTTTGGGTAAGGTCTATCTTTAAATGAGAACCATCTTTTTTCAAAAACCGTTATTAACGGTACCTGCCATTGAACAGTTTTTTTGAATTCTGATTTTCTCCTCGATGATTCAATCAATTTCAACCATTTTTTACATGAATGCTCTTAAGCTGCCGTAATAATATTTAGTAAAAAAAATTTGGAAAATTATTTTTTTGAAAAATTATTTTTTCGAAAACTACTCAATATTTTTTTTTTCAAAATTTAGCTTATAGATGTTGATAAATAATATCTTAAAAATGGCGTACCAATTTTTTTTTATAAACGTCCTTGCAAAATTTTATATAGAAAAAATAGTTTTTTTTCTAAAAATTTTTACAACAAATTCAATACCAACTAAAAAAGTAACGCAATGAATGTCCAAGGTATTATAAATGTCAGTCAGTATTTTTCCTTCAATAGACTATTTTGGGCCAAAATTTTTGAGGTAGTAAATTGTTGATGGTTATCACACAAACTAGAAGTCATTAAACAAATACGAGTATTTCTGTTAACATTCAACAATATTCTTTAAAAATAAATGTTTGAAATTTTCGATAAATTTCAAATCAAATAAAAGTGCCAACATTTATTTGGACAAACTACATCTACTCGAGTTTTTGTCCATTTGCAAAGTTTTGGCAAGTTACTTTCATTCTTAAGCAAATACAAACTACTATCAATAAACTTTTTGTGAAGTTCAGCAATTAGAGTGAGCTGGACTAACTTTCAAAGAAAAAAAAGAAAACAAAAAACTTTTGATTTTGAGATCTGCAAGGAAATTCTATAAACTGGCAACTCTATTTTAGCCTGCTTTTTCCATATAGATGAAAATACACTTCTATGATTGTATGCGTCACTATATTGTATGTCCTTGTGCTCACAACTCGCGTGCTTAGACGATAAAAAATAACTGCTGCATTCAAATTCATGTTATGTATGTGCATATTATGTTCTACAGTTCTACTCTATATTATGGTTGGAAATGGTTTTCTGGTTATGTTTTTTAAAACTTGCATTTGTCGAGTATGTGAAGGTTGTTTGTATTTGTAGAGAGTGGATAACGAGAATTATTAAGCACGAAACGTCATATGTAGGTAGGTACTTTTTATAACAGTGATGGGTGATGACGAGCATGATGACTAGGCTATGGTTTTACTGTTAGTTAGGTAGTTAGAAGTTCTTGTCAGTTAAAAATATGTACAAAAAAATAGCAAAGAACTGAAGGTTCTAAAAGGACTAAAAGGACTCTTGCAATTTTCCGCCATCATCGTAAGTGTGATCTTCATGATGTTTGTCAATTGGACACACACTTATATGTATTTAAAATTGCTCTATATTCCAATTTATTAATTCCGTGGTGCAAAAAATACCAAAGTTCCGGTCAAATAGGAGAAAAGTTTATAAAATGTAAGTCTTACTTTAATATCCGTTAATCTTTAACAATTCCACTACAGTAAAAAAAAAAACAAAATCATACAAAAAAGACTGATAATATTGATGGATGGTTTTGAGCCATAAATTACCTGAAATGTGATTATATTTTCAAACAAATATTCATTTTCTTCCGGCTTGTCTGCAAAAAGTGTGAAATACCTCAGAATCAAACGTGTGAGGTCGTTAAAAAGGTGTTGGATATCGTGAAAAAAGACGTAGTGGTTAAAACTTCTTGCAACGGTATTCCGTGCTTTTATTCATGGTTTCGCATTTTTTTCGCTACTTACCTTGCTTTTTTCTTTGACTTTCTTCGCTCTTATGTCCTAGCTTGCTATTCCCCGATGTATTCCGCAATCTTCCACCAGTATTCCGAGTTTCGTCTTCGTTTTTTACAACGGTAGTCCGCGGTATTTCGCATATTTCTAACAGTTTTTTCCACCACATTCGATGATATTTCGCTGTTAATTTCTTTGTTTTGGGCTGTATTTTACGCTTTTCTCGTGGTAAAGCTCTTATTTCATGACCTCCGGTATTTCCCGACCTTTCAATGGTATTCATTAAAACAAATTCAAATAAAATAACTATTGAAAATTGAAAATGCCTTAACAGCTAGATAAAAATGGTATGCAATGGAAGGACTTCGCATCTAAATCAGTTCTCAAATGATAATACACACAACGCCATCACCTGGCATTACCCGAGCCACCATATCCAGGCTCTGTTTCTGTTAGGTATCAGAGGTGGCGTTTCCAATTTTTTTAGAGATTTAATTTTTCTGTGCTTTTTCTTCTTTTTTTTACAATGCATGAGAAAACTTCTCGAATCCATGATTTGCCGAAGTTTTAACAGTTATTCTGCTATTCCAAAGGTCGCTATTGAAAGGTCACTATCAGATTGTCATGTGGGATGACTCGGGAATAGTGAATCCACAATGTGCATCATCTTTTCTGAGTTAAGGTCTGCTGTGTTCTTCTGGGCTCCAAGCTTTTTCATAGCGATCTTGGTAGCCAAGTCCCCAAGGATCGTTATTGATATCTTGTCGAAGTTCTTCCCAAATTCGTTTTTTGCTTAGTTTTATTAGTTTTTTTGAGCTCATGACGTTTGGTTTTGAACTGTTCAAGTTCGTTCTTGAGGTGTTCGTCTCGGGTCTTCTTCTTCCTCGGGGGGTGACTTACCGCCTCAAATGCAAGCAACTCCTGCGGAGTTCGGCTATTTCATCCGACCACCAGTAAACAGGTTTTCTTCTTCCATTGACAAAACTCTTCCGGGTCATTGAGGAATCATATGCCTGTGGGACAAGCTGTATTGTAACATCAACTTTCTCTTCGATGGAGGAGGTATTTCCTTCTTCGATGGTCCTGGTCAGCAGTTCAACTTGAAGTCTGTTGGTATTCCATCCTACCGTTTGTGTTTGGTTTCGGTTTAAGGTGCGGTGGTTTTCCTCGATACAGAAGATGATTTATGGGTGATCACTACCTGTATAGTCTTTAATAACTCTCCAGTTCCTGATCTTGGGCATCATCTCTTCCGTGGCAAAAGTTATATCGAGCATACTGCCTCCCGTTCCCGCTTTTCGAAAGTCTATAACTCAGCAGCATTTTTTGCTATTTCAATGCGGTAGAAAGCAAACGATCCACAAATATGTTCATTGCGACGTAAAGTTCATTTAAGCAAATATCTTATTGATAGTCCTCTAGATAAAAAGATTTTATTGTTTTTATGACTTCACGGAGAAAAACAAATCGATTGCGGCAAACAAAAAAATTGCCTAAACGACTTTTTCGTTTGGTAGACAATTTTTCGGCTTCATTTGTAGCAAATTTGGTAGATTCGTTAGAGACTTTCTTCGAACGATAAAAAAAAAGTTGTTCGTAACACCTGTGATTGAACCAGCGACCTCTCACTTACGAAGAGATTATCTTGTCATTCTGCTACGGACTGTATAATTTATGACTGGCGCAGAATGCATATAAACAAAATGAGAGAACTAATCGTTTGCGTCAAACGACTTTTCGTTTGTTGGATACAAATTTTTCGCTTTCAACTTCGTTAGCAGCAAAGCAAACTCTTAAATTCGTTTCAGTGAAACAATTTATGCGAACGAATAAATAAACAAAAAAAAGTTCAGCGTACTACCGGTTAATGAACATGTTACTTCTCGATTTCGAGCAAAGGCTGTTACTATTGCGCCATGAATTAGATAACTTAAGTGCAGCATAGAATGCATGTAAACACCACAAAAATAGAGTCAATAATTATACAAATTTGTTTCCTGCAGTCATTTGCTGTAAATAAATTGTATATTTACACCAAAAGTGAAGTTCTTTGCAACAAACTACTTTCTGGAGAGGTTCTTCGCAAAATATTCATTCGTTTGCTGCAAACAATAGAATTCTCTAGTAATCGAAAAGGTCTTTAGATGTGGGAAGCATTTTCGTTTGCCGCAATCAACTCATATAATAATGAGTTCCAAACGAATGGGTGTTTTTGCATTATGTTTGCTGTAATAGAAATTCAATTTGGATCAAATGTAATATAGTTGCAACGTATGAAAAAAATTTGCGGGGATTGAACTATCTTTCCAGCAAATGATTTTCATTTAAATTCAAAGGATATTCCTAAGCCGCAAACGAAAACAAAAATATTATTTCTCTGAGTGTTGCTGTTCTGAGAATTATTTCAAAGCTTATTATTTAAAGAAGTAGAAGAATGATTTAGAGTTAGAAGAAGAAGTTAGAAAAGACTTATATTAGAAACTATTATAACTGCAATGTCAATTTTGTATTCAAATTATAGAAAATTCAGTTTTCTTTAACAACTAGGTACACAGTTGTTACTAATCCTTCAGGGTAAAATTTCCAGCAAAAAATTTTTCCTGCCAAAAACTTTTAAACTTTCGTGTTTTCTTTTTGCATTTTTAACTATTTTGCGTCCCGAAATTTTGTTGGCAAAATTGAGCTTGAGCTCACCTTAGAACATAAAATATGAAAGAAATCAAAACTACCTCAAAACTTTCCGAGTAAAAAGACAATTTGACTGGATTGTTGCTAAAATTTACAAAAAATGTTACTCATACGCCATAGGTACCCAAATTATATCATCAAAGAAATTTGCTTATCGTCACTATGCATCAAATGTGAGAATGCCATTATTTTTTTAAATTAAATTTAAGTACGCTATTATTTTTCAATTAGGTAAACAATTTTGTTTATTAATCCATAATTTCATTTTATTGAATTTTGTTTTTTTTTTAAACTCAGCAAACCATTATTAAATTTTTATTTGAAATTTCATTTCATTTAAATGTTTTATTTGGACAAAGACAATAAAGAATGTACAAATACATTTATTCTGAAGAATTTCGATTTGAACTTTAAAATTTCTCTATTCTGAGAAATTTAAAGAAATTCCTTCGAATAATTTGTTGCGCTCTTTTGCCTTCAAAAGACTGGTAGGTTACCTACTGGCAAATTTGTTAATTAAGGAATTTCTTTGACTTTGTTTTTGAGAAATTCAGTTGAAAGAATTGTGAAATATAATGAACATGTTCTGATTAATTTTATTAATAGAAAAAAATGTTTTCATTTGAATTTAAAAGTAAACTTTAAATTATTTTTAAATTTATAAAAAAAAAAAAACTGATTTGAAAATTCACATAAAAAGATACAAAGTTTTCGATAATTTTGTCTGACTTTTTACACAAATGAATCCACTGTAGTGAAATGTGAATATTATTTACACAACGAGAAAATATAAAGATACAAAACACACAAGTTAAAAAGGATGAAAGATTTCAGGCAATGCAAAGGTAATCTGTAGGTAGGCCCTCTATGTAGGTTCGTATACATTGGCAGATATAATATGTGTGCAAATCTTTAAGTATAATTCTCTTCTCCATTTTTATTATTTTATCTCTTTTAAGCCAGTTTTGTATTTCTATTTGCATAAATCCATACCATATACTATTACATACCTTACCTGTACCCATCAGGGTATAACCGCCAGTGAGTGCGAGGTTGTTGAAGAAGGCGTAATAAATTGTTTGAGATGGATTTACTGATGTACATTATATCTGCCCGTAAAATGAGCTGAGAGTACTGCAATTATGCGACCCACATATTTAAATGAGGGAAAAACAGAAATCAAAAAGTAGTACAGAAACAATTTTAAGTGAATAATAATCACACAGGCAACATTCCCATGGGCACAAAAAAAAAAAGAGTTGAAAGAATTTTGAAAACTTATACAAATTGCGTCAATGCTAGAAACTGAGGATATCCTTGTTTGGAAAGAAAAATAATTCTGTGTATAGCAAAAGCTCTAAAATATTGATTTTGTCTTCTTTTTTTTCAATGATAATGTGGACTTTTTTGTTTGTCATTTTCAAACATTCAAATAATTATAATGGTAAAGGTCCCGAGAGATTTTTAAAAGGTTATCATTTTATAAATAATAAAAAAGTGCTAAGAGTATTTAGTAAGATTTATCAAATTGCATGGAAAATTGAAAATCTTTTAGAGTTCATTTTAGTTTTTGAAAAGGTGAAGTTTTCCAGGTTGTGTTTTTTAAGAAAAGCATTGAAAATCGGTAGGTGTTTTTTGAAGATTGGATTTAAGATTTTCTGCTTGGTCTTTGCAATTTTTCTAGTTTTCAAAGCTTAAACCATCTTTCTTTTATCGAAAAAGTCTTAGGAGCATTAAGAAGAAATATACAAAAGATTTTATTTCCAATACTGGAAGCAATTTTGTTTGTTAAGCTTCACAATTCTAATGCCGTCATACATTAATATACTCGAACAACCCTTTGAACAACCCTTTGAATTCAAAAAATAAAAAAAAATTATTTGTAACATTTTTTCTCTTTCATCAAAAGATTAAATATTTTACTAGCTAAAAGCTATCAAATAGTTTTTAATCCTTAATCAAAGATTTGCTTTTCGAAAAAAGATAAAAACATGATATCAACTCTTTTTTTCCTGTGAGATCAATCCAAACCAATACTCTGGTGGTGTTAGTATTGAGAAATTAAAATAAAAAAAAGATAAATTAATCCTCTTACAGTTTTTTTTTTTAAGTGGCTACAATTTTTTTTTTTTAGTTTTCTAGCTTTTTATTTTATATAGATTTTAGTTTTTATATTCATAAACAAAATCCATAAGCAAAATCCATAAACAAAATGAAATAAATTCTTTGTATTCTTTGTACTAGCATGTGTGTATTTGAAAACAACCAAAAAGCAACTCTTGGTTCTCAACCAAAAAAAGAAGATTTGTATAACTGAAAATAGAAAAAAAAAATATGTAGAAAAAAGATGCATTTCGTTTTTATTCTGTGCTGTGGTTACTTTATGGATCTATTCAAGAAAAGATTTAGTCAAATAAAGTCGTTTTTTTTTTTTGTAGGACGAAATGTTTTGAAAGAATCCAAAAACTTGAACATTTTTCTTTAATTTGTTACTTGGAAGAAGCAATAATAGTTCGTCTAAAATAAGCATTCTTCATTTAATCACATTTTTCTTTATCCTAAAACCTTAAAAGTATTTTTAAAATTTTTTTCTTCTCTCTTAACGGAACGATTGAAATAAAATAATTTTAAAAAAAGGTCGAAAAATCATGTTTTTGTAAACTTTGAGCGGTTGTTACTGGATGGGTTCTGGTCCGGTCAACACAAAGAATTTATAGTTGGAAAGAGGAAAACAATATTAAGTAAAATTAGAACTACCGTTTTTAATATTAATGCTAAAATATGAAAATAGAGCAAAAAACATGTTTTTTTGCTGATATCTCGAGAACGCTTCTTTGGAAAAATAAATGAATGTCATTTTCTTGTTCAGCGACCCAAAATTAATTCTAAAAAACACTTTCTTGTACAGGTACTTTTTTCGTGTAAACTAGTGTTATATCTCATTTGATTGTTTAAAAAAAAAGAAACAAAAAAAGCCAAAAATTATAATTTTAAAAACATTTATTTTTTTTAAATTTAATCCAAAAAAATTTGTATATATTCGATTATCTCTAATCGATTTTCAGTATCTTCTGCTGGCGTTCATTAAGGGTATCAATTAGGTCCAATGCTGTTTGTTCCCAGATGGCAGTGATATTTAGAGATGGTTAGTGGGCTGAACGCGAATCAATGTAAAGATTACTTATTTGTCGTAGATGGTTGGAACAATGCTATCCTCGATCCGAATCTGCGGACATGGACTCGGGATATCTTGTTACGTGGTCCTGATGGGCCATCCTTCTCATCAATGGACTGGTTGGTCGTAGGTGATGCTTTCAACAAGTTTCTTTGCTGATAGAAGCTAGTCGAGTGTGATGATTTTGAATTTGTAGATTCGTTGGGTGATCCTGTAATGTTTCTGCCTCTGTCAGTTGAAGAAAATCCTGATTTCACACCCTCGATTTTGATGCTGATTGTATAACGTTTTAAATTTTCTATGCCGAATTGATAATAACACCGTGTGACAAAAACAGGATGGAAAATTAAACGTGGGTGGTACAAAATACTCTGGAGTTTAGGGCAAAAAGGTTTTTTCGACTTTTATTCGTTGTAAAAAATCTAGCTTCTTCAAATTTTTACCTATTTTAGATTTTTTAATTGTTTTGGAAAGAAAATTTGTTGAAAATTTGACGAAGCTAGAATTTTTTCAATTGATTATGGTCCAAAAAACCATTTTTTGGCCCTAAGTTAAGATTTTGGAGGTGTTAGGAGCAACAAACTCTTAAAAATTACTTTCAATTGGGGAGGTAATCGGTAAATTAACGTTCGAATTTCTGTATCTGGGTTGAAATCGTAAATATTTTTTTTTTCTTAGCTACTTTTGAACCGATTTTAATTAAAAATAACTCGTTTGATTTGGAAATAAACAGTTTTTTAGAACATTTTTTCAAACAGTATGTAGTTTTTAAAAAAATGGAATTTTTGAAATTGTTCACCTCATACAGTGTAGGTGGTTTAACCACACTATTTTAAAGATCTAAGTTTATTCTTTCCAAAACAGTAAAAACAATTGATTTGAATATGGGTACAAATTTGACGAAGCTATATTTTTTACAATGAATGAAAGTCGAAAAAACGATTTTTTTCCCCTAACTCCAGATTTTCGGGGTGTTACGGAGTTTTTACTATTTTGAAATCAGTGCAACAAGCTCTACAAATCGTGATAGGTCTCCGTCGGCGTATATTTTGAGTGTCACATAGTGTAATAGTGGTGGAAAACACAGCCCCTTATTGGAAAATTCATTCATTCATTCAAGACTCTACCATGATTAAAGGAATTTGATACAAATTGAGTGAATAAAAACGTTTTTTAAGGTTCCAGGTTGATAGCAAGGACTTCATAATTCTCATAATCTGTCAGTGAGTAAGTGAGTCAGTTACAGTTTTTGAACTTTTTGAAGCCCTCTGTATCTCATAAACTATTCATGCTTAGTAGATGAAATTTGCTGAACTAGGTGTTGTTAACCAGCTCAACAAATATTGAAAATGTGTATCTCTTTTTTTATTTGCTCTTTCAGAAGATTGAAAACATATTTTTGTTGCCATGTGGAGGTATTTTGTTTTTGACTTGTTCAAAATTTACAAAAAAACGAATCTTAATTAAAAAAAAAAAAAAGTTTTAAACAAATTCGCTCATGATTTTCTATTACTTATGCTGCAATATTGCTTGTGTTGGAAGCAACAAAGTAATACCAAAAAAATTGATAAAAACGGATTTGAAAAACACCTTTGTCAGGTACTTATATGTCGTCGTTGTCTTCGGTGTTTAAAAAAACAAAAAAAACAAAAAAAAAAAAACTAAGCCGGAAAAATAGATTCATGTCAAAGAGGTGGAAGAAAAAGTTTTGCTTTTTTTACTATTTTTTTTATATAATGTATAGATACCGAAAGCGAGAAAAACACAAAAGGATGTTTTTTTTTCTCTCTTTTGTATATACATGGCGACATGCAGGTGAATAGCATGTTGAGTATTTTAGATGCTGCACATAATACAGAAAAAGGGTACTTTTCTACTTTTCTTGATCGTGTTTTATACCCTCTATACTATACCTAACATTTGAGGTAAAGGATATAGAATTTAGCTGAAGGACAAATGCACATGTTTTTATGTATTTTTTTTTTTTGTTTTTAGCTGGTTTAAACTTAAAAATTAAGCAAAGAAAAGGTAGCATATGTTAAGGGGCTGATTAAATATATGATATGAGAAAAATAGGACTATCATTTTGTGAGGATGTGTCTGTATATCATATAGATGGGTCCTTAACCATACATTCATATATTAAAGGACGAGTAGTAAGAGCCTCTTATTTTTGTATGTTTCAACCTGATTCGTGTATCAGTATATGTAAAAGGATGTCACGTTGAAGTAAATTCGTTACTTGTTAACACAAATTAAAAACACAAAACAAAAAAAAAAATAATAAACAAAATCTTTCTTTGAAAAAAAAAAAAACAAAAAACACTGATGAAAGGACAAACTTTTATAAATATCCTTTTATTTTTACATTTGTGTGTCAATTTTTTGTCACAGAATTTCATCATTTTTAAAAATTATAAACAATGGAAAAAAACTCACAATTGTAAGGGAAAAACAAAAGTTTTCCAATTATTATTTTCCACGCATACGTAACAATAGAGCCATCATGAAAACGTGTGTTCCATAATATCATACAGCGATTTGTGGAATAAAATATTTAATTTTTTTACATCACATTTACAAAATACATAAATGTTGGTACATAGGTATTTTTGTCTATAGGTAAGGTAGATCTGCAGGTGTCAGTTAAAATATGCAAAGTGTAATAACGTGCTTGCTATTTTTTTTTTTTTTTTTTGAGACAAGAAAAATATACCTACTCTCACATATTTGTATACATTTTATAAAAAAAAAAAAAAAAAAACAAAACATTGTGTATTATGCAGATGTTGTGAATATTCTGGTCGGGAATTTAAAATCATATAATTTTTTATGAGTATGTTACCTAGCAGTTGTTCCAGGAAATGACAAAAGTACAAATTTCAGGGAATATCAAATTGTATAACGCAAAGAGTCAAAAGAGGTTAAAAGAGGTTGAGTAGTAGTCACGAGTTGATTATGTAAGCTCGTTCATTTTTTTTTTTTTGCTTTATGAGGAAGTATTGGTTTCGGGTGGAAAAAAATATGGGTTTGTTGAAAACCAACATAACAATGATGGATAAATTAAAAAAAAGTGGTTTTCGTCATGCCACTGTGCGTCTGTCGAATGTAAATTTGTTTACCAGATTACAATTTGGCACCATATTTGTTTGAGATTTTTTGCTATTATTTCGCATATTGCCTTCACAAAAAAAAACACTCTTGGTTGCAGTAGTGAATTAAATATTTTTGCCAAATTTCATCATGGTACTATTTTTGTCATAGTTTTTTTTTGTACCAATCCAATATTTTCTTTCCTCTTAAGAAAAACACTCTTTTATTCAACAAAATTATGATGTACTCTTCAGATTCTTGGTTTCTATATAAAATACAACATTTTAACCAAGTTTCATAGATTTATCGATTTTTAGTACTATTCTGTCAATTTTTTTCAAAATTAAATTTTTAGATGTTGAAAAAATAGTTGTGGAAAAAATAGTTTTTTTAAAAAAACGGCATCATTAAAAGGGAAATCAAATTGCATACTTCGTTTTCAGGTTAAATTCATTTAAAAAGCTGTTTCAGTCATTTGAAAATCGATTTTTTTTTCAAAACTGCATTTAAAAATTTTTACTAAAAAAGCTTAGCATTAATAGTAACTTTATCTATAAGAGCAAGTACGTGCGACCCAGTCGTGCATTTTATTTTTTTTAATTTTCAGAAAATCTGTGACAGTTTGAAAATTTTTGGATTTATAAATTGACATTAGAGTTATAAAGAAATTACGGAAAATTTTTAATATATTGTCATGGCAATTTTCTGACAATTTTTTAGCGACAGCTAATAAGCGTTCCCGAAAATGATAACGCCATCAAAAAATGAATGATGTTCCCAAAAAACGGCTGTGGTGTTCTAAAAACTACGTCAACGAGAATTATATATTGTTATATAACATTATTAATTAAATATGACTTCATTTTAGTTTTGCTATGGATATATCCTTAAAAAAATAGTTTTTCTACTATTGCAGAATATCTTTTAAATAGATAACTTTTTCAATTTTTTGTTTGACAAACTTTATGATAAAACTACATATTGAAGCCATATTTGCATTATATTCTCACTTAAAATAGAAAAAATATGCAGATTTACTTCGAAAATACTGTATAACTCATTAATAGCCGAAAAGCGTTCCCGGAATTACGTTTTGATCATTATTATCGTTTATTTTTTTTTTGTATTGTTTTATTGCATTGAACTTGATTTTGCATCATAACACCGTCAAAAAATTAAAATTTTAATCTTTATTCATAACAAAATAGGCGTTCCCGAAATGACATTTAATTGATGAACCCACTCTCCTTATTTTCTAGTGGAACCAAAATGGAAGGATCAAAAAAAAATTGAGACCAATCAAAAAGAACTTGAAACCTCAGATATTCTTGTTTTCAGATTTTTTTACTGAACTATTTTGGCTCTAGTTTTTGAGATATTCCCGTTACAAAATTACAAGAAAGGTATTTTTCAATATTTTTGAAGCAATGTCTTAACGTGAGGCAAAAAGTGTAACGGATTATAAAAGAAGATGTTTTTTCTTTTTTATTCAAATCATTTCTCTTATGCATCCAGTGCCAATAATTTTTTTGAAAAACAAATAATTTATTACGAGAACATGGATGGTGGCAAAAATTAGGAACAATTGTGTTTGCAAGGGAAAGAATAAATTTTTGTTTCTTGAAATAAAATTTCTATTTGTCCAAATCATCACAAAAACAGTGTTTTTGGAAAGTTCAAAATTCGATATCTCAAAAACTTTGCGTGAAAGAACAATTTTAATACTAATTCAAGATGCATTAGTTTGATTTCGATTATATAATCACTTCTCGCCGGCTGATATTGCTGTCATTTACAGAAAAATCAATCTTAAAAATGGGGTTTTTCTTCAATTTTTTAACAATGTTTTCTAAAATAACTGTGTAATTTTTTTACTTAATCTTAAAAAAGAGGATTTAGGTAGAAATATTCGATTTCGAGATTTTCAAAAATCAAAAAAATTTTCGCCAGCTTTCTGAATAAGGTTATTATTTTAAAAAAATCGTCAAAAACACAAAAATTTATATTTTTCTGAAAAAAAGACATTATTATGTATCAATGTGCGTTAAAACTAAATTTCATAAATATCGAATTATTTTTGTAAAAGATAAAAATAAAAAAAAATAGTTTTTGGCATTTTTTACAATATTTTTGATGTTGAAAAATTATCTGAACAATAGATTTTTTTATCACTTACAACTTTTGTATTAAACGTTTTTCATTAAGAGGTCTATTTTTTATAGAAATCGTAAAAAACACGATTTTTGACACCCCCACCACTTTTTCCCCACAAACCCCTTTTCCCCCAATCTGTTAATGATAATTGTGTTGCAAAACGTTATTTCTCCCGTAAAATAAATCAACCTTTCAACCAAAATATTTCGATTTAGGTACTTTTGTTTCTTGGTTGTCATGGTAAAATAAACGTTCATGTCAAATTTTATCGCTGTGTACCACTATTAGAAGGGTTTTTATGAAAAATTACCCCGGTTGCACTGAAAATATATGACTTTTTCAAAATATTTGTTTTTTCGGGTGCTGAATTTTGCCAACAAATTTTGTTTTTGATACAACATGATAGTCAAAAATGCAAAAATCATCGCGAAATTTTTACCGTATTTGCAGTTTTTTGAAAATTGTAGTTTAAAAATTTGCAAATTTCAGAATTTAAAAAATGTTCCTTAGCCAAAATTAAATTGAAAATTTAAATACATAAATTGATAAAGTTTAAAGGGCGCGTATCTTGGAAATTTTTATGTGTACGTAGACAATATTGCTTTTTGATAAAGAAACTGTCGATAATTTGTATCGACGATTGTAAGCGCCGGCGGCGCGGCGGCTTCTCTGCATTCTACGGCAAACACTTTGGGAAGCGCTGGCCTAACCGAAAATTGTATTATTGATGCAGTTTTTTTCAAATGGTGGCCAAACCTCAAATGGGACTTGTTGAGACTTTACTTACTAACTTGCTTAGGTCCTCAGACCTTAAAAAGTCCGTTCTGTTCCCCTTAAGGGGCATAGGGCCTCCACTACTCCTACGCGCCATCGTGTGCGGTTTCTGGAAATATAACATAGTTCTCTCCAACTCTTCCCCAGCTGTGCAGATTCACTTTCGACTGTCCTGCGCCGTGTGCTTCTCGGCCGACCCGACCCTCTACCTACCTGTGTGAATGGGTTCGCTTGGCCAGCAATGCAATCGGTGCCTTTTCGAAGCGTATGACCAATCCACTGCCACTTACGTCTGCGAATAGTACTGTCAATGGATTCTTGACCCGTTCTTCTATGAAGTTCTTCATTAGAAATAGGGTTGGGCAAAAATCCTTAAGATGTTTCTAAGAAATCGATTCACGATTGCAGCTTACTTGTGACAGTTGTTAAGATTTTCCAAGTGCTGCACCCATACAGAAGCACGGATTCAACATTGGAGCGGAACAGTCTCAGCTTGGTCTTTAAGCTTATAGCGTTATTTCTCCATATTTTGGACAGCATTCCGAAAGCAGCCTTTGCCTGTCGACATCTTGTTTGGTTCCGCCTTTGGTAGAGACAAAACTCCCAAGATATTGAAAGTCTTCTACTTTCTCTACCGGTTGTATAGAAATATTGACTTGAACGGATGAGTTACTTCCGAGGCTGATCATTTTTGTTTTTGCCGTGTTAATTTTCAGCCCCACGATTTCTGCTTCTCCCTCCACCCTTGTTGTCATTTGATGGAGATCCATGATACTATGAATGAGTAAGCATACGTCGTCCGCGTAGTCGAGATGTTTTAGTTGGGATGTCAGACTCCATTGAATTCCACCATTTCCGTTTAACGTTTCAGACTTTGGGATATGATTAAGGATATTATTGCCAACATCTTTCACCAATAAAAATGCTGTAAAGTATTTTTTCAGGGTCTTTTTGTCTTATTTCCAATGCCTAATTTCTTTTCTTTAAATACTTCAGTAACTCACTTCATAAAATTATCCAAACTGTTCTGACGTTAAACAAAAGTTGAGATACGATTTTTTACTTACGTTTTCTTAAAGATATTGAAAAGATATTCAATTCGCTCGGAGTAGATTATATAAAAAACAAAAATCCACCCACAAAAAAAAAAAAAATAACACAACCAAAAAGTTTAAAAATACAAATTCTGAATTTGTAAGAATAAAAAAATGCCTCAGCAGAATTATGTAAAACATGTTTCTAAGAATACAAAAATTGAAACCTTTTAAGTATAAAGTATATTGACATAAGAGATCGAGAAGTATATCAGCATTTTCAATATGCATAAGTAATCAGTATATACAAAAATTGAAAAAAAAAAAAACTTCTTTTAGCATAAATTTACATGAAAGCTAAAATTTGATAATCGTCTTTGTGAATTCAAACAGAAAATAAGAGAATTTTTAAAGGAAAATTAAAATTCTTTCCGTTTTTTTTTTTTCAAAGTAAAATATAAGACAAATGTGTCTTATGTGTATCATTTTTCTTCAATTTTATAAGAAAATATGACATAGCTGATGTCAAATTCACCATTAGGCATCACTTTAACCTTTTTCATGGAAACCTAAATAATCTTATATTTTCTTCGGATCGATGTGGTCCCAATTATACAATTTATGTCCTCCTAAAAATGTTCAAAATAGAATGAAATAAAAAATTCATAGCACATATAATCCATCTTTTAGTAGGAAACTGATATCGCTGTCACACACACACACACACCCACACAATACATACTTCCAAAAAAAAAGGTTAAAACACCCAAAACTAGAATATTAATAAATCCCCCCCCCCCCCCCAAAAAAAAAAATGATTTTATAGAGAAAAAGATATAAAATAAGAGAATATTCTGAACTAACCTACCTGTCACATTGAGAAAAGTACCTTCGGGGCAAGAATGATGGAAGATTCTCTTAACGAACATTATAACGAAACGATAAACAATATTACGTCGGTTGGTCCTTGGTCCTTGGTCCTCATCCTCCATCCTGTCATCTTAGTTGTCTTCGTCATCAAGAAGATGAGAAGTGACAGATGTGAAATAATGAAATTGAGTTAGCCATTTTAGCTGGAGGCTCATGTCTTGTCCCTGTCTCCCAATCTTTAATTTAAAGAGCGAGAGAGAGATTTTAAAACAGGCAATATGCTTTTATAATTTATCGGTCAGTCTTAAGGAGGGGATAAAATAAAATTACCATAATTAAGAGGGGATTTTTGTTTTTTAAGGAAATAAGATTATGAGCTTGTTTGAAAAAAATTATGTACCTTTAAAATTAGTCAAATTTGACAAAGGTATAGGGGACAAATTTAAGTAGGTTTGTTTTTTGTTTTTTAATAAAAAGCAAAAACTTATTAAATTTAAATTTAAAGTCAATTTAATTAATTAATTAATTAAATCTTGTCAGTGGAAGATATTTAATTTAAAACAAGAAGGTTTACAATTAGTAGTCTATTAAAAATGCTGAAGGTTTTAAGGATATTTTGCTGATTTGCTGATTTGCTTAAATCTCAGATGTTCCAAAATCTGTGTTTGCATTGAAGGAAGTTTGTAACAAAACATTTCACATCATGAAACTACCCTTATCTGCTCTTATCTATTGAATTTAGACAAATTTACACATAATTTTAAACTTCATCTCTCAGTTCACAGTTACATAAGACTGCTACCCTTAAAAAAATCCATGACGATGAACATTTACGCTAAGAAAACACACTGTGAATCCTGAAAATAAATAAAAACCACACAAGTATAAAATTCTGTTAGGTCGTTTTAGACGCTTCCAAGTATGCAACGAAATTCATGCAGAAACTACTTTAAATTACGCAGCTCACGTTTTTAAAATTTTTTGAGTTAGAAATCCATTTGTTCACAATTTTCTCGGTAACCAGTTTTAGAATACATTTTTTATGACACGTATTTTAGTAGCTGAACGTGTAAAGTGTTTTGTAAATTTTTAACCATGTTTCTTCACACATTTCAGAACTTTTTCACAACACAATCGAATTTTTTTTCAATACTGGTAATGAAAACATTTTGTTCAATAGGTCATTGCTTCTGGTTGAGACAGGTTCTTTTCTGGTGATTCTAGTTGTTCGCGCACTTTGGGAACCTTTTGTCTTCAAATTTTAAACCCGGGAAATCAGGTGCTTCTTTGGATCTCCCAACTACAGCTGGAAGTATTAAATTACGGAACTACTTACAGATAGTGTTTGAGGGTCATCCTACCAGCTCTTTTTCTATTTTCGACGTCTATCAGACTATTTCTTAAACGGCGGCTGGTTTTCAAGTTATCAGTCATAAAAAGGCTCGTTTTCATAGTTGGAAGAGGGCCCCGTATGGGGCGTTACACTGTGTAGTGGAAACGCGCCGTACTCAAGTCAAAAACGTTGCTTTCCAGATCCTGTTTCCTAGTAAAAAAAAATAAAGTTTATGACACGACCAGCTCACGGAGAACATAGGCCTTATGACTAACAGTCTCAACTATTTCTTGTGTGCGTGGAGTTATCACGAATGGAGGGGTCTTTAATTTTTAGCCAATTTCGAAAGGCTTCTTGAGATGCATTATTTGACAAGCTGTACCTATTCTTGGAGGTTTTGTCCATTCCTCTGAAAAGTACCTCTGAAAAATTCAAGGTATCATAGGTTGGGAATCGAACCAAGACCTCCATAGTCCATCGCACTACAACTTGAGGCGCCAACAAATATTTACCAATTGAGTGGATGTTGCTAAGTAGCAGCCCAGCACCTGGTTTTTTAACGCTTCCAGGTATTTTTCTAGAGTAAAGTAGTACAATGTTACGGGAACTTCACTTAATCTATCAATGTTGGCATCTTCATTATTATTCGCAGTATTCCGAGTATTCCACGGTATGTCTCATATTTTTCCCCGAATTTTCATATTCCGCGCTTCCACACACTCTGTGACTTTGTTTTTTTTTCTGCAGTATTTTAAGTTTCTTCTCGCAGTAGTAAGTGTTTTTTTCACGACTTCCAATGCGGCATTTCATGATTATTCACGTGGTGCTCAAAAGTTATTTCATCACTTCTTCAGTATTAGTCGCTTTTATCTACGATATTCCGCGCCTTTTGCCGTGCATGTGTTTCCACGACTTTTCATACTTTTTTTCCTCGCTTTTTCAGTCTTCTCCATGACTTATATTTTACGCTTTTTCTTGTGGTATTAAATGCCTTCTTCGTGATCTCTTGCTATTCTCCGAGATTTTCAACGATCTTGCAGTATTCCGCGATTTTGTCCACGGTATTCCGCGCTTTTTAACGGTGCAGGCCGTGGTATTTCACATTTTTTCCGCGACTTTTTTCCACGAATTATCTCGCTTTCTTTGTTGACTTTCTGTGCTGTAATTTACTCTGCAGTTATCTTCTTTTTTCATGACCTTCCAGTATTTTGTGATCTTAAAAAAGTGTCTTGATGACCTCCCCCCTTGGGACTACTCGCGCATATCTTTGAGGGGAGGTCCTTGTCTAAACGTTTTTTTTTTTTTTTTTTGTTAATTCTTAAGATCTGAGTCATATACTCGATTTTTCGCATCCATTCCTCTTCATTCTCAAGCATCTTCTAGTTGATGTTATCCTGTTTGATTGCTTCGTTACTTGTATACAAAATTCTGTTGTGGCGATTCCCATCTTCTACATGCTAAGACAGTGTGGTAGATTGCAAACGTCATATCTGTACTGGCAAGAGGGTGTTCTTGTTTTTCCTATATTATATGCAGGAAGGCGTTAAAGTATAAGTGTCTGGTGAGGAACTGGCTGACGTAATTATTCACTTTGCCTCGCAGTCCAGACGTATGGGAGTCTGCACTTCCGTTGTGTGAGCATTATTTTCCGCCACGCCACTGCCACTGCAATATCCGCTTTCTTTTCGTGTTCGTACTTTCCTTGTGCCGCCAGGAGGTCCATTTGTGTCACAACCGCGACTAACAGAACAGCTGGCTCCGATACTTAGCGGTACGTACTGGCAACCCGTTAAGCATCATGTCTCTGTACCGATGCCATCTGCTTCCGGTAGTTTTCTATTTTCAGTGCGTCATCCAAAATCTCGCTTGTGTATAGCAGTATGACGTGTGTTGTTGGATGGTCTACCTATATTGCTATGCCTGGTCGAAGATGCTTTCACTTTGAATGCACGTTCTACATCCGACCCTATACATTTTTCCCAGAAATTCAGCTTTTTTCGAGTCTTATTCTCAAGTATTTTACTGCGTTCTTACTCGTTATTATCTCACTGACTAATCGTGGAAATGCATTTCTTTGTAAGCAGCACTATTCTCAGTAGCCAGAGGCAATCAGTATTCTTCTATCCAGCAATTTGTTCTTCCCATCTCTTGGTTCAGTTTTCTCTGCTCAATTTCGGTAACTCTACTTTTTATCACCACAGTAACATCATCTTCTTATCCAACTAGAAAACTTTAGTAGCTTATTACTAAATAGGTGTTTGGCAAATCTAGTCCGGTTGAAAAAGACGAGGATCTGGCGCCACTGCAATTACCATGGGAAGGCAAAATCTGAACAATTGATGGGTAGAAAAAGCTTTACGGTTACACCGCCCAACCGGCCCAGGCTTAAAATATATAAAAATAAATATTGTGGCAAGACTAGTTTACGAATAACTAAGGCCTGGTAGTTCTCTTCAACTCTTCCTCAGGTGTGCTGATTACTCGTTTGATCAGTCCTTATCCGAGGCATAGTGTCGGTTTCGCAAGCGAAATTTGAGTCAGTTACAAAGAAAGCTAGCCTCCTCCGTAACTCTGTAACCTATCGTAGAAAGCTAGGAACTTTTGTATTATAGTATTCTTAGTTTCTTTCGTTCAGTTTCGAAGAGAACTACGATATATTTCCAGAAACCGTACACGATGGCGCGTAGGAGTAGTGGAGGCCCTATGCCCCTTAAGGGGATCACAACGGACTTATCAAGGTCTGAGGACCTAAGAAGAAAGTAGTAAGGCACAGTGACGGACACTTTCAAATACTTCTTGCGTGCGTCTTAAATCTTAGCAGGAATGTAAAGAATCTTCAATTTTCTGCCAGTTCCAAACGGCTTAGGAACTGATATTCACCTTTCTTCACAACCCAATTCTCTTGAAGGACTTTTCAAAGCCTTACACAGCGGTTGTACGACCCATTCTTACCTACGGCGCCATTGTTTGGTGGCCTGCACTTAGTAAAGCTTATAACATCAACAAACTTAAGAAAATCCAGAGAACAGCAAGCGTAGGGACGACTGGAGCCCTCCGGTCGTGCCCCACTGAGGCTCTAAACGTTCTCTTGCACCTCTTACCCATAGACCTTCACATTAAATACCAGGTCTCTTGTAGCGTTTTAAGGCTAAAAGAAACAGGTAGTTGGAAGGCAAAACCTTTTGGTCACAGTGACACAACAAATTTAATACCATCGAATATGCTTCTGACACCCACGGACTACTGCACCCCTATTTTGAATACTGTAATGAATTGCAGGGTCAGCTTCCCGTCGAGATCAGACTGGGAAGAGGACATTGTGACGAGAGACTTCGACACCTGCATTTTCACTGATGGCTCAAAAATGGATTGTGGGGTCGGTTCGGGTGTCTACTATGAATCCCTCAATATCTCAAAATCCTTTCGACTACCAAACTTTGCCAGTGTATTCCAAGCGGAATTGCTGGCAATTAAAGAAGCTTGCAAATTACTTAGAGTAAATCCAAATCAAAACCAAAATATAGCTATGCTAACAGATAGTCAGGCAGCTATAAAAGCAATTGCTTCGGTCACGACATCCTCCAAATTGGTTCAGCAGTGCAGAGAGGAACTCTCATTGCTGAGTGGAAGCCTCACAATCACTCTCATCTGGATCCCAGGTCACAGTGGTTTTGAAGGCAATGAAAAGGCGGATGAACTGGCCAGGCAAGGATCGGCCCTTCATGAGTCACTAGCAGAAATAGTTAACATTCCCATAGGAGTCATGAAGGGCGATATCTTCTTAAATTACCTAACAAAAGCTAACAATAGGTGGCACAACTTGACTAGCTGCGTCATATCCAGAAAAATCTGGCCCACCTATAATAAATCCAAAACATATGACCTAATCTCTAGACCCAGAAAAGACATTAGCAGACTCGTTGCGGTGTGCACAGGACATTGGCCGATAGGGGAACATGCAGCAAAGTTGGGTATACCGCACAATACTTATTGTCGCAGCTGCTTGGACCAGCAAGAAAAAGAAACGGTCTTCCACTTCCTATGTCAATGTCCCGCCCTTGCTAGGAATAGAGCACTCTCTCTGGGGAGTGAATTCTTTAATGTCATAGATAACATCTCAGAATCAAAGATCAAAGATCTCGTTCCTAAATGCAACAAAGTGGATTTAGGACTGCCTAACACTTGTTTTTCCCTTTTTAAAACCAATCAAAAATGTATTTCAAATAAATCCAATTATCACTCATAGGTTTCATAAGTTTTGGTATCAAAACGGCGTATTCTGCGCCAATTGGGTCAAACAAACATGGTTTGCTTGACCGCCATCTCTACCTACCTACCTACCTTTCAAATCCTCGCGAGAGACAGTACCCCTGAAAAAAAAATCAAGGCGGCTTTTGCTGGAAATTGTGATACTCCATCGACCTACCAATTTCGCATGGGGACAGCATGAAATAACATTTCCATTCAAACCTAGCAGCTATCTCCCAGAATCATTTATTTCCAAACAATATGATTGGTTCTCAAGAAATTTTTCATATAACAAAAGATAAAACCTCAAGGATAAATTTTATATAAAACACCAAAGTATCTTTCCTTCATGATGATTAACCCGTTGGCAGGCATCAAAAAAACCAACCAAGCACAATTCCTTACAATCCACAAGTAAGAATATTTCAATGAAGAACGCTTCTGCATTTCGAAACACATCCTTTAAATCTATTTTCAAGATATCAAGATATAGCCCAAGCATACATTCGCTCTAGCATGGCATTCTGCTCATTCACTTTAGATAATTTCAAAAAGAGATCAACAAGCAGCAGATTATTTCAATTTCAAATACTAAATCCCTACGCGTTCGCATATAAATATCAAATAGCAGAAATGGCTGTCGAAGTTGAAGCTCCGCTCTGACTCTGATGTTGTATTTGTATAGTTGCTCTCTCTTTGAAAATGCCCCAGGGGG
This sequence comes from Meliscaeva auricollis, assembly GCA_948107695.1. Taxonomy (NCBI): domain Eukaryota; kingdom Metazoa; phylum Arthropoda; class Insecta; order Diptera; family Syrphidae; genus Meliscaeva; species Meliscaeva auricollis. The sequence goes on along the minus strand of OX403619.1, from coordinate 45,144,543 downwards.
ACAAATGAATGTTAGATATGTTTGATATGTTGAGTTGATATGGGTATGAAGTAGTATTATAGCAGACATATGTACATGCGTTCATCCGAATCCAGCGAGATACAAACTAAGCGAACGTATCAAAATTAATGTTTCATACATGATGTTTGCTTCCGCTGCTGATGATGGTGATGCTCCATCTTTTTTTCCTTTTTTTTATTTGTGGAAATGAAAGAAAAAATAGAAACGTATGTATCTCTAAACCAGGGACCAGGGAGCTATGAATATTAACTTTGCCTGGGATTTTCATCAAAATGCTCTTTTTCATTCGCTTTGGTTTTCACACTGAAAGAGGATATAACTTCAGATGGATTTAGCTATTCAATCACATACGCAACGCAGGCAGACATACATGTTTCTTTGAGGTTTGGGTTGCATGTGCCCCACGAACTCCCCTTCGCCCTAACCACCACAGAGTAGAAAAGAGCAAGTGAATATTATATCGCAATGGCAACCGATTTTTATTAATCACTTGATGTTGTTTTCTTTTTTTTTTGTTTTCTCTCGCCTCTGCCTTGTTGTTGTTGTTGTTTTTTGTTTTTTTTTTGTTTTATAAATTCATTGCACGATTTGTTCTGGATTGGTTGGTTTACACACTCACCAACACACACGTTGTGTTATGGTTTCATGCAAGAGTTTGAGGTTTTCTTTTATATTTCGATATCACGGAACCAAACCATTTTTGATTTGGTTGAGGAGAAACTCACAGGAAAAAATTGTTCATTCTACGGTTTCGCTTATTTTGAAGCCAAAGAAACAGATGCCGAGAGGAAATCAGTGAGTTTTTGTATGAAGGAATTTATTTCGTGATTTATTTGAGCAGGTGGTTATAATGTATCACTTCACTTCCCTTTTATAGGGGTTTTTTTTTTTGGTGCTTTTGATTTTATTTTCGTTTGAAGATTGCAAAGATGAATGACTTTTGTAACAGAAAAAAAAAATTAAGCCAAGAACCATGAAACAAATGAGTGTAAAGTGTTTTTTTTTCGTTGTTGTTACGGAATAAGAGTTTCAAACGAACAAATGAACCATAGAATTAATCGTGTATGTTATCGTATTTCAGTTGGGTATTCAACCCAATGGCATTTTTTTTTTAATTAAAAATAATCAAAAAGTCTCACAATCAAAACAAGACACGAAGGTTTAATAAAGGAGTCAAGCAAATACTGCTGATTGTAAGACCAAAACGCGCAAGTTTTAAAGCTCAGTGCTCAAATTGCAAGAAATAGTAGATTTCTAGCACCTGTTTGAATTAAATCATGAAGAAAGAGATACGGGAAAAAGAGAAGCAACTAGCCTAGCACCTGTTTGATTGAAATCATGAAAAGAGAAGCAACTAGCAATCGTTATTGAAATCCGATCCCCGCTGCTTAAACACACCATCCAAGATCGTTTTTACTATCAATTTAGCCTAACGTTCTAGAAATCTGTTCCGAATATTTGTAAAATGGTTTCAAAATATATGGCGGCTATATTATGTTACTAGCTTACTTACTTACCTATTAGATCTTATTGAGTCCGTTGTGATACCCTTTAGAACTTATCTACTACTCCTACGCGCCATGGTATACGGTTTCTGAAAATATACCTTAGCTCCCTCCGACTTTTCACCAGGTGTGCCGATACCCCTTGCGGCTGTCCTACCGATCCAATCCTCTATTTGCCTGTTTGAACGGGTTCCACTGCCTCGCTTGGATTGCAAAGCAATCGATGCTTTTTCGAAGCTTGTGACCAATCCACTGTCACTAACATCTTCGTCAAGTAAACTGTTGGTGGATACTTGAACCGTTCCCCTATGAAACGTGTAGACACCTATTCATGAACGATTGCAGATTTCTGGTAACAGTTGGGAAGATTTTCCACGTCCTACAGCCAAATAGAAGCACGGATCTACCATTCGAGTGGAACAGTCTCAGCTTGGTCTTTAGAATTATGAATGATAGCTGATAGAATTATTTCTCAATATATTAAACAGCATTGCAAACGTAGTCTGTGCTTTTTTAATACGGCTGTCGACATCTTGTTAAGTTTCGCCTTTGGTAGAGACAAAACTCCAAAGATTTTGAAAGTCTTCTACTTTCTCTACCAGTTGTCTAGAAATATTGACTTGTACGGATGAGTTACTTCCGCGGCTGATCATTTTTGTTAATCACGTATTAATTCGTATTAATCCGAAAAAAATCTCTGTTGACACTATCGAACACTTTTTCGAAATCAATGTACAGAAGGTGATGTGATGATCGATATTCGATGGACTGTTCAGTGTTAATGTGGTCAACACAGAATGAACCAGTGCGGAAAACTGCTTGTTCGGCGTCAAGTGCGTCTTCTAGATGTTCCCTTATTCACTCTAACATAATTTTAGATCGAAGATCCCTCCACAGTGTATCAAATCTTCTTTCTTCAGGAGCTTGACGATCATTCTCCTTTTCCACTCTTCCGGGAAGCACTCGAAGTTCCAAGCTCTCTCTATCAGTGAATGCAGTAGTTCACTCGATGTTACTGGTGCTGCTTGTAAGAGCCCTGCAGAAATACCATCGAGTCCTACCACCTTGTTGGTCTTGAGTGTTATAATCGTGGCAATGAGCTCTTCTCTATCGGGAAGGGTGGTGCGTATCCGGGCATTTGTTGCTTCGAACGGGTCATTTGTTATCGGATGCGCCACACAGATCAAGATTGAAGCAAGGAATTCCTTCCAATGTGGTGTAAAATATCAAGCAAGTTCATTAACTCTATCGTGATAACATCAAACTGCTGGTTTAACGTAAACCTTAAAACATTGATGTTCCCACGATAAGTAAATTGCTGAGTTGCTGTTTTGACACCGCATTTGACTTTCCATTTGATGTGGTACTGTCTCGAATCAAAACCGAAAACTTTGACATCGTGTCTTATTTAAATATACCACACCAGCGTCTGAGTTGGCGATCATCCGAGTGGAGAAGAGAACGAATTTTCATCTTCTTCTGGATGTTGTTTTGAGCTTTGTACACCCTTGAGGTCCTTAGTGAGATTCCATAAACAGTTCTGTTGCTGCATCAATTTGCGGAATTTTCTTCTTCTTCAACTAATGCATTGTTGTAGTTACTCTTGTCACGTCGTCGCACGCTACAGTAAACTTCTCTCTTATTCAAGCAATAAGTAGACTCTAGCTTTTTTATCTCTGTTGGTCGAGTAACTGGAACTGGCCGATCGCAAAGTGGTTTTTAGTGGAGGTTGCTTGCCTATCATTTGACACCCAGCTTCACCATCTGATTTATTTGTTGTGATGTAACACTAAATATTAGATACGCGACTTACTCTAGTCCGGAACCTTGCCCTTCAGTATCCTGTCTCCTTAGAGGCTCTCATAAAATCAGGCTATTTAGTGCAGTTTTGGTAAGATTCTCGGACACTTCTGGGTTCTTTTCCGGAGTAGAAAAGTACATTGTTACGGGTTGGAGATTTGTATTTGCCGAAGAGCAGCACTCGACCTGCGCTTAATTTCAAGGTGTTCATTTTATATCGAATCAACTCACAATTAAGTTGAAGGAATATTTTGTTTTAGAGCCCTTTTTTCCAGTCTGTCGAGAAGGGTATTAACATTCCAGAAACCAATATTTGGCCGGGCACAATAATTAATAACCAAAAGTCGTAAATATTTGTTGAGTCCTTATCCGAGGCAAATTGTCGGTGTTATTAGCCAGTTTTATTTACGAAGAATGCTACCTTTTCCGTAACTTATCCTAGAAAGCTAGCAGCTTTTTATTATAGTGTGCTTAGTTTCTTTAGTTCAACACTGCCGCTTATAAGTTAAGCAATTCAAGTCTGGTTGGCAAGACCAGTATCTAGTGGTTACTAGGAGTGAGATGTAAGAAAAATAAGCACGAATGATGTGAAGAAAAAGTTGCTGATCACTGAGTGCCACTTAGTTGGCTCCGATCAGTGCCTACCCGATTTCTAAACACCCAACCACCAATTAGGCTTAAGCTTAATTCCCAACCTAGAGCCAATAATAACAGTTAACAAAAAGGAGCTTCCAGTGGAAATGAAACTACCCCAACTACTTTACTAAACGTATTAGACACTCCATTTGGTCGTGCCATTTCTAACATTTGTTTCCCATTTCCAATCGGACTCTAACATCAGGTAAAGTGATTATCTTCACACAAAAAAAGAAAACACACATTACACCCTTATTGTCGGTTTTCCCACCTCTACAGCTGTTCATGTCAAAAAAAATAGAACGATAGAATCATCATTTTCAAAATTGCAAAAAAAGATTAGACACATAAAGGTGTAGACTGTAGTAGAGGAACGGTGTATTAGTTTGGAGGAATGGCTAAATGCCAAAAACCTCATAACCTCATTTCAGTGCCACTCAACATATTTTTTTTTTATTTTATCGTTGTCATCGCGCTACGCTCCTGCTGCTGCTTCTGCTGCTGCTTCTGACTGATGTATGTTCATTGTTCAGTGTGTGTTCATTATTTCATAATGAACTCATATTGCCATTATAGAGGATTGACCAAATAAAAATGTAATTTTCCAGTTCATTTGAATGAGAAAGGTGCGGTTTGACCATTAAAGCTTAAATAATAACGTGAATTCTGAATATATTGCAAAAAAAAAAAAGCGAACATTTTTGCCCTCCAACTAGTCATTATGGTTATAAAAATCATTAATTTTATTGACTTTGAGGTAGAAAATGGTCAAACAAATAAGCTTTATGGAGGTACATCTACCGAACATTTGTATTTTTATTTTTTATGGTTTACTGAACTGAAATAATAAGTAGATTTCTGTGTTTTTTGTTGTTGTTGTTGTCTATATTTCGATAGGATGAGGAAAATGTTACTTTCTTTTTTTTTTTGTATTTTAATGACATATTTTTCGCATTAACCATATTTCTGGTTTGTTGGTAACTAATTACACATTCGATTAACAGTCGAATCTCCAATACTTTTTTACTGGAGAGGTTATTAAGTTTAACAAACAGGGTGTTTTTTTAAGAAGTTTTGACTTTTTAAGGATAAATCAAATGATTTCTGTCCGTTGGGTTGGAAAAATATTAGAGGTGTGCCAGTCTTGCGTCTATCTTGAGTTCAGTTTACCATTCAGCAAACCAGAACCTGAAAAAGAATTCATTTAACAGAGAACTTTATTTGCAAGTCTCTTACTGGAGGTCTTCGTTCGATTCCCAGTCATGCCACCTTGATTTGTCTTCAGGGAGTCTTCAGGGGTACTGCTTCTTGCAAAGAATTGACAAAACCTCCAAGAATACTGCTTGTCACAAAAAGTGCATCTCAACTAGTCTATAGGTCTTGGTTCTTCGTGAGCTAGTGGTGCTACAAACTTTAATTTATTATACCTGAAATTGGAAATTTTGGTGCTAAAAGTGAAACCAAGCCATATTATAGCAAACGTCTACCTCGACTTGAAGGGCCGCTCATATGAAAGTCTAGTGGTAAGCAGTTCAGTAGAACGCTAAGTGCATCGGTAGTCTATCCGTCGTAGGTACCAGCTGCTAGCTGATCTTTGAACTTTTTTTTATGATTTTCAATATTGTATTGTTTGATATTGTTTGTTCAGGGCCGGCCACCATACAATTGATCCGAAGGTGAGAATGGGGCTTACTGCTGTTGTGTACGTCATAGGATCATGTTTGGCCAATGGCCTTATTATTTACCGAATGATCAGCTATGCTTTCTTTCTTCACAAGTTGTTCTTAATTGCTTTTCCAGCGGCTAAATATTATGCCTGATTGGAAAATGAGAGGCTTGGAGTGGTAAATAGTAACAAGTCAGTCATATTTTGGTTGACTAGAAGTCCTCATAAGCAGTCCCTTGCAATGACTGCGGAGGGCAGTCGATTTTTTAAATTTTTGTATCAAATTGCTGATTTGTGTTTTTGTTGCAGTTTCGGGGGCATAATCCCACCCCCCTTCCCCCCATTATGGCGAGCTAATCAGAGCATCGTAAGCCGGTCGCGTTCCCGGAACTTAGCACTCATATCCCTTTTCTGAACCCTTCCCATTCCGATTTCCTTACCTTTCCTTATTCCTCCTACCCTGCCATCAGATGATTTCTTTTTCTCACAAAAAGATAAATTAAGTTTTCCATTTAATGGCATAATAGTTTTTCGAAATAAATATTAAAAAAAAAAATAATAAATACTTTTCTTGGAAGCACAACCATTTTATAATAATTTCTGCCAGCCCCAAAGAGAGACTTCACTGTAAATATTTTATTTTGCCTGGATTTTTCATAAAATAAAAAATTTGCTTGGTTGGATATTAAAAAACATTTCCTAGAAAAAAATTTACTGATTTTGTAAAAAAATTGAAAAATCATAAATTGATGGATTATTTGCTTTCGTGGAAATTTTAATACCAAGCTTTAAAAAAATCTTCATTTAATAGGAAAACTCGGAGGTATATATTGAACATATACCTGAGTTTTTATTTCATGCATGAATTACACATATTTCATGAATTTCTGGTAATTTAAAGGGCGGCAATGCTTGAAGTTGCGTAAACAAAATGTACACAAGTGTATGTCCACTAGTGAAACAATTTCTAGTTATTAACTATTTAATATATTTTAAGGATTCAGTTCAGCTGCATACTGAATCAAAGATATACAATTTTCTGGACTAAAAAAACTTGGATTTATGAAACTTTATACATTATAAGTAAATTTTTAGAAAAAAAATAATTATATAAAATTATAATTATAATTATAATTATTTTAAAAGATTAAGATAAGTAGTATTAAATATTTACACACCATGGGACAAATATTTTTAAAACAAAACCCATTTTTTTTATCAATTTTGGAAAAATTGATGTTTCAAAAAAAGGTAACAAACATAAAAAAATACAGTCGAATTGAGAACATGCTCTTTGTTTTGTAAGTCATTTCAAAATAGAATACGGTTTTGAATTGAATAACAACAACTTGTTTAGCATTCTAGAGGGAAAATTGGAGTTTTTTTTGTACGAAAACTAGCAGTAGGAAAAATTTAAACGTATCAAAACAGACTCTAACGATCTTGATAAAAATTTTTGTTTCTACTTTTGTTAGCATGATCGTACTTTTGAAATGAAAGAACTATTTTTAAAAATTTTAATACCTAATTGTAACTACCATAAAACCGTTTTTTTTTTTTCATTTTTGAATTTCTCTTAAACGACTTAACAATTTTTGATATTTTTTTTTAAACTGGAGCTCCTTAAAAGTTTCAATATTATTTAATATCAAAATTTTCAAAAAATAAATAAACAAATTTTTAGATTTATTAAAGCTTTTTCAACGGCCTTAAGTTCATACAAAATTTAGAATTTCTTGCAGGTGGGGCTTAATCTTTAGTTCACAAAATTTTTTTTTTTTTTGAATAATCGATTTTTCCAAAATGAGTCAATGTATTTTTTTGAAATTTTGGTTTTATGTACTTTTAATATTCTCCGGAAAATGGCATATCAATTTTATTTTTAATTAGTAAAACATATCTGCAAAAATTGCTGAAGAGAATTTTATTGTCTTTTTTAAAAGTGTATTTTTTGGAGATTCTAAAACCACAAATTTCGAAACCAATCCGAAAAGGCTTTAAAAAACGTTCATTTGGCTTCCTGAGCCATTATAGGTCCTAGATAAGTTATTTTTTAATTAAAAAAAGAGGAAAACAAATTCCCTAACAACAACTTTTTTGATAGCCCTTTCCAATAAAAAGTTATTTTTCGAAGAGCTGCCAAACTTTCGGAGTCATAAATTGATTTTAAAATTTTATTACTATTTTGTTTAATGCGTGAGAAGCTATTTATTAATGTAATTCACTACATTCATTATAAGGGTGTAATAAAAGGGTGTACCTGCTTACCTTACATTCATTTGAGTTTAAAAGTGGTTGGAAGATTACAAAAATTAACGAATGGCTAAAGTGGCCTAATGTCGTCGGAGTGACAGGAGGCATGTAGTCACAGGCTTTTATTTATTAACCTAGATTGCAAATTTTAGCTTTTGGTTTTTTTGCCAAATTATTTTTTTCGATTATGGATCAATGATTTTTTTCAAAATTTAGTTTTTAGATGTAAACAAAATAAAAAAAATTAAAACTTAGCTTAACTTATCTTATTAGAAGAAATCATATCAAAAAGTTTAATCAAAATCCTCAGAACCGTTTTCGAGAAAACTCGAATAAATTTGTATAGGAGGTACTCGTTCTAGATGACATATTCAAAAACAAAAAAAAAACAACTTTCAAAATTACGTAAAAATCATCAATACCAAATTTAAAGAAAATCCGTCAACGCGTTTGGGCAGTGGAAATGTGTACAGACGGACGCACAAACGTACAGACCGACGGACGGCATGCGGAAAACCACTTTTTTGGACTTCTCAGTCATCGTAATGTTGGTTTTGATTATAACCCAATTTTTTTTTTGACACGAAACCAATACTTGCTTCAAGTATAAAATGTGAACGTTTGAAAATTTTATATTTATAATATTTTTTTGTCGGTTGTTTTCGTTTATAAATTAAGTTTTCGATTTTATCTAACTTAACCTCAGTTAAGCTTTAAGCTGAATAAACTCCATATAAAAAAAATTATTATTCCTAGGAATAGGCTCTGACGAGTCTATTTAGTATTTGAATTTTATAATTTTCTTTTCTTCATATAAGAGACTCTAACTTCCACAGCAACTTTGACCATAAGAACAAGTACGTACGACTCAGTCGTGCATAGAATTCCTTTATCAATCAGTACAGGATTCCATTTCTTTCGTTTAAAAACATTTTTTTGCTAGGAAATAATATGCAGCATAATTTGTCAATGAGACGAAAATCATGGTTCACTACGGCGTATACGTGCTTTTTTTAATCGATTTAATTTAATTTTTTTAATATTCAATTTAACGATGCACTTTTTACTAGATAAAACTGTTTGCTAACTAATAACTAAATAGTGAAAGAAATACGCAATTTTACCTTAAATACTGTTGTTCTTTTTTTGCTTGACTTGGCAAACTTGTAAATAAAATCAACAACAACAATAGCCTTTTCAAAACAGTCCGATTTATTGACAGCCTTTTCTTAGCGTACAAAAATGACAAGAACCTACTGCTTTTATCATTTGCCCTAAAAAATGTTATTTCCTTTGTGTATAAATTATCTCAAGACAGACAAAATAGATTGACCCATTTTCTTTTTCATTGCATTTTTATCATCGATTTTGTGAAATTATTTCGATTTCTAGCAAACGCATGACTTTTAATAAATCTCTTTTATATCCAGAAGATATATATTTATATCCTGACAAGTAAAAAAAATAAGAAAAAAAAAAAAACAACTGAAAGAGATTTTTGAACATTATTCAACTTAAATTTCACAAAATCCTACAAAAGTCAAAAAGAGAAATTAAACTTGGCATCTTAAATCAACAACCAAAAGTTAATTAAGCTCTTCATCAAGGCAAAGGCTCGTTTTTCTTTTTCATTTTTTTAACCTTTATACCTGCAAAAAAAATGACCCAGTTAAAAAGTAAACAAAACTTTCAGCTGATATTGTATAAAGGTATACGACAGAGTTTACCCATAGGCATTCTCAACTCATACCCTTATAATACCCTCTTCACTTTGTAAAATGTCGACCATCATCGCACATGAATATGTATGCATTGCATACTCTTCTTCTACGTCCTAAAAGCCTAATTATTGTTAATTCCAAAATTGATTAATCACATTCTTCCGTGAAAATATTTGCAAATTTATAAAATGAAAACCTCATTATTATGAGGACGTGCAGTGCAGCAAAACTATATCTAAAAAACACACAAGCCCAACCTCAACCTGGAAAATTTTTCAAATACTTCAACGGCCCGTGAATTTAACCCCAATTTCAAATAAACTCAAAAATTTCTCTTTTTAGTTTATTTCGCGAGCAACAAAAAATATAGTTTAGTTGATGCAAATGGTTGTTGGTGCGGTGATGGTAAGAGTGGTTGATGGTTTGCAGTTGATGTTTTGGGCGAAATAGGCAGTGATGATGGGGTTTTTTTCGGAATGTTTGAGTGTCATTGGAATAGGGTTTTGAGGTTTTGATTTTATTTTTATTTATCGAGAAATAGTTATACGGAATTGTTTTTTTGTGTTCTATTTTTTTTTTTTAATGTGAAAGCTCTTTGAATGATATAGGTTATGGCGAATTTTCTGATGTTTGGTTTGAATTAGGACACAAAAAAAAAACAAATCAGTAAAGTGTTTTTTTCTAAAAAAAAAATGAATATATAAAAGCTTAAGTTAATTAATTAATTATTTAATTAATTGATATAATTGTTTGAATTGAAGAGCAAATAAATACTTTTAATTTGATTATTGTTAATAATTACCCAGTTGAGTATGCATTTTCATATAGAAGCAAATGGTACTTGAAATTTATTTTTGAACTCTTTTTAGTTTTAGATAAAGTTTTTGAAAATATATATTCGAGTGCTATCAATGGGTAAAGTTAAATGCCAAATAATTTAGCTGAACAAATGGAATTAGACTAATTGCGATGCAATTTTAAGTACCCATAATGAGTCGCCTTGAGGTAATAATTTGTAATAAGCAAAAATTTGATGGTTTGGTGTGTAGAAATCGGAGAGGCAATGATCTGGGCGACCTTGGTTGTACTAAGTGAACTGCAACTTTGTCTCCACATCAATTGTGCTTATTTTTCTTCGTCGTGGTAGTCACTGGTCTCCTCTTACTGGATTTGAATAGCTACACGAGAGTTGAAGGAACAACTACAAAACACCAGATTCCTACATCTTGAGAGTGAGTTCATGTGATATAAATTGGACGTCTTAGGAGTAGGCCAAGTTCGAAAGTTGGGGTCCAGCAAATATAAATCCCCAACCTGTAACACTGTCTTCAACTACTCTACTCTGAAATAGAACCCAGAAGCTTCCGTAAATCAGGTGTTAAAAGGCAACTTACAACTGATTTCGTAGGAGCCTCTTGGAAACAGAAGACTAAAGACAATTTTTCGGTCTAGAGTATGTCGCGTAACTATTATAGAGTATTATGATGGTCCAAAAAATACATCAGATGCTGAAATAAAGGAGACATTTTATAACCTGCTGAATGATGCTTACAAAAATATACACGACTCGGAGACATCATAATGGTTATGGGAGTTTTAATTACCAGAGTTGAGAATCACAATGATGGGCTAACGCATGATATAGGAAAGCATGGAGCTGGCGATTGCAATGACAATGCTGAGCGTTTCGCAGACTTCCGCATTGCTAGCAGTCATGTAGTTGGTCGTACCATGTTCGAAAACAAAACGTGCCCCAAAATAAGCGCTGGTGTCCAACAAAAGACAAGCAAACTGCAAACAAATTGACCACTTTTCGATCAGTCGATGTTTTAGAAGTAGTCTCTTGGATGTCAGGAACAGAAGTGGGGCAGACATGGGAATGATACGGGACCACTATCTGATAGTAGCAGCTGCAGTTCGGAGATCCTAAGCAAAAACCAGAATGCCCAGGTTTAATACCGACAGCTGTGGGCCAACAACTTGTTGACCATCTTTCCCAAGGTCTAAAAAACAATCAGCAGCAGTTACTGAAAGCAGCTGAAAAAATAGTCTGTCGGGCACAGGAAAGAAGAAGTGCTTGGTTAAGAGCAGAAACCTGGGTTTCTTCTTTCAATGACGAAAAAAATCAACGCATCACAGCTACTCAAGCAGCAGAGAGAAACGAGCATGAGTCTACGTATTGCAGATGAGAGAATTTTACCGTAGCGTGCGAGGTGCAAGCGTAACTACACCAACGCATTAGCTGTAAAAGTAAAAAAGGACGCAAATCGGTCTGACAGCGGATCTGTTTATAGAATCACTAAGGAACTCACAGGTGCTCAAAGCTTAAAACAACACCCGGTGAAAGATGCAGATGGTTAACTGCTGCCGCCCTCACACCGCCTCCACTGTACCAGGAAGGGGCCTGTTCAAATGGAACGTAATGCCGTGTGAGTTACATTCAGCAGGCGCGACTTTTCAGAGGGCTATGGACTCATTATTCGGACCTGAACTGAACAACCGGGTATTTGAAATTATCGTCATCAGCCAAACGTTTGAAAAACACATCGAACATTTATCAGAAGTATCCCGTAAATTCCGCTCCGCCAACCTGAAGATAAATACCGATAAGTGTAACTTCTGACGCGACAGTCTTAAGTACTTGGGACATGTAGTGAACAAAGAAGGTATTCACACCGACCCTGATAAAATATGCTCTGTCTTGCAATTAAAAAAACCCGTCTAACATTCGAGAGTTACGCCACATCTTAGGGACTTGTTCATGGTACCGCCGATTTATTAAGGATTTTTCTACCGTAGCCGCCCCAAAGACAGGCTAACTAAAGAAAGATGTAAAGTGGAATTGGGGCCCTGTCCAACAAGCCGCGTTTGATACTTTGAAGACCAGGCTTACAGAAGCTCCCGTCTTAGCCTGTCCAGATTTCGATTTGCCTTTCACTCTGCAAACTGATGCCAGTCATTTTGGACTGGGTTACAGTACTGACACAATCACTCAAAAGCGGCGAAAAAGTAATCGCATACGCAAGTCAAACCCTGATGGTAGGACTTTGGCTACTAACACCATTTCTGACAGAAAAGTCTTTGACATGATTAACAGAAAACAAGGTATGCTCATTATATTTTTGGCAGGTTTTCTGTGACGTCATAGTCATCTTTCTCATCGGCAGTTTGCCCGAACGTCAGTTATGGATTTGGACAAAACATTTTTTTTAATTGTAAGATGTTTTCAAACAACAACAATGAAACTGAAAAAAACCCGATTGTCAGCATTGGAGATGACTACTACGTCATCAGTTTTCCAAAATGGTGACGTGGCGTTCATAATAGGCATACCTTGTTTTCTGTTTATCATGAGTCTTTGACTTTACCAAGCTTACCGTAAGTTTTTCATTGGCATGGAGGCAAATTAATTAATACTGTTACGGCCAATTTCTTGACAAAATTCTAGCTCTTAAAACTCGGTCTAAGAAAAAATTAGAACTCAAATTGTTTTTTTATTTTTTTATTTTTTTTTTTTTTATAAGAAAAACTGAGAGCTAAAAATAATAGTTTTAAACTAATTTTAGAACTTTGTCAAGAAATTGCCGCCGTTAGTTTTATTAAACGTCGACGTTTATTTCAGTTTTTTCCTCAAACTCTACAAAACTAATTAAATCATTAATTTTTAGCTAACGGATCTTCTTTGTGAGCTACACTACACCAATGTTTAATGCAATTTTAGAATTATTAATAAAGATAATAAATTTCTGAGTTCGGCATCATTTAATTAATAATCTTAATTAGCAAAGGTAATTTTTTCCAAGCTGTAGTAGAGCTTTTGCTAAAGTTATGGAAACAATTCTGTTTATTTTGTGACCTACACTACAACTGAACATTGTAGTGTTTTCAATTGAATGTTTCTTATTAACGTTGAATTGGATATTTCTACTTAACGTAAATGGCTAGATAAATTTAAATTGTGGTTGTGTTCACTTATTTCAGGCAATTTTAATGCTAATAAAATATAAGCTTTGTCATAAGATCAATTTAATCCATCCTCCTGCTATAATTTTGTATTAAAAGCAATTTTTATTTTATATTATTTTTAAAGACATTTTAAATCGACCTTTTAAAAGGATTTTCAGATTAAAATGTCATTCAAGTGTTTCCTTACCAAAAAAAAATCATTTCGATTTAAAAAAAAAGTGTGTGTAAAAGGATATAAAGTATAGCGCATGATTTGAATGGCAAAAAGGCTTTAACACAAAAAAAATAACAAAAATAAAAAAAAAGCCTTTCAATATCTAAGATAACAAAATCTAAGCTCGGCTATATAATAAAATGCTTAGGAAGACATTAAAAAAAAAGCTAAAAAAAAAAATAAACGTACTTTACATAAATTTACCTCTGGCCTCGCGCACCATAACTCAACCCTCTCTCTTTTTTTTCTTTTACTCTCTTAAAATGAAAGTTCCAAATTTCCCTGCCAACACTTAAATTTCTTCCAACAAAAAACAAATAGGAATTTTTTTTTTCTTTACATTTTCTCACACAAAGTCGTATAGAAAGGGTTAAAATTTATGCGCTATCCCTTGATTTAGTGGGTAACCCACAAAATGAAGCTTCCAGCACTAACGGTCGTAAGACATATATTTTATAAAGGAACAACAACAACAACAAAAAAGTCCCTAAAAATTGGAATTATTCACGGTTTTGGGTGTTTGGTTTGTTCTTCTTAAATCTTTTTTATTTATTTATTTTCTTTTTGTTGTTGTTATTTGCTGAGCTAAAACCACCATTACTGACTTTCTTTCTGAAGAAAACCATAAAAATAAAAAAATAGAATGTAAAAAAAAAAAATACGGTGATACATAAATACCTTTGGACGGTGTCGGATTGTTTGTAAAGCAAAAAAGGCACCTGGTCTTAGGGCTCCGTGGCCTTATAATACGACTTTAAACTCTAAAAGATTTTTACACTATTAGGTTGACGTTTTCATCAGCAGGAGAGCCGATATACTTTAGACCTTAGTTTGGGACATTTACCACATTGATTCTAGAAGACTATCTCCCTAATCGTTTAACTAACGAAAACAATTGATTGTCAGTCAAAACGGTTGATAGCAGCAAAAACTGTAGATTGCCGAAAAAAACCGCTGATGCCAGCGAGAGCTTTTGATTGCCAGTAAAAACTGTAGATTGCTGGCAAAAATCGCTGATTTCAACGAGAGCTGTTGATTACCAATAAAAAACCGCAATGAAAATTGTTCATTGACAGTGAAAATTGTTGGTTGCCAGTAAAAACTGTTGATTGTCAGTGAAAACAACTGATACCAGTGAAAGCTGTTGATTGTCAGTGAAAACATTTGATTTTCGCTGAAAACTGTTGATTGCCAGTAAAAACGGCTGATGCCAGCGAAAACTATTGATTTTCAGTGAAATACTGTTGATGCAAGCGAAAGTCATTGATTGCCAGTAAAATCTGTGGTTTACCGGTAAAAACCACTGATACCAGCAAAAGCTGTTGATTGCCAGTGAAAACAGTTGACTTCCGCTGAAAACTGTTGATTGCCAGTAAAAACGGTTGATGCCAGGGAAAACTATTGATTTTCAGTGGAAAACTGTTGATGCCAGCGAAAGTTGTTGATTGCCATTAAAAACGGAAAATTGCCGGCGAAAACCACTGATAACAGCAAAAGCAATTGATTGCCAGTGAAAACAGTTGACTGCCACTAAAAACTGTTAATTGCCAGTAAAAACGGTTGATGCCAGCAAAAACCGGTGATTGCCAATAAAAACTGGAAATTTCTGTCGTAAATCGCTGAATCCAGCGAGAGCTGTTGGTTGCCAGCAAAAATTGTAGATTTCTGTCGTAAATCGCTGATTCCAGCGAAATACTGTTGATTGCCAGTAAAAAACCGTTGATGTCAATAAAAGTTGTCATTGCCAGTGAAAACTGTTGATTGCCAGTGAAAACTGTTGATTGCCGGTAAAATCTATTGATTGCCGCTAAAAAATGTTGATTGACAGTGAAAACCGTTGATGCCAGCAAAAGTTGTTGGTTCTCAGTGAAAACTTTTGATGCCAGCGAAAACTGTTGATTGCCAGTGAAAACTGTTGATTGCCAGTGAAAACCCTCTGATGCCATTGAAAGACAGTAGTTGCCAGTGAAAACTGTTGATTGCCAAAAAAATGTGGTAAAGTATTATCAACCTAAGTTGATACAAAGGCAAAGGAATGCCTCTAGAGCCCTCGACTCATACAATTCTAGTTTGGTCCTGTAAAAAACAGTATCTAGATACTTAGAAAAAACCATAAAAAAAAACAAGAGTCTGAAAAGCCATCGAAAGTGTGATGGAAAATTATGTTGTAAGGTTAGGTGGGTATATAAAAAAAAATATATACATGAGTTGAATATCTTGTTTAAGACACAATACCCGAAATAGTGTTCAAAAAGTCATAAAGTGTTGTCAAAAACACATTCATAAGGGATAATGGCTTTTGCAATATAATCAAAAAATGTGTTGGCAATAAAATCTATATGAAAATATGTTGTTGGACATAAAAAGTATTTTTTTTATTTTTTTTTTGTCATATTTCTTGGATGTACGACACATGATTGGGTTAAGGAAGTTGAAAGGATTTGATGGTTATGATTTAGTTTTGATGGGATTATAAAATTTATTGAAATTAATGTCAATTAAGTTGGAAGAATTATTTAGAGTTGCGTTTCTAGTGTAATGATTGATTTTTTTTGTATCTTAACATTTCTTGATACTAAGCTTGAAGAGCAAAATTCAATTTCAATGGAATGAAAAACTTTTCTGTTTATTTTTATTTTTATAACATCTTCTATTAAATTTTATATTTTCTACGATGCACAGACAAACATGAAAAAATCCCCTTTTTACTGTCAATCATATAAATGTCAGTGCCAAGGAAAATATGATTTAAGAAAAAAAAAATAATCCTATCAAAAGTTAAACACTTCACACATCTTGAATGGGAGAAATCAACACTGACACTAAATGGCAGTGCCCCAAGTCAGTATACTCCCATATCCAAGTATCTAACCACACAACCAAAGCAGACCAAGAAAAATACAAGAGCTGCTACAATCATATGAAAGACAGAAATATGAAAATCGAAACCACATTTAATTTGAAGATTTCTGAAATGATTTTGCCGACACAAAGTTAAGGGAAAAAAGAAATCGCTGAGCACTGGACAGACGATAACATAAAGTTACCATCAAGGAAATTGAGAACACATGTGCGTTTCGTATTCAAGGTCGTAGCCAAGAGAAAAATTATGGGATTGATGCTCCCCAAAATTTGTTAGAAAGTATTGAAATATATTTCTCACTCCTCATATTTTGTACCTTTTCATTCCGAACAGTAAAACTTATCAACAGTTCAGAATCCAATCATTTGGGTTCGATGCGATCACTTTTTGCCTTGATTTTGACACTGAGACTTAGAAAAACGATTTTCAAGCCGGCACGAATGGGATCTTCCTATATTTTTTGTCATTTACTGAAGTTATTTTTCATAGCGATTGGGTACTGACATATTTTTAAATTCGGTCCTTGATCTTCAAAATGAACCAAATGGAAAAGTCCATTTGATTTACGTTTATTAGATGGAATTTAAGCGAGTTCGTTTATGCAGTAATATATGCGACAGTCCTACTCACCACACATGCCTGCTTGACGGCAATCAATCGAAATTTGTTTTCTTCTATACGAAAGCAAATAGTTTTGGAGGCCGTAGGAGCTCATAAGAATCGAGTATTAAATTGGTATCAAATGAAAGATAAGTCGATACGGAAAATGAAAACATAAGATTGACACTTCTGAAATGGTAACATCAACATGGCAACTCTGTTCGAACAACAACAACAAAAAATAAATCACCTTGTACACCATAAATTTGTATTTAATAAAAAAAGAAAAATATTAACTATGCCAGTAAAAAATAAATGATAGAAAATTCAACAAATAAAATTAAGAGTTTTAAGCTGAAAAAGTGGTAACCCTGTTCAAATAAAAAATACACAAAAATAAGAATTATTTTAAGAATAATTTCAACATTTTGGTGGAGTGAAAGGCTAAAATGGTCATCAAATTTTATCCTAAAAATGTAAGATGTCAAGTATTTTTGATCGGACTCTTCTGTATCTAAAAAAAATGTCGGATGCCAACTCTCAAATGGGTGTAAGTAAAACGGCAACCCTATTTATTTGAATGTAGGAAAAAAACACTTCAAACACTCGTTTTATAGCCGTGTACTTGCCTTCGTTTGAGAGATGGCATCAAACATTTCTTAAATAAAAGAAAGCCCGTTAAAAAATCTGGTGTGTTTTTAGCTTTTAACGTCAAAGATAATACATTTTGAATAAAAAATCAGTGTTTGTGACACATAAAAGATCGGGGCTTATTTCACCAAACACTTTTCACTTTCCATCTTTGCAAATAAATAATTTACTTCAAAGTTAAAGTGCAAAGTGTTTCACATAATTTGCAAAGTGAAAAGACCTAGCATTTTAAAATTTTTCAAACTATTTGTGAAAAGTGAAAAGTAAAAGCGTTTCACCAATTTCAAATAGAACTTTGCATTTGAATTTGTACTAATACGTACGTATTTTGCAAAGTGAAAAAGTGGAATGTTTGGGCGGCCATTAAAAAATCGTGAAAATCGTAGAGTATTCGACTACCACACTAGAGGTTCGGGGTTCAAATCCTATCGACACCAACTTTTTTTTTTTTTTTGATAAAAATAACGACATTTGAGCATTAACTAAAGTTTTTTATTGTTGATCTTTGGAATCTATAGTAGTGAGTTAAAGTTTTTTTACTAGAGTCATGTCAAGAATTAATGGTTATTTGTTTCTTTAAATGTCACCTGCAGTGCTGGGCCCCTTTTCGACATCTTTTCTCAACAACCTCTTATTTGCAAACCAAAATTTCTCATCGCATATTTTTGAAAAGCTTTAATAAATTATTAATATAATTAGCAAAGTTCATGTGCTTGGTGAAACAAAAAGTTCAAATACTTTGCAAACTAACAAAACTTTTCACTTTGCAAATTTGTGTTTTGTGAAACGTATTTTGCAAAGAGAAATACTTTTCAATTTTTCATTTCAATAAATATCCTCTTTGCAAATTTGCGATAAGTGAACGAAATTTGCAAAGTATAAGTGAAAAGTTGCAAAGTAAAGGATTGTCAGACAGAGATTTTTTGCTGATAAAATTAAAGAGCCTACAAATAATTTCCTGATTATATTTCTCGTTTAATTTTCCCAAGAACTTTGTTTTCGATGACCTGGAACCTGTTTCACAGAATCTACATCAGTTACAACAAAAATTTTAAGCGATTTTGATACACTTTTGGTCTGCTAACCTAAAAACGAAATATATTTCATACTATACGTATTTGACCACGATAAAATCACTCTCATCATAATAATGTCACGTTTCAAAGTCATTATTGTAATGGAATTGTAATGGAATTGGAATGTAGCTAATGTAGTAGATGTGAAACAGGCCCCTGTTTAAAGTTAGAGGGTAGGGATCTGAACGGTACAGTCTCTATGATTAAGATCAAGTGTTGATCCTATTCTTGACAGCCCTTCAACTACCTGAGACACCACTGTAATCAGAAACTCAGGAAAGTCTTGCGATGTACCAGGAACCCCTTGCTTGTCGGAACACAAAGTTACGAAAAATCAATTTTTTTTACCGCTTGGCCAACAATGAAAAGAATTATATGAGCTTGTAGTACTACCAGCATTAGGAATGATCTAGCAGCTTTTGTCACACCCAAAGGTTTCAGCACTAAAGACACTTCTTCTGTAAAAGGGAAGCCTCTGCTAGCAAATGTTCTGGTAACTGGCCTTAAGGTCTAAACAGGGTATTATGTAGTCACTGCATGCCACGTATTTCTGTTAAATCTTCGCATTACCCATGGCACTATGTTTCTAGCTTCACTCAGAAAAAAAAAAAAATTTCCAAGTTTACTTGCTCCCACAATTTTTGTGGTTAAAATTTACCCAAGTATTTTTTATTATTCAATCATTTGTCTCAAAATATTGTGGAACGAGTGGAGTTTGATACCCGGTTAGGAAAAAATTCAGTTCCGGGGCTGTGCGTGACTCTAAGTATAGCTCAAACGCAACTTGCATGGCAATTGTGACAAAAAATAGAGTTGAGTTATCATGAAGTTCCACTAGTGATTGGCGGGCGTATATAGTCAAACTTGGGAATAAAGAAAGCAATACAGCCTAAAATAGGGTTCGAACCAATACCACTAAATAACCTCTAAATAAGTACTTCATCTACAAATCACCCACAATTATTGAAAAAATACATATTTTTCATTAAAATATGTTCTAAAATGTCTGCCCTTTCTCTTTAAAATCTATTGGAGAAATCAAATTTCACTTTTCAGATTTTTTTTTTTGATGTTGTCTAATATACTTTCCTTGACATTCTTATAATGATGGTGACATCAAAACAAAAAAAAAGTAATAAAAGCAATTCCCAAAGCTTATGCCGTTTCTAATAATGGATAATATTTTTTTTTTTTTTTGTTCTTAGCAAATATATATAGACAAGAAAAAGTAAAAGCTTAGAATGAGAAAGATTTATTTGACATGTCCCTAAAGTATATTTTCCTCAAAATAAATATAAACCTACAACCTTCAAGTATCTACTAAAATTTCAATATTTAAGACAAAACAAAAGAATAAAAGAAGAAGTCGTCTTTAGTATTTTTTTTAAAGAAACAAACTACAGGGTGTTTAAAAAAAATTTAATTTTTTTTTTTTAATCTACGCGGACTCAAGAGGCCTTAACATAGTGCGAGGGTTTAGGAAACAGATTTAGAATTAAGTAGAAGTTAACGATATACATTTGTCTTAAATGTCTGGACATTGGACTTGCAAGGAAAAATAGAGCTGGGTATTCCACATTCGTGTAGTTCGACTAAAAAAAGAATCTCTAGGTTTGACGGTACGACCGAAGTTTGGCTCAAAAGTGTAACGATGGGCATTCCTGGTGGAGCCGGTATTACGGGAAAATTGTATTACGGGAGGAATGCATCTGGCTATTTCACTAGAGCACTGACTAAATCGGTAAAACATTGCGAGACAAGAGACATTTCTACGGTATTCTAACGCAAAAAATGTTCCTGAGGTTGATCTATCCCCCACCAACTTTAAGGCTCATAAATTGTTGCCAGAGCGAAGGGGGAAAAGAAGGCTTCAAATCGCCTGAAAAAACCTAAACATTTTTTCTACATTTTTAGCAGTATCTAATATGTGGTCATTCCATAGAAGGTGGTTGGTTATGGAAGTTTTTCAGTGTCATTAAGCGATGTATCATTCCTGAATAATGATAATTGAGGAGTATTTCGCTTTAACGAACGTAAACACCCTTGGGTCTTGGCAGCATTGAATTCCACAAGATTATTGACACCCTATGTAACAATGTTGCTTAAGTCGGAATTCAGCGAGTTCATAATATTCTCCCGTTGCAATTTAATACTTGAAGAAGATGGGTGCAAGTCAGTAAACAAATATTAAAAGCTGAGGGTACTTACTGTGTCGTCAGCATAAACAATTGAGGCGATTAGCAATTTCAGACAAGAGATCATTAATAAAAATAAGAAACAAGGTTGGAGACAGAACTGAGCCTTGTGGCACACCATCATTTATTTTTTGAATTTCAGACTTGAAACCATCCAAAACAACTGGAATTGAAAGGTTAGAAAGAAAAGAACGGTTAGAGTGAAAAAAAATTCCATCAAATATATCATATTTAGCTGGAATCTCTCTTTTTAATTTGGAAATTGTAAGGAAACACTTGAATCGACGAACAGACAAAAATCACTCTGAAAAAGTATAAATTTTGAAATTTTTTACTTCTTCATATACCAAAATGTTGTAAATTCTTCATTTCTTCCAGAAGAGACAATAAATTACGTAAGTTTTTTGGATATCAAGTTTAATTAAAAAATGAAACAAAATAGAAATTCAAATATCATCTCAAATATACATTTCGCACATAAACAAATGCAGGTGCAGATAAAAGACAATTATGTATATTTTCTGCAACTTTCCCCCAACAGCCTATCCAACAATACCATAGTTTCGGAAATATAAATCGACTCGCGTTCACCAAAATGGTGGATTATCGCGTCCCGCTTTCATTCTTTGAAAACCGTTGTTTTTACTCGCGATATAAGTACTATAGGGCAAGTTAAGGATTCGTAATGTGATAGAGAATGTTAAAAAAATGGGTCCCACAATTCTGTCTGTCCGTCTGTCTGTCTGTCTGTCTGTCTGCCTGCCTGTCTGTCTGTCTGTCTGTCTGTCTGTCTGTCTGTCTGTGTATACCTCAAGCTACAGCTTAAACCGCTGAACCGATTTTCTGGAAACTTGGTGTTTAAGGTTCTTTGGTGATTCCCTAGAGGGGAAATTTCAATTTTCACCTGGGAAAGTTAACTTTTTTCAAAAACGGCTCTAACGACTTTGATTAAAATTTTCGTGTCTGCTTTTGTGAGTAGGGTCATATTTTTGAAATGAATGTTATTTTTGTAAAAATTCTACTGACGTTTACCTCCCATAGAACCGTTTTATTAATTTTTGACTTTCTCTGAAACGACTGAACTAATTTTGATGATTTTTTTTCTATTCGGAAGCTCCTTAACAATTTATTTGATATTAAAATTTTCAAAAACGCAATTTTTTTTTTTTTGAAAATCAATTTTTCAAAAACGGGTTACTGCATTTTTTTGAAAGTTTGATATTAGATATGCAAAAATATTATCTTCAAAATGGCATATCAATTTTATTTTTAAATTAGGTTTGAGAAATTTTATATATAAAAAAAATATTTTTTTTAAAAATGATTTTCAATTTTTTTTTCTAAAAATGTATCTTTCTTAATCACATTGAATCGCATAATTTGTTTGGAGCTCAAAACAATTTAAGAAGTTGTTTATGTCATTTTAGAACTGAAATTATTTTTTTTTTTTTTTATTTCTTAAAAAAATATTTATTTTTAAAAACTTTATATGAGAAGTTTAACGTCCACAGCAACTTTGACCCCAAGAGCAAGTCCGTGAAACCAGTAATTTAAGTCAATGTATATACGGTTTTAAAAAAGGAGGTGTGTCAGGAGGCGGAAATGTTTTATCATGATTTCTGATACTATTTTTCGTCACAATGCCCTTAAAATTACTGATTAAGAGTTTATAATTTAATAATTTAAGACCAATTTTTTATACAAATCGAACCACGGTGTGCCCTTAATCTAAATAAACCAATATATTCACAACACGAACGTTCGTGCTGTTATACTGTATAGACTTAACAAAATTGGATCAAAGTGTATGAAGTTAATTTTCTAAATGCACTTTAAATCTGTTATTTTTGAGATTTTTGCCAAGATCAGTTTTTGGCCGCCATATTTTAAATGATGAGTATCTCTTTCCGGATTTTCAGTTTACCATCTCGTATCTCTCCGAGGGAGGAACTTTATTCAAAAAAATTAAGCGGTGAGACTTTGCAAGAAAATACACATCAACCGACCTATAAAATCCTTTAAAATTTTAGTCACCCTGTATTGCATTTCGAGTAACTACCTACTCAAAAATAACAAAAAAAAATATCTCCCTCCCAGAAAACATCCCAAAAACCCATATTTTCCCCCATCTCTTTTCTCCTCTGTGCAGCAGCAGCCATTTTAGAAATGAAAATAAAATATTAATCCCCTCCATCAAAGTTATAATCATTTATGTGTCTGCCATCATACATGTCAAAATCAAAGATCCAATTCCTTTTGTTTTGTATCCTCTTTTCTGATTATATGTAGGTTGTAGGTATGACGTGCGAGTCGAGTATAGGTCCTACCGCCAAAAAGACTTTTTTTTTTCTTTTTTTGTTTTATTCGTAAAACTCAACCGAGCATCGTTATTATCAAAAAAATAAAAAAAAACGAAAAAAAATTGAAAATTATTTATGACTAAATTGCATATTCTTCTTTCTCATTTCAGAAGCAGTCAGAATCACAAAAAATACAACCAAAAATCATTCAACCATAAAAAGTCATGTTGAGATCTCCCCAAACGAAGCAAAGTGAATAATCACGACAAGGATTCTTCAACTGAAAACAAGAGTCAAATTTAATTTCATCCGCATTGCGACATCACACATGCTCTTGCATTATTATACCCAAACCAACACACACACACACACCCATTCAAACCAACTCATAGTCTCATTTGTGTGTCTCACATTGAAACCAAAAAGGATATATCAACAAAACACACATTTATACCTACCTACCGATTGTTCCTATGAGCCAAATAACTCATATTAACTGGCTTAATCCGTCTGCACTTGAAAAGGAGGAGGAATTTTTATGCAAATAGAAAAAAAAAAAAAAAAAAAAACTAAGAAATGTACTTCTATGATTTCCCAGAACGCGGCAGCAGCGTCTTTTTCCATCTTCTTCACAACCAACGATTAAATTGATCACACACACACACACACACAATAAGAAGGCTTTTAAAGGAACAAAGAAAAAAAGAATATGATACTCAAGTGTAAATATGACATAAGGCTCGAAAGACCAAGGATAAGGGAAATTGCTACGCAAAACTTGACAAAGAGAATCAAGGAGTTCTTGCTATAAAATTGACACCAAACAAAAACACAAAAGATTCAAAAGAACTTTAAAGTCTCACAGCAGAGACACAAGACAGTTGGATTTGGATTTGGATTCAATGTACGTAGGATTAATAAAAGCAAAGTGCTGCTAGATTATCAGATGCTGCTTTTTCCTCGACTAAGTTTGCATTTAATTCCCAACACCATCACCGCGCGCTGTTTCGTTTATAATTGTTTATTTTTGATTGCGCTCTTTGTTTCGTAATTGTTTGTCTTTGATTTTGTCTTTTGACTTTTGAGAGCATTAAAAGAACATCGCCCAGCAATTGACGCGCACAAGTACATATATAGTGCTCCTTGCTTGCACTCTTCCTCAACAACAAAATATTGGTTGATTCTATGAGGTCCTTTACCACTTTAACGTATAAAAAGCTTTGAAGGATACTAAATTTTAAAGTGTGTTGGTAGCGAAGAAAGGATAACGTTATATCCATTTCATTCTTTTGCCTTTGCCATATTAAAGACAACAAAACAAACTCGCATTGGATTTGCAAAGAAGCCAAAAGTCAACATCATCATCGATGTTCCATTCAATAGATAGAAATAGACGAAGACATTGTAGATACAATTCAATTCGGATACCGATAACGATACCGTTGTATAGCAAGAGAAGGAGAATAAGGATCAATATAATGGACTCAGTTGTGATGCAATCGAAATGTTTATGGAGCTTTCTACTGATTATTTCGTTTATGTGCAATGGGACATTCTCAGGTGAGTTTTGTGTACCTTTATTCTCTAACTCCTATTGAAATGGATATGTTTCAAATAAATTTTAAGTTAAAAGTATTAGATAAAGGATTTGAGGTAGTTTATAGTATTTATATAGAAATGGAAGTTTAAGGTAGGATAAAGGTAGTTTTATTTTAGATATTGGTACTATGACTGGCTTACATTTTAAGTTGCTTTAGAGAGGGATTTACTGATCTATTGACTTTTTAGCCCAAAGAAGTCAGTTTTTTGGTAAAAGAAGATCTCAGATACAATTTTACTGTGGAGCCTTGAATGACAAAGTCCTCAACTTATTCATGTTTCATGGTGAAGTTCTTTCCAAGTTTCCGGTAGTATTTTTTTTCACTTAGGGAAATTTGTAGAAATTTCTCTTACCTAGCATACCGACCACAACTCCGTTTGAACCCCTTTAAATTCTGACCCTCCCCACCCCGGAACGGCGGTTTGCATTGCTTCAAGGGTATTGCCATGTTTTTGGTGCGGAAATAACTTGCAGGTTCAACTGTTTCCCGATTATCTTGTTCTCTTTTTTTACTTTTTGAGAATGTGTTCTATACAGCAGACTATACATTCGCCAGTTCTGGTCACTGAGTAACATCTTCTGATGGCCTCTGCCAGTTCTGGCGGGGGGCATCCTATTTCATGCATTCGAAGAAGATGTGGAAAACATCATCTCTCAGGGAGTTTCCGTACTGGCAGGAAGCTGTGCTTCATTTGCTGTTCGTATGGGAACTAGGTGACGTAGTAGTTTACCTAACAGTATTTCCGTTGTTCCACTCAGCCACATTACCGATTAACCCCTCCGTCCAGCTCACCGCTCTTGCCACTTTTGCCTTGTTGTCTCCTACGCCTCTTTGGTTGGTGCTTCAATTCCGATTTTCGCCGTTTTTCGTAGACGTACTTTCTGGAATCACTCCAACTCGTTTCGGACACCGTTCGGTAGAAACTGGCTAGGCGTATAAAGCTCAGCGCCTCTGGACTGCTGCCATCTGCTACCGGTATTTTTCTTGTCGAAGTGCTTCTGCCCAAAACTCACATCCATAAAACAGAATGGAGTGTGTTGTTGAACTTCTTTTGCTTGACTATGCGGGCCACCATCTTTAATCATCAATCAGCTCAGGGACGTTGTAACCTAAGTGGCTCGTTCCGCAGCATATTTTATCTGCTGCCAGGAAAAAAGTTTTGTGTTCAAGGCTAATCCCAGAAATTTCCCGGATTCTTTGCTTCTTATGACTTTGCGGCCCACTTGAAAGTCAATAATTGTCGGTATTCTCTTTAAGTGAGGAGAACTATCTCTGTTGATCCTTTGACCAAACTAAGATCGTGTTAACTCGTTGCATGACATGATTCAGCTTCATTTCTGCACCGTCGGTTTATTTTGGCGTTAATACCGCAGCACTGTCATCTGCATATTCTTACAGGAAAGGAATTATTTCGACATGTCTAAGCGAAGGATACCATCATAAAAAACATTCCAGAGATCTGGTCCCAAGATCGATTCCTGAGCTGCTCCCGAGTTAATTTCCTTCCTTCGTCCACCATCTGCGGTCTATTAGATCAGCTCTCGATCTTTAAGGTAGCCTTCCATCATTTGCAAAAGGTGGTTTGGAACGTTGAAGTCTTGTTAAAGTGCATTAGTATGTCACTCCACCTATCTGAGGTATCTGAAGGTATTTCTAACATCAAGGGTTGCCAGCTATACAATCTTCCTTGAATAGTGGTTTCCCTGTTGGCCGATTTGGATGGCTTTAAGATTTAAAATCTACAATCTAAAATCTAAAAAAAATTAAAAATAAAAGTGCATTTCTATATTCATTCGCCTTCAACTTCATAATATTACTTTAAGAAATTTTGTTTTAGCCAACTGTAATGATTGACGGTCTGGTAATTAGCAGCCATATCAAAGGAATTTTCAGACAAAAATCATTGATTAATCTGGTTGACAGCAGATTAATGTCGAAATTTCTCTGTCCTCTATTTGATTTCCAAGATCCAATAATACCGCATTGCCAATTACCTATCAAAACTGCTTAAATAATGTAGTACCAATTTAAAAAAGTTGCGTTTGTGGTTTTTCGATTAAAAATTTTTTTTGTGAAAAAATGTAAAAAAAACTTTTTAGTAGAGTGTAAAATATTTTGTAACTTTTTTCTACAAAACAATTTTAAATATAATGGGAACTTATTCACAATAATACCTACCCTTACTCCTTTACAAAATTTTTCAATAATTTCTTTCTGCACAAGAAGTTTGCAAATTTCATTACCAATTCATTTCATTTTAATAATAGAATGTCAATCTTTTATCTCTTTTTCACTTAACTTAACTCAATATTGAATATTTAATAAGAAAAATTCTTCATTGATGTTATTATAATTTTTCAGTGAATATAAAATCCAATAACACAAAAAAATAGCCAATTTTTCTCACTGATTGGACACGAATGAGATTAAAGGAATTTCCATCCACAATAAGTCAAAAAAAAAAATCATCATTTAAAAAGTTCCAAAGCCAAAACCAGTTTTGTGTACATCCTTAATTTTGTTTCCATCAAACTAACCATTCTTGGTTACCAAAAAAAGAAAAATCAAAAAAAAAAATAATAATAATAAAAACAACACCATTCTTCAATAACCACTGCAATCACAAATTCCCCAGATGACATGTGTTGTGACTTGTGACTATACCGTAGTAGAAAACTTGAATCAATGTTGTGGCTGGTAACTTTTGTTGTTTTTTTTTTTTTTTTTTTTTTAATTAAACTTTCGAGTGTGTCGTTTTAACGAGAAAAATTTCTGCTACTCTTCCTCCCCATCATCATCGTCGATCCTTTGCAATGTTAAAAATACATTGAAAAAATATATCGATAAAGGATATCTGTACGATAGAATTAATGTTTGAACTATTTTCAAACTCGTAAAAATAAAAATAAAAATCACCCCCTCTCCTCATTTTAACTTGATA
Organism: Meliscaeva auricollis; assembly: GCA_948107695.1. Taxonomy (NCBI): domain Eukaryota; kingdom Metazoa; phylum Arthropoda; class Insecta; order Diptera; family Syrphidae; genus Meliscaeva; species Meliscaeva auricollis. The sequence goes on along the minus strand of OX403619.1, from coordinate 45,116,534 downwards.
AAATGTGTTCTTTTTATGCTATACATATTGCTTGGTGACATGAATAACATTCCAGGAGTGGATTCATTATAAAAGTTAAATTCAAGAAGTTTTATCCCAAAATTCCACAAAAATCTAAATGTTATTTAAAATAATCTATACGACTGCGTCACACTCGAACGTATTTTTCTAAGGATCAAGTTGTTATGAATGTTGAAACCTCTTGTATAAAGTTTTTAACAATGAATAATTTTTTTAAGAAATGTAAAAAATAACATGAAATTCATTACTAAAATGACAACTTTTTTAATGGTTTTCACCTCCATTCTAAATTTTTTTTTTCTTTTTTGTAAGTTTTTGTGTAAAAAAAAACAAAACAGCTATTTTGGAGAATATACATATTTTCAAAACTTGAAAAAACAACAAAAACGCATTTTTAATGTCGATCCGTAAATTACAGTAATAAAGGGTGATTTTTTAAGAGGTTTAGAACTTTAAAAAAAAAAAAACACAAAAAAATCGAAAAAATGAATGAAATATTTATTTGAATCGATAGTTTGAACCTTGCAATTTAATGTTTAAAGATAATTTCATACAAATGTTGACCGCGGCTGCGTCTCAGGTAGCCCATCCGCTGAGTCCAATTTTGGCATACTCTTTCACACATATCGGCCGGTATCTCACGAATGAAGGCATGGCATGACATTAGCCTTGACATACCCCCACAAAAAATAATCTAATGGTGTCAAATCGCACGATCTAGGCGGCCAATTGACCGGCCCGAAACGTGAAATTAACTGTTCACCAAACTCGCCTCGCAATTGCGCCATTGTTTGGCGTGCTGTGTGGCATGTGGCACCGTCTTGTTGAAACCACATACCATGCAAGTCAAGAACTTCCATTTCGGGCAAAAAAAAGTTTGTTATCATCGCTCGGTAGCGTTCACCATTGACAGTAACGCTGCGATTCGCATCATCTTTGAAGAAATATGGCCCAATAATGCCGCCGGCCCATAAACCGCACCAAACAGTGGCTTTTTCGGGATGCATTGGTAGCTGTTGCAATGCTTCTGGCTGATCCTCACTCCAAATGCGGCAATTTTGCTTATTTACGTACCCATTCAACCAAAAATGAGCCTCATCGCTGAACACAATTTTTCGATAAAAAAGCGAATCCTCGGCCAGCTTTCCAAGAGCCCATTCAAAAAAAATTCGGCGTTGTGGTAGGTCGGCTGGCTTTAGTTTTTGCACCAGCTGTATCTTAAAAGGCTTTACGCCCAAATGCTTCCGCAAAATTTTCCACGTAGTGCTGTAACAAAGGCCTAACTGCTGGGAACGGCGCCGAATCGACATTTCGCGGTCTTCTGTCACACTAGCTGATACGGCCGCAATAAAAAATAAAATACGTAAACGTGTTGGTGGTTTAATGTCCAACAAAGTAAATTTGGTCACAATCTTCCGAATAGACTGCTCAGAAGGTCGAGAATGCCGACCATAAAATGGAAGCAGCGCGCGATGAACATTTTGAACCGAGCACGAATTTTGATAGTAAAATTCAATAATTTGCAAGCGCTGTTCATTTGTAAGACGATCCATGGTTAAATTGCAAACCAAACTGAAGCTGTTTGACAGTGACACAAGGTACTAAACACACGTCAGCTGTCAAAACCAAACCAGCTAAAAAATCACCCGTTATAAGCGATCGAGAATGGGCCATTAAAAACAAATTCATTATTTGGAAAAGATTTTGACGCTCTGAATTCGAGCCTAGTATCAGAATCGCTCTATCATGCAAAGGTTTTGGAATATCGATTTTTTTACATTCCCAAAAAACACTTTTTTTTGTCATGGTTTGGATAAAGGTATGTAGATTATATTTTCAGGAATAAGACCCTGTTTTTTTGCAATAAACAAAGCCCGAATAATAATTAAGAAATGTTTAGCAAAAATATAGTATTGTTTTTTTAAAATGAAATCTATCTTTGCTTAAAACATCCAAAAACAGTGTTTTTAAGAAGTTGAAAATTCGATATCTCACAAACGTTGCATGGAATTCTGGAACTAGATTCAAGTTTAGAGGGTCAACATCTTTTGCGAAGGTTTAACTTGGTTACTATGGTCACTGTTTGCTGGCTAATATTACTGTCTTTAGCGAAAAAAGCGGTTCTTTGATTTTTTTTTTTCAACTTTCGACAATATTTTCCACAATAACTGTACTGTGTTGTTTATTTTACACAATCTTAATAAAAGGATTTAAACAAAAAGAATCCATCTCAAATATTTCAAAATCAAAATTTTTTTCGTTTTATTCGACTGAAAATTGAGGCTTTTTTTTTAAATAAATCAAAATCAAATCAAAAACCCAAAAATTAATGCTGAATTTTCATTATGAAATACATTCAAACCAAGTCTCATCAAAATCTAACAATTTCTGTAAAAGATTAAAAAAAAAACAAAAATTGTTTTTGGCATTTTTTCCAATATTTTGGAGGTTATATTGCAAAATTATCTCAAAGGAAGGTGTAGACATTTTAAACCATCTACAAATCTTGTATATTTTGTATTTTTTGATATATTGTCTACTTTTGAGACGTATCGTAAAAAAACACGGTTTTCAACATTCACCCCACTTTTCCGTTTGCCCACCCACCCCTTTTCAACTAAGATTTAGATATGTGCAATTTATTTTCATATAACATATCTTAAGTTTTCCCACTACCCTTATCCTGCTAATATTTTTTACGACCCCGATACAAAGTGTCCGCCGAAATAAGTGACGTATATTTTTTTCAACGTTTGCCCTCTGAAAACTTGATTGGCACTGTCACTATCAAAATTTCAAAAATTAAATAAAACCAAATTTTTTAAATGGGCTAAATTCCGTTTCACTATTGCTTCGTAGCCAATACAGACTTTACTATAGTTTTTCTTCTTCAACGCATTCCTTTCTGCTTTTTTTGAAATTTTTTAACTAGAATACATTTTATTCTCAAATTTTGTTCATACCTGTCAACTTTTTTGCCAAGATAATTATTTACATTTTGAATAAACAACACTTTCAGGCATTCTTTCCAAAAAATAAATTCCGACATTTTTCCGTAAGTCAACAAAATCCTTCCACAAAAAAGGTTTCGACAAAATATTTTCTCCGATTTTTTTTCTTTCGGTTTGAAAAATTAGGGGTCAAAACCGGGGTCTTTTAAACATTAGACATTGGAGAACAATAAATGCAAAGAAAACTCTTCCTTATTTTTCGTCTAATTTTACTGCAGTATTTACAAACTTCCAATTTAAAAACTATATTCAACATGTCGCCCCACACAATATTGTCTTAATATTTCGTTAATTTAATAAATCCGCTTTCTAAAAAAAAGTACTCCAAGTATGCAAACCAACGAACAAAAAAAAAAAAACATTTTAAGGATGTCCCTTTTCAATAAACTATTCGACAAAACAAATTAACAAAAACAACAAAATGGTAAACTATTAAACTCCCATAACATAGCCAATTGAATTGCACAGCCCAAAATAAGTTAAAGGCAATCGCAAAACACATTATCGTCTCTTCCGTTTTGAAAATGTCTTCAGTATATGAGAATCGAGTGTTGCCACTTTATTTTTTCAAATACTCGTAATAAATTTGTTGATTTGCTCGTATTTAGTAAAAAAATAAAAGCATAATTCTTCTTTACATGAATTATTATAAATCAAATTGAAAGTATGCAGTAAATTGGTATTGAGTCAAAAACTTATTGCCGTTGCTGATGGTCATATTTTATAACAAAAAACTTGAATACAGATTTTTTAATTAAAACGTTTGCACCTTAATGTATGAGATTGATGGTTTTTCAAGCAGTAAAAGCTTAAAATGATGACCCAAAAAACTAAGTTTATATGAATTTGAATGTAATTTTCTTTATTCTGTCATAGTGGCAACACTTACATAATTATATCTTCATACAAACAAGAGTGGGATATATTGTGGTGATAAAGTATTAATATGCGTGTCGAATGCGACGATATGGGACAATATTGTATAGTTCCTTATTTTTTTTTTTTGTTGTTAAACAAAAGTTACAACTTCCATTTCGGTTACATCGAAGAAAATTGGATGGAGTAGAGGGATATAAGATGCCACACATTCTGCCATTTGTTATGTATGTGTGTAGGAAACATATTATGGTGGTCATGTGCCATTGAAATAAACAAACCACTTGGAGTTCTAAGAGAATTCTTATGTAGATATTAGATCTAGAATAGAACTACAACAACACATTTTTTTGACAAATTTATTAGTTCTTAATTTGATATGGCAAGAGAAAAAAATGGTACAAGCATTAAATAGGCCCTATTCATGTCATCAAAATATAATTTTGTGTATTTTATAAAATAGGTGAAAATATAAAATTGAGTTAGTTTTGCAAATTAGTTTAACAAATATTGTTTGTTTGAACAAATATCCTATGAAAAATAAATAATTACCATTTCAGATGTGGGATGGATCCCTAAATACACAATTTTAATTTGAAATTACATGCTTTTCATTTCAGATATGGGTAAAATCTCATCAGCAAGTATACAAAATCACTTTAGCACATCCACACAATCACATTTCTCAACAAAAAATAATACAAGGGTCATAGCACAAAAGGGTGGCCTAGCAATTTTGCCATGTGTCGTCAAATTAAATTCACCAGCAACTGTAAGTATATCTTTTTTTTTTGTTTTCTATTAATTTATATAAATAACCAACATTAAGTTGTATCATAATTTGATCAAAATTTGTATCATCTGTCATCCCCTTACAAACTAAACACTCATTCATACTATTAATTATATTTTTCTCTGATAAATTCATGCTAACTTTGGCGCAAGTTTTTTAATTCATGAAATTCAATTTACAAGCTTTTGTAAAATAACCATGCACCTTCTTCAAATTTTAAAGATATTATATAACTCAATAAATCTCATCTCTAATAAGTCCTAGAACATAGACTTGTAACCTCGATTACCAAAAATAAATTATAGAAATTCGTTGAAAACAGGAAGATAACATTTTTAACCCAGCATATTTAGACTATTTTGATAAATTACCTCAATTTCGGAATTTTATTTGCACTTATTGTAATAAACAAAATAGTCGTTAGTAAAAGCAATAACCGGTAAAAAAATTCAATTTAATCTAGGATAACCGAAAAAAAATCTTTACTCAAACGGCTATTGTTAAAAACTTGTGTCCATTTTAAAAATTTTATCACATTCAGTTTAGAACGACCAATTATCAAAAGTATCTAGTAAACATACATTTTTGTTGCAAATTTAAGGTCTATTGATGCGTTCCTCCAAACGTTTCTATATTCGGCAAAGATATGAAAACTGATGGTCACTATGGCGTATACGTGTTTTTTTTTTTAAGATTAATGTTATGCTAATTATTTAATGGCTAAGTGATATAATTTGGCATGAAGGTTTCATTTGTGACAAGAGCCAATCATTTCTAAAGTCCATGTAAAATTCTATATCTAAACTATTTTTATTTGTGATATACTCGACACACAGTGTATATTTGGATAAACTTATCTTGGTTGAAATTGGGGCCCACCAGTTCAACCTTGATCATACTTAAGCCCTAAGGTAACAGATGCTAAGGAAGCCTACTATGTATGTTTGATCTTTTATTAAGTGCAAAGAAACGAATACTACAACTTTTTAAGTAATTTGGCAAAATAGAGCGTGATACAAATTCTTTTTGTCAAGTAAATTTCGTGGGGCAAAAAAATTGATATTATCCTTTGAACTGGCGTCTAATCTTAAAATGTAATTTACAACAAGTGTTAGCTTTTCAAGACAACATATTTCATCACAAAAAAAAATAGGAAAAATAAAATAATAAAATATGAAAGGTTGAAAGATTATCGCAGGACAATATTTTGTTTAATTTCTATAATTTAAAATTCGTGGTCAGGAGCTTTTAAACGTTAATTTTAATGAAGTAAACCAAATTTGTGTAATTTCAATTTTTATTCTTTATTAGTGACAAATTACCTCATTTTGACTCTATTTGAACTTTTTTAATTTGTAATACTAAATCCCTCAACTTTACATTAAAAAAAAAAACCGTCTATGACAATTTCCTGAAATTTCCAATACCTATGTATATTTAAGAGCCGACAAAAATGGGTGCATTCACTAGTCTAGTGACTGCATAGTCAACTCTTTTTGATTGGCTGACAACTACTAAAAAATGAGATGAAATTTCACCTTCGACGTAGTGTAAAAACTATTTTTTTCAATTTTTGTGCATCAAAACGATACTATATTTCATATAAAGGGTTTTTTTCAATAAGAGCGCTACAAAAGTTTAAAATAAAATAAAAACGGTTTTGGATATCAATAAAATTCTTTATTCCTGTGAAAGTAAGTTCAATGCCATTATGTATGGAACTTGATTTCTTTTGCATGGCCACCACGAGGAGGTTTGCAGAAGTCCAGACGCTGAACTCAATTTTCGACGGTTTTCAAGCATAAATCCGCCGATACTGCTGCAATTTCACGTTTGATATTCGTACGAAGTTCATCAATAGTCGCTGGCTTGTTGGCATAGACAAAAGACTTTACGTAGCCCCACAGGAAATTGCACGACCGAGGCGACCAAGCGACTGGGCCATTTCGTGAGATAACAGGTTCTCCAAACTTGGTTTCCAATAAATTGATTGTGACATTCGCTGTGTGGCTTGTGGTGCCGTCCTGTTGAAACCACATCCAAGTCCATATCATCCAATTGGGGCCAAAAATATTAGGTTATCATTGAACGGTAGGGATCCCCATTCATAGTAACGTGCCGGTCTTGATCATCACGGAAGAAGTTCGCCCAATGATGCCGCCGGCCCATAAACCACACCAAACCGTAAATTTTTCGGGATGCAATGATGACTCATGGAGTACGTGTGGATTGCTGCCTGACCAATACCGCATATTTTGTTTATTGACGAAGCCATTCAGCCAGAAATGGGCCTCATCGCTGAAGATGATTTTTCAATGAAAATCCGAATGATTTTCAAGTTGTTGTTCAGCCCAATTCACGAACATACGACGCTTCTGGTGGTCAAGCGGCTTCAGTTCTTGCGTCAATTTAATTTTGTAAGGATGTAGGTCAAGATCTTTTCGCAAAATTCGCCACAACGAGGTCACAGAGATGCCCAATGCTTGAGAACGACGTGTGAGAGACACATTTCGGTTTTCTGCAACTGAAGCCTCAGCGGCAGCAATATTCTCGACACTACGGGCACTTCTTTGTCTCACTGGCATTGGAACATTTTGTACTGTGCCTGTGGATTCAATTTTTTCCACTAGACGCTCAATTGTTGATATGCTAGGACGATTATGACGACCATAAATTTGACGTAGCGCTCTTAACGTTGAGGCCACTGACTCCGAATTTCGGTAGTAAATTTTAATAATTTCGACTCGTTGTTGGAAAAGAGCGTCAGGAAATATGTGCCTGTCGAAAAACTACAAATTTTCAAGCTAAGCTAATACACAATATTTTTAACTATAAAAAACTTTAAAAAAAAATTGGAAAGATACAAAATTCTTGTTGAACATCATGAAAAATATGATTACTAAAAACTGCTGGTTGGTTTTTTACCTTTTTCCCATGGGCCATTTGACCCTGGTGCTCTACTAAAAACCCATATTTAATGAAAATGACCTGCGAACGGAGCACTAAACCCACTTAAATAAATCAAAGCTCCATTTAAAACATTTAATTTGTAGACGAATGCCCCTGTCCCCACAGAATAGACTTTTCCTTTTTTAATCAAGTTCAATACAGTTTAAATTAAAAATTCATAGTTAAGACCAAACTGATTTCGACCAAATGTTCCTATTTTCAATACGTTATCTAATTTGATCAGTATTTTTAAAAATTAGCTCCCTAAAGTTCTCAGACCTATAGATTTTTTTGCCCTAGAGCCTAGATCAAAAAGACAGATACTTTTTTTTTGGATCAAATTAAACAATTTCCTAAAAGACTCTTCTATAGAAAAAAATGCATATGTCTTGTCTATATTCAATCACACAGATTCTTCTTTTGTGTTTAAATCAATTTCAACAATATTGCTTACCGTTGAAATCTTTGAACTATATAAAACCTTTACCTTTACCTTTTTGTTGACCTTTTTTTTTTTTGTTCTTTTTAACAATTTTCAATTTTTTTTTTTTTTTTCTTTTAGGTATCCTGGATACGACGAAAAGATTTTCAATTGCTAACAGTTGGCCTGTCGACCCATAGCAGTGATAAACGTTTTTTAGTCGAACACACCCGCCATATGGGTCACTGGTCGTTACGCATCAAATCGGTCCGTGAGGACGACCGAGGATTCTACGAGTGCCAATTATCTATTTATCCAACACAATCGATATTCATCGAGCTGAAAGTAGTGGGTGAGTTTTGAGTTTTTTTTTCTATTCTTAGATGTGTACGTGTATGGGAGTGTGTGTATTTGTGACAATTATTGGATTGTGCCATTTCTATATGGAATATACCATCCTCCCTACAAATTCAAATAGACTTTCTGTTGCTCACTTTTTGTTAGGGATGTGGATTTGTTGGAGAGTGTGTTTGGAGAGAATATATACTATGGAAGAGGGTGGGTCATTCAAAGTAATGGATGTCGTGCTGTATGCAAATTTCTAGTTGATGACAAGTCGATTTTTTTTTTGTTTGCTATATTGGATTGGAAATTTTGCCCAACGATTTTATTGAGAGTTTAATGGAAGGAGAATTCAAAAGTGATATGGGTCCCTGAGTGTTAATAACTGATATTGATACGGGCAATAACTGGATAGTAAAATTAGATTGGGTATGGGGGAGTGGCAGTTTAAGTCGCATTTGCTCAATTATTTCTAACAAAATGATGTATGTAGATTGGTAATACACTGAGGAAAGGGTGTTTTTTTTTTTGTGTTAGAAAGTAGGTTGGATTTGAATTACCGTGACTAACGATATTGGCGATGAGTGAACAATAAAGCGTCACTGATGGGGAGACTATAAAATAGGGCAAAAGAGGTTAGCTTTGAATTGTTTTTTTTTTTTGTTTTCGTTCTTATATAAAATAGCTATATTATAGTGCATGTTTGATAATGCATTTAGGTTTTCATTATTTTTTTCGTGACGGTTAAGCATCACAGAATTTTTAATGGAGAGTGAATGTAATTGACTTGATAGTAAAAATGGTGGAAGAACTTGCCAAAAATTTCTTAAGAACATTCTTAGAGTCATGACTCAATCGATTAAATAAATTTAGTCGACTTAAATCGACTTTTTACCACTAAATGCTCGAATTTTTTGAAAGTAGCTGAGTTTCAAGAGTCATAATGGATACTTTCGGTATTATTTTATATAAAAGCTTGTAAATTTTCTACGTTTTCTTTGAAAAACAAGAATAATTTCCATCCAAATTTTTCGTTATTTATCAATTCACAGTTTTAAAAAAGTGTTCATAGCTAGGAATGCCTTAAAAACAGTTACCATAATTTAAATTTAAGCAACTATTTAGTGCTGTAGGTGTGTTTTATCATCAAAAATATTATTCTTTTCATATTTAGAAGAGTCTTGAAATGCATTGCCTATGTCAAATGATACTACTCTAATGTCCTTTGAGGATTCGTTAGTCGTTTCCAAGAGTATTCTGATTTCAGAAGTGGGATGGCACACTAGGCCTATTTATTGCTGAATTTCTCTGTCAAACAAAACTCTTACATTTGTAAAGTGATACTATTCCATTTGTTACTTTATGATCGTTTCACGTTGATATTTGACTGAAGAACATTTGTCGCAATTAATTGTAGCCACGCCGATTGACAGCACTGCATGTTTTTGGTATAAGGTGACTCTATTTCATGAGAAAAAATTGAAGTTTTCTATTATTTTTATTTTGAATAGACAGTATTGATTAGTCAATACTTTTAATTTTTGCAACATTATTTCATGAAAATCAATGAAACAAGGCATAAAGCGAATTCCTCGTTCAATTAAAATATGTACAGAAGCTTGTAGTTTCCTTGAAAGATTCTTCTCAGTTTCGTTTAGAATAATTTTCTGAAGTCTTAAGAAGAGGCTACGAAAATATTGTATTTTTATTCAGAGCTGAAATATTATTTAATAAGATTACACTTGAGTTTTATTTCAACAGTATTCTGTCACATTTAGAAATTTATATGAGTGGATAAGCCAATTAACTTTGACTTTTGGTGCTTATATTTTTTTTAAATAAAAAAAAAATAACTTAGTTTTACAGAAATAATTGAACAAAAAGTAGTTTTCATGACATTGTTGCATTAAAATTTATGTAACTTAAAAACAATGCAAAATATTTTGATGTTTATGGTCTTAAACTATTACCCATAAAATAGAAATATACTTGACTTTTTCATATTTTATATAAAAACGAAAATAAGGGCGAAAAATAAGTATAACAAATTTGTCGTTCAATTACAGATAGTTGTGATAAATTGTCTATTTTGTGTGTTTTATGTATATAAATACAATATATAGAGCAGTGGGTGGTCCGCTTCGTGAAATCTTTATATTTTCAATAACTTGTTCCAAATGCACTCGCAAACAAATCTTGTTAAAAGTATTTAAACAGAAATACAATATTTTGTGTTGTCGTTTCTCAAAACTTTTAGTAGATTATTCTAAACGAAACTAAGAAGATTTGTATACGTACTTTTATTGAACGACGAATTCGTTGTTTTTTTTTTAAGAAATCTTTGTTGAATACTGTTGGTGACTGCTTTTGACCAATTCATCTTCCATTTCATTACCGTACATGCTACAGTGTCCTGGTTCTGGGGAATCTTGATAGTCCATCGCGATAACCAATACTCGAAGGGGTACTCCTACCATCTAACACTATCCCTAGATATTTTGCCGTACCAGTAATATGAAATGATTTTTCATTAATTGTAGGAGGAGCATGTTACAAAACTAGTTTGATCTTCAGCGAATTGACATTCAGTGACCCTGTTCCTGAACTTTTCGGAGGCTGTTTGCAGGAGTTCTCAAAAAGTGTAAACATATGTTCCCAATGGCATTATAACAATGTCTTCAGTGAAATCTACTTTAAGGTGATATGTAGTTTGACTTAACTCTTTTTGATAACCAGAAAGAAAAGCAGTCAAATTAGCACCCCTCCCTGGGGGAGTTTCCCTACTCTTTAGGTTTTTTTATCACTCACTTCCGAATTAACACTTTATGTCTAATGCATAAAATTCATTCAGGTGGAAATTTAATGTTTTCGAGATAATTTAAGGCCCCTTTAATGTCAAAGAAGGTTCCTAGTATAAATTCCTTAAAGAGTGAAATAATTTTTCAATAGTTCCAATCAGTTCATGAAGTTCTGTATCAACAGATTTACCCTTCATTGCGAATACTGGGTCTACGAGAGGATATTGTCAGGATATTAGTGCTCATGAGGAACTCTAGAGTTTCCGGATAGAAGTCAGTCGAGACAATCTGAAGCTTTATAGCATTTGCTTTCCTGGCTTCCTGATCCTATTAGAGTCACTTGTAGTTTTTTCTTCAAATTCCTCGTGACGTGACGCTAGAAATTCTTTATCTACTTATGTACATTTTTAAGAATTTCAATAAAGAATCTAGTTTCATTAAGAAATTTACCACAAATGATAATATTATATTTTAAAATTTTTGACCTAAAGGAATTTCGTTTTTATAATTACTCATTTTCCGACCCAAACAGAGTTCAAGCCACAATCTTATGAAAATCTTTAAAAATCAAATTTTACTCTTCGTCGAGTAATTTTATAATTAAATATCGTCCTTAACTATATAAGGAAAATTGTTTAATACACTTTAAACAGAGAAAATATACAACCCGATTGCTTTGGGCTTTAGAATGAAAAATACTAGAAGTTGCACACAAAGCCACACTGCGAACCGACGTTGATCAAATTTTATATAAAACTACTTTATTTAATATTATTTCTTGTGTATGTCCTGGCCTGGCCTGGCTGTCTGCTTTTGTTTTGCAATGAAGAATTTTGTCTTTTCAAAATCCTTGCTCCTTTACTCCTGTTTTTTTTTTTTTTTTGACTAAGCTTTATAATGAATGTATACTAAAAACAAGAATGTAAAATGCATCTCTGACACAAAGCATCAGTATTAGTAAAACAAGCATAGACATTTAACCTTAGGACATTATAAAAGGCAGAGAAATTTCTCATAAATTGCATTTAAATTTTTTGAAAATACCTTAAAGCTCTCTGTTAAAAGAAAATTAAAGTCCTTAATTTTAGAGGCAAGCAAAATCTATGTAAAATGCAAAGCTCCAAGGCATAATGTCGTTTGCCATCACACTGTCGTTGTCACACACACAAACACATATTTCTTTTGCCAAATAATCATTTCCCCGACTCTCACAAAGTAAAAGTTTATTCATTCATTTTATATATGGATATATTTTAAGGACAAAAATTCTTGTAATCCCTCTACTATTCCTGCGAAAATTTAAATTGCTTTATGTCTTTTAAGCATTGCAAAAGAATTACCTATACAATCCGTGTCACTTGATTAAGGTAGAATTTCTTAGAAGGAAATAATTTTAAGTCTTCTCGATCTGTTGGTAAATTTTAAAGGAATTGTATGGAATGTGAAATTATTTCAATGAAACACTAGGAGACATTTATGTAGTTGGAATTCCAAGTTTTACTAATAGAATAATAATGGAATCAGACTTAGAATTTCATTGATTTAGGAAATTTAAATAATTATTTTAGCAATTTAGCTCATAAATTGTATTGTTCAAAAATGTGATCAGAACAATTTATTATATCAAAATGTTTGCTTTGAGTTCAAAAATTCTGTAAGAAATAATTTAAGCGTCCAGTGCGAGCACCACAAAAAAACCACTTTTTGTTCCAAATTTGTTTTTTAATGCAGAAACGACAAAAAATATATTGCCTAGTCTGGTGTACTAAAATCATAGCTACGCCTACTATTTGATAAAAAAAAAACTTAATTTGTACTAGAAGTGTCTGATTTTTTGCACCATAAAAATTGATTTTCGTAAATTTAAAAGCACAATAGCTTTTGTTAGAATAAAGATAATTAAGGTCTGTAAACGCCACAAGTTGAGAAGTACCCAAACTTCAAAATTCACCCATTTTGAATAAAACCTGCTTATACTTTTCTTACAAAAACCAAAAATGTCACTTTTGTATGGGAAGTACTACAAATTTCCATTTTTTTTAAATGTTCCAATAAACAATGGTGCTTATTTTTAAAATAATGGAAGCATCTAAAAACCGGAATACTTAATTCTAAAAAGTTTTGCTAAAAAAACAATATTTTGCACATTTCTGTAAACAAAATTCTTGCAAAGCAACGGTACGCAAAAAAAATCGTTTTGTAACAAAAAACACACAGAATAATATGATCAAAACTTTGTGTATTGTGTACAGAATTCTCAATTTCAGTGTACAAAAAGAATGCCCCATTGTAAAGTCAAAATGGATAACGCGAAAATTTGAGGAAACATAATTATGGACTTACAGAATTTTGATAATTTACACTTTTTGAAATTTAGAATTTTGGAAACATTATCTTCGGTACATTGTTTCAAAATTCAGTACTTTAAAATGTTGGATAAAAAATACTTTAAATCTAATTTTATATCTATGAAGTTATTGTCTTTGATTTCTGAAAGCAAAAAAGTATAAACGTAATATTTTTAGACTTAATATCATCCATTTTACAATTCTTCGTAAAACTATTGCAAAATTAAGTACACTCACGAAAAAGTAATACTAAAATAAAAAGACATATAAGTACTTAATTTTGTAAATCAAATTTTTTGTTCAAACTGATTTTTTACTAAGCCCGTATGATACTTCTTTTTTTCTTATTTTTAATATTTAAAAAAAAGAAACAGCGCAATACTGCATTTTCAAAATGGAAAATCACATCAAAAGTGAGTGTGTAGAAAAGTTACACATAAAGCCAAAAAAATTCAAAAAATAAGTACCAAAAAAAGAAAATAATTTCACTTTTTTAAGCCATTTTCTGACATTTCTCCTGTAAAACGCAGATTGTATTTGTTTATTTTATAAAAAAAGGTCTTGTCTTTTTCTTACGATTTAAAGCATAAAAAATGTGAAAAAAAAGAAGTATCATACAGGCTTTAGAACTAATTTTACAAATACCTAATAATTATGATGAATTTTAGAATGCAGAGTTTTGTACCTACTCTTATGTTTAATTTTTTTCACAATCTTGGCTACTAAATGTTGGTACAAATAGAAATTCTAATGTTGAAAATGAAACCTTGTGCAAGAACAGAACACCTTATTTTTTTTCCAAAATATTCTGACATAAAAAATATTGAAATTAGAATTTTGACACAAAAGAAAGAATTAATGCAAAATTAGGTTTAAAGAATTTTTAAAATCCAGTTTAAATGGAAAATTCTCAAATTAGGACACTAGGCACTTTGAAGCATTTTCTGCATGTTTTGTTTAACTAAATTTTGCTATTTAACAGATTTTCCTCAAACAGAATATGAGCTGCAAGTCTTACGAGAACATAATTTTGATGATCAAAGTTTTGGACCTTAGAATTATAAATACAAATTGAAACTACTTTTTTTATCAAAACTACCAGCCAAAAGTGTCTCAACACACATGGCCAAAATGTCAGAAAAAATCACGTGTAAAACTATTAATATTAAACTTCATTCTTTTTTCACATTTTTGATTGTGCAAATTAATATGTTAAATCTAACTTTTAACGCAAAATTATTGGATCCATTTTATTTATTTTTTTTTTCAAATTCTTAGAAATACTTAGAAAACTTACCAAACTTTGAGTTTCGTTAAACTAAAAACAATAATAATCATAAGTATTCAAAATTTAGTCCAATAACTTTATTTTTTTCCTGGAAATTTTAATTTTTATCTATCTTTATCACGAATTATGTAAATAGTAGATATTTGAAGATTAATAAACACAACAAAATTTTAGATTGTACGTGCTCGTTAACTAAATTTTAGCTCTAAGCAATTTCGCTTACACAATTTTACCACATATGTGCCTAAAAAATTAAATAAGAAACCATTTGAATTAATGAATTTAAAAAAACTCAATTTTTGCAAATACAAAAATTGAATACTGAAAGTTAGTTAGCTAATTTTCAAGTTAAATATAAAATAATGAAAAGTTGCTAGGAAGGAAAATTAAGCCATCTTCACAAAAACGGTCGTAACTTAAAACCCTATTCAAAGTTTTCTTAAGGGAATACCTCATTTTCTTATTCGGAAATAAATCTATAACCAAAAAATATAAAACTAATTTTGCATTTGCTAAATTAATTAAAATTAATTTTGTAACGTTAATTTATCATTAAAAAATCATTTTTAAACGTATTTTTCTACTCTACTTCACTTATGCTTTGGAAAAAAACGACAAAAAAAATTTAATAACCATATCTCGAAAACTTATCTATGAATATTTTTTTCAATGCGAATTTCTACTTCTACGGGCTAAAATGTGTACGAAAAATATAATGACACTACCAATCATTTTTGTAGATAAACTTTAGCTAGATTATAAAAAAAAAATTTTATAATCGTAATTTTGACAAACAATTTTATACAAACAAATGATTAAGCCCAAAATCAGGTCTTTTTTCAAATTTGTGCTTAATTTTTTCTTATTTAATTTAAAAAAAATTATAACCGAAACAAATTCTCTGTATTCCAATATTCCACAAAGCATAATAAATAAAACTGTTTTTCTATTGTAGAAAACTACTATATTTCGGATGTTGTTTAAAATCTTAACTATCTCTTTTTTTATTTTTTAAATTATTGAAACAATGTTTTTAAGTACATCATCATCATCGGCTCGACAACCAGGGTCCGGTCCTGGCCTCTTTCGACAAGTCTCTCCACCTATCCCGGTCTCGAGCCGACGACGCCATCCAGTAGCGCACCCCAAGGCTTCGGGCATCCTGGTCTACGCAATCTCTCCAGCGCAAGCATGGTCTACCACGCTGCCGTCTACCATAGAATGTACCACAAAAGACTTTCCGAGCAGTTTCCACCGGAGTCTACCGAGCCTAATTTTTGTGACTATGTCTGCTTCAAGGTAGATTGCGTACAACTCATGATTGTACCGTCTCCGGAATCGTCCTTCCTCACATATGAGGCCAACAATTCTCCGTAAGACTTTTCTCTCGAACGTGGCTAAGAGGTCACAGTGCCTTTTGCTAAGCACCCAAGTCTCGGATCCATACATGAGTACTGGCAGGACCATGGTCCTGTACAGCAGCAGTTTTGAAGTTATGGTTAGATTTCTGGATTTGAATATCTTTGACAGACTGTAGTAGGCTCTGTTGGATTTGATAAGCCGCCCGCGAATTTTTTCTTCTATGTTGTTATCGGCTGCTACTGTTGACCCAAGGTATTTAAAGGACTGTTTTTAAGTACATTACATCGAAATTAAACAATTTGGAACAAAGAACGTTGGAATTGTCGTTCAGATGGTTTTCTGCATTTTTATGACCAAAATTTTTAACACAATTTTTTGTGTCTACACAAATCGTGTGTTACTTGCTTCGTATTTATTTTTTAAGATAATGTACAGAGTCCTTAAATTCAGAATTCATACGTTTTAAACTATATGAAGTATTGATTACCTAAATATTGCTTCATAGAAATTTGTGGATATTTAGGATATTGGAGCATAGAATTTCGGTGAGTTAAATACATTTTCTATCAAAAAGGAATACAAATCCGACCTAAATAATATTTTTTAAAATTTTGTCTTTCAAAATAATAAAATAATAAAAAAAAATGTTTTTATTTCTATTAGATTCGCTCAATTCTGTAAAGAATAAAGTTTTAAAACATCGAATTTTTGATACTCATTCAAAATTTAAGATGTAAAAATATTTACAAGATTTTT
The DNA here is from genome assembly GCA_948107695.1 of Meliscaeva auricollis. Classification (NCBI taxonomy): domain Eukaryota; kingdom Metazoa; phylum Arthropoda; class Insecta; order Diptera; family Syrphidae; genus Meliscaeva; species Meliscaeva auricollis. The sequence continues at coordinate 45,099,569 of OX403619.1, read as the reverse complement.
AGCATTTTTACTATTAAAAAAGAATTTCAAAAACAAACCCACACTACTGAATGCATGTTGTATTAAAAAAACACATACACCAAAATACATCTAGAAAAAATAGTTGCTATGAATTTAACGGAGTAAATGTATGGTTTCAATAATTGTATACATACCAAATGGAGTACCTGCTCCACAAACCGATACTTTGGGCTAATGAACCGATACTTTGGGCTAATGAACCGATACTTTGGGCTAATGACTACTTTGACAAATTCACAAACCTTTTTCTTACAAAATTGTGAAGATGACCTCAATCGAATGATGTAGAGTGTATATCTTGTACCTATAAGAAAAATAGCTTTATAAATGAGGGAACAAAAAAAAACCTGAACAAAACAAACCAAAATCGCATTTCTCACTTTAACCTCTGTCTTATCGGGACATTCCTTCCTTACTTTTCATTTATTTTTCTTCTTCTTTTTTTTCATTTTAAAACAACAAAAAAAAACAGAGGCCGTTGCTGAAATCACTGGAGCACCTGATTTACACATAGACGAGGGTTCAGCCCTACGTTTGGAATGCAAATTAAAACGTGCCACAGAAAACCCATCGTTTGTATTTTGGTAAGAATTAGAATTTGAAAAATCTTTTGTGTCATTTTTTTGAGTTTTTTTTTTGTTTGTTTTTTTTTTTTAGGTACCACGACAATAAAATGGTCAACTATGATTCACAAGATGGTTTTTCTGTAACATCAACAACTGTTAATATGCCAGCATCTGAAAATGGCAACAATAATAATAATAACAACCACAGAGATCGAAGCCATACAAGTACTAGTAGCAGCAGTAGTAGTGGTAGCAGTAGTACGAGCAGTAGCAGCAGCAGCAGCAGTAGTAGTAATAGTTTAAGCAGTAATAGTAGCAGCCATGGCCATGGGAATAGTGGACATATGTCTTCATTAGCATCACAACATCAATCTTCTTACTTACAAGCGCCTTCGACAAGCGTTCTAACAATACAGGAAGTGCATTTTCATCATGCGGGCAATTATACGTGTGCACCGTCAAATGCAAGACCAGCCAGTATAACAGTTCATGTCCTTCGAGGTAAGTAATGCAACAATATTCCAAATTGATACCTCCTAAGTGTAAATTCATGTAAATCCAAAATGTCTTTGCTTCCCTTCTCCTTTTCAAATTATATACTCCATGGACCATCCATCAAATACCTATATTCTGGTCATTTAAATTTTAGTTTTGGGTTAAGAGTAACACCAAACTTGTAGTATTCCTTCCCATGTGGGGTCTGTAGGTACCATTGACAATAGAAAAGTTTGAGGTAGGTACGCAGGGTAGGATTTATCTATTTCTTGAGGCTATCGGAGTGATTTGATTGCCTGAAACAAAGGTGTTTAAACACAAGAACCATTATTTTGGACCAAATTATGAGGTGTAGTCTTCTGGTGCCTTTTGGACACAGTCTTACATCTTCCAACAAGGTAAGACAATGTTAGGTTCATCTGTGGCCAAATCAGGGGCCACGAATTGTGTAACGTATCCCGTAGCCTTGTCCCATCTACGATACATATGACAACTCCATGGTTGATGTCATCAACAGAAATTTATACTTTTCGCCCGTGTTGGGTAACAAAATGGAATTTGCAGGTGTGTTCTTCTCGGGTTCTAGGGTAAACAGAAGCACTTCAGATTGCCCTATTTTACACCCAACCAAACAATAAAATATTGTGATTAAGATTAATGGACTGTGGTTGCTTCCAGTTGGTGTTAATCAACTTCCATGAGAAAGTCAAGGACTAATCTTTACTAGACATTCTAAGTTTCTGTCGTTCCCTTGAATTTGTCCTTGACTTATGCTTTTATCCAGCGAATTTGTTCTTTTACTTCGATATTCACCACAAGCCGTTTTTGCAGTTGGTAGGTATCAAATATATTTCACAGAAATCTGCTTAAAATGGGCCAAAACATCCTAATCTGCTTTTGGAAGAGTACATATTAATCTGCATGCGAAGACTTTCTATTTCTTTTTTTTAATCAAAAAAGCAAAATCGTTGGGAAAGATTAGTTCATAATTCTTAGCGCTGATATTAAAAATTGATAGCGATAGCTTGATTGAGGTCTTTCAGTCGTCCTTAAAAGTTATTAGAAAAAAAACAAGAAATTACGGTAATTTAATAAATTAGAATTTGACGAAAAAAAGTAACAATATTAAATTTGTGCCAAAGATCAAATAAAAGCTCGCTTTTGTACGACTTAAGAAAGGCAAGCCTATGTCCACAGAAATATGAGAGAAGGAATTGTTATTTTACAAAAATCGGTCCATTAATGCCAAAGTTTTTTTTTATTTTTTGGACAATTTTGAATCTTTTGACCAAAACTTTTTGTTAATACAAATAAAAAAAAATTAATAAATAAAGCCACTAGAGTTTTTCGAGAACAAGCGAATGCAGTTTAAGTTTTTAAAATCGAACAAAATTTACGGAGTAGGTGGATGTTCAAACTTTAGCGGACAAATTGTTTCCAAAGTTCAGGATCATTTATTTTCACGATTGTTTTAACATGAAAGTTTTTAATCTGCAAATAAATTTTGAAAAACTGTTGTGAAATGAGTTTCAGCTACAAAATTCATTTCCGTGGCCATTTCTTGACGAAAATCGATGAATTTTGAGATTTTATTGTGGAGAATACAAAAAATCTATCAACTTTTTTATTTACAAAATGGCGACTCTAACATGGGTGCCGGAACAAGCAATAAAAACGATAAACCGAAAACAAATAATTGTTTAAGATAGAAACTTTGGCTAAATTTATGCAAAATATGTCCTCAAATTCGGACTGCAATGGAATTATACATATTTTAGCAATAACAAGGTCAAGGTCACACACTTTAGCGTACTCCCTTCGAGCTATTTTTTGGAATATTACTTTGATTTCAGGCAGACGGCTAAGCCATGCTTAACGATTTTTGTAATGCAAATTTGTATTATAAACAAGAAAACAAACAATAAAATCCAAATCTAATCTAAACTTTGATTTTTTTTTATTTAAAATAGCTTTTTTACGGCCTTTAGTCCATACAAAAATTTTGGCGTTTCGTCCAGGTGGGTCTCACTAGGACTCATCAGTTGACACTGTTAGTGAGGCACCTTGTCAATACGCACATTTTGTTTATATTCAGTTCAGTTTTTTTTGTATGGACTAAAGGCCGTAAAAAAGCTATTTTAAATCAATAATTTAACAAGTCCAATTAAATAGTGCTAGGTCTTCTACTTGGCTGATTTATTTATTTATTTCAGTAGTATATAGAATTTGTATTATAAAACCTTCATTCATTTGATTTTTTTGTTTTTCGTAAACAATTTTAAGAACGTACTAATTAATTCTCATTAAAAGAATTGATAATTTTGAAGTTGTAGTGTTGCCAACTCACTTCTGATTCAACTGGTCAAAAACACGAAATAATGTGAAACAACAATAAAAGCAATAAAACTGAGTATAATTTTTTCTGTGACCCCAAAATATATTTACCTAAAGGATTTTTGTATCCTGAATTTGAATCGAAAAGCAGAAAAATTCTATGATATCACTTTTTTGACATAATTTGGTATTTTCATGTAAGCCCAGGTCTTTGGGGTTCTGTAAATAATTTAACGTCTATTATAAAGGGTGATTTTTCAAGAGGTTTAGAACTTAAAAAAAAAAAAAAAACAGAAAAAATTCGAAAAAATGAATGAAATATTTATTTGAATCGATAGTTTGAACCTTGCAATTTAATGTTTAAAAATAATTTCATGCAAATGTTGACCGCCGCTGCGTCTCAGGTAGCCCATCCGCTGAGTCCATTTTTGGCATACTCTTTCACACATATCGGCCTGTATCTCACGAATGAATGCATGGATATTGGCTTCCAGTGCGTCAATCAAAGCGGGCTTGTCCCTATAGACATTAGCCTTGACAAACCCCCACAAAAAATAATCTAATGGTGTCAAATCGCACGATCTAGGCGGCCAATTGACCGGCCCGAAACGTGAAATTAACTGTTCACCAAACTCGGCTTGCAATTGCGCCATTGTTTCGCGTGCTGTGTGGCATGTGGCACCGTCTTGTTGAAACCACATATCATGCAAGTCAAGAACTTCCATTTCGGGTTCACCATTGACAGTAACGCTGCGATTCGCATCATCTTTGAAGAAATATGGACCAATAATGCCGCCGGCCCATAAACCGCACCAAACAGTGGCTTTTTCGGGATGCATTGGTAGCTGTTGCAATGCTTCTGGCTGATCTTCACTCCAAATGCGGCAATTTTGCTTATTTATGTACCCATTCAACCAAAAATGAGCCTCATCGCTGAATACAATTTTTCGATAAAAAAGCGGATCCTCGGCCAGCTTTCCAAGAGCCCATTCACCAAAAATTCGGCATTGTGGTAGGTCGGCTGGCTTTAGTTCTTGCACCAGCTGTATCTTAAAAGGCTTTACGCCCAAATCCTTCCGCAAAATTTTCCACAAAGGCCTAACTGCTGGGAACGGCCGGCGCCGAATCGATATTTCGCGGTCTTCTGTCACACTAGCTGATATGGCCGCAATATTTTCTTCACTACGCACAGTACGTAAACGTGTTGGTGGTTTAATGTCCAACAAAGTAAATTTGGTGCGAAATTTGGTCACAATCTTTCGAATAGACTGCTCAGAAGGTCGAGAATGCCGACCATAAAATGGAAGCAGCGCGCTATGAACATTTCGAACCGAGCACGAATTTTGATAGTTAAATTCAATAATTTGCAAGCGCTGTTCATTTGTAAGACGATCCATGGTTAAATTGCAAACCAAACTGAAGCTGTTTGACAGTGACACAAGGTACTAAACACACGTCAGCTGTCAAAACCAGTGTTGCCAAAACGAAACCAGCTAAAAAATCACCCGTTATAAATAATCAAAAACTTCATGAATGTTCTCCTATAAATGCTCGTAGATTTTGTTATTTCTAGAATAAACTTCCACCTTCTATAACAGGATACTCTTAAATTTTTATTTTGTATTCACTTAATTATTCCACCCACGTAAATGTCAACTATCTGCTTTATTCCTTCATCACTTAACCACCATGTTTTTTTTTATCGGTTTCCTTTTGATTTGGATACTGCGCCAATTTGAAACAATTTTGTCATAGAATCTTTGTTTTTTCGTCAATAAATTATTTGTTCACTTTGAAACAATTTAAATTTAGAAATGAACATCCTTTGTCAAATAAAACAAAATCAAAATCACAAATATTTAGAAACAAGCAATTCTCAAGTTGTGTTGACATTCAATGTCAGAAATTTCAAAACCACACCTTTTGCTTGAAAGTTTAATTCCCAATGAACAAACTTTAACTCGAATACGGATATCGAATAAAATTTATATATTTTTGTACATCAAAAGTTTGACCCTTATCAATATTAACAAAAAAAAGGTCAAAATAAAAGGCGTAGATTGTATTTGTAAAGCGTTTTTGTTCATCTTCTGTTGTTGTCTTCAGAAAAAAAAAACTTCTACAAAATATTTTGTGTATAAAAATTTAATCATTTTGGTTTCGGTATTTCTGTGTGAGGATTTCTAGTATGCCTATGTATGTGATGTGTAAGTATTGTTTAATATTTAATGCAATAGGAAATAAAGGATAAATTAATTTTGACATTGGCCAGGAGATCTCCAAGTATTATTTAGAAAAGGACCAGTTACTATAGAATTGACATTATAAAAGATTAAAAGGAATTTTCTTATTCAGTGAAGATGTCGAGAATGTTTATGTTTTCTGTATGGTTGATTTTTATAGAAGGCATTCCTACATAAATAATGTTAAAGTGTAGGTAAGGGATTTTGTGAATTATTTAATGTTGACTTTGGTCTTATGGCAATCAAATTTGCATGAACCAGAACCCCCATACAAAAAGTTTTGTTGTTGAGTCCAAAAGAATTTTAAAAACAAAAAAATAAATAAAAAAATCTACAAGTTCGAAAGGTCAAGGGCTTGTGTTGACAGTTGAAAATGATTTTGGACTCATATAAAACACAACCACTGTGTTTGAAGTTTCTGACGAATCGTATTTCGGGTAAATTTTTGTTTAAAACAAATGTTACCTGTCTTCAATTCAAAAATTTTTTTGCTAATCAGCAACACTTAACATGACTGTAGGTACTGAGGCTTTATGGACAGATGTGAATTCAAGCATTTTAAAAGGTCAATTGGTATTTTTCACCTTAAACATTTTTAAAATCAAGCAAAATTATTGTGAACAAAAATTTTTCCGGAGAGCGATATAAAAATTTCACCAAATTATTTTGATCGTGTATTTCAGGCCATTAAGTGGAATAGAGACAAGTTGCGTCAAAATAAGATAACTCACAAAACCGTATTCCAACATATTTATTCCAAATTGCCATAATAGCAGCAGTGGCGTAACCAGAAAAAAATTTGTAGGGGGGGGGCACTCGAGTATCTGTGCTCCCTCTAAATCTCTAAGACTTACGACAAAGTTCCAGTTAATCATGTGCATTTTGATGAAATCACATTAAAAATAGCATGATTTTGGAGGCTTTGAAGGGAGGGGCATGAGCTTCCTGAGCCCCCCCCCCTCAATATGCCACTGCATTGTTTTGAAAATTCAAGGCAAATTTCAGATTGAAAAAAATGTTTCTGGATCAAAGTAAAGCTAAACTATATTATTATATCGAACTTAAAACTTTTGAGGTCTCAAAAATTAATAAAGTTTGAAGAGGTGCAATTTGGAAACTATTATGGCTATGTAAACAATTTTGGACTCAAATTTTGGTAAATTCAAACTTGTAAACTATTATGGCTGCGAAGAAAATGTATTTTTGGCTAAAATTTTGCCAAACTAAATTTTTTATTTTAACTCTTAGTAACCAAAAACTAATCCTTCATAGTAAAATTTTTCAAACAATGCAAAATCTTCGAAAATTTTGAGAGTTTTAGCATTTTGACCATTTTGCGTCACGAAATTTCGATGGAAAACCTCTTATTCTGATATAACACCCCAAAAAACATAAAGTATGAAAGAAATTAAAGCTAACCCCAAACTTTCTTGCTAAAAACACAGTTTAGCTGGATTAATAGGGGAAAATAACTTCTGAAACGCACAAAAAAAAAATTATGTATGAAAGTCTTACCCATAAGAAACTTTAATCCCCAACTGTTGGTATCAGAGGTAAATTAAAAATCTGAAAAATTAGCGATTTTTTTTTTAACTAATTTGTAAATACTTTTAATAGCTTAAAGTCGGGGAGGCGACCATCGGGATTATTTAGCTCGTTAGATTAGAGATTTAAATTGGTGTCAAATGAAAGAAAAGTTGGTAGGTACCTACTGAAAATAAGAACATAAGGATGGCATTTTTAAAACGTGGCAACCCCCTTTGAATAATAAAAAGCTATACTACTTTATAAATCAAAGCTTTTTGGTTTATTAAAACAAGAAAATATTGAAATTAAAAAATACGGAAAAAATTCAAAAAATAAAGTTAAGACTGTTAAGCTCAAAATGAGGTAACCCTGTTTAACTGAAAAAAAACACACTCAAATAATTCTTATTTAAACAAAAAAATATAAAATTTTGTTGAAGTTAATAGCTAAAATGTACATCAAATCATAGACTGAATTCTCTTCTATCTAAAAAAATGTAAGGTGCAAACTCCAAAAATTATATAAGTATATGGCAACCCTATTTGAAAGCAAAAAAAACACTAAAAACAATCATTCTGCAGTCAAAATGTACAATATATGACAAGGTTAAAAGCTAAACACATACCAAATTTTAGATTGAGATCCCTTTTATCTAAGAAATGTCAGGTACCAACTCAAAAATTTGTATAAGTATACCCAAAATTTTATATAGATAGAAAAAAGACCAATATAAAATTTGGTATGATTTTAAGCTTTTAACCTTCTCAACTATGTGTACTTTGTGATTGAAAAATTAGTGTTTTTAGTGTTTTTTTTCATTCAAATGGGGTTACCGTATACTTATACCCATTTTGGAGTTGGTACTCAAATTTTTTTAGATAGAAGAGAATTCAGTCTAAGCTACAACTTCCATCAAAATTTATACTATTTTGATTAAATAAGAATTATTTGAGTGTGTGTTTCCCAGTTGAACAGGGTTACCACATTCTGATTTTTACAGTCTTTAACTTTATTTGTTTAATTTTTTCCATATATTTTTTTACTTTTATTTGGCAATGTGTAGCATTTTTTTCATCCAAACACACTGCCACGTTGATGTACCCATTTTAAAAATGGCAACCCTATGTTTTTATTTTCAGTACCAACTTATCTCTCATTTCGTACTTATTTAAATGTCTAACCTTATGAGCTAAGTTATCCGACGGTTGCCACTTGGACCATAAGAGTTTGATGCTCAAACACAAAAAAAGTACTCGGATGAGGAACGTTCTAATGTACATTTGAATTTGCTTTTCATTTCACAAAAGGTTCCCAAAAACATAGGTCACCTAACTTATTAAATATCTAATTTTTCCTTATTTTTTCAAAAAAACATTAAGTGATTACCATCTAGGGTAGTTAAATCCACAAAATACTACAAACCCCTAACTAATTATGATGACTTTTGTTCTCCACATTTACATACCTTCCTGCTAACTTACCTGCTATTGTGTTGGAATAATATTTAGGAAACAAACTTTGGCATAATTAAGCAACAACTAGTAAAACTAATATAATAGGTACTCATACCCACCCAAAGAAAATTCTTCAAAAATTAAAAAAAAAGTTTAATATTTAATTCATAAAATTCATTCAGAAAAACACTTAAATAATATTTCTAGTTGGTTTCCCTTTAACCCATTCCACAACAATAAATTCAGATTTTCCATTAAACTAGATGGTAACAGCTCTTTAATTTACTGCAAACAATTGAACCACAATATAACTGCGGTCGTTAGCCGGAAGAAGTGTTCACTTTTCTATATAGTACACATTACCCTTTGACCCTTCTTTGTGCGCTTCTGCAATTCTACACCACACCAGAACAACAACAAAAAACTATATTCTATTGTTCTTTCATTGAAGAGAGCTCCCTAAACAACACATTTTTTCATTCTTCATTTCCTACCCCTCTCCCTCTCCGTATTTTCTAGAATTTCTCACAATTCCAACTACAATATTCCAGTCCTAGATTATTTGTTTTTTTAACTGGGTAATTTATGTTGTCTTTATTTTTCTGATATTTTTTTTTTTTTTGTTTTGCTTTTGTTGTTGTATTTTTTCAGGCGAAAAACCCGCTGCAATGCAACACGCCAACCGTAGTATGGTTGAAGGCGAAGGTGGCATCAATAGCAGTGGCGTGAGTAGCAGCAGTAGCAGCATTAGCGTTTCTGCCGGAGCAAGCACCAGCAAAGCCAATAGTCATCCAATGCTCAATCGCATTTTCCGTTTCAGTGCAATGGTCGAGTTCTTATGCCATCGGAAAGGATCATTGGCGTGGCTTCTAACGACAATGTTTAACTTAATGGGTAGCCTGCATCGAATCGATAGATGAAATTTCTCCAATAATGCCCATCACAGACTGTTACGTATATATAATATGGACTAAGTAAGGATTTGAGTTAAAGAAAACCAAAAACAAAAAAAAACACAACAAACCATTTGAACAGACAACAACAAAAAAACACAGTAAGAAATTAAAAAAACAAAATAAAATAAAAAAAAGTAAAAAAAAAAAAAACTAATAATAGAAATAGTAGAGAGTAAGAAAGGATAACAATAAGTTTATTGGGTTTTGTTTGTTTATTTTTATTTCTTTTTTTTGTTTGGTTTTGTTTTTTTTTTTTTTTTTGTTTAATACAATTCACACTTAAGACTTGAAAACAAATTATAGCATTTAAGGCCATTTGGGAATTAGGGTAGGTTATAAATGATATTGTTTACTTACGTTTTTTTTTTCAGTGACGTTTTGAAGACTTGTTTTGTTTTTGTAAGTGAGTGCAGCATTGTTTTTAATGGTAATTGTCATGGTTTGTCAAGGCATTGAAGAGGCAATCTCTATATTTTTTTATGGTTTTAAAAATGTATTTATAGTTATTGCTTAGAAACATGATTTTTGTTTTGCAGTGGCGATGTTGAGATAATACTCAAACTTGAGGGGAGGGTTTGTCTAATTTCAGGGGAAATTTCTTGCTTTTATTCGAATATTTGCCGATATCTCTTGTGGAATTTGTACCGCACAGTCCGTCTGCTCCACCCCAGCCACTTCACCCTGACTTCTATGCTCCACGCAATCCAATTCACGATGGTCGATCTTCCTCGCACATTTGTCCAACTCACTTTGCTCCACCCACTTTGTCACATCCACCTTGCTAGTGACTCCGACTTTGGCCTGCCCACTTTGCCCCACCCCTTTTTATCGCACGGCCCTTATGCCCAGCCACCATTATCACCACGCCCACTTTGTCCGAGCCACCTTGTCCCCACCCATTTTTATCGTCCGACTCACTTTGTCCAAGCCACCTTGTTAGCCCTGCCCACTTTGTCCCATCCATTTTGAACCAGCCACCTTGATCGCCCCGCCTACTTTGCCCCGTCCATTTGGACAAGCCCGCCCACTTTGAACCAGCCACCTTGTTAGCCCCGAATAAATGATAGGTGAAAGGGGAAACATAATTTGGCAACCAAACGATATCGGGAAAAGGGTGGGCGAATTAGCAAAAGTGGAAAAGGGTGGGCGATTACTATCAAAAGTGGACCTCCTATCGAAAAAAGTTCAACACAATTGTTGTAGATAGTAGAAAGATCTAAAACTTTTGTTCAAATAATTTTTCAATATTACCTCAAAAATATGAGGAAAATGACAAAAACGATTTATTTTTATTTTATTCTTTTACAAAAATAGTTAGATTTTGATGAAACTTGCATTTCACGTAAGTTACATTGCTTTCTATTTGACAAATACACATTTTTTCAACAAAATATTAATTTTTGTGTTTTTGACGACTTTACCTTGAATAAATACCCCAATTTTCAATCAAAATAAGTTGAAGAAAAATTTTTGATTTTGATAAATTTTGAGACGGACAAAAATAGTGCTTTTGGGAAGTTCAAAACTCTATATCTTTAAAACATTGCATGATATAGAAATTCCGATATTAGATTTGAGTTCAGAGGGCCAAATCTGTTGCAAAAAATTGATTTGGTTTCTACACTCAGAGAAATAAAATTTTTATTTTCGTTTGAAGCTAATGAATATCCTTTGAATTAAATAAAAATCATTTGCTGGAAAGTTAGTACAATCCCCGCAAGAGTTTTTCATTCGTAGCAACTGTATTACATTTGACCCAAATTGTAATTCTTTTACAGCAAACATAATGCAAAACAATCCATTGGTTTTGAGCAAATTTTTAAGATTTGATTGCGGCTAACCAAAATGCTTACCACATCTAAACACCTTTTAGTTTAGCAGAAATTTTATTGTTTGCAGCAAACGAATGAATATTTCTCGAAGAACCTCTCCAGAAAGATGTTTCTTGCAAAGAACTTCACTTTTGTTGTAAATTTACAATTCATTTACAGCAAATGGAAAGAAATTTTCTTAATAATTTGTTGTATGTTTGTGGTGTTCTGTTCATGTGCAGTCTATGTTACACGAAAGTATATCTAATTGATGGCGCAATAGCAACAGCCTTTGTTCGAAATCGAGAGGCCACAGCTTCAATCACCGGTGTTACGCTGAACTTTTTTTTTTGTATTTATTCGTTCGCATGAATTGTTTCACCGAAACAACTTTAAGAGTTTGCTGCAAACGAATTTTAAGTCGAAAAATTACTATCCAGCAGAGGAAAAGTTGTTTGACGCAAACGATTCGCTCTCTAATTTTGTTTATATGCATTCTACGCCAATCTCAAATTATGCAGTCCTTATCGGAATGACGTCGGAAAGTAACATCGGCACACAATCCCCATCTTGGACGGACTCTTATGCCCGCTTTACACGATTCAATGTTATTGCGCAATATTTTTATGTCTCTTTGCTTATTCCGTATCTGCCTCGTTGTGAAAACGAAAACCATTGAGTAAAAATTCAGATAATATTAAACTTTTTTAAAATCACTCAATATATTGTGCAAACCGAAAATATTGTGCAATACAGCCCTTGCACGGTCAATATTATTGCACAATACTGAGTATTGCGCAATAATATTATGTCTTGTAAGACCGGCATTATGTCGCGTAAGGCATTATGCCGGCCTTACACGATACAATATTATTGCGCAATACTCAGTATTGTGCAATAATATTACCCGTGCAAGGGCTGTATTGTACAATATTATATATATTCAAAAAGTTTAATATTTTCTGAAGTTTTACTCAATATTTTTCGTTTGCACAACGAGGCAGTGTCGTGGAAGGCGGACATTAGAGGCGGATAAAACCGCTTCTTATGAGCCTGTGGTCCGAATGTGTCTAGTAGCCTGTTCAAGTTGTTCACTAGGTAGCTCAACATGACTGGAACTCTTAGCAGACCCCTGCATTGATTCTATCTGATTAATTCCTCCGAAAGGAGTAGTGCCTCAGTGATCACACTCTCTCTTCAAGAGCAATGTCAAACGTGTTCTTAAAAGCAGAGGTTTTTGTTTATCTTAAACAACACACGTAGGTACGTGGAGTTTTGTAACCAGTTCTTGTTTCTCGTTTTATTGTCGTTTCCAGAAATCGAGAGAGCACCAGTAACTGCTCCTAATTGAAAGTTTTTGAACATCTCCATAACTTTCTGCCAAATCAAAATTTATACTTGCAATTATTTTAGCTAAGCCATCAACGCCACCTTCATGCTAATACTAATTTTAGAAAAAATATTTCAAGAAACTAAAAATTGATTTAATTTTTATTATTGATTTTTTTATAACATATTTAATACATTTATCGTTAAATTAAATTATATTATTTTTTATGGGTAAATTTGTTCAAAACATAGTTTTTTTATACTTATTTTCATATTAATAATTTTTAATTTAACATTATTTTGTCTATAAAATTTCTTACCAATGTGTATGTATACTAACTAAAAAATTACATGTATTTAAACAAAAGAAAAAAGTAAATAAAAAAAATAATATTTAAATTTAGAACTTAAAACAAAAAAAAAGTATTGAAAGTTATTCAAAAATTTAACAATAAAATAATGTAAACTAAAAGATAATATTTATTTTTATATCGACTTTTGTTACTATAAATGAAAAAAAAAAAATGAAAATAATATTTAACTCCTGTTTTTCTATTTAATATGAAGCATTTAAAAATATACAAAGTCCTTAAATAAAATTTTCAATTAAAATGACAGAAAAAGAAAAAAAAATTAACTAAATCAAAGTAAAGCTGTATAAAGTAGTTTAAAAGAAATATTTATTAATTTTTTTTTTGTAAAAATAAAAAAATAAAACATAAAAAGTTCAGAATCAACAGAAATAAATTTTTAATTTTGATTTTATACGAATTTGGAAGTGACTGACATTGGGTTATGCTGAATTTGATTTTTTTTTTGTAAAAGATAACCAAGCCTCTTAATTATTATTTTTAATGTAATTATAAATGTTCTCTACTGTTCTGTTTTCTTAAAAAAATAAAAATAAAAAAAAAAACTCTCAATGTTTGTTACTTCCAGAATAATTGTATTGTTATTAAAAACTTTACACTTTAAGTACCTATAAAACAAAAAAAAAAGTAAATTTTGAGATGAAAAGTATAACAATACCTGCAAGAGTTCATTATGAATTATATTATTAACAAACAAAGAAATACCAATTCGTTAAAGTTATCCTAGAAAAATATAACATTTATTTTCACAAAGAAAAAAATTAAAAAAAAAAAAAAAAAACAAAACAGGTCAAGTTAATTGTAGAATTAGAAAAAAAATAACATTTAAATTCGTATGGGTGTATGATAGAGTATGCCTATACAAACTTGTATAAAATTATTAATTATTATTGAAAATGAATTTAAATAAAATTTAAAATTTAAAAAAAAATAATAAAAATATATATATGTATACATTTAAAATTTATATATATATGAGTAGACTCTTTTTCTATTTTACCCCTTAAGAATAAGAATTTACAAAAATAAGAATTATACAAAGAAAAAAAAAATAATTAATTAATAGTTCAATTAAAACCAAGAAAAAAAAAAACAAAAAAAAAAATATTTACCAAAATAATAAAAATAATAAAATTAAAGTGTAAAGTAAAAATTTAAAACTTGAAATTAAAATAATTATAATAAAAAAATAGTTTAAGGGACAAACAGATAGAAATAAATTGATTGATTGTATAAATGCGCCCAGAACTGGATTTTAATGCGCTAAGCAAAGTAAAATAGAATAAAAAACAAAAACAACAACAAACGTTTGAAAATAAATGTAAATATTTTATTTAATAAAAAAAATGGATTTTTTATTGGTCATTCACAGTTGGATTATATTTCATATACTGAATAGTTAAGTTATGTTTCTTCTCCATTTTTTGTCTGATTCAATGTTCATCCTTTGTTGTCCTTGTTTTTCAGTGCAGCATTTTCTACATAGAAAAGTGTGCTTGCAAGCAATTTGTTAGTACAAACCAAAATATTTTATAAATCCTTGTTTTCCAGATATTTGCATCGTCAGTTTTTTGTTTCGTGTCGAAAATCATAAAAAAATCTGAAAAATCAGTTTCCTGCACATAATTTAACAGCCAAAACACAAAATCACTTTAAATTTTTACCAATCAATAGGGATTGAACAGACCTTCCTTTTGATGCATCGTTCGATTCAAAAGGAAGAAGTTAGTTTGGTGTTTTGTCAAAATCTGAAAAAAAATCGCCATATTTGACAAAAACACAAAACTTCTATCTATTCAACCGACAGATACATTAAAAAAGCTCAAAAACATGAAGTGATTTTGGGTCCTGGGCTGCCAAATTGCGCATAAAAAACTGATTTTTTTTATGATTTTTGCCAAGAAAATAAACTTTCGATGCAAATATTTTGGAAACAAAGACTCATAAAATACTTTGGTTTGCACTAACAAATTGCTTGCAAACACACCTTTATAGAGACACCAATCATCAAAACGTTAATATTCGTTCGTTTTCTTATGCGGTGATTTGAAGCCAGAAAGTTTTCAAAGCTGCTGTCCTCCATAAAATATTATTCAGACCATTGGTATTAGGTAAATATAAATTTGAATATAAATAAGGAACGAATATTAACAAGAAGATAAATATAAATTCTAAATATAATTCACAACCTATACTTCAATTAAGAACACCCTGTACAAGAGAAGTATACACTTTTCAATACAGCAGAAGGTACCCTACACTCTACACAAAATACAAAAAAGCTTGTTTTTGTGTTTTTATCTATTATAGAATTGAAAAACAAAACCCCAACTTCATGGTCGGTGATGGTACTTTGTGTTGATTTGTAAATTTGTATTTAAATTGGTGAAACTTGAGAAATAACGAGCAACCAAAAAAAAAAAAAACAAATATAACGCAACTCTGTAAAGTAAAATTTATTTGCTTGCAATGCACAGAAGTTTTTAGGTGGTAATTTGTAAATCCATTTTGTGTACGTATATTTAGTTACTAGATGGGAGTTTCTTCCAATTCATGTGGGTTTGTATTTCAAATTATACAAAGAACTGATGTGGTTTTGTGTTTTTAAAGGAGGTAAACATAATAGTTGAAGATACACAAAAAAAAGAGAGAAAAACGACTTTTGACTTGTAATTTTATCTGTAGAGTAAATTAAATAAATGAAGTTGAAGATTTCTTTGTAAAATATTTGTCTAGTGTAAATAGAAAGCTAATTTTGCAAAATATCTAAAATAGTTTTTTTTTTTTGATGGTTAAGAATTGAATCTTGTGAAATAGAAAATGTTGAGGAACATTTAAAATAGAGAAGGAATGTTTGAAATTAATCAGGTGAAATGTTAAAATGCTAATTGACATGTTATTTAAGGTAATTCTTTTATTATACACTTTGGTCCTACTCAACTCTCTAAAAAAGAAATAAATATGTAGATAAATTCTACATTCTTTGAGATAGTTTTTATCCTTTGACTGCCATCGCTGAATGTCCAAAACAGGCATCATCAAATTTCACATCAAAATGAAGGTCAATTTATCGATTTCCGTAAATCGAAAATTATTTTAAGACCAAGTACACCGATTGTGTAGACTCAAAGTTTTTTCGTTTTAATATTTTACCTCCACTATTCAAATTATCTAAAATTAATCGAAGGCTACACCGTTCAACTTTCGCGATTTGTGCAAAGTGAATTAATTATTTCTCAGCTGAAGTCCAGTAAAAGCTGTTGCAGCTGATGGCTTTTCTGTCAAGCTTTTTAAAGCAGAAGGCGATAGTCTGGTTAGAAGTATGAACCAACTCATCTGAAGGATACATTTCCTCGTGATTTTAGAACACAAAAGTTCATTATAGAATAATGAAATTAAGAAAAAACAGTAATCGATCGAAAGGTATTGAAAGGTATTAAGTTTGGTACATTAAAATGAAAAGACGGCACTGTTCTTTTTCACACATTATATTTATTGTCTTTGTAGTTCTACCAACTTACTCTAAAGAGGAGTAAGAATATCAATAATCAGCTGTATTAGTGAGCAATGAATGCAAAACTAAAATTTTAAACTGTAAGGCGATCCTGCTTGTTTTACATGGTCGCCTGGTGCAGGATCAAGAATTTTGTATAGGAAGTTATTTTTATTTTTCGTTAGGAAGTTTAAAGTAGGAAAGGAAAGGAAGAGCACCTCAAAAATAAATGAATGAAAATGTTTAATTCCAAACAAAATTCTCAAAAAAACACCAGGCGATCATGTTGACAAAACAGGTGCCTGTAATGGTACGATAGCCTGTTGTTTATTGAGATTGTACATTTTTTTTAAGGAGGAGCTAATACACTAAGCAAAACAAAAAGAGGACGAAAAAGAAGAAGGGAACAAAAAATAAACAAACACTTCAGTGGTTCTTTTCTTTTCTTTTCTGAACTTACAAATTTTGTGGAACAAAAAGTATACATTTTCATACTAAATTCTCGACAAACAACCAAGCGATCATGTTAACCAGCAAGACATCATTCCATTTATTAATCTACCAGCCATGACTCTTTCTCTTTCTTCTTTCTTTGTTTTCTTTTCAAATTTTTATTTTTTGTAGTGCACTTTGGCCATGATCGTTTGAAATTTCCATACAAAATTCTCAGCAAAGCACCAGGCGATCATGTGGAGAAGCAGGTGTCTGTAAGAATTAAAAAAAAAATACTTTTTCTTTCTTTACTTCTTCTTTTCTTTTTGTTTTGATTATGAAAGGCAAAAACATCCGTAATTTGTAGGAGAAGTTAGAGTAAACCGAGTTATGATGGTATGCAAACTCTGAAATTTAAAACATGAGAACGAGAAGAAGAAAACAAAAATCCGACTTTGTTTTCTTTTTTCTTCCTGCTCTTTTTTTTAAACAAGTAAACAAATTTTTATACAAAATTCATGCTGATTCACCAGGCGATCATGCTCATAAGCAGGAAATTTTTTTTTTATTCTACTAGCTTTTCTCTTTTTCTTTTCTTTTCCCTATTTTCTATTTCTTTTTTTGCCATGATCGCTTAAAATTGACAAGCCAAATTCAACTGAACTCTCAGGCAAGCATGCAGAAGCAGTAGGTAGGGTAGAGAAATAATTCTTGGGTGTTGTTTTTGACTCTCTCAAATTTCACTCATTCACATATAAAAAAAAAACATCTTGTTAAGCTCCGCCTACAATAACATTACATTTGATCTAGTTCTCTTTGTCTCTTTGTTTTCATTCTCCCAATTCTTCCCGTAAGCAAAATCAGGCAATCCATATTAAGCTGAGTTTAGACAAGCAATCATGTATGAGACCGCCTGATAAAAACGTGTTTTTTTTACAGTACCTACCCCGTACATGGAAATTGGGATAAGAGCAGCAAATTTATTTTCCACCACTGCCTATGAGTAGAAAGAATTGAGATTTTCATGTTTTCGCCCATTATTAGTTTTGTCTTTCGTCCTTATAAGAAAGTATGCCATCTTTTAATGAATTTTTCCCCATGTGTAGCCGCGGCCATATTTCTATTCTTGTGCTGAATAGTAAAGTGAGAAGTAAGAATGGAGAAAACAAATTTATCACACCATCGTCCATCTACACTTTGCATTCCCACTAAAACCGTAACTTGTCTTTTATTTGGTGGCGAAAAATATGACAGAAATGACAAATCTTTCACACCGGTCACACCATTCTAGCAAAGTTCGTTTATTCTTGCACAGTCCGCACTCTTTAGGCTAACATGATTCATTTCTCTTTCTTTTTTCTCTTCTCTATTTTCTCTTTTCTAATTTTACTTTTTTATTGTTGCTCCATTTTAAGCTGGGTTCAGACGGGCAACCATGCATGGTTTCATGTGTGAACCTCTGAAAAAAGCATCTCTTTTTTACTTCAAGCATTTTATTTGTATTATATAGTGGTTCACTCGTAAATTAAAATGAGCAGCAAAATTTATTGTTTGCCTGTACTTACCTATCTGTATACGTGTACGCCGAAAGGATTGAGATTTTCATGTTTTCGGCCATTTTGTCTTAAGTCACTCATAAGAAATTGTGCCATCTCTGTTGTCATTTAATTCAGAAGTTTTGATTTTTTTCAACACAAGTAGAGAGAGAAGTTAGAAAAAATAAATAAAATAAATTTTGCTCACTATTGTCGATTTACTCTTTGCATTTCACACCAAACCTGTCATTTGTCAAAAATATATTACTTATGAGTTGAATAAAAATATGGCCGCGGCCAAACATGAGAAAAAAATCATCGGGGATAGCACATCTGCTTATGAGGACGTAAGACAAAAATAATAATGGCCGAAAACATGAAAATCTCAATTCTTTCTACGCATAGGTTCAGACGAACAATAAATTTGCTGCCTTGATCCCGATTTGCAAGTGTAAATGCGGAAAAAATAGGTTACTGCAAAAAAAAAAACGTTCTTATCACCCGTACACATACATGATTGCTCGTCTAAACACAGCTTACTATGGAGAAATATTTTTTTTGCATGATTTTGCTTTAGTGAAAAATTGAAAAGATGAAAACAAAGAGACAAAGAGAGCAAGATCAAATGTAGTGTTATTAGTAGGCGGAGCTTAACAACATGTTTTTTTTTTATATGTGAATGAATGTATTTTGAGAAAGAGTCAAAAAACACTCGAGAATTTTTTCTCTACCTTACCTACTGCTTCTGCATGCTTGCCTGGTAGTTCAGTTGAATTTGGCTTGTCAATTTTAAGCGATCCTGACAAAAAAAATAGAAAATAGAGGAGAAAAAAAAGAAAAACAAAGAAAAGAATAGCTGGTAGATTAAAAAAAACAAAATGTCTTGCTTGTGAGCATGATCGCCTGGTGATCGCCATGAACTTTGCATGTAAATTTGTTTACTTGTTTGAAAAAAAAAGAGAAATGTGGAAAGGAAGAAAAAAGAAAACACAGACGGATGTTTTTTTCTTGTTCTCATGTTTTTAGTTTCAGAGTATGCATGCACTCAAAGCTCAGTTTATTCTAACTTCTCCTTCAAAGTACGGTTGTGTGTGTGTGCCTTTCACAATCAAAACAAAAAGAAAAGAAAAAGTACAATTACATGCACCTGGTTCTCCAACATGATCGCCTGGTGCTTTGCCGAGAATTTTGTATGGAAATGTAAAATTTATTTTAAACGATCATGGCGAAAGCGTTTAAAAAAGCGAGAAAAAAAGAAAACAAAGCCGATTTTTTGTCTTGTTCTCATGTTCTCATGTTCTCAGTGTGTTTTGACTGACTTCTTTTTGTCTTTGTTTTCTCTTTCACAAAACAAAACAAAAAGGAGAATGGTTGAAATGCACTACAAACAAATAGAAGATTGAGAGATAAAAGAGAAAAGAACCATACTTTGGCAGAGTAATAAAACGAATAGTGTCTTTCTAGTAAACATGATTGCCTGGTAGTTCGTCGTGGATTTGGTATTTCGTATTTGGTATTTGGTTTTTAGGTATGTCCTATTTGTTCCAAAAAAGTTGAAGGGTGCGGAAAAGAAAAGAAGTACTAAAGTTATCTTGTTTCTTTCTTTATCGTTTTTTTTTTGTCAGTGTATTTTAACACTTCCTTCATTATACAGTTGTTTTGTTTGTGCCTTTCACAATCAAAACAAAGAGAAAAGAAGGAGTAAAGAAAGAAAAAGAAATTTTTGAAGGTGTACAGAGGCACCTGCTTCTCCAACATGATCGCCTGGTGATTTGCTGAGAATTTTGTATTGAAATGTTTTGTTTGTTTTATTTTTTCTGCAGTTATTTTATAAAATAAATAATAATATGTACAAAATCAGTGCTGTCTTCTCTTGTTTGTCTACTAAATCTAATACTTTTTGATACATTGTGAAAATTGATTGTTTTTTTAATAAACTTCGATTGTTGTTATCAGACGCTTAAAATAAAGTGAAGTTAAGTTTATATCTCTTTAAAAAAACTTTTATGCCCTTACAAGGGCAATTTTTAAAAAGTTTTCTTTTTCCATAAAAGTGTTTTTTTCCAAGGCGGAGGGCTTCTGGTCAAATGGTCGTCAAATCTGTTCCGTATCTGGAATCTGGTTCTGTATTCTGTTTCATGTTTTGTTTTTCCAGACCTGTAATGAAAGAGTTCTCTGTTATTCTTAGAAATCTGGAATGATAAATTTTAAAATATACAAAAAGAGAGGTTAGTCGGGAGATATGTAAGTCCTAAAACGGGCGGTTATTTGTAAAAAAAAAAAATTTAACAGGAAGATAAGGACGTACATAGAGTTAAATTAAAGATATGGCAGCGGTCGTAACAGGTTGGGTGGTAGTGAAATTTGAAAAGTTTTCCAGTTTCGAAAGTAAATATGTACTAATTTTTCGATTCGTATTTTCTAATTCCCAATATCATGTACCTAACTGATTACTCGTATCGAAAAAAAACTTGTCATAACATCTCTTATTGCAAATAATATTATTTACAAAATGAGCGGAAACTCTACCATTCCAAAAACAAGTATTTTTTTCGACTTTTGACCAATTTCTGAAACGCTTCAGCTTCAGCCTCTGTTAATAAAAGAAGGCTATTAAAAAAAATAGAGTTTGATCTTTTATTTGACTCCGTTGAGTTTTAATAATTGTTCTTCTGTTAAAGTCAACTTATGAGAAAATTCACCTACCTATCTAAAAACAGGTCTTTTTTTCTTATATTTATATAATTTTAGTTTTATATAATTTTAATACAATTTTTTGATAAAAAAATGTTTGTTCACAAAAATCTTAAGTTTAAAAAAAGAAAGTTAGTGTTGAAGTATTTTTGAAAACAGCATTTGAAAAAAAAAAATCATCCAAATCGGTTCGGATACATAATTTTGAGCTTTTGTTACTCCATTCATGATAGAGAATGCGAAAGAAGTGGATCCGGCAATTCTGTCTGTCTGTCAGCCGTGTACATATCTTCAGTGCCGGATTAGCCTCAAGGCAAACTAGGCAGCTGCCTAGGGGCCCCGCTTGAGCTAGGGGCCCCTCGCTCTGACTACGAACAAAAAATTTTTTTGGAGATGCACCTTCAATAAAAAACAGCATTACATTTTTTATACTTGCCATAAATATAAGAAAAAAGAACAACAAAAAAAGAAACAGTGTATACGTGTTTATAATGAATTATGACTCCCATGCCCCATTCCATCCTAATGGGCCCAACCCAGCGATGCCAGAATGAGAGATTTTTACCATTTTTTTCGGATTTTCGACAGTCAGCTCAAATTTTTTTCACGTTTTAATATCTAATAAAAGTTAGTAGGAAGTACAACTAAAATTAACTTTCGAACAGATTCGAAAGTAGCACAAAGGGCCCCAGAAAAAAACAATATTTTCAAATGTTACAAATACAAACGCATTAGCACAGGGTCGAAGTGCAGTTGGATAATACATTTTGGGAGACGAACCAAAATGAAATGAAAATAAGAATGGATATTATGTACATAATTTACACCCCTATTCTGGCAAACCTCACAAGTCACAAAAACCTCACAAGGTGATCATAACTTGATTTTGTGAGGATTTATTTCTCACAAACTTCTTACTAAGAAAAATCCAACTTGTGAGTTGTGACCTCCTTCAGAGCAGATCACAAATTCGAATTAGACGAATTAGAAAAGTCAATATTAAAACTTAACTTGGAAAAAACATTTTTCTTTCTTTTATTACATAATAATAAAACCAAAATTGAAACTTTTGCGTATGATTTAACTCTCCAGTTTTATAATGAAACCGTAAGTATACTTATACCTTATGAATGCAAGATAATTTCTAATAACTTGTAGTTAATCGAAATTGTCTGAGAACCATGAAGTTGTTATACATATATGCTTTGTTGAGATATCACTGCATATATTTACTACAGTTATTAATTTATATATCAACTGCAGACTGTTGTCTAAGATGTTTCAAATGTTTTAGTTAAGATTTATAAAATGACAGATTATAGCTGATTATTCCTCAGGAGGTTACCTACACCTTCTAACCTAGCTCAAAAAGAGCTTATAATATCGAAAAACCATCGGAAAAGGGCCCAAGAATTACTCTGCCTAGGGGCCCATGACATGGTTAATCCGGCTCTGCATATCTTAAGCTATAGTAAACTGCTGAAGCGATTTTCTTCAAACTTGGTAGGGTTTTGGGTGGATCTCCAGAAGGGAGAATGACTTTTTTTTTAAGGACGAAAATGAAATGCCATATAGAAAACGGAAAAGTTTTTTTTTTCAAAAATGAATGTACGATCCCAAGGTCGTACTTTTAAAATAAAAATCGGTCAATAACAGTACCTCCCATAGTCACGTTTTTCTTTTTTTCTGACTTTCTCGTAAACGACTCAACGGATTTCAATGAAAGTTGTTCAAAATCTTTCATTGAAAAGTTTTTTTTTTTTTACACTTTCAGTTTCAGAACCAGATTCTCATCATAAGTGCATGTGTTAGTGGTTAGTAAAATAATATAATACAATAATACAACCTTGCACATTATTTAAAACAATGGTTGACAATCACGACAGTGGAGCACTGATCCGAAGCAATGTTTTTAATGCCGCTTTACTCATATGAAAATCAATAGTTGAATGGTGTAAATTAAAAAGTTTGTTCATGCGATTAACAGGCTCATGCATACCATAGTTCGTTCTATGGAAGTCAACATGTAGAAGTTCAAATCTTCGAAGCAGGTGAGATCCTAACAGGTAATTTATGCCAATGCAGGCTAATAAGTCAGGAGCGTCAATTTGGCCATGAATTAGCTGATGAAGGAATACTAAATCATTATTTACACGCCTTTGAAATAAAGTTTGCATCTGAAGTAATTGAATTCGTTGTTCATAAGGAGGCAAGTTGTAGGGATCAGACCAGGGAAGACCTTTCAGAGCGAAGCGTATGAAGTTATGTTGTACTGATTCGATACGTCTTATATGAACTTGATAAAAGTGAGTCCAACCTGTGAAGCATATTCAAGATGGGGTCGCACTTAGCAATTGTACAAAGAAAGAGTAACATATGGATCGTGAAATTCCTTTGCCCAGCGTTTTATAAAACCAAGCATTGAGCTTGCTTTATTTACTATAAGGTTTAAGTGTTCCGTGAATTCTTAATTTGAACAGAATTGGACACCTAAGTCCTTGAAACTAGATACTCTACAAAGCTTGTGCTGCGAGATGCTGTAGTCAAAAGCATTCGCAAAATGCTTCCTAGAGAATGTAATTGTTTGACATTTTACTAGATTGAGAGAGAGACCATTTTCCCTACACCAAACACTAAAATTTTCAATATCCGATTGAAGAAGAATGCGGTCGTTATCTGAATAAACTGTCTTAAAAATCTTCATGTCATCAGCAAAAATTAAAATCTTACTTGATTTTATGGAAGATACAACATCATTTATTGCTAGAATGAATAGAAGTGGGCCTAAATGACTTCCCTGAGGGACATCCGAATGAGAAATGAAAGGATCAGAAAGACTGACTTGATAAGATCTTTTTTCCAGGTATGAAGATAGGTGGAAAACCAAAAGCTTTAAGTTAAAGTATGTTAGTGATTTTTAAATTATTTTATTAAAAAATTAAAAAAAAAATCAATTTTTCGAAAACGAGTCAATGATATTTTTTATTCATATTATTTTTATTTATTTTTTATTAATATTTTCTTGAAAATGGTGTACCAACCTTTTTTTAAACATGGCTTGAGAATTTTTGTATATAAAAAAAATAGTTTTTTTTTTTTACACGGCTTTGACGATTTAAAATATTTTTATTCTTAAAATTAATCCATCTCAACAAAAAACAAATGGCATACTTAGTTTGAAGCTCAAAACAATTTTAGAAGTTGTTTCAGTCATTTTAGTAATACATTTTTTTTTTTTTTTTGAGTTTTTTTTTATAAAACTATTTATTTTTAAAAACTTTATATAATAAGAAGCTTTAGGATCCACAGCAACTTTGACCCTAAGAGCAAGTACGTGATTAATTAAAGTAAGTAAAGAAAGTAAGTACATACCAGCATTTCCTGGTCGAAATGAATTTTAAATGAACTCCGAAATTCACTGATAAATACATCAAAAGAAAAGTTTAATGAAGATTTTTGACCAGTTTTTTGCAATCATTTAAAAAATAACAGAAAGGTCATATTTTAAATGAAAAAAGTTTTTATTTGCTATTTCGCCAATATTTTTTTCAATTCCATATTTATTGTTTTTGAATCTTAGCAAACAATGCTTTACCCTGCCTACCATCAACAAATTTTCCCCGAAAGCGTCTTGGAAATGAATTTCCAAATATTGGTTTATTCATTTTCTCTATTGAAGACTCAAAATTAGGAAACCATGCTTCTGATTTATATATAAACACAAAGATTTTTTTCCTTACATTTCCAAATGAACGACTCAGATATCTCTGTAAATATTTATTAATAGTTTTAATATGGAAGAAATAATAATCGAGGCCTACACTAAGAATTAAGTCAATTTGCTGCAATATTTGTTAACCACAGAGTTAAGAAATGAAACTCATCATTGTATATACAAGCCCTAATTTACCATTAATTGGTTTTGTCCATTATACAATGTTCCATCCATCCATCTATCGACAAAGAATCTCAAATAAAGAAAATCCTATTCCACTTTCACTACACAACCATTCGTTGATACAAAAAAAAAAAAAAAAAAAGAAAATAAACATCAGCGCAGGCATTAGGTTGATTCCCCAGCTAAGCTCATAACTTCCAGGCGATTATCCTTTGGTTAAATCCTTGGTTATATTTGTCTCAACTAAACACACACAAAAACTGTCATCATTCCCCTCAATACTGGCTGCTGCTGCTGCTATATCTACTATTGTGCAAAAAACATCAATATCAGCAATATTATTTCTTCACTATTTATTAGAAGATATAAAGCAGATCGAAATCGAATTGATTTGAGATAACAACAACTGCGTGGATGTACCTATTGTTGTGTTGGTTTTGATGTTCATGGTTCAAGGGGATGTGTAGTGTGGTGATATGATATGATTATTCGATGCAGAGAATTTGTGAAATATTTATGTAACTTATTGTGATTTGATGTCCTCAATATGTGACTCTGTGGCATATTTTCATATTTTTCTTGTTTAATTTTGTTTTATGACAACACTGACAACATTGTCACAAAGTCATTTATTTAATTGAGAGGGAAACAATCACAAAAATTGAACTCCAAAGGAGATAAACTAAGAATAAATTGTGAGAATATTGTTGAAGACAAAGCATTTGGCATTTCCGGTGATGGGTTGAGATATATTTAGCTAAAAGATGTCTTTTGAAAGAATAACGCTGTGATTGCAATTTTTTGAAGGAAAAACTATAGAAATTCGGGGACTTATTGGAGCCAATTTTTCATGAATGTTCCGTCGGCGTCGAAGAAAACATATCACAAGATTAATAATTTGGTTTGGGGTTATTAATATCATAAAGCAAATTAAGTTTTTCAACTATCATCATTTCAAGCATTCTGGATTTTAAAAATTCTGTAAATTAAGCAAGAGTGAGCCAAATGTCAATATCATGTAGTCCTTATGCGTTTTTTTTCATTTAGATTTTCATTTGAGATTAAATTATTTATTCATGCCCTATTTTATGATATTTGCGTTTTAAAATACTTTTTTTAAGGATCTAAATTCAAAACATTTACTAAGAAGTCTAAATTATGTACAAAATGCATGTCACTATGCAGTTCGTTCTTAGTTGCCGAAGTTTCATTCTTCCTGTGAACATGTTTTTAATAACCTCACTAAATAAAGCTACTTTGTATAGGTAAACTGCAAAGTGGCATGCATATCGTTATTATTTTCTCACATAAAAGGTGATTCGTAGAAGTTGTGACTAAAAGATTTATAACCCCCTTTTAAGTGGCAGGGATATTTATTCTTCTATTTAATTCCTTGATCCTTACTTTATGTGTTTTTTTTGTGTTTCAAGATTTTGGGTTTTGTTTAGATATTTTGTGTGTATTTTAAGAATTCGGGGTTTGGAGTTTTAGGAGAAATTTGTTGTTAGTGAAGTGATAAAATATAAAATTCATTACAAAAATTACAAACGACTTCTTAAATTTTGTTGAGCTCCAAACATATTTTTTAGTAAAATAATTGAAAATCGTTAGAGACGTTTAAAAAAAGAATTATTTCCTATAAACATGTAAAACTTCACAAACCTTGTTTAGAAAAAAGAATTTATGCCATTTTAAAGTATTTTTTTTTTAGAATACAAAAATTCTCAAAAATTCTGTATAAGAAAATCATCAAAATTACTTCAGTACATTCAAGAGAAAGTTAAAAATTAAAATAACAGTTCTATCGGAGGTATTGTTAGTTGAATTTTTACAAACATTAATGACACTTCATTTTAGACTCTGCTCAGTATGCTTGAAAAAAATTGAATAATCTGAAATATTTCACTTTTCAAGGGACAAAAAATTCAGAAAATGCAAGTTTTTTTTCACATATTAACTGTTAAAAAATTCTAAATACCATTTTTTCTAGAAAAATTGGTGTCAAAATGTTTGTGAGCAAATAATGAATAAACATTAACAGTTAGACTTATTATTGATTTGTAAGTTTCACAGAAAATTGCGATTTTTAGAAATAACGCATTTAATGTTAAATAAATAAAACGATAATATATTTTTTTTAATATTACAGAGCCTTTAAAACTCGGGGTCGGTCGATTGTCTTTCTGTGTTCTTGATGATGCAGGTATAGAATCTTAAATTAAAATTTGCAATTTTGAGTTTTCGTACCAAAAATTTAACATTTTGCTCTGATAAAATGTGGTTTGAGAAAATTCCACTTTAAAATAGTTTTTCATTAAAATTCATTCCACATAAAACAATCAAAGGTAGGTACAGGTACTAATATAAGGAAAGTGTAAATGTTTTAACAAAATATCCTTTTCAAACATACATAAATTATATCCTACTTTTACCTTCATTAGCACCTGTTTTGCAAACTTTAACAGAAACAATACTTTCTCTGATGTTTATTTTCGAGTTAAATTAACACCACCTTTCGTTGGGTTTTCTACATTTATACAAAACTAAGTTGTTGCTTAGTTTCTAGTATATATATTTGAAATTGGAAATGGAATTTGAATAATTTGAAAATCCAATGAAACTACTTAATATTCCTGACATCAACATCGATTTAAATCAAACATCAATGGAATAGAAAATGTTATGCAATAAAATTACCTTTACCTCACCAAGAAATACTAGAGAGAACCCATCTACCTATAATACAAGCCAATCATTTGGAAAATGGCGACAAACTTATATCAAGCGAAAGTAAAATTTATACAGTTAATGAACTTGAAGAAATATTTTTAGTTTTAATGGTTTTTCCATATAAAATCGATATTTCATTTTTGAAATTCTCTTCTCTTGATTGATAAATTGCCAATCGGTAAAACTTTATCTTGTTGATGATGATGGTGACCTACACTACACGCTAACACCGATGAACAAATTTTCGAAAATCCATCCTAACACCCTCGTTACCGTAAAAGATAAGTCTTTTTTTGTCAGTTTTTCTTTTGTATGTATCTGCAACTGCCCTTAACTAAGTATATGACGTGATTTATTTTCAATCTGTTGTTTGGCCAAATCTCCTGCTGTTAAACATAGTTGCAGAATTTTCTTCAGCTCGTTTCCAGAGTGTTGAGTTTCTTTCTTACGTTTCTTACATTTAAGAGGGACTCTTAAAAATGAGTAATACAATGCGTTCCATCATCATGAAGTTTAATCAACCCACTTAACGCGAAAACGTTTCTCATCATCCTCCTGGATTACCAGGAGATTTTTGTGTTTGTATTTTCTAACAATGAAGGACAAGGACAAAAAAAAAACAAATATTATATCAATTTGTTAGACAAATGATACAAACAAATGTTTGCCATTGATCATAATTTTCATGTTGCTTCAATGGCTATAGGATGTAGAGATTTGTCTCTCTCTTTATGATTGACATTCTTTTGATTGACAAAACGAAAAACCAACAAAAAGAAAACAGAAAATTATTTCTCCAAATGTGGCTCATAATGATATCCTTGTGATTTAATTAAAAAAAAAACTAATTTTTTTCTGTTAAAAGTAATAATGTAACTAAAAAGTAGCTTTTGCAACATGTTTCCAATAAAAATATGTTGATAAACTATCAAAGTCCTCATGACAATAAATCATTTAAGTCTTATTTTCTAAGCATTCAAAATGTAACAAAAAGAGAACGAACAATTCAATCCAACGAACAATTATATCAATAGTTTCATTAATGTATAAATGTCACAAAAAATGCATTGAAAATGGCATTTAAACTACATTTTTCAGACACTGGCAGTTTTTTTGACATTGTAGTATTGAAATAAAATGTAGTAAACACTAGCCCCAATAAAACGCTATTTTGTGGTGTCAAAAAAACATAGCACAGGTGCATTTTTGACACATTTATTAGAAAAAATCAGAAATATTTCGTACAAACAGATATTTTTCGGATGTTCGCGGTGGTACCGCTTTGCTGTGAATTCTTAAGAAAAAAATGAAGAAAAAATTTACAAGAATGAAGTGCCAATTTTATTTCCACTTTAAAAAAGAGGTTTCGGAGTGCTTATTTGCTATTTTCCGACGAATAACTGTCATAATTTTTTTTCACTACTGTTTTTTTGTTTGTTTAAAATTGAGGAATTTTACCTATTTCAAGCAACACAAATACAAATTAAACAAAGTTTCCTACTTTGAAATTAAATATACTACTTTGTAGTAAAACAGCACTTTCTTGTCCCACACCACACGGTAATAAATTGAGATTCTATATATGAAACCTTGCGTGAAGAACATTTAAGAATAGAGTTGATCCAACTAACCAAAAGTTAATATACCAACCTACTCCAGAGAATAACAGGAAACAAAAATAGGGTTGGAGAAAGCAATTATCTTAAGTGGCCAACAATAGTTAATAAGTGTATGAAAGTTTTACTATACTTTTACCACAAAACACACAACATTGTTGCATAGATTGGTAGTTTCGTTAGTTTTTACTTTCATTTTGACTCGTCAGGTTTCTTGTTTTGTTTATTTTTATCTTACATATAGAAATCATTAAGTACTTAATGTAATTGGGAATGGGGTATTGTACCTGCAGCAGATGTGAATGACTTTACCGAAACCAATACTGATATTTGAATCAGTTGTATTGGATATCAGTACTGGCTCAAAATCAATAAATAGGTTTTCTTGGAGAAATATCTGTTTTGCAGTGAAATTCTACAGAAGTTATCAGCTTTTTTTTAGTATTTTAATAGGAAAAATTACCCTCTATTTTGGTTTCCCGAGATTTTGTGCAGGTACCTACATTTGATGAAGAAATATCCTGTAGGAACTTAAATAGGTATATATTGTATTGGAAAAAAAATAGACTAGTGCCAATAATTTTTTGAAAAAAAATTTATTATTATGGGTGTTGGAAAAATTAGTTACAACTTTTGCTTGAATAATTTTTCTATATAACCTCAAAAATATTGGGGAAAAAAGCAAGAAACAAACATTTTATTTGTCTTTTTTTTATCTTTTACAAAAATAGTTAGATTTTGATGAAACTTAAATTTGCCTTTTTCCTGGGGTTGCTAAGATAACTGCATAAATTGTTTAAAAGCGAATAAAAGAACAACTTAATAACATACTCGACAAGAGAAAGAATTAGACTTGATTCGCAGTACTCGCAGTTATGGAAATTGACAGAAGAGGAAATGGTAAAATAGTTCCTTGTAGTCATAATACAGTTCACTGACAATTTAGTTAAAACTTTACAAAATATAGTTGTTTTCTAAATTGTTTTTGGAAACCTCCCTTGCACAATTATTTTTGGAAATTAAATTTTCTACAAAAATTTACTTAACTTAATTTTTAAGATTCAAATTAATTTTCCCATTATATACAAAATAACGTAATGATACTAAGAAAGGCGACTTAAGCTTTCTTCATAAAACTAATTCTGCATTTACTAAATTGTTTTTGTTTTTACGCAAGACAAGCCTTTTTTCGTAAATTAAACATAAAAAAATATAGTTTTTTAAAAGTTATTAAATTTTCTCCTTTAATTCACAAAAAAATTAAATAGAATTTAGTGCAAATTTTCTCAGCTTTCAAAGGTTGTTGTTGTTCAGATCCGTAGATATACTCAAGATATAACCCGAATACTAAAGATGCTTTGAAAAAAAAAACAAGAAAAACTTCAAACAATCATATCTCGAAAACCTATCCATGAATATTTTTTCCGATTCGATTATCGAGTTTTACGGGTAAAATCTATACGAAAAATATAACTCCAATCAGGGTATATTTTTTCTGTAAACTAGTGCATCATTAATGATCCACGCTATTCTTTGATAAAAAAAAATGTTTTTGGTAAAAGGGTGTTTTTTTTTAGGGGTAAAGTTATCGGTGAAAAAGGAACCACAGCATCTGCGACTGAAAAATGATACATTTATAAAACTTGGTAAAAATGGTACAATTAATATAGAAACCAAGAGTTTAAAGAGTCCATAAAAATATTTTGAGTGAAAGGGTGTTTTTTTTTCAAGAGGAACGCAAGTATGGGATAAGTAGCTATAAGAACTATAGTAAAAATGTTACCCTTTAAAAATTGGTAAAACTATTTAATTTGCCATTGGAACCAAAAATCTAAAGAAAACATGTTTGTTTTTTGAAGAGTAGTGCAAATATGTGTTAAGTTCCAAGTAACCAATAATTATTTCAATGGTACGTTCACAAAAATCAGTATAAACATTTTCTTTGTCATGGTAATTAAGAATCAAATGAGTCTTTTCTTATTGTTTTAAATGAAAGGGTGTTTTTTTTAGGTGGAGAAAATATACGGAATCTAACATGTTCTTACAAAATTGGTACCCAATTGAAATCTGGTAAAAATGTTACATTTTGCCTTGGAACCAAGAATCTAAAGAGTCTAAAAATTATTCTGGGTAAAAGGGTGTTTTTTCGAGGACATTAAACATTTCAGACAATACTTTCTGCAAAAAAAAAAAATAGCTATTATAATTTTTAGTTTCAACAAAAACTAAGAAACATAAAATCATTTGGTTTTTCAAATTCAATTAGGATTTTATGTATGTGGTCAGTTTATTCCACAAAATATATAATATAATAAAAAAATTGAATATATCATTTCATAATCTTAAAAAAAATAGTAGATCAAATTTTAGTTTTATCAAATTTTAAGTTTGAAATATTTTTTTTAAAAACCATAAATAAATACAATATATAAAAATTATAATATATTCCACATTTTTGGCTTTCAAAACTGGTATATTTCTTGATTGTAAGTGTTGCCAATGTTATTAAATAATTTTGTTATCATTTAGTTATGTTTTTAAAAAAATGCACCTCCTGCCTAAACGAGGCATAGTAAAAAATGCTTGTATTTAGTTACTCTAAACGAAGATATATTAATTTTGCAGTGTAAAAGTTATTGGACTTGTGCCTTTTGTTTCCCCTAAAAAAAACACCCTTTTATAAAAAAATATATTTTTCAGGTCTCATAAGATTTCTTGTTCTTGTTCCAAATGCGCTCTTACCAAATTTCACGAGTGTATCCTTTTTTTTCATGGGTTTTGGATCTATTCTAACTCTAAAGGCAAAAATAAAGACTTCTTTACTTTAAAATAGAATACAAATTTGTATAAAGTATTTACTAAGTTTTAATGTCTTTCGATTCAGCATAAAAAAATACCTTAAAATCATGTTTCAAATGTTTATTTCGCAGCCCCATTTTTTAAATTTATTATTTCTGTCTTCACCTCCTCCCTCTTTACCATCAAAAAATACCCTTTCACACAAAATATTTTTATGGACTCTTTTGATTCTTCAATGTTATTGCAAATGTAAAGTTTGAGGGTAACAATTTTTCCTTTATAAAATACCTATTTTACACGTACTATCAGTCTAGGTGATAAAACCAAACGACATGTTTTTTACATTGTTGAAAAAAGGTTTACTTTCTAAAACATTAAAAAATCCAAAATGGGTACAAATTTGACGAAGCTAGATTTTTAACAATTGATGAGGTTAAAAAAACCGTTTTTACCCCTAACTCCAGATTTTGAGAGTGTTACGGAATTTTTACCATACCGTTTTGTAATCAGGGTAACAAGCTCTACAAAAAGTGATAGGTCTTCACCTACTTGTATTTTTTTACCCATTTTTTGTCACACAGTGTTATTTTAAATCTTCTTTTTATATACAAAAAATGCAAAACACCCTGTATTTGTGTTGTATTCATCAAATACATACTTTACAATTACTTCAAAATGTTTTTCAACATTTGGCTTTTCTCAGTAATTTACATTAATTCCCAGAACCTGGCTAAAAAGCTCACCATGACCCCTTGCATTGAAGTCAAGTCTGTATAACCAACTTCTACCAGAGTCGAAGAATATACCTTTTATAATAATCAACAGAGAGAGAGAGAGATAGGTATTGGAAAAATCTGTCAGATTTTATAAAAATATATACCTTGACACTCATTTTAAACAGCCCCTCTGGGACAAGCAACTCCATTAATACCAGACCTCACGATTTCGATTACTTTTGGTGTTAAAAAAAAAAGTAAAAAAAAAAAAAAATTAAATTGGTATTTTTACGCTTGTGGCATGTTGTAGTAGCACCTAAAGTACAATCAAACAAACATGACTGCTGACTGCTGACGGACGCATTTTATACTCAGTAAAGATTCCATACGTATGTTTCATATTCTATGGATGCCAAATTCAACCCCCCTAACAAAATTGCTCTGCCATCAGTAAAAAAAAAAAAAAAAGAGAAGGTACACATTTTGACTTATATACTTTATAGCTGAATACTATGGGTTGTTTATTATTGTCATCCAGAACCCTGTTCAACCAAAAAAAAAAAAGAGTCCTCCCCCTTGACAAAAAGATGACACGTTGCCAAAAAAAAGAAACCCCAGCCAGCCCTTGTAATTGTGTATTCCATAACTTGTATAAGGATTAACAAGGAGACTTCCAACTGAGTGTGGTTAAGCACTGCTTTTATGAATGAGAAGAGTCCTTCTGTTGTTGTTGTTGTGTGTGCATATTTTGAAATTTCATTTCTTAATGGATTACGCACTGATTTACAAGTGTAAACAAGAGTTGCCAATTAAGACTTGATGTAAAAGGGTGGTTTTGTGGTGCCGCCAATGCCATCGGTGCCGGTGCAACACCCTTTTCTTTGATTTTTTTTGCATTTAAACTTAAGTAAAAAAATGACAATCACTCTTAGATTGAAGGAAAAAGTGAAGTGAAATGTGACAGCTGGTTTTATTGTTTTACAAATAATATAAAACACAATTAATTTTTTAACCCATCACAAACAAGGGTGTGAGAGTTTATAATTTTAATTTTAGTGCCACATGCAACACAATACAACCCTCCTATTCACTTAGGATAGAAATCAGAACAGCGGTCAATTAGGGGAATGCATGTCAGTCATGCAATTGTACCCGAAACTCAAACTCCACTTAAGGAGAGACCATTTGTTGTTTTTTTTTTTTTTCAAAATTTGTTAGAAATATAAAAACAAGGATACCTACTTTTGGTTTTTTTTGTTTATATTAATTTTGTACGATGAAAGAAATGAAGAATGATCTTTAACGAAATTTAAAACAAACAGAGTGGGTTGATGTTTTTTGACTTAAGTCGAATTGGGGTGTCTTAAATTATTTTTGAAGAATTAAGTATGGTCACCCCATTCCACTAAATTTATGTTAATTTTGTTTTTGAATTCCTAGTTTTTTCTTCTTTTCTATCAAATATTCTAATTTTTTGTATAGTTTTATCTTTTTTTTTAGTAGACTACTTATAAAGCCAAAAACTAAAATTCATAACCTTTTCCTCCCTTTTTCTCTCTCTCTGTTATACAAAAATATAATTGACAGGGTATTTTATTTAAATTGCTAGCTGCTAGGAATAAATGCATGAAAACGAGTTAGAAATGCAACCACATGATGGCATTAAAGAAATTACCTTTTTTTTCTTCTTAAAATTGCAAAGGGGGTTGAAAGTAAAAAAAAAAAATCTGAAATAGAATTTATGTGGTTTTTTCAATTAATTAAATTGGCAAACTAGGTTGGTCCTTTTTGTTTTTGTGGATAAAATCATGATATTCAACCAAGACAATTATTTTTCTAGTTTTGGTTGTAATGGGAGTTCTTGATTTTTTTTTTGTTTTCTTTTTATTAAATTTGCTCACTTGACAAAAAAAAAATGAAGTCACTCAATATTTCTTTTCGGAATTTACATGAAAGGCTTTTGACTTTTTTTAAGGAGAATTTTAATATTACTCAAGCACTTAAAATAGTTGCAATTTCAAATTTAAGCAAAGGGATGTATTTTATTTTATAATTTTATAGAGTCATTCCATATGAAAACGTCCAATCGGAAAAGCTGCCTCATTTTTGATTTTGCTGAAACTTTGTGAGGATGTTGTCTAGGACAATAAGGAAGTAAATCCATGGTGATTTAATTTTCAGTTGCGTTGCTTCCCCGCTACCCCCTTGCGAACTTTTGGAAAACGTCATTTTTATGTTATTTTAGTTTTGCTTCTAAAAACTTTTCTATTAAAGATATTTTTTTGTTTGAAACGGCATTTTAAAGCTTATAAACAGTAGTTTTTGACTAAAGAATAACAAATCAGGTATCAATTAACCCTGAATTAAAAACAATTTTTGGAAATACGGTAATTTTGTTGATTTTTTGTTGTTTTTGACGGACTCCAGAACCTCGACTATTGTGTGTACGTGGCTAATATTTTCCAAATATTAAATATACATTCAATTTAATAAAATAAACCTTAAATTAACTCGATTGGTGTACTCCTTCTGCAAAAATTTTAAGCTCAAAGTTTTGAGTTTTTGAAAAAACACATTTTTTATGCTATGATTTCACTAGGTTTGACTAAAGATAGGAACATGAAACTTACAGTGAATTTTTTTCTTAGTCTTTAACTATTTATTCTCAAAATAAAAGTTGTGTGTTTTTCATATCTTCCAAGTGAATTGCTTGTTTAAAAAACAGCAAAAATGCTAAACAGACAAAAGAACCCCTACTTCAGGCTATGATTTCACTACGTTTGACATGAGATAGAAATATGAAACTTACAGTGTATTTTGGTTGGGTCTTTAACTATCAATTCTCAAAATAAAAGTTTTGTGTTTTTCATATCTTCTAAGTAAATGACTTATTTAAAAAAACACCAAAAAACCTAAACAGATAAAAGAACCCCTACTTAGGGCTATTATTTCACTATGTTTGACATGAGATAGAAATATGAAATTTACAGTGTACTCAGTTCTACCTCTTAACTAAAATCCCTGAAAATTTTATTCTGTTATTCACATATCTTTTATGTCTACGGCTTGTTTTAAAAACAATTAAAACACAAACAAAGCTAAAAATCCAAAAGAGACCCTTATTTAAGGCTATGGTTGCACTATGTTTGACATGAGATAGAAACATGAAATTTACACTGTATTTAGTACTTATTTTAAGCTTCAAACCCTGAAAATTTTATTTTGTTATTTGAATATCTTCTAAGTCTATCGCTTGTTTAAAAACCACTTAAACGCCACAAACTTTTAAAACGCAGTAGGTATCTAGTTTTTGCTCAATACGTGGATATCAACTAATTTAATCATAAAAACAATTTTTTTACATTCTGTACTAGCTAAAACTTTGTTAGAAGCTTTCTTCTACATGTAATAAAAACTATAAATTACAAAAAACTGTAAATTACAAATAAAATATTTTTTTTTGTTTATTTTTCTTTAATTTGTCCGTCAAATGTCGTATAATTCTTAGTTTCTTTCCTTGAGCAAGGGATATGCAGCAGGTTCTTATAATAGAAGAAAGCTTATAACAAAGTTTTAGCAGTGTAAATTTCATGTTTCTATCTCATGTCAAACATAGTGCAACCATAGCCTTAAATAAGGGTCTCTTTTGGATTTTTAGCTTTGTTTGTGTTTTAATTGTTTTTAAAACAAGCCGTAGACATAAAAGATATGTGAATAACAGAATAAAATTTTCAGGGATTTTAGTTAAGAGGTAGAACTGAGTACACTGTAAATTTCATATTTCTATCTCATGTCAAACATAGTGAAATAATAGCCCTAAGTAGGGGTTCTTTTATCTGTTTAGGTTTTTTGGTGTTTTTTTAAATAAGTCATTTACTTAGAAGATATGAAAAACACAAAACTTTTATTTTGAGAATTGATAGTTAAAGACCCAACCAAAATACACTGTAAGTTTCATATTTCTATCTCATGTCAAACGTAGTGAAATCATAGCCTGAAGTAGGGGTTCTTTTGTCTGTTTAGCATTTTTGCTGTTTTTTAAACAAGCAATTCACTTGGAAGATATGAAAAACACACAACTTTTATTTTGAGAATAAATAGTTAAAGACTAAGAAAAAAATTCACTGTAAGTTTCATGTTCCTATCTTTAGTCAAACCTAGTGAAATCATAGCATAAAAAATGTGTTTTTTCAAAAACTCAAAACTTTGAGCTTAAAATTTTTGCAGAAGGAGTACACCAATCGAGTTAATTTAAGGTTTATTTTATTAAATTGAATGTATATTTAATATTTGGAAAATATTAGCCACGTACACACAATAGTCGAGGTTCTGGAGTCCGTCAAAAACAACAAAAAATCAACAAAATTACCGTATTTCCAAAAATTGTTTTTAATTCAGGGTTAATTGATACCTGATTTGTTATTCTTTAGTCAAAAACTACTGTTTATAAGCTTTAAAATGCCGTTTCAAACAAAAAAATATCTTTAATAGAAAAGTTTTTAGAAGCAAAACTAAAATAACATAAAAATGACGTTTTCCAAAAGTTCGCAAGGGGGTAGCGGGGAAGCAACGCAACTGAAAATTAAATCACCATGGATTTACTTCCTTATTGTCCTAGACAACATCCTCACAAAGTTTCAGCAAAATCTAAAATAATACAGCAACGATTTTTCCTGTTTTTAGACGTTGTCATATGGAATGACTCTATAGTAATTGATACTCGGATCAATTTCCGAGTCCGAGCAGTTCATTTACTGGACTGCTTTACAAATGGGTCGACTGATTTATAAATGGGTTCGACTTATTTATAAATCAGTCGAATAAAAGGGTACTATAACTTACTAAAAACATTAAATTTTGGTTAAATATGAAATTAATGATATTTTGTAGGAAAAAGCTTCTAAATAATTATGTTTTATTGTAACAATAGATTTAAAGAAAATATGAGTTTTTTTTCGAAAAAACGTCGATAAATTGTGTCATCGACGTTTTTTCGAAATTAACACAAAATTTCGATTGGGTGTGTCATTAATTTCTGGCTTTTACTAATTAAACTTCAAAGGCGAAAATCTTTTTTATTTGATTTAACCTAGAAAAACTAAGTTTACCATCGACGTCAGCATACACAAATTATCTTTAGTAGATAAGGGTCGATTATCAGTTTTTTGAACCAAGACAGTAAAGTTAAGAAAATCAATAAAATCTCTGCTTTGTTTTTTGATATTTTTTTTTTTTTAATTAAAGATTCTTAATGAAGGAAACCTAAAATCAAAGGTAACAGATTTCTTCTTAGCTAATCAGACAATTTGCTAAAAAAATATTATCAACTTTAAAAAAAATATGTAAGTGTATTTTTGAGGATTAATGTTTCGATTGTAACAATTATTGTTCTTCGAAAATTTTAAAAACTGGCAATTTAAATTTGTATTGAGAAACAAAAGTTAATATTTTAGATTATTTTAATAAATATAACATTTTTTTAAGCCCGTTTTTTATATTTTTCAACAATTAAAAACTCGAAAATGGACCCATTTTTCATAAAATCGATGCTCACGACCTCTAAATATAATTTTTAAAATCTGAAAAAAAATCTGGCAATATTCTTGAGCTCAGAGGATCTATGGAAGTCCAAGTAACACCAAAAATTTGAAATTGTGGACCACCCTAGCTTAGCAACATCAACGCTTAAGCTTTAGAAGCAAAAGAGCTTGCAAATCGTTGTGACAGCAGAACTGTTTAAAGAATCACTGAGGAGCTCACAGGTTTGCAAAGCTCAAAAACACATCCGGTGAAAAAAGCGAATGGTCCTCTGCTCTATTCGGATGAGGACCAGCTTAGAAGGTGGAAGGAACACTTCGCTACAGCCTAAGCCGTGTGTTTACCAGCGATGAGGACCCAATACCTTATAACTCATCTAAAATAACAAATGCCCAGATACGCACCATACCTCCAAGTAGATAGCTTGTACAAGCAGCCAGCGCCAACGACATCGACTCATAGAGAAAGCTTGGAACTATGTTTCCCCCAAAGAGTGGAAAAATCGGTTGATATTAAGCTTCCGAAAAAAGACGTGGATCCAGTGTGAGTGAAAACGGGAGAGGGATTGGCGTTCTACCTGCGGTTATAAAAATAACAACAAAAGTTGTGTTACAGCGAATAAAAGAACATCTAAAAGACACAATCGACGCCAAAAAAGTAGGTTTCTGTGCTAGACCATACTGGGTTGACAACATTAACACCTCGCCGATCATTATTGAAGTTGTTGTCAGATGAATTCCAAGTCCAATTTAGAGTGAGGTAGGGCTGTATACTATCGTCAGTAGAATTCTTGTTTGTTACAAGTGATGTACTGCGCGCAGTCCTGAATACATATTTAGGACCTTAACAGTGTAAATTTATTAATAACACATGTGCTTTGATATAATAACACTGTGTGACAAAAACAGGACAAACAGATATCTGTTGCACTGATTACAAGACGGTTTGTAAAATTTCCGTAACACCCCCCAAAACTTAGAGTTAGGTAGGGGCAAAAAACGATTTCTTCAACCTTCAACTATTGTAAAAAATCTAGCTTCATCAAACAAGACATTTAGAACTTTTAAACAATTTAAAAAAACATGGGGTTTTGTTAAAACTAAATTTGTCCGCTACCTAAACGTTCAAATTTGTGTATCTTGAATGAAATCGTTTAATTTTTTTTTCTTAGCCAGTTTTCAACCGATTTTTATAAAAAATGTCTCATTTGGTTTGAAAATAAACATAATTTGAAAATATTTTTTTAAAATGGCATGTTGTTTTGAAAACATATGCCTTAAATCGAAGTTGGGTAAATGACGAAAAAATTAAATATTTTTTTTTCAATTTTAGCAACCACCTAAGGTATTTACGGTTTTAAACCCTTTTGACCCAAGGTTAGTTTTTTTTAATTCAGCTAAATTTCAATTAGAAAACATTAAAGCAATGGAAACAAAAAGAATAAGAAACATTTTTTTTTTAATAAAATACCTCAATGCCATGACATTGAACGAATGCTTATCAAGGCTTTTTGAGTGAAAACTCAAAAAGCCAAAACTCAAAACTCTTGCTAAAACCAAGTACACACAAAAACATATGTAGCCAACAAAGTGAACTGTTTTTTGTTTCTTTTGATTTATTTATAAAACCATCCTTGTATAGTACATCCAAGAGTGCAACCTTGATGTGCTACACTGTGTGTAGGCCAAGACCAATTTTATTCATTCATTCCCGTCATATCATCTCACATTCACATCCCCCCTTAAACCCAATTATAAAGCCTTTTTAATATGCTGACTTGCTTTTTCCTCAAACAAAAAAAAATGTTTTAGCAAAAAATGCAATCCTTTTCTATCGTGATGATGATGAAGATGAATACGAACAAAGAAAAAAAAGATGCAGGGTCATAATTTGACTTTTAAAATTTGAGAAAACTATAAAAACTTTTGAAACAACATTTTTGCTGTAGGTACTAAAGTTAATATTCGGAATTTTATCCACTTAATTTCAAAATGATGAAGGTTTTCAAAAGTTAGAAAGAAACTTGTTAACAAAATTGATAAAAATGTTTTCAGACCTCAAAAAGAAGGGATTTTAGAAAAAAATTAGTTTTTTTTACCAAAATTATGTTCCAAAAACAACAATGGCCAAGAATTTCATAACACTCTGGATAAACTTAAAGTGTTAATGTTGATGTCTATGAACTTATGACCCTGTATCAGAAAAGTATCTCTATGAAGTACCTATAGTTATCATTTCCATCTTCTTTCCCATCACCTTATCTAATATTCTTATAGTCTGGCAAACGGAGACAATTTTCTATCGCATTCTCAGTGGCAAGGCAACTGCCGAGAGGAGTTAAGGAACAGGAAGATTCCTACTTTTACACACTACTACCTACCTATACTACCTCTACCCTATAGATTCTAGAACCTAACCTATATTTTGAAAGAGAGAAATGATCTCATGAATTATTTATGAAAAAATTAAAATAAAGTTTTTCAAAAGTTTTTGATTTGCCACCATTTAACCGCTGTCGCTTCAAGGATAGATGAGATGATGTCCTTCATTTATTTTTGTATCTTTGTCTTCATCTATTTTAGTTCTTGGATTTCTGGTGTATCTCTTTACGAAAACGGAAAAGGATAGTTCTCATTTTCTACAAAGTTTTAGATTTATGTGTTTGGTATGTGTATTTGTATGTCCTTGGAACAAATTTGGAAATAGATTGTAGGTATATTTTGCGTGGGAAGGTCCTTTATCATGGGATCATACCTACTAGTTCCTGCAAGTAGCGTTATACTTCCTATAGTCCAGTGGAAATAAACACTAAACATAGGAATAATGGAATCGTACAATTTTCTTTTACACGGCGTTAGATGGGGTCTAATAAGCCTACGCACCTTGAGGTATTTGCCTTAAAAAACCGCTCATGAACATTTCTTTTGTTTAATGAAGTTCAACTTGGCTGATACAACTGTTAAAGGGCCGTCCGTCATTGAAAACTTTTTTGCAAAATGTTATCTGTACAATCTAAAATGCTTGTTCCTTGCTTCTACTGCTTCAAATTTTGAAGTATCTATTTCAAAACCACTTGAAAGAACTTCTAATATG
This sequence comes from Meliscaeva auricollis, assembly GCA_948107695.1. Classification (NCBI taxonomy): domain Eukaryota; kingdom Metazoa; phylum Arthropoda; class Insecta; order Diptera; family Syrphidae; genus Meliscaeva; species Meliscaeva auricollis. Next base: position 45,057,918 of record OX403619.1, on the reverse strand, counting down.
ACTTTTAATCTGAAAATAAGTCGCAAATCATGACCAGTTATTTCAGCAACTTCTTCTGGATCGTTAAAATAACTTGCGACTAGTATTGTCATCATTAGTGTTACCGAAACCAGGTTTGGATATCTACATCAACAATGATTCCAAGTTTTAATCTAAACCTCTTTCATAGATTTCAGTTTTTCTTTCTTTTAAAACAGTTCTTTTCTGAAAGCGTTTTCAGCTGCCATTTCTACAAGGGAATTTTTTAAACAATATGAAGAATGTTTTCAAAGAAACGTAGACTCGCATGCAAAATTGATAAGCCACATTTTAAAGGTTCTTTATCAATTTCTTTACGTTTAAAAAGGTCATTGAAATCTTTTGAAGTAGCTTCGCAAATATAACACTTCATTTTAGATTTTGTGTTGGTCGCCGCATAGCAAACTTTTCCATCGACCATTGTGAAAAGTAAAATGTGTTTTATTTCCTTCTATGACAGTTTTGTACTTATCTTGGATTCAACAAGGTATTTCATTTTGCGTAATGTCAAGTGATTCTTTGACAAAACAAATTTTTATTGGACGGTAATATAGCGGCGAGGAAGGCGTTGGATTTAGCCAAAAAGTTTTGTTATTCGAAATGGAAAACGAAATAAGTCCTGCTAGTTAACTTCAACCAAAGATTTCTTTAACAGTATATGACTCGGGGATTGGGTAGCACTGTTTTTTTTTGTTTTTTTTTTTTTTTGCTTCTTGGAGAATACTATAGCAAGGAAAAAGTTTTTTTGTAACTAGTTCTCACTATTTCATACCGTTTAAGTGAAAGATTTGCATCAACAAAAATGGAAAGAGCTTTAAGGATGGATAATTTTTCATGTTGTCAAAATGGATGTATAGACAATGAAAAATATTTTTGGTAAAAGGGTGTTTTTTTGAGGGGGAAAGTTATCGGTGAAATTGGTACCACAGCATCTGACTGAAAATTGATACATTTATGAAACTTGGTAAAAATGTTACATTTAACATAGAAACCAAGAGTATAAAGAGTCCATACAAATATTTTGAGTGAAAGGGTGTTTTATTTTTCAAGTGCGATAAAAACTAAAGTAAAAATGTTACCCTGATGAAAATTGGTAACACTATTTTATATGCCATTGGAACCAAGAATCTAAAGAGTCCATGAAATTATTTTGGGTAAAAGTGTATTTTTTTCGAGGAGATTAAAAATATCAGACAATACTTTTTACTTGCGATATAGGTGGTATGTATTATAGGGCAAGTTTAGGATTCGTAAAAAAAAATCGAACTCGAGATAACGATTACGATGATAGAGAATGCAAAACAAAGTGGGTTCCGCAATTCTGTCTGTCCGTCTGTCTGTCTGGCTGTGTATAACTCAAGCTACAGCCTAAACCACTGAACCGATATTCTTGAAACTTGGTGGTTAAGGGTCTTTGCTGATTCCCTAGAGGGGAATTTGAAAAATCATGAGAAATCATTTTTCTCCTGGTAAATTTTGTTGGATAACTTCGGATTCGTGCGATTAAAGCGAATTTTTAAATGATTTAGACAGATGAAATGCATTTCATTCACAATCTATTAAGAGTTTTGTAATAAAGTAATTACCAGTAAAGAAATTCGACGTTAAATGTATCAAAAAACGGGGTTTCGACATGTTAGTATTAGGATATCTCAAAAACGTGATGTGCTAGGGTACTTCAGATGCCAAAATCTATTAGAAAAGTATGATTTGGTTTGAAGTAGATTTTCGTTGCAGACCAGTGTAATCTGATGAAAAATTGAAGAAAAATGTAAAACCAATTACAGTCTTAGTAAATTTTTCGCTAGGTCCAGTAATTTTCGACTTAAATTAAAAAAATATAATAATTTTTTTATTCCATTTCAGGTTGGTTTTTGTAAATAGCGCCTGGACTAAAACTGCAATTCAACTTGTCGACCATATGGGTATCTCTTCTGTACAATTAAGTTGGAGGTTGCTTAGCTCTAAGTTTCAAGATAAAGTTGCGGTAAGGTCCTCCGCCAAATTGTCGTGGTTTACCCCCATTTTAATATTGTATCTCTGTAACTCATCAAAGCTTAACGAATGCAATATCCCTAACCTAGTCCTAACCCACATTTGCATTTTGTTTTACTTGTAAATTGTATCTATGAATCTTGGTAAATTACAAATTGGAAATCTTATTATGTACCTACACTTTTGTAGGCCATTCAAACTCCTTAGACAAACTACATACACCCCATATAAACTTATTTTCATTTCCTTAAGTGTTTCCAATTTTCTCCCATTTCTACATTTCATCTTCATTTAATAAAACAAAATAATAATAATAATTAATTTAATCACACTGTCTAGACATTGTGACTAGACATTATATAGTCTCGGATATTTTGTGATGCTTTCTAAAGATTTGAATTGTTCAATGTTCATATCATTAAACATTCTATATAAAAAAAAATAAAATGCTTGCCAACTAACCATTCATGATATTAAATAATATCAGAATATGTATATATGAAAGCATTTTCCAGTTATACGAGTACGAGTGGGTTTGTTTTATTTCAAATTGAGTTTTATACTAAATGTATTCACATTCACATACATTTTTATGGGGGCATATACGGTTTCGTTTTCTATAGAAGGAAAGCAGGTATTTGCTTACTATATACACTTCCATTACTGAAATTAAATTAAAGTCCGAGATTTAATATTCGAAATTGAATTATTTTTTGAAATAAAATTATTTTTACAAAATTAGTTATACATGTCCATGGATATGTATGGATTTTTTTTTACTTGCCATAAACATAATGTAGGTAGTTTAAGTACCAATAATCAAGTTATGCATTCGTACAAAAATAAAAAGCACGACTGGGTTGCACGTACTTGCTCTTGTAGATAAAGTTACTATTTATGCTAAGCCTTTTTAATTAAAAAATTGTAAATGCAGTTTTAGAAAATGAAAATAATAAAATGCACGACTGGATCGCACGAACTTGCTCATGTAGTGCAAAGCTATTTTATGTATTAACTTAGCTTGAAAATTTAAGCTTTTGGGCATCTGATGTGTGTTTTTGAAAAAAATTCTAAAAATTTATCGTTTTTGAAGAAATCATATAAAAAGGTTTAATCAAAATCGTGAGAGTCGTTTTCGAGAAAATTCGAATAACTCAAAAATGTTGTATGGGAGGTCCTCGTTCTAGATGAGATATTCAAAAACAACAAAAAAAAAAACAACTTTCGAAATTACGTAAAAATCATCTGTACCAAATTTGAAGAAAATCCGTCCACACGTTTGGGCAGTGGAGAAGTGTACAGATGGACGCACAGACGTACAGACGCACAGACCAACGGACGGCATGACAAAAACCACTTTTTCGGACTTCTCCGTCATCGTAATGTTGGTTTTCATTAAAACCTCAAATTTTTTTTTTGACACAAAACCAATACTTGCCCTATAAAGCAAGTACAAAAGCATAAAATTCGATTTTCAAATGACTAAAACAGCTTTTTAAATGAATTTAACCTCAAAACAAAGTATGCAATTTGGTTTCTTCTATAATGATACATTTTTAGAAGAAAAAAAAATTGAAAATCTATGAGTCGATAGACCTTACCCAAAGAAATGACCATGATTTGTTTAATCAAAATCGTAGGCACCGTTTTTGAGAAAAATGAGTTTTTCTAAAACCGGTATATGACAGGTACCGTTATTTTTGGTCAAAAAAAAAAATAATTCCAAAAAAAGTCTGGGGATAGTCTCCAAAAAACTCCACATACCTAGTTTGAAGTAAATCGACCCATCCGTTTAGGCTGTGGTGTCTGATACATACAGACAGACAGACAGACAGAATTGTCGGACCCACTTTTTCTCATTCTCTATCATCGTAATGTCAAACCAGGAATTTTCGAGAGGAAAATCTTGGCGCCTGCATGCACAAGATGCCACTGATCAGAAGAATTTAAAAGTAAGAGATTCTGTCCAGTGGATGATTAGAGGGCAAGAACTTCTAAAGGAGAAGAGCAGCAACTAAATATTAGCAACTAGGATTAGCCTACTTTTGTTGTTAAATTTACTTCTTCACTCGATTGAAAGCAATCGGAGCAAAGTGTTACTTTTACCAACATAGCAGGTCTTCATTCAAACGGATGTATGCACATTTTTCTCCCATCATAGTCCATCCCGTTTGAAGTCGAAGAGAAGAATTAAACCAATTTTCATTCCGGAATAACTAGTCTCGTATGACGAGACCTATTGTGCTGAGCTGCTGTGCTATTTGCTCTCACTCATTGAGGACGGTAGTTCCGTAGTTGTTTTTTTCTTTCTTTCTTTATTGCTTGGGATCTTCGAACTGCAACTTTTACCTTATCTTACTGAATTTATCATCGGATGGTGTTACCGGGTTATGCTAGTGTCGCTCCTTGTAATTTCCGTTAAAAAAAATCGACTCATAGTAAATTTATCATTTATCAATTTGTTTGTCTGTTTAACAGTCGAAACGCTGATTTTGTGATCTGCCGGAGTGTGGAAATACTGATCGTTGCTTCATTTACCGCGCTTGAAACCACACTGGTAAGATCCAATCAGGTTGTTGGTTAAAGGTTCTATAGGCGGACACACAAAATAGCCGACAGATTATATGCGATGTTGAAGAGACTAATACCTCAGATCAGAGCATCTTCTTTCTCGTAGATTGTGCACACTACGCCTAGTTTCCATATTCATTGGGCAAACTTTTCTCCAACGAAATTCTAAATAGTTATGCCAGCAGGCCGTCCAACCAGCATTCTTATGTGATTTAATCTTGGAAATGGTTGTTTTAACTTCTTCAAGGTCAGGTATACGGATATTTCGGTTACCATCATCCACGTTGAAAGAGTTGTTCTGCATAACAGTGAATGGTTGGCTATTATCGCCGCTTAGCAGTTCGGAGAAGTGTTCCTTCCCCAGATCCTCATTCTAGAACTCTCGGGCACTATCCCTGCCGTTTTATCCCTCAACAGATTCGACCGCTTGCTTTGCGTGGTCCCTCGTCTTCCTTCTACGGAGTCAGTTTTTGTCTCTTCATTGTTTTCACAAAGACTTCGAGGGCTGTTCTCTCCCCAGTTCTAAGTCTGCATAATGGATTCATATGCCTTTTCCTTGTGCATGCATGTGCCTGACGCACTACTTATCGAACCAAGGATGTTCTTCTGCAGAAACAAATTCCGCGATCGCATAGCTCTAAATTTTATTGTAGTAGTCACCGTAAGCTCTTCAGCCACTTATAAGGACCAGAGAATTGTAGTGTTAAGGGTTAGAAACTTACATTTCCTCGAGCCCCAAACATCGTTCTTCACTTAACTTCGAGCTCTTTCTCTAACTGGAGGAGTCTATAATTGTGAAGACCATTTATTCAATTCCAATCAATCTACATTCTAACATATGTATGTTGTTTGAAAACTGTGGATGCTGTGGAACGAAATATTCAAAACATATTGCTTACAGTTTTTCATTGAAATTTAATTTTCACTCAAAAGTTCACTCAAAACGTTTCACGTGCCACGCCCAAGGAAAAGACTAAAAAAGCTATGCATATTTTGTAAATTAAGTTTGAATTTTATTTCAAAACAAAATCCACGAAATGTTAAAAACGAAAAAGTTCCAAACTTAACATTGAAAAATGTTTGCATGGAATTTCTAAAAATGTAAAAGTCTTTATAATGAAGAATTGTGTCTAACTGATATTTCTTTGATGTTTGTATTTCACAACTTTTCAAAGCAAGGTCATTTATAAGCCCTAAAAATGTCTCCCATCAACATGTGAAAACTTTTAACCTTAAAAGCAACAAATCTATCGGAACTTAGCCTCTAAGCGACACAAAAAAACTCCAAGAAAAAAAAAAACATAATTTATATACCAACAACAAAAAAATGATTCTTTGGATAAAATTGCCTTCGGAAATATTATTTCCACACAAATGGGTGCGCACACCAGTAAATTATATATCATTGTAATTCTTTATTACATTCGTCGTCGGCCCATAAAAAAAGTCCACTGCCATTTCCGTAGTCCATCCGAGCGGATACCTTGTGGAACAGGAAAATAATTCTTTTGGATTCGTTAACATTTTAAAAGGTTGAAGAATTCAAGTATCACGACAAAAATATGCAAATGTTTTATATATCTTTTCAAAAAGAAGACACACACTCAAAACACTGGGAATCTATAGAAGAAGAAGACGAAGAAACCTTTGAGAAATCCTTATTAATAGTTATGCGATGAGTTTAACTTAAAAAAAAAAAGTAAAAAGAAAATATAGGTTTATTTTTCAGCCTACACACTTTTTCGTTCAATCAAGTTTCTGCCTACTGCACACCGTTTCGGGGAGTTAAATATTATAAATAGGCAATTTCCGACCTTTTTTTTTTGCTGTTGTTGTTGTTGTTATAATATCTACCTTAAAATGCAAACCTTGTGGCAAACTGAAGGACATAGACCAAACGTTAGATATGGCCTAGTGAATATGTATTTCTGTTTTTAATAGGTGTTTTCTTAGGGTCACGTGATGGAATTAAGTGAAGACATGGGCAAGCGTGACTGGGATCCTAAATAAGCTGCTTAAATTGCAAATCATTTAAGAAGGATCACATCCTTTGGTAAAGAAAATTTAATGCAAAAAAAAAACGACAACAATATAAAATGCTGCTGAATCGGATTTTCTTTAGCAAAAACTAAAGTTTTTAAACTTAAAACTTTATGTACTGAGATTTCCATGAGAAGAAGAGGAACTGCTGAAACAGGTTAAAGAATTTAAGAAGCCAATAAAATTTTTCATTATTTCGCATTCAAAAACAGGAATATTTGCTAGAAATGCGTTTGCCGCAACTATCAGTCTTTGGCTTTGCAAAAGGATTGGCGAGTAAAGATTGAGGCATGAAGGAGAAAATCAGAATTAAAAAAACGGTTCTATCGCAGGTACCTTTAATACCGGTTTTTGAAAAAAAAAGTGGAATATCGGCTGGTAAAACGATGTTTTAAAGGTAATATGACACATGGCTTCGACTGAAAAACCATAAAGGTACCGTCAACTAAAGACATTAGGGATTTACCAGTTTAGACCCAAAAAATGTCAAAAACGTAATTTCATGCATCGCACAAATAATGTCTTTAAAATTTGCCTTGCTTTTTATTTTTTTTTTAGTTTTCTTAGAATCAGGATTATCTTACCAAGAAAAAATTTGCTGTGGGCTTATAATAATCTTTCACACTCTACTCTTTAGTCAATTCTCTTCTTTTTTTTTCAAAAAAAAAAAAAAAAAAAATCTACAAGAAGTATCAGATACAAGAAAAACACACAAAAAAAAAAGAACAAATCCTAGAAAATAGCAACTGAATTCAATTAAATTCTCATTTGCTGCGTTTCTCATTTATATCTTTGAAATTATGTAGTCTCGTATAATTGTTTCCTCCTTCGTTTGCATGAATCTTTTTTTTTTTACTTAAGTAAAGACAATCTGTCAGGGAAATGCTAGAAGATATCTTTCAAAAGAAATTAAAAAAATTGAAAAAAAAAAACAGATGAAACTTTAATGCCTTACTGATGCTCCACTTAAAACGGATAACTTAAATGGAAACAGCTGTTCATTTAAACACGCAAGACTATTATACATATATCCTAGACCTAGAGGTCACTATTCTCAAGAACTATAAGAATGAGCAAAGATTACAGAGTTGATAGGTTATATAGGTACCTATACCTTCCTTCTAACCCACTGCAAAAGGCTGGCATTAATTCAAATTCACAAGGAATTTTAATTATCAGCGAGCATAAAAAAAGGAAGAGATTTTTAATTTGCATTCAATTGTGCGGACTTGAGAGAGATGAGATATTAATATTTCGTGCTTTATTGCAGAGAATTTCCTTTTTTGATTGATGACCATTGAATCTGCTTTCTGACACAAAGTGGGTTTTAATGAAACCAAAGGATTTAGGGCGAAATTTATAGCGTATAGTTACTCAATTTCAGATTTGTCTTAACTTCGGTAAGTTGGGAAAATTTTTAAGCAAGTGAATTCTGTATTCATAGACAAAATGAAAGCTATTGAGGTAATTACGGGCATTAAGCTGTGTTTTAGCAAAAAAAGGCAATTGTATTCCTTTCCCTGAAAAAAATTGTCCGAAACAATCGCACCACTATAAAAAGGCTCATCATTATCAGTTCGCCCTCAACTCAGGGTTGTAAGTGAGTGATTTTAACAGAAATTTCTGCGGTTCTGAATGGGAACCGAAGCTGAAGCTAGATCAGTTTGTCACCTGATTAGCTGCTATCATCGATTATCAATTCAGCAGTCAGTCAATAGTCATTTTAATAGTTAAAAATTGAAGAAAAGTTGATAAGGTAAGTGATATCCACAATAACTATGAATTGCATATCGGGTCTTCTGCTGGTTGAACTCACTTCCGGTTCCAGAATGCTGAATGGGACCAGAAACTCAAGCCAAATGCCTGTCACTTAGACGGTTGCTGTTATCGATGATGAACCGGGACGTACCTACCGATATTCTGACCATCATTGTGAAAGTAACATAAATTCTTCTGCGTAACAACGGATGGTTCTCTAGCTTCATCCGTTTAATAGTTTGGGAAAGTGTTCGCTCGAAATCATCAGCCTGTTACCGTACTCTGGTAAAGTGTTAGTTAGGCTCATCGGTTCTAATTTGCAATATCAATGCAAATGCATCTGCCTGTATTCTTTGTCGCAATACGTGTTTATGGATTTGGTCACTCCGTGAATCAGTGGTGGCATTTATGATGCCAAGCCCGCAGCTGTATATTAACCGCTTCCCTAGACGCCATCAGCTAAAGTTCTGCTGATATTTTGTCAAAAATAAAAATGGTTGTGATTACATGAATATCCGTATCCAAACATCATGCTACGGCATACCGGCTAAGCCTCTTGTCCCAGTTCTATTTTCTTTCCAGCATCTTTTGAAAAATGTTATCTGGATTCCGATGTTTCACTCAAGTTCTACTCTTTCAGGTGCTCGTCTGCTGCAAGCGAAGAAGGTATGCTGCGCGTCATCTTCTTGAGAGTCCCCATGCTGGTAGGCCGACGTAGAAGTTAACCCCGCCGTGTTTCCGGTCCTTCTGCTCAACATTATTCCAGAGCAATCTCCGCTTTCAGAGCTCTACACTCTTTCCACTTCTATTTCTTCAGCTGCTTAGCCTCCTCGGATACCACTTTCACTCCCATTTCCATCTTTTTGTCGTAAACGTACCTTCTTTCCATAGCTAGGAGATCGATTAGGGTCACTCAAGCGACTGCAAGGACGACTGGATTCGGCACCGTTCGGTAAGAGCTGGATACACGTATAACTCCGCATCTATGCACGGCCGCCATCTGTTCCTGGCACTTTTTCTTTTCAAGTGCGTCCACCCAGATTTCACTACCATACAGAAGTATGGGATCTGTTGTCATCAGTAACCATCGCTTTCAAGCCGTTGGTTCCCTCACGTTTGATGTGGTTATTTTGTTGGCTCCTACCGTTTCTGTCTTTATTTGAAGGTAATCTTTGTGCAGAGTCTCAATCCGAAGTACTTTAACGACACGCTGCTTCTTTTCACTTCGGTAGCAATTTGAAATGATTTTTTTTTATGTGAGAATCCTCTTCTCCGTGGCTAGGCTGAGTCTATGCTCTTCCATCCACGAGTTTGCTAGTCGCATAACCTGGTTCAACTTTCTTTGTGCGTTCCTGGTGTCTCCTGCCGTAATCAAGGCGGCCGGCGATGTGTCGTCAGCGTACCGGACTAGAAGGGGCATCTCCCTGAGAAGGATATCGTCGTAGGAGATGTTCCAGAGGTCCTAAGATTGACCCGTGCGCTGAAATATCTGTTCATGGAAATTCCAGTGTTTCTCAAATTAATCGTTAAACTTTTAACCGTCCCATTTCCTCCATTCGGTAAGGTCTCTGTTGCAAAAGCGTTTGCAGGAGATTCCATTTAAAGCAATTTGAAGAATGCCAATTTTTTCAAACATTTCCTGGTCAATAAGTAGCAACGCTGGTTACGAATTTACTCATCATGGATATCATCTCATATTTCGTAGAAATAGAAGTATACAAAGGTCGCCAATACCAAATCGATATAAATTATATACACCAATCAATTAGGCATCTGTGTTCCTTTCAATTCTTCTAATGGACGTGCTTTTAAGAGTATAATTCCAACATTTTATATGCACTTGAGCAGAACACTAAATCAAATTTATATGCCTCTTATGCCCCAAAATAGTGAGCAATAAATTATACATGTATCCAAATGCAGGGCTAATTTGGTTTGAACAATACTTCGAACACTTTGTTGACGTTTTCAATATTCATGGTTCCCAGTATAGAAATGTGCTTCTTTGGTACAAATTCACTATACATTTCCACTGAAAGGGCATTATATTCACTTTGGTTTGCATTGCAGTTCGCTCTTCTGTCATCAGCGTTAATGTTTTCTCTGTAAAAGGTCTTCCGAATAATGCATTTTCCTCTTTCACATAAATGCAAAAGTTCGTTCGGTGTCTCCGAACTTCACGTATTTCTGTGCCATTTGCAATAGAAATGCGATAAAATTACGAACAAATTCTCCATATTAGTAGACGAGAGTCAACGTTTTTGGGTTCGCTCTTTTGGTTAAAATAATCCAAGTTCCGTTTGGTTCTTAAACCCAAAATGGGTGGGTGTACGGGTGATAGTGATACAACATGTAGTGTTGTGTCCTTTGGCATTTGAAAACACATAACTTACCCATGGTTTGGCGTAGCGTAAAATTATGTCTTTCCTGTGTGTGTTGCGCGAAGACTTTGTTTTAAATTTATTACATTCACCAGAGAGAGAGAGAGAGAGAGAGAGATGTGAGTGTGCTATGTAGGATTGTATGTGTTGTTGATGGTTTTTGGATTCTTCCAGAAACAAATCCCTATAAAATACAATATTAAGGGATGTTGTTTTCAACGGAAACACATGATCTATTGGCTTGATGCGGTTTCACAAAAGCTTAATGTATAACATTCCAAAGAAAATAAAGGTTTTCTCGTCAATTTAACAGTTAAATTGTCGATTTAATAACATTTTGATTAAATGCTTTATTGGGACATTTCTGTGAGGCAATTATAGACCTTCCGAAAAGTCTACAAATATTCTGTTGAATAGGATAGAGGCTCCAGTTGTCGTGGTCGTGTTCTAAATTTCTCTAGAATTTCATAATTTTCAACTCAAAACTGCTATTTTTCAGGAACTCCTTTTATGAAATGTGATACTGATGACTTCAGTGTCTGTCTAACAGGCATTCGTTTGCTTCTCATTTATTTCTGTTAAATTCCAAGAAATAACAGCGATGTTTCTGATGATGGTTGAAATAGTTGTTGGTTTTGGTTAGTTTTGCAAATTTATAATGTCAAAAGCTTTACATTATTTTCAATATGAATTTCTTCGGAACAACTACTTGTTGAAGCAGTTTTGACTTGGTGAGCGGTTATATAAGTTATTACGTAACTAGATTTTCTTTTTAATCAGCTTTAGCAAATTGGTGTGTTGCGCACGAAATTGCTAGGGTTGCTATGAATTCCCTTAAAAGAAATTCTTCAACATTTAAATTCTCCAGTGCCGGCCGTTGCGATTGCAGCGTGTCGTCAATTTGTCTGGAAATGGTTGGTACCACAGTGTACTCTTAGTTAAGGAATAACTGAAGTTTTGAAATAACTTTGTTATTTAGGGAATTTTAAAAAGTTTAACAGCAACAATTTCAAGCTCCGTTAGTTTTTTTCTTCAAGAAAAACATTTTCATGACAAAGTAAATTTTTGTTCCTAAAACCTTGAAAATGCATTTACAAGGTAAAATTATCGATTACAGAATCAAGAAGTAAACATTGATTAGTACTTTTAGCTTATATGAAGGGTTTCTAAAAAAATTGTTTCATTAAAACATTTATGACTTTCTGAAATTTATTCTTAGTTTTATTTCTTAGAAATTTAAAATTAATTTCTTCACATGTTCTTAGATTTACCTTTGCCTTTATTTGTCCAAATTCTTTAAAACGCTACAAACTAACAGCCATATTCATAAACGCGTTATAGTAAATGCATTCCGCTATGCACTTCTTATAATGCCTCTGAACGCAATCTTATTCATAAAACTTATGCAACGTTGAATAGAATGTTGGTCGAACTCGAGGTGGACAAACGAATGGCTTTTGGTGGATTTTTTTTCGTAGGACCAAAACTAACGGTACCTGCCATGTAACCATTCAGAAAGAATTAACTATTTTCAAAAACGGCTCCAACGATTTTGATTAAAATTTTTGTGTCTGCTTCTGTGTCTTCTTTTGAAATGAATGAAATGTTTCTAAAAATTCTACTAAAGGTACATCCCAAAGAACCGTTTTTTTTTTATTTTTGACTTTCTCCTAAACGACTGAACCAATTTTAATGAATTTTTATATGCAATCAAACATGACATTACGATGATAGAGAATGAAAAAAAAGTGGATCCGACAATTCTGTCTGTCTGTCCGTCTGTCTGTCTGTCTGTCTGTATGTATCAGAAGCCACAGCTTAAACGGATGGGTCGATTTACTTCAAACTTGGTATGTGACGTGGGAAACGTCTGTGGGATAGTCGCCAAAAAGGCGAAATGACGCTTTATTCATGTATGCCATATTATACATTCATGCAGACATAGACTAGACACGTAGGAACCTTTGAAGAAAATTGTTCCTTAGTAGTGATTTGAGAATACTGTTACTTGAATTTAATTGAATTTCATATTTTGAAGTAAGAAAGCGTTCCCGGAATGATATTTCGGTTAAAGTAGATAAAAAAAAATTAATGCTATCACTTTTTTAGCAGAAGACAGTAAAATATCGTTAATATTGATGAGTTAACATTATTGGGCAGTGTTTTTCAAGTAAATTTTAGCTCGAAAACGCTACTCAAATGTTTTTATTTCCCTTGGACTACTAACGACAACCAATAGCTTGACTTTATTTTAAAACCCCTTAGAAGAATTTAAGTGAAACATAATATGTTATTGAACTAAATTGTAAAAGATTTTGAAAATCAGTGTCACATTGTTTTGAAAATACAAAAAAAAAAAAAAAAAACAAAAAAGTACCTGTTTGCCTTGGCAATGCTGCTAAGTCGGCAAATACTATAAAATACTTCAAAACCTAATGCCCACTATAGGTACTCTCACAAACATCAAAAACTTCTTTTACGAAAGAAGGGTAATATTCATCTGAGTGTATTAATGGAAAGCCACATAAAGCTCAACTTGAAACAGTCCATACACTACACACACACACAAAACAACAACAGCAACCAGAAAAAGTAAAATAAAGGAAGAAAAAAATATTCCTCTGCCTTCCTGTGGATAAAAAACTTTAAAAGAATTTTCATTTCCTTTTGTTATTCGTTATACCGTACCCGTACCTCCTTCAACTACTTGCTTGCAATGTCGACTATAATATTATTAATACGTACAGGTAAGAAAAATTGTTATGTAAAAGGACTTGAAATTTAAGTGATGAGAATCCTTGAAAGTAATTTTGACTTCATAATGAAGATAGTTTTCCTTGAGAACAAAGTCGTTGTTATGGAAAAAACAACTTGGTACACTATCTAGTATCGTTGTATAGTAAAGTGGTTGGTACTTTACTTAATATAAAGGACAACCAGTAACTACAACAACAACAACAAAGAAACAAAACAAAAAATTACATAAATGAAGGTACCTTTATAATATAGCGAAGGGTTTTTTACATCTTTAACCATTTTGTGGGTGTGTTGTCCCTTTTTCTGTGTAGGTACTATGGACCTGTTTTAACAACACAAACCAATTTGTCCTTTTTTGAATATTTTCTTTAAGGGTTTTGTATATTTTTTTTTCTTTTTTGGTAAGGGCTCTCTGGTGTACGACTTAATGATTCTTCTTTGACTTGCAAATTATGTGGTAGGTTTCTATTGGGTTGGATCTATATATTTTGGCAATGACAATTTTACAATCAAAAGATCTGTAACTAAGGATAGGTTTAAGGAGGAAATTTAAGGACATATTGTTTGCTAAGAAATTAGGTAAAAAAAGGGATACTTATAATAAGAACAAAAAAATAAAATATTTTCCATACTTAATGATAGGGGATTTTATCTACGAGTAATTTGCGAAATAACTAGACGTTTAGTTTTACTCCTTTGTCTATCATACACGCTTAACAGGCTATCTGACGATAAAAGGAAAATGTCTGGGAAATTAGAATCTACTCCGAAATAAGTGGGGTCTCGCGTTACCTTAAATTTAAATAAATCATAAGGTGTGTGAGCTCTTGATAGACTACGGCAACAATACTTCTATAAGACTTAAGGCTATACGATGAGAGACATGTCTCTGCAGAAGGTGTTCTCATGGTCAAATAGGAGCAGCGCCTCGCTACTTATTACGCTGGAATAAGGTACGAACCCATCAGAACACGCTTGACTCCTAGCAAATAAGGCTTTAGTGAAAAAAATACATCGAACTGAACACTTTCTATGGACTTCTTCTACAATTTATCTAAGAGTTGTATTTTGAGAGGCCTTCTTCACTTACAGAAAAATCCCTGTCCGAGGCTTGTAGCTGGTTCATGGCTATAAAACTTACTCCTATGTCATCGGGCAGTTAACTCAGCAATGGCAAGAACCCCCAACCTAAAGGCCAAGGTTCTTTAATGACTGCAAAGACAAGAGGCTAGATTAACCGCTCCTTTTCGGCCTGCGCTCCTGTCGTAGAAGTCCACACCAGGTCTTCAGCAAGTAATTCATCCTGAATGGAACCAGTAACACTACAGTTGATTTCATCGAAAGAATTCTTCCGCTATTGTCTAGTATTTGGAAGTGCCTTTGTGAATACACTACTTAGTTTGGGGAGTAATTAGTAACGAACAGACTGCAGTCAATTGGTAATGCAGTCAATTCAGTCGCACAGTTAATTGAATTTAATTTTAACTGCAAGTTAGTACTGCTACTAAGTACCTTAACTGCAAAATAAGCAATTAGCAGTCAGTACTAAAATACTGACTGTACTGTTAATAAAAGCAGTTAATTGACTAAAAGTTTATTTACCGCAGTATTTTTTGACAGGTTTAAGTGTTTTATTAGAAAGTTTTTTGTACTGTTTTTAATTTTTTGTAATTAAAACCAGTCAAAAAACACTGCACTTTTATTCAATTAACTGCTTTCACTATAGCTGTACAGTCAGTATTAAAGTACTGACTGCATGGACTGTAGTTTCACAGCTAAAGTTCTTTTGTAAGGAAAAGACATAAGAAATTTAATCTTTTTTGTCAATTAACTGAAGTACCGAAAAGACAACAGTTTTTTTTTCAACTTTGCTACTCCAAAACATGTATTAAACATAACTTAAGTCCACGAATAGGTCAAAAATACTTGCATACTTGTCCCCTCAGTTCAATGTTATTAATTCGGGAGCGTAACGAAATCCCGCGTAACAAAATATTTTTGGCCAATTGGCAAATATATTTTGGATTTTTTTTCGATTTTTTAAAATTTTTTTTTGAACATTTGGCCTGAATATTTTTGGACAATTATCAAAACATATTTTGTATTTTTTTTTTTTATTACCATTTTTCATAGTATTTTGCCAATTAGTTTAGGACATTTGGCTAAAAAATATATATTCGTGATCTAGAAAGTGATACAAAGAAATAATTTGTATCTTTTAACGCTTATTACGGGTAAACAAGGTGCAATATACCCCCAAAGTGGACACCTTTTTTGTCTTAAAATGAGATTTTTTTTTGTGGAACGTACTTTTAAAGAAAAAAAACTTTGCTCACTATGTGCATATTCAGGACATCGAAAGACTAACCGTAGTAGAAACCTTCGTTCTTGTTGATTCTCATGAAATCGAGTGACTTAATAGAAAAATAAAAAGGTGGGATTTTTTTTCGTGGGATTTCGTACCTAACCCTGTCATTTCTTTTATGGGTATACTATGCCCCCCTAAATAACTAGGTCTGAATTAAAAACGCTTACGGCCAATTTCTTGACGAATTTCTAGCTCTTAAAACTCGGTTTAAGGAAAAATTAAAACTCAATTTGTTTCATTTTTATTTCTTCACCAAGTTCGAACGCTTTAGAACTTTTTTATATTTATACCTCGTTAGATCTCGATTTAACTACAATTTCATTTCTTCAGCATACAAAATTGTTTATATTTTGTATTTCAAATTTTTGTGTACAAAAGTATTCTTTTGATTAAAAACAATGCCTAAGTCTTTTCTGATTGGCTCTTTCGTGACGATCAAGATACAAATTGTGTACTTACAGCACTGTATTTGAAATATCAGTGCAGTCGTTGTCAATGTTTCGGAAAACGATGTTAAATCAACGTTTTGAAAAATATCATTGAAAGAAACCAAATCACAAAAAGTGAATTCGGAGATATAACGAGTTAAATACACTACCATTGAATCTTATGGTGAATGTTTTTTTCTCGAACCAATGGCAATTTGAAACAAAACACTTTTTGGATTTGGATTTTTCATTTTTTGTTGCCTTGGTCCGTTACAGCTGTGAGACCTCCATATGGCTTCGTATGCGATAAGGGGTTTATTAACTTTTAGTCAAGTCTTTCATTTACTGTACAGTCAGTATTTTAGTTGGTACTGACTGCTGACTATAGTATTACAGTCAAATCCCTTTTGGAAGTTAAAAGACTTTAGAAATATATCGCTCATTTACTTGAAGACTCTCATAATTCAAAAACCTCGATTTTGCAAAAAACGGGCTTAATGTTTTCAAATTGGTACAAAATCAATGAATTATCGACATATTCTCTCTTCTAACGTAAAAGAAAGACAAGACTATTACTTGGAATCTTTTTCACAATATGAAGGATGGTAAAACGAATAATTCTTCATCATTAAATTAAAAAAAAAAAACCGTTTTTTGAGTTATGAAAGTCTTCACGTAAATCAGCGATATATTAAAAATAACTATAAAGTTCACGACTAGGTCACAAATGCTTCTATACTTTCTCCCCTAAGTTCAATTTTGTCATTTCTTTGTCCAAAGATACTTGGGCCCCTTAAATAACTATGTTCAAATAAAAACACTGGCACCACCAAAATACAAATAAAACATCCTTAAATGTCCCTAATTTGCTTTTTGTCGTCTACTTTAGCTCTCCCTACAATATTTATATAAAATAAAATGTAGGTGCCTATTTCAATGACGAAAAAACTAAATTTCCAAAGAATATACCGGATATATAAAACGGAAAACTCAACGTCTATCCTCTCCCCTAAATCACACTAAAAAAAATCCTTTTTACATCAACTTTTTCGTATGTATGTGAATTCAAATGACAAACAAAAAAAGAAGCATTTTTTCATTTACAAGAGCATCTTTCCACCTACAGGAAATGCAGTTGTTACTTTACACATTGCTAAAGTAGTCTTTTGTTTCCATCAAGCATTTTGAAGAACAAAAAAAAAACAGGATAAAGGACGAGGGGATGCTATAGGTACTATATACTATCTCTCAGGTTTGTGGTTTATTGTCAAGCAAAATGAAAAGGGATTATACATTTTTTGTATAAGAAGAATACTCGCTCATCGTCAGAGTCACAATTGTAGATTGAATAGAAATGCAGTCTAAAAAGGACATAATGCCGCAAATTATTATTATTATATTTATACAAACCCGTTCTTGACGGTCTTTTTTGTATGGTAGTCACTTTAGTTTTTGGATATCTATTCTACGTTTTTTGTGGGGAATTTTTTTTTTTTGGATTGGAATAGGAGAAAAGGACGACAGTTTGAAAAGGACTCACTCATGTTAAACCGAAGATACCGCAAAAATACTGCAACTGTTTTTTGGAAGTGGTTAGGTTAGGTGACAGGAGTCAACTGGGGACCTATTTTTTTACTTTTTCTTTTTTCAAATGAATATAAAAAGAAAGAATCAAAGTTGAAATAAAAATTCCAAAGGCAACAAAGAAGTTTTTTTTTTATAATTAAAATCTTCGTACTCTTCATTATCCTTGAAGTCAAGTACTTTTATATGACATGACGCGTCCTTAAATAATTATGTCAAGCATCCAGCAGCACTCAAGTATTTAATACAAATTTTGTATAAAAATGAGGATTCTCCTAGCATAGCATTAAACCATTAAATTCAATTCACAAGAAAAATATAATTCTGATTTTGCATTATCCGTAAATGTCATTAAAACGTTTACATGCAAATTTTGTCGCATGTTGGTGTGTTATAGGTAAGGTACCTGCTAGGTACACCAGATTTTCAGATTTATTTTATTTTTTTTTTTTGATTTTTTTTTTGTTTGCTTATAACAAGGTTGGTTGAAAAATACAATTTCTTTCATTCCCAATCCCAGATTTCTGCAAAGGACAAACAAAATGTGAATATTTACGACTCTCCCAACGACTACGACATCTTAACTTTTACACGCGAGGCTCGTGTATTATAGATGAAAACGAAACATTTTCTTCGGGATTTTTCAGGTTGCTTTTGCTTTTTGGCTCAGAAAAAAAAGCCAAATATTTATTGAAGGAAAATAAATTCTTTGCCTTGTGTATTACCTAGCTACCACCTTTACCTTCATAAGCCATGATTATGTGCTCCAGACCTTCCGCATCCGATCGATGTGGTTGATGTGATGGTGGTAGTATTGGTAGGTTGTTGGAATTAAAGTGATATCCTTGCTTACGACCTACCATCACAGCACAGCACAGAGTGGAATGTATTGTTCTCTGATTCTGATTCTGCCGCGCGCCATACTCAAGATGGGTTCGTTTCCTCATCCGTCTCTCTCTCTCTCTCCCTCTCTCTCGCTCTTTTTGTTAAAAGTAGGCCAGGGACTTGAGGATTTTTTAATTTAATAAAATTTAAAGGTAAATACCCGCATATTTTCATTGTGATGTTGCTTAACGAAATTATCTCAAATTATTCTGCATAATAATTCCTCTCTGCTTGCTACTCGCCTGCTCCTGTTCTGAAGCTTTCATATTGTTTACAGTACCTATCTACTCTTGGAAGTTTGCTTATCGTTCGTTGATGGGATGCTAATATATGCAAGAAGCTCTCTTTCTCTCTCCTGCTAAGCATTACGCTTTATGATGCTTTAAGGTTGAAAAATATGAAAATATTATATTATGATAATATTCGCTTTTATGAATATTTTTATTGTCAACAATTAAGGAATTGTTGAATGGGTAATAGGTTTTATGATTTTTTATATAAATTTTGTTGACTTTAAGGCTTTTTAATTTTTGAGAGAGATGGATGGATAAACTACTGATTTAAGGACTGTTTTTGTTGAGTTATTTTACTTAAATTGTATGGCGTTCTAGACCATTGTTTCAATCATAGTGGATATATCTTTTGTTTGAATTCGGTTTTAAAGCTTCTGTAATACTTCTTTAAGGTTTCGATAAGCAAAAAAGTTTGATAAAAATACACAAATTCAAATTTCATCTGGATGTTCCAGAAGACATAAGAGGTGGGGTGGTGTGAGACCACTAAGGCACTTCATCAAGGCAGCAGCGGAGGAATTCCCCAGATGAAATCAACGGTGGCGTCTACAGTTCCAATCAGACTGATCTACTTAGTAAACAATTTATATGGACTACTACCGCAATCGGAGCACAGGCCAACTCTTCACTCTTGTAGCTAATTAAAAGTCTGGTCTTTCCGGATGGTGGATGTACGCCGCCGGGGTGACCCCCTACCACGGAAAACAATTGTTCCGAAACAACAAGCCTCGAATACGAATGCACAATGCTGACGAATCTAGCAAACTTAACAAGGACAATGAATTTCGGATCTGTAAGTGAAATACACTGCTCTTTTGTAGCCGAACAATAAATGGAGGACCATAATATGCAAAAAGCTAACGTAACAGCTATCCAGAATGAAATCGTGTGTTGTTGAAAGTTCTTGAAGGATCAGTCGGATAAATTCGGGTACGACCCATTTATAAATTAGTCAGATAAATGGGTTGCAATCCATTTATAAATCAGTCGGATAAATGGGTACGACCCATCATTTATAAATCAGTCGGATAAATGGGTACGACCGCACACTCCGCAAGACGAAATGTTCCATAGCGGACATTGGGGAGGGGCACAGCTCGAAATGCTTTCAGTATCTTGGATATGTAAACGTTCCGGGGAGCAAATGTTAACTAGGTCTGCTACTTAATAGTGTGTCCAGTACGGATTCGGATATTTCTGTGACTGCAAAACGCCGTGCAGACGCTTGTAAAAATATTTGACATCACGAAACTAAAACCGCAAGAGACTGCCAACATTTATGCTGACCGCGTTTCTTTAAATCACTCAGCAAGCCGGCCATCAGCTGGAAGAACAGACGAGCAGTGTCACTGATGTGCTGAGTTTCACTAGGCGACCACAACGAAACTCCTGGTTCGTACAAGAACTATAGCCGCTAAGAGAGAAGCTCCTCTACGGGCAAAAACGAAGAGAAGAACGACCGACGACTTCTCAGAAAGAAAAAGAGGGAGCACGAGAAGCGATCGGTCAAGACTTGTGTAGGCTGTACCGATAGAGGGTAGGTTCGAAAATTCTGCCAAAGGGTAAAAAGATCTACCCAAGGCAACAGGTCAAAACAGCAGCCTGACTAGATGAGAGGGGAAAAATGATAGTAGATAGCAGAGGATAAAGAAGAAACATATTTCTGGACTCCTGAATGGCAGCGAAGAAAGCAAACATTCCGCTGTTATTCCTAAGGCCTAGTGACTGACTCACTCTCAAACATTTCCTGTGTACGTGTTAAGCAAGCTACCAGGAATTAAGGGGACGTACAATTTTCTGCCGAAACGCTAATTGAGATACACTTTTCTTGACAAGCAGTACCCTTGGAAGTTTTATACATTCTAAGAGGTAGTTCCCCTGAAAAAAAAGTCAAGGTGGAATAAGCTGGGTATCGATCCCAGACCTCAAGCGTGATCGTCCATCCCACTTACATTACGCCAAGGGGTACTGACTAATGTAACGAACATATCATCATCATCATCATCGGCTCGACAACCGGGGTCCGGTCCTGGCCTCTTTCAACAAGTCTCTCCACCTAACCCATTCTCGAACCGACGCACGCCATCCAGTTGAGCACCTCAAGGCTTCGGGCGTCCTGGTCTACGCCATCTCTCCAGCGCAAGCATGGTCTACCACGCAGCCGTCTACCATAGAATGTACCACAAAATACTTTCCGAGCAGGTTCCTCTTCGCTCATACGAGCTAGGTGCCCTGCCCACCGGAGTCTACCGAGCTTAATTTTTGTCACTATGTCTGCTTCAAAGTAGATTGCGTACAACTCATGATTGTACCGTCTCCGGAATCATCCTTCCTCACATATGGGGCCAACAATTCTCCGTAAGACTTTTCTCTCAAACGCGGCTAAGAAGAAAAATCCTGCTATTAACATTCAACATCGTTTTAAAAATATTGAAAAAACGATTTTCCTGTAATTTTGTAACGAGAATTTTTTAAAAACTATAACCAATTAAGACCTTTAGGAATCGTTTATCAGAGTTTGGGCAGCAAAAACCTTGTTAAATAGTAATTTTTGTCTGTGTCATGATTACACCAGATCGGAATAGAAACATTAACTTAAATCACAATGTAGTAAAACAATCATAATAATTGAATTGACAATTTAAAGAAACAAAAATCATCAAAACAAAATACGAAAGTACACTTAACATCAATTTGGTTTAAAGTGGAGAGAGCCTAGTTTTAAAAACTGTCTGTATTTTCTGTTTATCTCAATTTTCGTTTGTTTTTTTTTAAACATGTACTTACACATTTACAACCTCATTTTGTCGGTCTGTTATAATTTAACTCATTTTGAATTTTTCCTTCAACAATAAAAGAGAAAAAAAGAAGAAAAAAAAAAACAAAAATGTCCTTGCTCGAGTATTTTCATTTAGCCAAACGAATTTACTGGCGCAGAAAGTACAAAAAAAAAGGCACACTCGTGTAGAAAGAGGAGTTCCTGGAGTGTGAAAAATTGAATTTTCTGCTGACAACACCAAAATCTGAGGAAAAAATTGGAATTTTTTTTTTCTGTGCCATCTAGACAAGAAAAAGAACTTTTCCATTATGAATGTTTCTCAAGGTGACATGAATGTTAAAATTTATATATCGACGAAAAAAAAAAACGAAAAAAACTTAACACTGTTGGTAGGGAAAATATGATTAAATTGAAATTGAAAAGAAGTTTCTGATGTTATTGTTGAGTTCAGCCTTAAAGGCCTTTTTGGTTTGACGAATTCAAGGAATTCTTTATTATCTTCTGACAAAAATATGCATAAACAAAAAAATAATTAAATTTTAAGTCGATAAAATGCCCAAAGTTTGGGATAATTGTAAACGCAATTTTAGTGGTAATACATTTACTTCAAAAAATACAGTTCGTCTCAAAGTAAGAGCTTAATAATCTTACGTACGTTACTTTCAATTTCTGTTGAAATTGGAATACCATGTCAAGTCGAAAAAGTTACCCATGAATAAAGGTTGACAGTTATTTCTGATCTCTGGTTGCAACCCATTTATCTGACCGATAGGGGACTTCGGGAAGAGCTGATTTATCAGATATGTGACTAGAAACTCATAGAGAGTATAGGGCAACTCAATAAGGGATCCCGGAAAGAGCTATTGATCAGAAAAATGCTCTAAACTTGAAGAGAGTAGGGGACTTCGGAAGTATGAAAATTCGTTAAGAACTGATTATGATATATAAATATAAATGTCTCAAACTCAATGTAAGTATGGGATCTCAGAAGGAGCTATCACTAGCGACCATACAAATTCTGTAACCTCAAAGTAGAAGACCTGAGAAAGTGCTGATAATGACAAAAATGGCCTAAACTCAAAGTCACCATACAAATTTCTCGGAAAAAGGTGACTATCGGAAAATACCCTAATCCCAAGTGGAGAAGATGATCGCGGAAGGACATAGTGACGAGATAAATGCCATACACTCAAAGTGAATAGTTAATCTTGGAAGAAACTGGTGACCAAATAAATTGCATAAATTCAATGTTAGTAAAGGACCTCGGAAAAAGCTGCTTGTGATCAGAAAAATGTTCTAAACTCAAAGAGAGTATGTGATTTCGGAAGGAGTTGAAAAATGATTAAATTCTAAATTGAGCATGAGATATCGGAAGGAGCTGACGTTCTGATCCTGATCTTCCGGTAAGCAGGGAGCCTCGGAAGGAGTGAATCGCTCTATTAAGTTTGTTTAACTGGGTAGAAGTGATATATTGTCGAAAAAATAGAATCTATAACATTCAAGTACCAACTAGCAACACTAAATTAAATAACAATTCTTTTTCGATGTTAAAGTCTGATCCCTAAAAATCACATTTAAAAGTCTCAAAAAATTTGACCTCTACTTGATAACATTTACTACTTGATAAAATTTACTTCATCTCGTCGGGCTCCAAGGAAATGAAAATTCAGAATCCTTAGAATAAGCTGGAACAATGGCTCCCCTAATATGAATCGAGATAAGGCTACAGTGGTTACATTCCTACATTGTATTTTGTGGAACGACTAGCTTACGAAAACCCAAGGCCTAGTAGCTGCCAATATCAACCATTTCATGTGTACCTACCTATGCGTGAGCCATCACGAATTGAGGGGACCTACAATTTTCTTCCGGTTTCGAATGCACTTCTTATAATAATCCGAATTTGTCAATTCCTCCCAAGGTTCAAGGTGGCATAGGTTTGGAATCGAACCCAGACCTCCCTTGTTATGATACTCTATCGAACGCCAAATGGTACTAGAAACTTATAAGGACCTGTCAAATTGTTGATCAAAGGCTCTTGGGTTGTACATAGGTATGTGAAATTAAGACGACTGATACTTCAATAGTTGGGGCATTTTAAAATGTCTCTTTCCTTAACTGTCGGTCAAACAATGCTTGAAAGGTCTATTTGGCTGGCAAATTTTCCATTTACCATATCTCGCAGATGAATCTGTCCTAATTCAGATGAGTCCAGGACATCGCTTCTTGCCTTGAATAACTTGCCAGCAAGGCCGTCAGCACCTTTATTGGACTGCAGTCTTGAAATGATTTACTTCACTTTATTCAGGTCAGGGGACAGAATTGTTGATCTATGTTGGATGGAATTCCTAACGCCTTTATAAAAATTGCAGAAATAAAAATGGAGGGAATTGATAAAAACGAAGTTCCGTTAAAAAGTTTCCTAGGCTACTTTACTCCCTGAAAACGATTCCGCTCTCACTTTACTTGCATCTCATTACAAAGTTAACTCAGAGCTTATCTTCGAATTAGATAAGGAACCTATTTGATTTGTTAATATCAGGGTTGCCGCTTGACAGTTTTATCCATTATTAACAAGGCACCCAAGCACCTTTCCAGCTTTCTACATTTTTAAGAGTGTTGTGATGAATTTCAGAAAAAGAAACCATTTTATATTTATTACCCATACAGATTAAGGGGTATACCCTTACCCATCTACGACTTATAAATTTCCTTTATTTTTGTACTCGTAAGCGCAACCACTTTGAGTGTAGCACTATATGAGAGATCTTTTTAAAAGGTTCACCACCGAAATGATTTTACTCAAGAATGCCCCCAAATACTTTTGTACCTTTGCTATACCAACACAAGCTACAACTGAAACTGATGATATAAATCATGATAAAAATGAAAAGCAATGGAAAATGTAAGCCTATTGTTTTCCATAAGTGCATCTTCTGCTTCCCCGTCCGCCCGTTTTTAATCTTTATCTTCTTTTTTTTTTTTTTTTGTGAGTGAGAGTGAAAATGGAGTTTGGTTGCTGGAGAACTGCTGGAGGTATGAGTAAAATGTTCAATAGTCTTTTATTCAAAAACGAACGGTAGATATGCCTTTGCTTTAACTTTTGGTGTGTGGTAAGTATAACGGTATACAAGAGTATTTACGAACGATATTTTGTAGACACAATATCAAAGTATCTACACACACACATGCACATACTCCAACTCCGATATTTATACTCGTATATTTCTCTGATGCCAAGTACCTACATTTCCCAAAAAAATGAATAATTTATGTTGTTGACATCATCGTCAAGGATTATTATTCACGAACACTGAGTGTCACTCACTCAAGCCTGAAAGGCTGTGCACTCACATGCAGTTATTGTCTTGTTTGTTTCATGTTAATCCTTGCAACAATGAGTAATTAAAAAGATTCATCTGGATTCACGGTGCGTAAATTATTATGATTTCACTTATTAAAACCAAAAGATATGCTGTTACATCGAATGATGTCCTTGTATAAAACAAAAAAAAAATGAGACATCATTATCATGGTAATGGAAATAAATTACCTATACGAAAAAAAAACAACAAAATAAGATAAAATATTTAAATCTGTAATGAAAAGATTTTTCATAAAATATACTTTTGAAACAAAATGAGATATTTTTTTGAGAATTTCTTTGATATGAATTGGATATCCAGACATAAAAGCCGGTATTATTGTTTTACCATTTTTCAGTAAGTGCACAAGAAATTATTTTTTTAATTATCGACTGAATGTTCGAAAGAAGAGAAATTATTAAATTATTGTAACTTCCGTAAAGTGGTTTGTTTGTTGCGTGGAAGGAAAAAAATGTCAATTCAGTCATTTGAGAAAAAATTACTCGTACGAAAGGTAAATGGTTGGTTTTTGAGTTTGGTATATGTTTGTTGGTTTCATTTCGTTTCAGGCAAATCAACAACTGATCAGATTTTTACCCTTAGACAGGCGATGAAAAAATGTCTAGAATTTAACATCCATACATACCATCTGTTTATAGACTTTAAAGCCGCCTATGATAGCATAGCCAGGGTAGAACTTTACAAAGCCATGAGAGAGTTCGACATCCCAAATAAATTGACACGACTATGTAGGTTGACCATGACCAACGTAACAAGCCAAGTCAAAATAGAAGGATTGCTATCCAGACCAATCAACATCTTTAATGGAGGAGGCAGGCCAAACCATCCCCTGGTTGGAGTAACCAGGGGATGGTTTGGCCTGCCTCCTCTTCAACCTGGCGTTGGAGAAAGCAATCCGTGACTCTGGCACGGCAACAAGAGGGACCATCGTCAACAGGTCCAGCCAGATACTGGCTTACGCAGACGACATCGACATCATCGGAAGAACCGAATAAGCTGTACATGATTCCTTCATCCAGATCGAGCAGGCGGCACAAAATCTGGGGCTGCACATTAGTGAAGGTAAAACAAAGTACATGGTGGCGTCGAATGCGAGAAGAACAGTTGGTCAAACAATCAAGGTAGCGGAGCACGAATTTGAAGTGGTGCAATCCTTTAAATACCTTGGGTCAACAGCAGCAGCCGATAACAACATAGAAGAAGAAATACGCGGGCGGCTTCTAAAATCCAACAGAGTCTACTACAGTCTGTCAAAGCTATTCAAATCCAGAAATCTAACCATAACTTCAAAACTGCTGCTGTACAGGACCATGGTCCTGCCAGTACTCATGTATTTATCCGAGACTTGGGTGCTTAGCAAAAGGCACTGTGACCTCTTAGCCGCGTTAGAGAGAAAAGTCTTACGGAGAATTGTTGGCCCCATATGTGAGTAAGGACGATTCCGGAGACGGTACAATCATGAGTTGTACGCAATCTAGCTCGGTAGACTCCGGTGGGCAGGGCACTTAGCTCGTATGAGCCAAGAGGAACCTGCTCGGAAAGTCTTTTGCGGTACATTCTATAATAGACGGCAGCGTGGTAGACGGTGCTTGCGCTGGAGAGATGGCGTAGACCAGGACGCCCGAAGCCTTGGGGTGCGCAACTGGATGGCGTCGGCTCGAGACCGGGATAGGTGGAGAGACTTGTTGAAAGAGGCCAGGACTGGACCCCGGTTGTCGAGCCGATGATGATGATGACACATTTTTTCTGATATATTCCACACATTTTCTCCGACTTTTCACGTTTTTGCCACAACTTTCCACACATTTCGGCGACTATTAGATTTATGATTTTTCAAAACGACTTTTGAAAAATCAAAAAACGGTAACCCTGAATAATTGTTTTGTTTTAATAGCATCAAATGCTTTATTAAACTCTTTCAACGATAAATATTAATGTAAGTTCGCTCATCCATTTGTCATGTTGTCAAATTTCCCCTAAAATGACAGCATCACTTGTAAGTTTTATAGAGGACAACGAACTATTCCATAATAGGTGTATCCATATCCATTGTTATGTTCCACATTTTATAATAATATTCCATTTTTGGGTCCAAAAATATATATTTCTCCAAAAAACGATACACAAACTTTAATTTTACGCAAATATGCACATAAATTAAAATAAAATGTTGAAAATTCCAATATTCTAGCCAAAAATATATACCTACCTTACTTATATGTAAGGCATCCACATAGGAAAAATCTTTTGGCAACATTTTGAGTAGGGAAAAATAATATTCTGACATAAAATCAACAACAACACTTTTCTGGGCATGAGAAAGAGAAAGAGAAGGCCCATCACTTGAACCCATGTCATTTATCTGAAGTTTTCTTCATACTCATTTATGTATATCTCTTCTGCATGGATATGGATATTGTATTTGAAAATATACATAATGGAGGTACCTACCGCACCAATCTAGTGGTCTTTTAAACTATTTAAGAATTCCATTATTTTTGGACTGGACGCTGGACCTAATATTCAGAAAATTGCCATTTCAGTGAGTAAAAGCAACGCACATAATGGCTATTAGGTATTATGTGTGTATCTTCGGGGTTTATTTTATCGAAAGATTGAAAGAGGTTTTTTGTGGGAACAAAGTTTCATGTGATGGAGCTGGATTTTAAGTGAAATTTTCAATCACAAGAAGTACCTACCTATCGGTACCTATTAAAATTTTAATATCCGTTATGAGATACAGGCATTAAACTATTATTTTGGACTTTAAGAATTATATTAGGATTTATTTTTATTTTTAAAGAATGGCTTTACTGTGTACCTAGTTGGCAATGAGAATTTCTTAATTGAGATAGAAGTTGATCACTAGAGTGTAGTTTTATGACAGAAATTGAGGGACCCCGAAGTTTTCTTCCGAGTCCGATGAAATGCACTTTTTATGTCCAAACTACTATTGGAGGCTTGTTACTTACTTGAAAGAGCCAGAGCCATACAAAAATCGACATGTCATAGGCTGGAATATTAACCCAAGCCTCCGAAAACTAAAGGACGGGCCGCTGAATCTTCTTTCGAGCCCATACAGATTATATGAAATGCACGTTTCACTACAAAGAGTACTATTGGAGGCTTGATATTTCCTCGAAAGAGTCAGAGCCGTACAAAAATCAATAAGTCAGAGGCTCGAACATGTACCCAAGCCTTTGAAAAGTAAAGGAGGGACCCCTAAATTTTCTATCGAGCCCGTATAGATTATATGATATGCACCTTTTGCGACAAAAGTACTACTAATAGTACTGGGCTTCTCAATTTTGCTTCCAACCTTTAATTTTAATCGCCAGTACATATTATGTGGCGGCACCAATGATGGCCCTTTGGAAATACAGTGTCCAACGAAAGGTAATCTTCTATTCGATCTTTGCAATAAATCACTTAGGAATAAATTCATACTTTACTTAAGGGACCTATTAAATGTCTTCTCGAAGGCTTACGAGTCGTACGAGTCGTTCGCAACTGCAATCATTTTGGCCTAGAAACATTTGAAATGTCATTCAGCTGTCAAAACAAACTTAAAGGTTATCCTTAACAAATAAATATCATATTGAATCCGTATTTTTGAAGCCACAAAATCAGAAGCAACTGACACCACACTGGTCTATAATTAAAGAACACACCTCCTGATTCATACACTTTCCAGTAAAACAAAACAAAAACAAAAAAGACTTAGTATTCTAGGTGTCTTTCGAAACAAATCACATTTAAATATAAATCCATTACATATAATTGGGGTCACAACCATAGAATCAGCCTATCAACCTGCAAACAACACGATTTGTAAAAGCTTATCACACTTTCTCCATCAATAAACTCCATAGGCTTACAGCACAACAACAATTTTACTGTACCTACTGATGGGGCATCATGCAAATTTTACTGTACAATGTTATTAGCAGGTTCAGCGATTTATGAGGCAACGCCTATGCGGAATTGCATTTAAATGTGTCAGAGATAGGCGAGTATTGCATGATCGAAGGATTTAGCCATTTCGAGGACAAACTATACAGCAGAAAAGTTGATATATAAATAAAATTTCCGTTTTTTTTTTGTTGTTTTATTTATATTTCGTGACTAGCGCTTGTTGTGTTAATGATTGATGGTAGGACTTTGATACACAACACCAACTTAAGTATAAATGGGTTCTACCTTCAATGTTACTTTCGATAGGAAGTAAAAACATATGTTTTCACTTTCATCGGTTGGTAATAATAAAAAAAAATCCAACCATTAGTCTCTTTTATTTAAAAATTCAATGTCATTTAAATTAAGAGTGAAATGATAAACAATTTAAATAGATAAGATTTCGCATAGCCTCGCGGGACATTCATTTGATGGGAACTACCGTCCGTTAACGCAAAGCAGCAGTTCGGTAGAAATAGCAAGCAAAAAAACGGAGTTCCCCAGGTTTAATACCGATAGGCTAAAGGATCCTTAAGTCCGCCAACAATAAGGGGACCACTTTACTGCGAAACTATCAGCAGCAATAAAACAAGCTTCTTCGAAAGAATATTCGATCGAGCACGAGGAAAGAAACACTGCTTGCCTGTTCGCAGATACTGAGCGAAAGATCGAAGTGAGAAAAAAACTTGAAACTCACACTCGAGCAGCATGGAACTATTTAGAGCCGAAAAAGCAGAAAATCGGTGCGACTGCAGAACACAAAGCCTTAACAAAAACATCCGATAAAAGATGTAGATGGTTCTCTGCTCCGTTCGGATGTTGATCAGCTCAGAAGTTGGAAGAAGCACTTCGCTTCGGTCCTAAACCGTGTGTTTATCGCCAATACGCAGGCGCACCTGATTCCTGATGACCTATCCGAAGCAACAAAAATACAGGTACTGACCGTACATCCCAGTAAAGAAGAGATCATTGCCGCGATTAAAACACTAAAGAAGAACAGTCCGGTAGGATTTGACGGCATTCCTGCAGAACTCTTACAAGCAGCTACAACAACATCGAGTAAGCTACTGCATCAACTCATATAGAGAGCTTGGAACTCCGACTGCTTAACGGAGGAGTGGATAAAGGGAATGATCGTCAAATCTCTGAAGAAAGTAGGTTTGATTTAGTGTGAAAACTGGAGAGAGTGATTTGCGTGCTGTCTGCTCGAGGTAGCCAAGATAACAGTAACAATTGTTTTTGAGCGAATGAAGAAATACCTAAAAGACACACTCGACGCCAAACTGGATCATTCCGTATTGACTATGTTAACACCTTGCGGGTCATAAACAAGCAGTGCGTCGATAGTGTCAACAGAGAATCTATTCGTTTTGCCATACACATTAGGGCAATCCAGATAAGTAAATTTCTATTATTAAAGCAACTTACGATAGATGAAAATGACACGTTCTGCATTAAGAAAGGTTGTCCGAAGGATATGAAGTCCAATGTGGAGTGCGGCAGGGTTGCATGCTATCGCCAATACTTTTTTGTGGATTATGACACATTAACTACAACATTTAGACTACGCACGTGACCTATTTATACTCTCTTGTTGGATACTGGATCTTCACCAAAATTTAACAAGGGTAGAAACAACGTCAAAAACGAAATTGATCGAATTGATCGGAATCAAGTCATTGATCGGAATCAAGTCATCCGTTCAAGGCAGTATTTCTAGTAGAAAAAGTAAAAGATTGATAATATCTTGGAAGTTTTATTTCTATCAAAGGCTAAAGTAAACAAAACATTGGCTTCTGAGTAGCTACCGTGCAGGTTCCACGCAGCTCCTGCCGGGTACCACTACCACGTGACTTCCTTGCGGGCTTCCACACAGCTCCCGGGGGCTACCACACAGCTGCCGCGGGATTTTTACGCAGCTCCCGCGGAGACACCACCTGGCTTCAGCACGGCTACCACTCTACTTTCCCTACCATTTCTATTGATTTATCTTTCTCTTCTATTTTATTCTTCATTTTCTATTGACAAATCATTTTTTTTGTTTTGCAACGACTATTTGCCAAATTCCAACACAGAAAAGTCACTAAGAGCGAGGGTCACAATTTTTTTCTTGAAATTTATTTCATATTTTTTTTTTATTATAATTGAAATTTGTTGTTATACTTAAGTATTAAATCAGAAGTACATAGATGACAGGCGGTTTTATCACCGGCATGTGGTTATTCAAAAATATTTTTTACTTAGGGCGGACAAAAAAAAAGGACAATCCCTATTAAATTTCATCCCAAATACAAATATTCTTTCATAAAGCTGTGGTAGGTCTAGATACCTACTCGTACATTTTGAACGTTGTTATACTGCCTCCATGGCTCTCTTTTCCAGCCCTCCCATCAAGGATATCAAAACAAAAATATTGTTATTTTTTTTTTTTGTTTTTGTATTATTTTGAATTTCAAGGAACTTTTATGCTCGTGTTTTGTATTATTATCGCGGTTGTTTGCAACGATTATAAGAAGAAAAAAAAAAATAAAGAAAACAAAAATATTTCATTATAATTTTATAGCGTCGTAACGCGTAGTGTCCTTAAGCAAAAGGCGTACACTAATGGGGGTATAAATTACCAGAGGTATGAATACTTATTGAGGACTTTAATGACCTTGAAGTGTCTCAAGAAACTACTGCACAGAAATCAATTTCAGCTTAATTTCGGCAGTAAACCGTAAACTATATAGACCACATCGCGATTGATGCCAGGCGTGCCTCCAGTATCTTGGAGGTCCAAACGTTCCAGGGAGCAAACGGTGACTCGGACAATTACTTGGTTTAGTAGTGTCTCGAGTACTGATACGGATATTTGTCACGCAACAACGCCGAGAAGATGCTGTTCAAAAAATTGATGTCGTAAAACTAAAATCGCAGAAGACTGCCAAAAATTTTGCTGATGAACAGTGAAGACCTTCCACAAGCCACTAGAAGTTTCACCAGGTGACCACAAAGAAACTCATTACTAGACGAAGAATCGGTTGGAGCATGCAGCTAAAAATAAGACCTACCAAACGAGAGCCAGAACCGCTAAAAGAGAAGCCCGAGAGTTCTTCAGGTAAAAGTGAAGAGAGAAACGCCGACTTCTCAGAAAGAAAACGAGAAAGCACAAGAAGCAGGGAGAGGGGGGTGCTCGAAAATTGTATACCAAAGGATTAGAAAATCTATACTCGCTGTTACAAGGCCAGCACACGGTGAGTGGTGAAGATCTGGAAGGAATATTTTTCTAGATTGCAGTAAGCAAATGTGAAGTGAAGATAGATATACCATTTAACCTAAGATGGCCGAAGATTCCGTCCACCCGTGCTAGATTGTAGTGATTTTTGGTATTGTGTGTATTGGTGGAGTATGGAAAAGAAGATTTAATGGCGGGCTTTACGGCCTTTACAGCGGCGTTGACCTGTTCAAGAAGCTGAAAATACAGCGGCCGATATGACTGTGGCATAGGGAGCGTATGGACATTAACGAACCATCCCGACGGGTCTTCGAATCAAACCCTGATGGTCAACATAAGAGAGGTGACGCACTACACAAGTCGAGGATGACCTTAGTCAACTTGGTGTGCGTAACTGGAGGAGGCTATCTAGGGACAGAGCTGGCTGAAGAAGTGAAGAGGCATGTTGATTGAGGCCGTATTTCATCCAAATAAGTATATCTTCGGAAATCGACAGAACAGTAATACTTCATCATGCCAGAAATTATTAAATTTTCCCCCACAGTGATCAGTAAATTCGGGTAAAAGGAATTTTAAATATTGCAGGAGTCCACTAAAATACAATAATTATCAACCCCCCTTCCATCAAGCAATTATGCCGCCTACGGCCTTGTCATTGAGAATAATTATTTTCCAAGAAAATGGGGTAACATTGTATGGGCACTGGCAAAAGAACATACAGAATACTCTCTCATGTTTATGATTCGCACCACTCGCTGTGATGGGTGTTTGTATTTTGTGCCTAGAAGTAAAATAAAGATGTTTTTTTTTCATTTTTGCTGGTTGTTGTTGTGCGGTGTGTACTGTTGCTACCCCATTTTACCACAAATTAAATGAGTTGGGTAATTTTAAATGTGCGTAGCACGCAACCTAATCAACACAACACCACAACGCAACACATGAAGCAAATCATAGAAAGAGAGAAGAATATTTCAAAAAGGACCTTGATTTAATTTTGTTTGTATTTTATGTACATATACCTCTCCTCTGTATCCTCTGTCGCATTGGTTTTCTTGAAAGTGTGTAATAATAAACATAGAGGGTGTGCAATTAAGCACTACATGCGACCCAGTAAAATATAGAGATGTCCCTAAGAAATCATTTAGAAAATGAATACAAAAAAAAATCTAAACTAGCTAAGAATATTGCAGGGTCTTGAAAATTTTGTAAGGCCTGGTAGGTACTAGTAGTCACTGAAGAGCTTGTTACGTCATATACGCAATACCTACCTATGGTGACTATTTCCAGGGGTATTTAAAATTTTGGTGATGCATATTCCGCTAGGGTAAATTCGGGCATTATGGCGCACCTGAAAAATATAACAGACTTCCAATACTTGTATAGAAATAAAAACAATGCAAAAAGTTCTGTCTTCGCCGAACAATTCGTCAGTAATGATCGCAAGTCGATACCGCTAGTTTTGTGGCGGGAAAAAAGGCGGAACAACAGGCGGGACAACAGGTGGGAAAACAGGCGGGACAACAGGCGAACAACAAGCGGGGCAACAGGCGGGACAACAGGCGGGACAAAAGGCGGGAATACAGGCGGGAAAATAGCTACCACTTTACGATCAGCAAACAGTTTAGAATCGAAACTGTTGGCTGAGACAGTACCTATATCAAAACTTTAGATGTAGGTTTTGTCTTCGGGACATAAGGAACGGAAGAGTGACAGATATAGAAATGTACCGCGACCACGATCTGATGGAAGCAATCGTAAGATTACGCACAGCTGCAGTTCGGAAGTCATAGCAAACACCCGAATGCCTATAGGTTTAATATCGACAAGCTAAGGGATCCCGCAATGCGTCAACAAAAAGAAGACCATATTTCCGAAGGACTGAGAACAGTAGCACTAACGTATCCTTCATCGAAAATCAATGGTGTGTTGTGAAAACTGTTTTCATAACCGGTGCTGAAAGAAAAGTCAGTCGGGCACAATGAAGAAATAGTGCTTGGCTACCTGCAGTAACCATGACAAAGATCGACAAAAGAAAAGAACTTCAAGCTCGCATCGCAGCTACTGAAGCAGCAGAGAGAAACGAGCTAGAGTCTACGTATGATCGCATGAACATGAGAAGAAGTTTACTGACAATCATAACTACATCAACGCATTAGCTGAAGAAGTAGAAGAGGCCCCAAAACTATGGACAGCAGAACTGTTTATAGAATCACTAAGGAGCTCATGGGTGTATTAAGCTCAACACAACATTGGATAAAAGGTGTAGAGTTCTCTGCTCCATTCAGACGAAGACCAGCTGAAAAGATGGAAGGAAAAATTTACTTCGGGCTTAGTTCGTATGTTTGCCTGATGACCCAAAGCAACAAATGCCCGGATACGCACCGCACCTCCCGGTTGCTAAAAGATCATTGGGGCGATTAAAATACTGAACAACAATAAGGCGGTAAAGCTCTGCAGTATTCCTGCAGAGCTTGGATCTACGAGTGCCTTCCTAAAAGAGTAGAAAAAGGGAATGATCGTCAAGCAGCCGTAGAAAAAAGTGCTGAAGCACTGCGAAAACTGTAGAGAGGCCTTACTGCGGTTGCCAAGATAATAGCAAAAATTGTTTCAGATCGAATAGAATCGACTCCGAAAAAGCACATTTCCGCGCTCGATCACACTATGTTGATCCCATTAACACCTTGCGGATAATTGTTGAGCTTACTCTTTCAAATGACTATGGATCTCCATCAAATTACAACAAATATGGAATAAGATATAGAAATTGTGTGTCTGAAAATTAACTTGGACAAATACAAAAACTATCAGTCTCAAGTTAGTATTTCAGCACAACCGGTACAGAAAGAAGAAGATCTTCAATATCTTGGAAGTTTTTTGTCCACCATAGGCATAGGCGGATTGATGTCCAATTTATGGAGGAATTATTTTATCAGCCTAGCTAATACTTTTCTGCTCCAATGTTGAATCCGTGCTTCTTTATGGCTGAAACACTTGAAAAATCCTATCTAACGTTCCTGAAAAGGTCTCTTCAAAAAAGTTTAAGCTTTTTCTGGCCCAATCGTATAAAAAATAATGACTTTCATAGGAAAACGGTTAAGGACAATATTATACAAAGACGTAAGTGACACTGGAATCGAAAAGTCAACGGTTGTGCGATGCCGTGGAACACGCTCACACAGGCCGGTAGAAGATCGGATGGACCGGGCAGCACATGGCACAAGAACTTCCCACGGTAATCTGTAAAGCTTGGGAAGAATTGGAGAGAACTGAGGTAGGTAAGGTACATTTCTAGATGGTCTTAGTTTCCATTGCGGCAGTGTTTCTAGTCCGTAAGATCTTCGGACAATATAAATGTAAGAATTGAATATATTTGATCAAACACAATTTTGGAGAAAAAAGTTGTCTGATTCCGTTACCTGAGGGGTTTTCGTGTCAGCTGGGCCTTCCAGCTGTAATTGAATCAAAGGTGACCTCCATTTACATGTCAACGATAATTACGTTAAGGGTAGGCACCTGCCATACATTGTTCTCGAGAGGGTCGAGGTCCTGGTTAGGGTCATCTTTCTCCTCTCTTGTAACGTGGCCATATGAATACGTGTCAGAGTATCCCTTAAAAAGGTGTTCCCTACGTCCCATGACTTGTCTGGGAACTAGTGACGCTGCCATTCTATAGAATTTTCCACTACATCATCCTCTCGAATTTCTTCCTCCCATTGTCCACATTATTTTACATTAAAATGGTGAACCCATAACAAAAGCTCTCCATTAAATTGAACCGTCCAATCGATAAAGAGGAAATATTTATAACTATATAGGTTTTACTTGGCAACAGGTCTTCTTTTCTGTACCAGCTACCAATGGGTTACTATAGCCAAAGTGTAGCCAGTAACCACCTACATTGCAGATGAACTTAACTGAACTCTCGTAAATAACCTTACACTCAACACGATGAAGTTTTTATACTCTTGCTTTTTTTTTCCTCTCTTTTAGTTCAAAATAAGTTTTATTTTTTTTTTGTGCGTTCCCTCAGGAAACAAAACAAAAATAAAATAAAATAAAAAACTTATCGATAAAAAACTTTTACTTTGCAAAAAATAAGTAAAAAAAAAAAAAAAATAAAACTACATAAACTTTTAACGCAAAATTTTTGCGACAGAAAATACAAAAAAAAAAGAAAAAGAAGAAAAAACTTCTTCACTTTATTTAGTGTTGAAACAAATTCTCGTTTCAACAAATTTTACGAAAGTTTAATGCATAAAATAGGAACAAAATTACAAGAGAATTATTATCGTTACTCTCTTTAATACAAAGAGACTTGAAAATTAATTCTAATAGAGTAAGTTTTGTCGCAAAAAAGTCTTGCTAAAGTGGACCAAATTATAATTTGTTTAAACTTTTTGACAGTCAAGTGCGCAGACATTATTAATAACCTGTGGTTAGTCTTGTGGGAGAATGTTTTCAAACTGAGCGGCGAATTGAAGACTCCATTTTGGATAGTTAATCTTCAAAATAACAATAATCATTCATAAAAGTCAAGACCATACAACTTCCTTGCTGACTAATCAAAGGTTAAAAGTTATCACATCTCCATGAACACCAATGATTCTGTCAATAAATTGCTAAAATCTACCTTTGAAAAAGAGCCACCAGACATGTGTGGTGCTTGGGGCTTGTGTTTGGATGATGCACTTTTCTATTTGCGGGTATAAATTAGTTTCCTTCAGTTTTACCGTCAAGCAGCGATATTTTGCAATTCGCCGTCCTTGTATTGCGAACAAAAAAAAAACGGTCCAAGGATACAAATTCAAGGTGGGTATAGGACTTTAGGGTATGAAAGAATCAATAGCAAGCGCATAAGCAAACACAAAGAGGCATCCTTTTGCCAGCAGCCAGCCAGCATGCTAGCAAATGTGGAAACAAAAATGTTGCAGAAGGGATTGTTCTGATTGAATGCACGGTGATATTGGAGCGTACAAAAAAAATAGGAAAGAATCTCTAGAAACGCACAGGGAACACAAAAAAAAAACAAAAAAAAGGATTACCCATTCATATAGTGGATAGAGGGAGAAGATATATCTTCTATTCGCATCCATGACTTGACTAATTGATGAGATCAATGCGAGTTTGGTGTTGGAAAAGTTGTTTGATGCGAATGCAAAAGTTGCAGTATTCAATAGAATGTTAACTGTGTGTGGTGCTGTACACAAAACTTGTGGATTGGAAATACGCGGGTTTGTTAGTTGAGTTAACGATTGATGATTAAGGTCAAGAATATTTGTATATCGAACGAAATTAAAATGATTCAATGATTTATCTTGGGCATTTATTGTTCTTGAATAGAATTTTTTGGTAAAATTGATTGAACGTGATTGATTAGCTTAACAACATTTGTGTGCAGAAATATCAGCTATTGACCTTTGATATTTTAGAATCCCAATTCAAGTCAATGGAGCCAAAGGCATTTGGGAAAACAATGTTCAGTAACTTTTCATCCATCAACCCAGGGAGGGAGAGAACCGGGTTTCCACTGATGTGTTTTTAAGACAGTATATGTACTGAATACCTTATGACGTAATAAAGTTTAGTACAATGAACTATCAAATTATCCTATATCAGAGGAGTTCTTCGTTCGTACTTAGTCTTATTTTCTCGGAGGTAGGCACTGCTTCTAGTAAAGAATTAAGCTTGTAAGAATTTCAAAAAATATAAATGTTTGAAAGAAATGAGCTGGTAAGCAAGTGAAGACTAAAGAGTCTACGGAAGGGTTTCTTGCAGTTCAAATTGGATGGTTTGTATCAAACATATAGAATACCAAACATAAAATATTGAAATTCGCTCAGAGTAAATAGCTGTTTCAGCTGCAGAAACATAGGCGTTTTTCAGTTTTTCGTTTGTGTGGTTTCGCTGTCTTGTGATAGTAAAGGCAAAAAATTCAACAAAAAAATCGCTAAATCCCATTCCTATTATTAAAAACGATGTCCAAGAGGAAAAAATACTTAAAGGCAAGGTTATCTTCGTTCAATGCAGCGCTAGCGATAGCCATGAGTGAATTGGTTAGGAAAACTTTTGGACCTAATGGCAAATGGACGAAATACTCGTCTCCCAAGGTCGTATCGTGGACATGTGGAGGTAACTAACAATAGTGTGACCATTTTGAGAACTATCGTGACAAAGCCACTGCCAATTATGGTTGGTATGTCCCTTGGTACAAAACACAAGAAGTCGGTGACCGTACCTACCACCGGGAAACTATAATCGCATCCGAGCTCATTCGTGCAGCTAAAAAGTTGGTCGAACAAAGCATCTTCCCATAGCGAATAGCTAAACGAAAGCCTCCCGAAACCTTGACAAATATATCGATGGACAACCCAGCCAGCAAATACAAAAATCAAGGAAGATCTTCTGAACATTGCTCGTACAACTCTGAGTTCGAAGAATGTAATTTTATCGAACAGATTAGGATCAGAGAACTCTCACTTTGGAGGTTAAGTGGACTGAAACTCAGCGAGGCCCCCTGCTTTTGTGATTCGTGATGCAAATCAGCAAATGAAGATAAGTGCGCGTTGCATAACGCTTTCTGTGCGTTTGCTGCTAAAGTGAAGAAGTCAAGAATTGTATACAAAGGCTGTTTTGAGGTTAGATCCGATTCACGCGAGGTATTCTTTAAGTTCTAGTTTATTGTGCCTTGCTCAGTAAATTATGGACTTTTTTTGATGTCGAATCAAAGATAAGACAAAGCAATTTCTAAATATATAATTTTTTTTAGGTGACAGCTTGACAGTTTCTTTAGACAAAACCAAAAATTGATCAAAATTAGCAACAAAATAGAAAAAATTCGACAAAAGGTAGCCGTGGAAAAGTGTACTCATCGAGTTAAGGAAAAAAATTGGTATCAAATTAAAGGTTGAAACATTTTCTTTTGAAATTCAGAGGTCTTCCAAGGCAGGCAAATCTTGGCCGTTTTAAAACCAGATAAAGAAATTCGAACGTTTAGGTACCGAAAAAAAATGTTAGCTTCGATAACCTCTCCAATTTAATGGAATTTTGTAGAACTTGTCGCACTAATTACAAAACGATATGTAAAAATTCAGAACACTCCCGATATGTGGATTTAGGGCTAAAAACAGTTTTTTTTTACCTTCATCCATTGCAAAAAATCTAGCTTCGTCAAATTTTAACCAATTAATTTTTTTTTCAATGAATGATAGTCGAAAAAAACATTTTTTGCCTCTTACTCCAGATTTTGGGGGTGTTACGAAATTTTTACATACCATTTTGTAATCTGTGAAACCAGCTCTACAAAAATTTTTCTTTTACCATAAAGAGAATAATTATTTTCACTTTGCAAATTTTGTAAAACACTAAACACTTTTACTTTGCAAGAAATTATTTATTTGCTAAGTGAAAAGTGAAAAGTGAAAAAGTGAAAAGTGTTTGGTGGATTAGACCCCTGATCTTCATCAACGAACAAGGTACGTGGTTTCTAGCAGGAGCAGCAACGAGGGTATGTCAAAATGGAGTTTAAGACCCTTTCCCCTTAAAGACCGATCTAATTGGAAATTGTTTGTCAGTTCTGTTTGTAACGTAATTTCTTTGCTTGTGTTTCCTTTCATTATCTGAAAGATTTTCTTATCTCAAAATGATTTCCTTTCTTCGAAAACCTTATTATGACCTATTTCCTGGAAGAGTACTCCCCTAATTC
Source organism: Meliscaeva auricollis (assembly GCA_948107695.1). Taxonomy (NCBI): domain Eukaryota; kingdom Metazoa; phylum Arthropoda; class Insecta; order Diptera; family Syrphidae; genus Meliscaeva; species Meliscaeva auricollis. The sequence continues at coordinate 45,017,802 of OX403619.1, read as the reverse complement.
AAATTTTCTCTTCAAGAACCCCGCAAAACTCTAATCGAAATTAATTGCCCACACAAAATTATTGACTCTAACTAATTACTGTCTTCTTAATTAATATTAACTGAAGTTAAAAAGAAATTTGACATAAGTCTGTTTGTGTTTGTGTGTATCGTTTGTCGTCATTGTCATCGTTATCGTCATTATTTCTGAAATAAAAATTAGAAAAAAAAAAAAAATACAAATTAGTTCCGCACGAACCACCATCATCCGCTCTTGAATTATAAAGTTCGGATTTTATCCTTCTGCATGTGTAGTCAAAGCTATAATTAGAGCAACAAAAAAAAAATTAAAAACACAAAATTACACGAAATATACAAGGACTAAGGACGAAATGAAACATTTTGTTGTAAATGTGTATAATTTTCATTTCATTTTCATTTTCATTTTGAAAGTCACACGTCAGGCGATGCAAAAAGTTTCTGTACTACTACCCAGCCCCTATAATGCTCTTGATCTAGATTTTCACATGGAGTACTGAAAAATATGGTATGAACGCGGTTAGAAGTAGGTAAGTTGGTGTCTGGTTTTTCTGTTTTTCTTTTTTTTTTTAGATTATTTCCATCAAAATTTTTGAAAATAAAACAAAAAACTAAGTAAGAACAACACAAACAACAGAATTTTCGAAGGTACATCTGCAAAAGTTGTGTTGAAAACAAATATCACACTCAAAATCACAAGTTAGGAATAAAGGACAGAGGTTTGACCAACAACAAACAGTGAATTTTGGCCAAGTACAAGTACAGTACAAAAGGACACTATATGAAGCGTTTTTTTTTGTATTTTTGTTGTTTGCACTCAAAAGTGCCCCTCAAGCACTTTTGGCACTCGTTTTTATTTAAGCAATGAAGAAGCTTGCTAGTAGTTAGGTAGGCAGTGTGGCGATTTTTAGTCTGCAAAAACATACCAGCATGAAAAATATTTCGAAAAATGTTTAAAAGCCTCTCTAAATTTTTAATTCAATGAGCCCCAGGGGCAATGAAGTGCTGTGTATGGATTTTTTTTTTAAATGAATTATATAAAATTCTGGAAGAAGTGAATAAAAGTTCAAGGATTTCTTTCAATTTATCAAAATAATGCAAAAATAACAAACAAATAGAAAATAAATAAGTTAGGCTAGCTATTTTGTGTATTTGTTACTTTGGAAGAGGAGGGCATATACGTTTTAAAGCTTAGTGTTTCTTGAAGTTGTTTGCATGATTTATTGACATTTATTTGCTATTTGACGCTATGAATTGTGATGACCTTAGACACCCTATCGTGTTGGGTTTGGGAAGGCCTTCGATTGATTCGGATTTTCATGTTCTATTAGCTTCGAGCGAATTAGTTTGACTTATTGAATTTGCAGCAGATTGTTTCACCTGAACCAGAGGTTTCTTAGAGTAATGTTTGCATTTTCATGGCGTTTACAGTCCAGGAGAGACTAAGACCTCAACTAACATTATCTCTTCACTTATCCAGCTGGTCCCTAGCCAGCTGCTTCCATGTTACGTACACCAAGTTGGCTGACGAAGTTCTATATTTGATTTGAAGAATGTTTAGCTGGTGCATCGATACCTTTTTGGGGTCCCAGATCATATTCGCTTTAATTTCAGCTTTTTGAGCAAGTCGACGTCCGTCGCTGTTAAGACTGATGATGAAAACGGACTCTTTATGTGAAAGGCTATGTGCCACTAATAACAACATACCACTCAGGTTTTTGCAGACCCATAAACTGATTCCAAGGTAGCATCTTTATTCTCAGGAATAGAAAAGAAGCAAATACGTAAATGGCCTGGGACTATCGTTTGATGGTTGTTTCCGTAAGATTACGCCTAGTTGAAGAAGAATCTGCTTCCATCGACAAGTCGTGAGGTGAATATATAAGTTCATCCAGTAGTGAAGAGATTATTTTCACGTTCAAAGCATTTATAAACAACGAGCTGATAGGAATTCTTTTTGTTATGTTAAAGATTTCTATCCAAAAAAGTTATTTTCTAGCAAACGACAAGTCATTTGACGCAAACGTTTCGTTTCTTTAATTTTGTTTATTTTGAATGGGAGGAAGCTCGCTTTTTAAGTGAGGAGTCGCTGGCGTGTGTTCGATAGCGATGCGCATCCAATACCTGATGACCCGTCCGAAGCAACAAATGCCCGAATCCGCACCACACCTCCCAGTAGAGAAGAGATCATTGCCGCAATTAAAACACTGAAGAACAACAAGGCGGTAGGACTAGACGGTATTCCTGCAGAGCTCTTACAAGCAGCACCGACCACATCAAGTGAGCTACTGCATCCACTCATAACGAGAGCCTGGAACTCTTAGTGCTTCCTTGAGGAGTGGAAAAAGGGAATGATCGTCAAGCTCCCGAAGAAAGAAGATTTGATGCAGTGCGAAAACTGGAGAGGGATTTGAATTCTGCCTGCGGTTGCCAAGATAGCAGCAAAAATTATATTAGAGCGAGTAAAGGAACATCTAGAAGACACACTCGACGCCGAACAACCAGGATTCCGACTGGTTCATCCTGTGTTGACCACATTAACACCTTGCGGATCATTATTGAACAGTGCGTTGCACTGTTAAAGCAACCTACGATGGATGCAAATGTCACGTTTTACATAGAGGAAGGTTATCGGATGAATTCGAAGTCCAGACAGGGTTGCATACTGTCGACTGTGATGTGCTGCGTGAAGCCCTGTTAAACGGAAATGGTGGAGTTCAATGGAGTCTGACATCCCAACTTAAACATCTGGACTACGCGGACGACGTATGCTTACTCTCTCATAGGATCATGGATCTCCATCAAATGACAACAAGGGTGGAGGGAGAAGCAGAAATCATGGGGCTAAAAATTAACACGGCAAAAACAGTAAATGATCAGCCTCGGAAGTAACTCATCCGTTCAAGTCAATATTTCTGGACAACCGGTAGAGAAAGTAGAAGACTTTCAATATCTTGGGAGTTTTGTCTCTACCAAAGGCGGAACCGAACAAGATGTCGACAGCCGTATCAAAAATGCAAAGGCTGCTTTCGGAATGCTGTCCAAAATATGAAGAAACAACGCTATAAGCTTAAAGACCAAGCTGAGACTCTTCCGGTCCAATGTTGAATCCGTGCTTTTGTATGGGTGCAGCCCTTGGAAAATCTTAGCAACTGTCACAAATAAGCTGCAATCTTTCGTGAATAGGTGTCTACGAAACATCTTAAGGATTTTTTGGCCCAACCGCATTTCTAATGAAGAATTTCATAGAAGAACGCGCCAGAAACCGTACACGATGGCGCTTAGGAGTAGTGGAGGCCCTATGTCCCTTAAGGGGATCACAACGGACTCTTCAAGGTCTGAGGATCTAAGTAGGTAAGTAAGTCAATCGCTGGTTTAATAACCATACAAATTTACCAATTTCTTGCAAAAAAAAAACAAACAAATTTCTAGCAAACGAAAAAGTCATTTGAGCAATTTAATTTATTTGCTGCAAATAATCTGTGTTCTCAGTGTAGAAAATAGTTACTAGAACACACAAATTCAGAAATTTTTGAAAAGATAAATTAAGTACGCCGCCGCTTACAAAGAAGTAAAACATCCGACTTGGTGCAGTAAACGGAAACCGCTTTAAAATCGTGGAACGAACAGAAACCTTCATCGGAAAGCTATTTTGAAAACCTTACTTAAGTTCGTGAAAAATAAATTGATAGATTAGTTATTAAGAACCAATAGTAAGACACTCAAACTTCTATCAGCACCCTTTTTACGGCCCTCAGGGCATTTTAAAGGTTTCAACACCTACCCACGGTAGAAAAAGTAAGATCGTAAGATAAAATCTTAGACAATTTTCAAATTTGCCCTAGAACCTAACACACATAATATTTTTCGGTTTCTATTAAAATTAATAAAGAATGTTTCGGGCAATGCTGCTGTTTTTTTCATTTATAAGTTCAAAATGTTAATATTTTCTCCGAAAACAGTGTCTTCACTGAAACAAAAAAATTTGTTTCAAAACAAAAATTTATTCCACATTACTTTGATGTTTCATATAAATACGAGTATTATGTAGAAGAATTTCAGTAGGCGTGTGTTGTGCAGGTATATTTCCAAATTTGATGAAGTAACCCAACACGACCTACAATTTCGTTGCGTGGAGGTATTGGCAAAAAAAAAAAAAACAAGCACATACGAAAAATTCAACTTCTTCAATCCTACGTATGTTATTTGTACCTTTACGATACCCTCCATTTAAGTAAATATATGATTGTATGCAATGAAAATATTTTGATCAGAAAAGTTTAAGGATACAACAACCAAAAGGGAAATGAGACTTTGTCAAGGGCAATGCGACATCAACATGAAATCAATTCATCTCTTGTTTTTTTTTTTTATTCCAATTTATCCGCAGGCATTTGATGGATGTCATATTTCCAGAGATATAATTTTCTTTATACACAAACAAAGAAGGATACAAAACACAAAACAATAACAACAACAACAAAAAAGAACCGCTTCAGTGTTGGGTTTCAATTTTTTTTTTTTAGATTCTTTTTTTATTGATGGATTGATGTCAGGTGTGTAGCTAAGCTATAGCATTTGTTTCTTCCTTAGTTTTATTTTTTTTTTGGTTTTATTTTTTGTATGAAAAGAAATCGATCAAATAAAATTATTGAAGAAGTCTTTTGTTTTGAAGTTTTCATCGCGATGAAACAAAAATTAAACACGACAATTTTTTAAAATATATAGAAACAAACAAAAACAGGTGTATTTTCACTTGTTTATTAAAAAAGAAGGGAATTTGGATGATGGATGGAAATTTGTAATGGAAGAGAATTTAAAATATAATAATACAAGCATTTGTTTGGGGTCTTAAGTTGGCATTGACCTAAAAATTTATAAAATTAAAGGATGTGAATTTAGAGCCAGCGAAAAAAAAATAGTTAAATAATAATTTTATAGCTTTTACTGTATTTCTTCCTGAGTATTAATTTACATGGCTGCTAAGACCCCAGAAGTGGATTTTGGCCGGGACCCCCAAAAAGACAAAAAAACAGAGTGAAGTTAACGTTATTTTATAACGAAAATGGTTGATTCTTGGTCTCCCTCAAAGCTACATAGAATTGATGGGCAATATCATGCGTCAAACGTTGTGTGGGTGTGGGGATCCAGGGACCCCTAAGGTCGTAAAAGCAAAATAAAATTGATTTTAGTAAAGTTAATTTATTACAGTTAATGTTAGCCTGTTTCTGCTTTCTTAAGACTTGCGATAACAATTCCGAAAGTCAGTAGAGCCACAGTCGAAAAGCGTAGAGGCCAGGGACCCCTAGAGTCAAAAAAACACAAACTGAGTTTATTTATAATTTATTACGATACATTCTAGCCCTTTTAGTAGGCTTTTGATTAAAATTTCAAGTGTCAAACAATAGTCAATAGTCAAACAAGAAACAGGAGAGGTTTGGGAGCTTTGGACCCCCAGATTTACAAAATCAAAGAAAACTAATTGGTGAAAGAATGAATGAAAAGTTAATTGATGAAGATTTTTTGTAATCTGTTCTGAGTAAAATTCACGAGTACCTTTGCCATGTGTCAGGTGGAAGGTGTGGGTGGCAGGGACCCCAAGACCCGAAGAAGGCAAAACAAAAAAAATATCAGAATTGGGTAACGTTGATTGATTATGATTAATGTTAGCCTATTTAAGCTTGTTAAAGGCTTTTGAAAAGAAATTTCGGAAATCTGTAGATTCGCAAGGTCGCAGGTAAAAAGACCTCCAGATCTGCAAAACCAAAAACCGAGTTAAGTTATAATTAATTACGATTTATCTTAGCCTTTTTACACTGTCTTAAGGCTTCTGAAAAAAATTCCAGAAGTCTACCAAATACCTACCAGGCGGAGTTTGGGGGCCTAAGACGTTTAGACCCTTAAGATTTACAAGACAAAAATAATAAAAATAAAATAATAATAAAATAATAATTATGAATAATAATTATGAATAACCTTATGCTTTTTATAAAGTCTTAAGACTTCTGTGAAAAACTCAGGATGTATGTTAATGCTTAGTGGAAGGTATGGGAGCCAGGAACCCCAAATCAACCCAATATCATTTTCCATACAACACACTCCAGTTCTTTTATTATTGCCAATGACTTCTATTCACAATTTTTTTAATAATTTGTAAGAAGGGGGGTTTTCCGTGTGTTGGGCTCTATTAACGATTTCAACCGGATAAACCTGTGCTGGGCTCTACTAGAAATTTCAACCGGCTAAACCTCCAAAAATTGTCTGGCTGATCACACCTCTCGGCAGTAACTGTCTTTTATTAAATATCGGGCCTCTCTCTTCGCAAACTGGGTTCTCTTTTTTTTCTGTTTTTAGAATCTGCGTTAGATACGCACTAATTTCCTGCCATTGCTCTTCGTTCTCTAGAAACTTCGGTATAATGTTCTCGTGATTTAATACCCCGATGTTTCATTGTAAGTTCTGCTGTCCTCAAAGATGATGTGGTAGGCGGAGGGGCTTCATTCTTACCCCATCTTGCTAAGGAAGGCGTTGCAATATCCGATAAGGAACTGCGTGATGAAAAGCTCATTTCACCGTGTTTTCGGTTACCCAATTTAGAAACACCACCGATGAGGCTTGAGTTCCAGCACACTCTGCTATCTGATACTCACCGTTTTTGCCACTTCTGTTGTGAAGGTGCTTTTTCTTCTATGACTACTGCTTCCAATCCAATTTCAGCTGTTTTGTTGTGGACGCACTTCATTTTCTCCTTGTGCCCTCTGTGGTATCGGTCAACTTCCGGTCACTGAGATAATTCTTCATCATCCGAATAAGGCATACTGGAGTGTTTAATCGTGTCTTGAGTGCCTTAAGCTTGTCACTCCACTTAGCTAAGTTGACGGCATTTCTTACATCCAGACTTGCCAACAAGAAGATCTTTCTAATGTAGGTTTCCCTGCTGGGAGATTTAGGTAGCCTTCACTACTTTTTCAATAGCTATGATCGTCGAGCGGCCTTTCCGTAAGCCGTACTGTCTTTCCGCCATTTGACTGCAGCCATGCGAAGAAATATAATTATCTTCTCGAGGAGTTTGACTGCAGTGACCAGCATATAAAGAGGTCTTTACGCAGATGGGGTCTTCTTTTTCCTTCGCTGATCAGAACCCGTCGTTGAATTTTTCTAGATCTTCGGGAAGGTTTATTCCTCCATACAGCTGTTGTACATTCTCAAAAGTAGCTGAGGGCATGTTTTAACCGGGACTTCCAGTACTTCCGCTGGTATACCCTCTGGTCCACGAGCTTTCTGGTTTTGCAAATCTAAACTCAATTGTTGTTGGGCCACCATGGTTTTGAAGGGGAGAGGGGGGGGCCTAATGGGTTGACTTGGGAACAGCGCGTCCAGGTTGCGTCCTATATTTTGTTCAATAATGATAAGAATGGTGTATTGGATTGTGATCTTCTGCATTACGATTTTGTATAGCCTAGCTGCCAGGGTTCACTGTTTAGTTTTCGGAGGAGATTCTCCCACTTCTTTTTCTTGATAGAGTTGATGGCTTTCTTAAATCCGGATCACTTTGTTCAGAATTCCACTAGATTTTAAGCTTTTCTTCCTCTTGTCTTGGTGACCTTAAGTCTTAAATGTAAACATTTTCTTCTGCTTTGCATTATGACTTCGGTTTTTTCTTCTACGGGCCCCTAAGCTTAAACGGCTGCATCTTCTCTTCTTTCTTCTTCACTTTCTTTAAGAGATCTTCATTTACCCTGTTGGTGTTCCACATCAAAGCTGGTAAATATTTCGTTTAAGAGCTCTTGGGTTTGGTTCTAGGTCAAAGAGAAAGTACTGCCGTAAGATCTTCAATGGCTCTTCACTTATTTACTTTAGCGATTGTGTGTTCCATCGTGAAGGCTTAAACGTATTCAATGACATAGAATTGGGACCTTGACATCATTTCAATATTTAGTTCAGCCAACGAGAGAATTTTGTCAGTTTTGTTTTGTAGACGTGCAAAGTTCAAAAGTAATGCCATCATAATTTACTATCTATGCGAGTACATTGATTTTATTTTGTTTTTTGGCAGATAGTAGAGATACCTTCATACCACAATGCTCTTACATAATTTTCCTTCTGTGATTTAAAGCATGATGGGAACAAATCTCAAAAATGCTTCTTCTGCAAGTAATACAAAAATATACAAAAAAAAAACAACAAAATTCATTGCTGTATATGCTGTGTGCAATGTGTAATGTGCATGCATCCAAATATAACATGTACGTGCTCCATACATCATCTGTTGGCCTGGAGAGTTAAAGCTCATCCCCATCAGGACTGCACTGTGTGGCGCTGAGCTGGGATCTGGTGGAGCTGTAATAGAAAAACGTGCTAACATCAATCTCATTCCTTGCACTTTTTGTTCTCGTTTATTTTATTTTTTTTTTTTAAACCCCCCTTGGTCTTGGTCTCCTGTGCTAGTTTTTTTTAGTCTTCCTTTTTTTTGTGTGCATTCATTTCTCACTATCCTCTGGATCCTGATATGGTATTCGTTTATTAAATTATTTGATAGCATTGCTTACTTGTGCTCACCCCTTTTTTTTAATTTGGGTAATCGATTTTTTTTTGTTGTGTTGGCTCATCGCTTGGCTTACTCGTATGTGTGAAATGAAGAAAAGCAAAAATTTAATATCCTTTGTATGGAATATATTGTTTTATGGATGTGTTATAAGTATTGATTGCAGTTTTATAAGGATCAGAATAAAAGAGGGGAGAATTTTTATTAGTTCTATTTTTAATATAACGAAGCAAGTTTTTACTTTTTTGTTGTTCTTCTTCTCATAATTCATAGTGGAAGACCATAAAACAAAGAACTAGCACAATTAACTCATTAGATAAAAAAGGTGCAACCGTGAAAGTGCTCGTAGCTAAATTTGAAAAAGGGGGTAAATTAAAAATATATTTTCTTCTTCGATTATTTTTGATAGCTACGTAAACAGTTCCTACGATTTCGAAGAATTCTAAGCGGACTTCTCGAGAAGACGGAGACGACGAAGTACGACGTCATTATTAATCTTGGCGACTTTAACGCTCAGATTGGGAAGAGGGCATCTTTGGCTTGAGGGTCGGAGAACACAGTCTTAACGACTGATCTTCCAATAACGGAAACAGACTGATCGACTTTGCGGCGTATCGAAATTTCACCATATCAAGCACTGGATTCCCGCTCTTTAATATTCATGCGGGGGACTTGTCCGTCTTAAAATCAAGTTACTGTTAACCAAATTGATCGTGTTGCAATAGACCGCAAACATGCATCCAGTACCCTGAATGTCCGAACGTTCTGAGGGACCGTAAGAGAATCAGATCACTAACTAGTAGTATCTTCAGTTCGGATGCGGATATCCAAGACGTCCAAACGAAGAGCTGATATGTTGAAGTCAGCAAACTAATATCGTAAGAGACTGCCAGGATTTTGCTGATTGCGTCGCCAAGTCTATGTGTAAAAAGGAAGAGAGGAACACCTATTTCTTAGAAGGAAGAAGATTGAACACGAAAAGCAAGCGGTCAAATCTTTCGAGAAATGTGACAGCAGGGGATATGTCCGAAAGTTCTATGAGAGGGTCAAAAGATCTACTTAAGGATATCAGCCCAAAATAGAAACATGTCGTAATGAAAGTGGGACCACCGTAGGAGACACTTTTCTAAACTGCTGTTATGCAGGACATTTCATTCAACGTAGACGATAATGACGCAAATATCCGTCGATTTAAACTAGAAGAAGTTAGAACAGCAATATCCAACATTTAATTCATATAAGTCTGCTGGTTCGGGTAGCCTGCTGACCGAACTATTTAAGGTTGCTGGAGATGACTTGGTCAGGAGTATACATTAACTCATTTCTAGATTTTTGCGGAAGGGAAGTAAAAACATCGAATAGAAACTTGGTATATTGTGTCCAATTTACAAAAGAAGAAGATAATCCAAACTGCGCCAACTACAGGGGTTTGGGTCTTCTTAACATCGTATAAACAATTCAATCGGCTATTTTATGTGTTCGCCTTGAAACTTTTACCAAAGACCTGATAGGACCCTATACCAATGTGATTTTTGGCGAGGTGCACCATGCAATTAGCACAAGTCTTTCGAAGCTACAAACTTGGTTTTACACTACCTAATGGTTTCTATCCTAACAACATCTCAAAAAATCAGGGTTTTGTATGAGTTGGATGTATGAGGAATATTATATGAATGAGGAATATTATTTAGAATATATTAAAGTCAATCTACAATAAGTACTCACCAATTTGGGATGTCGAATTCTGGAAAAAAAAGAATGATAGTTTTAAATACAGTTTAACATTAAAAATAAATAAATGTGTTCTATTCAACAAAAAAAAGTTAAATATATACACAAATTTTATAATTCACTGCAACCTATTAGATCTATTGTGCCTTCAATTTAACTGGCTAAGTTGGTTCTGCATGCTACTCTTCTAAATTAATTTCTGTCAGAAAAATTAGTGTTTGAAGTATTTTCATAGAGAGTAAGTTGGTGTCCCTGATAGCATCTCAGGTTTTTAAATTTTTGGTGCATATTAGTGCACTGCAAGTGCCCAAAATATGGTCTGGTGTTTCTTTGTACTCATTGCATTGTCATTGTCTTCGTCATCATTAAACATTTCTTGTCTTGTTCAACGATTATTTTTTGTTCTAGAAGATGTTATGCTTGAAGGATTTGCATGTCATATTGGTTGATTTTGAAAAAGCATTAGATCGACAGCCACGAGATCTGATATGGGTAGCCCGATTGAGCAGTTACTAAAGTAAGATGTGCAGCTGGAGTCACCGAAGAATACGAAATCACAGTAGGGTAGCGTCTTGAGTCCCCTGCTCTTTATTACCGTTCTTGATTTCCTGCTTAAAGGCAAAGTGACGGACCCCAAAATTCATCAGTTTTTCTTTGCTGACGATGGAGCCATCATAAGTGAAGATCCGATATCCCTGCAACAAGCACTTGACGTATGGGTGGATGTTTTAGAAGAAAGTGGGTACCGAATAAGCGCTAAAAAGACAGAATACTGCTGCCCATTTTCTGATTCACACAGGCCTATTCCTGACATTTTTTTGAATGGAGTAGTGCTTCCCAAGTGTGAAAAGTTCAAATAAATAGGGTCTATGATAAAAAATGAAGCTACTTGTGATGACGATACCAATCATAGCGTAAGCGTAGGGTGGATGAAGTGGCGGGAAAATTCTGCTATCTTCTGTGATCGAAAAATGTCCCCTAAGCTAAAAGGAAGGCTCTACATCGCAGTTGTACGTCCAGCACTCACATACGGTTCACAATGTTGGATAATGTACAAAAAGTATGAAAGTTAGTCAACGGAAGCTGAGATGAAGATGCTTCGTATGAAAGCAGGATTTACAAAGCTTGATAGAATTAGAAGTACGAAGATCCGTGGAAGCCTTCATGTTAAAATTAACATCATCGAAAAAATTGAACACGACCGATTCAGTTGGTATTGCCATGTTCAAAAGAGAGATCCTGAAAACCCCGTCAAAAAGGCAATATCATACAACGTTCCAACGATAGGAAGAAAGAAGAAAGGTAGGCCTAAACACTCCTGGTACACGCAAATGCAAAAACACCAGCATTCAGTTGGCCTCAGAAATGGAACAATACAAAACCGGGAGGCTTGCCGCCGATTTCTGAGGTCACACCAGCGGCGAACCCCACAGGCGGATCACTACTGTGAAGCAGATACGTGGGACAGTTATGATCCCCTCGACATCGAGATCATAACAGCGTCTATGAACAGGAAGAAGAAGAAGAGGTTATGCTTGGCGTAAATATACTGGAAGGGTTCAAGAAGAAGAAAGAACGCTTTTCAGTAAAGGATGTGAAATTGGGCCTGTTGCCAAAATTTTACTGTACAGGACCGAGTATTGATATTTGCATTGGAAATAACGATGCATTTACTTTAGAAACCCGGTACACAAATTTGATCTTGATAGTTCCTCACGTATGCCATGTATGAATTTCTTGCATACCTCGCCTAGTTCCATGCGTCCATGCGAGTATATCACATCAGTTTCTAATCTCCTTCTAAATTCACTTTGATTTTTTTCAGCTAATTGTTGAAGATTACTAGATTAGGGCAAAATTCCTGTACCGTTACTAATAAGCACTCACTCTTACGGGTGATTTTTGGAAGAAGAGCCTTGAGAATAATGACTCAACGTGCTATAAATCGATTCGCATTTTCCAAAATGGCGGATCTCGTAAGGAGGTTAGCGAATCAAAACTCTAATACTCTAATTTCAAATATGAACAAAATCAGCCTTCATGTATTTCGTTCCAAAAAAACGGGTGATTAATTTTTGTTTTCTGCACTAATTGAACTAGACTTGAAACATTAAATGTAACAAGACATTTCCACCAAAGAATGTTGTAACTCTGTTCACCTACTAATACTTCCTTGAACACTTCTCCAATATCTAGCGACCACTTCAAAATCTAAAAGTTCAATTTTATCTTTCTAAATCACCGTCTCCGATATAAAATAGAAAAAAAGGTAGGAAAAAGTAGAGAAAAAAAAAACCCAACGTTTGCGGTGCCAGTGCTGTGCTTAAGTTAGATATTACCATGCATTAAAAATGTAAAACCATCACTTAACCAGAGCGAGTGTGTAGTGTGTGTATGCCATGTATAAGGTGCAAGTGATTATGTTACGCTATTACACCCTTTTCAAATTGCTGTAAGTGACTTGTGCAACCAAAGGATGACGGTGTAAGCTCCAGCTGAGTTGATGCAATTCCTTTACACAGGTATACCATGGATAATCATTCGTAATATGCCATGGGCATGCACATAAACGAACATAAGCTTGGCTATTTCCGCATTATACCTTGGATACCTTGGTAAGGATATACCCCCACTCACTTGGTGGAATAAAGGATACCAAAAAACGTACTGAATACCTTGATAGTTAATTCTGGTCTTATATATACCAACATTAGTTTGTCTGGTCAGTATTTCTAGACAAAGACAAAACAAAAACAAAAAAAAAAAAACGCATGAAAACTGATAAAACACAAAACAGCACACATATGGCCAAGCTATTCATGTTTTAGGTGACATGACCAGGCAGTTTGGCAAATTTCTGTGAAGAAATTCATTCATGCCATTTCAAGAAAACTCATATGAATAATGTAAAATGCATTTGAAATTCGGATTTTCTGAGGAAGCATACATTTAGTTGGGAGTTTTGTTGACATGCAACAGAGAGAAAAGCTTATTTAGCAAATTGATCGATTACGTAGAATTGGTTATTTTTTTTTCTTTCTTTTTTTTGCTTCTATTCGGCAGCATTTGTATTTTTGATGAATTATTCAAAAGTTCTAATTTGCTAGGACAATTTCAATCAGAGAATGTTGACGGACGGCGGTGTTTGCGTGTTTGGATGTTTGCGTGTTTGAATGTTTCGAAAATTTGTGTGTTTCCGTGACGAATTTTCACGTGACCATACAATAATTTGAGTACGCATGGTCACTAGAAAGCTAGTAATGCGTGTTCATTTTGAAATGTATCAAGTTCAATCAAAATTGGTAAAACTGATTTTAAGGTATGTCGAAATAAAAGAAGAATAACTAAATCGGGAACTGATATCAGGAAATGATCTTAATTTTGAAAAAAACCTAAAATTCCGGATCTGTACTGTCTATATACGTGCAGTCGAAGAATTAGTGGATAGTCTAAGGGCTATTTTTGGAGACTTCAACGCCAGATTTGGTAAATTCCGATTGATGCCAGTCATCCTTCCATTATTTTGCATCTTCCAACAATTCGGGGAGTAAACATTGACTCGCATCAATGCTTTGTAGTGTCTCCAGTACATATGCGAATATATCTATGACGCCACAATGACGAGCAGATGCTGTGAAAAATGTTGATGTCGCGAAACTTAATTCGCAAGAGAACACCAAAATCTTAATATTTCGGCCTTACAACTACCAGCTGCGAGAACAGTCGATCAGTGGATATACTGATGTCCTGGGTTTCACTAGGCGGCCATAAAGAAACTCCTGACTTTACGAAATATGCCAGCTGGCGGATGCAACTAAAAACGAGGCCTTTCAGGCGAGAGCTTTGCGAGGAACGCGGCGCCGACTTCTCACGAAGAAAAAGAGAGAGCACGAGAAGCCAGCCAGCGGTTGATTCAATTGAGAGATGTATCGGCAAGGGGATGTTCAATGTCAGAAAATCCTAATGTTAAGATTAAAAATAAATCCGATTAGAGTGGCAATTTTTAATTGGTAACTGTTTAAGTATAACATTTGAAAAAAAAACCATCTTAATCGGAGCAGTTTTGCCTTACTTCACTTTTATGCAGAGGACATGAACCTAATCGGCAGAACATAGCAAGCTGTCGCAAAAATTGGATTCTCAGTTCATGAAGGCAAAACGAAATATTTGCTATTATCGAGAAGGAAATCTTAACATCTTCGACTTGGCCAAAACGTCACGATGGATGGTTGTAACTTCGAAGCATCCAAGGACTTTGTCTGCCTAGGATCTGCATTAAACAACAATAATGATTTCAGCGCAAAGATCAAACAGAGAATTACCCTGCCAATCGGGCTCTTCGGGCTCGAACCCAACCCTGGTGGCATACCTACGCAACAGAGAAAGACAACGTTACAGGTGGCACACACAAGTCAAGAATCACCTTAGCCAATGAACTCAATCAAGAGTAAATAAGCAATTAAAACTACTATCGATATGGGTCACTGTGGCGTATACGTAACCTTTTTTTTTAAATTGAAAACCAATATTGATATGAATACTTTTTGCTAACCGACCGACCAGATATCAAACCAATTGGAATGTTATGTTTTTTGAAGTGGTTATTGGATTGACAGCAAGCAGACAGTATTGAAACCAAAGCAAAGAAAAGTGAGTACTAATGTTTCTAAGGAGAAGGTATTTTTATTCAATATTGTTCGGCAACAGTTTCTTTTCCAAAACTCCAAAAACATTTTTGATATTTATTAAATGTTTTCTAACATTTATTTGGATTACTTTTCTAAGACTTCATTTAATCTTTCATCAATTTATCGTCTCAGGTCTTGCAGCAACACCCACACTTGTATTTTTATCAAATATTGAAAAAAAAAAAAAAATCTTCAAAAAACAATTTTTCATTTTCTTTAAAAAATAGATTTTCAGTTCGTGATGTCGACTCCGACTGTCTACCATAGTTTGTTGGCCGTTTTTTTTTTCTGGAAAAAGGTATTGTATGAATCTCAAAGGATCCACATTTATACACTCAGCCTTATGTACAACAACAATAAGAAAAAAAAAAAAAAAACAATTCGTCTTCATCGTGGTGAAGGTTTATTCTTTTAACTTTTTTTTTATTTTGTTTTGCTTCTTTCTATTATTTCATTGGCATGACCCTTCTCTGAAGTGGTACCTACCAACAACAGGAAGACATTCTTCCTACCTTCGTAGATATACATATATTTTCTATACTCTGATGTATATCTATGAAAGAAACGAAAAAAATTGTCTAAATTAAGCTCAGAGGGAAGGAATTTCTTTGGAGGATATCTACGCCATGATCGTTGAAAGTCCAATGGTTTTTTTTTTTTTTTTTTTTCTTTTTGAAAGTTCGTCGCAATACTCTAATGGATTTTTTTTTGTGTGTGACTGTGTGTGTGTGTGTGGTGCAGGGAATATTTGTCGGGAAGAAGAAGAAAAAAATAGAGAAGTTCTGGTGACAGCAGGGCAGCACTGCAGAGAAGTCTTCGTCTTCTTCTTCTATTTTAATACAAAACTATATACAACAACTGGTGGTGCATTCATAAAATTCAAAATTTATTGCTTAGAAATATTTCAAGGCTTAGCTAGACAGAGAGAGAGAGATAGATGGAAAGAGAGAGAGAGATAAACAGTTTGTGATGTAAGACGTTAGAGATTCAGTGGGCAATACACGACTATACAGACGACATTGATGAATGGGATTTTATTTTGACTGCGAAAAAAAATGTAGTTTCTTTTAAATATTTTAACTTCAAATTTCTTTTAGTTTCATTAGATGTTTCTTGTGTAGATTTTTTTTATTTCTTCATTTTTTCTATTAAAAAAAAATGAAGTCCCTAATGCATTTCGTTAAGCAGGAGCATAATATTATTTAATGACACAACTATGACACTGTAGTGACATAAATACCTACATGTTGTGTAGCTAGTTTGTAAATATAAACTTAAGTTAAATGTAGAACGGCACTCTTATACGATGCCTGATGCCTTTTCAACTCATATTAAGGAGCATTAACCGCTTTTCCATCATTCAAATCATAGATGATGTTATAATGATGCACGTATGATGTAGGCAAATCAAGAGTAAAAGAGGGAGCATGACAAGAGATTAACTCTTGGGAAAATGATCCAACATTTAGATTTGAACATTAGAAGGACGGTTTTTCCACAAGGTGCTATACCTACTTATTCCAACTCTATCTCCCTCTCCGTCTCTCTTTTTGTAAATATTTTCAATTTAATGTGGTTGATGGTAGAGGGATGACGGAACTTAAACCAAAGTAATTCACACAAATTCTTAGATGAAGTTATTTGAACAAAAAAAAAAAGTACCCTAACTTAGAATTCGAGAGAGTTAATTGCATTAGATGCATAGAAGAGACTCAATGAAAATTGTTGTTGTGATGCATTCAGCATTTCTAAAATGTAAGAACCACTTCTCATAATTAAAATTAGAGAAAGACTTACATGTCTCGAGGGTTCTTTACACATGTAGTAGTAGGATATGTAAATATGTGTATAGAATTTTAATAACAGATTTGGAGTTAGATCATTCTAACCGCTAGTGTTTATCTTTTGTAGAATTACTTTGAAGTGAAAAGCATTCTATAAGCTCTTTTCTTTAACTAAAAGATATACCTAGACTTGCATACATGCTATATGCTCAGAAGGTTAATTCTCATATTTGAGAGTTGAAGATGCGATTTGATGGTATGTATATAAAAACAGAAATTTGTATGCTTTGCCATTTGCAATTCGGGTGCAAGTTCTAGGGAATTCTATAACATAATTGGTACGGTTTCAGTTAAATCTTTAATAGTGTATTTTTTATAGGGAGAAAAAAAATATAGAGCACATTTACTTGCTATTAATTCAAATGAAATTTAAATGATGTTTTTTCCAACCGCCTTTTTAGGCCCCCTTTTTGGGATTCAAGGCCCCCTCCTTCCTATAAAGTTGGCCTGCTTACAAAACCTTGAGGGTCATGTTACTTATCTGCCAATACATTATTTGATTTTTTAGTACGTCTAGTTTAGCAACCGGAAGATCTCAATCGGTTATTGTGTTCAACCAAATTTTTAGACCCCTTTTTTTGGTGGCCAAGGGGGCTCTCTAAAAAAAACGGACCTGATGTCGAATTCTCAAGAGTCATACAACATATCTGCCAATACATCATATGATTTTTTAAGAAGCATATGACGTAATCTCCAATACATCCGATACTTTAGGACCTCAAGTTTAGCGACAAGAAGCATTCAACCGTTTACTGTTTTCAATCACCTTTTCCAAACCTTTGCAAGTGAAAGGGTGTTTTTATTAAATTAGTACAGAAAAAAAAACATACGATAAGAATGTTACCCTGATGAAAATTATGAAAATGTTTTGTTTGTTATTGCAGACAAAAACTTACATTGGGTGAAAGGGTGTTTTTTTCCCGAGGAGTTAGGAAATTCTTTGATTAGCCCCAAGAAACCAATGATAAACGATACTTTTCAAAAATGTATCATAAATTAGGTATCACACGATTTGTGTAAATAATAATTTTTCTGTACAAATGTGTATACTTTTGGACAAATTGGAAGACAGCAAATGACACACAAACACGATTTTTGTATCATTTGGTGTCTTCCGCATTTTGATTTAGATGATACCCACTGTGAATTTTTCTAACAAAAATACACTTATACCAAAAATTAAGAAATAATATGCAACCATTGAAGTTTAAGTATTTGCAAAGCAAATTTGCATATCTTCTAAACATATAAAACAAAGCTCAAGAACATAGCTTAAGAACTGCTGAACCGATTTTAATGATCTTTGATTAGTTGGATTCGACTTCCTTAGGAATAACAGAATAACTTTTAATGGTCTCTTAGGATGGTCTCTCCCATCTCCCATGCATTGAACAAAAAGAAGAAAATAAAACAAAATTAAATCCCTATACAACACCATCTCTGATACACGATAGAAAGAGAAAGCAAATGCTGGGTTGGAGACTGAGATTTTATTCATTTGCAAAGTCCTTTCATTGCATACCATTAACTTATCAGCTTTTTTTCGAGTTTTTGCTACTCATTTTATATTTTAAAATTGCGAAGTACTGCATAGAAGGTCATGAAAAAAGAGATTACTGCAGAGAGTAGAGCGTAAAATACCAGACAAAAAAAACAAAGAAATTCATTCATGTGAAATACCAGGGCCTGTACCTTTAAAAAGTGCGGAATACCGTGGAAAAAATCGCGGAATACTGGTGAAAGATCGTTGAAAACATTAGAGAATAGCCAGATTGGTCACAAGTGTTTAAAACCAGAAGAAAAGCGTAAAATATCACAAAGAAGCCTGGAAAGTAGCGGAAAAAAGCCTGAAAAGTCGTAGATAAAAGCGCGAAATACTAGTGAAGTGATGAAAGAACTTTTGAACACCACATGAATGATCGCGAAATACCTCATGGAAAGTCGTGAAAAAAACACTTACTACTGCAAAAAAAATCGTTAAGAATTGCAGAAAAAACAAACAAGGTCACAGGGAAAAGCGTAGAGTCCCGGAACAGAATATGAAAATTCGCGGAAAAATATGACACTTACCGTGGTAAAAATCGCGGAATACAGTAGATAGAAGCGCGATCTCACATGTTTCTTTCTCAGGTATTTCACACTTTTTTCGCGACCTTTAACGAATGTATTTTACTTGATTTTCAACACTTTCTCACACGATTTTTGCTCGATATTCCGCATGTGTATCCAAGAGCACTTCAATAAAAATGCTAAAATTATGAAGCCAATGAAAAATCTTTTGGGTCAATTTTAAACACGATCGTGTAATAGGACTTTAAATGTAATTACAAAATAAATATCAATGTGCAGAGCAGGACAACGTCTGCTGGGTCAGCTAGTTTAATTATAAATTAATGTTTTTTTTTTTAGTTAGATAGGTGGAAGAAGAAGAAGAAGAAGAAGAAGAAGAAGAAGAAGAAGAAGAAGAAGAAGAAGAAGAAGAAGAAGAAGAAGAAGAAGAAGAAGAAGAAGAAGAAGAAGAAGAAGAAGAAGAAGAAGAAGAAGAAGAAGAAGAAGAAGAAGAAGAAGAAGAAGAAGAAGAAGAAGTATGTGATAAAGAGTTTATAATATAGATTATTGTTTCGATTATTGAATTGAAAAACAATTTTTTTGTATTTTAATATTTTTTTTTGTCTGTATGTTACATTTTTTCTTCATTTGTTAAACTATTTGATAAAAATTGTCACACATTTAAAAAATCCTGCGGCAACATTGGTCGCAAATAATCTTAGAGGCAAATATTAGACGTAAATTGACTCAATTACTATAACATCCTTGGCATGATATTAAAGTTTGGCAAACTAAATGTTTTAACACTTAGTGAAAGCTTAAAATATTAACGCATAAAGTATCTAATTGTATCAAATTTATGAATGTTTATAGGCATTCGTTTAATGTTCACGAGGTAAAAGTTGGTAGGTATACTTGACTAGTTGCAATAAAAATAAATGTACCCACTCCATTCTAAACAATCAATACTCTTGTTTTTTTTTTGGGATCTTCTATAACAATCATGTAAATCTAGCGTGTATTTACACACCAACACGTTTCTATTGTTATTAAATACTAACGCACCCAGCCCTTGTATTTAATCTTCCGTGACACGACATTGACGAACGACAAGATTGACATACTCACACACACACACACACAGACACACACAGACAACAACACACATTGTGTCAATTCACACAAAGTCTAGTCAAATTCGATCAAAAGTTATAATTAAATCATTGATTGTGTGTGCGCGTATTAATTTAATGTAAATAGCTCACCTAATTAACCATTAGTCCTTAATGAACTTCTTCAACTATTAATTTAAGGAAGCATTTTACTTTTCCCCTTCCCTTTTTTTTAGGTATATGTAGGTATTCCACCAAAAACGATGGCTTAATGCGGTACATTAAAATTCCATGAACGCGCTTTTATCTATATCTCTCTCTCTGTTCTTTCTCTTTCTTTCATTCATTCTTTCCCTGTTTTGCGTTCGACTTTTACTGCACGAATAATATAAAGGATATTAACGCAAAAGGACGTCATCATCATTAGGAGTAGTGAGCACTGAAACACTAAGCACACAAAAGCTAGCATTATTTTTGTATTCAATGCTGGAATAGAGTATAATAGTTTCTCTTCGTGACGTTCGCATTAAGTTGTCTATTTTCTATTTTCTCTTTCTTTTTTTTTTTTTATTTTATTTTCTGTTTTTGTTTTTTTTTTGTTGTTCTTCATTTAATTAGTCACAAATTACGTATAAGCTCACTAATGAGAACGAAAACAGACAAACTTTTAGGAGAAACAAATTTTGTAGGCAGGATAACTTCACGCAATGTGAAATCATTTTACTTTTAAGAGATGGAATTGTTGAAAACTAAAAAAAAAGAAAAAGCATGCAAGTTTGACTGTAATTTGATTTTCCAGACGAAACTGACTGCAAGTTGAATGAAAATTTTGTGTTGATTCAAGTCTTTTATTTTATCTGTGTGGGTTTTTTTCAGAATTTAGAAAAACAGTTGATTTTTGTTTCGATTTTTAAAAGTTTTAAGCTTAGTTCGAGAGGATACTGATTGTAAAATGCAATTTTAGAAAAAATTTTAAAATAGCATAAAATTCGATTTTCAAATAACTAAAACAGCTTCTTAAATGAATTAAACCTGAAAACCAAATATGCAATTAGATTTCTTCTATAATGATACATTTTTAGAAAAAAAAAAATTGAAAATCGTTAGAGCCGTTTTTAAAAAAAAAACTATTTTTTCCATATAAAATTTTGCAAGGACTTTTATAAAAAAAAATGGTACGCCATTTTTAAGATATTATTTATCAACATCTAAAAACTAAAATTTGAAAAAAAAATATTGAATAGTTTTCGAAAAAATGATTTTTCAAAAAAAAAATTTCAAACTTTTTTTAAAAATCCAAAAAAATAATTTTCGAAAGCATCCATGTAAAAAATGGTTGAAATTGATTGAGTCATGAAGGAGAAAATCAGAATTAAAAAAAACGGTTCTATGGCGGGTACGGTTAATAACGGTTTTTGAAAAAAATAGTTCTCATTTAAAGATAGAGCTTATCCAAAAAAATGACCATAATTTTTTTTTGATCAGAATCGTAGGCACCGTTTTTGAGAAAAATGTGTTTTTCTAAAACCAGTATATGACAGGTACCGTTATTTGGGGTCCAAAAAAAAAATTCAAAAAAACGTCGGGGGATATTCTCCAAAAACGTCACATACCAAGTTTGAAGTAAATCGACGCATCTGTTTAGGCTGTGGTCTCTGATACATAGAGACAGACAGACAGGCAGAATTGTCGGACCCACTTTTTTCTCATTCTCTATCATCGTAATGTCAGGTTTGATTATTATCTCAACTTTTTTTTTGTACGAATTCATAACTCTTCAGTTAAAAGAAACCGATTTGTATTCTATTTAAGAAGGCCAATTAGGTTCTTACTTGATGAACCTGTTAATAACCATTTAGGAATTTTTCTGATTATATTTGTTTCCTGCATCAATCTTCTCATGAATTCCTAACAAAAGTGCAATGTAGTTTGTTTTTTTTTGTTATTTTGCTATTAAAAAACATCCTGGCTTTTCTCTTACGAAAGGATAGAAAATTCCTGATGAAATAGTTTTTTAGGCCAGTTCTATGAGGCGATAGGTATGTGATTACACTCCGATTAACTTGATAGAAGCTATTTCATTTATTAACAATTTTCAGATAGAAGGCATTTTCTATTGAAGTTAATGGATGAGTGGATGGGTCACCCACAAAATCTTAGCACTGAAGTAAATCTTGAAAAAGCCCAACAGATTTTACTATAAAGCTTCTTATGGAAGGATAATGTATCCTTAGGACCTCTTTCTGGGGCGATAACCGAACTCGACATCCCGGAAAAATTGATCCACATTATCTAATGATACTCTCAGTTCAGATGCACTGGTCCAAGGTGCAAGGAGAGCCAATAAGGAGAAAATGAAAATTTGAATTTTTTGCACCCAGCATAGCAAACAAAAGTTCTGGCGCATCAGAAAGTTTATTGACGGCCCCTGGTGGCACGCATGATAGAAAATCGGCCCTATCGAGGTGTACGTCGCAGCGGAAAATTCTGCAATTCATCTGAATCAAAGAATTTTTGCTTCGAAGTGTTCTTCCGAAGAAAAAATATTCTCTGATTCGGAGAACTTTCCGCTTCGGCAGGTATCTCGATAGGGCCGAATACCTTTGAGTGGTCAGCAGGTGTTTGGGTGCTCATATAAGTGTGCTGCTCAAGAGTAACCGTAGAACCTGAAGTCCTCATTATGATGAATAATAATCAAATTCTCATCGATATCCAAGAAGTTTTTAACAGTGACGTGGTGAGAGTTCGTCGAGACAGCCACATCATAAAGTCAGTCACTATATTGTTTTTGTTAGAGAAGGTTTTCAGTGGCGGAGAAGTTCTTCCAGTATTTTGTTGTTATTCGGAATTACGATAATTTACGCCAAATGAAATAGCAGTTATTGATTTAGTTATTGACAATCGCCAGCAAGATTATCAGCAAGGCTGCGGTGGGTGGCTTAAGTAGAATGTAACCTTACCATAGAACATCTGTTCCTATGAAGCTGTTAATTTTCCTGAAAACGCTTTTTGTTTCCTGCACGTTGTTGAAGTGTTGCATAGAATTCCTGCATATTGGTTTGAGCTCACTCAACACAGCCTGGTAGTTATCATTTCTGGTATTCAGCTCTCTTTCGTGAAATATTTTGCAGCTAATGAAGTCTTCCGCCGTTTCTGGAAGAGCCAGTTAAACATTTTTTCAATTCGTTAATAGCTCTCAAAATTAAGAAGATTCCTTTTTTTTGCAGATAAGATGATTCCCTAATCGATATATCCTGCAACTTAGCTAACCAGAAGAACAAATCAACTAGGCAAATCTTAATACCGCTGTCAGTGATGATATGGTTTCGAAGGTTTATGCCCAACACTACAGTTTCAGGGTCGTACAGACGTAGTTTCAGGTTTCAGATAGCCAAAAACTAAATCCATTATTGACGGGATTTTTTGGGAAGGTAAAACCTGCACCTACATCAAGATGGCTGAAGAATTGTGAAGAACAGGCTTCTTCAGATCGAAGCGGTATGTTTCCGCTGAGTCAGTTTCTCAACTTTTTCAAAGAGTACCTGATTTCGGCCTTTATGGTCACAAGAACCGAGTTCTTTTATGGGCTCTTTGGATATTCACCTTCTTCATGACAACAAATGTGAAGCCCTTTTTGGCTGGGACAACTTTTAAGGTCTTCTTGTTTACCAAGCCACTGCACGTGGTGTTCGTCACAGCCAACAAGGGTTTTTTTTGATGTTAGTCTTCTTCCACAAGAAAGCATAGTTTTTAGGGATGATCAACCAATGAAGGTGCGTTGCTGAACCGTCTTTCGTGTTTGAACGCTGATGGAAAAGAAAAAGATGGACTTTGGTTGGGATAAAATAACCCGGATATTCACATCATCTCACTACCCCAGCAAGTTTGTGAAAGAGCTTCCGTCAAGACAAGCTTCCGTTAGGACAAGAATGTCCTAAGATATGCATCCAACCATTGTTGTTAATCTCTGGCGTCTAAGTCAACACCGATGAGACTATATGTGCTTCTGCTGGTGGTTTGGTTAACTTTATGAGCCAGAGCTAAATGGATATCTATTTTGGCTTCGTTTGTATTGGATGTCACAATATGATTTTTTGTGTGATAACTGAATGTGAATTATATGTTACAGGAAAAATATTTAGATCTACCACTTTAAGCTCATTTTATTTTATTTTAAAACACATCAACTCATTGGGGGAGACAAAAGGAATGGAAGTCATGCTTGTAATCACATTTGCACTACTAACTACTACTACTACTAAATCAGTGCTGTCTTCCACATAAATGAAACAAAAAATATAAACGAAAATCATTTAAAAAATCTTTTCTTTTATTAAATTCCTGAAACTATCAACCAACACAGAGTGTTCATGTCCATGCTGTTTATAGAACCTACGATGAGCTGTTAGTAGCTTCATGAAAATGAGGAAAGCATTTTTCAAAGACCTCTATTAGCATCATCATGGTGGCGAGCTAATAGATAATAAAGCACACAAAAAAAAAATTCCTTACTAATTTATCATTAGAAAAGTACAAAAAAAAAAAAAGGCTTTATTGAGGAAGGAAGCATCATGAAATGTGCGATAAGGGAAAAAGGGAAATGGCAGCAGCATTTGCTTCCGATAGAAAGATTTATAGACATTCAGCTTTTCTCCTTAATTAACTTACTCAAGAGCGGGGAAAAGGATGTGAAGTTCATCACTTCTTAATGATGGCAGTTTTATTAACACTTGTATGGTACTCATAGGCAAACAAACTCTATCCAGATTATCCAATGGATTGATATTTTGAAACAACAACAAAAAAAAAACTAAAATTGTATTGAAAATTGATTTAGTTTACAGCTCGAATGAAACATTCAACTAATTTATTGAGTTTTAGGCAATATAACCAAGAATTTGCATATCCATTCAATTTACATATAAACAATTCATTTGTGGAACTATACGAGTATAAGGAAGAGCACACATCACTACCAAAATGTATCTCAAGACAGAAAATTTGATTCCACAGAAGTCAAGAGTTTATGTATTTTTGGTACCTCCGCCATTGCCAGTAAGATGGATGATAGATGATGAGTTATTATAGTCCTTGTTGATGTGACACTGGCCACTATACTCTGGCTCTGGGGGCCCTGGACTCTCATGTGTATGTGTGTGTGTTGTTGGTTTACCTGCATTTGGTTTGTCGTCCACATTCTAACTTTGAGTGTGTCATCATTGAATTTCAACTCGTAAATATAAATTTTAGTTTTGGAAGGGCGAACGACGAACGAAGGGGGGGGGGGGGGGTTTTGGGACATTGTGGACGGATTCAGGTGTTGAGTAATGAGACAGCGGTTATGTCAATGGTCATGTGGATGACTGATGACATTGGATACAAATTAGATTTGTGGGTTATTACCGCAATTGTTATCAGGACGACCTAAGCAAACTGTAAATTTTGTGTGGTTTGCGATATATGTGGTAGATATTGTAGCTTACTACCATCAGACAGACATACATTCATAAATTTGTGTGAAACAAATCAAATTAATTCAATGAAATACCAAATATACCATTGAGATTGTCTTTAAGCCTAAACCATAATGAGTTATTATATATTTTATTTTTTTGAAATTAGTAGATACATTTGCCTTTAAAGTTGGTTCTTAAGGCAGTGAAGAACTCTGAATGGATAATATTTCAGGTACATTTGTGCGCTTGTTAGGAAAGTGTATTCGTTAAAGAGAAAACACTTCATTTGGAACACTAAGGCACTTTTTTTTCATCCAGGTGGGAGCGGAAGAATAGCCTAGATGGAATCATGGGTGGGGTCTTCAGTTGCAGTCAGACTGAACTACTTGGTAAACCGCTTATAGAGGCTTCTACGAGACATTCGTAGCACAAACGAATAAGGAGTAGTGCTACCCAACTCTTCGCTCTTGAAGCTAACTATTAACTAAGAGCCTGGCCCTCCGGGATGGGGGTTATGCGTCGGGGTAAGTTCCCTGCCACGGAAAAACAACTTGTTATGAAACATCAACAAACCTCGAACACGAATGATATTAATGCTTTCGGATCTGTACGTGGAAAGTGCTGCTGTTGTACATGCCACGGGTAGCCACCAATTAGTGAAGAACCTTGATATGCTGAGGGCTGAAGTAA
This sequence comes from Meliscaeva auricollis, assembly GCA_948107695.1. Taxonomy (NCBI): domain Eukaryota; kingdom Metazoa; phylum Arthropoda; class Insecta; order Diptera; family Syrphidae; genus Meliscaeva; species Meliscaeva auricollis. The sequence goes on along the minus strand of OX403619.1, from coordinate 44,991,670 downwards.
CAGCTATCCAGAATGTTCAATGGGATGGAAAGGGCAATCGAAGGAAACCGTGTGGCATCTACCATGGGAAGTGTTTCAAGGAGCAGGGAAGTGCTTCAAGGAGCAGGAGAGTGCTTCGAGCAGCAGGGAAGGATTCTAGAAGCAGAGTCAGCGACTGTTTGGATGCGGTTTTGTTAAAAGTGACAGACTTAGGCAAATAAGTCTTGGGATTTAATACCGTTGGCAAGAGCCTGGTCACAATTCGAATCAAGGCCGAATTTAGGTACGTGACGATGATCTGTGTTCACACCCGCCGCAAAGAGAAGGAAAACCCAATCAAGGACGAGTAAAACGAACTTGTAGAGCGCAAGTACGATACCAACATAATTGCCCAAAGAACGGCGCGGAAGCGTCGAGATTATTTTTAGCGACGTCAATTTACACAAGGGAACTTGCCGGTCTTGTGACAAAACCGTAAGCCAAATGACGTCAGACATACTTCCAGTACCTTGGATATCCGATCGTTCCGGGTAGCAAACATTGAGTCGGTTTATGACTGGGTAGTGTCTTGAGTGCCTATGCTGCTAAGAAAGAGGCCTACCAGGCAATACAGCAAACAAGAAGAAGATCCGCTGAGAGAGCATTCCGAAAGCAATCCCAGGCAAAAAAGAAGAAAGGGGCACCTACTTTTTAAGATTAAAAAGTGGGAGCACGAGAAGCCGACCGGAGGGCTGTACGGCAGGGTAGGGAGATCTTGCTAAAACTACAAAGCCAATATGGTAATATTTACACAGTCAGTGCTCAGGATTTCGAATGGAAAAAAGATTTTTTTGAATGCTGAATGGAGAAGAAGTCCAACAGTTCCGTCAACCCGACCCAGATTAATTTCGACTATAGGTGATAGCTTACCAACCGAATTGTTCAAAGCAGCACAAGATGCTTCGGCCCAATGAAAGCGTGCCCCGTAAATAGAATCTTGGCATAGCGTGCCCCATCTACAAAAAAGGACACGCTCCGATATGTGCCAACTATTTAGTCAATTTACTTGCTCATTGCTGATTTTATTTGCGTAAGTATGTAAACAGTGCATCGTATTGTGAAACGGGTGTCAAATGCAGCTTCTAACCTTGCTCTCCACTTTTTTCGGCTGCCCTAAAACACGTAGAGAACGGTTACAAAAATGTTCTGATATAGGTTTTCTATAAACGTTCAGACCGTAGAATCTGCTGACCTAAAAATAAATAATAGATATATGGTTGCTCGTTGCGCAGGTCTGCAGATGCCGGCCTGATCCCGACCCGTGGGTGCATTTTGTATTGTCTTTTTTCTTTCATTCGTCAACAATTCTTCTTGTTCATCATCACTTGCAGAATTAGACGATGGATGGTTTTCCCAATAATAATTTTCTCGGAATATTTTACTTCTATTTTGTCAATTCCTTCCAAGAGACAGAAGCCCTGAGCAAATCAAAGTCGTAAAAGGTGTAAACCAAACCCAGACCTCTCGCGGAATAGTCCGTTGCACTTACTATTATGCCAAGGGGTACTACCTAGTAGCCATCTATACTGCCAGATTGCACACTATGCAAATTAAGGTCTTATGTGCAAATGTGTATATTGATGAGTTCTCAAAAAGTATTTCTCTCATGTTTTTGCTCGATGAAGCAACCCTTTTTGTTGAAAAATGCATAATACCCATCAAAGACTGCCTTGAAAAACTATTTTAATTAGAAAATGATTTAATCATTTATTATTATAGTTTCAAAGTCCTTCTTTCAAATACAAGAAGCAACAAATTCTTACAAGAAAAGCAAAATCACGTCTCGAACTGTGCGGGACAACCGACAACAGCTCGGGTGATGGTAATGTATAAGAAAAAGGCAGTTTTACATCCTTTTCTTCGTGTTTCAATAACAATTCAAATTTTATTTCATTTTTAATTGAAAGCGTGAAATAACAACGACAGACATCGCTAATGAGTAAATCCTCACAAAATTTTCGCCAAACAATTTTGAACATCTTCCAAGGAACGACGAACGTTCGCCTACCAGTTTTTCGTATGCAAAATGCAAGACGGGCGGCGGCGCGGCGGCGGCGTCTACAAGTCGGCATTGGGTGCTACTGCTCCCTCCCTCTTTTTACATAATAATCGTCATTATGATGGTATCGTCCTTGGAATAGTCATTTGCTTTACAAGTAGTGCTCCTTGTAATTTCTTTCTTTTACGTCATCTTATAAAATATTAAAATGCAAATAGTTCGAGTGGAAGAGATGATGGGCTTGGCGCGCGCTGCTCCTTCAAATATCTACAAAACTATAATCATTATACACGCCTTTGCCGACTTGCCTTACATTTTATATAAAATTTTCAAGGAAGAAGTAGTTTTTTTCAACAAAAAAACAAAAAAAAATAACAAAATGAAAGCATCTTTCGGTTCGGTGTTGTAATTTCGACGAAATTGCTGAATAATGTTTCGGTTCTGAGAGTTTTCTATGTGCAATTGTTATTGTAATTTCTGTTAAATATGCATTTCAACAACGCAACGTTTCTTGCATTTTTATTAAAGAAAACTTAAACCCCCAACCCTCCCCCTTCCACCCCCCTTTTAAATGCAAAGTAATTATAATTTACCCACAGAAAGAGAGATAGATGAAACCTAACGTCGAATCAATAACAGAGAAAGAAAACAACAACACTCGCTGCGGGAGCTTTCTAAACGAGCAAATCAACGACTACTGATTGCCTACAAAAGCAGAAATGATATCCGGGCGTCAGCCATATTTGATGGAGTAGCTTATACAAAAGAACTTACTTAAAGAAGTTCTTCGAATATCACCAAGGAATCTGTCAAAAAATAAACTAAAAGGTAAATAAAATCTTTGCACAATAAATTGTGTGTCTTGTGGAGAGACATTTACATTGTGTGTGTGATTTTTTTTTTTTTTTTTTCTTCTTGTCAAGGTGGTTTCGCCTTGTCCATATCCGTTATACACAATGTATACAAAGTTGGTAACACTCGCTTACACCCTTGTCATCGTCAGTGTGATGTAATATAGTATACGGAAAAGGTCCTTTTTTACGTTTGAAAGAAAGCATTTTTGAAGGTATAGGTACCTTTATTATGCCAATATGAATTTGACATTTCCCTGTGACCTAAACATGACAGAAAATAATATGTGTGTCGACAGCTATACACTCTTCCTGTGTGTTACATTCGATATATAGAAAGTAAAGTGGGTGAAAAGGAAGCAATTTAAAAAAGAAGAAAAAGTTTCACCACGTCTCTTATGTCATTTCATGGGCAAAAGGACACGCATTACATGTGTACGAATATTTGTGCATACCTTCAATTTCAATCAGAGACGGTTTTAGCACCACTAGCGCCTTGGGGTCAAAAAAAAAGTATAAGGGAAGGGGGGGGTGAAAAGATTGGCTTTTCGGATTTAAGTTGCGGTGGAATATCCACTTTAGAATACATTCAAACAAAAGAAGATCTGATAAGGAACTTTGGGGTCCCAAACATTTTAAGTGACGTCACTATCAGCCAGATGTATTCAAAGTTTTTCTTTGCTTAGAATACAAACAAGACATCTAGCGGGGCTTTGTATACGCCCGGTTGGTTGTAGAGACAATTAAAATGTCTGGGACCCTTACTTTTTTTAATAGGAGTATTTTTCCAATATTTTATATAACATTTAAACGAAGAGCTGTAGTTACCTTTTTTGGTGCGCGACTGACTGGGAGTGGCAACACTTTAAACATCTGGGACCCCAAAATTAATGATAAGAAACGTAGATATGTAGAGATTTACGCTTTTTTGGGAGGAAGTCTGGGAGTGGTGACACTTTAAACTTTTAGGACCCCAAATTCTTAATCCAGAACGTAGATTTGTTTTTTTTCGTTTGCGGGGCAGATGGCAAGGAAAGGCGACACTTTAAACATCTAGGACCCGCATATTTGTAATGCTAAGACTTTTCCTGGTTATCAGACACACATTTCTTTTTGGTTATACCTCTAGTTACGAAAAACCAACTCTTTGCACTCTTTGAATTTTGGATGCGTCTTGTTTAATGGTATAGCGACAGTTAAATCATTTGGGACCCACAAATGTATTTGTAATAAAGGAATTTTGTCTGATTTTTTGATAAATGTGTCATGAGTATACCCCTTAAACCAAGAACTGATTTTTTTTATCGCACACAGCAGATTCCATTCAGTCTAGCTGAGAATAATGACACACTTTAATTGCCTGGGACCCATATATTTGAGAAAAAAGTGTTTTTTTCTGATTTTTAATATTTTTTTACATTTAAATGGTAATATTTCATAAACTGATAACTTTTTTTTACGTTATTTGGGGCGCATATGGCTGGAAGCGTCAACACTTTAAACTTCTGGGACCCCAAAATTCTCAAACAGAACCTAGAGTACCTCTTTTGGGAGACCTTAGTCTAGCTCAGTGTGGTGACATTTTAAACCACATTTTTGATCAAAGCGTAGTTACATTTCTTTCTATCTCTTTTGGGAGGCGTCTGAATAGGAGTGACGACACTTTAAACATCTGGGACCCATATATTTATATTAATGAGAGTATTATTGATTTATGGTATGGTAAATGGTAAAACGTACGAAAATCTAACAGGCAGTACAAAGTTCACCAACTAGCCGAAAAACTCGACAATTTCAAAGCTTATATTACATACAGCTCCACAAGGAATGCACTGGGATGAACCAAAACTAAGGAAATCTACAGGCTATAATTTCTGTTACGGAAACTGGCACCTAGAGTGATTATGGGGAAGCACAGTGTACACGAAAACCACTTTTTGGAACAGACTCATCGATTTTGTATCCGATATAGAAATATTTTTTCCAGTTTATTTCTTGAAGTTGCCAATATAATGGTTTAGCGATTGACTTTCAGAAGACGTCTGTCTTACAACACAAAATCAAACAGGAAGCGATATGTTCGTACTCCAGGAGGCGGTCGCTTGGTCTACCAATATGTTAAAAAGAAGACTGTTCCAAGGTGCGGTCAGTGGTCACAAAATTCTGAATATTTGTACATTCGAAGACTTCCAATATCGAAGCAGATCACTATCAAAGAATTTCTTGCGAAAGTCAACGGAAGTGGAGGAAGAAATAAATAAAAAAAAAACATACATAACGTAAAGCCGAGGTGATTTATAGATGCTACGTCAGAAAAGAGGCAACCCTGCCGGACATAATTTTTTAACTTAACTAGTACCAAAAGAATTTTAAACAAACAATACATCCCTGTGAAAGTACGTTAATTTCAGGATTAAGTACCTTCTTTAAATTAATTTCAAAAAAGTATGGAACTGCGGCAACCCTAATATATTATAAAACTCATACTAAACTTGTCATGTTAAAAAAAACACCAAGTTTAAGCATTTTTAAAATTATGTGATGATTTGTTTAATATTACGAATTGTAGGCTAGTTTGGCAACCCTTCGTCTCCATGGCAACCCTGCCATACTGTTTTTAGTAACTATCAAGAAAGCAACTGTATGCACAATTTTAGCCATAACATTGTTTTATGTTATTTTTGACTTTTTTTTTCGCATTTTGAAAATTCGATTGGCAATCCCCAACAGCAACCCTGTCAGAATGTATTTTTTTTTTCCTAAGCATAGCATACAAAAGTATAAGAAAGTAAGTACATACATGTCAACAATACATGCCTGTGAAAGTACATTGATTTCAGGATTTATAAACATTTTAAATATAGTTTTTTAAAAAAAGTATGGTAACTTAAAAACTCTGATTTAAATGGCCATGTAAGAAAAAAAACACCAAATTTAAGCGACAACCAATTTTTCAGATTATGTTTTGATTTGTTTTATGTTGGCAACCTTGCCAGACCGTGTTTTATGAACTAAACTAGTATACTTAATCAATTGTAAGCAAAATTTCAGACTTGCAGAAGTTTTAATAAACTGTTTTCGCATTTTGAAAAATTGATTGGCAACCCCGGGCCCACGGCAACCCTGCCAGACCTAGGTTTTTGTTCATAACTAGTACCAAACTAACTATGAGTAAATAAAATTTCAGGATGGCGACTAGTAAGTTAGTCAAAGTGGCTGCTGGCTCTCCAACTATAAAGTTATATCGACACTGTTTATTTTTGTCTTCCTTGAATGACGCCCTGCGTTTGGGTCTTGGCCTGCCTTCCCCAATCCTATTGCCGGTACTGGCTATACCACAACAAAGATGCCTTGTATGAACTTGACATTCGAACCTAATGCATATATGTATTTCTGTAGATACGAAAAATTCAAAACAAAAGGTTGATTTTGAAACCTCCATGTGTTGGATGTCAGATCCACATGTCTAATCGTAAAAAAAGGTTTAAAAACGTGGAGGGTATAACGATGCTTGTTGTATGGCACCGGCACGTAACCAACACAATATCGCATTCTTCTAAACTTTACTTGGAAAGAAAAATATAAACTTTAATGTCAAGAAGTGTCATCGGATAGGTATTATGCTTTTCTTTTTCTTTTTTCTTCAAAGATACTTCAATTTGAGTTGAAGTAGTAAGGTATTAAATATTCATAATTGCGATACAGGATAGAACCCACGCAACAAGGAGGAGCATCATTGACATCATTGGATTTAAAAAATTCCGACAGGATAAAAATGAGGACCGCAAAGGAACTATTAACAAACTTAAACCAACCTGTTCTACCAACAACTGAACCACCTGAAAACTACATCAAATACCGAAAACTGAAACATCGCAAGCTCCCAAAGTCACCATTCCAACACCCGCACCAGTAATCTGCAGAACGGCTTTGCATTAGACATAAACAGGTGTCGCAAATATCAATTTGTTGCCTGGTGCCAAATTTGCAAAAACATTGCGAACATTGGAAAACTTGCATATTATCGCAAATGTATTTGCGATTTGAGAATATATTTGCCAACATTTTGCAAACGTTGAGTAACAGTGACAAAGAGTTCGCAAATCGATTTTCTATTTGGGATTTCATTTGCGAATATAATTGCGATCGTTAAGTAAGTGCATTGAAAAGGACAAAAATTGTTGCGATGCTTGCATTTCGTGGCAAATTCGTTTGCGAACTGTGATTTCACTTGTAAATACATAATACCGCAAACGTTAAGAAACTTATCATGAATAGTTTGCATATTCCTCAGTTTGCGATACGCAAATATTTTGCAAACGTTGGGAAACTAAATTATAGAGAGAGCAAATAGTTGAGGTGTGGGATTTGCGATATGGGATTTCATTTGCAAATATTTTGCGAATGTTGGGAAGCTTGATAAGGAAAGTAGCAAACATTTACGTTGCTCGCATATTGTCGCAAATCGATTTTCAATCTAGGATTATATTTGCAAACATATTAGAAACGTTAGAAAACTCACATATTTTTGCCATTGGGTTTTCAATCTGAGATTTCATTTGCAAATACATAGCCAGCGTTAAGAAACTGGTCATGAATAGTTTGCATATTTGTGAAAACTCTATTTGCGATCTCAGATATCATTCGCAAATATTTTACAAACGTTGGAAAATAGTTGCGTGTGAGATTGTCGACAAGCGATTTCATTTGCAAACATATTGCAATCGTTAATAAACTGCATTAAAAATATCATGAATACTTGCGAATGCTTGCATTTTGTGACAATCGATTTGCGATTAGAGATTCCACTTACAAATCGTTAGCATTCTTTATCAAAAAGGTTATAAATATGCGAATGTTGGGAAACTTTATAAAGGATGTAGCAAATAGTTGCGTTGCTCACATATTGTCGCAAATTGATTTGCGATGTAAAATACTATTTGCAAACATATTGCAAACGTTAAGAATTTGCATTGAAGAGTTCATAAATAGTTGCGATGGTTTAATAGTGTGTCGTTTTGCGATCTGGAACTTCAGTTGCAAATATATTGCAAACACTAGCAAGCTATATAGAAAAAATGTCATAAATAGTTGCAATTTGATTTGCGATCTGATATTTCATTCGCAAATATTTTGCGAACTTTGGAAAACTGTATGAAAGAGGTCGCAAACAGCTGGGATGGTTGCATATGGGCATATGGGATGGATTGCATAAAGAAAATTGATTTGCGATTTGAGATTTCATTCGCAAATATTTTGCAAAACGTTAGAAAACTCATTATATGAGGACAAAAATATTTGCAATACTTGCAAACTATCACAATTCGATTTGTCAACTGTGATTTCATTCGTAAATGTCTCGGGAACATTGGAAAACTGTATCAAAGATGTTGCAAATAGATGCGTTGCTCAATGCGATGCTGAGATTTCATTAGCAGAGAGTTTGCAAACATTACCAACTTGTATCAAAGAGGAAAAATGACATCAAACTTGCAAATTATTACTCATAATTTACAGTTAACTCGTAAATATCCTTTATATGGATATCAGTAGCTTGCAAAATCAATATTTTATACCTTTGAAGGTAAAGTAAGTAATAAATTCATCGACAAGACTTTTTTTATTATTAGTTAATATTGTGATACTTGAAATTGAGTGTATCGGATGAAGAAAATAAAATAAATCTCATTAAAAAGTTAAAATTGACTTTCAATGTAGATATAGGTTTTTTTTCCGAGAATTATGAACTCGTTTTGTATTGCATGCAAAACAACAAAATAGAAAAAAAAAATGAAAAACCTAGCAGCGCCCTGCAAAGAAAAAAAAAGAAAAAAAAAATAGTTCCCTTTGCCAAAGGATGTGGTCAAGTTGAGAAAATAAAATTGAAAATAAAATTTATTGCTTTAGACTATTAAACGGATAGCATCGCAACGATAGGGATGATGATTTCCTACTTCATATCAAAAGCAATGCCAAAGTACATAAAAGTTTTGCCTTCTCTAAATGTAAAAGATATAAAGAATGTTGTAAGTTTTTTTATTTTTTCTTTTTCTATGAGACAAAACTTTTTCCAACAGAAAAATATAAAAAAAAAATGTACACATTGTAAGTAAAAGAGAGAAAGAGTAAAGAAAAGTTTTTCGATTGAAAGAAAACTTTTGTATGACAACATACGTGAGCAGGAATATAGGCTGCAAAGTTTTCGCGTCGTCGTTTGTATAGAATTTAAATGAAATAATGACAACCTCAGTGGACTACTATTACTACCATCAAGATTCTTATTTTGAAATGTAACTTTTCTTTTGAGGCAAACAATCGTATCATTAGACATCTTTTTAGTGGTTCATACTCTAGTTGGTAAATTTGTTTTCTTCTAACTTTGCGAGATTTGGTCATAGGTTACTGTCGAAAGCAATAGGTCCCATTTTACTTCTCGTCATGGTTTTAAACCCAAGCGATAGACTAGAATCTTACACATATCAACCATCAAGCATCAAATCGAAGCTATCCAATAAACCTCTAGTCGCAATTTCAGAATTGAATATCTGTTTCAAACGCGTTACTTAGAAGTTTCTTTGAAACGCAGACGTTTCTGGGAGATTTTTATATTTTAGCAAGAAAACTATTGTTTTAGATGCATTTCGGTTACATAATGGTTTTTTGCGCCTTTAACTTGCGATTAAAAATTAATGGGTCCGATTTTAAGTTGCTAAGAAGTAACAACCAAATTCCTGAATTACAGTCGGAACACAGTAGGTATAGCGGCCACCTGTGTGAGAGAACGTTAGGCGGAAACTACTCTACTGGGCCATTAGACCAACCAATCCTAACCATCCCTACCTAAGCAGTTAAAGCTAGGTTTCAATGCTACCAAACTTAGGACTGTACTTGAGTAACTTGATGAAACCGGTAGATACCTGTAATAGAATTACATAAGTAGGTAACTTCAATCTCCAATAAATTACATTTTTCTGCCAAAACTGTAAAATAATTACATTTAAACTTTTTCTGGATACCTGACCCGCCAGAATATTAATTCTTTCATTTTTAGTAACAGACTTAATATTTTTAGTATTTAAAATCTTTTTTATTCAAGGGGTTTTGGACATAAGTAGGAACATTATTTTTAGGTTCTCCATTGGTAACATAGAGAATAAGTTTGAAGTTTTTCGAATGCTTAAGCATACCATTTACTATTCCCAGTACTGGGGAAAAACGTGTGTCGAGGAAAAAACGTGAAAAATCACGGAAAAAGTGTGGTATACCTTAGACAAAAGCCAATAAATGCGTGGAATATCTCAGTAAAAAGCTAAGTTCTGAAAGTTCTTTCACCAGTATTTCGCACTTTTTGCACGATGCTCCACGCTATTTGCTACGGTAGCATATTTTCCGCGACTTTTAGGCTTTTTTCATTTTTAATTACATTTAAACTTTTTCTGGATACCTGACCCGCCAGAATATTAATTCTTTCATTTTTAGTAACAGACTTAATATTTTTAGTATTTAAAATCTTTTTTATTCAAGGGGTTTTGGACATAAGTAGGAACATTATTTTTAGGTTCTCCATTGGTAACATAGAGAATAAGTTTGAAGTTTTTCGAATGCTTAAGCATACCATTTACTATTCCCAGTACTGGGGAAAAACGTGTGTCGAGGAAAAAACGTGAAAAATCACGGAAAAAGTGTGGTATACCTTAGACAAAAGCCAATAAATGCGTGGAATATCTCAGTAAAAAGCTAAGTTCTGAAAGTTCTTTCACCAGTATTTCGCACTTTTTGCACGATGCTCCACGCTATTTGCTACGGTAGCATATTTTCCGCGACTTTTAGGCTTTTTTCCGCAACTTGCTATGTTTTTTTTACCTAACTTTCGAGGCACTTTTTTCTGCGCGGTATTAAGCGCTTTTTCTTTTATGCTATTTTCTGCAGTATTAATCTCTCACTTCTTTCATGGTCTTCTAAGTTTTTTTTTATAGCAGTAATCCGCGTTAATTTACATATTTTCAGGGACTTTTCTCGTTCTTTTTCAGAACTCTCTTCGCTTTTAAACAGAGCGTTGTTCCTGCAGTACTATGTAAGCGCTTTTTTCATTCTATTCTATTCTCCATCGTATTCTGCAATCCTTCACTAGTATTTCGCACTAATTTAAAGGGTATTCTACGCTACTCTTCGGTTTTTCAAATAATTTTTTTTCAAGTCTTCATGTATTTTCCGCCACTTTGAATGGGTCTCTACTCGATTTGCTTTTTCTTTTTTCCGTGGTATTTCACCATTTGTTCTGTGGTTCTGACCGCTTTTTTCATGACTTTCTATGCACTTTTGCGCGATATTCCGCAGTCTTTCAACAGTTTACGAGGTTCATTCACAGTATTCCCCGCTTTTTTCCGCTGTAGTTCAAAGTATGTATTTCGAATATTTTGTCGCAGTTTTTAATGCTTTTTCGCGACTTTCCACGACTTTATACCAAACTTTTTTCCGTTACCGTTTTTTTCGCTGTATTTTACTCTTTTTCCGCTGCTTTCATGACCTCCTATTCTATTTTATGCGGTATTTCGCCATCTTTCGCTAGTATCAAGCGTTTTTTCACGGTATTCCGTGGGGCGTATATTTGTTCACAACTTTTTACTTTTTCGCTGGTTTTCCGTCATACTAAGTCCATTTTTATGATTATTCGTTGTTTTCGCCACAGTATTCCATATTCTTCCAATAGTATTCAACGCTTTTTGCAATGCTATTTTCGCGAACTTTTGCATACTATTCTGAATTGCAGTTATCCGCAATATAATATATTTATTTCAGCTAATTTTCTACCGTTTTCAGCGATTTTTTTTCGGAAATCTTTTCGCTTTTCTCTGGGGTACTGTACTGCAGTGCTAAGCGCTTTTTATGACTTTACATTTTGTTCTCCAACGTATTCCGCAATCTTTCACTAGTATTTCACACTTTCTTCTACGGTATTCTATGATACTCTGCGGCATTTCGCATAGTTTTCCTTCAATTTTAATGTTTTTTTCCGCGACTTTACATGGTTTACACTCTTTCTACTATTTTTTCTGCGGTTTTTATCGCTTTCTTCATAACTTTATATGATATTTAGCTGCGCTGTATTCCACAATTTTTTACCAGTATTACAAGGTCTTTTCAACGTATTCTGCCCTCATTTTGCGGTAGACCAAGTTAGTTTGCATATTTTTCCGAGACACTTCAATGCTTTTTCGCGACATTTCACGTTATTCTACCCAACATTCTTCGCTTTTTTAGCGTTGTTTAACTTTTTCCCCTGGGGTTTATTTAATAAATTACTTTTCCGCCATCTTTCACCAGTATTAAGTGCATTTTTTTCACGGTATTCCATTTTTTAATAATCTATTTTTCATGACTTACCATTTTTTTCCCCACAGTATTTCGCGATCATCCAATAGTATTCCGCACTTTTTTAGCGGTATTCTGCTTAAGTGTTATACGCTTATTTTATCGCGGTAAAAGATTTAATTGGAATATTTTCTATACTTTTCGTCTGGACAATGTCCTGGATCAGAATCTATGTATGTATAAAAGATAGAACTTAATTGATGGTCCTTGGAGTTATTCCTGAACCAAGTTTCAGTAAAAAAGGAAATTGATGAAAACCATATTTCTGTTCGACAGCAATAGAAAAAAAAACAGACAAATTTTGTACTTTAAACACTTTCCAGACCATCATAGGTAGAAAGCAGGTTACAAAAAAGTGTCTCCCAGCTTTACAGCTGACACTTAATACTGAAAACTGCTGGAAATCTAAACTAAATTACCCTAGATTTCATGCATCAACTACTTTCCTATACATTTTTTTTTTTCTTACAACCTAAATAGCATACTCATCTCAATTTACTATTTTTGCTTCTAAAAATATCCTGTTTCACAAAACTGTGGCACATATACTCGAGTATCTCATATAGCTAGTAGCCATGGGACACATCAGAAGACAGAAGGGCGAAAGAGTTGAGAAATTTTCTTAGCCTTGACATAAAAAAAAGTTCACACACCAATGAAGCAAAACATCCATACCACACACACAGCCACACATACACGTAGGAAAACCTTATATTTTATCAACTTTATGGTCGTTTCAAACTTCAAAGTCAAAACAGCTGATTTATGTTACATAGCTTGCCTTCAGTCTTTTTTCTTTCTTTCTCAGGGATGTTAAGTCTCTTGGTCATCCTCACACATAGATACAAGAACATTATAGGTGATAGAGGATATATGCCCAAGCCCCCCTCCCGACATGATAAAACCGAAAAAAAAACCCAATTATGGTTCTCTATTTTGCTGACTCGATGGCTTTAGTAGAAAATGCAATCCTCCTTTAGCTTCTGTGTGATGTTTTCCAGAGTTTATCTTTTTCTCAGTATTCCATCCATATCCAAGCTAAAAGTAGACAAATATTTTTTTTTTGTTTTTTTTCTTCAACCAAAAACTAGACCACTTTCTGAAAATGAAGATAGAAATGATCTCATGAATTATTTATGAATAATTGAAATAAAGTTTTTGGGGGAAGTTTCTTCAGAAAGGGGTTGAAAGGGGATTCCCAAACTCACTGTGTTGGCAAAACAAACGCCCATCAACTGCGATGCATTAGATAAAGTGTATTTGTCAGAAAGAGGTTTTCATAATATAATTTTTAGATTTATTATTATTTAAACTAAAATGTTTCAAAAATAATATAAAAAAAGGGGTAAGAAGAAGATGCTAGTGATGGGAGTATATAATTTATGTAGGCCAGAGTAGAGTGACGTTGTCATTTCAAACTGGATAAGATTAAATGGTGAAAGGTTATCACTATTAGTCATAAAAATTATTATTTTCCATCGCAAAGTAAAAATTTAAATCAGTTTTTATTAGTGAATAATAGAGAGTGAATAATATAAGAGACATGCAAAATTCATTGAATTGCTATTTAGGAGAATCATTTAAAACACTCAAAGTCGCAAAAATTACACTGTACTGATTTTCGCTAATTTTATGTGAACTTAGCGAAATACTATCCTTGGTTTTACTGATTAAAATATGGTTTACATTTTGTGGTTTATAATTTGTTGTCATTAGCTAAAAAATCACGGTAATTTGAATTCTGTTGCTATGGGGTTTTATTTTTGTTTGGGGGATTTCGTTAAATTCATATGAAATTAGCGAAAAATTAGGGTAAAACAAGAAATAATAAAACAAAAGAAAAATAATTTGCCGTAACTTATAAGCAACATAATTTCAACTACACTTCAATCTAATACAAAAGGGCGTTTCGCTAAGTTCACACAAAATTAGCGAAAATTCAGGATAAAACAAAAAATAAAAAGCAAACAAATTAAAATTGCCATTACTAATTAGCAACAAAATATCAAGCACATTTTAATCTGATATAAGAGGGGTGCTTCGCTTAGAAATGTTCGCTGTCTTTACGATAGTTTTACGCGTAACGTTAACTGGCAACACAATTGAACGTTTAACTTTTGCCCCTGTAACATCGAGAAGACGAAAAAACACTGAATTTTTCAAGGCATTTTGAAAATCGATTTCATGAGAATCAAGTAAACAAAGCATAAAACAAATTCGTCGTTCAATTAAACAAAAAAAACTGAATTTTAAGCTATTTTTACAAAATTCTGTTGACCCAAGACTCATTTACAAGCTCATAGAACTTCAATTACCTTAAATAATAACAAATACGTGCTTATCATTTTTTTAAATACAGAAAAGTCAGAAGCAAACAAATCAAGTCCGGAGAAGCACAGAATTATGTTTAGGACCCAACATTTGTGCAGCTGAACAAGCCAAAAAACACGCCAGACTAAAGGCAAAGCTGTATGCATAGGACTCCATAGTATATGCAATATCAACTTCTCTAGAAATATTTCCCAACCGTGTGAAATTCAACAGAAACGTTCCCGTATTCTGTTTTTATTTTGTACAGCCTTTACTACGAAAGCAAAATGGATTTCGCAGTTTTGACATATGCTTGTTTAGTGTGCTTAACCAATTCAAAATCAATTTTAGAGAAGTTCAAACTCTTCAAAAGGAGGATCTCGAGCGTGTGTACTATATTGGAATCCCAAATTTAAGTACCTTATAATAAAAATACACAATACCATCTGAAGAACAATTCGGAAGAAACCAAATTATACACAAATTATTTTTGTATGATATTTGCTGTCATGCAATTTGTCTTTGTGATTGTTTTGTGCATTTTTATGACTAAAATACACAAATTTGTACACACATTTTGGTGTTTACACAAATCCTGTGATACTAGCCTTAGACACTCTTCTTTAGAAAAAAGCCAAAAATATAAAAAGACATAGTTTAGTTTTTAACTTTTTCCATTAAAATGCTCTTAACTGAAAAACTACTCAATGGATTTTAAAGGTTGCAGTCTTTAAATCTTTTCTTTGAAATAACAAAATAGATTCCAAATTATTTTTTACCATGTTACTGAAAAAAAAGGCTTGTAAGTAATGAAACGAATTTGTCGTTCAATAATTTACACAATTTTGTGAAATTCTTTAATACCAAAATAACGCTCCAGATTTTAGATTTTTTAGTATGCAAGTATTAGAAGTTTAGATCACACGATTTGTGTATACACAAAAATCTGTGTATTGTTGTTATAAAAATACACAATGCCATGTGAACCACAATTCGAAAGACACCAAATGATAAACAAATTGTGTTTGTATGTCATTTGTTGTCATCCTATTTGTCTTTCAGATTGTTTTGTGCATTTACATGACCAAAATACACAAATTTTGGTGTTTACACAAATCCTGTGATACAAGCTTTAGACACTCTTCCATAGAAAAAAGGCAAAAATATAAAAAGACATACATAGTTTAGGAAAACAAAACGATTTTTTACCTTGGCCCATTGAAATACTTGCAACTGAAAAAAACTCAACGGATTTTAAAGATTGTAGTCTTTAAATCTTCCCCTTGAAATTACAAAATAGATTCTAAATCATTTTTTAACTTATTACTGAAAATAAGCCTTTAAACGATGAAACGAATTCGTCGTTCAATAATGTGAAATTCTTAAATAACAAAATAACACCACGGATTACAGATGTTAAAGTCTAAAAATGTTCTTATTAAAGATAACTTACTATTTTTAGTAAAAACTTTTCAAAAAATTGAGAAAATACATTAAAAGACAAGAAAACTCACCAGTTTTGTTTTTTTAAATAAAGAGTAATGTGCATTGGTCGCTTCGTAGTTCTTTAACTTAAACCCGCAATTTTTACCATAAATTTTTTTCAATTTCAGAAGGCACCAGCCCTACAGGTCTTCATCTGAAGATGTTCTTTTGATACACAGATCTGTGGTTGCCCAAAACTGCAGAGATTATAGTTTCGAGATAGAATTTCTTTAAGAGCCCTCAAGAAATCGACGACTGTTTTAGTCTTTAGAACTTGCAAACATGTATTTTGTGAGTCTATTTTTATAAGTCTATTTCTAATGACTTCTTCCAACAAACATCAAAAAGCAAATCAGTTCAATTAAAAAATCATTTGTATATTTCTTTTACAAAAGTAACACTCCATTTTACTTAGAAACGAGTAAGTAGTTACATATTGTACGTCTTGTCATGCTATCACGAATATGCCAACTACTGCTAACAGTTCGCGTGCAATGATAACAAAAACATCAGCAACAACAACACAATCAATTTTATATAAAAAAAAAAACTAAAATGCATAGAAAATCAAC
Source organism: Meliscaeva auricollis (assembly GCA_948107695.1). Taxonomy (NCBI): domain Eukaryota; kingdom Metazoa; phylum Arthropoda; class Insecta; order Diptera; family Syrphidae; genus Meliscaeva; species Meliscaeva auricollis. The sequence continues at coordinate 44,975,063 of OX403619.1, read as the reverse complement.
AGACCACCACCACCGACTTTGAAAAAGGTGTAATTGCGTGTCTAGATAGATTTGCTTTGATTAGTGGAAAAAGTTCAATGAAATTAAGTTTTTCTTTTTTATGCAAGGAATGAAGACTTTTTAATTTTACAAAAGTTACTTTTACAATAAACAAAGCTATCAACACAAAATGAAAAGGTATATAACTGTCATTTATGTTTGAGACATTCATAAATAGTTTAAGGAACGGAAAATAGATTTCCTTGTAACCGGTTTATTGATAATAATTATTATGCAAGTGACAGCTTGATTGAATGGGAACTAATCCAGACGTAATTTTGCATTTTGTTAACATATAGCAAAACTATGATTAAATGACATAAAGAACAAGAAAATGGTAGGCCTTGTAGACCACAATTATAACTAAATAATATTTATTTATAAGCGTTTTGTTTGGAAACTTGTTTCTACAGAAAGCCTATCCATGGTCGAAAGTAGAGCCTATTGGATGGAGTAATGTTCCTACCAAGGTAATCCCGACCGAATAAGCGGTAGCGGAAGGATTTTCTTGAAACTGTAGCATTACAAAACAGAGCACAGGATTCAAAGGAACAGTTAGTCCGACCCCTTATCCTTGGGGTCACTCATATACCTGGCCTTCCAGCTTGAGGGCTCCTACCGCCATAGGAGTAAATGATATAGTATTTAGGAACTAACTACAAGCCTTGGATACGGATGATCTAAATCTTGACGAACTTTTTAACGGAAACTTAGACAGCGAATTTTGAATCTGCACTGGAAAAGAGGCACCTGACCATCTGTTACCCAGGCGTGGCAGAATTCCAGAATTCCAAGGTTTCAGATGACACTTTTTTTTAGAGAACTTCGGACTCATTTGGCCATATCTTCGTTCTTACGATAAATAAAAAAATCTAATGGCTAAACGAGCATCTATAGAGACAAAGCGATTGCCGTACTTTTTTCCAAAAATAGGTTAATTTTTTACGGTGGTGGAGAAAAGTCTAAAGATTGACAGTGAAATTTTCTGCAAAGTTCAGGATCATAATTAGTGATATTGCGATAGAAATTGGGCAATTATTTAGTATCTTGCATGTCCGAATGAACCACTTGGTATGATGCCACAGCGAAGATTAAAAATTTTAAAAGAGGTTCAACGTCGGCAAACTTTTATTACAAGAAACTTCCAGAACATTGGTCGACCGCTTCTCTCTAGGTTCCTCGAAAAACCCGACAGCAGCACTAAGAGTAGACCAACAGTGAAATCACTGCTGGGGGGGGCCAGCACGTAACTGAAACAATCGAGTTGAGTAGATACAATCGAGCATTGGTAGCATCTAATTTGATTCAATCGAGTGTTTTTCATGCAAAAAAGTCGATTGATCCAAGTTAGATGCTGCCAATGCTCGATTGTACTGACTCAACTCGATTGTTTTAAGTTACGTGCTAGACCCCCAGGTTTTCAGTTCTGGCAGCTTAATGTAGTCAAGGACGAGGCCTAATAGTCAATACTGCAGATTATGATCACAGCTAGTGCGAGAGCAGCCTGTGAGGTCTATGTGATGCAAAAACAAAAAGAAAACAGCATCGATTTGTAAGAAGAAAGAGCACGAAAAACAAGCGGTAGAGGCTATTGAGCGTTACGCTACGCCAGAGCTAATGCTCGGATATTCTATATTAAAGGGTCTAACGATCTCCCTAAGGATCGATAGACCAGTCTAGAACAGAAGCCTGCCGTGATGAGAATGGGAATGTGATGAAAAAAATACCTTTTCTCGCCTGCTTATGCAGTATGGCAATGAAGGAATCTGCACATCACTGACATTGTTTGACTGTTACCGATATAAAAACAAGATTCTGCCTGCTATAACTATAAACTGTCATCGAGAAAAAAAAGCCCAACATCATTAACTGATACAAAACGTCACGGTTTGTTTTTGGACTTTTTTTTTAACATGGATCCAATATTACATCAAAAAACAACATTAGTCCAGAGATCAAATGAAGAATCAATTCTACCAACTACTGTTTCTTCAGGTTTAAAAGACATTGAACTAGTAACTAAGGAAACCCTGTGTAAGGCCCTCGTCATCCCAATACTGCTGTATGAGGCAAAGGCAAGATCGGATGAAGACCACCTGGGTTTCTTGTAGAGGAAGATTCTTTGAGTCATATTTGGCCAATGTGTGCATCGGTGGAAGGAGTGGGGGAAAAGATACAACAACAAACTCTAAAGGCTTTACAGCGATATGGACCTGGTCAAAAATCTAAAAAATAGCTACAGCTACTGAGAAAGCTAAGAAACGCAGACCGTATCGAAATCGACCCACCGCACCGGCCTGTCACTACAAACCGAATACGGACCGAACCGAACCGAATACGTGTGAAACAAGGCTAACTCGAGTTACCTTGCTAGAGACCGTGATGACTGGACATATTATTTGTTGGTTAAGCCCATGATCCACCCCGAATTCTAAGCAACATCTGAAAAAAGGATGAAGTTTACACATCGACGATAAGGAATATTGCATATTTTCAATAAAGAAATTAAAATTAACGTCACGTTTAAATTCACAATAAAAATGTCTGTTTTCCATTTTCCCTCACTCTAGAAAAATGAAAATTACCACTAGTTTTTTTTATTCTACTGGAATACAAAATATATAAAATTGCAAAATAGTTGAACTGTAAGACGAGAATAATGAATAGGTTACAGTAAAATTCCTACACGCAATTTTCAAAATATTGTGTGCTTCTAACCTACCGTTAGCAATCTGATACCAACCATTTTTTCTTCCAGGAAATTTCTTTTCATCACCCACATGCCACTCTATATTTCTGGTTTGATACAAAACAACAACAACAACTTGTTAAACTTCGTCCTATGCATACATTTCGATTTTATCATTTCCAGCGGATGTAGTTTTTTCTTTATATTCTATTGAACATTTGAATTGAAAAGGATATACTCGTATGTATTTTTCTATGATATTTCTATGAGTGGGTGAGTAATTTAATACTTTGCATGCGTTAACTGACAACAACTGAAGTTTGAAAAAAAAAATACAAAATAACACTGTGATTTCTGATAAAAATGCATGAAAAGAATTTTGTGGAAATTAGTGATTTATTAGAAATTTGAGATTTAAAAATTTAACAAATCCAGTTGAAATTTAATGAAAAACAATTCAGAGTGGGAGCTGTGTACTTTTATGATTTTTATGATTTTCAATTCAATAGAAGTGTGTTTTATGTGAAATGTGCAGGCATTTGGCAGCAATATTTTTTTTTTTGCTTTGGTCTCTAGGCCCTATTCATTCGTGGTGATCCCTAAGAGAAGCATAGGGCATAGACTAGGCTTTCGAGAAATATGCATACGTTATCTCCAACTCTTCACAATAGATGTGCAGTTTTCTCGTGGAAACGTTATGCTCTTCCAGTGTTACAAAATCTCCTATATGTCTGTTTGAGGGCGCTCTCCATCGTCGCTAGACTTGCAGTGCAGTAGTTGCATTTTCGGGGGGTGTGTCCAATTCCCTTTCACTAAGACATACCAGAAAAGCCTTGAGATGTTTTTGCCAGCGGTGGTGACTTTTCACGTGCCACAGCTACGTATTCTTCATTCGAGTGAAACAGTTGTAGTTTGATCTTCAAGCAAACAGAATTATTCCACCGTATTTTGGAAAGCGTTTCAAAGCCGTTGATACTTTCTTCAGTTCCACTTTCTTCATTAGAAACACCATTGTTTTCATTTGATGGATGTCCATGATTTTTAAGGAGAGTAAACATACGTATATTGCCCGCGAAGCCTAGATATTTTAGATAGGATGTCAGATTTGATTGAATTCTTCCGTTTCCGTTCATCAGGGCTACGGAGCACATCGTTTATACTATCAAAAATAGTACTGGTGGCGGTATGCAGCCCTATCTGACTCCACATTGGATTTCAAACTCATCTGACAACCTTTTTTATGTAGAACATGACATTTGCACCCATAATACGATGCTTCAATGGATAAGATGCTTATCTGGAATGCTTCTTCTGTGTTAGGTTAGCCAAATAAATTATCGAAGGTGCTGATCGACATTCGGCTCTTTGCTCAAAAATCATTCGAAAGGACTTAATGCGTTCAGTATTGGAGGATCTAGCGCAAGAGCAGTTTTCACACTGCATCAGATTACTTTTTCCACTTATTTGGGAAGCACTCGGGGTTACACGCTCTTTTTTAAGTGGATGCAGAAACTCGTTCACCTTGTTGTCCTTAACCAAACCATTTTAATTACGGAAGATTTTTTCTCTGCTGGGAATACGCATCGTAAGCGTATTCGGAAAGTAACTTCAGTAACAGCTCATCTTGTATTGGTTGTGCTTCACTGGTGAATCCAGAATTTAAAACCGGAGTTTAGTGTTTCTTCCACCTTCTGAGCTGGTCCTCGTCCCAATGCAGCGGCGAACCGTCTAAGTCTTTCACCAGGTTCACCGCAAATTCTGCACAGCTGTTTGTTTTCAGTCCTTGAAAACAGTATTCCCTACTGTTGGCTGTTGGCTGTTTGAAGATCTTTTTAGTTTGTCTCTATTAATCCTGGTCGTTCAAGTGATTTTTAAGGATCTCCAAGTTGCAGTTGTGTGTAACAAGAAATAATCGTCCAACATGGCATGATAAGGAATAAAAGTATAACAGAGTGATCAAGAAAATACAGTTCAATCGGAGAAGTTCTGAAGCTTCAAATAATCGAAATTCTTCAGTAGGTGCTTTGAGTTATTTTGATCTTGCAAGACTTCAGGCAAAGATCTTCACCAAAACTTCAGTTGCCTTAAATGTCGTTTCTAATTCAAAACTATGTCTATCGTATTTGAGAATTCTTTCGTAAGTTCGTGACTATGCATTTTAGCAAATCACCTGGTATGAATGAAGACACCGGAAACCGAGGCTTTTCTGAAACTGAAGATGCCGATTTCTTTTCATAGCACCCTAACATTATACAAACCAAACTGTGCACATGAAGTATAAATTGACATTGTGGCAATCCTATTACAGTAAGAAGAAGTTGCAGACAACTTTGCCAAGTCCCAATAAGGGAAAGTTCTACTCATATGAACTCGAAATTAGGGCAATTTTGAACAATATAAGCAGCCTCAGGGTGTATGTACTAAGTAGTTCCAAAAACACTTGAAAGAAAAAAGAAGACATACATCTACTTAACCCTAAGCGTATATTCACAAATGGCTAGTATTTTTGTTGGATTTCACAGAAATCTAATATCTTAAAAAATGTCCGAAGGGTATGTTCCCGAAATTCTAACTTGTTAAAATTAAATTGGAAGAATGTAGTAGATTCTCGTTCATTTGTTGGTTTGTTCTTTTTTGGCTACTTTAACTTAACAAGACATAGATATCTATACTGAGTTTCCTTAGCTGCAAGTGCACCTACACAAATTGTTGTAAAGGTTACCAAGATAACACAACTCTTTGAAATGCACAATTCTATCATGAAAAATTCATTTTTAACAATCTATTTCGGATGAAAAGAATAAATACAAACAAAAATTGGCAAGATTTCAAACTAATGCTTTGGCATTTCTTTCTTTGATTTTTTTTTTTTTTTACTTTAAAGTGAGAAAGGAAATGGAAGAATTCAGAGAATTTATTTTTTCATCTTGTATTAAATTGTTTTGATACTCGTACCTAGACATTTTGTGTGTCTCTAAATTAGTGGAAATCAAACTTTGATTGAAATAAATATTTTCCTTTCATTTAAGGAGCTAAAAATAAACAATATTTTTCAATGGCAAAGGAATTTCTTTAAAGAGAAACATTTAAAGGAAATCGAGTTACAAGTTTACACACTTGAGTTTAACCAGAAAAAAACTTGTGTTCAAAATATTCGACTGCATAGTCGAATACACACACTTTTTACGCATCAAATAAAGTAATAATTTAAAGGCAATGCTCACTAAAGCCAATTTTTACACAAACCATATAATTCACATCCACTCTTGCTAACTACAAGCACGCAGGAAATGGTTGAGATAAGAGCGTCAATCATTAGGGTTTGGTTCTTCGGGAGAAAGACAATGCTCGTAAAGGTCGATTTTTAAATAAACCATATAATTCACATCCACTCCTGCTAACTACAAGCACACAGGAAATGGTTGAGATAAGAGCGTCAATCATTAGGGTTTGGTTCTTCGGGAGAGCTCGTAAAGGTCAGTCACTAGGGTTTGGTTCTTCGGGAGGAGGACAATGCTCATAAATGCCAATTTTTACACAAACCATATAATTCACATCCACTCCTGCTAACTACGAGCACACATGAAATGGTTGGGATGAAAAAGTCAGTCAATAGGGTTTGGTTCTTCGGGAGAAGGACAATGCTCATAAAGGCCATTCCAGCTACCTAAAAGCACACAGGAAATGAATGGCAGCAAACGAGAAAGAGGGAAGAATCGTTTTCTCTAGGGCACTACTTCTGGGATCTAGGTGGCACCAAATGCACACCAGTGCGTAACTTCAGGAGGCTAGGTAGGGACAGAGCTGAAGCTGGCTCTATAATATATGCAGGTAGAAATGGCGACTGCAAGAGCACCTGCTCAGAAAACTTAGCGCTACTATTGTTTGTTGAATGGTTAAGTGTAGTTCTGGTCAAGAAGGATAAAAAAGTGCTCACTGTTCAGTAGGATTGTAAAAGACTGTTGGTCAATAGCTTACCTCGGTCAGGGGTGGGTTTTGGTAACGAAATAGTATTTTTAGTGGTATTAAGGATGTTATAAATTTTAACAATCGCCTAATAAAGTAGTCATCCGCCTAAAGTCGTAGCAAGCAGGCGGCTGCTTTCTTAGGTAACGGCTCCAATACAGATTACGTAAGGATTTAAGAAAAGTTCGTTTAAGAGAAGACTCGATGTGAAAATCTTTTTCCTCAAAAGATTGCAGAGAAAAAAATAGACTAAGGTGACGTGGGTGCGGACCTCAACGAACATGACTTGCGTAACTGGACTGGCTGGATAGGCTTATTGGTTGAGACAAAAATTCATAACGGATGGTGCTGATTGCCTTAGGAGAAATATTTTTAGACTGAAGTTTGGTCCAGTTTGGATCCATGGAACCAGAAAATCTACCTACAAACTGTACAGCGACATGGACCTTGTCAAAAAGATGGAAATAGAACAACTGAAATGGCTGGGTCACATGGAGCATATAGACACTAACGTAAATAATAGCCCGACGAGTTTTGGGCCCCATGCTAAAAAACTACAATTGGGTCTTCCCAAAATGATTCCGGAAAATTCCTACTCTATTTCTAGTCATCAATGATGAAATTATTCAGAAATTTTGCCACTTTTCGAAAACGGGAGAAGATTTGCCTCATGTAGTCGTCTTTTGAGACCTCAAAAAAATGGAAAGACTCATGACAAATGTTTTAGTGTCAGAAAACTGCCTTGCAAGTAAAAAAATGTCTTAGAAGACTTCTCTTGGATTCGAAGATGAAGTAGTGTTTCGCATTTTGTTCTCAGAAGTGAGATATCAATCCATGCTGCAGATGCCTTTTGGGACTCATAACAAAAATTGATTCTTACTCCCTCACTTGGGAATGCTATTAATTTCAATTTTTATAAAAATTAAATTCTATCATCTCTCGAGAATGTGACAATACTCAAGAATAGGTACAAAAATATCCTACCAATCAAAGGAATAATCCGCACAGACGAAATACAACTTTTAAGAATAAAATCCAATTAGTTTCTTTTCGTTGAAGAAATCGAATATAGCCTCTAAAGTCTAAAACCCTGAGTTTTCGTTTTCAATAGTTTTTTTTTTTTTTTTTTTTTAACTTTTATTTTTGTAAAGAATCAAACGACAACAAAAAAAAATAAAACAGGATTGACTCCATGTTAAATCCTTGAGGGATATTTTTTTTTTCGTTTTTCTTTTTTTTCCAAATAGATTTTTCTATGTCTACTAGGTACGTATATTCCATCCATACCTCCTTAAGCTATCCAGATTGCTATGAAACTACTCTTGAGCATCCGGGAATTGAAGAAAAAGATTGAATCTATGGATTAGTGAAGGAAGAGAGGAACGAGGAGTAAGAGTTGGAGGACAGGCAGGAATCATTTCATTCCTCTTACTACATAAAGATCCACAGGCAGAAGTGGGGTGAATGTAATTGAAATTAAAGATGTACGAGTTTCGATGTCGGCCAAGTAGTAGGAACGTATGTTGGTATATTATATAGTCTTGGATGGTGTGGGTGATTCGAAAGCTTTTGACAGATTAATGGTGAGCAAGAATAAAGATTTGAAAGGTGAATGACTTTAGCAGTAATTTTTTTTTTTTTTTTTTCTAGAAGATTCTGAATTATTGAAGCCAATTGGTGAATAGAAAATTGTAAGATTCAATCTTGTTCAGTTGAGAAAATTGGATTAGTTAAAAGCTATTCATAAGGAACAATGTCTATTTTTTTGTTATCAATTCTATTTATTATAGAAAAGTTGAGGTCAAAGTTTGAAGGAGATGCTCTTATTGAATAAGAAGAAAGTATACTCACAATTCGTAAAATGCAATCTGGGAAAACGGACTATATTGAATTATTCACAAAGAGAGAGAAAGAGTAATACATCTCTGCGGTGTAGTTTGTATTCAAAATGAAATATTGGCAAATAGAAAATTGAATATTTCCACAGCCTCTTTGGTAAAGTAATGAAAATTATTTATGTAAAATTCCGATGGTTTCTATATCTTCATTGGAATTTGGTTATTCTATTCAAAAGTGGACTGGGCTACTAACCATATTGACCAGCAGTAGATATTTTTCTTTAAGAACAGTCATATAAGCTATATTTATTGGCAACGTGATTTAGTTGAAATTGCGTTCAAAAAGTTTGAATTCATTCAAGTTTAGGTATTTGAAAATGGTTGAAACAATTTTGCTTTCAGGTTTCTTTCCAATACCAAGAGTGAGAGATCCTTCTGGCTTCCTTCCTATCCAATTACTAAAAGGACAAATTATAACTGTCAAACAAAAAACATGCTCAAATGACTTTTTCGTTTGCTGGATAATTTTCTTATAATTTATAATTTATGATTACTAACCGTAAAATGCACATGAACAAAATGATAGAACAAATCGTTTGCGTCAAACGAGTTTTCGTTAGCTGGACAATAATGTATCGATTTCAACTTCGTTTGCAGCAAACTTTTAAGTTCGTTTGGGTAAAACACTTTATGCAAACGATTTAATAAACAAAAATCGAGGCCTATAAAGGTGATCGACTTATCAAAGCAAGTGTGTTACTATTGCTCCACGAACTAAAAAACTTTAATGTAGCATTGAATGCATATAAAAACCACAAACATAGAGTTAAATATTCTCTCATCAAGACACATTGATTGTAGTGATTTTGTCGTAGATAGATGACGCTTTCAAAAATGTTGTCCCACCCATATTCTGGAAAAAACTTAAACTGAATTATATAAAATTAATGCTATCACACGTATAGTTATGCTTCAAATTAGCAATTTTCAATAAATTTAGTTATAAATGATTGTGACTAGATAAATTATGGAACGCTATGCAATATGCTATCCTATATGCGCGCTTATTTTAGTTTTCGTTTTTGCTACAAATTTTCCCATAACTAATTTTGTCTCAATGACTTTTAGCAATTTCATAATGTCTGTCGTGAATTTGTCGTAAATTTGTCGTGAAAAACAAATGGTGGAATTCAATGGAGTCTGACATCCCAAATAAAACATCTAGACTACGCGGACGACGTATGCTTACTCACTCATAGGATCATGGATCTCCATCAAATGACAACAAGGGTGGAGGGAGAAGCAGAAATCGTGGGGCTGAAAATTAACACGGCAAAAACAAAAATGATCAGCCTCGGAAGTAACTCATCCGTTCAAGTCAATATTTCTGGACAACCGGTAGAGAAAGTAGAAGACTTTAAATATCTTGGGAGTTTTGTCTCTACCAAAGGCGGAACCGAACAAGATGTCGACAGCCGTATCAAAAAAGCAAAGGCTGCTTTCGGAATGCTGTCCAAAATATGGAGAAACAACGCTATAAGCTTAAAGACCAAACTGAGACTGTTCCGCTCCAATGTTGAATCCGTTCTTCTGTATGGCTGCAGCCCTTGGAAAATCTGAACAACTGTCACTTAAGGATTTTTAGACCCAACCGTATTTCTAATGAAGAACTACATAGAAGAACGGGTCAAGAATCCATTGACAGTACTATTTGCAGACGTAAGTGGCAGTGGATTGGCCATACGCTTCGAAAAGGCAACAATTGCATTGCTGGCCAAGCGATGCAATGGAACGCACTCACACAGGCAGGTAGAGGGTCGGGTCGGCCTAGAAGCACATGGCGCAGGACAGTCGAAAGTGAATCTGCAGAGCTGGGGAAGAGTTGGAGAGAACTTTGTTATTTTTCACGATTTCGCGTAGGAGTAGTGTAGGCCCTATGTCCCTTAAGGGGATCACAACAATAAATAATAAAAAGCGAAGACAAATATACTAAGTCATCCACTCCCTTGGTAATTGATTCAAATTAATAATGAGTAAATATAACGAAAGAAACTTTTAAAATAATAACTTACCAAAGTCTTGAAATGATGATTATTATTGATATCAAAATGTAGATGCTTTTTTCTTCACCATAAAAGGTTGACACACTTTAAAACACTCACAATGGTAAATGACACTTCTTACAACTTTTGTACATAACTAAAAACTTGATTTTAAGCATGATGCTTTTATACTTAAAAGAGGAAAATATTAAAAAAAAATTTCCAACAAAAAATAAACACATTTAAGAACTTTTTTTCAATAAAAATAAATTAATTTTCTATGATCAGAAATAAATTTCACTTTATGACAGAGAAAACTTTAATTTAAGAAGAAAAACACTGATTTTACACTTTTTTTCTAAACAAAATAAGTAATTTCAAATTTGAATCAAACGACATTTACCGGCTAATTTAAACGAAGCACACGACCGACACTCGACGACACACACAATGCAACGGCGAACTAAAAAAAAAAATTACACCGAACTTTATTTAATTTATTGAAAATTGCACTTTTTTCTCAAGACAAATTACATTTTCTTTTTGAAAATTTATATGCACACATTAAATAACAAATATTTCACAATTTTATGGCAGAATTATTAGAAATTCAATGAGAAAATTTAATTTTTTTAAACACGATCGCAGAGCAAAACTCGAACACGAACAAGAAAAATTCACTTTATCCACAGACTAGACTAGATGCGAGCGAGAAGAGTTCATGAATCATGAGTCTCATCAACGATGATGGTGGTTTTTGTAGTTGTAGATGTGAAATACAAAATGGCGGCTTACTGGGAATATTTACTAAAAGGTTAAATGTATGCGCGATGAACTTTCTTTTTCTGCTTACAAGTTTTCTGCTGCATGAGAGTGTGGTAGAAATGTGATGAATTCACTGGTGAATCGGTAAATTATTAGGAGTAAAATTCGGTAACAGGGTGGTCCTGTTTTATTGTTTATAATTTTGTGTGTTACTGTTTGCTTTAATTATGGTTTTCATATAAAACATTGTAGCTAACGCTGATCAATATGAGGTATTTTGTATTATAATAATCTTTTGTATTACAATAATATTTTATATAAGAAATTAAAAACCAATTTTTTTTGTTATTTTTGTTTTGCTGTTCAGTCGTTTTCAAAATTGTTTCGTGTGAATCAAATGGAAGTTAATTTTAAGGAGGTTTTTAATTTACTTTTGTAACCATTTGCTTTATAAAAATTTATTTTGCTAATTACTTTTATCCGTCTGGAGCAAAGAAGACAGAAGGCTTGTCCAAACCAATGTGTCGCACTGCCGTCCGACAAGGCGACTCGACAGCGCCAAACTTTGGTAAGGCCTAAAGTTTAAAAAAACCCGCAACGTGGAAAAAAACGTGTAAAGTTGCAAAAAAAAAGTGTGAAAATTAAAGGAAAACATTGAAAAATTGTGGAATAACTAAGAGACAATCGTGTGAGTTCTCAAATGCACGGAGTATTGAGGAAAAAAGCGTGGAAATTCGTAAAAAAGGGCTTTGTATCAAAGTCCTTTCAGCAGTTCTGCGCGCTTTTTTCCACGGTATTCGGCCAGTTTAAGACGATAGTCTGCAGTATTTTACGCCACTTTACAAGATTTTCTCAGTAAGGTGTTTTGTTTTCCTCCAGTGTTTTATGCTTTTTTAACAAGGTACCTATGGCTTAGTAGCTCTTTTCTCATGACTTCCCATGCTTTTCTACGCTGTGTATAGCAATCTTTCACCAGTATTCCTTGCTTTTTCCGCGGTTTTCTTCTCTTTCGTCAACAGTATTCTGCGGTGTTACGCATTTTGCAAAGTGACCGCACTATGTTAGTTTCGTTTTAGCATGTAAGTAGGGTAGGTCACGAAATATTTTTAACAAAAGAATTCTAAAAACAAATGTGTTTTATTTTATCACTACGGAAGATACAGTTTTACATAACTATGGTCTAATTTATGCACACTCTATTTATTTTAGAGGAGGTTAATGCCTCCTGGGAAATTTATGAAAACTCAAATTTAATTTAATAAATTTGTTTTTTTTTAATGGTGACTTTAAATTTAATGGAGAATGAATAAGACTATGATAAGACTACAAACATAAACATTTATTAAGCTAAAAAACACTCTCCATCCGAGTTCTTTTGGTTTGTAGTGTAAGTCACATTTAAGTTTTATTGCATAAATCATTATTTTACAACATTTTAACTGTGTATTTTTAAAACAGAGGGTAAACTTGAGAATCTATTACATAACTAAAATAAAAAAACTGTTTAAACATGGGTATTCAGAACTCGTGTCAATTCTAGAGTAGGTACGTCACGTATGATATCGTAGACAAAGCAATTAAAGCTGTCAACTTCATGTTTTTTTTATAATCTAACAAATTTAAAAACTTTTTGTTAAGCTAAACTTTTTCCCAACCGTGTGTCGTCCGTCGCTTCGTATAAACCATAATGATAACCGAAATGTAATTTTGCATGCATACACAATCCAAACGACAAAGTTAATAGTAAATGTAGTTAAAATGTTTCCAAAATAAACACAACTTTCAACTCATTACAAATGTTGTAACTATTAAAAAAAAAAAAAAAACTAATTCAACATTGAGATTATGGAAAATTTTACTCACTTTAATTTAGAGCTGAATAAAGGCTCTGTCATTTGAAATGTTTTTTTTTCTTTTTTCTAATTTTTTAATGAGCTTAGAATGATCATATGTTCAACACAAAAAAGTTTAATTAATTCTTCTTTTGTCAAAATATTTAAACTTTTTAAATTTTATAGCCAAATGTACCTACCTATCACTATTTATTCAAGGTTGGAGTAATTTACGAGTATCTAACCGAAATGCATAGAAGAGTGAAAATTAATAAAAGTCCCTGACGCACACCAGTCAGACCAGTCTTCAAATTAAACCCTGATGGTGTATACGCAGCAATGGAAGACAACATAACACAACTTCCTCTAGAACAAAACTAAAGAAACTAATGCATCCCCTGCCCTATAGTTTATCAGTTCAAATAGTGTGCCGATAGAATCTTTTTTTAAATTCTCGGGTCTTTTAATAGTTTTCTTGGTGCGATTGACCACATTCGGAGTTAAATCAAGATTTTCTTCATGAAGGTTCTAAGACTTCTTCTGCAGGACACTTGCTGACGACCTGGAACTTCTTCCAAGCACTTCTTTGGTCAATTTTGTCAGTAATCGAACTATTCGAAAGTTCCAGAAATAGTTTGTGGCAATTTTTTCAGATTATGGTTTTTCATAATTTAATTCCTTCTTTTGGTTTCTCTTCGCCTAAATGCTTGGTTGGATATACGGATGCTAAAATTTATCATCAAATGAGTCCGAGTTGACATTAGCTGACCTGAAGATTCTGTGGCAAGTTTGAACATTAGTAGACCGCTTAGAAACTTACTTAATATCGAAACGAGGAATCCTGTACTATTTACCATCATGTTCTTCACTCCCAGGGTTGGCTAAACTTCGTTCTTGAAGAAATTCTTTCGCAGGTGCAACAGCACTTAGGTATAAAGCTCAAATGCTACTTCTTCTCCACGCAAACCTCCTTGCCATTCCGAACAACTAACACCGAATTTCGGTTCTCTCGATTGACAGCTGTTTTTTACCTGAACTCCTATATTTCGAAGTGCAATTCGATGCAGAATCAGTTTGTGCTTCTCCGTTGCCAAGAACCAATCTATAGTAGTGCTTTTACGAAAAAATGATTATTTTATAATTCTTCCAGGAAGCAGACTACTCAGTACTAAGCGTACTAGCAAGAAGCTTCACTATCTGGTAATTTTTTGGTTTAAATTTTTTTTTTCGTCTGAGACCCACTTCTTCAAAGTGTTGCACCGATAGGGCAAGGCTTCTCTTTGACTTTCACTTTGCTCGGCCGATTCTGACCGATAATTCTGTGGTTGCCTTTCTTCCAGGATTGCTACAGACAGAAGACGTCAACCGGAGACAGCTCACGATTTGTTCTCTAGTCTTTCGCTAGAGACAGGACCGTTGTTTCCCTTCTTCTAAGCGTGCCACAGAGAGAAGCCGTAGCCGGATATAGCTCATTCTTTGATTGTTCCGAGCACAGAAAGTAGACCACCTTTCGCTTCTACTTGCTTCTTTTCGCGATCCACTTCTTCTGAGTGTATGATGGTGATGGATAGTGCCGCTCTCTCCTGAGACCCGCTCCACTACTATAGTCGGGAAGGCGACCGCGCGGATTAAGGTAAGAGATTTAATTGGTGTCAAATGAAAGATAAGTTGGTACTTCAAATAAAAACATGGGGTTGCATCAACGTGGCAACCCTGTTTGAACGAAAAAAACGCTACATCACTTAATGCAGCATAACTTTTTAGTTTATCATAAAACGAAAATATTAATATTTCCAAACAAAAGTCAAAAATATGGAAAAAAATTAAAAAATAAAGTTACGACTGTTAAGCTTAGAATGTGGTAACCTTGTGGAACTGAAAAACACACTCAAATAATTCTTATATAAACAAAATAGTACACATTTTAGTGAATTTCATTTTAGACAAAATTCTCTTTCTTCTCTTCTCTCTTAAAAAAATGTCGGGTGTCAACTCCAAAATGGATATAAGTATGTGGTAACCCTATTTGAATGCAAAACAAACTCTAAAAACACAACCGCATCAAAACATCTGGTTCTTCCTAGAGTCAAGCCCACTTGTTTTTACGTAGGTATTCTAAGTTTCTGTTTTTTGTTGGCGGGAAGTTGCCAAAACAATAGAACCCCGTTTAATCAAGTCTATGTTATGTGATATCAGAAAGAGCGGGTTTCCTATCGTGCCTGACTTGTAAGGACGGCCAAGACAACATTAAGAAGCATTGAATCTTCAGTGCCACTCAGATGGCAGTGTCTGAATCCGATCGATTACCATGTTTGAATTTTTGGCTATCCAGTGGCAACAAGCTGTTGTCCATTTTCCAACTAATAAGTAAAACTTATTGATGAAGAAAGATGTCTTCAGATTTGACTAAGGTTGATTGCTTCACCAAGTACCGCATTATCCTCTACCAAACTATGCCTCCTATTAAATTTGTTGTTTGGTTTGATTTTTCAAAAAAAAAAATAAATATATTTTGATTCCATTTCGCGGTTAACCAGATTTTATAACCTCCATTCGTTACGCATTTTGAAAATTCTCCAAGGATGAAATAACTAAAAAAATATATATATAAAAAAAGCTCTTAACTGAAGACCTCTTCTAAGTGTGAAATAAAATTTATTATTTATTAGATTTAGGATATATATTGGGTGGAGGTTTTTTTTTATCAGTAGGTAGGTTAAGTTAAATAGCAAAGGCACCAAAGTATCTTCTGGGCACCAATATAAATACAATAAAAAAGTCATGGCTTGAAAATGGTACTGTTTCTATTTTTTTATATAAACTCCATGGTCCATTGACTCCTACACCACATAAACTGACTTCCTTTGCTTAACACTATAGCTTTTCTCTTTCTCTCTCTTACTTACTCTCTCCAAAAACACAATGGATACCAAAGTTAAGTGAAGCGTGAACTAAATCCTAAAGAAATCCAATGAACAAAAAAATAAAAGGACAAACAAAAACAACAACAAAAAAAATGTCAACTTACGATACTTTTAGTTTTATACAAACAGACAGACACACACAGACACACAGAGAAACAGACATTATAGAAAGCCAGATACCTATGATATATCCTTCCCACATGTGCTGTACGGGTACGCTATAATACAGCTCATGGAACAATTTATTTAACCTGCAAAGCATCCTTTCCTTTTATTTGGGTTTCCTTCTTCTTCTTTTTTTCTCTTCTTCCAACGAACGCCCAAGACTTTTGTATACTTTTATATCATAGTGGAACGGAACGAATTAAGGTTGAAAACCTATACGACAGGGTTTGTACACAATATATCGAGAGGAAGGTTAAAGGAACTGTTGAAAGAACTAAAAATATACGTACAACAACATAAAATTACGTCTGTGATAGGAACCTAGCACCTAACCCACTTCGGGTTGAAGCCTTCCGGACTGTCGTCATTGTCAACACTCACCAATATTATTTGTACCTTGGCTCTTTCGTCGTTCCGTATCCGTATGTGTGTGCCTTGTTCGAAAATTTTCCACTTGTACGGTTTCGTCAAAGCCAATCCACTTGGAATAAATGGAAAATGTCACTACCTTTCAGTATGCTGCTTCCAAACCCCTTATTGTGTGAATGTGTGATAATAAGAAGAATGTATCCCTTCCCAAAAAGCCTTCATCCATTTCTACTTAAAAATAAATTCACGTAGAATATAGATTGGGAATAAAAGACAACAAAATGTAGTTAAAAAGGTCTAGAAGACTAATCAAATAATTAGCAGAAGCTCCTCCTGTTTCGTATGTACGAGTTTGCTGATGTAACCAATTTTTTCTCCATTCTATTTCCGATGACCAAAACGACTGTTGACCTTTGGAATGTTTATTAAAATCTATTCTAAAAAAAATACCAATAGCGCTTGGGAACTTTTTTCAAACTCATAATGGTGTTATTAATAGTAGGTAGGGGAGTAGTAGGTACCTATAAGTGCTTTTCTACACACAACCGACAACAACAACAAAAAAACGGAAAGAAAGAAAATTCCTTGTGCAAACCTAATTTTATCCCCACTCATTAGCTCGGTGGCATTTAGCTGGCTTGCCAGGGTATATCGCTTTCAATTAGTTGTGTTGCCTGTATAATTTTCTAAGCAATCGACAAAACCTCTATCAAGCAGCAACATTGAGGATATTAAAGGCATCCTGTTAAATGCCAGTTTTATGATACCAATAAATGTCTAGTATAGTATAGCCAGCTCAATGACCTATTATCGCCGATTTATAGGTCCTTTGTTTGTGTCGAGTTGTTGTCGAGAGACAGTTTTTTTTTTTTTTTTACTTTTTTGTTTTTATTTTTGTTGTTGTTTTTTTTTTCCTGGTATCGACCATCACCATCACCTGCCGAACAGGTAAAATGCCTATAGACTCTTGACGAGGGTATGTTTTTGCGAGCAGCGAAAGAGCAATAGGGAGGTGTATCGGAATGATTATTATTACAGAGGTGCAAAGAAGAGGGAAATTTAATGAGCGAGTTCTGAGTATCCCTCAAATGGAGTAAGGTTAAGGATTTACTAAATTGTTTTTAGGTTCAAAAACTTTTAAGGACATTTTTGACTGGTCGCAGAACAGTGAATAAAAATTATTAAATACAATTACAGGATGGTCTAGTATCTTTTTACCCCCCTCCCTTCTTACCCAATGAGCATTGATGTGTCGAAGAGCCGAAGGGAGACGACTATTATGAAACTCATAAGAACTTTTCTATAGCGGAACTTGTTTTTGCAGAAGTCAAAATGTCGAATGGAGTAGATTTGCGCCCCCCTTCAAGTGTTTTTCATCCAAACTTTACAATGTCAACGCTTTTGCTCCAAACACGAGAAATAAGTTTAAGACCCAGTCCTCCTGGGATCAATCTAAGACT
Organism: Meliscaeva auricollis; assembly: GCA_948107695.1. Lineage (NCBI taxonomy): Eukaryota > Metazoa > Arthropoda > Insecta > Diptera > Syrphidae > Meliscaeva > Meliscaeva auricollis. The sequence continues at coordinate 44,956,974 of OX403619.1, read as the reverse complement.
AGCAGGGTTGCCGTGGGCCCGGGGGGACCTGCAGCAACCCTAATATATTATAGGCTCGGATTAAACTGGGTATGTACGAAATACCCATGAAGTTTAAGCAATTAAAGAATATGATGAACTTTTTGATATTAAAAAAAAAAACTTTAGGGGCGTCTGGCAAGAACTTTGGCCCACGGCAACCCTGCGAGATCGTGTGATAATAATTTATAGCCTTGCGAAAGAAGGTAAGTTTCAACAATTTTTTCGCATTTTGAACCGGGCCCATGGCAACCCTGTCTGGCTCGGTGTTTTGATCATTACTAGTACCGAATCAACTTTAAATAAAATTTCAGCCTTGTGACTAGAAGGTCAAAGTGGCTGCTGGCTCTCTGACAATTTGTACCTACTGAAACTACTGACCCAACCGTTGATTCTATCGAAAGAATTCTTCGGCTACCTACTAATGTATTGGGAGTGGGAACGCTCTTTCGTTTGGACTGTTTGTTTACTTTATTGTATGAGCAACAGTCTGCAAAGTCCTTCTTTAATTCGTCTAGGAAGTTGGTGTAGAAGAACTAGTTTATCAAAGTCTTAGTTAAAAAATCATTCTAGAAGCGGAACCCTGACCTGTTCCACACCAGTAAAGTTACTTTCGATTACACGAAGTACTTCGGTCTAGTTGGAAAACTCGAAGCAGATGTTCCCACGTAAGAGATTTTGTTACCAGCCGTAAAACAGTAAATTTTATGGGTCTCTAGATTTAACGACTTCTTTCAGCATTTCAAGAATCCGAAGTTCGGTAAGGTTAGATAGGGTGACAATACGGTATCCATTCCATTTGCCTGGAAAGTTTTTAGTGTGAAAGAAGTAACGTGAAAAATAGGTTGTGGGGTTCCTTTCTCAACTTTTTTCAATTCACAATTAATTTGAGGATGTTTCTAAGTGGCTTTTTTGAGACATCATCACTCAGTTCATCGGAAAAATATTCAACGGCACTCCCCGTATTCCCGGTTTTGGCTAGTCTGGGGAATTCATAAAAAAGTGATATGAGACCTCTTCGGCATTGACCCACTTTTAGACACTTTTGCGAGACACTACTGCAATTATGGATGAACACTGAAAACGTAGATTCTCGCCAAGATCAGAAAGTTTTCATCATCATTGATTATTTCTGAAGAATTTTTGCAATGTATTAACTACCGAACTTGATCCTGTCGTGTAGGACTAATTTAGATTTTCAAACTTTGGCCGAAATAGCAAATCAAATCTCTGAAGTCAACCTTAGTTCAGCCTTCGTATCAAAGCCCGACAATATTTCTGCAGATTTCAGAAATAAAAAACTAAAAGCAAATTGAGTAACTTAAAGAAGAAGAAGGTTAGGAATCTAAATATCTGCTACGACCATCGTCGATTTGTCAGAAGTGTTCAAAGAATTTATTGGCTCTCCCGTATATCAAATGAAGAACTTGAAAGAATCTGTAAAGTGTACTCTACGAAGAGTTAAGTAGCAGCGTATTGTGTCATAACTCATAAGTTTCGAAGAGGCAACAATTGCATTGCAAGCCAAGCGATGCAATGGAACCCACTGCTTAGACAGGTAGAGGATTGATTCGGCCAATAAACACATGGCATAGGGCAGGACTGTCGGAAGGAAATCTGCACAGCTGGGGAAGAGTTGGAGAGAATTGAAGTATATTTCCAGAAACCGTTCACGATGTCGCGTAGGAATAGTGGAGGTTATATGACCCTTCAGGGGATCAAAACGGACTTAACAGAAAGTCTGAGGACCTAAGTAAGTAAAGAATCGAGTCCTTTTTATGTATTCAAGAGGAAAAACTGGAACTGGCTATCTAGTTGCTATTGCAGATCTCGATCGTATACTTTCCACCAAGAACTTTGCGCAGTCAAAGACTCGTACGTTAAAAAAAAAGTTCATGAAACAATCACGATGTAAACATGGTAATGAGGGACTCTACGCTTATTGGTAAAATCACGAATTCAACTGAGGAGTATCGAAGACGCTTTCTAGAATATGGGCCTACTATCAATTCTTTTGGAAGTTTCTTGAGTTGCCTGCATGACAAGATGGCCAGAAGTTATTCCACCCTGAGACATCACCGACACCGAAACAGGTGCAACAGCGAGATCTATCCAGGAATGTGCATATCTGACATTCTTTGTTTGAAAACTTTAACTATTTTTTAATTCAGCAAGCTAAATGTATCTACAAAAACTAAAGGATTGTATAGCAGTTTAACACACATAAAAGTTTTATAGTAGAAGAAATCAGATTTTTGCATTTTCTTTTTGAAATTAAAACAAATTTAAACTTTCACTCCCAACTAAAATTGGAAAAAATAAAAAAAAAAAAATTTAACACATGTCACCCTCAAGTAAAAGCATCAACTTTCAGTATTAATCCTTTATAATCTGCATTACGTGTTGTAACATTAATTGAAACTTCTGTTAACAAACTATGCTCCTGCTTTAGCGCACCACAATCTCAAAGCAATGACAAGACAACATTGTATGCATAAGTGTAGTGTATGCAATACAGTGAGAGAGAGAGAGTGAGATAGTGGAAAAACCTTGCTCTTAACATCAACTTGAATTTAACGTTTTTTGTATGAGGACCTGTTTTTTTTTTTTAGAATGGTGCAATATAAAATTTACAAACTTATTAGGATTCCCATGCTATAAAAGTACTTGAGGAGTACCTACTTGAAAAAAAAAGGAAAAAATTAAAATCACTTAAGGGTAAGGGCATTGCTTGTAAAAAGTTGGTTTTGCACAAGTATGTGAACATTAAACAAACTGTAGGGGAATGTTTAAAAAAAAATCCTATCATTTGCACTACTGAAAGCCTTTTGAAATGTTCAAAGTAAGGACAATTTTTTAATGGATGGAACTTACATCAGGCTTACCGAAATAATTAATTTTTATTGGTTACTTTTAACAACTTGTAAATCTTCAATCAACAAAAATATTAATGATTGACAATTCTTAGAAATCATCATAATTTATATTAAAACTTGCCAAAACTTAAGCGACTTCCAACACTGACATTTCATCAGGTAGCTTGATGGGATCGAAGGATTTTAAAATCTTCCTATATGTTCCAGGCAATTCCACGAAAAAGTCTACTAAAATTAAAAAAATATCAAATTATTGTTTTTGGGAGCAAAAGTCCTTGAGTATGATAGCAGTCTGGTAAGCAGTCCGTAATTCATGTAAGCATTACGTTAGTAACAAATATTAAATTGATAAAACTTTAATTTCGAGTTGTAGTATAAGTCACAAAATAAACAGAATTGTTTCTTCAACTTTATTGAAGTTTTAAGTTTGCTTATTAACAGCCAATTTCTTTTAGTACTAGTGCTAAAATTAACTGTCCATCAGGGGGCTTATATGCTGCGAACAGCTTCAAGATTCATAAGAGTTGAATGATATTGGAAATAACTCAACTCTCAGGAAGCTTAAGGGCTGGCGAACGAATATTTAAGCTCAAATTGCAACCCATTTCTAGAACTAGATCCAGTCCTAGCCCTAGTATTTTGTGAAGAAATTTGCTGTAAGAGAATTAATTACATTGTTACTTAGGTCCTTAGACCTTGATGAGTCTGTTGTGATCCCCTTAAGGGGCATAGGGCATCCACTACTCCTACGCGCGATCGTGTACGGTTTCTGGAAATATGTCGTAGTTCTCTCCAACTCTTCATCAGCTGTGCAGATTCAATTTCGACTGTCCTGTGCCATGTGCTTCTCGGCCGACCTGACCCTCTATCTGCCTGTGTTAGTGCATTGCTTGGCCAGCAATCGTTACCTTTTAGAAGCGTTTGACCAATCCATGTTAAGATTTTCCACGTGCTGCACCCATAGAGAAGCACGGATTCAACATTGGAGCGGAACAGTCTCAGCTTGGTCTTTAAGCTGGTAGCATTATTTCTCCATATTTTGGACAGCATTCCGAAAGCAGCCTTTGCCTTTTTAATACGGCTGTCGATGTCTTACATTTTGTCAACCTCAAAAATGTTGATATTGTAATTAATACTTCTAAAATTGCTATAAATATTGTTGTAGTGTAACTCACGAAGAAGAACCGGTTACGAAAAAACATTATCAGTCACGGCTTGTTATGTTTTTTTTTGTTCTGCACAAAAATCTCTAATTTTAGGATGTAGTGTAACTCACATCTACTTTTCATTAAATATATGATTTTTTCACAAATATTGCAAGAGCGCATTTTTATAACATATGGATGGTGTTTTTTTACAACTTCTGTAATCATTTCTGTTTGTTGGTCACGATGCAAATCGCTATTTTTTATATACCATTTTGCATTTACTATTCCACGAAGGACTTTTTTTTATAATTTCGGTATTTGTTTTCTTTCTACAGCTCCATAATTGGATTCCATATGTCCATACAGACTTTAGTACTTGTTTATAAAGCATACTCTAATGTTTGGTCCAATCTCTTACTATTTCGACTGCATGTTGCAATTTTTTTACTGCCTTGACGACGCATTTTTCGGGTACCAAAATTGTAGTATCATCTGCAAACATAGCCATAATAGCGTTATTATCCACTGGTATATGGCTTGTATATAGCAAATACAAGGTAGGTCCAAGGACACTTCCTTGTGGAACATCGGCTTCTATTTTCTTCAGTTCTGAATATTCTTGATCGTACCGTACTCTAAAGAATCGGTCTGAGATTACAATTTAAGTATTTCATAGTACTGTCTGGGTAAATCCCTTTGCAGTTTGTACTCTAGACCCTCATTTTATATCTTTTCAAATGCTTGTGCAACATCTTAGAATATAACTGAACATACTTGTTTCTCTTCTAGTGCTTTTTCAATTACATACATTATTCTATGAACTTGGTCTATCGTGGAATGTTTATTTCTGAATCAAAACTGCATCTTCAGCCTGCATTCTAATCCTTCATTTTCATCCCGCATTCATGCATTTCTTTATGCAGGATGAGAAAGCAGGATAAAAATGCAGAACTAGAATTCAGGATGGGAATGCAGGATGAAATATTTTGATGAAAGGAACGAAACGGAATGAAACCATCCTGCAATCACATTTTGAATTCGCATCCTGCATCTTCATCCTGCATTCTCATCCTGCATCTTCATCCTGCATCTTCATCCTGCATTCTAATCCTTCTTTCTCATCCCGCATTCATGCATTTCTACATGCAGGATGAGAATGCAGAATGGGAATTCAGGATGAGAATGCAGGATGAGAAAGCAGAATTGAAGATGCAGGCAATTTTCTCAAGTAACGTTATTCTAACAAGAACTAACCATTTCTGAAAAAGCTGCAAGAGTATAAAATTTGTTACTACCTCTTTTATATGAGTACCTAAAATTATCTTCGGCACGTGTAGGGTGCCGTTCAAACAATACAAAATAAATATAAAAACAAACGATTTCATCAAAATAATATCTTCACTTTTGATTGAAAGATCAATTCCCCATTCTAGTGGATATAATAGCAAAGCACAAGTGCATTAAGCAATCTATTGTATCCTCAAAGTCAAAATTCATCATATTACAACAATACCCTCAACAACATATAACATAACATACCTATATCTTCTGTCTTGTGTGTTCTGTCATTCGTTAAGGTATAAGGTATATTTTCTCTCGTATTTCAAGTATTGTCCTATTATAGTGAAGGAACTTTTAGTTTTGCATATCACACACAAGGGACTCTCTTCTTTTTTTTCACCCATTCTGACAAAATAAAAGAACAAGAAACCTAACAAACAAACAAAAAAAAAATCTGAAATCAACTTCTGCATCCGCTTGCATTTTACCATTGTTGTATGTATCTCTCTCTCCTCCTACTAAAAGATGTAAATGTTCATCGAACAAATAAACACACAATACACTGCACAGGAAAGCGTTTCCTTTTTGCAGCTAAGTAAAGAATCGTAAAGCGCTTAACAAAAAATAGTGTGACCAAAGTAGGGTTTTTTTTTAATTTGCTTCATGGAAATATATTTTAAGACCTTTGTTTCTAACAAATTATGGTTCCGAACGGATCGTTGAGATGCACTTTTTGTGACAAACAGTACTCAAGGGATACTTTAAGCTTCAAGCACAATGTTAAAACTTGTCTCAAACTTTTCACGTCATCAAAAAAAGTCTGTGATGTTCTGGTTGACTTTGACGGAGCAACGAGATTCCTTAATGGTCATTCCGCTAATGCGGGCAGGTTTGGCAGGGATGTCGCAATGCCCTGTATAGCTCGTCTCTCTCCACGCGAATTTCAAAGAGAATTAAGAGGTGGTGTGTATCGTTCTGGAATGCTCGGGTTTTTTTCGATTCTCTGCTAGAGTGTGAAAATTTGATTGTTGGTTGATTTTCTTTGCCTTAAATTACACTGATACCATCCGATCTGGTCGCTGGCAAGAGGTTCTAGGCGGACACACAGAATTCTGTATCCAATGTTGTGAAGACTGATATTTGGCTCAGTTCGGAGCATCTCCTTTCTTGCAAATTTCGGACATTATGACGAGTTTCCATTCAGGAAATGCTGTATGCTCCTGACCAAGTCATTAACCGCTGCGTTAAATAGTTCCGCCAACAGGCCATCTGACCCAGCAGCCTTATGCGATTTAAGCTCGAATATCGGTGTTCTAACTTCTTCTAGGTCGTGGGGATATTGAATGTGTTGTTCTGCATTACAGTGAACGGTTGGCAGTTTGAATAAGTGTTCTTTCGAGATCTTCAACACTGACTGCGTGTTTCCTATGGTGTTCCCATTTTCATCACGGAAGGCCTCTTTTCCGAGCAGATATCCTTCGATAGATCATGACATCGTGTGATAGAACTTTCAAGCACTACACCTGTCGTAGAATCCTTCAATAGAACTGAACGCTTGGTTTTCGTGATTTCTGTTTTCGATTTAGGAACTCGATGTTCCTCCCTTCTTTTTTGCAAATAGACTTCGCGGGCTGCTGTCTCAACACTGCTGGTCCGAGTTAATAGCATCGAGTCATATGCCACGTAATTATCGTTAATCCTCATCGAAGCAAGGATTTTGCTTTGCTGGTCTTCTAAAACTTAGCACATCAGGCAAGGGAATTCTGATGGCAAGTTTTGCAATGATTCCACTGCTCGTACATATATAGTTTTTGAGTTTTCCTAGAGATTGAAGGAGTCTCGATCAGCAAAGTCTATACTGGCCCCTCAAAACAGTAATAAAAAAAAGGTTTTACGTATGTACCCGTCACAAGAATACACCACACGGTGAGCGTACCCACATTAACAGGGCCGGTCCCTTACTCAAAAGGTGTTATTAAGAGTTCATTGATATTTCCATGATTATGTTGAGGCATAATCCTGAATGCTCTCTGAACATCTGGTGACTATCTCCCTCTCGTACCGAAGTACTCAAGGACCGTATTTCAACAATTATTTCTGAAAAAGCAACCGCAACCAACACGAACTGCTCGAAGGCCGCCAACTTCAAATAGATAGACTGGACTGAAGTCCAGGGGCTTTCTCTGTCCCATGCTTCCAGACAATTCATCTCTGGTCAGAATAGCAACTGTCAAGGCAGCTAGGCTGACAAGCAGCTTCGCTGCCAAGGCAGCTATAGGATGAATGCCTCAACACTCGGGTTGCCAGACCCCGCCTGGTCCCTCGAAACGTTTGCAGTCAATTGAACTGAAGACTACCAAGTCCCCGTATAAATATTGAGGTGTGGGGTTCGAGTACAGACTCTGATTACGCTGGAGTAGTAAGGTTTTCACCAAGTAGTTCATCTTGACTGGAACTAGTGACAGAATTCACCTTTACCGTTTATTCCATTGGTAGAATTCTTCCGCTACTGTCTTATCTGCTAAAACAGCCTTATATCATTTTCGAAAAAAATGCAATCTGGTAACACTAAATTTTATAAAACATACCGTGGAACAATGCTCTCAGGTGTTCGCTGTTGTTAGTCAATTTTTGCCCGGATGCCACAATGTTTGCAAAATTCACTCCAGGGAGCAGCAGTAGCAAACAGCAACAGCACCACTAGACAACGACCAACGACGACGATGTTCGACGGTCGACCGACGACGCAACGGTAGAGGTAAAAGGAGAAGAAAAAGACGTACCGGGAGAAGTTGTTGTACAAAAAGCAATTTTATTCCTTATCACTGCTTATTGTTTTCCAATCAGGACTGCATGCATAAGTTATTTTCCATTTGGTTTACTTGCTAGTTGCTACAACGAACGGTAACGCTAACGATACAACGACGATACCCGGGACCAGAAACTACAAGACAACGCTAACGTTTGTTTATGGACTTATCAGCCAGCCAGCATACACAACACACCAAGCACAAACTATGTAGAAGCTCCAAGACCATCCCCATGGAATTACCAAGAATGGCAGGGTATAGAGAAAATAGTGTACTAACCACCAGCCGCCGCAAGGCACTATGGCCAATTGAATGAGTTAACATGTTTTTGCATGGCTAAGGCGTTGAAGTGCGTTCCAGATATCCTGGACTTGGTTGTTTTTTTGGTACCTATATCAGCTTTATACAATCGGTGGTGTGTTTGGTGTTTCTATTTTGAAGAGAAGGGGATTGAAGAAGGAAGTTTATATAAAATTGCCAATCGCATCGTCAAGGAAATGCGTATAACACTGATAAGGATCTTGTGTGTGATTAGATGTTGTGTTGCGACAACTTGATTTACGTACAGAAAGTTGTTTTTCACTTCGTGATGCGATGAAGAAGAAGAAGAACACACAGACAAAGAAGATCCAACGTGTTGATTAATTAGAATTGATGTTGTCATCTTGATGTATCACTTTGGCTAAGCTTGTTCTATGCTACCAGTATTATGGAATGTATAGAGAATCAGGTATTGCACTGGTGCGTATAGAATAAATTATCACTTCTTATTGCCATGTACGGTACGAACAAGCACATGTAGGCGGTATACAAATATAGAGAGGGTGCCGGTGACCTAGTTCGGTTCGAATGTGGGGCAATTAAAAGTTCTACTTTATTAGACGTTTGGGAATCAAAAGTTAAATGATTATAGGAAAATGCTTCCATTAGTCAGGGAAGCAGTAACTTAGGTATTAATTAAAATAGGAACTATTTTGACTGTAAATGATTTTATTGAAAGAATAGTACTTAATGTTTCAAATTAGAAAGTTTTCTAAATTATTATGAGATCGACTCACTGAACCGTAAAAAAATGTATGTGTACTTGGTTTTGAGATTTTGGTGATGTATTTTTGTTTAGTATGGTTGAGGAAGGGACTTACGAGTTACTACTCTAACAATAAGGCTGCTACTGTTGTTTTGGTTCTGAAATAATGGACCGAAACAAAAAATTAAGTTCTCCGACACGAATAAAACAGTTTTCCAACACGAATAAAACTTTAAGGCAATTATTGTAAAAACTGTTTTGTCAAAAGCGCTACCTATGGTGGACAGACAGGTCATGTTACAACTTTTTTCAAGACAACTTATCGATAGGACTCACCGTTTAAAAGTAATATAAAAGAAACCGTTATTTTCGACATTTCGTACCGTTTCTGAGTGAAATACGTATCTACAAAGCAAATATTGTTAAGTTTTTTAGTTTTTCTCGAAATTGAATAATTGGATTGAATAAAAAGAAATTGAATTCTTGAATCTTCCTTATTCATAGTTTTCCAGCGATGTCTAATGTTAAGCAAAATATTTAAAAAGAATGTAGTTACGAGGTTCACGTAGAAACGGGATGATTTGACACATTTTAAAATTATGATATCTTCTAAACGATTGCTCGATTGATGTAGAAAAAAAAATCATAACGTGTGTTTAAGGATTCACAAGACTACAAGTTTTAACCATGCCTTTTTTTGATAGCTTTCCCGTTTCAAAGTTAACTACGAAAAAAAACAATATTTATTTTTTTAATGAAATCATCATATTCATAATTTGTTAAAAGAAAAATTTTTCAGACAAAAAAGAGAAAAAACCAAAATAGTTTTACATCAACTTTGTTTTTAATTGTTCTAAAGTTTCAAGATACACTAAAAGATACTATTTAGGTCAATAAGTTTAAATGCATTTGTTAAATTCTGTCTGGAACTCGATCAATAATATCGAGAAGTGCAATAGATAGCTGGTACACTCAAAGTCTTTCGGAAATAGATTTTTTAATTACATTTTTTAGTCAGTTGTACAGAATATGGAAAATTTATGAATTCTGAATAATAAACTCTCATAGGTGTTGAAACTTTATACTTTCAAACCAAAAAAAATACAAACGGAACTTTTTTTTATCTAAATAAGATTCACTGTTTGTACTTCAATTCAATCTGCAAACACTTTTATACAAAGACTTTTAACTTTACATCAAATAAACTGCATATCACCATTTTGACTCTGATTTATATCAAACAGTTCACATGGGATTATGAATCGGAAAATTTTAAGCTTTTTCATTGTTTTTAATCAAATGAGACGGATTGTGTGTACCCAGTCGTAATTAAACAAAAAAAAAAAAATTATTTATAAACAAAAAGTTAATTCTTTTAAACGAATCATTTAAAATGAATAATCTTAAAGCATGATACCAGTAATTTGTGTTTAACATGCATACAGACTTTTTATTTGCATATCTACGATAAAAATATTAGTATTTTATCCCAGCTCAAGCTTACTTTTATGCGTGATCTTTTAAAAATAGCTAATCAAATAATACCATTTCGTTTTATATTTTTTTGTTGTTTTATTTACCCCAAATTTAGACGAAAAATACTTGATAATACTTAATACAAAATATACACTGTATGGCAAAAACTGGGTAAACAAAATATACGCTGGCGGAGACTTATCATGTTTTGTTGCACTGATTACAAAACGGTATGTAAGAATTCCATAACATCCCCAAAATCTGTTTTTTATGGACCTTCATCCATTGCAAATTCGTCAAATTTTTAGCCATTTTTAGATTTTTACCACATGTTTTTTTTTTATGTTGTCAAAAGTGTCTAAATGTTCTTTTTCCAAATCAGTAAAAAAAAAATTGGTGAACATTTGACGAAGCTAGATTTTTTGCAATCGAAAAAGTTCCAGAAAACACACTTTACAACTAATGGAAATAATTGAATTAAAAAAATATTAAATTTGAATATTTAAGCAGTGTGTTTTCTTAGCTGGACAGGAATCTTATTAGAAGATTCCTACACTCATTTTAACCTAATTTACTTACTTACTTACTTAGGTCCTCAGACCATAAAAAGTCCGTTGTGATCCCCTTAAGGGGCATAGGGCCTCCACTACTCCTTCGCGCCATCGTGTACGGTTTCTGGAAATATAACATAGTTCTCTCCAACTCTTCCCCAGCTGTGCAGATTCACTTTCGACTGTCCTGCGCCATGTGCTTCTCGGCCGACCCGAACCATGTGCATCGTTTGGCCGGCAATGCAATCGTTGCATTTTCGAAGCGTATGACGTCTGACGACTTACGTCTGTCAATGGATTCTTGAGCCGTTCTTCTATAAAGTTCTTCATTGGAAATACGGTTGAGCCAAAAAATCCTTAAGATGTTTCGTAACGATTCACGAACGATTGCAGCTTGCTTGTTGCTTGTGACAGTTGCTAAGATTTTCCAAGTGCTGCACCCATACAGAAGCACGGATTCAATATTGGAGCGGCACATTCTCAGTTTGGTCTTTAAGCTTATAGCGTTGTTTCTCCATATTTTGGACAGCATTCCGAAAGCAGCCTTTGTTTTTTGATACGGCTGTCGACATCTTGTCCCGTTCCGCCTTTGGTAGAGACAAAACTCCCAAGATATTGAAAGTCTTCTACTTTCTCTACCGGTTGTCAAGAAATATTGACTTGAACGGATGAGTTACTTCCGAGGCTGATCATTTTTGTTTTGCCATGTTAATTTTCAGCTCCACGATTTCTGCTTCTCCCTCCACCCTTGTTGTCATTTGATGGAGATCCATGATCCTATGAGAGAGTAAGCATACGTCGTCCTAATTTGGTGGACCGAAATGTATGTAAAATTTTAAATAATAATTTCATATTTATGTCTAAATTTGAACTGTCCGTCTGTCTGTGAATACCTTGAATACCCTAAAGCAATTTTCTTCAAATTTGATAGTTAAGGGTCATGTAATTCCCTAGAGGGCAAATTGAAATTTTTTTTAGGTCCAAAATTAACGATGTCGAATATGGAAAAATTGATGTTTTCAAAAAAAAAAAAAAAAACGACTCTAACGATTTTGATAAAACCTTTTTTATACTACCATAGAACCGTTTTTTTCATTTTGGAGTTTCTCTTAAACAGCTCAACTAATTTTGATGGAATTTTTAATACGGAAATTCTTTTTCGATATTTGAAAGTTTTAGATGGACTCATTTGGTTAAATTCTCTGTTTTAAGACTAAGTAAGAAAACAACGCAGTTATATTCAAAAACATTGTTAGAAATTGAAAAAAAAAGAGACTCAGGTGAAGGAAACCAATACCAAGCTGACTTTGCCTTGGCCAGAACCATCGCCAGTGACCAGTACTTTCTCCCGGTAATAACGAAATTAATAAACTAATCGAAGTTTTTTTTTCAAATAAGGTCAAAAGCAAGTAAATTCCTCTAACTTAAACTTTTAATAGGCAACACTCTCTGATGGAAAGATAAACTTCATGATTTAAACCAGTAGAAAGAAAAAAACTTAGAAGACTTCTAAATCATAAATAATTTGTTTTCTTAACATACATAACTCTACTTATTGACAAAAAAAAATTGCAAATATTTTCGCAATTTATAGAATTTGAGCATTTTCTTTATCAATTCGGCAAACCTTCCCTTTTTCAATGCAAACAATACTAGTCCAGATACCATTCCCTGACAAAATCAGATTTATCACAACCATTTTTGATAATAGTCCCCTCTTTGAGAGTGGAGGTAGGTAAGTCACAATTTTCATTTTTAAGGCAACAACTCGTCCATAGATTTTCGGTTCATATATCACAAAAATCAATAACAACCAAAAAACATCTGGATAGCATAAACTTTGTCCAGAAATAAAATTCACATTCAAATTGAATATGAAATAACCCATCTGAAGAGCCCTCGACGACCCGACCGACGAACGCACGAAGGGAATTTTTACCTATAAAGACTGCTTGGGTTAGCATAGTTTTAGAATGGATCTATCGAATATATTGATTTGCAAAACTATGCTCAGGTTCACGTAGTGTAAATACCTTAACTATAATCCAAACAAGCCAAAGCCACACATAAAATAATAGAGAACCATGTAGGTACCTGGTAGTAAAGTGTAGTTAGTAGTAGATAGTTGTTATTGTTGTTGCAAGAATTGTTTGGATAACCTTTTATAGAAAGCCCATAGTAAGCAAGCAGATGTACTATATATCCTTACCTATCTTATAAAGCATCCAACATAACAAGAAGCCAAAATTAAGGCAAAGATTCAAGTGTATCTGCATGCCTTGTATAGCTTGTATGTAGTGTATCATCAGTATCGGTATACATCACGTATTAGAAGTATAGAAGGTATGTGCTGTGCATGGCATGCATTCATTAAAATATTGTGGTTAAATTGAAGCTGAAAGTAAATTTTAACTGCTTTGAATAACTTGGAGAAATTGAGGTTATGTTAAGTTCCTCATTTATATAGTTTACAGTTGGTTGATCGAATGTGTGGCTCTCTGAAGATTGTAATCAATGGAATGGGCACTCTTATGGCAATATACAAGACATGAACAGGAACACTCAACAATGTTCTCTGGTTTTGAAAATATATTAACAGGTGCTCGAACAATATTATGAAAATACTTCTTACAACTTATACATACAATATATGGATTTGAAACAAAAATATTACCATAAAATTGAATGTTAGAATAGATTGTATTCCAGGTAGATGGTTTCTATATAGGTTGTATAGGTACTTGAAATCTTTGGGTTTTTTGATATGGTCTAACTGTTATGATTGAAATAATTATTATTATTTTGTGAATAAAATATACCTTACATCCTACATACATCAAGTTATTGAAGTGAAGTATATGGGTAGTCTGAATCAGAGATTTCTTTGGTAAGAGCTATTGAACTGATAACATAATAGACTTGGTATATAAAGTGGTTGAAATATTGAGTACTTGTAATAAACTTGTAGCAGAGAGAGTAGGTACAAGTTTTGGAATGTTATTTCTTAATTATTGAATATTATTTATTTAGTGTTGTATTCAAAGATGTTATCTTTACAATTATTGGGTTGGTTGTTAGTATTGAATTTATTGTTATGGGGTATGTTTTTTGCTTCGATAGATATTCTATTAAGTTTCCGATTCAGTTTGCAGATGATGCATTTGATATCCAACCGTTGGGAGGAAGTCTTGACCTGGAGAAGGGGGCTTACGGTGACTTTTACTACAAGTTATGCAATCGTAGGATTCGTTAATGCAGAAGAGCCACTTATGGTCTAAGCTTTTTCAGGTAGAAATGGGTTAGGTTGTCGCTACAAATTACCCGCCAACGATGAAGTGTTTCTATCACAACACTTTCTCAAAAGATAAGCGAAAGAATTCGATGGAATCAGAGGTAGCGGCACTAGTTCCTTAAAACGGATAGAAGAGTGGTTAATCCAGCTTTAAAGTCATTAAAGAACCTTCAGGTTTTAGTGCTTCAGCCCCTAGGAAAATTTAGCGTCGTCAGAGTAACATTCCAGTAAGCAACCAACTATACAAGCCTTGCATATGAATGATCTAAATGTTGACGGCCCCATAGCAAACGAAACAGGAAGAACGAATTTCGGACTTTTAGAAGCACGCGTGGGTAGCCAAACAATTTTACTGGCGAATTCAGAGAGTTCCAAAGCTGACATGAAATCTTATTTCGGTACGTGTCACAAGGAGTAGACCCAACGGACAAGCGCAAATATATTGGTTAAGTTGGTTAGGTTGGATTGATCCCAAGCATTTTTCAAAAACTTTAGCATTTCGAGAGTTGCGAGGAGCCAAGATAGACTCGGATAGTGGTATGGTAGTAAGCGGATGCTGGATCTTTATGGCACGACAACGAAGATCGTATTTTGCAATAAAAATTTCAGATACAGATCCTTTGATCGGAAGAGAGCGCCAGAAATTTGGTCTGGAGTACTCACCAGCATTTACCAAGCGCAAAAGACCATTGAAAATCACTTCCAATAGGCCATCAGAAGGAAGTGTGAGTTTTAAAAGGTGAAACGTCTGGTTTAATGAAAAATGCAGGCAGGTGCCTATTGAGTCGTGCCCAGGGCCTAACAGTCCATGTGGTAGCCGTTAATACGTCATAACGTTAGAGATTTAAATTGGTGTCAAATAAAAGGCAAGTTGGTACTGAAAATAATAACATAGGGTTACCATTTTTGAAATAGGTACATAAACGTGGCAACCCTGTTTGAACGAAAAAAGCTAGGTCACGGTATGCACCATAACTTTTTGGTTTATTAAAAAAACGAAAATATTAATATTGCTAAACAAAAGTCGAAAATATGGAAAAAAAATCGAAAAATAACTAGAAAAGATGAAATGCAGTTATTTTAAATCTCATTAACAGTTTTGTAACAAAATATTTACCAGTGGGGGTTTTGACATGTTGATTAAGTTGAGTGAATGCCAGACATTTTTCTAGTATTTAAGAAGTCCAAACGTAGCACATCACTTATCACTAACAGGAAAAGTATTGGCGACAGTATGCAACCTTGTCTGACTCCACAATGGACTTCGAATTCATCCGACAACCTTCCTCTATGCAAAACGTGACATTTGCATCCATCGTAGGTTGCTATAATAATACCACCGATTAACTTATCTGGAATGCCTCTCCTGCGTAAGGCAATCCAAATAAATTCTCTGTTAACACTATCAAACGCTTTTTCAAAATCAATGAACAGCAGGTGAAGTGGTGATCGATATTCGACGCAATGTTCAATAATGATCCGCAAGGTGTTAATGTGGTCAACACAGGATGAAACAGTGCGGAAACCTGCTTGATCGGCGTCGAGTGTGTCTTCTAGATGTTCTATAATTCGCTCTAATATAATTTTTGCTGCTATCTTGGCAACCGCAGGCAGAACGCAAATCCCTCTCCAGTTTTCACACTGCATCAAATCTCCTTTCTTCGGGAGCTTGACGATCATTCCACTTTTCCACTCCTCCGGGAAGCACTCAGAGTTCCAGGCTCTTCGTTATGAGTGGATGCAGTAGCTCACTCGATGTCGTTGGTGCTGTTTGTAAGAGCTCTGCAGGAATACCGTCAAGTCCTACCGCCTTCTTGTTCTTCAGTGTTTTAATTGCGGCAATTATCTCTTCTCTACTGGGAGGTGTGGTGCGGATTCGGGCATTTGTTGCTTCGGACGGGTCATCAGTAATTGGATGCGCATCACTGGCGAACACACGGTTTAAAACCGAAGCGAAGTGTTCCTTCCACCTTCTGAGCTGGTCCTCATCCGAATGGAGCAGGGAACCATCTATATCTTTCACCAGGCGTTGTTTGGAGCATTGTACTCCAGTAAGCTCCTTGGTGATTCTATAAACAGTTCTGCTGTCACACCGATTTGCGGCCTCTTCTGCTTCTTCAGCTAATGCGTTGATGTAGTTACGCTTGTCACGTCTCACGCTACGGTAAACATCTCTCATCTTCATGCGATACGTGGATTCTAGCTCGCTTCTCTCTGCTGCTTGAGTAGCTGCGAGTGTGTTTTTCAGTTGAACAGGCTTTACACTCTTAAAATTATTTTTCATTGATGAATTTATTTTAAAAGTGGTAACCCTATGTTTTTATTTTCAGTATCTTTAAATTATTCATTTGACACCAACTTAAATCTCTAACCTTATAGGGTAGGTACCTACTTTCACTCATTCCAACTCGAGTTCATAACAAACTTAAAGTAAATTAAAATTAAACAACAAAATGATAAAAAAAAAAAACAAAACAATGTAAGCATAGGTACTTAGAATAAATAACAAATTTTTGCCTTTGCAATAAAAAAAAAAAGCAACTTATTCATATTCTCTTTGACAAAATGTAAACTTTTTAAATGTAAGTTTACTCAAGCTACGCACATTGTATGTTTTACTTACGAAGGAACACATTTAAGGCAAAGATTACATCGTAAACACTTTATACGCATAAAGTATACATAACTAAACTACAGACATCTTGCTCCATACATAGTAACTTTTCATTCATATTTTTCGTAATTCTCTTTTCGACTTGAAACTTTGCCTCATAAAAATGTCATAACATCACCTAAAGCATAGAACACTCTTCTATACTTAACAAGTTGACTGTTATCAAACTTGTAACATTTTATAAACTTAATGTTCATGTATCTGTGTATAAGTACATTATATTCCTTTGTACATAGATAAATAACGCATCCTATCAGTGGCGGATTAATGTTGTCCAGGGCCACAATCACAAGAGTCTTATCGGCCCCTGGATAATGTAGCTGTTTGAAAACTAACCAAAATGTGATTCTGTCCAAAAAGACCTTGCAAATTCTGATTATCTTTAATGGTCGAAAGTGAAAGCTTTATTGGAGTAGGAAATGAGACCCTAGTGACTGGGGGCGCCCAAACAGGGACCATTTAAGCTTATCTGTTAATCCAGTTGTGATGACAGAGCTATTGTATGAAGGAACCGTTCATTCTCACATACAAACCCCATTTAGACTGTGTAAGAGAAAAAGTTTTCACTTTGACTATGCAGTTTCTAGGAAACACATGCTATAAGTTTATAGCCTGCATTGAAAAATATAAGTAAGTGGTGTTTTCAAATTACTGGCTTGGTAACAAGATGTGTGTATTTTGTGCAATGACACAAACAAAACCGAAAAAAAAAGAAAACTTTTTTAGCCACTTTCCATGTAAGTATCTGCCAATTTAACACGATGATGATAGAGCTATCCATGCAGTGGCAACTTTATTAATTACCCTGAAGAGACAAACACACACAAAAATACCCAAAACAATGTACATTAGGGTGTGCCGACAAATTTTTTTTGGATTTACCGAACAAAAGATCTCTCAAAACTTGCGTAATTGGACTTAGATTACAAAAATATAAAAAAAAAAAACAAAATATTAAAATTTGTCGTGGGGGTTGTACCGACCCGTAAAATTTTGAGAAATTGATATTTTTATGCTTTTTCCCTTCTTTAATTTCGGTTCCGGAGGTGACCAAAATTGATTTTTTTTTTAATTTTTGGCACACATTGCTGTGGTCATCATTTTCCTGGAACTTAAAACCACTGCTCTATAAATGTAACATAATTTGAATTAAAGTATCTATACTTATCCGATTTTGAAGAAAAATTTGTTTATAAACAAATTTGAGACCCACCTGCACAAATGACTTAATTTATTGATACCCTTTAAGGATATGTTTTACCTGTTTTCTACCTACACAATTCAATCCGGTAATAAAGTCGGATTTAAGGCGCAAGGATTTAAAAAGTGGGCGTGGACAAGTAAATGGGTTGTTGAACGCCATAATTTGTAGACCTGATCTTATACAAAAGCCACACTTTGAAGTCCTTAGATTTCATTCGAGATCCTCAACGGGTTGTGTAAAGTGCATTGTAACAGTTTTAAAAGCAATTTTTGTGATTTTTTTATGTCATTAAATTCATTTTGTTTGTAAGGAACGGACTTAAACTTAAATTCAACTGAAAGGATCCTTTTCATTCAGAAATTTTTGAAGAACACATTTTGGTAGAAGCTGGATTTACTTGGGACACACAACACCAGGTCGAGGCACCGCAAAGGGAATTTTTACTCCTTTAGAGCGTCAAGGTTGGAATTTAGATGACGTGCTTTGCATTGGATGTGACGGAACTGCAACTAACACTGGTTGGAAGGGAGGCGTCATTCAATATTAAGAAGAGTTCTTGAAGAGACCGCTGCAATGGTGTATTTGCATGCTTCACGCCAATGAGTTACCTCTTCGTCATTTATTCTTGACATTAGATGGTTGCACTTCGGGTCCTAGAGAATATTCTGGACCTATTGGGAAACAATTAGCTGATTGCGAAAGTAAAACCACCGTGAGCTTTTGTGCAGTGGCTGGTAATATGCCTGACTTGCCGAAAAATGTATTTGATGAACTAAATACGGATCAAAAATATCTTTATCAGATATGTCAAGCTGTATCTACCGGTTTCTGTTTTCCTAAGCTGGCAAACCGTCAACCTGGAAAAATGGTGCACTCGAGATGGCTTACTTCAGCTAATCACATACAGAGACTTTATGTTAGTACTCTTTGTCCATCAGAGTATTTGCTATTGCTTGTCAACTACGTCGTCAAAGTATACGCTCCAATTTGGTTCCGAATCAAGCGACATGCGTCTTTTAAGGATGTAGCCAAACATATTTTGCAATTTATTATGTACTCTCGATATTTCCCCGAAAATTTGAGATGTGTTGTGAATTCTGTTCTGTTCACATCCAGAAAACCTGCTTATCAGTATGTTGTTTGATGAAAGAGACCACATTTGGAAGCTAGCATTGCGAAGAATAAAAAAAGCTAGAGAAGCTGAAAGTATCAACAAACGCAGGATATATAAACCACCAAAGATTAACTTCTCTGCTAAAGATTATACCGAAATTATTTTGTGGAAGGAATGTCAGGTTACATCACCCCCGGTTCCTCGAAAAATTTTCATTTGAAGACCTTCACATCATGGCAAAAGATAAGAGGATATTGTTGATTTTCCCTGTAACACCCAATCTGTGGAAAGATGTGTTAAACTGGTAACAGAGGCATCACAGAGTGTAACTGACCCTACTTCTAGAGATGGCTTTATTAGAAACAAGTTGAAATTTCAAGCAGAAATGCCAAATTTTGGACACAAAAATAAGTTTAAATTCTAAGGTTATGTCATTAATTAAAAATTATTTCTTGCTTATTTTGTTTTTATGTGCTTTGTTTAAATAATATTAATAATAAAATACTTAATTTTTGTATAGTTTTATTCAAACGGTTAAAGTACGTAAAAACATGAAATTTAAAAATCTTCAAACTCCGGTAGCACTCCCAAGATAACATGTTCTTTCAGTTTTTTTGACGTTTTCTTTATCTGTGTAAAATTACGCAAATTTTGATACCTCTTTTGATAGTGTGGCTCGAAAAAATGACGTTTTCTCATACATCGACGGGACACCCTAATGTACTGTACATATGTATGTGAAGGGTACATACCCTAGCCATACCTATAACACTCATAGAGAAAGAGCAGACCTTTTCAATGAAAGATTGTGTACAGAAAAGTTATAGTTTTCATCGACTTTATATGGAAAACTTTATGCCAAAGTTTGATGTTTTTTTTTTTTTTTTGTGTTTTATTAATTCCTTGTATCTTTTTTTACTTTTAAAGTTTTAGTGTTTAACGTTTTTTGATATGAAGGTGTTAGTTATGTTTTGTCGTTTAATACAAATTGATGGTAAATTTTTTCATAAGTCAAATGCAGAACTGAAATGTGTAATATTTAGTGGCTTCAACTGGTTGAAGAGAAATGAAGACAAGCAAATAGTTTCTTACAATAAACTGACCTAGATAATAGAAATGTAGCTTAAAGTGTAGTCAAGTTGTAACTCACACAACGGCAGAATGTTTGAGTTCGTTTTCTAAAAGAATACAGAAGGAACCAAAAAACACTTTCGAGCTATTACAAGGCACGTTTTTTACCAACCAAATTACATATTGTGATCGGAGCCTTAAGGTGGCAATACAATCCGTTTTGGATTTCGTCTCTACCAACAAACTTCTTCAGCTCTATCCGTAGCAAGCTGGCTCCAGTAATAGGTTTGTTTAGGTTAGGTAGAAGGGCAGACAGTTGCTCTAGTTGCCGTCACACTCTTAGATTAATGAAGATGGGCCATGGAGGTCAGAAAATTAACGATTCAAATAATTAAAAAAAAAAAAACAACTTTCTTTAATATTTAAGTTTTTACGCTCATATGTTAAGTTTTAGTTATAATTTAGCTCAAAATTATTTATATTTTTAATTTATCGCAAAATATTGAAATTTGAGTGTAGATTCATTTAAAAAGTTTATAAATTTCAAAGACTTAGAATTCAAATAAATAAAGTTTTTAAAGAAACTAAAACATCATTTGGATATTTATATGTAATGTTTTTCTGTGTTTTAATTTATATTATTTAAATTTTTAAATTATTTATTTCATACTGGTAGCACTAAGTATTCTGAGTATTAGTGACACATTGATATAATATTGAATTACTTCATAAAATTAAAGATATTGCTCTTAAAAATTCATTAAAATAGCGTTCCCGGAAATGATCAAGGCATAAGAAAATGATGAATGTGTTCCCAAAACGACTGTGGTGGTCTTAAAATTATGTCCATCTGAATTATGCATTATTATAAACCCAAATTTATTAATCAAGTATGACTTCTTTTTGGGGTTTCTATGTTTTATTCCTTAAAAAATACGTTTTTCTGCTATTCCAAAATTCCTACTAAATGCATACGTTCTTTTTCAATTTTTTTTTTTTCACTAATTTTATGATATGACACCATATTCAACACATATTTGCATTATATTTTGACTTAAAATACTAAAAATATTCAGATTTGTTTCGAGAATACTGTATAACTCATTCATAGTCTAAAAGCGTTCCCGGAAATGACCTTCCCATTCTGGAATGACGTTTTGATCATGATTATCGTTTATATTCTTTTTAACAAAATCAAACGGAATACTTTTCGAGGTTTAGTTGCAGTGATCTCGATTTTACATAATAATATTGACACAAAATTATAATTTTAATCTTTATTCATCCTAAAACAGGTGTTCCCGAAATGACATTTAATTTATGTGCGCTGCTTAAAGTATCAAATAGAACTTCAATTCCCACTTTAATTTAATTTATTAATGCAGAAAATTATTTATGGAACGATAAACCAATTCCATGACATTCCGGAAAGACTATTTGCAGCGCCATCTGAACGTCAAAATAATAATTTTATTTTTTTTGGCACTGTAAGTATATTGATACATAATTTTTCGGACAACTTTTATTTAAATAGAAATAACGATTCTTCTCTGTTCTTTGCAAGGGACTTAAACATTTTTGAAAAAAATTTTGCCTTGTAAAGCTAAGAATACTGGTAGCTAAATTTTATTGATTTAAGTCTACTTTTTGGTCACTTGAATTTAAGATTTTAAGTAATGTAAGCGTTCCCGGAATGATTTTGCGTGTTATTAAATGAGGTGTCTTAGGCAGAGGTGGCCCAATCAACAAAACTGACTGCCGCTGCGCTGGTGTTTGCCGTTAGGGCTTGGAACCGTGTGTCGGTATATGTAGCAATCATCGATTAGCAGGGTGATGGCTCGTTGATCTTCCAGTCCTCTTCGCTAATAAGAGTTTGGCTAAGCTTAAGAGCGATATTGGTAGCTGATTCTTGTACAAATAGAACTTGGGGTCTTAAGTTGAGTATAGCCTCCAGACCCGCTGTGGCGTGTTCTCAATTGTTCCAGTAATTCCAATACATGATATGCTTGCACCTTAATAATGATTTTTAGGTTGGTAGCCTTGTCCCAGCTATGCCAACTTGATTTTTTTTTTCTGGGGAACTGCCTGTTGCGAGGTACTGACAAAACCTCCAAGAGTACTGCTTTTCACGAAAAATGAATCTCTACTGCTAAGTTTACACGTACACAGGGAATGGTTGTGAGAGTAAATCACTAGGCTTTCTTCTTATTTTAGCTTTTGCTGGGCTGTTTTGGAAGAAAGATGAAGAGTAGAAGAGAAGACATAACGACGAACTCTGTGGGCTAAACAGCGATATCGACTTTTTGGAAAAGCTGAAACTACGTTAAGTGAACGGACGGTGGAGGGTACCAGTTTGACGAGTCTTCGCGTCCAACCCCAATAGATGACATGACAGAGGAAGGCCTCACCTGAGGAAGCACTATCAAGTGGTGACCTATCTTAACCAACTTGGTGTGCGTAACTGTTGATAGTAAGCTAGGGACTGACTAGTTGAAGAGGTTTGTTGGCTGTGAGCATGTTCCACCCTGGATTGTAAATGGCCATCTTAAGTACACTCAGGAAAAAAACGGAATATTAAAAGTAAATTCAAGTAATTTCCAACAGAGAGAATAGAAGAATAGTTAAGACTGTCGACTGGTAACTCAAGCACCACTAGTTCGTATACTGGTGGTGGCCATAATTTTTGTTGTTACCGTTTTGTACGTGTTTTCGTATTCAAAGTAGTAAGGTTTTGGATTTTTTGGACCCAACGTTAACTTTTTTCTTAAATTTAAAGTACTTTTTTGTTATTCTACTTTGTTTTTCCCTCAGTGTAGGTTAGAACTTTATAGATTATTTGCAACTTTACTTTAAATAAATCCCCCACACCTAAATTCCTCAGTTTTATTTAAAATGGCTTGGTTTTAAAGTTTGAAACCAATTACTAACCAACAAAAAGCAGAATGCAAGTTCAATTTATTAAAACTTCTGTATTTATACTTCAAAGGTTCATAATTGCAATCAAACCAATAGAATCAAATGAAAACGTCAATACAAAGAAGGCAACCGATGGAATGAAGAAAGAAACAGAAGAAAGAAACAGAAGAAGGAATCATTTAAGTTGTTTAAAGTTGGTAATGTTGAACTTTTACTCCTTACGAAACACCACGACGATACACGACGACCGACGCACGTCATACGAGAGGATGCAATTTATAACCACCTCCTTGTTACACAATGCCACACACCGTTTCTGTCGCATCGTCACAGTCGTCGTCGTCGTCGTAATCGTCATCGTCCCTGGTTCGGTTAACCTATATAAAACCTCTTTTTAAGTTGAAAGTTCATGTAGAAATCTTTTCACACACTTCTACGTTCTATGGCAATAGCTATACGATATTATGATGATGGTTTCCAGCATTCACTTCCATTCTCAAACTCATACAAAAGTTACGTTGGGGTAGAAGAGTTTGTTATACCTTCAACCTCCTACATGGCTTTATGGGTGTGTAAGGTATGCGATCTTCTTACAACTTCCTGTTGGGTTTGAAAATTGCATTTAGATTGTACCTAAGAAGTTTAATTTCATTTGATCCCTTTGAGTAATTTCATTTTGTCGTTTAAGCAGCAATAAATTTGTAACGGCAAAAAGACACAGTTATATGTACATAATATAATGTTGTTAGGATATTTAAGTGATTAGATATGTACGTTGGCGTTGGCGTTGTCGTTGACGTTGTCGCAACAACGTTCCCAGTTCTCAGGTAAGATTCTATTTATGGACAAAGAAGGGAACGTCCCAGAACCAACATAGAAGGTTATGTCGTAAACTGAATTTGTGTCTTATATGTCTCAGTAACGTAGATAAGGAATTTAATTTAACTTCGTTAATTATACTGCCAACGAGACGCATGCAACTTAAATGAAACAAATTTAAATACTTCACTTGAGCTTATATATGGACTCAGACTGCAATAAAAGAAAATACCTGAAAACGAATCAAAAGGAGATACTTTCGGATCTAGAACACCTTCAGGAATCAGAGGAACCAACCTAAATGCAACCTTCACGACGGCGACGGAATCCAAAACTGCCAAAGTAAAACACTGGAAGATCACGGAAAATTTCAACGGGCAGTGATATCCAGTACGTTGTCTTCAACCTGGAACCAAACCAAAGAGGTCTAAACCATATCATCAAATACAAGCTGCGAGGTGGCACACCAACAGACTTAATACAAATCTCTTTCAAAACGAGAGAGAGGAAGTAGAAGATGCTGTCGTCGAAGCTCAAGTACCCGCAGAAGAAAAAAGCTCGCGTGTAATACCTCAATGCCCCGGAAGACTAGCACAAGTAGAAAGAGGAACCCAGCCTTTTGGTTGAGTGGAAGAGATAAATATGCTTCTAGAAGATGCTTGCACCTTAGAAGAATGGTCGCCAGGGAAATGGGAAGACAAGCTTAACATCTAGTAGATACCCTAGTGGATTTCATAGCCAAGTGATCCGAAATCAAGAAATCCATCAACTCCAACAAAAAATGGGAGGATCTTCGCCGAAAGATAACCAGTGACTCTTGGGGACTGGGCTACAAAATCTTAGTTTGGAAAGCTCGATTACAAACCGCCATGTCTACCCTTACTGAAGAAGAAGTGGAAGCTCTTTCCCCTACTCTTCTTTCAAGACCGCACGACAACATGATACACAACATTTCAGTAAAGAAGAGTTTAGTTTAGCTGTTGTAGCTTTACAAAAGGTCACTCGATGATTAGAACTATAGAAAAAGTAGTGAAGGCTACCCGAGCAGGGTCCGTAGAAAGATTGACTTGCTCCAGTACACTTTAGAGGAATATGGAGAATTATCTCAGGGACAGCAAGTTGACTCATACCACAGAAATTTCAAAGAGAGAAGACTATACTTCACAGGTTAATTTCTGTAGACTCACTACTTTACTAGAAAGGCAATCACCTCCGGAACAGTGCAAGGAACCATTTGGGGCCTGACGTTTTGAAACGATGATATCCTACAAATGGAAATGCTTTTTTTATCAAGAAAAATATGACCCACTTATAATTAACATCCAACAAACGACGTAATATTTAGACCCAGGCGGGACTAAGTTGGAGTTACGTTACATTGACCGATAGAAGATCATGCAGCGAAGTTAGGTATTTCCCATAACACTTTCTGTAGTAGCTGGAAGACCAATCATAAAAATGAGAAGGTCTTTCTTCACCTTCCTTGTGTTGTGTCCTGCTTTTGGCAGAACAAAAAGGCGACTTTTTCGATTTGAAGATAAAAGACCTGATATTTTTTACTTGGACCGCTTTTGATGAGTTTGTCAGCTTTAAAATTACCCGAAAAGTCTTTGTGTCCAGCACCCAGACAAGGTAAATGTTGACTTTCCTCTAGCATCTTCAAGAAAGACAACCGATATTTTTCGGACAGTAGAGGACTTGGTTGAAACAGAACCAAGTGATATAATAGCTGCTTCACTATCTGAAAAAGATGGATATTCAGCGTTGATATCACGCTTTCTTTGAGCCAATATATAGGAAGAGGTACTCTTTGATCTCCAGGATTTCTCGAAAAACGTTATAGTGATCAGGAAGACGAATTTTTGAGCCTTCCGTGTAGAAATTGATTGATTAATCTCTGAAAAATTCATTACTGTCCCAAGAGGAATACGAAGGAATAGTGAACTGGAAATTTTTGCCAAAGCCCAGCTGAAGAGTGGTTAAGTCAGGAATGTCTTGGAATTAATTCGAATGTATTCAGAACTAATAGAAATACTGGACCATTTACAGATGGCTTTTAGGCAATTGGCTGTGTTCTCTGCCACTTTTTTCTGATAGCAAGAGGCATAGGTTAATCAACATGTCTTAGGCAGAGAAAGGTGTTGGGCGAAGATCTCCGTTGATTATATTTATACCGCGAATGTTTCCCGAATAACCAGTACACTACTCGAGTGTCATTGGAACACGAGCAATACTTATAAATAAAGGTTAAGAAAATTTGTTTTTAATTTTAAGTCCACTTGGACCGTTTAAAGTTCGTTAAGCACTATTCGCCATGCTTTGTTCATTCATAAGCATTGTCCAAAGCATTTTACAATTTAACTGTTGATTCGTAAATCGTTTTTTCT
The DNA here is from genome assembly GCA_948107695.1 of Meliscaeva auricollis. NCBI lineage: Eukaryota > Metazoa > Arthropoda > Insecta > Diptera > Syrphidae > Meliscaeva > Meliscaeva auricollis. The sequence continues at coordinate 44,930,310 of OX403619.1, read as the reverse complement.
CACTGCTAGAATTGCATGTCTTCAGCAAACTTATCAACTTATCGCTTGTAAATACAAGAAACAAAAATGGACCTAGAACACTACCTTGTTATATCCCAGCCAATATTTCTTCTAAGGTCTGAATGCTCGTTTCCTCATCTAACATGGATATTCTCAAGATATTTTCACTGAGAATGACATCTATCAATTTGGTAAGCGCAGCTAGAATGAAGAGCTCCTAGTAGAAAGGGGTTGAAATAGCTCAAAAGATCTGTTTGTTTAAACCATAACTTTACAAACTTCCCTTTTAAACATGAAGCCTCATCTATGTGATGTGTAACATTTCCTCTGGATTATTGTCTTTTTCGTTTGTCTTATCACTTAATAATTAATACAAAAAATAGGTAAACATATCAGGAGGGGCTTTAAAAAAATTGATAAAATTGAATTTTCTCTTTAATTCATAAAAAAAAATAAAGATAAACATTTTAGATTGCAACCATATGATGCCAATCAATCTTCAGATTTGGAGAGATTGTTCTTATTTTTAAGGGCTTTATCCCTACCAACATCAAGCACACGCTCAGTCGTTATCTTTTAGTTTCACATAACCTACACACACACACACATACATAAAACTCGGTAGATGCCTTTTTTTATACTCGTAAAACAACAAATTGATTGATGACAGTTTTTGAATTGCAAACTTTTTTGTGGGATTTTGTTTTTTTTTCTTCTTTTCTCTCTGTTTTTTGTATTTTCTTCTTTTGTCTTTTATCTGTTGTATATCACAACAGGATAAAAAGAACAGAGCAGAGAAATGACAAAGAAAAGGACATTAATGCGACACATGGTGTCGACGTTCTTTCCAACAAAGTAGCACAACAATTCTATTTAATAATGTTTTTGTGCATTCAAGGATAAGAAAAAAACAAACAAACAAAAAAACAGAAAAACTAAAGAAGGAATTTTCTGGGCGAATTTGTCAAGATTTAAGATTTTTGTCTGCAAAGTTAGCTTTTTATAAAGTATGAGTGCGAGATGTTATGGGGATTGAAAAAGTTGTTTTATTCAATTTACTTTTAAAAAGGGCACTACAACAAAAAAGTTCAATTGAAAGAACTAGAATAGAATTTGTACCTACTTAAGATTTTATAAAAGCAGCTTTATAAAAAGTTGTACCTATTTCTTCTTCTTTATCATTTTATCAATTAAAATATCAGAACTTTTTTGAATATGATATCATCATTGTTTGGTTTATAAATTAGATCAAAGAAATATTTGCATTTTAATGACGCAGTAAGAATATACTCCTCATATAACCCGGACCGTCGCGTCGCCGTATTAATAGAAAATTATTTTTTGCAGCCTTACACTTTACATCTAGTTGCGACGAAAGAATACATTAGTTGACCACCACCAATCAACAACAATTGGTTGCAGCTTAGGTTCTGTATGAAGAAGATCTAATCTTGAGTCGGTAAAGTAATAAAAGAAACTGTAACTAGTAACACGGTACAGCCACTAATGCAAATAGACTTCCACCCACTTCCTATCCCGGAAATCAATTACCAGTTCTTACAGTGATTAACTATATTTCTGCTGCGATTTATCAGTTACGGCTGGTATTTACCAACTTCAGCAGCGAGTTATCAGTTTCTGCTGCTATTTTGTACGAAGAAGATCCAATCCTGTGTCGGTAAAGTAATTAATAAAAGAAACTGTAACTACTAACACGGTACTAACCACTAATACAAATAAACTTCTACCAACCAGCGTCAAAGGGTCTATCCTGGAAATCAATTACCAGTTTTCACAGTAATTTACTTCATTTCTGCTGCGATTTACCAGATATGGCTGCAATTTACCAGTGTAGGCTGTGATTTTCTAGTTACGACTGTGATTTACTAGTTTTGACTGTGATTTACCATTTTCGGTTGCGATTTACCAAAATCGGCTGCGACTGAGATTTACTAGTTTTGACAGCGATTAACCAGTTTTTACCGTGATTTACCAGTTTCGGCTGCGATTTACGAGCTACGGATGTGATTTACCAGTTGCAGCTGCGATGTACCACCGTCGGCTGCGATTTAATACTTTCGGCTGCGATTTACCAATTACGGCTGTGATTTACTAATTTCAGCTGCAGTTTACCAGTGACGACCGATTTACCAGTTACAGCTGAGATTTACCAGAATCGATCACGATTTACGAGTTTCGGCTGCGATTTACTAGTTACGGCTGTGATTATACCAGTTTTTTCTTTCACAGTTCACACAGTTCGATTTATTTGAGGAAAAATGTATTAATCGTGTGATGTTGGTACCAATGTTTTTAACTAATAATCTGGTTAAAAATCTAGTGACTAAGGTGGATAGAAAATGTGAAGCGTATTGAACATAAGAAATTAGAATGGAATAGATTAGGTTATCCTGGTAGGTCATTCCCCATTCGATTATCGCCAGACGATATCGTTGTGACGATAGCTATCTCTATCACATCTAATGAAACAAATAAGGACGTGACCTGTCGAATGGATCGTTTTATTTTTACGGAATCAGGCCCCTGGCTTCTCGTCTAACTTTTGACTAACACGAAAATGAACAACAGAAATGAACAACAATTAAAGTATTAAATTCTGTTCTATCCAATTTCCATTTTTTGATAATTTCGTTCTTAATTGTTTATTAACACTTAATTAATGTTTAAAAAACAGACCTATTTTTACAGCTGTTAATAATTTTATGCTTAATCATAATCATGCACTGATTTGCATTGTTTGTTTAATTTGTTGTTCTTTAAAATACAGAATACAAATTAATCATTAACATAATAAAATGGGATAAACACAAAAATTAAATTTATTCGAGTTTGGAAAATTTGTTTCGTTCCAATTTCTGAGCTCAGACATATAAAAAAAAACTTTCTCAAAATGATAAATTCCATATACATGCAGGATTTATATGCAGACACGAGATTTAAGAATGCACAACTTTATACTATTATTAACACTAAAAACGAATTCTGTATGAGTGCTATAAGAATGTTTTGTGTTTGTTTTTGAAATTTGCATAATTTTGTGTGTTCATATTATTATTATCTCATGAAAAGAACTTAGTTCTTTTTGAAATATAAAATCCAATATTAATTGCATGCAATGCACAACCTATTGCTTAAGCAGTGCAACTTTTTAGAAAAATTCTTTCTCCATCTACGTATGTTTGTAGGTAGAAGATAGGTACTCTTGTGTATGCGTGTATTTAAAAGATAATATTTCAAAAACTAGAAACTTTTAGCTTGAAAATATACTTTATATGCAAACTAGAATATTTTTCTGTCTACCGAATTTTTTGTGTGGAATTAAACACAAAAACTAATTAGCTATGAAATATGAAGTTATTCGTGGATAATAATTTAAAAAAAAGGATTAAGTCCCAACTTTAGTTGAAAGGAGAATTTAAAAAATCAAATTGCGTACCGATTTTTTTAAATAGAATTCTTTTTAGCAGCTAAGGTAGTAGATACAAACAAACGAGAACTACGGAAAATCGCAATCTTTATCAGACATCTCCGGCAATACCAGTGAACCCATAAAATCACGGATCTAATAACTAGCGGCGTTACCGTCCTCATCAGTCATGAAAAACTTCCCATTATCAGTGTTTAATGCAAGTACTTTCCCAAAACAATCTCCAATTTCTGAAAAATATCATAGCACTGGATAGCCTTAAGCCTTTAAGGCAAGGTGACAGCTGACTGATTTGAAATAAACAGCTCCCAACATGCACTAGTTTTCGTTTTCCAACCGAAATCAACCTTCCCGAGAGCACCATCGACATTGGACTTCTTTTAATCAGAATCTTCTTTTCTTTCAATACTTTCAGGCACATTATAAGCAACTACACCTGTTCAATTGTAGTTCTCAACAGCGACTTAGATTATGAAGCATATTGCAGCTAAGTATAAAACTCCATCAATCCCTACTTCTAGAGGTAGACCCAGCGGGACACTTCTTCAATAATTGTTAGAAGACCGGTTAGTTGAGAGGCTACAAGCTATCGTAGATATTAAAAAATACCGAAATTGATGCAGCTATTGATTTTTAAGAGTAAGCAAATAGAACTCACAAATTGAGAAAAGATTCCACATTGAATTTTCTCCGGGAGTTCATTTCTGCTGTCAACAAAAATTATCAAGTCACAGTTTTATTCTTACTTGATGCCAAGAAAGCATTCGATAACGTCCATAAACTCAACATATTACACTTTGTTCAGCAGAAATTTTATATAATTTTTTTTTCTTTCTTCCAGAAAGTTCTTCGGTTAAGCTACTGGGAAGCTACAAATAAACAGTGTTGCGTGTAAAAGAGCTGAAGTTGTTCAAAGCTTGAATCCTGACTTCCGTTGTTGTTGGCGCACTCTTTGATCAGCGGAAATAGAAACGGAAATAGAACGGAAAAGAAAACCAAACTTCCTAGAAGAAAAAGATGCTTGCACTTCAGACGCGAAGTCACCGGGGAAGGTGAAGACAAGCTAAAAAAGGATGCTCTAGCGGATTTTAGAACCAAGCAACCCGAACTCGAGAAAGCTATTATCTAGACCAAGAAAAACTAATATGAGGATCTTCGACGGAAGGTTAACACTGACTCCTGGGGACAAGACTACAAAATCGTAATGCGGAAGCTTGGTACACAAAACGAGTTCCTTCCCTTACTGAAGAAAAGATGGGTAGCATAGTGGACGCACTTTTCCCAAAAGAGACCCGGACAGACCTCTCTGTATGCTGGACACTGCAGGCAAACTCCACGAAGAGATGATTAAACTTCGTCTCACGGCTTCAGTACAAATGGCGTGAGAGCTGTCAGAAAGACTTTAGAAAAGGTCACTCAACAATAGAAGGATAGAGAAGAAGCACCTAGCAGGAAAACCCCAACTCTAGAAAGTTTGTCTTGCTGACAACTCTATTTGTTCGAAATGTCTTCAACTCAGCTAGGTGTAGCGACATGCTGAAGGCGCTCAAGACACGATTCAACACTCCAGTAGACCATATGCGGATGAATTATTTCAGTAACCGAGAGTTAACATATGATATCACAGAAGGCCCAACGAGAAAGGGCAATTACCTCCAGAGCAGCACAAGGATCCAATTAAGGCCCCGACCTTTAGAACGTCTCCTACGATGACATCTTCACGCATGTAAATGCCTGATGACACCTTCCTGGTAGAGTACCTAGACGATATTGCCTCAGCAATTGCTGCAACAGTCATTGATAGTGCGCAAAGAATGTTGAGCCAAGTCGTGAGACAAACAAATTCCTGAATGGAAGAACATAGTTGAATGGCCTAACGAAGCAGAGGATCCAAACACTAATGGACATCCAAGTTAGACCAAAACGCAAAGAAGAATATTGGAATGAGGCTCGACACAAAGCTTACTTTTTTTGCTACAAATAAGAGCAGCAGCGGAACGAGCCACGATGACGTCTTCATCAGACTGCTGGCAATCGTTGCGGGTAGCACAGCCAATAAGCAATGGTTTCTGATATCAATCACCCGTGCCATTCTCCCATAAGGATGCGAGTTCTGGGCCGACACACTCAGACAAGAGACGAACTGGAAATAAATCGCAGCAGTACAGTGCCGTAGAGCCTTACAAATAGCCAGCTCCTACCAAACAGTGTTGGAACCACTTAGTCTTATAGTCGCTGGGTGATTTGACATTGACATTGATCTTTTAGCAGCAGAAAGAGAGACAAAAAGGCGTAAATTGAAGTCGAAGCAACAATCACGGATGTAAGGCACTTACACAACAGAAGTGGCAAGGACTGTAGGGAGTCCGAAAGCACAGGGTACTCCTGGACCGCAAGGTCCATCGAAGACGTTGCTGAATGGGGTGAACGGAAAAACGACGAAGTGAATTATTACGTCACGCAGTTTTTCCTGGACACGGGTACTTCAACGTCTTTCTTCATAAGGCAAAGCAGTATGAAGACTCAAGTTCAGATGAAGCCTACCATACACCACAATTTAGTGCAGCAGATGGCAAATCCTCCACAAGAACTTACAAGGAATTATCAGCAAATTAAGTCAAGGGAACATCATATATCGAAGATGCTAGGGAACGAAGAGCGCTGGCAACAGTTCGCGAAGAAACAGAAGCAGCTATTAAAAAAGGACCCACCCTTGAAGTAATACGAAAGTAGTCAAGAAGGGTGATCCTCGAGAGACTTTTGGAGGTAAGCGAGGGCTGAAAATGAAATCTCAATGAGAGCCCGGCACACAGGGAAGTATGGATACCTCCTTATGGTGTCGAACGCATTCTCCAAAAACAAAACAACAAAAAAATGAACATAAAAATGAAGCTCTAGATTGGAATTCCACTTTTTTTAGAATTTTTTCACTAGTCTGCATTTTTATTAGATTCATTTAAAATTTGTTTAGTCCTTTTGCCAACAATGTTACTAAGGGCTCAGTGACAGTATTGGGGAATTTTTGCCTTTATAACAACTCAAATTATTCACTCTCTTTCTATACTTGAAAATGCATTCCACACAATCCAAATATGCATAAATCATAGAATACAGTTATATAAAACTTATTTATCCCTGCCAACAGAATAGTACGAGTAGTATAACGATTTCATTTAATTCTCTTTTTCATTTCATTTTGTTCCATTTTTTTTTTTTTTTTTGTATTTGTCATTCATTTTCATGCAGATTGAAAATAATTTGAAGTAAACAACACTATCTACTTGAGCTTAAAAAATATAGTCTTTTTTTTTTATTTCTGATTTCCGGATAAAGCGGAAGATCGACGACACAAAAACGAACACAACAAAAAAAAATACCTCAATTTCACAAATTTGAATATTTCGCTAACAAAAAAATGTAAAATAGGAGGAAGGTTAACGTTTTGTTTATAGCTCGCCGCGCCCGCCATCGCCAGTCACCAAGCTTCGAGTTGGTTTATTTCTGGATGTGTAAAAAGATAAACTAGATGAAATATTCGGAAGCATATTATTTTTTTTTTTGCTTTTGTTCGTCGCCGTGATGAAAAATGCAGATTTATGGGATGAATTTTAAATGAATTTTTACATTCGGATGTTTTTTTTAGTACTTGGAATTATGATGAGTGAGGTGCAAAAGCGCTGAAGCCACAAAGTTGTGTATCTGCTCAAAAAAAGCAAAACAAAATTTAATCAATCGATCATGACAAAAAAAACTGACAAAAAAAATAGATACAATCTCATGGATGAGTTATTAGTCGAAATAGCTAAATAATATATAGGCTGGTCTGAATGGCTGAACTAGCTTTTCAGAACAGATTGGGTTTACCAAGAGGATATACGGTAACAGGTAAGCTACAGAAAAAAATGGTTAGTTTTTTTTTGCATTTAATATTTATTATTTTATGAATTTATCATCATGAAGATAAGTGCGTCTAACTGATAAAACTGTCTGCGTCGAAAATATATATTATTTTATTTTTTTTTTGTTTTTTTTTTTTAGAAGATTACTTTCACATGTTTTGTGACGCTATCTAGTAATTAGCAGACAAAAACATTGAGTGTGTATATTCGAATTTAGGTGCTGATTAGTTTTAATCGGTTTTCCTTATGCATATAGCTGACCAAAACTTCTGTCAGTTCTGCAGTACACCATGGCGTAATGTGGGTAAGAAAAAGGTCCCACCTTAGCTCAGAAGTAGTTTTTATTTTCGTTCGAATTTCAAAACCACCCGTTTTCAAGTTTTCGGACTTCTGATTTTCGTTTTGTTTGAAGTTTTACGTTTTTGAGGGTTTTCTAAAAACCGAAAGTATTTGCAAAATGTTACGTTTCCAGTTCGGTTATCTTTTTCTTAGCGAAAATAGATTTCGTGGATTAATATTGTTAGTTTTTGTAATTATTCCCGAAAATTAATGTACTTACTATTTTCATAAAAAAATAAATGAAACTTCGGGGAGAGCATTGCACATAGGAACAATTTGCAATGTTAGTTGATTTATAGAGAAATATCCTGAAAAGGATGGGTTATGTAGGACAACCAATGAAGCCGAGAATGCGAATAAGTTGTGGGCTGATTTAATAAAAATGATAATTTAAGACTTCAAAAGAGAGATCTGGCTGGAAGGAAAATAGTTTTTCCACGTGTTAGGGGTTCGAATATTGGCCTACCATCCTACGATACCTTCGCCTATTTATAGTCTCTTTATTTCTCACCATATTCATGTAACAAACACAATTCGTCCAACTTGGTGTAAGATAAGGGATTAATTTATAGATTTCAACCAACACATGTAACAGAAATACAATTTAATCTCAAAAATTGTTGTTTTTTTAGAAGAATCTTCCAAACTTCTCACCAAAAAATCAGAGAAGTTTAATAATTTTTAAGTCGGAACTTGTTTGACAGCAGATTTCGAAAATATTTTAATGATTTAACTGCATATTCAATCCGAATGGAATTTAAACAACCTTTTTCAATTTTTTACGGATTCAGTTTTCGTTTCGGGACTGTTAGTAATTTTTTATTTAAAAATTAATTTTCTTTTGATTTCACTCAATTTGTTTTTTCACGCTAATTAAGATTTTTTTAAGAAAATTAACTTGACTTTCACAATAAGCCATCAAAATGATTACTGATTAACGTGTTTTTCTTGAGAAAACTAATTAAAAAAATTGTGTTGATGTAAGACCAACATTACTATGATGGAGAAGTCCAAAAAAGTCTTTTTGGTCATGCTGTTCGTCGGTGTGTGCGTCTGTTGAACGTTTGTTCGTCGGTGCGTCTATCTGTACAGAAAGCCAAAGCCTAAACGGGTTGACGGATTTGCTTGAAATTTGGTACAGATTACTTTTTTGTAATTTCCAAGGTTGTTTTTGAATATCTCGATTAGAACGAGTACCTCCCATATAACGGTTTCGAGTTATTGGATTTTTCTATATTTTAACAATCCTGCATTTTTAGTTTTTCTCAAAAAAATTCGAATAAAGGAATACAAACTTTTCGAGAATTTTACCATAATTTTGAGTTTTTTCCGTAAATTATCATTACTGGCTCAACTGATTGTGTTCAAAACTTGTCAACAGGTTGTACTCATCATTTAAAAAAAAATTTTGTATTTAGTTTTTCAAAAACAAAATTGATAAGCAAATTGAACAAACACATACTATAACTTTGAAGTAGCAAGAGCAAGTTCGTGCGATCCAATCGTGCATTTTATTTTCAAAACATTTGTCAAAATAAATATTGTTTTACCACATTTTTTTTTTATTTACAAAATTGTACTTACTCGTTAGGGGTTCTTGTAGGTTTCTATTCCACAAAGAAAAAGTAAGGTGGGTGTCCAAAATCGTGTTGTTTACGATATTAAGTATAAAGTTGTAGGTGGTAAAAAGATCTACAACTTTTGTTCCGATAATTTTTCTGTATTACGTCAAAAATCTTGTGAAAAATACCAAAAACGTTTCTTTTTATTTTATTTTTATCTTTCTTCTAGGTTTTAAAGTTTGTGTTTGTGACGAATAATAAAAATAGCTTAATTTTCAATCAAAAAACGTTGACAGCTAAATTTTTGATTTTTGAAAATTTTGAGATGGATTCTTTTTGGTTAAATCCTTTTTTTAAACCTAAGTTAGAAAGCAACAGTTATTGTAGAAAACATTGTCAAAAATTAAAATGAATGATAGTAATATTAGCAAACGAAGAGTGGTCATAGAAACCAAATTAAATTCACCACCTCCACTCAGTATATGAAAAGTAGTGAAAAGGTACTTTAGCCTTAAAAGTTTTAAGGCTAAAAACTTTAGGAAAAATGATTTAATCCAAAATGTTTTTAGTGTTTTCAAGTAGCTTGGGTTCTAAATAAAATAAAAATTATAAGATCAAAAGATAGTGGTGGAATGGTCTTCAGCTGCACGGTTTAAACAAAAAAAAAAACGACAACAGTCAGTCTATGAAAGGTAGTAAAAAGGTACTTTTGAGGCTTTAAACTAAAGGAAAACTGATTTTGACACATTTTTGGTATCCCCGAGTAGTTTAAAGTTTATATAAAATTTAAAAGTATATATATGATCCAAAGGTAGTGGTGGAATGATCGTCAGCTGTGTCAGTTTAAAAAGATCGACACAATATGTGAAAAGTAGTAAAAATATACTTTTTACCCTCAAGACTGATTTTTCACCCAAATATTTTTGAGGCGTATAATCATAAGATAAAAAGAGAGTGATGCAATAACTGTCAACAACGAAAGTTTCAACTGTGGGTAGCGGGTATATGTAAAAAGGTACTTTTGATTACCAAAACTTAGGGACACTTTTGGTGTCTATACGAGTAGCTTGAAGAGCTTGAAGACTTTCCATATAGTGGTGGAATGAGCGTCATTTAGGCATTAATTGAAAACATTTGCGCCCTCAAACTTTAAGTCACCAGCTGACGATGATTCCACCACTGGCCGTACAGCTGACTGGTGTTTTTGAAACCTGTGTGATGTAAGGAACGTGATGTAAAAGCTTAAGCTGTTTTGAAATGACTTCATTTTTTTACAAATTCGATGCCCTCTCATGGCCACACCCACCACTACTTGAACAGCTGACTTACAGATCCTTCAATGAATCCTAGACAACTATGTATTATTTGCATCCTCACGAAAGGATTTAGTGAATTAACGCTGCCTCTCGGGTTATTAAGGTTATTCCAAAATTTTGAAAAACAATGAAGTCTAAAAAGTAGTAAAAAAGCTTCCAATATTCTTTGAAAAACTATATGCAACATAGTTATTAGTATCGTCTAAGAATCATAATTTTATAATAGGTAGGTATCGTATTATTAGATTACAATTTGCACTGCCTTGAACGATAAATAATGAATGAATAATGTAAAAGTTTTTTTTTTACGTTCAATTTCTGATCCATGTCCTTGGAATCTTATTAAATAAATTGCATGTTAAGTTATGGTGTTCGTGTTGGAGTTAATCAAATTTCCGGGTCTATTTATGACGCTTTTTATAAAGAAAAAAAAAAACAATAACGAGGGACGAAAGAAATATGTCAAAGAAATTACCATAAACCAAAGTGACTTTATATGGTCGATTAGCCATTAAAAACCTCCTTGTTATAACATTTTAAGTGAGATTAAAGGTAAAAGATTACATGGAATTTTTTGTATTCATCACAATTTTCCTATTAAATATGTATTGCAGACTTTGGTATTTTTATTTTGGAGACTAATTTTATTTGAAATTCATAGTTCCAAGTCAAGAAAAGTCAAAGTTGGAAACAAAAGATAATGCAAAATAAAAATCATCTATTTTATATTTTCATTCCGAATTTTAATCCGAAATCAACTTTTGTCCTTCAAAACTGGTACACACAACACAGCAATGTTAAACTATATCACAATTTTAAGTTAAAAGTTAAAAACCTTTATACCATTATGTGTGTTTTTAATACCTTTCAGTTTGATGTGGTAAAATTATTTGCAATTGCCAAGAAGACGTACAAGTTTCCTTCAACATTTTATACAAATAAAAAAATAAAACTATCAAACACAAAGACCATCACATCTATGTATAGGAAAAAGGATTCGTCCTCTTTGCTACCAAACCGACCGTGTCGTAAAGAAAGAAAAAAACTAATAGTTACCTATTTTCGATATTTAGAATTCAAACAATATTCCCTTTCACTATTTCTACAAGTAGAAGATACTCCAACATTAAATTGGAAAAGTTTTCTATTTTCTTGGTGATGTTAGTGCTTACTTAAACGTTTACCATGCACTAGAACTAGACGATGCTCATGCTCTTGGCTTTCAAGCAAAAAGTGTTTGACTTGAAATTAGTTTGCAATTCTTATAAAACTTAAGCTTCCCAATAAAATTGTATTTCAATATATATTTGAGGGAAGATAAACATTCTTATAGGGGGACTTGAGAGTATTTTTGTTTTTAAGTTCAACTGCATGGTTGGTTTTCTTAAAATATAGTGAATATGTGTTTTTTATGAACGACAATAGATTTAATTTGAGGACTTTGAAATGATGACAAAAAATTACATAAAATCCTGCGAACACAGGGAAGGAAACTTATACATCAGGAGAAGTTTTACTAAATTTGTAATAAGTATGCCTCACAGTGGGCCAACATTTTAAAAGACTTTGCAATAATCATATTTCGAGTGTGCTTAAAATTCAAAACTAATTTATTTACTGGGTCAGAGAATATTGGAAGCTTCAAAGGCTGCAAAAAAATTTAAATTCGGTCGAACGACTCGGTTGATACAGGTAGTCAAAGAATTCTTATTTTTAAAATCAAAGAAAACATTTTTTTTTTTAGTGGAAATTTTCAGAGTTTTGGTGTAAAAATCTAAAAACCTAGTGCAAAAATTATTATTATAAAAAAATTGTACTTTATTTTATTTTTATTTTTTTTTTTTCAAGATTTGCAAAATTTCATTATTTTCGAAAAGCTGTTTTCGACTAAAAATTTTTTGACTTTGAGTTGAGTTACAAAATTTCTCATACAAGTCTATAGACTCAACCCTAAACTGAACTGAAATTTTACCTTTAACTATTTTTTTAACATTTACTAAGAAAATTAGCAGCCACTTTTTGCCTATATGAGTTTTAGAGAGATCAAGGTCATTTTAATTCATTTCTGGTTGAAACTCAACTTTTTGTAGGCATCCTTAAAAATGCAATTGGTGGTAAAAAAACAAATTTTTTAAGTGTAAAAATGTATTCTTAACTACATTTAATAAATTTTTTTCGAACCAAAATTAACGGTAGGTACCTGCAATATAACCAATATGGAAAAACTTTATTTTTTTAACTTTTTTCCATACTGTAAAAAAAACTTTAATAGCCATTAGCTTTATCATAAAAGAACACATAAAAAAGTATTACAACTATTAAATTATATAAAAATCTATAAAGTAGTCCTTTCTATCTTTTTTAATAAAACTTTTGCCCTCATCTATGGGAAAACCTTAATTTTTATTTAAATAAAGGCTTTATTAATATTTTTTTAACAAATAAGAACACCTTAATTGTTTTTATTGCAAATAACAAGCAAAAAATTAAAAAAAAAAAAATTTCAATGCAAGATTCTGAAACACCCTGTTTGCAAATTTTCTTAAAACTTATCAAATTCATAGCTGTATGCTTTAAGTTTATTTAAAAATTTATTAAAATATCTCAACCCTTTCAAAAGTTATCAACTTTGCATTGAAAAATGAAAATCTGGCCCACTGTGCGCCTGATATTTGTCAGCTTTATTGGAGAGGCAATACAGAAGAAGTTTAAAGAAGGCAAGTACTTATTCATGGAAGTTTTCCACCCTCCTAGCCAATCCAAACGAGGAAAGGAAAATGAGGGTAAGACAAGTTTAAAACCTAAACTCCACTAAATCAGGTTCTGTACATGATTTGGGGGTTTTAATTGTCATTTTAGGGTCTTAACGTTGTATTTTAGTTCCTTAGCGTTCCAAATAAGGTTCTAAACGTTACGTTTTAAGTTCTACTTACGTTTTTGATTCTTTTCTTTAGAAGGCTAAAAGGGTACAGAACTCTCATACCTCAAACGCATGGAGAAGAACATTCGACAAGAAATGGGTGTTTAAGCCGAACGAGAGCCGTCGCATCGGTCGTTCAAACCAATAGAATGCCCAATTTTCACTTACGGATCAATCGTATCTTCAATAGAACCGTATATAGAAACAATAAGAATGGTTTCAAGACAGAAGACAAAGTTGACGGACATACCGTAGTCCGTAATCAGCTCTTTAAGTAGCGGCTATATTTGGCTCTTCACTTTTTGAAGGTAACTAAGAGTCTGGTCTTCCAGAATGGGGGTTATGCATCGGGGTAACTTTCCTACCACGGAAAAAAAACTTGTTCCGAAAAACCAACAAGTCTCGAACACGGATGATCTTAGGATTGATGAAATGAAGATTACCCGAGAAGACGAAACGGCTATGAAACCAAACGAATGTGGGATCTGTACGCGGAATGTAGGTACTGTCTTTAACATATCACGTGCAGCCGAGCAATAAGTGAAAAACCTGCATATGCTAAGGACTGACGGTAAAACTTTCCGGGAGTGCGATAGGATGGAGAAGGCATAAGGAGGAAGAAATCGTGTGACATAGAACATATAAAGTCTTGGCGGTGTTGTGATAAAAGGAAGTCTTAGTCTTTATTGATGTAACCGAGGGCCTGGTGGTGTAAATTCACGTCCAAGTAAAATTAAAAAAAAACATGAACAGATCTGTGTTCACGCCCCTCATTAAGAGAAGGATGACTTAGCCAAGCGTCCATATGATAAGTGCCCGAAGTAGGATGTCAAGATTATTCTTGGTGTCTTCGATGCCAGATCTGGTAGCTGGGACGTCCATGTTTCGACAGTCATAAGATACATCCTGCATAAATAAACGTACAATAAGGGGTTCAAGATGGTACACTATGGGGACTTGGATGTGAAATGATCAAAAAACCGTCAAGCCGGCATGTATTCCAGTATCTTCCGAACATTCCGGGGAACAAAAAATGTCTCGAAACACTACTTAGTAGTGTCTTGAGTTTAAATACGGATATCTATGACGCCTAAACCCCGATTAGATGCAGCTACCTAATTGATCTCGCGAAACCAAAATCACAAGAGACCGCCAAAACCTTTTCTGACTGCGTTTTCTCTTAATCTCTCGCCCATACAAGCTAAGAACATGGCCTATCAGATTTTGCTGCAAATAAGAACCAAATCCGTTGAAAGAGCAGCCCGAGAGTTCTACGGGCTAATAAGAAGAGAGTAACGGCAACTTCTCTGGTAGCATAAGAGGAAGCACGAGAAGCACGAGTGTATTGTGGGTTGTACATTGTACCGGGAGAGGGGATGTTTGAAAATTCTAACAAAGGGTAAAAATATCTACCCTAGCGAAGGTTACAAGGCCAGAAAGAAGGCCTGTCTTAAAGAGAGCAGGAAAATCGTAGTAGATACACAGTCAGTGCTGAGGATCTAGAAGGAATTTTTTTCTAGACTGCTAAATGTCAAAAAAGTCAACATTCTGCTGCTACGATGATGGCCAATAATTTCGTCTACCTGACTTAGATGAAGTAGCTAAGATCACACGATTTGTGTATACACACAAAATTGTGTATTTTTGTTATAAAAATACACAATGCCATTTGAACCATAATTCGGAAGACAAAAAATTATACAAAAATCATATTTGTATGTCAATTGCTGTCATCCAATTTTTCGTTTAGATGTTTTGTGCATCTTTGTGTTGAAAGTACACAAATTTTTACACAAATTTTTGTGTTTACTCAATCGTGTGATACTTAAGCAACTGGCCAAACTTAAATCGTAAAAGGCTGCGTGCGGACGGCTTATCAACCGATTTGTTTAAAGCAACAGAAGATGTTTAGGTAGGAAGTATGCACCAACTAATCTGTAAGATTTGGTTCGATGAAAGCATGCCAAATGTTGATGTTGAAAAAATAGCGTCTGTGACACTTGAAACGAATCGAAATCAACGCACCTGATGAGTTTACTAACTCTGATGGTGTAGACAGCAGAGGAAGTCAACGCAATAATCAAGGACGACCCTAGCTATTCATTACTGAAGGCAGCTAACTAGGGACAGAGCTGGCTGGATAGCCGGAGAGGCATGTTTTTGAGGCAGTAAGAGCTTTCAAAAATGAATTAAAGTATTTCTGCATTGATACTTATCAATAGTATTCATAAATTGTCACATTACATCTAATGTCAAAGTTAAATGTTTAAATTTCATATCAGCAAACGGGTCTTGGAGTGGGAAGTCACTAAGCCTTCATTACATTAGTGCATATTTTAAGGCGCAGCTATATTTGTGTGTTGCGTATAATTTTCTAATTCAAACGAAAAATACACTCAAACAGTTTTCGGAAATATTGGTTTTATTTTTTCTCAGAACCCAAAAAAAACCTTTTGTACAAATAAAAAAAAACACTAACATCAGTTGCTGGAAAATCAGCATATTAAAACACCTGTAATCAATTTAAAAGGGGCTCTAATTGAATTGTGATAATAATTCAAATAATAGAATATTGTTACACGAAATCTTAATGAACTTTGCTCTAACTATTTCCACGAATTGAAATTCAAAAATTATTATTTCAATAACTGCTATTCAAATTATATTTCCAATACCATGAATTCAAAAATCGATATAAATCTTGATGCGGTACATAGTTGTTTTTTTTTTTTCTTTTAAAATTCCAAGAATTAATTAGCAAAATGTTAATTTGAGGTAAATTCACACATTCATAGTGTAAAAAATCTGCATGAAATTGTGTATTTAGGTTAAATTGAGATGATTTGGTTAGATTTTTGTTTTACGAATAAAGAGGGTATACATAGATTAATCATTTGCTAAGTTTGTACTAAAAGATGTTAGGTTAGATGCAATTTAAAGAGCCTATATCACAACAAAAGTGAGCGACAGGGACAATAAGGTTTGCCATTTCATGATGGAAAGATATACGAGCCAACAACGAGTCGAAATTATTAGAATTCACTACCGAATATCGGAGTCAGTGGCCTCAACGTTAAGAGCGCTACGTCCAATTTATGGTCGTCATAATCGTCCTAGCAGATCAACAATTGAGCGTCTAGTGGAAAAATTTGCATCCACAGGCACAGTACAAAATGTTCCCGTGCCAGCGAGACAAAGAAGTGCCCGTAGTGTCGAGAATATTGCTGCCGCTAAGGCTTCAGTTGCAGAAAGCCCAAATGTGTCTCTCACACGTCGTTTTCAAGCGTTGGGCATCTCTGCAACGTCGTTGTGACGAATTTTGAGAAAAAAATCTTGGCCTACATCCTTACAAGATTAAATTGACACAAGAACTGAAGCTGATTGACCACCAGAAGCGTTGTATGTTCGTGAATTGGGCTGAGAAACAACTTGAAAATGATTCGGATTTTCATCGAAAAATCATCTTTTCTGGCTGAATGGCTTCGTCAATAAACAAAATATGCGGCATTGGTCAGGCAGCAATCCACACGTACTCCATGAGTCATCATTGCTTCCCGAAAAAATTACACGTTGGTGTGGTTTATGGGCCGGCGGCGGCATCATTGATCAAGACCGGCACGTTACTGTGAATGGGGATCGCTACCGTTCAATGATAAACGAATATTTTTGGCCCCAATTGGATGATATCGACTTGGAGGACATGTGGTTCCAACAGGACGGCGCCACAGGCCACACAGCGAATCTCACGAAATGGTCCAGTCGCTTGGCCGCCTTGGTCGTGTGATTTGATGCCGTTAGACTATTTCCTGTGAGGATACGTCAAGTCTATGGTCTATGCCAACAACCCAGCGACGATTAATGAAGTTCGTACGAATATCGAACGTGAAATTGCAGCGGCAAAAAACGTACTTTCACAGGAATAAAGAATTTCACTGATATCCAAAACCGTTTTTGTTTTATTTAAAAAAAACTTTTGTAGCGCTTTTATAATCCTATACGAGCTACGACATCACCCAACTTCAGCCAGTTCTGTTCCTTGTTTTCTAGGTAGCCAACTCCAGTTGATCTTCAGAACTGACTGTGTATCTACTACTAAATTGCCCTACTGATATCGGCTAGCCTCCTATCTGATATTTTAGCCTTGTGTAGATCTTCTAACCATTTGGTAGAATTTTCGAACATCCCTGCCAGTAAATCCCTCAAGAGATTCGACCGCCTGCTTCTCGTGCTCTCTCTTTTCTTCCTTACAAGTTGGCATCGGCGTCTCTCTCCTCTTTTTTGCCTGAAAAGCTTCCTGGATGCTCTTTTAGCAGCTATAGTTCTTGTTTGCAGCATTGTCTGGTAGGCCTCGTTCTTAGCTTTATGCTCCAGTTGGCATTTTTCGTCGAACCCAGGATTTTCGTTGTGGTCACCTAGTGAAACCCAGCACTTCAGTGGTGGCACTTTTGATTGCTTGTTGACAATAACTCCATTGGTCGTCTGTGCTTGCTGCTGGTCAGCAATTTTTTTTCTGCTCATCGTTGTGGCGTCAGTCCATGTTCGTTCCCCGGAACGTTCTAACACTCAAAGCATGTATAGTTGACGGTTATTTAATGACATGACCGCCTAGCCCTCTTGTTTATATTGAGGTGTGGGAAGTGTTTGCTTGCTGCGAAGACATTTCGCCTCTCCGCAAAGTCTACCATCTTGAGTCCGTTATTGGATATTTTGTAGTTTCGGAACTATGGACGCCTTATCATAATGTGGGCTTGAGGAGGTCCTAGAACTCGTCCTTGATTGGGTCCTCCTTCTCTTCGTTGGGGGCATGAACACAGATCAGCAGCGTCGTGTTTTCAACTTTATCCTTTCGATGCAGATTGCAGAGAGGCTTATTACAAAACGCCACCCAAACAGTCACTGACCTTGCTTCTTGAAGCACTTCTTCTCATGGTATGTAGATGTCAAACGATTTAATTCGTCGAATGCCCTCTCCATTCTTTCGAACCTTCTGGGTAGCTATTACCTATATCAGCATGAAGCCTATTTTATTTCCATTAAAAACTATTTAATTAAATTTATTTCCTCAAAATGTTTTTTTTTTTTTTGTAATTAATATGAATTTTCTTTGAAAAATATTTATTTAAAAAAATATCTCAAACAAATTACACACCTTTTTCGTATGAATTTATAAAAAAAAATAATTTAAAATTTCATCAGAAAACTTGTTGAAACACATAAAAATTAATTTTAAAAAACATTGAAAAAGGAACACATTTTTAATGGAAGAAAAGGTAGGTACCTAGTGTACTTTCTTTTGGGTTATTTTTTTTTAATAAACTTAACAAAAGTGAAAAATCATCCGCAGTGATTTAATGCCACAAAACGTGACCCAACAGTTGCAGTAATTAATGGAGGAAAAAGTACCTGGATAATAGATTTTGTGCAATGTCTTCGGTGTCGTTGGTTTTTAATTTTTTTTTTTAAAGAGAAATTGATATTTTTTGGTTTGAATGGACATTGCACATCCATTTAACATTAATTGTGTTAAAAAATGGAATATATGTCATTTTTAATCGCGATATAGGTAGGTACTATATAAGGAAAGTTTAGCATTCGTAAAATAAAATTATATGACATTACGATGATAGAGAAGTCGAAAAAAAGTGGTTCCAGCAATTCTGTCTGTCTGTCGTGTCCATATCCCAAGCTACAGTCTAAACCAATGAAGTTATTTTCTTCAAATTTGGTAGTTAAGGGTTTCGAGCGGGTTTTCAGGGGGGGAGGGGAACCTGCCACTATAAAGAAAATAAATAAAAAAAAATATTTATTTCAAAAACGAATCTAATGATTTTTTTGTGATTTTATAGTAACTCAACGGATTTTGTAGAATATTTTTATAAAACAGGTTTTAAGCAACTTTCATATCCAAAAATTCAAAAAAAAAATTCACTTTTTATTATGATTAAAAAAAAAAGATATAAATTTTTTTTATGATAAATCTATTAGTTATTAGAGTTAGTAATTTTTTTTTTTTAATTTTGGTTTTAGATGTCCAAAAATTTTTTCTGGAAAACGGCATAGGATGGGAACAACTTTTTTTAACAAGATTTAGAAATTTTTATGTATAAAATATATATAATAAAAAATATAACGTCCCTTACTTTGGCGGAAACTTTGTGGCGGAATTAAAAAATGTAATTTCAGTAATTGTGCCTAATTAAATGCTAATTTGTTTCGCAAAACCAAAAATGTGTAGCTCGCATAGTTTTTTACTTATTGAATTTTCCGCTATAATAAGTCTAAAGTTAGCGGACAAAATCTTAAATAATTAATCAAAGAAATTATTTTGGTTTGCATACAAATTTTTAGCTTTTTAAATGTTTTTAAGTGGCATAAACTTCGTATTTGTAGCTACAATAGTTTTTTAGTTGTTACAAATTCCGCTAAAATAAGACGGACGAAAGTAAGAAATTATAATTTTATTGATGTCCAAAATTGTAGCTTTCTAAATGCTAATTTTGTTGCACAAAAAATAATTTTGTAGCTCTAATGGGTCATTTTTTGTGTACTTTCGGTCCGCTGAAGTTAATGGAGACAATATAAATAAAATGCACGACTGAATCGCACGAACTTGCTCATGTAGTGCAAAGCAATTTTATGTATTAACTTAGCTTGAAAATTTTAGCTTTTGGTCATCTGATTTTTTTGAAAAAAATTCTAAAAATTTATCGTTATTGAAGAGTTCACATCAAAAAGTTTAATCAAAATCGTTAGAGCCGTTTTCGATAAAATTAGAATAACTCAAAAATGTTGTATGGGAGGTACTCGTTCTAGATGAGATATTCAAAAACAAAAAAAAACCAACTTTCGAAATTACGTAAAAATCATCTGTACCAAATCTGTACCACGCTTTTGGGCAGTGGGGAAGTGTACATATGGACGCAAAGACGTACAGACGCACAGACGCACAGACCGACGGCGTAATGTTGGTTTTGATTAAAACTTCAAACTTTTTTTTTGACACGAAACCAATACTTGCCCTATAGACAAGTAAAAAGGACTTATTTATGTTATGAACTAGATGAAACACGCAAACCCCGATTTTGTAGCTCAACTTGTTTTCTCTTTGTTCAAGATTCCGCTTGAATAAGATACGAGTATGTAACAGTAAAAATTTTCAAAAAAGTTGAATTTTCTTTTTTTTTGTTTCCAGAAATTGAAGCTTTTTTAACAAAACTTGTTGCGCAAACCTCAATTTTGTAGCTCAAAATTGATTTTCTAAAATATTCAAGTTTTTGCGCAAGAACTTGAATGTTTGAAGTGTTTGAGCTACTAAATTTAGGCTTATGCAACAAAATTTGATTTGAAAAGCAACAATTACAAGCAAAAAAAAACAAAAAAAAAATTCATTTTTTTTTAATTCTCTCCATTAGCTTCAACGGACCGGAAGTACCTTCTTGAAATTGAAAAATGGAACAAAAAAATGATCCATGAAAGCTACAATATTAATTTTTGTGCACAAACAAATTAGCATTTGAAAAGCTACAATCTTGGACACTAAAAATATAAAAAAATTCTTACTTTCGTCCGCCAACTCCAGTCTTATTTTAGCGGAATTTTAAATAACTAAAAAACTATTCTAGGTACAAAAACGAAGTATATGCCACTCAAATACATTTAAAAAGCTAAAAATTTTGATGAAAACCAAAACATTTTTTTATTTTGTAGTAATTTGATCAATGATATAAATTTTTTTGAAACTTACTGTATAGTTTTGGGCGGAATTGATCGATTTCTTTATAATGCAATTAAAAGACTAATTCATTAATTTTCCCAACGTTTCGTTTGGTTTTTTGCCAACATCTTCAGGGGATTTCTTAATTTATTTATTAGACTTTGTTTTATGTGGTTACATATTTTTGTTTTGTTTAATTTGTATTTTTAAATAATTTAACATTAATTTATTGAACGAAAGACAAAATTAAATAATAAAATAAATTAATTTGAAAACGAGACAAAACAGAAATTAAACCTAATATATCACAGACTTTTGGTTACTTTATCACAGCATTGTAAACTGGTATTTTCTAAAAACGTTGGGAAAATTAATGAATTAGTCTTTTAATTGCATTATAAAGAAATGGATCAATTAAGCCCAAAACTATGCAGTAAATTTCAAAAAAAAAAAATTTTATTATTTAAGATTTTGCCCGCTAACTTCAGACTTATTATAGCGGAAAATTAAATAATTAAAAAAAACATGCAAGCTAAAAATTTTTGATTTGCGGAATAAGCATTTAATTAGCTACAATTACTGAGATAAATTTTTTTTGATCCCACCACAAAGTGTCCACCAAAATAAGGGACGTTTGGAGCTCAAAACAATTCAAGAAGTTGAATAAGTAGGTATTTTTAGAAATTAATTTTATTTTTTTCTAACATTTGTTATAAAATTATTTATTTTTAAAACCTTTATACTTTAAATAATATTGAAATTTAGTTCATTTGAAAAGTTTGGTATCTACATACTTGTTGCCCAACTTTCTTTCCCTTAAAAAAAAAAACACCTTTTAAACCAAAATGTTTCGATGCACACTTCTGTTTCTTAGTTGTCATATGCCAATTTTTATCGCTGTACCATTATTGGAAGGGTATTTTCTAAAAATGTCAATTTAATTAGTTTTAATACCATCTTTTGCCTCATTCTCTGCTGCTGAAATAATTTTTAAATACACCGAAAAATTTAACCAACCCATTTAAGCTTTAAACTTGAAGATTAAAACCATTAGAATGTATGCATGTGACACAGTCACACCATAAATGTGGAATATTTAGAACGATTTTAACCGATATCCTAGGTCAGGCGCTTGTACTTCATTTTGATTTTGAATTAATTTCTTATCAAATCTCGACATAACGGAAACGATTATCACTTTAAAATTGAAGTAGATTAAATAAAAAAAAATCATGACTAAAAAAAATGGTTCTATGCTCACAAGGTTATAGATGTTTTGATTACAAATCTCCGTTCTTTGAACCATTTACTAAATAAGTACCAACTTTACGTATAATTAAAATTCCAAACAAAAGACTTATAACTAAACTTTAATATTGTACTGCTTAAGATAAGAATGACTATTAAACGTACACATTTTTGTTACTAACAATACAATCACAATGATAAAAAAAATATTATATCTACAAGCAATAGTTTTGTTTTGAACACACACCAGTAGAATGAAAAATACAAAATAAATAAGAACAGGTAGGTACTATTTCTTAATCAAATAACAATATTTTTTTTTTGTTTTGTTTGCCAAATGATGATAAGACTTAAGATATCTCAAACAACAAAAAAAAATCAAACTTGTTTTCAATATTTACGTACATTTAATATAGTTGAAGTTGTGTAGGACTTTCTTCATAATGTTTGCAATGTACGTCATTTGAAGTCTTTCTGGCTGTTATAGGAAGGTAATTTAATTTTAAATGTCAAAAAAACAAATTGGGTCGCATTAAATATTAACGTTTTATTGATAGGTACTCAAAGTTCTTACAAATAATCGTAGATAATTATGCCGTTGGTGCATTATTTGAGTTGCAGAACCTGCTAGTGGCCCTGTTTACCAGGCCAATATTATTAAGATGTTTCCGAAAACTATTCTTAGGTTATTATATTTTTAAATTGATGCTTTTTTTGTATTCTCAAAAAGCACTTTGATCGGTTTCAGTTCCCAAATTCTGTATCTTTTGAGCTAATTTGCCTTTTTAATCTCCTATGCCCCAGAATTGCTGCACGTTCTGAGGTATCACGTTGTTGAGTACCGCCTGTAAGATACTCTCCTCTATCCTACAAGACCGGATAACCCCATACGCTAAAACCATCATCGGACACTATCAGTGTGGTTTCATTCCAGGCAAATCAACAACTGATCAGATTTTTACCCTTAGGCAGGCGATGGAAAAATGTCTAGAATTTAACATCCCAACATACCATCTGTTTATAGACTTTAAAGCCGCCTATGATAGCATAGCCAGGGTAGAACTTTACAAAGCCATGAGAGAATTCGACATCCCAAATAAATTGACACGACTATGTAGGTTGACCATGACCAACGTAACAAGCCAAGTTAAAATAGCCGGATTGCTATCCAGACCAATCAACATCTTTAATGGACTCCGACAAGGGGATGGTTTGGCCTGTCTCCTCTTCAACCTGGCGTTGGAGAAAGCAATCCGTGACTCTGGCACGGCAACAAGAGGTACCATCGTCAACAGGTCCAGCCAGACACTGGCTTACGCAGACGACATCGACATCATCCGAAGAACCGAACAAGCTGTACACGATTCCTTCATCCAGATCGAGCAGGCGGCACAAAATCTGGGGCTGCACATTAGTGAAGGTAAAACAAAGTACATGGTGGCGTCGAATGAGAGAAGAACAGTTGGTCAAACAATCAAGGTAGCGGAGCACGAATTTGAAGTGGTGCAATCCTTTAAATACCTTGGGTCAACAGTAGCAGCCGATAACAATATAGAAGAAGAAATACGCGGGCGGCTTCTCAAATCCAACAGAGCCTACTACAGTCTGTCAAAGCTATTCAAATCCAGAAATCTAACCATAACTTCAAAACTGCTGCTGTACAGGACCATGGTCCTGCCAGTACTCATGTATGGATCCGAGACTTGGGTGCTCAGCAAGAGGCATTGTGACCTCTTAGCCGCGTTCGAGAGAAAAGTCTTACGGAGAATTGTTGGCCCCATATGTGAGGAAGGACGATTCCGGAGACGGTACAATCATGAGTTGTACGCAATCTACCTTGAAGCAGACATAGTGACAAAAATTAAGCTCAGTAGACTCCGGTGGGCAGGGCACCTAGCTCGTATGAGCGAAGAGGAACCTGCTCGGAAAGTCGGAAAGTCTTTTGTGGTACATTCTATGGTAGACGGCAGCGTGGTAGACGGTGCTTGCGCTGGAGAGATGGCGTAGACCAGGACGCTCGAAGCCTTGGGGTGCGCAACTGGATGGCGTCGGCTCGAGACCGAGATGGGTGGAGAGACTTGTTGAAAGAGGCCAGGACCGGACCCCGGTTGTCGAGCCGATGCTGATGATGATGTCTTGTGCTCAATTTCTGCTTAAAAGTCCACTTTTACGATTTCTTGAATACTAATGGGCCTAGAAACCAATTCTCAATAGTCTCATACAAGCTTAAGGCTGATTGCTTATGAGTTCTTGGGGGCGATAGCTGAACTTCGGATCCCGAAAAACTTATCTAAGGGCACTATTTTGAATAGGTCAGTCCAACTACATGGATTATGCAGATGTCAACAACATTTTAGACCGCTCTCATCGAGATCTATTAGAGACATAAACTGCCAGTGTAAATCAGCGAAAATAGTAAGTCTTGTAGTAGATGAGGACCGAAACAGACGAATGAGGAAGACAAGGACTATGCCACATCGGATTTCAACGCTTTTATGGATCGACAACCCACTATTAGGTAGTAGGTAAGCGAAATCTTGTCCCAAGGAAGAAAATCTGCCTTCCTTTACACCATAATAAACTTGACCAGTATCAAGAGTATAGAAACATTTCATACTATTCTTTAAATAAAGTATAGGTACATCCCAAAAACTACGGAATTTTGAAATTTGTGGTGATATTATTTTAATCAACGGTTTAAAATGTGACTATAATATTGATGAAATCTAGTCTCAGGATTAGTCCGGTCACCATTTTAGAGCCGCCATTTTGTAAATATAAGCCGGTGGTTTTTTTCTTAATAATAAAATCTCTAAGTGTACCAAATTTCAAAAATTTTCTTTAAGAAATGGCCACAGAAATGAATTCTGGCGCTGCATCCTAAACCCAATACCTATCAGCATCTCAACCTATTTTAAGCTACGAAGAAGTCATGAGGATTACAGACCGTAAATGGGGACTATAGTTCGACTCAACGGAGTTAGTCTTAACTAACTCTAACAACAATCAGCCCACTGATATGCTACTAGCATTTCTAGGGATATTTCGTTGAAGTGCATTGGAGTGACTCCGTATTAAAGGAGACAAATTTTCGGGAAGCGTTAATTTGCCAGCTAGATTCTAGATATTTTCATAAGTTGCAGGAAGAAGTACTCATAAACCTTACATCTTGTCAAGTATTGTAACCATTGTCTATTTACAATACTGGTCTTGCTGATTTTTTTGAAAATGTTGTTGTACTCAAAAGAAAAAATTTTTGAGTAAAAGAAACATTTCTGACTATTTTGTACAAAAATACATTCAGGGGTTATTCTCTTTGGCTTTAAAAAAACTTTTTTACTATCTACTATTGACATTTATTTGAATACAAAAATAAGTTTGCGATAAACATTGTGGTTTGACACGCAATGAAATTTAACTCATACAACGAAAACTGCATTTTCTTGCAATGCAGAATTTTTATGGCGTCAAATTATATTGATGCAATTGTTACTGGATAAAATCCCAAACTCAAGACGAACATTAGGTGCTTGTGTAAACCTCAAAGTACGTCATACGAAATTTCTATTCTAGATAAAGGTACCCTATACTTACGTAGATGAAAAAAAAATGACGCATTTGAAATAATATTTATTCCTCTTTAAATAAAGTAAAAATTCTAAAAATAATGTTGGTTTTGATAAAAATAGACATTTTAAACATTTAATTGGAAAAAATGTAATTTTTGAAATTCTATTCGGGTTAATTGAACAATAAACCTTTTTCCAACAAAACAAAGTTGGTTTTTTTTTCTATTTAAATGTTTTGAAATGAGCTTAATACAAGAAACACCAATTCAATCGGAAAAAAGAGTTGTATTGGAAATCGAGGATTTTTCTGGTTCTACCAACCTATACGTCAATTTAAATGCCATGCAACCATTTTTTTATTTTATTCCAGTATATACATTCATATATTGTTGTTATTTGAAAATACTATATATAAATAAAATAAACATCGTATGAAATAAAATCACATGACTTTACTTTATTTGGAATAGTATAGGGAATAACGTTGCATTCTTTTAGGAATTAGAAAAACTTAAAACCAAAAAATCCATAAAACTCAAACCACGAGTATTAAGATACTCCGAAATCGCGAAATTGGATATATAAAAAAACCAGGAACCCAAAAATCACGAGATCTTTAAAAAAAAACCATAATATGTAGTTCAAAAATCAAAAAAACGTAGAGTCCTTAAAGTGTTTCTTATTCCAGAAACCCATACTCTCCAAACCGATGAATCATAAAAGTCCAAAATCAAAAAAATGAAATCCCAATTTTTGTTTCAAACCAAGTTGGCTTTTCAATGAAGCGAAAGACAACACGGATCGCTTTGAGGAACAATTCCGTTTTACTCATCATCGACTCGGTCTTACATTCTTTTTATTGGCGTTGCGAGTTGTATGTCAGTCAAAATGAACCGAATCACTATCATATTTCAGATTTGAATGCATCTCGAAGGCAAACAGCGATAATGTGACGAATTAATGAAAATTAAAATACTTTTAATAAATTAATACAAAAATCAGAGGTTTTCAATGCTCCGGAAACAGTTGTATTAAGAAAAATTAGATGATATTTTGAAACAAAAATACTCACTAATCTGTCAAGCCATGAAATGTCAAATTCCATGACAGGATGTCACAAACAATGTCGATGGATTTTAAGAAAAATTCAAAATGTTCAAAGGTTTTTTTCTGCTCGGAAAAAAACAGAGTTTAAAGCAAACTCTTTGCTTCAGAATAGTATTGATATTTGTCAAGCCATTCGATAAATTATTTGGTTTGGAACATTTATTTTGAAAATAACTTCTCTCCAATTTTAGGGTTGACATCGCTATATCAAGTTTTATTCCCAAAAAATGTGTGTGTACTCATGCACACGCGCCAGAAGTTATGCTTTTTATCATTATTTATTTTTCTATAGTTTTTTTGGATATGTAAAATTATTTAAGAAATATAATGAAAAGTTCTAAAAGGGAAATTTTTTCAAAGAAGCTTAATATGCTTTTGTGTGAAATCAATTCAAATATTTCATGTAATTGATATTTTACTGACCAAACCTCTGTAATTTGGTTTATTTTTGAGCTCGGCACATTAATATTTGATACTTCAAAATGACTGTTGATCAAGCTAGTATCACACGATTTGTGTAAACACCAAAATTTGTGTATTTTTGACATAAATATGCACAAAACCATATGAACCACAAATTGGATGACAGTAATTGACATCCGAGTTATGGTCCAGATGATATTGTGTATTTTTATTGCGAAAATATAAAAATTACACTAAGTTGTAGCCTGATATTTTAGCTAAATTTAGACACCTCAATCCTTAAAATCTGATAATAAACAAAAAAGTTACAAATCCACTGGTGGCTGGTCGAGTTCCGACGACCAAAGCAGACAATTTTGTTGAATTTCGATGAAACTCTTTTCAAGTTTGTGAAGCTTAAAAGCAAAAGCAAATTAAAGATATATCAGAAAAGTTTAATCGGAATTTTATGAGGCTTGGGTAAAAAGTAATTAAGCATCGCTAAAATAAAATCTTTTCACCGTTATCTCGACTCACAGACTACAGAAAATTGTGAAATTTTATAAAAATAAAATTACTCAATATATTATGATTGTGTAAATTTCAAGTTTGAAAATGTAAAAATAAAAAAGATAAAAATAAAATGCTGTTGGAAACGGTCAAAAAACTTGGACTGAAAAATCTTGCTTTTACTGTTATTTATTGGAAAAAATGTTTACAAATATAATTTCTTCATACATGTTTAGACAAAAAATAAATCTAAAAGCCGTTTTGACAAAATATTTTCCTCGTTATTCCTTGATTTTTAAAATCAATTTAACCACTCACATAAACTTTCAAAAACATATGTAATTATGTGTTTTTAAAGCTCAAAAAACCTTATGGATCATTTTGAATGGAATCCGAATGAGACACCAATTTTTTTTTTTGTATTATCTATTAATGTATCTTTGTGAAGAAACAGTTATAATGGACTGAACAAGTCTATGTGTTATTACTGGTTGAATATTTGTATAAACGCCACCGGTAAAAAAGTATAACTTCAGAAATAACTCAAAATAGGAAACAAAAATCACGATATCAAAGACACTTCAAACCAATGAAACATGAAAACCTAAAATCAAGAAATTGAAATCCCGAAAAATTTTATGCATTTTATAATTCTCTTCTTCGGTATTGCAATGGTTTGGGTTCAGAATCCTGAAACGCTTAATCCCAAAAAACAAAAATCCAAACACAAGAAATCATGGAAAGTATTTGGATATCTAAACACCGATTAGGCGATGTTTTAAAATTTACAAAAAACCTGTCATCCACAAACCCATGAAACCTGAAGATCCAAAATGAAGAAATCAAAATTCCAAAAAAGTATGTAATTTATTTCACTTTTAAAATTTTTTTTTTTGGGAGTTGATAACTTGAAAACAAAATCCAATATGTACTCCCAATAATGTCGTAAAAAAAAAACAAAAACAATCGGAGGCATTTTCAAAATTCTAAAAATAGAACAATTTTCGAAAATCGAATACCACAAAACAAAAAAATACAGAAAAAAAAACTCACAAACAAGCCCTAAAATATAGAAAAACTGAAAAATAATATGTATTTACGATTTTTTTTTGTTTTGGGA
This sequence comes from Meliscaeva auricollis, assembly GCA_948107695.1. NCBI lineage: Eukaryota > Metazoa > Arthropoda > Insecta > Diptera > Syrphidae > Meliscaeva > Meliscaeva auricollis. The sequence goes on along the minus strand of OX403619.1, from coordinate 44,901,156 downwards.
TTATGAGTGTTTGGAAAACCCGTTATCTTAAAGCCTATATGAAACTGAAATCCCGAAATATTATCGATTTTTTTCCTTTTTTTTGTAATTTTTTTTTCGGCAAACTATCAAACTATAAATACAATATACCTATATTCTGAATTTCAGAAACCATCAATATCCCTAAAAACTATAGTCATTTGCAGAAAACCCAAAATTACAAAATTGTAGAGTTCTGAAAACATTAAATGACAAAAAAATGCAATTATTTTAATGCCAAATTTTTCGGGATTTAAATAATTTTTGATCAGATTTTTTTAAAACGGAATTTTAAAACCCAAAATTCTAATAACCACTTACCGGGAAGCCACAAAGTCCATCGGACCAAAAATATAGAAAAAAAAACAAATTTTAAAAATTCATTATCCCGAAATTTTTAAATCCAGAAATTATGAAATTTTACTCACCCAAAATCAAAAACTAAAACTCCGAAATATTGTTTATGTAAAATGAAAACATTTAGGGAATTTTTGGCATTCTGTGTGGCTGGAATTAAATTTTTTGATTTTAAATCTTTTGGGGATCTTGTTTCTACCTACCAGTTTCTTTACCTAAATTTCAGTTTTCGGGTTTTCTGTTGTCGAAATTTTAATCTTCGGGATTCCGAAATCTTAAGCGGAATTTCGGGATTCAAAAATCTCTCGATTTTCTAAAACAAGATGGGAGCGCAGTCTAATTAAAATTAAAAACTGAATCCCTCAGACTATTAACTTTTATCTTCATTTTTTTCTTTCCAGACTGGCACTTTTATCAACACTTATCGCACGTAATATAGCTGTGTCTACCCACACCACCCTACCTCCTAGACCTGGCCTCAATAACGGTCATAAATAACAATGACTGATAAGTGATAAGTGATAAGAGAATTTTAGCTCTCTGTCTTAGTGAACAACAGTTCACAAAAAGATAAATAACCGTCTTGAATTAAAAAAAAAAGAAGAAGAAAAGAAGATCAACCACAACTACTTACACAATCAAACTGAATCACCCATCATTTTTTTACTAATTCGAATGTATCATCTTTAGCAGACTCACAAATGACGCAAAAATTAAGTGTCATTGCGTTTTTGCTGACTACCCAATTTAATTTTTTCAACTTCAACTTAAATCTACTGACGTCAGCAACAGCAACAAAAAGTTCACTCAAAATATTAATGCAACCGCACACAAAACCCACAACTGGTAATGGCTCTGTGCGAAAACAGACGCAAGTTGCTGTCTAGAGATATTTAAGTGATGATCGTGTCGGTCGGTCGTCGTCGGCGTAAACCATAACCACATCACATCAAAAACACTCGTTAATCATCTTATCGGAAAAGCAGTAAATATCTACTTAGCACGATTGAGCAACACAATTTTATCAGTCGGAGTGTAGGGTGTCGGTATATATTTTTTTTTGGGGACATGGAAATACCTACACTCAGTGTTTGCAGTTACAGTACCTGCTCTGACGTAGGTGATGATAACCGAAACAACAGAAAACAAAAAAAAAAACACTGTTTCTCACAATCAGCACGCAAACGATAAATGAAACAATACTCTGATTCGCTTCATATATCCACCAACACCAGTATCGTCACAATATAAAATAAATGGACGTGTACCAAAGAACCGAAAGCTAGTTGCCATCTAGATTTTGAAACGTCCACATCGTAAATGTACACAGTTAATTCAAGTCACTCAAGATTTTGTCTGTCATTTTTAGGCTGCAATCAAACCTTTTTGAGTGGAGAAACACTAACGTGATCAAAGCAAAAGCTCGAAATAGGATACCAGAGCATTAAAGACAATCACGATCAAAAAATTATTAAACTGCTAGAAAAATGTATACCCAAATCGAACAGAACTACAAACCAGAAATTACCAACATGGACTGCAGTGAAACTTTGTCGAAAGACCTTGAGAATAAACTCAATTTCAAAGTGAACAACTACGAGCCAGAATTGATGTCACCAGCAGAAGAAGAAATTATGAAATGTTTGCGTACTTCAAAGGCGCGATTGGAAAAAGTTGGAAGCATCGATTCAGCTATTGGACTTGAAGGCGAAGCCATGGAACCACAAGGACATGCAACCAAGGGTCGCCGTTTGACACTCACTATTACTGATTTGCCATTACGGGCTGCACTCTTACCAATTGCTGAGCCAAACGACCTATTGGACTCACCAACCACCGAAGTTCAAATTCCCCAAATTACAGTGCCCATCACTTCAGTTTCCAGTAGGCTGCTGCTCGAAGAAAATGTCGTCGAAATTCCTGAGGAACGTTTTGTATCCAATTCACGTCGGCAATCTGCTCAGAGTTGCTTGAGTGACTACCAAAGCAGTGAATGCAGTGGAGTTCGATTTGTACGGACGCCTTCGGTTGTAGTTTCGGATTATTCCGATGATACCAGTACTATGTGTGGCATTAGCCAGGAAGAAATCGAGTATTTCCGGGCACAACGGTTGCGACGTCGATTTTCTATGGAAAATTCATCGAGCAGCAAGAAGGATGATGGTAGTACTTCGGATGTAAGTGCTTCATCATCGTGCAGTAATCTGTATTACTCCGAGTTGAAAATCAATCCTATCAATCCTTTAGATACGGCCGAGTGTTACGTAGGTAAAATGGGTAGCCCAATCGATCATAAGATCCCAGAAAGTTCTTCATGTCAGATATGACTAGAACAATTATTATTATTATCGATAACAAACAAAACAAGTCAAATTCTTCGAGGAATACCTACGTCAGTTGATGTTTATTAGCTTTCTTGATAACGTACATTAAAATCAAGGTGATAAGAAAACAATAAAAAAAGTTAAATATATATAATCGATTATATCCGCAATAAAAATGTTAACTGAATTAAGTGAACTGTGTTTAGGCTAAGTACGATGTTATGTGACCTCTATTCCTTAAGTGTTAAGATAAGTGTTAATGATAAACTGTAAAAGTTATAACTTATAAGTGTCTAATAAACCAAATTATCTAATTGTAACTTTATTCTTATGACTTTTGTCCTAATTTCCGGTAATAGAATAAATTATTTTATAACTATACAAAAAAAAAAAAGTTATATTTTCTTTTATTTTTTTAGTATGACGAGCTGAAGTGTATATCATAAGAGCCTGTAATTTTATTGAAGTGTCGAAATAAAACTATGAATTTCTTTAACAATTAATTAGGAAAAGGGATAAAATTACCATTGAGGTGAATTTTTTTTTTACCTACTTCAATAACAGGAGGAGGTTCTCAATTCGATTTTTTTTTTTTTTTTTTGTTAAATATGTTTTCGACCTCAGAACTTCCGTCTGGGTGAAACGATTTTATTTGTAAGCTGATAAAGCTGATCCATTGAAGTCGGTTTTTTTGTTGCTGAAAACTTTGAAAACGCGAACAAAAAAAAAAATCATACTTGTTTTAAATTTCTACTTTTTATAATCTGCTTTTTTGAAAATCAAAATTCTGCTTATATTTATTTTTGTCTGGCAAAATTCTTCTGTTTTTCAAAATTCTGTAAATTTATATTTAAGAAAGAAACTTCTGCTAATTCTGGTTTTCTTCAATATAACCCTTTTATAAAAACAAACAAAACCTAAACAAAACTTTTCAATTCAAAAATGCATACAAATTGCAAGAACAGGCAGTGTTTACTTCGAAAAAGCACTGCTAGAATGGATATGAATCTGAGAGCGCAAGAATTTGATCTGAACTTAATTCTCTAATCCTGCTCATTCTTTAAAAGTTTACTAAAAAAATAAATCGCCTTAATCGCCTAAAATTAATCGCATAGTGAAGAACTTGGTAATTGCTTATCAAACAAAAAGAATTCTTTAGTGTGCACTTTTTAAAGATAGGATGAAATTTTCGTCATTGGTAGTATTTCAATTAAAGTAATTTTGATATAATAAGGCCACTTTGGGAAAGGAGTTTTTCTGTATTGCTTATGTAATTTTGAATTTCATGATATCAATCATGTTTTTTTTATTTTTTAACGTCTAATCTAATATCCAAATTAAAGGTGCTCACGCTATCATGTAAAAATCAATTGGTATTTTTCTATAAAATGTCTTTTATTTAAGGTACAAAAATCAGAATAGTACCGATTACTCTTTAAAAATAAGTGGTAGATTAGTAAAATTTGGAATGAATCTTTTAAAATAAAAATTGAAATCCGAAAAGGCCAAAACTTTGTGATCAGAAAAACCTTGATTAGTTAAAATTTTAGCTGTTTAAAGTAAAACCATTATACAACAAAAACCTATTAAAACCCACAATTTTGTATGGTACCACTCATTTGCTTTTTTTCTGTACACGCATACTTCATTTTCAAATTTTGGTAAAAATAATCACAAATTTTAACAAAAAACACTTTAATCCAATGAACAAAAATTAAAAAATTATTGTTTTTGTTCTTCATTTTGTATAATTAAGAGACTACAATAAACAAAATTGTTTAAACAATTTTTATTAAAACTTATGCCATATATGGCTACTAGTGCAGTTACATATCTTCAAGGAAAATTAAATTTTGCCATATATGGCAGGTTGTGCAGTTTCACATGCAGCGAAGCGATCCTCCTTCAAGTACAGATTTATTCTGCATTTAATGACCTGTACCTACTTGCAGTCATTTTCGCATTACTAATTTGTATTTTCCCATTCCGGAATGTGATCCAATTGATTGTTGGTCTATTGCAAGGCCTTTTCTTTGGATTTTTTAAGAGTGGTCTGACTATAAAAAGTCTGTATGATCCATTTTGGTAAAATTTCACAAAATGTTCATTATCAGCCAAATGGAGACATGTTTTTATTTCGTCTCAACACCTACATACATGGCATAGTCTCATTAACAAAAGAATGTTCTTGTTGAGTAAGTTAAGTAAGAAAGTGCTATTTGAGGCTTTCAAAACCTCCTTGTAGAAGGCGATTCGATGAGGGACGTGGAAAAGGGAAAAACAGTCGAATTGTCCATTTCACTTCGAGTAATGCTGCTCCGAGATGTTTTCTGTTAGATTCTTAAAAAAAAAAACATGTCAAATAATTCTCCAGCTTAAAGAAAACCAAAGAAAAGAAGTCAGCGGGGGTGTCTTATCCTTTGATTCGAGGATCTTATACTCACTCGGCATATATGTCATAACCATATATGTATGGCATAACCTTATATTTTGTAAATCGATAAGGAGCCATATACGGACGTTCGTTGCTTTAAACATACCGTGTCTTGAAATCTACCAATAATTAAACATTTAACAATTAAATTATATTAACCAATAATAAATCTCACTAAATTGTTGGAGAGCCAATAATAAATCAATCAATCTTTTGTTTCTGCTTTATTTCACTTTTCTGATGCTACGCGTACTGTCTAATTTGGTTAAAGTTTTTCACTACTACGCAAAGAAAAAACAAAACCAAATACAAAAAAAAACATATTAACAAAAAACTAAATAATAAAAACGATAATTTTCTGCTGGCAGTTGCATAATTCCGTTAGTCGGCGTGAAAAAGTCAAAAGCCAAATATGGCTTTTTGTGCAATAGAGGGTTAACATTATGGAAATGTTTAAGAATGCAATTCTGTTTTTTTTTTTCTAGACTTTTAATCTACAACTTTTTCTTATGAAAAATATTTAAAATGTTGATTTATAACCAAAACTTTTGAGAGGTAGAAGTGTTATTGAAGATACGAAATACTCGTTTCTTGCATATTTTTATTGTTTCAAAATTCAATATCAGGCCTCATTGGAAAGTTTTAACAAAAATCCAAATTTGTGGTACCCCTTTCATTTTTTTGGCGTTTTTTAAATGAACAGTAGGTTTAATTGGAAATGATTTAAATATGAACTTAACCATTAAGATAGTATCAGACAATTTGTTTAAAAAGCAATATTTGTGTGAAAATTTGTGTATTTTTGACATAAATATACACAAAACCATCTGAAACACAAATTGGATGACAGAAAATGACATTATGAACACGATTTACATATGATTTGGTGTCATCCGCATTATGGTTCAGATGATATAGTGTATTTTAGTTGCAAAAATACACAAATTTCTGTGTATACACAAGTTGTGTGATCTAAGCTTAAGGTATTGCTAATCCTAAACTTTTTGTATTAACAGATTTCAATTATTTATTGGCACACAAATTATAGTTTGGGGGTCACTGATCAGAATATATTCAGAAACCATGAGTTGCACGCAAAAACCCTCCACTCTACTGTACAAGTATTACAAATAACGTATGTTATTTACGTATTTTCGAATTTTGGCCTTTTTGTTCTTTTTGTAAAAAAAAAAAAATGTTACGTATACGCCATAGTGTCCCACTTTTACATTTAAGATGCAGTTGAAAGTGCTCATACGATATTTAATTCTGAGGATTTAAAACAACAACTAATAGTCCAAACATAATTTATTGATGCTATATATCGTCCTCCTCATGCCAGAAAAATGAATGTAAAAAATTGAAAACTTGAGAAGGTCGGTTTTCAAAGCTAATCGTTGTCATAAATTATGACCAAATTTAATATTTACCGATTTAAAACATTAATATATTAATCTGACTTAACTTCTGGCACAGTTTCAGTTCCTGAAATACAGAAATTACCGAAATAAATATCATTGAAGGAAGCAATGTAAAAAAAATTATATTTGTCATGACGGGGACGATATGATTTATATTGAATTATTTTCAATTTATATTCTATTTTGGTTTTTTATTTTTATTAAAGCTAATAAGCAAAACTTCGGTTAAATGAGATTCTACTGTATTCTACTAATGGACTAATCGCAGTTTCTGGAAAAATCAACCAAGGTATTTGATTTTGTTTCGCTGTCCATGCGTCGACGTTTTTTTTTTTCATCACTAATCTCTCTCGCACAAGTAAACCACATAAATCTTTTTTTTTTTCTGTACAACATTTTTCGATTTTATTATTTCTTGCATTGACTGAGACTGACCATCAGGTATAAAGTAAGGTAAGGCGTGTCAAACTAGTTTTTATTTTTTGTTCAGATCTCGCACACAGATTGATTTGGTATACCTATAAGAAATTTAAAGCCCTTTTGATCCTTCAGTTACGCATTTTTATAAGCAATCCAATCCATATCTTCAATTGAAGAAAAGTACGAACAAAAAAAAAACAATACTGACAACACATTTGTAATAAATTAAACGTAATATTGGCAAGTGATGCTGAAGAATCATGTTTCGCGTCGTGCGCTATTTATCATCGCTCGATCTCTTAACTGTTTTCCGTGTGTGTCTCTCGTCCGTTCCAACCGTCTGCTATATAAATGCTGGAGGCTGGATACCCCAAGGCTGTATATTAACGATTCTTTTATTTGATTTGAGAGACCACTTTTCCATGGAACCTACACACCCCGTCCGCAATTGCAATCGCATAGCTCGTAGGTATATGCATTTGAATTGAATTGAATATCAAAAAAAAAAAAAGAGCTAATCTGGACCTACTTACATCTTACACTTTACCAGTCAGTATAAGTTTGTAGTACCTATCTATAAATTATTCACCCCGAAATGGAGAAATTCACCTCAACTTCAACCGATCCGACCGATAGACCTACCGATATAATGCGAGTATATAGTACCACCAACAACTGGCTGCGCTCCTAACTACACACCTCAACAAGAATCGGACTGGGAATCCACAAAATCCAAGGAGAAGATACTTTACTTCATTACTTGTGCGTATAAATCGTAAAAGTACAAAATAATATATATTTTTTTCTGTATTACCATTACCATTGGAATAATACTTCCAATTTAGTTTAGAGCGTAGTTTTGCAACGTTGGCAACGAGGCACAAGACACAAGGCATCACAACAATTCAGAGAGAAGAAAATTCGGTACTGAATCAATAATAAAGAAAAATATAAATTAAAAAAAAAAAACAAAACTCAATAATCAATAGCAATAAAAAAAGAGCTTCAAATCAGCTGCATATTTTCATTGAATAGAAGTTTAATTGATTCGTATATATTATTTACTACTTTAATCGTTTTTTGTTTGAGACGAGGCGTCCCGTCCGTCAGAGTCAGAGTTAGAGTGGTGTCTGCATTTATGTAGTGCGCATAAAGTGCAGAGCTATTTTTTTTTTTTTTTTTTTTGTGAAAGTGAATTGAAAATTAAAATACAAAAAAACAAAAAAATTATAAATAAAACCGTTCCACATTTTTTTTATATTTGAGCTGAGATTTGGTGAGGTGAAAAATTTATCATCAACAACCTGTTGAAGTCAAACAAAAAACGTCTTTCTGTAAGTGAAATAGTAAATCCATTTGAAGTTTGTGCGTTTTTTTTTTTTTTGGTTTGAAAGCAAATAATTAGAAACAAATAGAAAATAGTATCTAAGTGACTATTAAATGTTTTATAAAATGATGTGTTAATCTAATAGAAGAATTTCTGTTATTACGTTTTACAATTTACAAGTGTTGAAAAAAATATCTGTATGGTGCGAAAAAAGATTCAACCTCTGTTATTTTTTTTAATGAAATTCATTGAGACGTTATATTAGCACTTGGTTCAAAATCATATTTTTGTTCTGTTGTAAGAAAACATTTATAAGAAGTGTGTACGCTAATTAAATTCATTGTGTCAGTTTTTTTTAAAGAACTTTTTAATATCTTTGGTTTCTATGGAAACCATTTTGTTAAGTAAACTTGACCTATTTTTTTATTTTTTAGCGGTTAAATTCTATTGTTGGATCTTTTTTTATTTATACCGAGCTACTTTTTACTTAAATTGATTTTTTTTTTGTTGAAAGAGAAAAGAATCCTTAAATTCTTTCGATCGAAACATTTTGTTTTTTTTTTGGTTCAGAATGTTAACAGGAACTAGCAAACTAATTCGGCATTTATTAAGAATCGTCTAAGAATTATTATTTAGTATGATTCATTCTGTAAGAAAAGCTTGTCTAACTTATTGATGAGCCATTTCTCATTGTGGGTGGCAATGGTACAGTGCAAGTAGCTCTTTATTGCCCTGGGCTGCAGTTTATTCTTCCGAACTAGTGCCGTTCAAATCGCACTTAAAAGACGACCCAAGGTAAACAGTGTTTAGTAGTTAGATTGAGGGAGTAGGAACCTACAATTATAGGTACGGTGCTTGAAAATGTCTAGCACGATAGGCCTAGTAAGTGATCCAATGCTTTAGTATGTTGTATTGATATTAAAACTCACGTAATTTTGTACCCATATGCTGATCACATTATGATACAATGGATAGGAGGCAAGTCATTATTTTGTTTTTTTGTTTTGTCGCCTCCCAAATAGGAAGAATTTTATGATAATGTTTGTTTTTTTATTAAGTCTTAATGTAATTTGTTTTATTGCACATTACTGTTGATAATATTTTTATGATTGTTTTTGTAATATGAATAGAATGATTTTGGCGCCGCAAAATAATAACTGATCATTGAAGGAAAATTGAAAAAAAAAATCTTTGTTAAAATCATGAGAAACCCGAAGAGCGCCCACCCAGGTACGAAGACAAAGCTACACGCAATCATTTTGGCTTACGGCAAGTAGGTAGACAAAAACAAAAAATTACCGGGCCAATCTTTTTTTACAAAATTTTAATTGGTGATGTATCCATATTCAAGTGAATTTCACTTACTTCAGAAGCGAGGCGTCGATCTATGGACAGTATGAGCCCATAACTAAGCAAAAATCTATAACTTTTTTGTTTTTCAAGATATTGACATGCAATTTTGTATTTATTAAGATGAAACACAATTTATTCTGTTAGAATTTTTTTAACGAGATATTTGTTTACTCCTTTTGATTTTTGAAAAAAAAAACAACCCAAAAGATCGTACACGAATTATGAGATTCCCTTAATATTCACTTACCACGATAAAGATTTTGTCTATATATTGAAGTGCACGATATAAGTCATAACATCAAAGGACGCAAATATCCGCAGCTGATTTTCCAATATCTTATGGGTATAATTCTTGCCTTCAAAATAACACGCATTATAGAACTCGGGCACACCTAGCTAACCCCTAAAAGTTTCGTCTCGAAATTAAAACATCAAGGAATTTTTAGTTTATTTTAGTTAAACTTTAACTGTGTAAATTGAATAATCCTTAAATTTAAAAACAATAATTTTTTATAAATCTACAATGTTTAAGCTTTCCAAATATATTATAGGTCTTTTTCTGCAACTAACATGTCAATCGAAGTGTGGCAGCTACGTCCCTAAATTTGACGGAAATTGTAGCTTATTAAAAAAAACAATTTGTAGCTCGCATCGTTTTTGTGTTATTGAATTTTCCGCTAAATAATTACAAAAAATAATTTTGGTTGGCATCCAAATTTGTAGCTTTATAAATAATCTTAACTAGCATAAACTTCTTTTTTTGTAACTACAATAGTTTTTTTAGTTATTTAAAATTCTGCCAAAATAAGACTGAAGTTAGCGGACGAAAGTAAGAAAAATATCATTTTTTATGTACAAAATTGTAGCTTTTTCAATGCTAATATATTGCGTCAAAATTTTTTAGCTCTTATGGGTCATTTTCTATTTCAATTATCTGTTTTAAGAGAGGACTCCCGGTCTGCTGAAGCCAATAGAAAAATTAAAAAAAAAATGATCTTTCTGATTTTTTTTTTGCCTTTGCCAGTAATTGTAGCTTTTCTAACCAAAAGTTGCTGCGTAAACCTCAATTTCGTAGCTAAAGCAGTTTTTGAAACATTTAAGTTTTTAACTTTTTTCAAGATTCCGCTAAAATAAGATGTGTAACGTTAAAAATTTTCAAAAAAATTGATTACTAAGCAACAATTGAGACCAAAACTATTAATTATTACAACATTTCTAAAAAGTGATTTTGATCGTGTCTTGTATGGACATTTTCCGTAAAGCGTCGCACAGTGGTGCTTTTGCGGAAATAAATGCTAAAAACGAATTTTGGAATTTGGATTTTTTTTTCATTTATTTTTTCATAGATATATAACTGTTCTATGTTTTCCAAAAATTTGGGAAATTTATATCAAGGAATTTGCGAGAGACTGGGCTCTAAAGTTACCCTATCTTTAAGTTTTGAAATCTATGTAATTTTTTGCCTTAACTTTTTTTTCATGTAGAGTAGCAATTTAATAACTGTTTGTAAAAACAATTTTTTCTTTATTAAATAATATGCTACTGAGCTTTCAAAATAAAAAAAAAATACAAAAAATTGTTTCGTCTTTTAGTATTGGGTAACTACAGGGTGACCTAGAAGTAATATTTTAATGTTCTTTCCGTAGAGCTACAGTTTAAGCTACATTAAGCTACGTCTAATGACTACAATTTTCAGAAAGCTACAATATTCAAGTAACTATTTTCGAAAGAATTGTATCCGTCCTGATCCGATTTGGAATGCAGTGTACAAATTAGTTTCACAGTATCCCATTTAAAAAAACACGGTTTTGACTTTGGTCATGTTGTGAAAGTTGTAATTTCATGGTTAATAATGGTTGGAAAGAATAAAACCAAGATTTTATTTTTGCGAAAAATATATATCTTTCATTAAAATATAAAAAAAATTTAATCCTTTGACGGATATCTGATATTTTTAATTTTAAACTCAATAGATTTTTCTTGCCCAAATTTTTTTTTCCAAATTCAAACTTATTTTCCTTGGAAATATGTGGTAAGCATTTATTTTTTTATGATGTTATTAAAACGAATTAATAGTACTAATAGTACTTTAAGAAAATGTGTACCTTAATATTTTTATCCAACGTTTTTTATGGTCCAATAAGTAGAGACAGGTAATAAATAAAAAAGGATTTTTTTTTTTGTGTTTTTACCTGAATGCGAGTTTTTGTCTCCAAATAAAAAAACAAACAATTAGTAGAAATTATATTGCTTTTTTATGATCGGAAACAGAGTTTGAAGGGTGTTGCACAATTTTTTATAACGGTATGTCCTGAAAACCTTTTCAGAATTAGTACGGTCATAAAAAAAAAGATTAATTAATTTTGTATAAAACACAAACCCAAACAAATTCTGATTGCAAAAGAAACGTCCACACATTTATTATAGCTGTACCTACATTAGATCCTTCGCAGTGGCGATGGGGTATTGACTAGAACATAAAACTGTTTCAGCTTGAAATTCTCTTAAAAATATTCAATAACTTTTTAAAAGACGCAGGTAATGAGTCTTCTTCCAAATGCAATTTTTAATACTAACTAAAACGTATTCGTATTTTATTGTTGCTCATTTTGTTGTTATTCAAATAAAAAATAATTTATAACTAAGCTTTTTGCATATATCTTCGAATAAAAAAAAAACATAATAGCACTTTTCCGCCTCTAGATACAAACTTGAGCCATTAGAACAAAATTAAGTACTAGCTCAGACCTTTTCAGCGATATATGTAGGTCACAATGTGTTACAACTTTGGGTGCAAAATCCCGAAGAAATATTTAAAACACGGTTTTTTCCGCATTGATTAAGGGGAGGTGGGTCTTGGGACATCGACTGCAATTCATCTTAATGATCACCTAGTATGTTCCACTTGATTTTATTATAATTTTTAATTTTTTTACCATCAACAAATTATTAAATTGCATTTTTATTTTAGTAAGGAAGGACCCATAACTCCTTTCTCCCATGAGATATAGATTTATTCACATACAAAAAAAACGATACACTAGTCGACGTGATATACTAGTCACATTATGTGTTACACCAATGGGACGGAACCGCCCATTCTCCTTTCTTCTAGTTATTTATAAAATCTAATTTTATTATTTTCTTTCTAAAAGTAAAAAATCTTTCGGTTTTTCTATGCTCTCCACAGATTTTTTTTTTCTTTCTTGACTCCTTTAGTGAAAATTACTTCTTGTTTAATAAACAATCTAAGGTCTGGTTTCAAAACTTTTATCCGAAATTCATGAGAACATCTATGCATGCCTTATAACGACTTTGTCTTCAATCAGTTTTCATGCACTCGACCTAGTATTTCGATACATTTTTCACAAAACATAATATTAAAGAATTATTACAGAAATACTTTATAACTTATAACTTACTAACTATGTAAGTAGGTTCTGATATTTAACAAAATGTAATAAATTTAAATTACTCAACAATTATTACAGTTGAAGTCTTTATAGTTGTCAAGTAGATACCTTCACTTTATACTTTCTAGATTATCTTAACAAAAATTTAATCAATCAATATTTATGTTTCTTCTTCCACTGCTTTTTGTTGTTGTTTTGATTCAAAATATTCGAATTTCTGACAATATTCGATATTCGAATTATTGACAAGTTTTTGTATTTTCTTTGTCAAAGATATAAAAATATTTCATTCTTCTCTATACTCAGTTCAATTTCAACAAATTGAATTTGTTTAATTCGTGCAAAAGTCTTACAAGGAACTGCATAAGTGTACCTATTCGTTTGAAGTGATGGAATGTCTTACAAAGTTTGTTTGTTTTTCTTTTGAATTTTGAATGTACAGTGTCGCCCTCTATGAGCTGATAGGGGAATTAGCTGGTAAATATGAAATACTGGGAAATTAAATGCTATTGAGGTTTGAAAATATAATCCGTTAGATTTTAAATAGCAAAAATTTTAAATCGATGGGAATAAATGTTAGAATTGTTTATTTAGCTTTGAATTTGTGTATTTCGGGGTGATTTTATGAGTCAATTATACAAATCTGTAGTGCCAGCTTAATTTCTATACCCAGTTGGTAAGTGGCGAGTGTATACCACTACGAACGTAAATTTTCATTAAGGGAGGAAATCAAGTGCAATCTATTTGTGAACTAAAGTTTGACATTACTTTTTTGAATGAAAAATTGTAAACAAACATTTTTTTGTTTCAAATTTAAATTAGAAATGTTTTGTTTCGTTAACGTTTATGCATTTATAAGTAAAAATTTACTTTTAACAATTTAAATAAAGGTTTTTTCTCTTCTTTCTATACTTTTAGGTGTGTTCATTGACCAAACAGTTTCTTCACAAATCTAAACCATAAATTGAATTAAAAAAAAAAAAAAACAGCGAGAAATTATTTGTTTTTATTCATCATACGGATTATAATCAATGAAGAGACCTGTTTTAACTCTCTGCCAGCATCAACAACAACAACTTTTATATAAAATGGCATTATTTCCCTCATCATCACGTCCCCGAACACTCATGGAACAATTGCTAGCTCGCAAGATTGATGCTGTCGCACAAACTGGACCCGGTGGTAGCCGATTGTGTCGCACTGATTCTCTAGACTCTACAAGTAGCATAGGTTCACAGGCTTCAATGGTACTTGGCGATGACGTGTGTCGCTGTGACGATTGTTTGCTGGGAATTGTTGATTTATATGTCATCAGTGCTGAGGCATCAAGAAAGAAGGTATGTAATGTATAGCTGATATGATGGTGAAATATTATTTGTTTCATTTTGGTAAGAGTAACTTTAGGCTTGTTTGTGGAATCCATAACGAATGGGTTTTTTTTCAATTTCCAAATAAGTACAATCATTAGGTACAACAAAGCTTTGATTTTTAGAATATAAAAATTAGGTAAAACACAAAATTGTAAATATAAAATAAGGCAAAATAGGACATATAAGCAGAAAATGTATACCAAATACTCTTGGAAACTTGGAGTAAACGTAGTATTTTTTGTAGATTCCATTCCATACCGATATTTTGAGTAAAAAAGGGTATTTTTAAAAGATAATGTTCCCGTGCCAGTGAGACAAAGAAGTGCCCGTAGTGTGAAGAATATTGCTGCCGCTGGGGCTTCAGTTGCAGAAAGCCCTAATGTGTCTCTCACACGTCGTTCTCAATCGTTGGGCATCTCTGTGACGTCGTTGTGGCGAATTTTGCGAAAAAAATCTTGGCCTACATCCTTAAAAGATTAAATTGACGCAAGAACTGAAGCCGCTTTACCACCAGAAGCGTTGTATGTTCGTGAATTGGGCTGAGCAACAACTTGAAAATGATTCGGATTTTCATCGAAAAATCATCTTTTCTGGCTGAATGGCTTCGTCAATAAACAAAATATGCGGTGTTGGTCAGGCAACAATCCACACGTAATCCATGAGTCATCATTACATCCCGAAAAAAATACGGTTTCATGTGGTTTATGGGCCGGCGGCGTCATTGGGCCGAACTTCTTCCGTGATGATCAAGAACGGCACGTTACTGTGAATGGGGATCGCTACCGTTCAATGATAAACGAATATTTTTGGCCCCAATTGGATGATATCGACTTGGAGGACATGTGGTTCCAACAGAACGGCGCCACAAGCCACACAGCGAATTTCACAATCAATTTATTGGAAACCAAGTTTGGATAACGTGTTATCTCACGAAATGGTTCAGTCGCTTGGCTGCCTCGGTCGTGCGATTTGACGCCGCCGTTAGACTATTTCCTTCAAGGCTACGTCAAGTCTATGGTCTATGCCAACAAGCCAGCGACGACTGATGAACTTCGTACGAATATCGAATGTGAAATTGCAGCAGTATCGGCCGATTTATGCTTGAAAATCGTCGAAAATTGGTTCAGCGTCTGGACTTCTACAAGCGTGCTCGTGGTGGCCATGCAAAAGAAATCGAGTTCCATACATAATGGCATCGAACGTACTTTCACAGGAATAAGGAATTTCATTGATATCCAAAACCGTTCTAGTTCACATTAGACTTTTGCTAAAAAGTTTATGTAAGCTGAACTGAATATAAACAGTTTCAACTGATGAGTCCTAGTGAGACCCACCTGGACGAAACGCCAAATTTTTGTATGGACTAAAGGCCGTAAAAAAGCTATTTTAAATCAAAACCGTTTTTGTTTTTTTGTAGCGCTCTTATTGAAAACAATTTCTGTACTTCTTGGTACTGGTCAAGTTAATAATGTTTTAAAAAAGGCAGTAATCAGAGGAAACCCGATAAAAAAGGATATTTTTAGGACTAATTTTTATGGATTTTTCAACATTTTTTTGTGAAGAATTCAGAATTCGTACACAAAATTGATCAAGACACATATTTTATAATTTTTTCTACATTTGTTCTACATAAAAGGTTTTAGCGAAAAATGTTCATATATTAGGTGCATATGGCACCAAAAACAATAAAAAAAAATTTTTTTTTAAGTTTTTCAATGATTTCTCATGTTTTCCGTGATAAAGGATAACATTAGATTCATGTTCAGCATCCTGAAATAACACAAATTTACCCATTGAAAATTATCACTTCAGTTATTCTAAAAAACGCTTTAATTGGACTTAAAAGAGTATTTAGGACAAATCATAAACACTGCTGTGCAATATTTTTGCGCCGCAAGAGAATTTTTAAATAATGTAAAATAATTTAGACAGATGAAATGCACTTCATTCACATCCCATTAAAAGTTTTGTAATAAAATATTTAACAGAATATTCGAAAAAAAAATTAAAAATTCGATTTTCAAATGACTAAAACAGCTTCTTTAATGAATTTTACCTGAAAACGAAGCATGCAATTTGATTTTCCTTTTAATGAAGCATTTTTAGAAAAAAAAAAATTTGAAAATCGTTAGAGCCGTTTTTTTTAAAAAACTATTTTTTCCATATAAAATTTTCCAAGGACTTTTATAAGAAAAAATTTTTGATTCATTTGAATAGACGCACAAGTTAATTTGGTTATCTTTTAGGAGTTTTACCAAAATAGAGGAATGTGAAGTTAATTTCGGATCGAAACAAGAGTTTTACTTAATCATTCTTTTAAAATTGACAGAAAAAGAGAGTTGATTATCGAAAAGAGGCCTTAAGTTAGAGGTTACCTTTTGAAAAGTATTTTCACCCATTAAATACCCGTAAAATTGATAAGAAGTCTAACCTTTACACAAAATCTTGTATATAATTCTTCAAGTTTCAAAAAAATCTACCGAAAACAATCCCAAAAATTTTATTACCACAATACAAGCCGTGAATTCAAAAAAATATTAGTTTATTCTATTCAATCAACGAACACAAATAAAAGAAATTATTTAATTTTTTTGTAGTTAATCAACTGTAAATAAATCTTGTGTTGCGTGTTGTATGCATAAAGTTTCAAAAATTACATTGAAAATCCTATTTAATCAAGAACATTATTAAAAACGACATGAGTTTGCATATACTCACAAAATAATAAAATAGGTGGCTTTTCTGACGAAAAGAATTAAATCTTGGATAGTGCTGATGTACAAAATTATTACTGACATAATTAACGATTTCTACTCGATGTTTTTCACCAACAATTTTTTGAAACTAGGAAAAGTCATAGTATGATGTTCAATTTTACATTATTTAGCATTCGAATCAGTTACTACTTCCAATAAAAACGCAGTTTCTGTTAATAAATCTTTATGGAAAGACCTTGTTCATCAATAAAACTTACTGATACATCCCTGACCGCTGCATTCGCATGATCTTCATCCTACTAAAAACTTTTGCAGCTCCCTTACTCGCGTATTCAGTATTAATTTATATTTTAGTTGACTATTTTTTACGAAATACGAAAATTAAATCAAGTAAATCGCACTGTTCAATTTATTATTTAAACCCTTTAATGACCAAAATAATGAAACGAGAACAATCATCAGCTTTTCTGAAAAGGTTTTTTATTCGTAGCAACTGTATTACATTTGAACCAAATTGTAATTCTATTACAGCAAACATAATGCAAAACAACCCATTCCTTTGGAGATCATTAGTATGAGTTGATTGCGGCAAAGGAAAATGCTTCCCACATTTAAACACCTTTTTGTTTACTAGAAAATTTTATTGTTTGCAGCAAACGAATGAATAGTTTGCGAAGAACCTCTCCAAAAAGTAGTTTGTTGCAAAGAACTTCACTATTGGTGTAAATATAAAATTCATTTACAGCAAATGACTGCAGGAAACAAATTTTTATTAATAATCGATTCTATGTTTGTGTTGCTCATCTTTAATTTCTATGCTACACTAAAGTTATTTAGTTCGCGGCGCTTTGTTCGAAATAGAGAGGTCACAGGTTTAATCACCGGTGTTACGCTAAACTTTTTTCTTATTTATTCGTTCGCATAAATTGTTTCACCGAAATGAATTAAAGAGTTTGCTGCAAATGAAAATGAATTGGAAAATTACTATCCAACAAAGGAAAAATTGTTTGACGCAAACCATTCGTTCTTTCATTTTGTTTATATGCATTCTACGCCAGTCATAAATTATACAGTTCATAGCGGAATGACAAGATACTCGCTTTGTAAGCGAGAGATTGCCGGTTAAATCACAGGTGCTATGCTAATTTTTTTTTTTTTTAATCGTTAGCAGAAAGTGTTTAAACCAAACGAATTTACCAATTTGCTGCAAACGAAGTTGAAAATATGTGCAGCAAACGAAAAAGTCGTTTGGGCAATTTTTCCGTTTGCCGAAATTGATTTGTTCTCTCAGTGAACATTTACTCTTCAACTGACAAACTGTCAAAAGTTAGCCAACATTTATGATAAAACAATGCTAACCAGGTTCATTATCGTTTGTCATTAAAAATGTCAAATCATAATAAATTTTAACGATAAACATAAAAATTATGAAAACTTGTAACTCGTATTAAAGCCAATCAAACTTGTCCAATCAAACTTTCAAACAAAATTGAAAAAAAAACTACGAATAAACTACTAAACTACTAAAAAAAAAAAAGGTGACATGGATACACACACTTTTTTTCTTCCAAGTAACACACGTTCCTTTAGCACTTATAGCCAACCCTGTATATGGTTCGGTTTAAATTATTTTTTCTGTTGATGACGTTATTGTGTATAAAGTTTCTTTTGCAGTGGCTTTCGCCACGCAAATACTGGAACTGGCACTACAATAATATTCTCTATCTGGATCTCTGCTCGTCTCTACTCTGACTCTCTAGTCAATGTTATGAAGTGATCGCGGTCGGCTGCTGATTGTGTTCCGTTCCCGCGGAAGTTATAATATTTTCGACACATTTCCAATTTCAACAACAACAACAAAAACCTATCTCTGCCGTCGTTGGTTGTAGCAAAGTTCGTGTTTTATTTAATTAATTTTGTTTTTTTTTTTTTTTTTTGTTTTTATAAAATAAACCTCCAGACCGCACTATATTACGTTGGTTGTTCAGAGCACACGTTAAAAAAATGTAAGAATCTGGTTTTAATTTGTTGCTTTTTCACTGTTTTGTTTTATGTACCTACAAACAATGTTTTATTATTTTCTGTTGTTTTTAATAATAATAATTTCTGATCATGCTGTAGACGGTATCAGAAGAAAAAAATGGAAGCAGTGAATAATTTAATTTTAATGATATAATAAATCAGTCAACATCAGTGACGTATAGAATAATTGCCATCATATGCTTATCAGTTACAAAATTGTTTGGAGTGATTCGCTATACGATCATAATCAGTTTCTAGTGACGTAGGTATAGGTATAAGTATATGTATATGCCTTTTCCACAACACCAGCATTATAATAGTCTACACCCCATGGCATGGCATATCGTCAGCTTATCAAACTATGAGAATAAATTAACTTTGAAACTTGAATGAGACGCACATTGCTTGAATTAAAACTTAAATTTTGTATTCCATTTTCTAAAACGAGTATGCCAGTGGAGTGTATACGTACTAAAATTTATGATGTTTGACATTTCGCGAGCTAAAGGTTTTTTATTTTTTTTTTTTATTTTTTCTTCATAATTTTTATTTTTATAAATATACATTATTTGTGGGCTTGAGCTTTCTCGGCTTTGCGTTGTTTGTTTGTTCAACATTATTGAAAATCGTGTTTCAAAGCTGCCAACTGGTGAATATTTGCCAAATAAATACGGCAACGCACTTTTCAAGTTGGGAATTTTTGTTTACTATGGCGAGACATTTTTATTTTTATAATTAAATGTGGGTATTGACGTCGGTAAAAGGAGTAAACGTATCTGGAGAATAATATAATTGTCAAATAAAATGCCTTATTTCTGATACCTACAGCTATACAATAGAAAAAGGCAGTGAGCCTGAACGAACATGGATAGGGCCGTAGTTAGAAATAGTTTTGCGGGGGGGTTTCGGACCATCTTACTCGTACATTTGAATTTTTCAAACAAATTCGTAGTTTGTTTAGTTTTTTTTTTTTTTTGTTTTTATATTGCAAAACAGGGAGTAGACAGTAATTTTTTGTTAAAACAAATGCTGTCGTCTATTCGTCGCTACGATGCAGAACTAGCCTAAGTTTTACAGGATAGCAGTTTGAAATTTTTAAATTCCAATGCAAATTATTATTTTGTACTTAACATGCTGACAAATTGATTGCAGTTTGGAAGACCGTCTGTACACTGGGACGTTAGGAATACAACTGGTATTATGCTAGAATGAAAATCCAGATTTTGAGAATTTTGGACTTAGAATTCTGCACTGTAGCGACGTATTGAACTTGGGGTTTTATAAATGTTATTTGCAATATTGAGCTTATTCGACGTAATTTGTTGTATGACTTCATTCAAGTGGTCAAGAAATTGAGAATAGACCGGCATTACCGGCGATTATTTCTTGCATTTTGTATCTTTAATGCTTCGTATCCACCAGCAAATAGTTTAGATTTTAAAGAAAAAGATTTCAAATTGATCTTCAATTGTAATTATTACCAAGAAAATGTGAGATTAAAAGTGAAATTTTCTAATTGCACACTATTTGTACACTAAAGTGTGTCCAATTTTGAGGAACGCTGAGAAAATTACTCACAAAGAAATAAAGAAGTGAAAGCTTTGAAAAAAGTCTGATAGTCAATTTGTTTCTTTTTTACCACATATCCATGCTTCAATCTAAAATTTGATAGAACTCATATAAAAGGACATTCAGAGGCCATGAGAATCACAGTGGCCAAACTGATCTTAACGATTTTTTTCAAAAGGCGAAAACTTGTAATTATGGTCATTAAAATTAGTTTCTTTTGAAACAGTTATTTAAAAGGCGAGCGTAACGAAATCCTGTCAGCTAGAATCCCGTGTAACGAAATCCCGCTGGCCAAAATTGAGCTGGCGGGATTCTGGCGGGATTTTTAGTACCTAGCTAGATGGTACTAGATTTTTTTTAATTATTGCAAAATGTTGGGTTTTTCCATAACTTTTGTAAAAGAAATGTGAAACTTGGTAGAATCTCTCAAAAAATGTTTTTTTAGTTCTGAAACGATCTTTTCACCAACGAGATTTTGTTTCTATTTCTTCAATATTAAATTCTGAAAAGATCTTTCATATAAGCCCCACACGCCATTGTTGTGCGATAATTTTAGATTTCTCACTCGCTTTTTTTTTAACGACGAGTTTAATTTTCATAAAAACTTCGTTCTTGTTGATTCTCATGAATCAGTATGACCAAAATTATTAAAAATTTATTTAAATCTTATGCCAGAAAAGACACAGTATCTCTTAAACTATCCATTTTATAGCGATAATGTGTTTCCCAAATATCTTGAAGACCTAAGTGAAACCTTTTATTTTGAGTTCACACAAAACTTTTATACTATTTTTGGGAAGTAAATTCACAAAATGCTTCAAATCAGAAATTACTCCATAATACAAAAGGTTTTTTTCAAATTTTTCGGAAAAAAAATTGAATTTCCATTTTACCAAATATTATATAAAAAGCAATATTTTAAGAATTTTGAACGTTTATGCAAAGACCGACCTACTTAGAAGAAATTTTAAACGAAACTAAAGAAATTTCAAAAAATTCAAAAGTTTATATAGTATGTACTTTTATTTGAACGGCGAATTTTATTGCTTTGTCCCAACCGATTCTCATCGATTCGAGTCGCAGAAATCAGAGTTCCGACCGCTGTCTTCAAAAAGAAATAGTGGGAAACTTCGTTCCAATTGATTCTCATGTAATCGAGTTACCTATTTTATATGAAATACAGCGCTAACGAAAAGTAGTAATTTGGCGGGATTTCTTTTCACGCGATTTTGTTCGGAGGGCAAACTTATTAAAAGCCATATCATTTAGTACATTTTTTTCAAAAAGAGCTCAATACTCCTAAAGAAAACATTTGTTTTGGATTTTACAAAAATCAGTTTTCATGGCTTGATTTCGTACCCAGGAAACCGCCAAATTTGTGAAGATGTGAACAGCATCAGACGAAAAATTACCGAATATAACTTTTTGTTAAGAAGAAGACCGATCACAGCTAAGTGATATGACGCATTCATGTTTTGTGAATGTTTTCACTTGTAATTTTAAATTTCTGATACTGAAAATAGTCCACTAATTGACGTAGCCATTAGAATAATATTTAGAACGAACTACAGTGCATCAAGGTTACCACTGTTCCACTTTAGTGTCAATTTGATACCTTTTTTCAAGCTTTGCCCCCGTACTAGCCATTTTTCTGTCTGTGCCACTTTTTAGAATTTCCTTAAAGGAGAACAAAAGCAAGCAATTCACCACCTTCTATGATTATCCTTCAATTCAAATGATTTTGGTGCGATTTGTCTGAATTTTTTGATCACTGAAGTTAATTTTCATACTATTTTCATAGCCAGTGCCACTTTTTTTTCTTGAGTAAAACTCTTTTTGGAAATTTTCGAAAATATTCAACGGTAACACTGCTGCGCTTAGGGCGACTATATTGACACCATTTTGCGCAGAATTTAACTTGATTGCATATGAAATAAAAAAAAAATAAGATTTTCAAAATTTGGACTAGAAGTAGTTATAAAAGTAGTACACGAATTGTACAAGATTATCATAAAAAAGACTGTCATCCTAGGTTTCTACTACTTTTTTCACTTGAGCGCCAGTAATGCGTTATTACGCAGGCAATCATTATTGGTCTTTCTAAACGATGGGGTACAAAATGCCACTTCGATGGGCAGAAGTGAACATCCATTTGGGTCAACTGAGGCGGTAACCGCCATCAGGGCCCCCACTGGAGGTTGAGCAAGAAAAAACTTAGTTAGATATATTTGAAAGACAAACTTGAGCAACTTCCCAGTTAGAAACCGCATAGAAGATGATTAATAGAATCACCCCGAACCACAACGGGGCCCCTAGAAAAATTAAATGGGCTGTGTTCTGGCCACATTGAAAAAAACGCCACCGACCTTAATCAGCAAATCTACAAAAAAGCCCAGCGAGCTGAACGTACGCCCTGATGATAGTTCATGGTATCATGGTGAAGACAAATCTCGCCGACTATCTGACAAATCATCAATGATACATGGGGTAGGTGACCATTACAAAGTTCATAATTCCCAATATATTTATATATTTCAGCGTTCTTGTACCCCTTGCCTAATTACGTGCAGTTCCTTTGCATTGAAAAAAGACAAATTTTGAAAAATACCACTTACTCGTAGCATCTTCATGTCTGTTTCACAATTTCTTAGCACTCAAACACGTCAACATTTTCTCCTGCTGTACGTAACATCGAAAATTTAAATTCGATTGTATTTTTAATTTTCCGCCAAGGTGCCGATGTGTTTGTTTAATTAAAAATAAATCAATAAATAATGAATCCAGAAAAATAAAGTTAAGATTTTGTTGAAGTGTTAATTTTCTTGGACTGTGAACTAGTTCATTAAAGAAAAGCACCCTTCCACGTTTTATTGCAATAATCAATTCTCGATTCTGACGACAATTTTTTTTTCGGATTACAATGAAAAAACTCTATTAGCATTATGATGTTAATTGCACTAAAATGTCATGCAGATTTGCATTTTGGTAGCAAAGGCATTTATCTTGACGAGACGTAAAACTCAGCATGCATGCAATCATGCGAAGCTAAAAACGAGAATTTCCTAGAATCCCGTCTATGATACACTGAACCGATTGACGTCACTAGCAAAAGCGAACATGTTTGCATTATTAATAAAAAAAAAAAAAAACAAGTTTAGTTAGCGTAGTTAAATTATTGAAATTTAGAACTTAGGTTACTCAAAAAAATAAAACCCACCCACATCTGCTTTTTTTTTGTTAATACATGTATTTATTTTTTTCGAAAAAGAATGAGCTGTCTAGGTATTTACGTGCCCCAAATTACGTAGACACCCAAAACCAAACTGGAAAAAAAAATAAATATTTTTTATTTGATTAAATGTATCAACAGTTGATATTGGATTACCTACTTTTTCGGATTTTTCGTCATCCATTTCATACGAAGATTATTTTATTGATTACAATTCAGTACAAGTAAAGTTTTTGACCAATGTACTCGCCAGAATTGGAACGGAAATGCCTATCCTGCCCAACAAGGCAAATATAGGTATTCCCATAGCTACAATTAAACTACTGCTGAAACGAATCGCTTTGGAACAATCAAATACAAGATGGCTTAATACTACCACGTGTACAGCGACCAAACGAATCTGGCCCAAACTAGATTTGAAACGCTCAAATTGCCTTCTGTCCCTCAGCAGATCTCAAATCAGCTCATAACGGGACACTGTCTTATTGGTAGACACGCGGCACGACTCGGTGTACTATCAAATGATTTCTGCAGGAGCTGTTTAGACGAAGAAAAGGAAGAAACAATTTCAATTGATTCTAGCTTTAATGCCAGAAACTCTATCTTGACCGTTGTTTTTTTTTTACACATTAATTAAAACAAGCTGATAAGAAAGCTGACACGAATTCGTCGTTCAAATACAAATAAAGGAGAAATTGCTCATCTTATGATCAACAATGATTTCCATTACGCAGTCAAAGATTAACACAAAACTTACAAATTTAAATTTTTGCTGACCATATTTGTTTAGTTTGTCACAAATATCTCAGATATGTTTTCCAAACTTCAAGTAGGTAAGCCAATTTCATGGTCTAAATGCAAGATTGGTTTACTTCTACTACTGCCAGAGTAGTAGTAGTTTCTACGTTTTTTTCTGGGGTGGAGTCGATTTTTTTTCCGTGCCAGAGGATTGTATTGATGCACTTCACATGACTTCAGTCGTTCCACTTTTAATCGCTTAGCTAAGTTTGTGTCAGTGTTCTGCCCGTACAATCAACCGAAGAATTCTTCGTTCAATAAAGTCTAAAGCTTTTTCATCCACAAAGACAAGTAGGTGCCTTGTTCAAACACACATTAGATGGCTGAGAGAGTGCTTTCCTACTTAATTCCCTTCTTAGAACAATGAAGCAGCCATTGGCAAGATTATATTTTCGTTTAATCTAAGCTCTTTTATCGTTGTCTGAGTTTTAAACAGAGCCTAGATTGTCAAACCTTTTAATTATTTCAAAGTTTAACTGGGACATCGGTAATGAATTCCCTTTTTTGTTTTTATACTGAAGTTTGCCATTCTACCCGGTTCCGTTTAAATTTTCATAAAACAACACGTCGTCGTCGCCTTCTCTAAAACCTTTTTGCTTTCAAAAATATCGGTGATATCTTTACTGACAGTGACAGAGCAACTTGCGTTTCCAATCGTCATTCTCCACAAACGAATGAACTTGACAGGGATGCCTACATATAAAGATTAGATATAAGAAATCTATACAGCTCATCTGTAACTGCTGTCATAAATGGCCTAGCAGTTGCTGAATAGTTGATGAACTGATTGATTTTATGTTCATGCCGCAACGTCTAATATTGGCACACAAAATTGTTGACTGGCACTGCTCATAGGGTCTTCTATCTTAAGGATCGGGCAAACAATGCTGAGAATCATTTCTGCGGGTATACTTTCCTACGACCATATATTTCAAAGGAGTTGGTCTATATTCGACTGTGAGGCCATTAGCAGACAGGTCAGGTGGTGCAGCAAGACCGCAAGGTCCAGCAACAAGGCCTTTAGTTCCGGCAGTTTTATTAGACGTTGATTTAGAAATGGTTTCTTTTACTTTACTGACAGAATTTGTATTCAAAGTTGAAGTGAAGCTTAGCAGCAAAGTTGATACGTCATCACAGTTAATACGCCATTTTTTTGAAAAGCTAAGTGATTCTCAAATTGAATTTGCCATTCGAAAACCTACGGGCTGAGGGTGAATATTCGGAAGGCTGCAGCTGTTTATATATTTTAAGTTTACAAATTTTAATAATTTCTTGATAAAATTAATACTAACATTGTTTCAAAATTTCACAAACAAAACGGTTTTCTTGGATTAAATGATGCGTTTTTTGTCGAGGACGTATGCTGCTATCTTAAACAACTGCCCACGAACTTATTTTTTTGAGTCACATACCTTAAACTTAGTTTTTTTCTAGTACTGGACAATATCAGTTGGTTAGAAATCGATTTAAAACTAGTTTGCAACCAATTTGATACTAGTTTGCAATCGATTTTTGACTTATTTGCAATTGAGTTTAGATATAATATTGGCAATCGGTCTAAGTTTACTTCTCTATTCAAACTAATTCGCAATGGGTTTGAGTCTCACTTCACTTTTCGATTACTTGAAACCTTAAAAGTAACTCAGATCTATAAATGACAAACAAACAGATGCATGACTTAAAGACGCAAAAAAATAATTATTAAAAAAAAAATTATATAATCCACCACAATTAAGATAAAATCTAAATTCTGATCAAATATCTAATTTGTAGTGAAAGTAGCAATAACTTGACTTGAATAATGAAATAATGAGGGGAAACCACAAGATAAGATAAGTAGCGATGTTGTAATAGTGAATAAATAAGAGCTTATCTCTTCTTTCGATACGTTGGATGACTCTTTTAAGTTTGTAGGTTAGTTTTCAAAAAAGAATGAACATTTCTGTAAGGTAGGTGATCTTCACCTTCCCCCGAATTCGGTGCGAGAAATGAGGTATACGTACTTTTAAGTAGGCAAGTACGAGTATATTATATTGGCATAAAGGCATATTGATTACATTACGTCTTTTGAGATAAGTAGTTGTGTGGTTCACTTGTTTACGGCATGATCAGGATTAAGTAATTTATCTATTAAACTGTCCGCATCTTTAGTAACGTAATGAGTGTGTGTGTATTCTTTTGCAGTATGAGAAATCGAGAATCTAAATAGTTCTGCCATAATCGTCGTACATTTATCTAAACTCAAAAGGAACATATTATTACAATCATCAAGGCCAAGGCGTGAAAATAATAAAAAAAAAGAAAAAAAGAAAAACATACTGCAAATGGAATTGCCAACGGAACGCGAATAGAATTAAATAATAATTGAATAGAATACTTTATAGCGCAGAAACGATCGTGACTATAGCGTTTGTGGCCACCCACACACTCCACAGGTCAAATCTCTCAACGACAAACGCTTTACGCTTTCGCTTCCACATTCCCATCAAGACAAGACCAAACCGCGAGCCACAACGACGACGACGACGACGACAACAACAACGTCGGAGTTCTCTCTCTTTTAATGAATCTCAAATTAAAATTTTATTGCATGAAAACAATTATTATTATTATCAGAGAAGAATAAATCTGCTAGCCCCTATTTTATGCTCGCACATACGAAACACTGCTAGCAATTTTTTTTTTTTGAGAATCATGTGAACAGATGTTTGTCGAGGTTGAGGTACTTAGGAACGATTTCAATAAAGAATAATGTCTACGTGTGCATATCCTCAAGTTAAAATTTACGAAGACTTTGATAAAATGAGTGCAAAAGAGGTCTATTACAATGCAGCTGGAAAAAAGGTCACCGTCAAATTGTTACACTTTCCCGATATTGCGCCGGAAGATGTTCACAAAGTGAAATTCTCCGATGATGAGGAGAACTCCGATGATGAGGAAAAATGTGAAGATCTGATTGCTAGTCTTTCGCTGGGCGATGAAGAACAAGATGAAGCAGCAGCGGCTGCTGCTGCTGGTAGAGAACACAATTTTGTTGAAGAGAACTATGCCGATGTGGATGATGAGGAGGAGAACCAATCGGCAACACCTACTGATGTAATGTACAAAAAGATTTTGCGGAAAAAATCCAAAGATAATCTGCTGCACCAGAGAAAGTGTAGTAAGGCTTTTGCGCAAGCTCATGGCATATCCATTACTCCGCCAACTGGAATGACCATTTATGGAACGGGAGGCTTGGAATTGGCTGGCGAAAGGAGTTTACCACTGGGCAGAAGGTCACCACTTAGTTCGAGGCGATCTTCATCGCCATCAAATGGAGTTTTGTGTCCTGGCTATGTGCAATACTCAAAGTCATTGTTGGAGGTTCCCATGCCTAGGGACTATGGTTATGCGTCGAGTGATGATTTGAGTTCAGAGTGGGATTCAGATGTTCCTACTTCGACATCGGAGCAGGCAAAGGAACAAGAGACAAAGGTAAGTTTTTTAGAAAATTCTTAAGCATATTTGGTCGAATTGAAAGTGATAATATTAGTTTAATGACAGTAGGTATTAGATCTTATTTGTAAAACTCTTTTTAAGAAACAAGGACAGCCCTACTCGTTCTTATGCTTTGTTACCTTAACAATATAAACACTTGTTCAGTGATGTAGGTCACTTAAATTTAAAACAAAAAAAAGGAAATGCATTCACTTACCATTGTTGAATCGAGGAGTTATCATTTTTTCCTGAAAAGAAAAAAAGAACAGAATTAATAAGCTTTTGTCATTTCTTTTCAATGAATTTAATAGCTGTTCTCACAACTGTAAAAAGTAGGTTTATTTACTTGGCTGTAAATACTTTTAATTTCAATAATCTTTTAGTTCGTAATTCGGAAAAATTATGCAATTTAAAAAAAAAGAAAAAAGAACATTGCAATAAAATAGATTGATGGATTCGGAAGTAAGCTTATCACTGTAATCGTGGATCGAAAATCTTTTATTTATATTTTAATAACGCATAACAAATGTTAATGTCATTCTACTACCATTGCATTCTTGTTTGCATTGATTTTGATTAATTTTTGTGTTTTTTTTCACTATAAAACCGGCAAGGATGTTTTTTTCAAATGATATTACATTTTCATTTTGATGTCACTTCCAGAAAGCTTCTAAATTTCTTTCAAAACTTCTGAGCTACTCGTATCAATTAACCAATTTTTTTTCTGTGAAATTCTGTGAAAAATATTTGTTTGATTTATTTGTTGTACCAGGCAAAACAATGTTAAAAATAAAAAAAATAAACTCGAAACCAAATTTGTTTTCAAATTGTAGTAGGTTCCTTGCAATATAAATTGTTATACGAATTACACTGTGTGACAAAAATAGGATAAAAAAATATACGCGGGTATAGACTATCTAGATTTTTTACAATGGATGAAGGTGGAAAAAACGTTTTTTGCCCCTAACTCCAGATTTTAGGGGTGTTACGGAGTTTTTTTATACCGTTTTGTAATCAGTGCAACCAGCTCTACAAAACGTGATAGGTCTCCGCCCGCGTATATTTTAAGTGTCAAACAGTGTTATTCTTTTGTAATTTTTTACTCAATTTTAGTTCCCTCATGGACAGAAATATATTAAGTAGATAACTGAAAATTAAAAGCCAGAAAAAGTATTTCAGTCAATTTCAATAGGTTGGTAATTCCACTACACTCAATTTTAGAATAACTATTTCTTCTGAACAAAAATAAAATACATGACTGGGTCAGTATTTAGAAATGTAGAAATGTGTACTAAAGCCTCATCTTACAGAATTTGCACTCAATCAACTTTTTGCAGACAAACTTTGGTAAAATGATTAAGATAGAAAAAATATAGCCTTTTTATTAACCCTTTTATACATTTTTGCCAAGTTTATGTTTTTATCACCAAGAAGAGCTTGCTTCTAGAGAGTACTATTAAAACAAACAACATATTACAACTTACCCCGGAAAAATGTTATATTTTTGTAATTTAACAATTTAACACAAAACACAAACACTGACCGTAGAACTTCCATCACTGATATACAATCTGTAAGCAAGGAATTTAGATTTAGATGGGAAGGTATGGAAAAGACGAACAAATTTCTCTTTAACGCTTGTTCTAAATTTTTACTTCTTGAACCTGTTACTTTTAGCTCCGGTCGCTGATACGTCACTTAATTTTTTTTTATGGAGATGCATTTTTTAGGAATAAATTTTTAAAATCGTTTGTTCCATTAAAAAAAAATACTAATTTTGTGTGTCTTAAAATTCTCAAACCTTGTCTAACAAAAAAATTGGTTTGCCATTTGAAAAAAAAAAAACGAAATTAAAATCCGTTGAGTAGCTTATAGTGGAGTTACTAAAGCGAATTATTTCGGAACCGGGAAAAACCTTTCCAATTTGGATGATTTTATTTTCAAAAATACTTCAACAGTTACCGGTTAAAATTGCCGCTCTTATCCATTTTTTTTTTGTTTCACTTAATTATTGTGAATACAAATTTTTTTACCAAAAACTTTTCTTAAAATTTAAAAAAATAAAGCATTTCCAAAATTTCCCAGGTCTTTTAAAGGAAAACAACTATTTAAAATACAAGTCTAGTTTCATCCGTTCAGATAGGAGGGGGAATTATCTCAAACGTTGTTTTAAAGCAGAAAAAAAAATTATTGAAATACAACGGAATCAATTTTTTCTTCAAAAAAATCCTATTGTTAAGTAAAAAAAAGTAAAAAATTCGATAATAGCTGCAATTTTCAACCGGTCAAAGAATTTTTGAATACCAAAATTTAAAAAAAAATTCATTCAAATCCGAGCGGTTTTGCCGGGTTTCGAAGTAATGCTTAATTTTGAGCTATAGTTACTCCACTATTACGAAAAAATTAGAAAAACGGTTCTATGCGAAGTACCATTATCGCAAGAAAGACAGACAGAATTGCCGAATGCACTTTTTTCGCATTCTCTATCATTGAAATGTTATGTTTGATTGCTATCATCAATTGAATTTTTTTACCGAATCCCTATAAATGGCCTCTGCCATAAATTTCTTTAAATTTCAAACTTTGTTTCGAAGCAATAATAATATTTGATTTATAGCTTCAGAGATTTGTACTTCCCTGATATGTCATCAAAATAAGGCAATTAAAGGTCTATATCATAGTCGATACTCAAGTCCAGATTTTTCACATCTCCCGTAAGTTGAGAAATATCTTAAGCATTTCGCTGGAAATTGGGTAGTTTGTTCTTTTTCTTGAGTGGAGAAAAATCTTGACTTGAATAAAATAATTTCTCAATCAAGCTGACAACGATATTTGTAATCATAATTTGAGAAATACTTAAGGTAGCTCCTGAACTCACTTGAGTATCGATTTTACTTCTCAAGAAAAAGACTTAAGCATTCCCTCACAATCTCGATTACGAATAGCTCAAGTGTGCATTTGAGAAAAATCTTGACTTAAGTAACGACTATGAATTCCACCCTTTAAAAAATGTCTATGGGAATTTCCGAATATTTCGCAATTTACAGCTAACACCTAAGAAATCGAAACAGGATCAGTGCAATTGAAAAAGTAATTAAAAAAAAGCTAAGAAGCTGAGAAAATCGAATGTAAAATTGAAAAAGAAAAGTACTCTTTGACCAATGAAATGCATGTGTTTTTTTTTAATGTTGATTGTTATGAGCATCGGAATATATCTACCATAAACTTCCCAGGGAAGTTAATTTTGTACACATTGCACAACGTTCTTTCTCCCCCAAAGAAAAAAACACCCGTTAAACGCTTTTTCTTGGTTGTCATGGAAAACTAAACGTTCATGTCAATTTTATCGCTATATACCACTATTGCAGTTTTTTTTAAAGATGGTGGCCTTTATTTCCAAGTTTAAGGCATTCATAATGTGGGCTACACACTGTTTCAAGAGTATTTATTGTTTACTGGGCACCTTATTATTTCCAATGTTTTATTTTTCCATGGGATGTTGTTGTACTAAATCCACCTTTTCTCATTCCAAAAAAAAAAAAAAACCTTTTTACCCAAAATATTTAAATAGACTCTTCTGATCCTGGATTCTTATGACACTTGAAAAATTCATACTGAATTTTAAAAGGCTTATGCTAATATTTAACTTGTTGCACCAAAAATATATTCATTACAAAAAATATTATAAAATATATTCATTATTGCATAAAAATGATAGTAATTTTTTCTAGGGGAGTCATATCAAGCTTCATTTTGGTCTTTTTTGATTCAGCATTGAAAAATACCCTTTAATTATGTCTTATAGTGATGAATTGTATTACCATACATTCTTCAGCTTGACAAACCTTCTCTTCCTTATAATCCCTCTTTAAATGCATTTAAAATAAATTTAATAGGGGCCCTTTGGTCATGTGTTAGAAAGTGAAATTCTGCATCGATACCAATCGCAAAAAAATTCATGAATTAATTATTTTGACCCTAGAATCTATCTTTCTCGACTAAGAGGTACTCGAACTTTAAATTGAAATGAATATAAAAATGATCAAGTTTGTCAGTAATTTGAAAGTGTATAAATGTGTTGAATTAAATTATGTTTGATGTCGTATTTCATCGGCATCAACAAATAAAAAAAAAGAAAAAAACCAACGAATGGAATAAAACCAACGATGAGGGTAATTTTTTGTTGAACTTGCGACGTCAATTGGTCACCAAGATCAAGTGAATTAATGTTATTGGACTTTTTTTTTGTGGGGCTACATTTTAAATCACTTGTTCATGTGAATACAAACATGAATACTATGCGAGTTTTTTTTTTAAGAGAAAATGTTTTATTTATAAATTTATAATAAAAACATGAAAAAGTTGCAAGGATTTTTTTTTATAAAATCAATAATCGGATATTTTTAACAGCATTTTGCACTAGATTTCTAGCAAAATTCACAGATATCTCAGACTCCTAACAAGATTTCTGCAAATCCTTAATTATCATAATAAAACACAACAAAATAATAATACTTTTTTAAATTTCAGCCATCAGGATGGCGAAAAATACGCAACATAGTTCAATGGACACCATTCTTTCAAACCTACAAGAAAAAACGATATCCATGGGTTCAGCTAGCTGGTCATCAAGGTAATTTCAAAGCTGGCTCTGAACCAGGAACAGTTCTAAAGAAGCTATGTCCAAAAGAAGAAGATTGCTTTCAAGTTTTAATGCGTGATGTACTTCGTCCATATGTACCCGAATATAGAGGAAAAGTAACAAGTGAAGATGGGGAACGTAAGTTTAGAAAATTCTTATACAAAATTTCCTTCAAACAACTTTACTGATGAAAAACCTACAGTCTATCTTCAGTTGCAAGATTTACTAAGTGATTTCTATCAACCATGTGTAATGGATTGCAAAATTGGTGTACGAACTTACTTAGAAGAAGAATTATCCAAGGCTAAAGAAAAACCAAAACTTCGCAAAGATATGTACGAAAAAATGATACAAATCGATCCGGATGCACCAAATGAAGAGGAACACAAGGCTAAAGGTGTAACAAAACCTCGGTACATGGTGTGGCGTGAGACAATTTCCAGTACTGCTATTTTAGGTTTCAGAGTTGAGGTACGAAATAGTCAAATAGTTTAATTCAATATTGACCACTTTATTTTGCTCCGGTAGGGTATTAAAAAAAGTGACGGGACAAGTTCAAAAGACTTTAAAACTACAAAGTCACGAGAACAAATCAAAAAGGCATTCGAGGAATTCATCGAAGGATATACTCATGTTTTGGTAAGTTTTACTCAAAAATTTTCAACTAAAATCTTTTATTAAAAATTGTTTACTTTTTTATTACAGCCCCGTTACTTACAACGTCTGCGAGCAATTCGAGCAACTCTAGAATGTTCCGATTTCTTCCATACCCATGAAATTATCGGAAGTTCATTGCTATTCGTTCATGATCGTTCGCATGCAAGTGTTTGGCTTATAGATTTTGCCAAAACTGTTAATCTACCACCAAACCATGTCATTGATCATAATACAACTTGGAAAGTTGGCAACCATGAAGATGGCTATCTCATTGGGATAAATAATCTCATTAATCTTTTCTCAGATATAGAAGCCAATGCAATAGTACCCTTACCCAACGATGATGTAACTAGTCCCTAAGAAAAAACTGAAAAAAAAACACTTTTTACAAAGTGATGTATAAAAAAAAACCCTTCAATTCCACTAGTTTTTGAGGAAAAGTGTTACTTTAAAACTAAAAAACAAACAAAAAAAATTTGAATATGTCATCCAACTTTTTGCTGCAATCAGAAATTTTGTTGTTACCAATTAATTATTCAATTTCAATATTCAAGACTGATGATAGTTATTTATTTAAAAACAAAAAAAAAACAAACAAAACAAAAACAAAAAAAAATATATAAAAAATTATCAATCGCAGATTCTTTAAAGTTGTCTTTAGCAATTAACAAATTATTATAATAAATTAACTATAATAATTTATATCTAAACTTCTATATATTCATACAAAACAACAACAAAAAAACAACAACAACAAAAAGCAAAGAGAAAAACGAAAAAATGCGTAATAGTTGTTTTGTCAAATTGCGCTTATCTCTGGGCATCACGTTTCGATATTAAATATTCTATCAGAGTGAGAAAGATTATTAGATTAAAAAAAAAAAAAAATAAACAAAAGATGAAAAAAAACAAACACATTACAAACACTTTTATCATCATAATTTACTAATATTATGGCAAATAATAAAATCAAAGACGTAATAAAGTCGGAGAAAATCTTAAGAATCAATTCAAGTTATTTTTTAGATTGAAGAAATGCTACTGGTGATGATTTTTAATACAAAAATTTCGACCTTTATGAGACAAAAGATTTACTATTTCAAACAAAACTACAGCGTGATTAAAAATTATTATTAAATCGAAGTGAATTTCCAAAGCATATACGTAAGTTAGGATATTTAATATTGAATTGAATTCAAAAAATCCATCAAACAAACATAAATTGAGTTTTTTTACGAGAAGTCAAAGAGCTAAAAAAGTGCCTCTAAAAGTCAAAAAAAAAAGTATCAAATCCCAAATATTTAAGATGACGTCAAAATATTCTACTGAAAAGACCCCCAAACTTGGACAAAATATTTAAAGTGCTGAGAATTGATGTTAAATGTTAGCAGTTATCCATTAAATATCCCAAATATCCGTCATTTTTTTTATGATTTATTTTGGACATTGGTTAGTATAAGTACAAATACAAACTACACAACAGTTTAACTGCCTTCTTTATTTGATAAATAATAGAATTATTAAAAATAATATTGGAGTTTAAACCCAACGGGTCACTGTGGCGTATGAGTAACATTTTTTTTCGATTGAAAATTGTTTATTTTTAATAAAGTTGTTTGTGTGTCTGACCAATTAATTGGACGAGTTAACCTTTTTGTACCATTCTCTGACTTTTTAAATGATATTATTTTTATTATTATTTATTGTAAAATTGTTCATTAGAGGCGTTAAGGTTTGTTGGGTGTACTAAATAATTATCAAAACTAAACATAGGAGCCATTAATAGAGATCAGAAAAACGCATTAGGAAAAAAGTTTAATGGCTATATAAATTTGTTTTAATTTAAAAAAAAAAAAAAACATTTTTATTGTAGACTTTGCAATAATAAATTAATAAAAATCAATTCTATTAATTTTTGTAATGAAGAAAATGTACGATTGAATAAAAATAGTATACTACAAATGTATTTGTTTATTTTTCTGATGTAAATCTTTTAGAGAAATAAACAAATATATTTTCAACAAAACACTTAATATTCAATGGTAAAATTGTTGTTCACAAAATCTTTTTGTGGGCACTTGACACCGATTTTATTTTTATATTTGTGTTAAAAAAACGCAAGAAAACAAAATAAAAAATAGAATTTTTTTTTTTTTTTTTTCATAAATTCAACTCTTAAATTTCCTGCGAACTATACAGACTTTCTGTAGACCGATTTTTTTTTTTTGCAGAACTCTTAATCGGGAAGAAAATTTTTGAAAATGCGCACACTTCTAGCAACACAGTGCAAGAACTAGATAATGTATTTATTTATTTATTAAGTAACATCAATCAGAGATAACAATAATCATCTTGCAGACTACATAAAAAAAAAAAATATATAAATTAAATACAAATAAATATATACATACATACATAAACCAATAATAAACTGGTAATAAAAATACAGTGCATCAATTATTTAAAAAATGAAAGACAAGTTTCCTTTTTAAAGTGAATCTACTATAATGAAAGTTAAAATCAACTGAATTGGAGATGGAATTAGTTTCCCTAACACAGCGAGTTATCGGCTCTTTAAGTGCATAATTCACCCTATGGTATCTTGCACGTAAAAAAATATTTTCTCTTAGGTGGCGAGATGGTATATTTATATCAATTAGGGATAAAAGGTGAGGACAGTTGATATGATGGGACAAAATATCACAAATAAACACAACAGAGAAGATTTTGCGACGATTCTCAAGTGACTCTAAGCCAATAAGTCGACATCTTGTAATGTAGGAGGGCATTTCAATGTTCCAACCTAGTTTCCATACTACGAACCTTGTAAATTTTTTTTGGATACTTTCTAATCTATTAGAATGAGTGTTGTAATATGGGTTCCAAACCACACAACAATATTCCAAGATAGACCTAACATATGCACAAAACAGAGATTTAAGAGTGTAAGGGTCTGTGAAATCTGTTGAATTACGTTTAATAAAACCTAGCATGGAATTGGCTTTGGCAGCAATATATTCAACATGCTTGATAAAATTAAACTTATGGTCAAAAAACACACCGAGATCTTTCTTTTCATTGACTCTTTCAAGAACAGTACTTCCAATTTTGTATACGAAGGAAATTGGGGAGTAAGATCGACAGAAAGAAAAACATTGACATTTGGAAACATTTAAAAATAATTGATTTTTCGTACACCATTCCGTAAGACTGTTAAGGTCATCTTGCAAGCGAAGGCAATCATCCTTTTGTCTAATGCATCTAAAAAACTTTAGGTCGTCCGCAAACAATAGACGAAAAGAATTTAAAATAACATCTGGCAGGTCGTTGATGTAAACAAGAAAAAGGAGTGGTCCAAGGTGACTACCTTGGGGCACACCTGATGACACACCTACGGGAGAAGACAGAAAGTTGTCAATAGTTACAAACTGAGTACGTCCTATAAGGTAAGATGCCAGCCAATTCAAAACATTGGAATGAAATCCGATTTTTAAAAGTTTGTTTAATAGTATTGAGTGACTGACTCTATCAAAGGCCTTTGCGAAGTCAGTATAGATCACGTCAACTTGATACCCTTTCTCAAGTTTATTGAGAACAAAATTAGAAAAAATAGAAAGGTTGGTAGTTGTTGACCTACCGGAAATAAAGCCATGCTGGAAAGGTGATATTATTTCCTTTAGCATAAATGAAAATTTATCACAAACAAGCTTTTCAAAAAGTTTTGGAATAGTTGACAACTTACAAATTGGGCGATAGTTTGAAATTTCCTGCTTGGGACCTGATTTGTGAATTGGAATTATAAATGATTTTTTCCAATCAGAAAGAAACTCACCTTTAGAAAGAGAGATATTAAAAATGTAGGAAAGAGGTTTTGAAAGTGATGAAGCACACATTTTTAAAACTATTGAAGGCACTCCATCTGGACCAGGCTGTTTATCGCTGTTTAAATTCAAAAGTGCTTTTTCTATTTCAGAACTACTGATAACTAACCGTCCAATATTAATCACACTGTCACCATTGACATTTATATCAGCAGACTGTTGTTGGGGACTAGGACTCGAATAGTTGGATTTAAAGTATTCAGCAAATACATTGCAAATTGTTGGCACATCAGAATAAGTTGCTCCCTTATATTGCATATTTTTGGGAATTCCGCTGTTCTTTTTTTTGTTTTTTATGAATGTCCAAAAGCTTTTAATATTAATTTTTAAACTAGTTTCGACTGAAATAACATAACTTTTAAAAAGAAATTTATTTAAAACATTAAATTCTCTTTCAAGTTGGATATACTTATCCTTAATTGAAGAATTATTAAATGATTTTCGAAGAAGTTTATAAGCTTTATTTTTCTTGTTACTTAAATTACAAAGCCTTTTGTTAAACCACGGGGGCTTTGAATTGCTGTTTATTTTAGTTTTAGGAACATACATATCAACTGCACATTTCAAAGAATCAATAAAAAAATTATAAGACTGTAATAAATCTGATTGATTAAGTTTAAGATGCCATGGAATACTCAACAAATAACTCGCTATGTTTTGAAAATTAGCTTTATTATAGTTAAACATAAAATTTTTACAATTGTATTTGGTATATTCGTAAAATTCAAAATCAATGTCCAATGCAATATGGTGAACAGAGTTAGCAACAATAGGATGTAAACTTTCTTCAACTTGTATTTTTAGCTCTTTATCTGCATAAACTAGATCTAATATACGATTTAAATTATTTCTACAGCTATTAGTTTGAACTAGATCAAAACTCATAAATGAATCAATCACTTCGATCTCATAATTATTTTTAACATTAAAAGGAATAAGTTGTAACTCTTCAAAGTCATAAACCCAATCAATGAAGGGTAAGTTAAAATCTCCAAGTATAATAACATGCTGATTTTCTTTTAATTTAGATAAATAATATTGACAATTTTGAACATGTAATTTGTAGATATCAATTGAACTTTTAGGAGGAATGTAGCACACAATTAAAAAAAGTTCAAATCGATGTGCAATGCTGACTTTGACTATAATTTGGTCGATGTCATACGAAGATGGGGAAGTAGAAGAATGCAAAAACATTTGTACACATGAGAAATTGGAGTGTATTGCAAGCAATACACCTCCCCCTCGTACCAATCCAGTTGTATGACCACAACGATCTTTGCGAAACACAGAGTATTGCTGACTGTTGAAAATTTCCGCATTATGATGATCCTCGGTGAGCCATGTCTCGGTGATAGCAATGAAATCGTATTGTTGAGATGACGATGATAAGAGCATTTGTTCCATTTTAGTACGCATGCCGCCAATGTTTTGATAATAACCATTTAATTGATTAAGAATTTTGCTTTTAGAAGGTGATGAGCGTGGAGGTAAAATTAGTTGTCAATGGCAAAGAGGTGTCGGCGGTGGTAGTTGTTGTTGCTGCGTTTGCTGCAGGTGTGTTGGTGGTTGAGGTTGCTGCGATTGAAGTGGTGGTTCGGGAGGTATTGGTGGTGGTAGTGGTGGTGGTGGTGACAGTTGTTGTTGATGAGTTTGAGGAAGTGGTATAGGTGGTGGAGGTATTTGTTGTTGTTGCTGATTTTGTGATGGAGATGGTTCTTGTGTAGGTGTAGGGCAGATTGTTTTATCATGAGAGATGAACTTTTTAATTTGAACAAAGGAACCCCATGCGGAAGAGTTCATTACATCAGATAATTTATGAGAGGGAACACTTAGCTTAGGTATTAGTGACAGGAATATTTGCGATGGTAAGAACAGCTTCACGACAAATATTCAATGATGGTGGTAATGGTGGTTGCGATGAAGATGAAGAAGGTTCTGAGTTTTGGACGATTATTGAAGGCATAACTTTAGAATTATTAACGGGGGTGTCGGCGGTGGCGGCCACAGCGAGTCCAGAAGAGAATTGGTCATTCTCTTTTACTGAGCTAATAGTATTTTTTTTTGCCGTTTTACGTCGAGGGGAATTATTATTTAATAACATTTTTAAATCTGAGAGTTCTTTCTTAATCTCACTAACACTATCAGTTAGAACATTGAAACTTTTAAATATGGAAGAGAAATCGAGGAAAGAACACGAATTACATTTCCAGAAAATATTAGAATTTGATAAAGATGTAAAGTCACTTTCAGTAATTTCAGTGCATTCTTTATGAAACAATCGGCCACAGTAATAACCGCACTCGATAAAGTTTTTTGAACGTTTTATGATTTGGTTACAATTAGCGCAAGTCTTTGACATTTTTTTAGAACAAGCTTCACAACTGACTGCGAGAGAAGTTAGTCGAAGACTGACTGATGTAGTGGGGTCAATCAGCTCGAAATGATAAGCCGATTTTTTTTTTCTAGGGAGCATAGCTTAAGATTTTTTGAAAGGAACCACCCTATTTGGCGGTCATCTTGAAATTAGGAAACATTATAGCCATACCATTTTGAAATATATGTAAGTGTATCAGCAATATCCCGGCTTTTTACCCTCAAACTTGTTCTCTAACTATAAATATTTTGGGGCGAGGAAAACAACTTCATTATTTTCAAAGGTATTAGGGGTATGGGGGTCATAAAACCCCACAGAACTACAGAGAAAAAACTTAAACAGAAATAATATTCACTTATGTATAATCTGAAAAAAATTAGGACAAAAATAAACCTATTGTTAAATGATGACATGCTTGGTCGTTAAAGGGACATTAGTCCCTAGGACATTGGTCCCGAGTTTTTTTCGGGACTTTAATTTCGAAACTTTGTTTTTTTTTTTTAATATCTCATCTAGAACGAAAACCTCTCATACAACATTTTTGAGTTATTCGGGTTTTCTTGCAAACGTCTCAAACGACTTTGATTAAACTTTTTGATATGATTTCTTCTATAACGATAAATTTTAAGAATTTTATTTTGAGGTAGTATTTATATCGACTTAAAACATTTGATGACGATGAATTTGTCGTACAAATAATAGTTTTCTAGCAGAAATTTAATGATCTGCAAGTCAGCTGTCTAAGCAGTGATAGGTATGGGCGTGAGAAGGCGTCTAACTTGTAGTTTAAAAAAATTAAGTCATTTCTTGGAGGCTCAAACTGTTACAACACGTATTTTACATCTCATAGGTTTCAAAAACAGCAGTCAGCTGTGCTACCTGTGGTGGAATCATCGTTAGCTAAGCCCTTTAAGTTAGGGAATGGGAATTAAGACTCTCATGAGTCAAATTGATGTTTTAATGACTATTATTCCTCCACTATACTGATAATTTGTGCCTATTTTTCTATACAATGCACTTCAAACTACTCGAAGACTCCAAAAATTTGTGGGTTTAAAACAGTTTTTTGTAAGACTGGAGGCTCAAAAGAAAAGTGTTTCTTTTTTTTCTATTTCTCACATTTTTAGTGTTATTTTTTTTTATGTAGCTGAGGTCTTTTTATTTTTGTTGCACCGAGTAGAATACGCAATAATTTTGTTTTTTATATACTTTCGAAATCGAGGAACAATAAAATGTAAAGAAAAACCTGTTTATAATAAAATTACTGTGATGAACAAAATAATTTGTTCCGACACTACTTTTGGGCAACCCCTTTTAGAGATTAACCATGAAGTAAAATTTGTTTAAACATGGCCAATCATCATTTTCTCAAAATATTAACATTAAATCAGAAACACCCTTTTACATGAGTATAGCCATTAACGAAATCAACCAATCTGTAGATGAGAAAGCTGCAAAGAGTGAAAAGCTGAAGTTGGAAGCTTACAAGCTTTTTTGTCTGACATCTAGGGTAAAGTAGCGACAACATACTCTTTCATTTTCATGACTTAAATTTGTAACGACTTTTTAAAAATCAGATGTAATAGTTATTAATTATCTAATTATTGGCACATTTTTTTTTTTTTTTAACAAGACAGCGAAAGGTAAAAAGACTAAACTGCAAGTTTCATTACTGAAAGATGTTCTTCAGTCGATTTAGATAACGTTTAACCTTCTTTAACAATTTTGGTGAGTAGTATCTGGATTAACTGAAAATGTGTTTCCGACTATTGAAAGAGAGAATTCATTACCTGCGGTAGGTTTTTTGAAAAGTATTTAAAAGTGAAAGTTAATTAACTACCAAAAAACTATTTCATGAGAAGTTTAATTTCTTTGCAGGATTGATTTTATTCAACTTCAGCAGATTGTGTAAAATCCTTTAACGTACAGAATTAAATGAACTAAAAGAATTTAGTACTCGTACTTAAACAAAAATTTAACGCTTGAATATTTTTTTGGAGAAATACTCGAATTTTTATATGTTTTGGAACTAAACATTTATTCACATACAGAATATTGGATTTAAATAGTTTTAATAATTTCAAATTAGTTAAAGAATTACAAAATCTCTCTGTGTGTACTAATATTTCGGAAACTTAATTTTGACACTTGAATAATGTGAAAACTGGTTGCTACACAATTTTAAACACTTTAGAATAAAGTTGTAAGCACATTTTTACTCACAGAATTTTTTTTTTAAAGAGAATTTGACACATTTTGAACCATTAAATAAGCGAATTTTAAAGATAGTTAAAATACAGATATTTAAAAAAAGCTTCATACCACTTTTAGGGTGGAATCAATAGTCGTTACTTAAGTCAAGATTTTTTTCATCTCCCGCAAGCTGAGAAAAGTCTTAAGTATTCGCTGAACGGTAGTCCGTATACAATAACAAAATGGAAGCTACTCAAGTAAATGCTCATAAATTATAAATAGCTCAAGTGACCAAAAGTCTCCTCAAGCATACACTTGATAAAAATCTCGACTTGAGTGACGACAATTAATTGCGGCCTTAAAATCGAAAATGCATTCGTCAAAAATCTATTAGTAAATTTTTTATAAGATCGTAAGCAACAAAAACAAATCCCTAAAAGCACCACATACTTACGAATAATTATTTCAAATTTAATAAACAGGAAACGTCAAGAGGAACTAATTTGTATTAAAAAAACACTACAGCAAAAAAAAGTGACACAGAAACGTGTTAGAAGCTCTCTCCATCAGGTGTAGAAATATTAACGTAAATTGAGGACACTTAAACGCACGCGTGGAAATGCCGTATAACAAAATAAAAATAAAAAAAAAAAAAAACAGAAACAGAATTTACTATTCTGTCAAGCGAAAGTCGGTTAAAATCCCACTTTATATTATTATCTCACAAAATCTCTCTCCAGGTAAAATCCAACTACCCCATATCCTGTCTATGTTACGAGTACAATGTATTGTGATGAGAGATTTTGAAGTACTTCCATCAACAACCCGTTTTATTAAAAAACCACCCCATGCGCTCCATTTCATAATTGAGCCTCAAAAACACATGCAGAGAGAGAGAGAGAGTGTCTGCAAAGGAAAGCTTTTCAACTAGAAAAAAGCTTTCCAATATGCTGAAACACTTAAAGTATTGGCTTCTAAAACCTTTGACACATCTTTTTCTCCACTCGCATTGATACATTGCTATCTCGCGCTCGTGTTGGCTTTAAAATACTGTATTCACATTTTTTTTTCTGTGTGGTAGAAAAAAAAAAAAAAGAATTTCTAGGAAAGAAAAAATAATTTCCCTTTGAAAAATCGGTTGTATTTATCAGAAATTTATTTAAAAAAAAAAACCCTTTTTCGTAATTAAATAAATATTTTAAGAAAGAAAACTTAAACAAAACTACACAAATCTACTAAAGAATAAAAAAAAAGCTATACTCTATTAAAAATGCTGTGAAATTTTCTCTGCCAAAAAGACTTCATATAAAAGAAAAAAAAAAACCAAAATCAATATTTCGAAGGCGAAGTACCTATATAAGTTAGTTAGGAAAAAAAATTCTTACAATAAAATTTTAAATGTTTTTTCTGTTTTTTATTAAGTTAATTTTGTTGTTGTAACACACGAAAGTTATGTGTTTTTATGTGAAGCTTTAAAATGTTTAAACAAATAATTTGTTTAAGAAAAAATTGAAAAAAAAAATCGAAAAAATTGCTCTTTGGAATGGATTGGATTTATAATATCAGTTTACTTAATCATCTGCACTAAGTAAGTAAATTTTTACATAAAAATTATAGAATTTTTAAATTTTTATTCATTTTATAGTTTCTTTTTTTCTTTTTCAGTTGCCCTTTAAAATTCCTTTAGACTCTTCCTCTAAGTGCAAAAGCTCTTATTAATTTCTTAAATCATTTTTTTCGATGTTCCTTTCCGTTTTATCTCTGCAGCTTTCTCTCGCAGCAGTTAACTATTTGAAACTATATAGGAAATCCCTTAACTCCTCCTTGGGGAGTTTTTGGAAAGGGAAGTTGTGTGATCTAATTTCCAAAATGAGGATAGGAAAAAAAATTTCAAAAATTACAGAACATGTTACAGTTTTCTGGAATGGAAAAACGTGTTTGAAAGAGTGAATATTTTGAATGATTAGTTTATTCAAACATTAGTACTCTTATTGTAAATTATAAAAATAAATCGGTATTCTTATTTAATTTTCGGGACAGTAAAAATTGTAAGAAAATTAAAGAAATAATGTGTATAAACCTGTTCCACCTACACCACAATTTTAATATTTCTTCCCCCTTAGCAGAAACTTACAAATATTGAGAGTGAGAATGAGTAATCTGTAAACTGGAAGCTTTTGAGAGAAATATGGAGAGGGAGTGGGAGAGGGAGAAAGAGAGAAAGCGAGAGAAAGAGAGAAAGCGAGAGAAAGAGAGAAATAGAGAGATCTGTCAGATTTATAGTGTCTTGTTGTTTGTTTTTGACACATTTATGCCTTCTATACAAGAAACAATTATTTTGTGGTTGAAAATAATTTGCTTCCGGCTACTAAATAATGCTTCTTTCATAAAAAAAAAAAAACTTGAAGCAGTTTTCTTTAATAATGTATAATTCTGTAGTCAGTTTTAGGTTCATTGAATTTGTAGTTAATACTTTTTTCTGTTTTGTTCAAGCTTTTCTTAGAATTATTGTGAATCTTATGCAAATTTTAAACCCTTTAATTGGAATAATTTGAGTTGTTGGTGAATGTTGTTTTGACAACATTGTGTCAACACACTTTTTCCGCATTTCAGTAATTATCATAAT
This sequence comes from Meliscaeva auricollis, assembly GCA_948107695.1. Classification (NCBI taxonomy): domain Eukaryota; kingdom Metazoa; phylum Arthropoda; class Insecta; order Diptera; family Syrphidae; genus Meliscaeva; species Meliscaeva auricollis. Next base: position 44,856,531 of record OX403619.1, on the reverse strand, counting down.
TAAGTATGTACTGTCCATTCGTGTACCTACAGTGAATTTGTGCGTGTATTTTTATTTTTTTCTATTTAAAGTCATACTCAAAGGTTATTGAAAAAGAAACGTGTGCGTGTTTTTAAGTGGATGCACGTCAGAAGTAAGTGGTCATTCGAACTTCTTCCTTTTTTGTTGAACAAAAACCTTATATTTTTCGGAGAAAAGGACATCCTTCCTTGTATTTTTTTCAATTTTAGGTCATTAAAACACGACATCGTAGGTACATCGAAGATTGCGTCAGATCCGGTAGTTTTTATTTCTTTAGGGTTGTCGAAATCGAACTGTTAGTTTATTGCATTGTCCACTTCGAATTTACACCCCAATTTCTGTCGCACTTAATTGGTTGCCTGCTGCTGTTATGGTCTTCTGGACATCATTTTATCAGCGACTGGTAAAGGAAAACATGTTCAAGTTTTGCCAACAGAAAGCCGCTACCAGCTGACGTAGTTACACATGTTAACATTTTTCTAACAGTCACAGGCTACTTATCAGCGGCTGGTATTAACTAACTATCTTAAACACGGGTCACGCTAATGGGTCTCTAGCTAACATATTGGCTAGGTATTGACGGAACACTTCTTTTGTCGATTAGCGATTATTATCTTTCTGAATGTTCAATTCAAGTTGTTTTGGATGGTTTTAAGTCTGAAATCTAAAAAATAAATGCTGGTGTATCCCAAGGCTCCATTCTGTCTCCCACTTTGTTTCTCGTTTTCGATCTGTTGTCTGAAACAGCTAATCCATTCAATTTTTTTGCTGACGACAGTACCCTCAGCTATTCATATTTGTAGACTGACTAACACCCATCGAGAGAGTATGAGAGATTGTGATTAATTCACTTAATTCCGACTTAAGCAACATTGTTACATGGGGTGTGAAAAATAGTGTGGAATTCAATGCTGCTAAGACCCAAAGTCGTTTACTGTCGTTAAAGCGAAATATTCCTCCCCTACCATTAAACATGAATGATACATCGATCGAGGAGACTGAAAAACTTTCCATTCTTGGTATGTTCATAACCAACAACCTTCTGTGGAATGACCACATACTAAATACGGTCAAAAATTCAGCTAAATGTTTAAGTTTTCTCCGGCGATGAAAAAATTTCGTTTCACCTTCCGATCTGCTAACAATTTGTAAGTCGTTCACACGTCCAAAACTAGTGTACAACTCTCATATATGTTCTGGATCACCAAAAACATCATTAACACTCTTAGACAGTGTCGAGAACAGAGCCCTAAGGCTGATAGGTCAATCTCGGAAAATTTCATTTCGTTGGGACACCGTAGAAATGTCTTGCCTCGCATTGTGTTAACGCTATTTTTTTAGTCAATGCTCTAGAGAAAAAGCCGGATGCATTCTTCCCCTGAAACAATTTTCCCATAATACCCGCTCAAGCAGGAATGCTCATCGTTATACCAAATTTTGGTAATACCGTCAAGTCTGTGCATTCTTTTTTAGTCGAACTACACGAATGTTGAATTCCTTGCCCAACTCTATTTTTCCTTCCCAGTTCAGTGTCCAGAATTTTAAGATCAGTGTACATCGTCATCTCCTACTCTATCCTTTTTCTGTTTCCTAAACGCCGAATTTAAAAATTTGCTGCAAACGTAGTTAGAGTCGAAAAATTACTTTCCAACAAACTAAAATTCGTTTCACGCAAACAATTCGGTCTCTCATTTTGTTTATATGCATTCTACGCCAATCATAAATTATGACAAGATACTTGCTTTGTAAGCTGCAGGTGTTTCGCTTAACTTTTTCGCAAACAGTGTTTAGGCCAAACGTATTTAACTTAATTTGCTGCAAACGAATCCGAAAAATGGTCCAGCAAAGGAAAAAGTTATTTGGGCATTTTTTTCATTTCTCACAATTGATTTGTTCTCTAAGTGTAGACATACGTCAACAAAATTCTCAGGCGAAGACTTGTGCGCGACCTTATTTAAGGCCGAGAAGGCCACAAGTGTCCATTGAATTAAAAGATTTGTGATATGTGGTGATTTCAGGTCGCTGTCCGTTGTGATCCCATAAGGGGAAAAGGGCCTCCACTACTTCTAGGCACCATCGTGAACAGTTTCTGGAAATATTACTAAGCTTTCTTAGCTCTTCTTCAGCTGTGCAGATTCCCTTTCGACTGTACCTTCTTCCACTGCATCGCCTGGCAAGTGAAGCAATCGTTTCCTCTTCGAATATTGTGACACAGTCCACTGCCACTAAAGTCTTGGTTTAGTGCTATCTATAAATTGTTGACTCGTTTTGGTATGAAAATCTTCATTTAAATTTCATGGTCCAGAAAATTCTCAAGATGTTCCGTAGGAACATCTATCTATCTACGTGCTACAGTCATAATTTATAAAGAAGCACGGATAAAATACTGATGCGAAATAGTCTCAGCTTGGTCTTAAAGCTGATAGAATAGTTTCTTCTTATTTTGTATAGCATTCCGAACGCAGCTTTTGCCATCTTAATACGACTGTCGATGTCTTCTTCAGTTCGGAACTTTAGGTTCAAGTGCGTGAAGATGTCACCATGTTTTTTTTTTTTTTTTTGAGGTACAGTCTTCCCCGAGGAATTGAAAAACCTCCAAGACTACTTACACACAAGGTGTAAGTCATCAGCTCTTGGTACTCTGTGGGTCCCAAGCAAAAAAGTTTTCGACTAAATCACAGTTATACATATCTGTTCATCGAAATGCTTCACTTACATCAATAATTTCGTCAAAATATTGGCACATGATATCTTCTTTCATCCTTTAAAAGAACCTTCAATGTTAACGTCCACCCTACTAACACTCAATAGATTCAACCTATTCCATTTCGTATTCATTGTTATCAGTGTTTGTTTACGGCTGCAGCATTAACTCAAAGTACTCGATCTTCACTACATGCGTTCAGCGGAACTTCTTCATCTTTCTTGCACATAACTAGCTGCACTTCCGACATGGCATGTTGGTAGTAGATAGAATTTGCACCGGTCCTCCACAATAACTGCTGGTGATGAGCACTTTGATAGATTTTGGGACAAGTGGTCAGTAAAAATAGTCGTGGTTTCTTGCGATTAAAGTTTGCTGAAGTCAAATTTCTTCATAATATCTAATTTTTGCTGTGCCACCTGGGAACATTCAAATATGCAGGATACTCAAGTAATGCCTTGTGTAAAGTTTGTCATTAACACGAACTAGATGATTTTGCATACTCGAGAGGGCGCTAATAATTCTGTCCGGAATGAGCATCCACTACTATTTCTTCACAGCCAGGGTCAGCTTGCTCGTCACAAGTTCCGCTCACCAAGTTGGCTTTAGTCTCCCACAACTACGCCGCCATTTTTGTTAGTGAAGATTGATGGAAATCCTCTCTACTATTCATATCAATCGTTTGCAAACTTAATTTCTTGTCTAGGCAACTACTTCGAAGAGCTGGTTAAGTTCGATATTGAATCTTCTTTCCACTGAACGTTACCGCATGCGAGATACAAAATTATACGAAAATTATTTCTTTTAAAAATTTCTAAGACATTCTTTTAAATGAGCAATCAGTGATTGATACTGATAAAATTGTATAGCAATGAGAAACAGCTGATTTAAACTGTTCTAAACATGCAGTTTTTCTCCAGCGATTTCTTCAATCTTTTTGGCAGCATATAGTCCGCTAAGAAGTGGTAGCTCCTAAATATTCTCAACATACGCACCATCGGCGCCAGTTTTAACTTATAGCTCCGACTGTGGAGCTTAAGTTTTCTCGAAGGATATTAGGTCTTGTGTGAGAACGAGAGTAACCACTATTTTTTTATTAAATATTCATAGCAGAAATAGATAGAAATAGCAACTTCCTTGATCAATATTTTCTAAATCACTGAATTCGAAAACTAACCCAAAACCTATGTGCTTTTTCAAAAATGTACTGCACCATAAAAAATCGCAGATACCGGTCGTTAAGGTCATTTAATAAAAAAATTACTCACACTACTTGTTAACATTTGACTTTTCTTAACACTTTTTTAATACCATTTTTGTCTCTCTTTTTTTCTTTACAGTTAAAACAAATTTCTTGGATGCACATAACGTACCATTCTCTTGGATGCAATTGATGGCTTTAATAAACCTGCAATCACAATAATGTCGATATAATTTAATTCTATCTATAAGTAACTCCTTTAAACTGCAGTCGTCAAGATGGGAGACAAACGCCCACCTCCTGCAGTCCGTCAACGATCTGTTGACGAAGAAGTCCTTAGCCTGGACAGTATGCCAGCGACAGCATCTAATCCAAATCCCAATATACATCAACCAATTACGCTTAGCAAAAAAGCCATCCACCAACGGGATGCCGATGAAAATCTATTTCTAAGGTTCCTTGAGCTTGATCCACCGAACGAACCGCCTACCAGTGGCAGTGCCAAGCCAAGCTTAGGCCGAACTCCATTCACAATGACGAAAAAACTAACTCGTACCACTGATCGGGGGTTTGGCTTCTCAATTGTCTGGACACATCCGCCACGTATAGAAAAAATTGAATCCGGTTTGTCGGCTGATATCAATGGCATATTGCCGGGAGATTATGTGATATTTATTGACAAACACAATGTTGTCACTATGCCAGAAGTTGATGTATTGAATTTAATACGGTCACAGGGTAACACACTGACAATGGAAACATTTCGAAGGTCAGGTGCTTCAAGCGCAGCCACTGGTCTGGCATCTTCTTCGATAGGAGTGCCATCAGTGACAACAACTTCAATACCCGTTGTGGTGAGCACCCGAAATGTTGTTATGAATGGGGTGGAAAATAAACCACAGTCGCGGGTGACAAGTGCGGCGAGTAATTATACAGAAACTGCTGTGCCCGTGTCGTTGAGTAATATTCGTCCATCAACTGCTTGCTCGAGTAGTTCGACAATGGAAGCTGCTAAAAAACGTCTTCATTTGCCTCAGGTTACATTTAGCAAAGAGGTAAGAATATTAATAATCTTTTGTTAAACATAAGTTAATGTATAAAATGTATCGACAAATTGTGCAGGAAATAAGGCCAGAACCATATAAGTAAGAAAGAGCTATGGCCCAGTTTCAGGAAACTTAAAGAAATTCATCTAAAATGTTCCCAAACGTTAATCAGGCTTTTCTTAGAAAAGGTAGAACTTTAATAGTTGGAAGAAAATGTCGACACACCAAGTGTCAAAATCGTCATAGTGAACCTCCTGAATTAATGTAAATTTTAGTGTGGGCAACAGGAATTCAGACAATCTGTAAAAATAATTTAAGTGGGAAGTGTCAGAGAACTATTTGCTAATTAGTGTGTTCAATGACGTTGTTCTCGACTGTTCGGAACCGAAAAGTACAACATCTTGCTGTTCAATGAGGTTTTTTCTATTTCAGACTGTTCTAGTTTGCTGTTCAATGACGCTGTTTAGAACAGTTTAGAACAGGATATTTTGTACTTGCTTTTGAGTTAGAACAGGTTAGAACAGATTCGTGAGAACTGTCAAATGTGTTTGTTGTTTTGATCTGTTCTGACATTTCTCAAGAAACTGTTCTGATCTGTAATTTTCTGTTCGTACTATTTCCTTATTGAACACAGCTAATGTATTTTATATTTTGTTTCTGATTTGCGTCATCTGTTAAAAGATAGCCAGCAATATCATGATTTATATCACATCGCAGTTTCTTTCTTTAGAATGGTATTAAGAAATGCATGCGAGTTCTTATTACTTTTTTCCTTTCCGGGTAAGCTTTTTAACTTTTGTTTCTACAGAAAAATCAACAAATTGGACGGCTAGACTGTCCTAGATTAAAGTTGCTACGTAAACTTTTTGCTGAAACTAATTTTAAAGTTTAATTGGTCACTGCGAGTCCCTGACATTGCAAACAATTCACCAAGAAACTTTTCTGCTTTCTTGCAATTGCTTTTGGTATGGTATTATCGGTGTCATTGTGTCTGCAATTTTTTCTTGCCAAAAAAATTCAATAAAAGAAACTCATATCAAGTACTATTTTTTTATTGTGCGAAAGCCAATAATTGGAATGACCTCAATAACTTTTTTCAGGAAACGGTCGCTAGCTACCTGAACAGTGACGTATGTTTAACGAACATATACACTGGACGGTCACTTGAATACGTCCAGTGCTTTGCAAAATTTGAAGTTAAGTTTTTTTTCGGACACAGTGCCAACATCTGTTTCAAACCAACAGCACTCTTACGACATCGAAATACCATTCTTTTTAAAAACACGTTAACGCATAATCTTTATCTTTGATATTTAAAAAAATGCAATAAAAAGTTGTTACTGCAACTTTTAATAACAGAATACGTTAAAATAAATCTTTGGCTATATTGGTATGCAATTTCCGCCCTGGGTTAAGGGTAACATCATAAAGTCTTTTCGGTATTGGTTCCAATGCACCAACATACGAAACAGTGTTAATTTTTAAAGATAAAAACTGTAGTTCTGAGACGCCATAGAATGAAATTGCTCCCCAATCCATAACTCCACAAAAAAACAACCCGATAACACTCGTTTTTCCACATCATATGGTTGTGACTAAAAAGTAGACGTACTTCTTTGCGATTAGGTGATAGTGGTGTTTTTGTTTTGCGGTTTGCATCTCTGGAAATGACCAGCTTTCCTTATGATACCTTTCACGATGGAAAGACTAGCTGTAACACCTTAATTTTTGCAGCAGTATCGTGTGAATTCAAAGCAGTTGTGAGGATTGTTTTTCTATCGGCGGCTGACGTGGCTTGGTACGTTCCACATTTTATGTTTTTTCAAGAACCCGGAGACGTTGTTCAGAAAACTGTTTATAACGCAATGGTTTCTTCCAAGTTTTTCTGCAATTTTGCTGTTAGACAGTCCTAACTGTATAAAAGATTACACTTTTCCTCTTTCTTGTGGACTCAAAGCCTTTTTTTACGTTTAAAACTTTTCACTAATTGAAATTCTACCGAACTAAAAATAATAACCAATTGGGACCACAAATTGAATGCTTTGATATATTCTACTGAGCTAAGCATAAAACAAGTATTTTTTTTAACTTATCCTACTTGAAAGGTGTTTTCATAATGAATTGTATTTGCTAGAAGTCTGATTTTTCTAAGGAATAAAGTTGAATAGTTTATCTTTCAATTGTTTTTAGTTTGAAATAGGTACTGCCATTTTGTCCGAAGAAAACTCAATTTGAATTTTCGGAAAGCACTGGACACTTTACAATTAAAGGGCCGCGGGAAAAAAAACGATCAGACATCAGTCACATTTTGTACGATTAGCTGTAATTTTAACTACAAACTTTTAAGTTTGAAGAACTAAACTCAGGGTAAATAGTTTTCAATTTGTGGTAAGCAGTTTATTGAAGGCAAATATTCTATAAAACAAACAAAATGAAAATGTATCCGAAATGACAAATAGTATGAATTATACAACCCTATTGTGAGTTTCACGTGAACAAGATTCCACCCGAAAAACGTCCATTTTACTGTTTTCCTATTGTGAATTCCCGGCGAAAAGTTGATCGCCTTTTGAGAATTCCTTCATGTTTAAACATTTTTGTTTTCTTTGAAAAGAAAGCAATTGAAGCGTTTAGAAGATGGAGGTGTTAAGCGAAATTTTCAAACATTTGAGTAATCAGGCTTTAAAGTTTTTCTTCTTCATTAAAAATGTATGAAAATTCTGACCTATCGTGATCTTAAAAAGATACTTAAAGTTACAGAAAAATTATTCTGATGAAACTGATATTATATAGTTAAAAGGAGAAAAAAGTCAAATTTCAAAAAAGTCACTTAACACCTTCATCTTCTAAACGCTTCAATTGTAAGTCTTTTTTTTTTTGAAGACGAACAAAAAAGCAGTTTGCCGAAAAATGATAATTTGATTCAGGCGAAACTTTTTTCGAATTCCGGGCGAACAAAAATATTTCAAGTGGACAGACTTCCGGTCGAAACTCAAAATAGGGCTGATAATGTTTTGTTTAAAAAAAAACAATGGACTCTGATCTTTGTTCGACGTTAAATGTACACATCTGGGTTGAAATTTTTGGATTTTCTGTGGTTTTTAGCTGGTCGAGGTTGTGTGACACTTATAACCTTTTTTTTCATTTTGTTGGCCCTTACTGTTTTCATTCTTTTGCGAGAGGATTCGATTTTAAGAGGCCTATTTAATTTTCGAAAAAAAATGGAATATGGCTGTTCCTTCCTGTGGCCCATCAATTGGTTAGAATTTGTGTTCATTATTATGAATCTTATTCGAGATTTTGGTAGAAATGTGTTTTTTTACCAAAGGAGATTCTAGAAAAGCAGATTTCCAAATTCAAATCCTGGCTCTTATATACATATAAATCATGTGGTCCGTTCATACAGACATTCTATGGTGCTATAATTTGCACCGATCTGATTCTTCTAAAACAATTTATACTATTAAAAAAGTCACTATAAACCGGGTAAAGAAGACAAAAATTTTCTACGATTTAATTGCAATATGTTTTAAATAACAGCCTTTTGAAAAGTTGCAATTTCGTCCATAAATTTCGTAATGGTAATTTTAGTCGGCCTTTGAGCAGATTATTTCTTAACATACTTAAAGTCTAGTTTAAAGAAAATTTTGGTACAAAATGGATCACTAATTAATGGTTTTGTCATTTCTAGTTGAAAAATGTTCTCGGTTTTGCTTTGTTGTTATGACGATTTTTATAGTTTTTGCTTTCTACGTACAAAAATTACGACTTATTCACGTGTTTCTTTTAAATAAAATGATTTCAAAGTGAAATAAACAGCAAAATAAAATTGGGTTTGATAAAAAAAAAATGCAAAAAAACCGTTATTCCTAGTTTTTCAACTAAAATTATCATAAGAACCCATGGTTTTCTTCTGCATAAACCACATAATCAATTCAGTAAAGGGGTAGTGCTTCGCTAAATTTGTGTCAACTTAGCGAAGCACTCCATAGAAAAAAAAAAAAAACAAAAAATCAATTAGCAACTTAACCAAAACTGCGGTAGCTAATATAAGCCTCATTGAGTTAGGAAAGCAGCATTAAAGACAAAGACAAACAAACAAAAAGTAAGAATAACAAAATCAAAATAGCCATCACTAATATGAAACCAATTAGTAACAAATGATCGAACTAATTCCATTCTGTTTGCCGGTGGGCATACTTCTCTAAGTTCATGGTCATGTTGGTTTCTATGTAAATACTAAAATAAGCCAATGTGTAAAATTTCACTTGATTTGGAAAACTTAAAAATGTCTCCACACTTGCAGAGTACTATTGCTAGTCTAAGAAGTGCCTGTATTACGAATTATGATAATAATCGTTCAAAATCCCTCGTTTTCGTTAAATTACAATTATACGATTTACGATAATCGTTTCTGAAAAACGGTACTCGTTTTCTTTTACGACTGAACTTTCTTGGCTGCTGAAAGATGCTTGCATTAGAATGTTTGAATAAGTTAAAAGTAAAAATGGCGCATGAGTGCGTTCAGAAATTCTTCCATTTACAAATGAATGCGTTCATATGTAATGGTTCTGTTCGATTTGCAATTTCGATCGCTATAAATAGACCAAGAGCCGACAGCAAATTTTGGGAGTGGAGGTATAACCAAAATCTGAGTATGCAGTTTTATAGGTATACCCGTTCTGATTTCATATTCCAAAGTCTGGCAGGTTTATTTTTCAGCCTTCTGTGGTCTTAGGAGGGTTAAAAAGGCGATTATTCCAATTCATCTAATACACAGACAAATACACTTTAATTGAAATTTTTAATATTGCAAATTATGCTCTGTCATTTTTCCTAAGTCTGGAGACCTCAATCTTCATGATCCGATTAATAGAACTTAAGAAAAATGCTATTTAAGCGAACCATTTTTGGAGACATTTGTGTTTTTCTAATCTAAAAACTCTAAAAAAAAAGACCTGATATGTGTGTCTTTAAAAGCTTATTTCTTGAGTTCTAATAATCAGATCTTCACGATTGATGTCTCCAGACTTAGGAAAATGACAGAACATCAAAAAAAATTTTGAATTTTTTCAATTAAGCATCTGAATAAAAATTTGGATAACATAAGGTGACACACAAATCGTGTTTGTATGACATTTGCTGTCATCTTGTTTGTTGTTAAAATGTTATGGTGCATTTTTGTAATACAAAAGACACGAATTTAAGAGTTTGTATAAATTGTGTGATACTAGCTAAATTTTTTTGCGCCCTTTAGGTTCTATAATGTAGTGTATTATTTTTTTGTTTATAAATACAAAAATTTAACCTTAATGACCAACATTGTTTATTAAAAGTTAAAAATATATAGCATGGAAATTCCTATCGAATCTGGAGTTAAGAACTGTGTGAAGGCCTTGGGATAAAAGAGTCTTATATCATGTAAGCACTATGAAGAATAGATGTCAACATTGTGGTACAGAATTTTAGGAATAGTCAATTATTAGTTAACTGAACAAAAATTGTTAAATTATACTTATATCTTGTATTTTATTGTGTTAATGTTCTCTTTTATTTTTAACATATTTTACCAAAATATCTTACACGACCTAATTTATGATAACATTTTTTTAAATATTTTTATTGAATATTCTGGTGTGTAGTGTGTGTTAGGTAAAAAAATAGGAATATTAATTAACTATATTCAATCTTTTCTGTGTTACTGTTTTTAGGAAAATAAAAATTGTAGTTTTTTTTTCATTTTATTTAGGATCATTCCGTTTTCAATGTTCGACTTATAGAGTTGGAGTTATATTTTTTTGTTTGTTTAATATTGGTTCATTTTATTTGGACCAGTGATTTTTTTTACAATTTTTTATAGATGAAAATTGCTTTTAAAGCCGGACAATCTTCGGAAAATCGGAAAATCTTCCAAAATCAAAATTAAAATGGCAAAAAAAACAATAAATAAAATAAAATCTTTTCTTTTCGAAAATAATGTATCAGGCAGTAAATTGTGAGTACAAAATGTGTGGAGACTTTTCCAAATAATTTAAATAATCTTCAATTTCATCTGTCGAACTGCGTACTGCTGAACGAAAAGCGCAACGCAATCGTTTACGATTTGGTTGTGCAATTATTGTATAGCATTTTTAGTTTCGCTTCAGCAGCGTACTGAGCTTACAAATTTTGTAACACATTTCTGAAAACATCTGATTTAAAAAAAAAACTGGTAAAAATTCTTATAAAACTTGGATAAAAATAGCAGCAGTTAGAGCCAGTTTCAAAGTCGAAGAATTGACACATTAAGTGTCCAGTATTTGGTACAAACGATAAAATGTATAATGCATACTTAAAGGTGAAGAAAACTTGATTTTTTGTAGCAAATATCAGCGAATACTGACGTCACAAACCATACGGTTTGTGACTTTCTTTCTAAAACTGAAAAATGCATTTCCGTTGAAGAAACTGGCCAACTATGTGCTTGAAATCGAAAATACTGCAACATATTTGCGAGGTTGTTTTTCCCAAAGATCATTGTTTGAGCTTCGAGCTTTTTTGAAAACCATATTTTTGTTTAACCTCAAATCAAATGCTTTTAAAACTGGTATTAACAAGAAACTAAAATGGCGGCTGGCTTTGAGAAGAAAACAATTTTTAAAAAATCATTCATCATAAAAATCATAATCATTTGAACTTAGTCAATATATATGAAATAGAGGATCAACTAGAGTCACTCCCATACCATAATGATTCACATCATTTTCATCACTTATAACCTATCACTCCATATAATTGTAAAACTAGTATTCAATAATGTAATTCTTTAACGTTAAAAAGATTTTCTTCATAGAAGATTTGATAGTCAAAAATTTCTATTAGAATTTAGTGATTAATACATTTTTTCAACTTTTCTTACAGTCCATCGCACCAATCACCGATAATCGTCATCGTTTTCTCCTACAGCTGATAAGTCGTGAACAAAATTTCATTTCAGCCATACTGTTTGGTCTTCAACGATTTGTTCAGCCACTATTGGAACGTAATGATCTCATTTCTCCTAGCGACCATCGAACACTTTTTCAAAATATTGACGAATTACGTCGAATATCTGAAGATATTCTGGATCAGCTGATAAGTGATGATCAGGAACCACAAATAAATTTTACTTCGCGGGTATATTTGTCCAAGACGACAGCAATTTGTGCGGCCTACAAAAAGTACTGCAACGGCATCAAACGAGCTGATTGTGTTCTAGTAAGTTTTTTCAATATTTTTTAATGGTTTCTAGAAAAAAAAAAGTAAGAAAATTTTTCTTAAAAGGTTAACAAATCTCGCCAAGCTGGGTCAAAATTTGTCGCATTCATCACCGAACCACAAGTGCCACGAAAACGCCCCGATCTCACCATGTTCATACATCGTCCGTTGCAACATTTCCGTGAGATCTTGAAACTAATGCAAATGCTCGCCTCAAACTGTCACGTTGACAGCGAGGAGCACAAGAATTTCACATCTGTCATCAATGAGTTGCAAGCGGCCTACAGGGAAATTACGGTAAGCAGTGGATTGATGGAACCTCTGGGTGAGGGTCGTCCCTTGTTGACCCTGCAGGATCTTGAATCACGAATGGTTTTCACCAAGTGCAAACCTTTTACATTGGCTGTCCAAGGGAGACAGTGGATTTTTGGTGGTGACCTAAGTCGTGTAGAAGGGCGATCGGTCAAACCGTACTGGACTTTATTGTTCAGTGATATTATCGTCTTCGCCAAGGTTAGCCGCGATCGTGTTTTGTTCATAATGGAGGAGCCCATTCCCATTGCCAATATTGTCGATTCGTGTTTTCATATGAGAAAAAAGAGTAAATTAATAGAAAAGGTCTTCTCGGAGAGAAACAAGTTTTAAATGATTTTTTTCTATTCTAGCGGCTGAATTTAGAATCACAGTTGATCCAAATGGTCGATTTGCCGAGAGTCCTACTGGTTATTGCGCACCTGATCTAACTCGCACCCCAAAGAAGAGTGGCAGACGCAAGAGCCTAACCCTACGCGCCCCATCACTAGAATTGAAAGCTGTTTGGCAGAATCTTCTCCAGCGTCAAATGTAAGTTGATAGAAGTTTAATAATTGAATAGTAAATTGAGATGCCTTTTACAGATTCTTAGTTAATGCAGCTCTGGGATCCACACCACTCTCCAGTCCCTTGGACTCACCTGACGTTCTCAATACATCAGTTCCTTTGTGTGAAATCGGAATGGCAACAGCTTCCGTAGCATCCATGAAACTATCCTCGATGGATTCCATAAATTTGAAAAATCAACAATCCCAACAGGTGCGTTCCATTCGAAGAAAACCCGAAGAAAACTTTGAGAATTTACAAAAACTAGCTGGCTCTCTGGTGCAGCGTTCCTCATTCAATCCGTATAGCAATATGCCACAAACAATGCCGCCACAACGGCAAAGGCAATCAAGTGAACACCACTCTAGTGATCAATTGACCTCATCATTGAGGTCAATAGCTCTTAGTCGACGTCACCTGTACTCCCACGAGGACTCATCTAGTCCACTTCTGACAAATAGCGTTGGCAAATCGGGTCATAATTCATCTCCAGCCGTTTGGCTAAGCCTCAGTGGCAGTAGTATTAACACCACAACCCTCTGTTCTGACCAAGTTACTAGTCTGACAGCAATACCCGAAGCAGCGGGTGAGTCACTGAGTGAAGCAAATGGCGGCAAACCCTCATTAATGGTTGAATTCAGCATAAGTTCGGTGGGGCGATCATTCATTGATGAATCAATACCTCTGGCTGATGAAAATTCTGCTAACATTTCGGTAGCAACACCTGATACCCCAACCACACTGAATATTTCACCAACATCTTCCAAACAGTGTCCATCGGATGCATTTTCAAATGATTTTATCTTACAAGAGAGCAACAATATTACTCAAACACAAACTCAAACTCAAAAGCACTCTCCAAACTTTTTACATCCAACAATTGAGTCGCAAAAAATTCCGCTCGCTGAATTTGGTGGATCTTGGGATTTGCTTGAGCTTGATTTGGAATTTCACGAAGTGAATTTAGATACAAATTATGACACTGACGTGGAGGAATGTTTGTTTTTTGGTGATGATGATCCGTATGGAGTGTTGCCAACCGAACCAACGCCACCAGATTCATTAGATCTTTGATTTGAATTTTAGATATGAAGACAATTATTATTATCTTCAATGAAGAGAAGGGAATTTGTGCAATTTTGTAATTTAATTTTTGTAGAATTAAAAGTTGACAATATTTTTTTTTTTTAGTTTTAGCTAAATTTTTTACAATTTTTTTTAAATATTTTTTTTACCACGTTAAACGTTGGAAAGAAAAATTGAAATATTATATTACTAGTCTTGAAATTATCACCTGTATACGTTCAAGTTGAAAGCAATACAAATTTAAAAATTTAATACAAAACGTTAAAAACGCTTATTTTAAAATAACTAATCTAAACTTATATATAAAAAAAATCATTTTGTATACAGAAAGGAAGGGAAATGAATACAAAAAACTCTCAAAAAAAATTATTTTTAGTTGCCAAAAGCTTATTTTAAAATAACTTATTGCTTTTGAGCATAGATAAACCAATACCAAGATATGAAACCAAGCTGTCAAATGAATTTTGCCACCAAGCTGAAAAACAGATGATTTGCCATCAAAAACAGATGATTTTCTACAAGGTTTGCTATGGGTTGCGTGTTTTTCGCACACATATAAACTCCCCGCAGCAAATCAGCTGTTTCTCTCCTTATAATTTTGTTGTTGGTTTTCACATTTATTCACCGACACAAAATCGAATTACAAATACAACAATGTAAACAATCGGGTTTTGGGGGGTGAAACGTACGAAGTTTTCGTATCTGGGTATTGGTTTATCTATGCTTTTGAGTTCCCAATTTGTGGGAGTAGTTTTTTTTTTTTTTTTTATATAGGGTGTCGCAAAAGTCTACGTTTAGACGAAAGCGGGTTACAGGGTAGGTGGTGGCGGTTATAAGAAAAAAATATACAAAACAAATTGTAGCCATGTATTTATACGCATTCGTAAAAAAATCGAAAAAAAATGGTCACCCAGTGACACACGGTGGGATACAATAGGATTCTAGCGCGCCAAAAGTCAATTTTTAAAATAAGTCGAAAATGCTTGATATTTTTAGGACACAAACAAGTCAAAACTAACCTAGAACGTCATGTTTTCGAGATATGCTAGTACAAAAATGTCAAAAACACGTATTTTTAACGTCGGATTTTTTTTACTGGTAAATACTTTATTACAAAACTAGTAACGGGATGTGAATGAAGTGGATTTCATCTCTCTCTCTCTCTCTCTCTCTAGTCCAATTAAAGCGTTTTTAGAGGTGGAAAGTTCTGGAGTAATAATTTTCAATGTCTAACTTTGTGTTTTTCGGGATGCTGATTACGAATCTGAAGTTATCAAACAAAAAATCTATCACGGGAAAGATGAGAAATCATTGAAAAACTTACAAAAATTAGTGTGTTTTTATTGTTTTTGGTGCATATTCCAAAATATGAAAATTTTTGCTAAAACCGTTTATGTTGAACAATAATGTCGACAAAATTACCAAATTTTTGGCATGATCAATTTTTTGTACGACTTCTGGATTTCTCACAATCAGTCCTTTTGAAAAGCACAAAATATCCTTTTTTATTGAGTTTCCTCTAATTATAGCCGTATTTAGACCATAATTAACTTGGCCAATATCAGAACTATAAAAATTCTACACTATCCTCTAAATTATAGGACAAAAAAAAAACTTTATTTTTGCAGACCAGTGTTATTGGTTTTTGTAAAAGTTTATTCACTTTTCTGTTGCTCTTCGTATTTAAGAGGGCTAAAATTTATTTGAATTTTTAAGCAAAATTACTGCTTCTTAAATCTATATTGATGTTAATTTTATTAATGAAAATAAATGAGTTACCTAAACTAATTTTTTTGGGTTAGTAAGCAGTAGAATGTACCTACTGGCAGTAATCAACATTAGTTTTTTTTCCATTGGTTGCTTATAATTCACATCTTTTAATTTAATCAATTTTTTTCAACAATTTTTTTATAACAATTTTTTTTAAAAGCCCGCTAAAACTCTGCAACCTCACGCAAACTATTCTGCTTATAAGTTTAATTATAAGTTTAAGGTTGGTTGGTGCCACTTTTAATATACCCCGTTCCATTCATGTACCACTAAGTCCCATCCGTTTATATATCCGAGTTTTAGTGTACCTCGTAACTACATTTTCTTAAAAGATTTTGCTTAACATTAGAAATCGCTGGAAAACTACGAGTAAGGAAGATGAAAAAGTATAAATGGTGAAATAAATTCAATTAATATGTTTTACAGTTAATTCGATTTCTTTTAATACAATCCATTTATTCAATTTCAAGAAAAACTAAAATTTCTTACAAAAAACTAAACAAAATTTGCATTCTAGATACGTGGTTCAGGCAGAAACGGGACGATATGTTACTTTTCGAGGGAAAAAACATTTTTTTAAGAGGTCATAACCTCGATTTTATTCAATTAATCAGGTAAATTCATCTCAAGCAAAGTTTTGGTGCACTGGATTCCCATTTTATTCCACTGTGTGACGGTCTTTTTTTCAAAACCTTCTTTTAAACTGCATCAGTTTAAAAGAAATGATCACTTTTTGTGCCAAACTTAATACTCAACAGTTTTACATGACCCTAATTCATTGGACTGTGCTGTGAAAAAAAAATAGCTACGAAATTTTGGCAAGTTACCTCAATAGTTGGCGTGTTCAATTTTCATTTCAAAATGTTTCATTTTTGAAAATATTCCATAAATAACGCAACAAAAATGTTAACTTGCCAAAATTTCGTTTACACTACAATCCATTGAATTAGGGTCATGGAAAACTGCTGAGTACTAAGTTGGGCACAAAAAGTGATAATTTCTTTAAAACTGACGCAGGTATGTTTCAATTTTTGAATGCAATTGTTAGCAGGATGATTCAAGGTTCCATAAAAACAACAAAAAAGTTGAGAAAAATTAAGATCACGGCACTTGAAATACCATTACAGGGTGACCTTTTTTCTGATTTTTTTTTTCGAAAGCCTATAAGCTACAAAATATGTAAATTATGTTACTAATAACTGTCACACCTACTCTATCACCCGTTTTCGTTTCGACACTTTTGGGACACCCTGTATTTCTTATAGTATAATTCTTTTGATTTAACTGACCCAAAACACTTTACATCTAATAATTATAAATATTTATAAAGTATTTTGGAAGAAACCTAGAATGTGTTAAAGTTTATGTATAAAGGCTTCAACAATTTATCGAAAACATAAACTAATGACTAGATTTAGTATATTTTATGGAATATTGTATATAGCTCCTAAACTGTGCCAAAATACGGTTTGAAGAGGTTGTGAAATGTATTATTATAATAAAATTTGTTTTTTTTTAAGGAAAATTTAGTATAAGTTTTGTGGGTGATGATCAAAATGGCTGATAAATAGCGCAATTACTTTTTTCTTCAGAAATAGCGAGGAATTGGAATGCAATTATATGATTAAATGTTATAAATTATAAAACAAATTTAGGCAAATGTTGCTTATTGAGCAATATGTGATCCCTAACTCGAAATTCTTATTAGAAAAATACATCAGAAAAAATCAGCCAGAATTTCTACAAGGATCAAAATGGAGTAAAATTCTTTGAAGATTCTTTTTTATATACGAAGCAGGGCTACTAATAATGATTCATAAAGTAGGGCAGTTGGAAATTTACGAATTTTATTCTAACACCGTTTACATGTTCAAACAAAAATGGTGTTTTTTTTTACAAAGTTCATTTTAGATTTTTAAATTTTGCCTGAGTGTCTCTCGCATAAAATATTTTTCGAAAACTCTACCATTTAAGAGCAGATGTCATAAAACCTGTCAATCGAAAACCTTTTCATCAAGACTCTCACTTTTTTGAATTAGCAATATTTTGTAATTGGACAGCTACCTTGTATGGCAAAAAGTGTCAAGGTTGTTTTGTTGACTATGTTATTGTCTATAATTAAGTTAATTTTTTTTTTTTTTGCTAAAAACTTTGTCAATTTGATTAAGAAGCAAAAAAAGAAATTTTTTGGCTCTTGAAGAAATTTTTTTAAATTATGATATCTTGAAAAATATATTGCCGAGCAAAAGAAAATGTATTTTTTTGGCAGAAACTAGATAATAATTTTGTATTACCGACATTTTGGGAATAACAATATCATTTGAGTGATCTGTCGTAGGGAAAGAGTGTCAGAAGCTTATTTGTAGAAAATGGTATGAACTAAAAGTTCATCCATGAAATACATATCAATAGCTTATACCGTTAAAAAGTTATACATAAGAGAAAAACCAATACGTTTGACATTTGACCCTGAATATCGTCGCACACACGATTTGTCAATGTACACCAGAATGAAGATAATTACATTCAAAAAACTTCACTTAAAAATTTTCTGTATTGAATGTACATTTTTTAGGGCTATGAAGGGATGGAATTTTTGAAAATTGTCAAAATTTTTAATTCAAATTAGTCTATTTCATCACAAAACGTCATGAATCTTAAAGGAACAACTTTTTGAAACAATTTTATATGCGTGCGCAGCGCCATTGTCATCGTCGGAAATTTATTAACGTCGGTTAAGTTCGAAATTCAGTAATTTTGCATCAAAACTAACTTCTTGATTTTTTTCTACAAAAACTTTCCAAAAAATGTCACTTTTGTATGGCGAGTAAAAATCAACATTTTACACTTTTTTGTAAAAAAAAAAACTTGCAACTTTTCAGAATAGTTTGGAATTACCAATGTGCAATGTTCTTCATATTTTATTTTATTTTTTTTTTTTTTTTTTTTTTGTTAATGGAAACATGCTCACATAATAGCAAAGTAAGGAAAAACAGCTGATCTCTCTTAGTTTTCGCATCTTTGTTTGAAAAGTCTTTGGTTAGCTGTCTAATTTGAGGGCTCTCCGGACGACCAAATGACAGCTGTCAACTCGCCCATTTTGACAGATTGTCGTCTGGTAAGTTAGTCAATGTGAACTTCCTTATTGTTTGCCGTTACAGCACTGAATTTGACAGATTGTACCTATTAAATTTTTTGAGGTTATGATTGATCAGAACTAAAAGTCATCCCACTTTTTTTTATGACAGACGGTTAATGAAGGTCTCAAAAACGTATACCTACGCGAACATTTACTAATGCACTGAACACGGGATTCTTTTTCGTGCTGAACGAAAATGAACGAAACACTATATATTAATGTTATGGAATAAGTAAATGGAACCTACATAGCTTATTTTTTTTAAATGGTCGAGGGCATATAATTAGTATATAAATTTTGTAGACACTTTTTAAAATAACTTACCAATGATTTTAAAATGGTTGTGTCAACTACATTGCGACATTGCGTAGATTGCTTTCCTCTTTTTCTTTTAAATAACAGGAACACACTTGAAACACACACACATCCAACACACACTTTTTTTCTGATCATGAAACACTTCTATAAAAAAAAAATGATTTTAGAAACTAAATTTTGTATTAACACTAAAAACTAATTTAAAAAACAAATATATTAAATGGAAAACTTTTCTTTTTAGGATTGAATATGAAATTAAAAACAGATTTGCTATGATCAGATTTTTTTTTTAATAAGGGACAATAGGGAGGGCTTTTTTAATTAAAACACTTTCGATTTTTAAAACACTTTGCTCTCATTTAAAAGCTGAACCCGCACACGAGCACTAATTGATTTCGATTTTCGAACAAAATATTAACACTTAAACACCGGCGACATTATTTTTTATTTTTTTAATAAATTTACTGCCAAATATTAAGGATTTTCTTTAAAATTAATTACTTTCTCGTGATACGAATGCGATACAAATCAAACACGAAAACGTTCACTCGACACCCAAATTAACTGCACTTGACGATGTTAAAACAAAAAATATTCGAGGTGAATTCAGCGTTCTTTTTTTTTGACACTGATGTGGCGAATTGAATTGTCAATTAGAATTTTCGAGCAAATGTCAGTTCAAAGCTGGTGAAAATTTGTTTTATATAATTTCCTTTAAAAATAGCACAACATAAATTTGTTGTTGTTTCTGTCAGGGAAATAAGTGGTTTAACAGTTGTCATATGTTGAACGTTCTTTTATATAAATGTACATCCAAATGTGATTGGATGAATGGACGACCTGACCATCGCATTAGCAAGGGATGCTGATTTTAAGTGTAAAATTATTTTCTGAAAAGAAAAGTAAAAAGAAAAAAACTATGAGTTATTTTTAATTTTATGGTTGCCACTGAAATTAAATTAATATTTATATTTATTATACCACGTATGTTTCAATACTTGCAGTCACACTGCTGTCTAACGTCTGTTATTTTCTATTAATTTTTGAATAACAACAAGAATTTGAAAGCACTACCACCAAGTTTATAGCTAGATGTCGAATTCCTTTAAAAAAAATTGATTTAGCAGCGATTTCACGGCATTTTTTTCCTTCAAATCTTATGAAAAGTATAAAAAAAAATTCCTTAAAATCGCTGCTAAATCAATTTTTTTTTTGAAAGGAATTTGACAATAGATTCTAAAGGTGACAATCCGATCATAAGGCTCATTTTCTAAGTAGAAGAGAGTTAAGGCAAAACACATAATGCACATTTTAACTTTAACTTTACTAAAATTTATACTATTCTGCTTAAATAAGAATTATTTGAGTGTGTTTTTTAGTTGGACAGGGTTGCCACATTCTCAACTGTACACGCTTAACTTTATTTTTTTTTTCAATTTTGTACATGTTTTTGACTTTTGATTGACAATATTAATAAGTTATGATGCATAAAGTAATGTTGCCAAACAGAGTTGCCACGTTGATTTTGAATAAAACTTTTTTACTTTTCAAACAAAACCTTCCAAAAATGTTACTTTTCTGTGGGTGGACAAATTTGCATTTTTTTTAAATTTTCCAATAAACAATGGTAATTATTTTCAAAATAATAGAGATATCTAAAACCGGAATACTAAGTTTTGGTAAAAATCTATAGTTTACACATTTTTGAGAACAAAACAAATTTTGCTAAAGTGCCAAGTATTCTTGGTTTAGATTTTAGAATTTAAATACATTTTTTCATGCTCAAATTTTATTTTTACAAATTCAAGGCTCAATTGCTCAACAATCAAATTGTTTTTTTTTTTTTTTTTTTAATTTACTTTTATTTAAACAAAATGTATGAATGATCTGTGATATGATACATTATGTACGGTTATTGTTAGTTCTATTGATTAGATTTAATTATTATAAAACAAGTAATTTTTAATTATTTCGTAGGATTTTTTGTTACTATATTTTTATTGGTAATAGGTCGTTTTACTATAAATTCATATAATGCAAATAAACGTTTTGGGTGGCAGGAAATTTAATTTACTTATTTGTAAATTAGTTTAATAACCAAACAGGCTTTGTAGAAGTAAAAAGTTGCAAATTAGTCAAAAATTGGTTAGTGTCATTTATTGCAGAAAACAGGCCAATTTTTTTAATTTTTCTACCAGTAGATAGACATTTGAAACCATTCTGAATATCCTTATAAGGTCAATAGTATATTTTGTTTCACCTTAGGGGCAGCAAATTTGATAAAATAGACGTTAAATATTATTAAAAGAAATAATATAAGCACCCTAAGGGGGCGTGTCTTTTATGAAACTGTGCATACTTTTTTTTGATGTGTAATAGAGTCACCCATAAAATTCTTTTAAATTACATTTATTTTTATGTTTATTTATTTTTAATGCCAAAATCTAATTGGTTATTACGAGTACCTTTTTTTCTGAAACAAAAAAGTCAAATATAAAGAAAAAATGGTAATATTTGACTAGGTGTATTTCTGCTAATTTCGAACAACAAAAAATTTATAATGGATAATAACAAAGGGTTTAACCTCTACTTATTTTCACTAGTAGATAGTTTGGAAGTGTCTTGTTCAGAAACCAAATTGCAAATGATTTAGGAAAACAATTTTCATTCCTCATTATTTTAGCTTTTTTTTCTCTGATTTTAGGTTAGAATTTATGTCAAAATTAATTTTAAAAATTTTGCAACCCACTTATTTTGACAGAAAATCGACCAATGTTGCCAATTTTCAGAAATGCACCAAAGGATTTATTAGCATTTTTGGTTGAAGCATACTTTGCTGGCAAGGAATCATATTCTGCAATAAAAACTCTTGAACGAATTTATTCTGTTTTTACTCAGCAGCTCAGGTCTATTAAATAGACTATAAGCTTCTTAAAATTTGGTCGGGGAAATGGCGCTACGCCAAAAAGTTAAAGATATAAAAAAAATAACACTTCAGTGCTAATACCTTCCTAGATATACATTAGAGTGTCCCCTCATTTTATAGAGAATTTTATTTCACCACTTGTTTTATCGAACAGACTAATTAAATTTGTTACTTTTTAACCACTAGGTTCTGCAAGTACCTACTTTATATTTTGAACATAACTTTTGTGCCACTACTAGCGTTTTAAGGTCTCTTAAACAGAAGAACAAAAGCCAGTTTTAAAGATCTTCGAACGCTGGTAGACCCAAAGTAATATTGAAAAAAGGAAGTAAGAACGCAACTTTTAATAGCTTTTTCGATTTAAAAAAAAAACACGAAAAAATGAAGAGTCACTCTCATGTATATGTAGTAAGAATACGATACTAAAATATTGTTAGTGGCGTTTATATCGATTAAGAAATGTAGGCCCTCCTGAGAGAACGATCAAAGTCCATCTCTTATAAATGATTATTTTTACATTTTTAATACAATTTCACTGTCAATATTTTAATTGAAAAAACGGTTTATTTAGAAAACATTATTAACTTTCTTAAGTCGAAAATATCCAAATAAAAAATAGGAAAACATTAATACTAGAGAACCATTAGAATGTGACATTGATGGTTCTTTCCCGTGACCCTTCAAATATTTGTGGTTTTTTTTTTTTTTGTTATTCATGAAGAACCTATGTTTGTATGTTTTGAAACTCAACATAGTTGAACCTTAAAAAAATTCAAATTCATCATCAAAATTGGATAATTTAATTTTTTGGTTAAAATTTCCATGAATAATATATAACTTAGTTAAACATATAAACAAAAACAATATTAAAAGCAAGAAATTTAATTTATACAAACAATCATTAAATAAATAATTATACTAAAGTTTTATCAATCAATTAAATCAAATCATCGATCAGCAATGAGAGAAAATCTTAAAATTAAATTAAAACTTAATCTAACTTAAGGAATTGCAATAAACATTAAATTAACATATAAGCTTATGTGTTAATTGATTTTAAATTAAATTTAAACTTAACTATATAGCTTAAGTCATTTATTCTTATTATTTTATCAAAAGAAAAAAATATACGTACAAACTCTACACCAAGAGTTTATGTTATTCATTCATTATAGTGCAAATTCATAAAATTTCATGTTCATCATAAAAAAAAATCATAAATTATAGTTAAATAAAAAATCATTAAAACTTTCACAACTCTCTTAAATATTAGTATCTCTCCACCAGTTATAAAGTAAATAACTCTCCACCAATTTATATACATACATAATATAAATAAATAAAATTAGACAATTATTCATTTTCGCCTAAATAGAAATTTAATTATAATAAAAAGAAAATTAATTAAAAATTAATAGATGTTCAAAAAAATCGAATTGATTATAAAAATGTGTATATGTGTGAGCTAGTGTTGTGATTTTTGTTTTTTTGTTTTTTAAATAAAAATGTTATAATGTTAAAGAGACAAAAAAAATAATTAAGAGAGAGAAAAATAAAAATAAATTTGTTTAAATTACAATTAAAATTTGTAAAAAAAAAAAAAAAACATCAAAATTGTAAAGAAAAAACAATTGACAAAGTATTATTTTTATAAGACTTACATAAAAATATAAACTAAGACTTAAACAAAAAACAAAAGAAACTAAAATATTATAATAAATTTTTTCTTTGAATAAAAACGCTTGTGAGTTTAATTTTTATTAATTCGTGGTTAAATTAATATTTTTTTTTTGTTGCATTTAATAGTCCAAAAAAGTTAGTTTTAAAAGTAAGATTTTTTTAGGAACAATTTATTTAATTTTATTCTGGACTGTCAGTTCTGTGAAATAGCCTATATCTTGGATTCTAATAAAATGTTAATGACCTCAAATAATACAAATAATAAAAATTTCATTTTCTATATTAATTTAATGACTAAAATTTAATTTGTAAAAAAAAATAAAAAAGAAAAAAAAAGAAACCAAGATGGCAACCCTTAAATCAGCTCTTAGAGTCTTAAGACTCTGTCTTTATGATATAAGAAATTATTACTAACTTTATTGGACTATCAAAAGGATAAGAGAAAATTGTGATGGACTCTTAAAATTGTAAAAAATAATTGGAATTAAATAAAATATATTTTGTGTATAAACTTATTTTTGAAACAAGCGTTTTTAGTCAATGATTTTTTTTTTTTTTTTTTTTTTTTGGATTATTAGATAATTTTTATTGATGATTAATTATGTTTGTAGAAAAACTATTTTTGGCTTAATATTGTTATATCCTTGTACATAATGTAGTTCTTGATTGATCTTAAAAAAAAAAAAAAAAAAACAAAACAATTTCGAGCCCATCACAATTTTCCAATGCAAATCCCATCATTTCCACCTCAAAATTAACTTGTTTCTCTTTTTGTTCTTTTCTTTCTTCTTTTTTTTCTGCAACAGCGTTATTCAACAAATCCTGCTGAACAATTCGAAATGTTAATTGATGAAAAGTGTAGAATTTTAAATAAAACTGGCACCTCAAAAGCAAGTGCTTTGCACTTGGCAAATTGGATGAAAGGACAACTTGATAAACAGCAAGAAGAGGCACGTTTGGCTGCAGAGCGAGCGCGAGAGAATTTAAGAAAAGAAGATGAGCATCTGTTGTATTCGGATGGAGAGAATAATGAAAAAATCACTTATTGGACTAGAGCTCAGTTGGAAAATCGTACAAAAGAGCTTAATTTAGCAAAAGAACATGGTAATTTAAGAGCACAACCAAATTTTGCAGGCAAGAGATTGAGTGGAGTAGAAGAATTAAGTATGAGTGAATGTGATGCGAAAAGTCAATCACATAGTACTACATCTGATAGCCAGGTAAGATGATAAGTTTAGATGCGTTTAATAACTTCCCAATGATATAACTCCCAAATGAAGTAAGTCCCTAAAATCGCTATGAAAGAGTATAATTTTTGGAGAGAACTTTCGACAAACATCCCTGTGGGGGTATAACAATTAACTCACACTAAGCTGAGGAACGCAGTAGCTTACATTACTTTTTAATAGAGAGACCCTTGCGTGGCGACTAAACAGGAACATACTCTCAGCGGATCAACAAAGTTCTGTGAGCGGTAGTGGCTCAAAAAGAGAGCATGAACATAAATTCTTTGCCCTCAAGTCGGATAAAGGGAATTATGCTCTGTATTTAGAGTCATTCTCGCTCACGAAGAAGTGTGCAAAGAGAGTGCTAAGGCCTCTTTATGCAACTAGAGAGCGAGAGCTGATACGGTTCTGGTAGTTTAAACAGACGTCTGCTTAGCGAATGCTTATTGTCAAACAGCCCTATTCTGAATGAAAACTCCCGGGGAAATGTTTTTGGGAGAAGAGCTCACAATCGAAAAGTTGCAACCAATTTCGTTATTTTTTCACTGTTACGTTATTCTGAACACAAGGGGAACAAATAACAAGCGAAAACATAATGAAATTCCGGGAATATTTCGATTTGGAGCCCTTCTCCCGAAAACATTTCCCCGCGAATTTTTGTTTAGAATAGGGCTGAAAATAATAAAGTTCCAAACCTTATTTTTATGCAGTTTTACAAATGTTAAAACTCTCCATATCCATAAAAAAAACAATTTTTATACAACTCTCCAAACCATACGGAGGGCGCAGTTACTTGATTTTTTTTTAAATAAGTTTTGAGGAAATTTTAAGTCTCTACATCCATACAAATATTGAAGAGAAACTTCATTTTTTTTTTCAACTTTGTATTGGGACAGTTTTTCATACAACTCTCCACATTTATACAAGGTTTGCACAGTTACTTAATTTTGTTAAAACTGTGTTTTTTGGCAGTATGTTGGAAGTAGAGTCTCCACATCCATTCAAATTTTGGACAGCTATTTTGAAACTTTATGTTGGGACAGTTTCCATACAACTCTCCAAATCCATACGTAGGTTGCAGAGGTAATTGATTTTTTAAAAAACATTGGTTTGCGGAAGTTTTTCAGATACAAAGTCTCCACATCATTACAAATTTTGAAGAGTTACTTCATTTCTTTTTAAACTTTATTTTCGGACAGTTTTTCAAAACTCTCCACAATTATGCAATGTTTGCACTTACTTGTTACTATTGTTTTTTTTTAACTTTGTTTTTCGGCAGTATTTTTTAAGTATAGTCTCCACATCCATACAAATTTTGGGGAGTTACTTCATTTCTTTAGAGGGATCAGGATTTTTTATTTGGAAGTTATTTCACGAAGCCGATAAATTCATACATAATCACTTTTATTTTTTTTTGCATTCCGCTCGCACTTTATTCCTTTTTGTAGATAACAATTCGTTCAAGTCCGGTAGTTAATGTAGGCGATAAGCTATCTGTTTGTCGGCATTGTCATACAAATTGCCAACAAAAGTTACGCTCTTCATCCATTTCACCACCAAATCTGATTTGTAATTCGCTAAAAGTTCAACACAGTCAGGCATCGCCAAATCGCTGTTGTAGATTTAACACAAAAGCTCATAGTAGTATATCTGGTACATCGACTAGCACCGTCACCGGTGAGGAGCCCCTATTGCCAATCAGCACTAAAACATCCGAATCGAATTTCCCTCTTCAAACAGTTTCACAATCGATTGGAGGCGAACAGCTCACCAGTTTACGAGTTTTAGATGAAAGTAAAAAGGAAACTCTCCACAACGGTCACTGTTCGAGTGGAGAAGATAAACTTTCACCAGAATCATCGCCATCACCAAAGAAACATACAGTACCACCGCCAAAACCAAATCGTTATTCCATCAAAAACCGATCACCGAGAAAAAGAACAACCAGCCAAAGCAGTGATATTTGTAACTGCGATTGTACACCAGCCGATTTTGAAGGAACGGCTATAAGTCCCGATAAGGTTACTCACGAGCGATGCAAGCTCATCGAACCAACAACTACAATCAGTAGATCGCCTTTGAAAAATTTACCGCAATCGAATGAGAAACAACAACAACAAGAACAACATGACCCCCATAAATATTGCAAATGTATTTGTAAAGATTGCAAAGACGATATCGAAGGCGATGATAGTCTGTCCCTAATGCTGATCGGCTTGGCGCAATTCACACCAATGGCCAGAGTTGTACAAGCCGACAGCACTGCATTTGTACCATCCATTGCTGTCGTTCCACCCACACCAGATGCGTTACTGTCCAAAACTACAACAAACGTGTGGGACAACACAACCAGCATAATTACCAGTACAGCCACGAAATTAATGTTCAACAATGTGCCACGTCAAGCGGTAATCGAAAATATACCCGAAGACTCTGCGGATGAGTCACCTCAAGACGAGGAGCCCCCATATCGCCAGATGAATTGTGTTTCCCTCCGCCGCTATGGAACTCTGTCCAGTTTGGAAAAACTCCCGTCCGAAGACATTCCCGATGATACACGCTCCTCCGATGGCGAGTATGCCCCCGATGAACTAGAAGACGATAATGACGAACAATCTCAAGATGTCGAATTAGACAGTCGAGATGATGATATTGAAGTGGTAACCAAAAAAGTCTTCAGTCCCGATGAATCCGGCCAGAAACCATGGACTTCGCGTGCCGGTTCGTATGTTGCTGGAAAAATGCCTTTCTTCGAAGAATCACGAGCTTTTATCGATAAATATTTGGGTCGATGGAATAGCGAGCATCAAGGTATGTCGAATAATGGAGAAGATTTGCTGGATGATTGCACTTCGGGTGCGACATCTGGCGAGGAAGTTTGGGGTACACCAACGAGTGGGGGCGAGAATGATGAAAGGCATCTAAACTCCGAAAATACACAATCGGTAAGAAACTATCATTAAAGTCACGATTTGCTCAAACAATTTGAGTTATTTATGATTTGTTTGAGCAAACAAGATTGTCTTATGAGATCTTCATTTCTTAACTTACTGTTCGTTTTGTTGTTTATTAAAGTCTCCGACCAAATCAAGTACATCCTATAATGATGACGATGACACTGAGCTAATGATGGATGAGCTTTTAATGGCTCCACCAATGACTGCCAGCACAATTAGAGGTTTATTGCCACGGTAATTTTAAATTAAATAATTTTAATTTTAATTTTTTGTAGAAAAACAATTTAGTTTGAAAATATTGTAGTTTTTGGTAATCATTTTGATATAGAATTCATTAACAACTACTACTAACTTTAAAGCGATTAGTTATCTCGTAACTAAATGTTGAAAATAATTCAGCTATTTCATTTAAATGTTTAAAAGCTAGAATTTCAATTTTCTTTTTTTATTTTTAGTCAGAAACATTACATATTATATTGTTAATTTGTTAAATCCCCGTAGTTCTTTTATTACAAAAAGTTTCAACTCCAATTAATCATTTGTACAAACTTGTTAAAGAATTGGGATATGCTCATTTTAAACAAAAAAATAAGATAACTTTAGAGTGGCGTTAGACTTCCCGTAGAACTAAACCTCAATAATTTTAGGAATTAACTTCAAATACACACAACACCGAAAAGTAATGTTTAAATAATACCTTTACGTTAGATTTAAGATTCAATTCTATTAAAATGGCGCCCGGGTAGGCCCCTTTTGATGAAAACTTCTTTTAACTCAAATATTTCTTATACCAAATCATGCAAGCGTACACAAAAATTGTTTTGCTTTGGAGAAAAGTGACCCACTCATAAGAGAGACAATAATTTTCGTTTAAAGTGAAATTTAGCTCAAAGAATTTTTTTAAGCAGAAATATGGCTTCTGTCAAAATTCGCAATAAACAAATAAAATGCAATAAAACAAATAAAATGTACACAAGTGGTGGCTGGATTTTTTTTCTTAAAAATTAAATTTAAGGGAAAATATTTTCAGTCAAACCCCACCTTAGACTTTGGGGTAACCACTTAAAACCAGTCGCGTCCTGTAGACGTGGATTTCTTCAAAACAAAAATACCCATGGCCGACATTTCAAATGGGGCCAGGGTAATTATTGAGGGTATTTAGAACGTGTTGATAAGGTAAAAAAAAAAATTGTGAGGGATGGCTCTAACATAAGCTATCGGATTTTATTCTAGGACTTTGAATAGTTATTTTAACATGTGAAGTCATTTTATTATAAAATTGCCCCTCCTGGGGATATAGACACTAAAGTAGATCAATTTCGTATGGGAAAGTTAATGAAATGTAAATTCTGAAACAGCAATGAGCCGCGTATCATACAAAAGTGCCGTTAAACTGGAAAAATGCCTTGTATTCCAAATTAAAAGGGTGATGAAATAGTCCAATTGAACTTTCAACACTGTTGGGTAGTGGTTTTCAGACAATTTAATTTTTTTCTCAGTTCCATAAGGTACAGGCATTTCTTCGTATAAAATCCGCCCTGCAAGAAATACTACACTAATCGAGAACTTTCATTTGATGTATGTCTTAACGTGTTATACCATAGGTCAAAATTTGACCATATTCCCTCATTTCAAAACTTTAAGCCTGAATTGGAGGCAGTCATAGCAATAATAACGATTTCGTGGTGTGTTTTTTTTTTAGGGTTTGTCAGTCATTTGTCAGTTACTAAGTAGTCTACTCACTTACTATATAATGCAGACATATTTGCAGACGATTTTAAACAAATAAGAAAAAGTCTGCAATCAATACTGAACACAAAACCACTATTTTTTTAACAATTTTGTGTTTTTTTTTTTTGAAAATCATGCAGATTACCGTCATTCTGTTTTGGCGATAAAGAAACCTGTATCACTGTAGGGTAGGTACCTTAAATCCTTCCAAAGTTTTAAATTTTTAATACTGAATTGATAATGGTGAAGGATACCAAACGCCCTTATTGGAAAATTGTAAGTTTTTGATCTATGTATCTGTTAAATTATAAAATTCTACGATGGTAAGAAGAGAGAAGGAATACTGACGCATTTGATTATATTTCAGACAATGGGTGGTTACCACACCTCCTGAATAAAAATCCTATTTTTTTTAATATGTACCGCAAAGTCTCCATTGTGCAAAATTTCTAGGTCCAAGGGTTTAGGGAAGTGCTTCGGGAAGTGATGTGTCAGTGAGTGAGTTAGTCATTTACGATTTTTGTAATTTTTTGAAACATGAACTAATTATTATTAGTGGATGAATTTTGTTCTTGTTTAGCTGAACAAATATTGCAAATTTAAAATTTTAAGCTCAATTTGTACAGAATTTAGAGGGCAGGTTGGGATCGAATGTGGACTGAATTTGTTCCTGTAAATAAGGGTGAAGTGTCAAATTTGCTATAATTTGCCTGGGCATCAAAGGATTTGGTTTACACTATAATTTCAATAAATCTGTTTAACTTTAGTCACCAAAGTTGTTCAGAGTTGAGTTAACATTTATAAGGGGAACCTGAAATAAAGGAGACCAATAGACAAATCAATCTTTTTGGGTCCATGTACTTATTAGAGTACACCCATGTACATAAACTTATCCCTTTGTTTTCATTTTTTACTTTTTTCTTAAAATTATTTAAATAGTCCTCATTTTCCTCCATTCATCGTAAAAAATAAATACATTTCGTAGGCGACGTTTAGAACCACTATTTGAAGAGGAAACGGAAAGTGATGAGGAAAAAACTCAACAGGAAAGTGAAGAACTCAAAAAGGTGGGTTTATTTGAACGTCATTATAGCATTTCGATAGTTAAATAGATTGTTTGTTGTATTTTTGTTGCTTTTTTTGTTTTTTTTATAAATTATTAGATGATATTTTTTTTTGTATTTTATTTCATCTCATTATGTGTGTACTGTACAGTAAACAATTTAATTAAACGTCATTATTATTTATCATCACAACGCATATTCCACTCGCATATTCTCTGTATTTTCTCTTTTTCATGTTTCTTTCGTTTCTTTTTTGATATACAAAAAAAAAAGAAGGTTATAATAAATTTAGTGAGACTTTAGTAAATTTTATTTTGCATAAATAAAGAGCAAAGTAAACAGAAAAAATTATAAAACAAAAAAAAATCAGAAACAGAAGAAAAAAACAAAACAAAAAAAAAATAAAAAAACATTTCTGCACAAAGCAAAAACATGCTTGATCGCTTAATTCCAGAATTGATTAGTTGAATTCTATTCCCAATAAATTGGTAGGGGGAAACAACGACAAATGGCCACAATTTAAGGGATTCAACAGAAAGTTCAAGCGACGAGATGAGGGACGAACAACCAACTGTGGAAAGCGACCGCTTACAAATGAAGCATCAGGAATTCGAATTAAACAATTTGGATGGATGTCATCAACAAGAGCATCAATCATTGGCATCACTGGGGGCTCAAACAATAAAACTGCCAAATGTGGTGTCGCATGCAGTGGAAGCAGCAGCCGAAATGCAGATGATTTCAAAGGCGACCAGCAGCACCACCACCACCAATGTGGTCACCACAGAAGCAACAAGACTGATTCAGATGATGATCTCATCGTTAACGACGACGACTGCGACAACAGTGAGTTCTTCGACTTCTACCACAAACAACGTAGAGAGCAGCAATATTTCGCCAATTCCAAAGGCACCAGCGGCAGTAAATTCGAATATAACTTTTTGCAAAACTGTGGTACGCAAGAAGGAGTTTTCACCACCGCCACCACCTCCAAGGCGATTGATGCTCACACAAACAAATTTAAGGAGTGCCAACACGGCAACAGGTCCGAACACACAACAAACGGTATGTAAAGTTAAATGCTAAAACCACTTAATTTGAATTGAAGGGTGCCTATAGGTCAAGGCAGGTTTCATTGCAGTTAGGCATTTGCCTGAAGCTAGTTTCACGGCTTTTGCCTCGATAGCCCTTAAAATTATTGGGACTCGTGGGGTTATAGAAAACGAAATGCCCTTTAAGACTAGTTTATATTAGATTATACCAGATTATACCAGTTGGAAATCAATTGAACTATAGGTTTCTACTACTGCTGGTTGTTCAAAGATAATAAAAACATTTGCAAGAAAGGGAGAGGACTACGAATATTAGACCAGTTTATACCAGTCATCGAAACATAATCAATTAGCTTCCCTAGTTAGCATTTACAACGCTGGTTATACACAAATAATCAAAACATTTATGAATAACAGTTATGTAGCTTCTAGAAGCTCTAGACCAGATTATACCAGTCATAAGAATATGATAAAGAAATATACCGGATTGCTTCCATGACTCAGATATGCCTAAATTAAGTAAATATTTACGGAAGAAAATATTTTCTTGTTAAGAGTATTAGACCAGATTATACCAGTTGTCGGAAAATAAATCAACATTTGCCCTCCACCTGGTTCTGCACAAATAATCAAATATGAATGCATACGACTGTACAGACTGTATAGACTGTAAGACTGTCAACAGCATTGCTGCTTTCCAAAACAGCAAGACTAATTTATACCAGTCATAGGAATACACAACAATTATTTTCTTGTAGCCAGTGCATTTCGGTATGGACAAATACAATCAAAAACATTTGCATAAGATTTATTTTTTGCTAGAAATTTTTTACCAGATTATACCAGTTACCAGAAAATATTATAACCGATACACATTATTTAAGGACAAACTGCTGTTCGTGCTTCAATAATTAAATGTTTATGCAAATAAGAATTTTATAGTAACACACTTTGTACCAATCTTCAAAAAAAAAATAAAGTATTTTTTGCATCTAGCCAGTGAAAATATTCAAATTATCTATCAAACATTTGTGCAATGCATAAGAGCCTTTCCTTTCTACGGGCTTTAAACCAGACTATACCAATAATTTTAAAATATAGAACACAAATCTAAGTTCTTAC
The DNA here is from genome assembly GCA_948107695.1 of Meliscaeva auricollis. NCBI lineage: Eukaryota > Metazoa > Arthropoda > Insecta > Diptera > Syrphidae > Meliscaeva > Meliscaeva auricollis. The sequence goes on along the minus strand of OX403619.1, from coordinate 44,823,394 downwards.
TTCTGGGCAACATTTTTGCTTGCTTACACAGTAAGACCAATTTATACCAGTCATAAGAATACACATTAATTATTTTTCTAAGCCAGAAGGGTTGTTTTAAGAGTGTTTTCTTGCTAAGGGCTTTAGACCAGATTATACCAGTTACCAGAAAATATTATAACCGATACACATTATTGCTTCAAGGACAAACTGCTGTTTGTTCTTCAATATTCAAATGTTTATGCAAATAAGTATTTTATAGTAACACACTTTAGACCAATTTTCGAAAAAATATTGTAATCATTGCATCCATCCAGTGGATTTGTACAAATAATATATCAAATATTTATGCAATGGATAAGAGCTTTCTTTTCTACAGGCTTTAGACCAGATTATACCAGTAATTAGAAAATATAGTACACAAACATAGGTTCTTACTTTTGGGCAGCATTTTTTCTTGCTAACATAGTAAGACCAATTTATACCAGTCAAAGGAATACACACTAATTATTCTTCTAAGCCAGTACGGTTGTTTAAAGAGTGTTTTCTTGCTAAGGGCTTTAGACCAGATTATACCAGTTACCAGAAAATATTATGAACAATTAACAGTATTGCTTAAAGGATGTACTGCTGTAAATGCTCAAATAATTAAACGTTTTTCCAGATTAGTGTTTCATAGTTACACCGTTAGACCAGTTTATTGTAATCATTGCATCTAGCCAGTACCAAACTGACTATTTTCATAAAATGCATGCGATTCCTTCTTTTCTACAGGCTTTAGACTAAATTAAACCAGTTATCGACTATATACCAACCTTCTTGCTTCCTTAGCAGCATTGCTTCTATCAGTTAGACCAATTTATACCAGTGATCGGAAAAGCAACTCCACTTTCTAGCAACTATTTCTTTGAACATTAGAGCAGTTTATACCAATTACCTAGATAGGGAAGATACATGAGCCCTTACTAAGGAATAAAACCCTACGCTTGTTGTTAAAAAATTCCATTTAGTTGTACATTTGCAGAATCCTTCTAAAAAAAAATTTTATTTTATTTTTTTCCAAAAAAAAAAGGTTCTGCCACAATCTGGCGCTACTGCTGACAGTGGCTTGTCTGTGGATGTGGTCGGCAACATACACAAAAGATTGACTCAAATCAACCAAAAGGCTGTATTCAATTCGAAAAGTTATGCCGGCGGTACCGGTCCTGCCGCCGCCCAACAACCAACAATCATCGAAACCTCTCTCCTAGGACCGGCACACAAAAAGAGCGTCTCAATGTCATCATCAATAGCTTCGACGACGACAAAATTAACAACAACAACAAAAGTCGAGAAACCTGGAACTACAAGAACTCCACCGCAGGACAACAAAAACGATTCAACAACTGCTGTCCATCATGGTTCTGGTTTAAGTCCACGTCTCGAAATGCGACTAGCCCTGAATCACGATATTCTTGGAGACGAAGACTTAATAAATTACGATCCTGGACCAGATCTTACAACGATCTTGGGGTAAGTTTAAGTTAAAAATTTATTAAAAAACGAAAAACGACTCATCGATTGATTTTTTGTCTGAAGCCACGACCTAACAACGTTTCATCGATTGACGGGGAGAGACTTGCTTACTCGTACGGTCAGCAACCGGGTTCAGCCCAAAGAGGCCGTCATCTCGTTTTGTCAACAGCGAAATTCGAAAATGGATACGCCAACAGTGAATCGTCGTCCTCGGCCCGTGTCCATTGGCGGCGGCGATTTAATTGGTGTGGCCGGAATCGCCGGGGACATGTGTTCCAGCAGCAGCATCATCAGCAGCAGCCAACAACAACGCCTGCCATCAAATCGAAATACATTGAGCAATTTTGCATTTGCCCCTGCTTCGGACTTAATACAAAAAGTAGCCGCCGCGAACAGCGGCAGCATAACCAGTTTAAGAAGCACCGACGAAAAGAAATTAAGCGGCTTGGAAATTTTAGCGAAACGCGAGAAGATGTACTCCATGTCTCAATCGAAGAATGGCTCACTAGTCAGGAAAGTGACGACAGTGAAGAAGGCGATCGGTCTGATGAGAACGAGGAGTACTTCTTCAGTGGGGTCGGCAGCTGGCACGATGGAGAATGAACAACATCTCACAGCTCAAACAGTTGCCGTTGAGTCAAAAAAGATGGGTCGCAGCGATGAAATCGCTATTGAAGCTGGCAAAGGTAATAGATTGTGAGTAAAAAAAAACAGTTCCATTTTTCTAAATTAGGAGTCAGTGTTGTTAACTAAAATGAAAATATTTGTTTTTTGTTAGAATGAATTTCTTAACGAGACGCAACTCTGAGCTACCAACGTCAATCAACTATTCACGCACTTCTCTTAGTGAGTCGAATCCTAGTTGTACCCCGGAAACAAAGAGGCGAAGTAAAAGTAAGACTCATCAACAGTTTTCACCACGAAAGGACAATGTGAGTTATTTTTAATCAATTTTTCTATAAAGTTCGTTAAAGAAGTTAGAACTCGTAGGTAGGTAGGTTAGAACAGCCTTTTTCAAATTGTTATCCGTGGAAACATGGGATTCCGTAGAAGGGTCGAAATTGTTCAGTTCAGAGTATTGGTTCACAAGCAGTTTCTGGAATTTTGTTATATCCAACAGTTCATTACACATTGAGAACCTGCGATTTATTACCGAAGCTAAGTCCTCTTTCTACCGTCTGGAGTGGTTCTCGTCCAAGTTGCACAGAAAGCCATTTGAAATAAATTTCTTTCTGCTTCTAGACATGATTTGAGCAGTTTTTTTCTTGCAATCTATTGTTAAGTCCAGGTACTACTTATATTTTGCAAAATACAAAAATAGGTGTACAAATTCAAATGGTTTTCTAATAATGGCGGATGCAATTTTCACCCAATATTCGCCCACTTTTCCTTTCAAAGTGAAAGATCGTTCTCTTGTCGAATGCAACTCATTTAGGTGAATTCAGCAGTTGGTTTGCGCCTGCTGATTTGCCTTATTTGTTAGTTGGTTGTCCAGATTTGATTGTTGCCAGATTCTCCTGTTTATTTCAAAGTTTCCTACGTAGATTTTCTGGACTCTTCTGTTAATATGCCATATTCAGCTGTTAATTTGCCGGATTCATCAACTGGTTTGCTGGGTTCACCAGTTGATTTGGTTCGCATGTTGATTTTTCGTATTTGTCGGATTTGTTGACGTCGCGTCGGTTGGCTTACCGGGTTCCACCGTTGATTTTTCTGGTTCCTCCGTTTATATCCCGGGTTCTTCTGTTTATTTTATGGGTGCATCCTTCGTTAATTTGCTCGTTTCTACTTTTGATTTGCCAGGTTCGCCTATTCATTTCCGGATCAGTCGTGGGTTGGTTTGCTGGGTTCATTCGTTGTTTTTCCAGGTTTTTCCGGATTCATCCATTGATTTGATGGGTTCTTCCGATAATTTGCCTGTTGATTTACCGGATTTATCCGTTTATTTGCCGGATTCGTTCGTTTATTTTTTGAGTTTACCAGAATCGCCTAATGCTTTGCAGGTTTCATCCGTTGATGTATCGGATTCGTTTGTTGATTTGCCATGTTCATCTGTCGATTTTTCACATTCGTCGGACGGAAAAAGAAACCGAATTTGTTAACTTCATCGACAACGGATTCTTTGACGGAACGGAGGCGACGGATTTAATGGGTTGACCCCTTTGCTAGGTTTGCCCGTTGTTTTGGTAGGTTCTCTTGTTTATCTGATGGTTTGCCAGTTTTAACTGTTGATTGATCAGTGGATTTGCTAGATTTGTCCGTTTATTTGCCAAGATCGCCTAATGATTTGCCAGATTCATAGGTTGATTTACCGGATTCGACTGTTGATGCCCCGTTTATCTAGAATCAAGATTCTAGATTTTCCGGATTCGCCGGTTGGTTTGCTGGGTATGGCCGTGGATTTGTCAGGCTTACATGTGAATTTGCCGGTTTCGCTGTTGATTTGTCAGACTTCTCCGTTTATTTGCTGGTTTCGGCTGTTGATTTTTCCAGGATCGCTTTTTGATTTGCCATATTCGTTAAATGATTTTCCAGATTCGCCCGTTGATTTGATACCTGTTGATTGGACTTTCGTTGATTTGCCGGATTCGTCCGTTGATTTTTCGTGTTTGCTCGAATCCATACTGAAAAATTTAACAAGGCGAGCCATTAAAACGAACACCAACACGAACATCAACTCAATGGCTGCAATAAACATACCGACCTAATGCTGAAAACAAGATCGTGAAACCATAGGATTTTCCGAATTGGATCCAAGAAGGAACCATTTACAAACGAATCTCAAAAACACAAATTTTTCACTGTATTCTCTTTCCTACTTTTCGGAAAACTTTTATGAAAACGAGCGAACGTAAACGCAATCTTTTTGTATAGATTTTAGGGAGACAGCAATCGTCAATACGTTTACGTTCGTTCGTTCGTTTTCGCATGAGGCGATTCGGACCCAAATGTTTCCGAAATTTATTGTCAAAGATCGCTAGAACCTATCCCTATCGCTGAATAAACTTTTTATATTAGAGTTGGTAGTTTTGTTTTAAAAAATTTAAGGCTTTTTGTTAAAGATTCCTTATGTAATTCCCTAATAATTTTTGTTTATTCTTTTTCAAATTTAAGGATAAGCCTTCATTAAATCGCCGTCTCTGGAAGCAGATCACCAAACGGAGACGTTCCAACTCCGTATCCGAACTATTGGCTTGTTAATATCCGTCACAAAGCACTTAATTCATTAAACATGTTTTTATTTTCTCTCTCAATAAATTCGTCCTTATTTTTTACGAAAAAAAAAACTAAAACTATTGACACTACTTTTTGTATTGAATCTTAAAAAAAGAAAAGTATAAAAGCATTTTGTGTGAACTTATAAAATAAAGAGACTATAATGTTCTGTTATAAAATAAACATTTTTTCTTAATAGATTTTACTTAAAAAAAATATTTACACACACAAAAAAAACATCTTTTAAAATTAAAAAAAATACAAAATTAAATATTTATGGACAACAATTTTTCGTAAACCAAAAAAAAAAAGAAAAAAAAAATAAGCAAAGTAGAAGAAATGTAGAAGAAAATAAATTCACTTTTTCTAAATTATAGATATTTCATTTTCAAAATTTTTAGCATAAAATTCTTGTCAATTTATAAATAATTCATTAGGCTGCTGAATTTTCATTTTTAATTTTTAGACATAAAATAAAATTTATATGAAATTTTCTATTTGCATGCATTATAGGTGATTTTTGTTTTTTTAATAGTCAGTGATAAGTTTCATGTTTCAGATTCATGCTTAATATCTGTGCTCACAAAATGGAACATAGGGGGAATTCATAGTCGTTACTAAAGTCGAGATTTTTCTCAAGTGGACCTACTCTTGAGGTAGTTTTTGACCACTTAAGCTATTCATAATAGATATTGTGATGGGTTATATCAAAAGCTTCCATTTTGTCTATTAATACGGATTTTGGCTGAGCAAATGCTAAGAGTTATTTTTAACTTATTAGATTTGAGAAAAATCTAGACTACAAATTCCGCCCTAAATCTGTCAATTTTATTGATTGAACTTGTTTGACGAAAGACACGTCTTTGACAGAACAGGGTGACAGATATTAAGAAAGAGTTACTTTTTTCTTTCATTCCTAATTTAAATCAAGTTTTTTTTTCTGTCAAATAAGTTTTTTTTTTGACAGTTTAAAATTGACAAGCCGTCACTTAACATTAGGCAATCGATTAGAATCTAGAAAATTGTTTAATTTTCCAGTGTAAATGGCAAAAACGACCTATTATCAATTTTGTTTCGATAGTGTTACTTTATTTTTGTCAACTGAATCGAAATTGAATTGAATTTTGAATCGAAAAGCTTAGACGTAATAGAAGAGAATTTCCAACATTTGTATTTGGCATCTCTTTCTAATTTGACATTTAAATCCCGGTGAAGAATTAAACAAACACCTAATTGCAATCAAATTCTTTTTTCAATACAAATTAAGAATAAAAAATGTACTTTAAGCAGATAAATTGTCTTCAAACTTCAGGATCATTTCTTTTCACTGAGAATCGTTATAAAACTCTTGAAAATTTCTCATTGCTATGAAATTCGTGAGAAATTTCAAAAAATGAATATTCATGTAAGACCTTGAGTAAGATTTCTCTCTGGTAAATGCAAAATCAAAATTTGCGTGGGATACAAAAATTGAGTTAACGCTCTTAATTTAATTGCTACTGAGATTGAGGACATACCCAAAAATCATCGTAATTCAAAGTGTTTCTTTGATGGTTTATTAGCGATTTTTAATAGAACGCTGGCAAAAAATTGCTAGACATCAGCATTTAGCGTAAGATTGATGCATTTCCTAAAATACACTTTTTTTCGCTTAGTTTTTTTAAATTATTTTGGGTGAATTCTGACTAACGAAATACATCACTGGCCCTATGTTAAAAGTTTATTCATAGAAAAAAAAAAAAACTTAATTTGTAAATGCAAATAAAACAATTTTTTTACCTATACATCGATTATTAAAATTAAGATTATTGCAAACAAAAAATTTAAAAAAAATAAAAAAAAAAGAATTTTTAATGCAAAACTAATAGGCAATTATTATTTTTAAGTGTTTTCTTATTAAATTCATAAACATAATTATTTTTTTTATTTATTTAATTAAGAAGCAATAAACACTATTATATTTTCTCTAAGAAATTTAATTTATTTTTGTTTATCTTAAAATGCAAAAAAAAAAAAACAAATAGGTTGAACCTATATTTAAACAAAAAAATAAACAAAGACTTAAAATTCAAACTTTTAATATTGTATTTTTGTTGGAAAAATAAAATAAACTAAAACTTTTTTATAGGCACACACTCTTATAAATTAACACCAAATAAGTATTGTCTTGAACAAATAAAAATAATAAAAACAAAAAAAAGAAAAAAAACAGAACAATATCTCTGTGAGAATATAAGTTTAAAAACAAAAGAGGTACATTGGTATGAATTATTATTATTTATGATAACTTCATTTTAAAATGTTTATTATAAATTGTATAATTCCTTAGTACGAATATTCCTTACATGAATATGAAAGTTTAATAATGTAGATAAAGAAATAATAAATTTTAGATTGAAATCCTAAAAAATGTTTTATTTTATAATACGAATTAGTTTATTTGGGTTATTGGTTATTATTTTTTTTTTTTTTTTTTTGAAAAGCTAAAATCTATATTCACACATCTATGGAAGATTAAAGTAATTAATTTTTTATTGAAAATGAGGTAAAAATTTTTAACTGTCTGGTGCAGGTAAACTGTCAGGTTAGCAAACGTTATTTTTTATTTGGTTTACGTGGTAAACAAAATGAATATAAGAAAACCAACTTTGGATATAGAAAGTGCCTTCTAATTTTTTTTTTGAATTTCTTTTTTGCCAGAAATCTAAATCTAACAAAGGTATTTCGATTGAAAAAGGATCCGTTGTATTTTTCCAATAAAAAACAAAAAAATTTAAATATTTGATTTAAATGGAAACAATGGACAGACGAAATAAACCTCAAAAACTCTATTAGTACAGTACATCTAAGACAAAAAAGGGCACCTAAAGGTCAAACTCATTCCCATAAAAATGATTCATGGCGGAAAATAAAGGTTAGACCTTCCTTACCAACAAACTCAAAATCGACATTCGTACTGTTGGGACAAATGTTGTTGTTTGGCTCTTTTTGGCCTATAAAATTATTAAATTTCAATGTACTTTAAAAAAAAACGTAATATGGGTATCTAGGAGTAATTTTTGACGAAAACGAAGATTCAAATGATGTCTTTTAAAATCAAACTATTCGAAATCTATAATTTAAATAATAGTAACAAAATAATTTCGCATAAATTTGTTTATTCAATGTTACTTAATAAAAAAAAACCTGATAGATTTTCAATAGATTTATTTATTCGCATTTTTTCTAATTACTTTATTGAATTTATTTGACAAAATATCCATATTATAATGATCGCATTGAATTCAAACTTTACTTTATCATAATAACATGAAAAAATTTATTCGTTAAATTGTTTAATTCTTAAAACTGCATATTTTATTAAAAAAAAAATTAAAATGAGTAAGTATACGCCACAGTGAACCTATATTAATATTAACGTACAAATTTAAGCTCCTCATATTGGACCTTTTGAAAAAAAAACTCACGCTATTTCGTACAATTGATCAATTACCGTTAGTCACAACATTAAAAATGAGGAGCCACATTTCAAAAAAGGATATAAAATACATTTTTTTTTTTTTTAACTGAGTAGGTATTCAATCTTTTTCTTTATGTCAAGACTAACTAACTAAGACACTTTAAACTTCAGAAAAGCCCATTTTATCCAAAAGATATTGGACTTCAAAAGCATGTATTCGGGTCAAAAGAGGATAAAATCAGAGTATTTACTATGTGCGCATTAGAAAACATCCCCTGCCATTTTTCTAGAAATTCATTTAAATCAGTACAATATTGTATTATTAATCTTTAACATTTTCTTTAAATGACCATCACAAAAAAAAAATAATTAAATTTTAAAGATAACGGTAAAATATAGCTTCTAAAGTTATTTGCACAAAAGAAATTGATGGTTTTGGAGGCAGTCTCGTAAGTAAATGGTCTGTGATATGAGTTTTTGTTTCGAGTAGTTGAGTGCCATTTGAAGTTCAAAAATTGTATTAAAAATTTCCAAAACGAAGAAAATTACGGTAGAAACACGAGTGACTATCATTGAAGAGTTCAGAACGGTTTTTTGTCAAATAAACCTGAAGCAACATATCATGGGAGTCGAAGAACAATAAAGAAGTGAAAGAAAAAAAGGATGAATGTGTAAAAATAACCACGATTGACTTAAAATGTTAACTAAGATCCAGAGAATAATATTATAAAAGGACAGCATTTAGAAGGTGAAAAGGAAGTTAAGATAAAACTTACCTTAATCGATAATAACCCTTCATAAAAGCAACAAAGCAAGACGGTAAGATACAAATTCCCCAAAAATTAACAGACTACCGGGGTTTTTGAAGGAATTTCCTTAAGAGTGACGAGACGACTTATTCTTTTAATTGTACCTTTATCTCTTAAGTTCAAAGGACACTTCTGCAAAAAGAAACTCCGACGGTTTGTTAATTTTTGTCGAGTTTTTATCTTTACAGTCTTTCTTTGTTGCTGTTACACAAGGTTAGTTCTAAATTCGCTTTCTTTTAACATTCTTATAATGTTCTTTAAAGTGTTTTTTTCGATCATTGTTAGCATTTTAAGCCCATCTACAACTTTCTTACATATGTGGGTTAGAAATTAAGGAACGCATAGTCAAAGCATCGCATTTCTTCGTTGTTACCCTTTTCCGTCCTATCCCGGTTCAGTTTTTTACACTTTCACATCTTTTTTCGTTTTTAATTTTATAAATTTATTGTCCTTCGACTACAATGACATTTTCCAGTGAGTATTTTTTTTTTTTTGCAAAAACCATTCTTTGCATCGGCAGCGATGTCCGCTCATGTTTTTGCCTCTTTTTTGAACTTCAGATGACGCTCGACCATACTCAAAACAACAAAACACATTATTTTATGTTGATAAGACAGACCATTTACCAAAAACTCTGCCTTAACAAATGTGCCTAGCTTTCAGCCTTTTTACTTGCGATAAGGGTACCTTATATCAAGTTATGCATTCGTACAAAAAAAAAAAAGCTGAGATAACAATCAAACATGACATTACGATGATAGAGTATGAGAAAAAAGTGGGTCCGACAATTCTGTCTGTCTGTCTGTCTGTCTGTCTGTCTGTCTGTCTGTCTGTCTGTCTGTCTGTCTGTCTGTCTGTCTGTCTGTCTGTCTGTCTGTCTGTCTGTCTGTCTGTCTGTCTGTCTGTCTGTCTGTCTGTCTGTCTGTCTGTCTGTCTGTCTGTCTGTCTGTCTGTCTGTCTGTCTGTCTGTCTGTCTGTCTGTCTGTCTGTCTGTCTGTCTGTCTGTCTGTCTGTCTGTCTGTCTGTCTGTCTGTCTGTCTGTCTGTCTGTCTGTCTGTCTGTCTGTCTGTCTGTCTGTCTGTCTGTCTGTCTGTCTGTCTGTCTGTCTGTCTGTCTGTCTGTCTGTCTGTCTGTCTGTCTGTCTATCTGTCTGTCTGTCTGTCTGTCTGTCTGTCTGTCTGTCTGTCTGTCTGTCTGTCTGTCTGTCTGTCTGTCTGTCTGTCTGTCTGTCTGTCTGTCTGTCTGTCTGTCTGTCTGTCTGTCTGTCTGTCTGTCTGTCTGTCTGTCTGTCTGTCTGTCTGTCTGTCTGTCTGTCTGTCTGTCTGTCTGTCTGTCTGTCTGTCTGTCTGTCTGTCTGTCTGTCTGTCTGTCTGTCTGTCTGTCTGTCTGTCTGTCTGTCTGTCTGTCTGTCTGTCTGTCTGTCTGTCTGTCTGTCTGTCTGTCTGTCTGTCTGTCTGTCTGTCTGTCTGTCTGTCTGTCTGTCTGTCTGTCTGTCTGTCTGTCTGTCTGTCTGTCTGTCTGTCTGTCTGTCTGTCTGTCTGTCTGTCTGTCTGTCTGTCTGTCTGTCTGTCTGTCTGTCTGTCTGTCTGTCTGTCTGTCTGTCTGTCTGTCTGTCTGTCTGTCTGTCTGTCTGTCTGTCTGTCTGTCTGTCTGTCTGTCTGTCTGTCTGTCTGTCTGTCTGTCTGTCTGTCTGTCTGTCTGTCTGTCTGTCTGTCTGTCTGTCTGTCTGTCTGTCTGTCTGTCTGTCTGTCTGTCTGTCTGTCTGTCTGTCTGTCTGTCTGTCTGTCTGTCTGTCTGTCTGTCTGTCTGTCTGTCTGTCTGTCTGTCTGTCTGTCTGTCTGTCTGTCTGTCTGTCTGTCTGTCTGTCTGTCTGTCTGTCTGTCTGTCTGTCTGTCTGTCTGTCTGTCTGTCTGTCTGTCTGTCTGTCTGTCTGTCTGTCTGTCTGTCTGTCTGTCTGTCTGTCTGTCTGTCTGTATGTGTCAGAGAGCACAGCCTAAACGGATGGGTCGATTTACTTCAAACTTGTTATGTGGCGTTTTTTGGAGAATATCCCCAGGCGTTTTTTTGATTTCTTTTTTGGGCCCCAAATACCGGTACCTGTCATATACCGGTTTTATAAAAACTCATTTTTCTCAAAAACGGTGCCTACGATTTTGATTAAAAAAATCATGGTCAGTTTTTTAGATAAGGTATATCTTCAAATGGAAACCATTTTTTTTTTAAAACCGTTATTAACGTAACCTGCCATAGAACCTTTTTTTTAATTCTGTTTTTCTCCTTCATGACTCAATCAATTTCAACCATTTTATTTACATGAATGCTTTTAAGCTGCCGTAATAATATTTAGTAAAAAAAAATTCGATAATTATTTTTTTGGATTTTAAAAAAAAAAATTGAAATTCTTTTTCTGAAAAATCATTTTTTCGAAAACTACTCAATATTTTTTTTCTAAATTTAGTTTTTAGATGTTGATAAATAATATCTTAAAAATGGCGTACCAATTTTTTTTTTTATAAAAGTCCTTGCAAAATTTTATATAGAAAAAATAGTTTTTTTAAAAAACGGCTTTAACGATTTTAAATTTTTTTTTCAAAAAATCTATCATTATAGAAGAAATCAAATTGCATACTTTGTTTTGAGGTTAAATTCATTTAAGGAGCCGTTTAAGTCATTTGAAAATCGAATTATATGCTTATTTAATTTTTTTTTTTTTTTCTAAAACTGCATTTACAATTTTTTAATTAAAAAGGCTTGGCATAAATAGTAACCTTATCTATTTTTTTAATTTGTTACGGCCAATTTCTTGACAAAATTCGAAATTTAAGAAAAAAAATGGTTTTCAAACTCAGAAAAAAAAATTAATCAAAATTTTTAACTGATTTTTCGTCAAAATTTTACTTTATAAAATATATTTTTTCATCCAAAATTCTTTAAAATATATTAGCTTAACTAGCAGACTTTCACCAACATTTTAAATTTTAATAGAAAATTTTCAATAAAACTTTATTAACAAAAATAATTGTATTCCCATTAGTTCCAAGTTCCATAATAATTTTCATGGTAGAGACTATAAAAACCTATTCAACAAATTTTCAGATTGAATGTTGCTGTTTCAACCACCACATCACTTTTCATTTCGAAAAGTACAACTTAAAAATTACAATTAAAAATTGTAATTCTCTTCTAATACTTTTACACACCAAAAGACAAACGACAGCTCTGTTCACTGTTCACTGTGCGCGCATAATAATATCCAAGTCTCAACTCAAACTCAATCCACAAACCACAGCTCAATGGAATGAAAACAACTTTACAGTTTACACCACTGATGAGGTTCAAGCTAAATAATTTTATTCAGTCTTCCATAAAATTTCTTGAGGTGAGGTTGTGTGTGTTAACGTTCGTTCGTTACAAAAAAAAAAAAAAAATAACAAAAAAGCAAAAAAGCAAGAAGAAAAAAAATAATAACAAAAAAATTATTGCCCCTCTCTGAATTTGGATAACAACTGACGTGTTATAATCTATCTCTTTATCATCTCTGAAAAACGAAAGCTTCAATATAATTTTTCTTCCACCAATAAAACTTCTTTGCGGAATGTGACAATGTCGGGAAATGAATGAAAATATTAAAAAATAAAAAAATAATATCTAACTACATACTAATCACTTATGACTGACTACTCGTTTGGTTTCGAACTCTGATGAGTATGGATTTAATTTGCCATACAGTTAATTTGTGGTTGACTTGGTACAACTTTTTTTTTTTTGTTTTGTTGTTGTCTTTCTCAAAGGTATTTCGCCACGATCACTTAAAAGTTTGTTTTTTTTTTCTTGTATTTTTATTTTATTTTATTTTAATGCGCAAAACAACAACACAAATACTATGTTGATGGAATATTTATAGTGTTTTTGTTTTTTTCTCTACTACACCCATAAATATAAATTTGAAGTTTTACAACAACAACTGAAAAGTCTGCAAATCAATAAAAAAAAATACAAAAAAAAAATAGTTAAGTGAATCTCTATAAAGCTGGTGCCATAGTTGAAAACAAGAACAGCTGTAAAAGTACAAAAAAAAAACAAATCGGGGCAATATACATAGACATTCCTCTCTACCCTCCCCTCGCCTCCCCTCCCCACCCCACCCCATACGAAATAGTTTTCATATCCTGATCTTGCCTATCAAGTGTAGAAATTTATTGGGTAAAACTGGAATTATCCTTGCCTGTTGGTCTCTCATTGCTGCTGGCATACCTCAATTGAATATTTTAGACAAAAAAACGAAAAAAAAGAAACCTGAGTACCTATACCTGGTTGGCAGCCATTATTTGCGCTAGTTCCATAGATATCCCCTGCTGATTTGTGCGCACATCGGGGTTCATAGTGGCTTACGCAACGTACCTACATTGATGATGATTTATCGCACTAAGGGCGCATACTTTGTCAAACACATCACCTCGATCGTGCTTCGTGCATTACAATAAAGTTGATTTTTTTTTTTATGATAAATTCACACAACTTTTGGTTGGTAGAAGGTAGTACGTACATAAAAATTGGGTAAGTAGCAAAGCACATCAGCTATATTATTGCCAAGTTCATGCTTTAATCGTGCAGCAGCATTATTTACTATACTTGCAAGATAAGCTGAAGCAAATTTATTAAGCAATAGTGTCAGTGCCACTTGATAGAAATATACGAAAGGTGTATAAATACAAATGCAAAAAAAAAAAAAAAAACGAAACGAAAGAAAAGATGTACAACGAACCAATCGTAAAATGATCTCAAGCTCTGCTCAGCTCAGGTAAAAATAAGTTTATTATATATGTAGTATATCCGGAAACTGCATTTCACTGCATTTTACAGCATCACTTTAGTCAGTGTTACTCTTCTCCTGATGATGCCGATGATGCTGATGATGCTGGTGCATATATAGGGCGGCATATAAATAAATTTTATTACAGGGAAGTAATATTGGAAAAAATAAAGAAGAAGTAAAAATGAAAAAAAATCAAACAAACGGTGCTTTTTTGCATTGGAATTTTATTCTAAGTAGGTTTTTGATTACCATTTTCGGGATTGGGAATTTCAGTTATTTATTATTCATTTCATGCGTAATACGAGTTTAAGTGATAACCGGACAATTAAATTGAATTCATGAGACTCGATTTTAAAAATAAATCAATGATATTTACTTAAAAAAAAACCGGTAGAAGAATATTTTTTTAAGTAAGTTGTGTTAATGTTTTTAAAGCAAAACATTGTTATTTTTAGAATTTTGATACGATTTTTTTTAACCCATTTATTGGCCTTTGAGTAGAAAATGACGTGTCTGTGTTCAAACATCAATTTCTCTGCAACAAATAACTGTGAATTAAATTTAAAGACAGTTTTGAAAACTAGAACACATTTTCTATAAGATATTTTTGTAACTTTAACGTACTTATTTTTTTTTGTCTCTGACATTAATTTGAATAAAAAAAACATCAAAAAGAGGGATTTTTATGAGCTTTTAAACAAATAACGGTTAACTTACAGCTATCCATAAAACAAAATAAATAAATGGGTAAAAAAAAATATCGTATCAAAATTCTAAAAATAAGAAATTCAAGCTGAATACATAGGCTTTCCGGGCTTTATAAAGATTCAGCTCAAAAAAAAATTGTTTAAAAAGTGTCTTATAAAAACAAAACAGAAAAAATTAAAAACTTTTGGTTTCCCTCTTTTCCTCATGACTACGTGATAACGGTGATCTCTAAAAATAGTTCAGTAAAAAATCTGAAAGACCAGAATATCTGAGGTTTGAAGATCTTTTTGATTTGTCTCATTACGACCATTTTTCACTTAAATATAGCCTCTCGAAAATCACTAAAAAAAATCAATTTTTGTACCCTTCCATTTTTTCCACTAGTGTATTATTAAAGAAGAATATTTATTATTTATATAACAAAATGAAAGTATTGCAGGGTTACCGAACTAAACTTTAAAATGCGATTTGCAGGGAAATAGTTTAAAAGAACGAAAGAGAGAAAAACGGTTAATACAATCATTGAGTTAACTTAACACCAGAAAAACAGGCCCTAAAAGTTTTAACAAGATAACTCTATTATAAAAACTAAATCTTATTTCGATCTGTTTTGTTTTTGACAAGTTATCAAACACACTCAACCCACAATTTTTAAAAATAGTTTTTCTTCGCACAAATTCTGACATAATTCCTTATGATAAATTAATTCTCAGCAAAGTTCATATACAGGGTGTTCCATAGTCACCGCCGCTGACGAAAACTGCTAATTCGAAAAAAATTAAGAAGCAATTTTCTCGTTTTCGCTTCGTTTTCGAGTTATAATGGTTTTTATGATTTTAGTTCTATTTTTCCTTTAACTGGCTTTATCTTTGTTAAACGACACAGTTCCGATAGCGCACGGTGGGATGAATTAGGATTCTAGCGCGCCAAAGGTCAATTTAAAAAAAAAGTGTTGGAAATGCTTGATATTTTTTAGGAAACAATCTACATACATGACCCATACTAAATCAATTATTGCTTTTTTGATAAACATTATTTACTTTTCGTTTGCTCTTGATTTTTTAGAGGTCTAAAGTGAAAAGTTAAGCAAAATTACTGCTTTTTTCGATCTATTGCTATTAATTTTATAAATGAAAATAAATGAATCAAAGTATTTTTTTCTTGAAAGTAAGAAGTGTAGTCCTAAGAGCGGTCAACAATAGTTATTTTTTTCATTAGTTAGTTATAATTCACATCATTTATTATAATCATTTTTTTTTCAACAATTTTTGTTTGAAAAAAACCTCACGCAACCTATTCTGCTTACAAATTTTAGGTTGGTCAATGCCTCTTTTTTTTAATACCTCATAAAATTTATGGCCCACTACGCCCCACTCGCCTGTATATTCGAGTTTTTGTGTTAATAGTTTTAATGGACATTATATGTCCATTAGAACATTAGTTATTTTTTAGACTAAGCTTTAAGGTGAAAAAACTATTCTCAAATAGTTCAAAAGAAATCCCCTAATTTTTTCAGATTTTTATTTTGCCCCTTACCCCCTGTAGTCGCTTAAAATTTCAAAAAAGTTGAAAAGTGCTGGAAATTACTATAAAAAATGTCAATTTTCGAGGGAAAAACCGTCTTTGTTTTCAAATTTTCAGAGGTCATGAGCTCGATTTTATCAATAAAACAGGATTTTCTTTTTTCCCCCTGAATAGGTTGGAGGAGTAATTTTCTGAAGAAATGAACTAAAATAAAAAAATGTGTATCCAAAAGCAAACGGCAACACTTACATATCATGCTTGAAGCCAGAAGTCTATTCTGTAAACTTCATCCTGGCAAGGCCAGATTTTTGTTTATATTTTTTTCAAACCTAGTTAGTACGTCAGAGATTATTATCTAGCAGTTGTCACACTTGGCGTCTTCGTGGTGCATCAGGTTCTCAAAGTTATTAAAACCCATCGATACACTTGTAGTAAGTGTATCAATTAATTTTGTAAATGGGAAATTAAAGAGCCATTCCAAATAAAAATTAAAAAAAAAATCTTTTTTCAACAACTGTCTTCTCTAAATCAATCATGTCTATCATAGAATTCGCAATACATTACTCCCGGGGGAGTCAGTGTAATTCGCAGGGTTCACGTTCACATTTAGAGCAATTATGAACTTACCGGGTGAACTATATTATCAATACGTGACACTACCTTACCATTTCTTCACCTGCAATTTTTACAGAAGAAAATATGGCTGAAATAATTGCGATTCCCGGCGCAACGCATTTTTGGTAAAGGTTTCTTTATAGATTATTTTCATATACATAACATTTTTTTAAAGCCGCTAATAAAATTCTAGCAATATTCTTGAGCTCAGAGAACTTTAATTCCAAGAGAATCCCAAGAAATACCAAACAATTGAAATTATGGTCTAACTTAGTCTTTATCTTCTAAACGTGGGAAAATAATGAAAATTCGTATTTAATCTATTGATTTTATATCATATGGTTTTACAACTTCCTGTTTGCTTTCGGTTTGCAACGAACGGGTTTTTTCAAGGTCATTGGTTTCAGTATTTCATTTTTTAAAACTACACTCCTATATATTTATTGTTTTTTTTTTAATGTAAATATTGTTTAGCTTTACATATCAAATAATTTAACTGTTACATAAAATAGTTAAAGGTCTGAAAAAATGCGAGGTATATCTAAAAGTTTTGAAAGATTTTTCTAATTGAAATTATTAGTAATATTTTTTTTTAAAAGCTAAAGGCGTTGCTCCTGGAATTATTTTTTTTTTTTGTTTTATAACCCAGAATAAAAAAAAAACAGAAGTTTTGATCAAATTTAAGATGGACTTGACCCATTATTATTCTGAACGCCACATATTTGAATATGAAATCATAACTTATCAAAAATGCACGATTTTTCCTCATTTTCTTCTGAACCCATCTAACCACGCGAATAAATTAAATCCACAATGAGACATAGAATTAATAGGCATTCTTTTATAAGGTTTAAGTACGTGATGTGCCTTCATATACCATCACTCTAGCAACTAGCTTTTCTACAACCTTTTTTCATTACCATTATATTCACCTCGCTCACAACTTTAATGAAGAATTTCTAAGTTAGAATTAATTTCAAAAAAAAAAAAAAAAAAAAAACAAAAAGTACCTTGGCTTTATTTTAAAGACTTTATTTATGTGATTTGGAAGTGACCAAATAAGTACGAGTATATCTACACAAACGGCTTACAAACATCTTAAACATTATTTAATTGGCAAGTTGTATTATTGTAAGAAGTAAGAGTGTATTTCATATTGAGTCGTTATGTAGTTTTTCATCTACAATGGAAGTCCAGTATCTATGAGTTGGTATTTATAACAAATGCCGGTATGACGAGCGACTATTTAAAGTTCATTCACATCTCCATTATAATGAATGATTGAAAATTTGACTATAGGAACTCATAAGATACAACAAATTTCTCTTAATAAGAAGCAAATGTAATAGGTTGGGTGATTTTTTTTTTAAACACGTATTTATGACGTATCTGAGGTTGTTTCTTAGATCTACGACAGACAGTGGCGGTAGTCAATTGTTTTTATCAAAAATTTTTGTTTGCATCAAAATTAATCGATTGTAGTGCTTATAAATAATTTAGAATCTTGACCATTTTATCCCAAACATACATATTTTTTTAGGCCAGATACTAAGTCATGAAATGGTTGTAATAATAAAAGAAAACTTTATTGACAAAAAATTAGGTACTTGTAGGAAAGTGTGTATGATTATATTTTATGAATGAGGCTGAAAATTTTCTTCACCCGATTGAACTACTCTGTGATACTCAGTGATAATTGACGAAAATGATTAATTGACTGAGAAAAATTTCAAATTTTGGATTTAAAAAAAAAATATTTTATTTTTTAAAAAAAAGTCAAAAAGTTATTAAAAATTTCTAACAATTATGTTTTAACACCAATAGTGGAGAAAATTGCTGCCAAAAATTGATGAAATTCATCCATTTATAATCATGGTATTCAAAAACGTAAAGTAAGTGAAAAAAATACACTGAACGAAAAAAAACAGAAATTTTGAGTACCTACCCTTTGAGATAGCTCCTTTTTATTTTGGGTTTCATAACAGTCATAAAGTGGGCTTTGCGTAGTTTTAGGATTATCCAATGTTTACCGGGAACTCTGTTTAGAAATCCTACTTCTATTCTGATTTAAATTAATTTAAGTTATTAAAATATTAGGATTTTTTTTTTTGTTTTCTCTGTTCCGAGTTAAAAACCATAAAATAAAAAATAATAGTCTTGCAGTCTACTTTTTGAGTTTTAAGGGATTCTGCATTAAATGCATACAGAATTGGGTTCTATTTGTTACTTTTTCGTATAAAAAGCACTCATACGCCATTCACATTTTTTTTTTAATGAAACTTTTTGATATTGGGTTTTTGTGTAAATTTTACATATTTTTTTTAGTATGAAAACTTATGTCCAACCAAAAATTATAATAAGAAAATTATAATAGAAAATCTTGCCTGAAAAAATTAATTAATAAACCCGTTTTAGAAAAAAGGAATAAAATAAGAAATTAAAAATTATCGACACATACCAAAGTAAACTGTCGGCTGCTCCCAAACTTTTTAAAGTAATTGTTTACAAAACTTTGCGTTTTTTCATCCTTAATAGCGCACAAATCAATAACAACATGGATATAGGAAACGTCCCCTATTTATGCCCTATAAAATACAAAACAAATCTATTGCGTTATTACCCTTGTATGAAGTTTTTCTGATAAATTTGAAGTCAACTACCCTGTAAATTTTATTGGATTTGACTAAAATAATTTTATGGTTAACTCTGAAATTTGTAAAGGAAGTCATTTAAATCCAGTTTTTTTTTAATTATTTTTTTTTAAGAATCTTTCGTCTATTTACTTTGGGGTTTTTCCATTTTAACGGGTGTGACACAGTTACTACATTTCTTATTTATAATTTTTGTAATATTCTTTTAATACAGTATTTAAATGCTTTAACACCTTATATAATTAGTTGTTCATTATATATATTTTTACGCCGCAACGGGTGTGACATTAGAAATTCAGACTCATTCGGATACTCTTAGATTACAGATTGTAAAGTTTTGAAGGAAAAGTAATGAATTTCGTATTTCATATGAAAGATTTTATTACGATTCAGTAATCCTTTTTTAAATGTAACGGGTGTGACATTGTATTAAAAAATGTGTGAACAACACAGAAAAATTGAAAAAAAAGACGGAATAAATTCGAACTTCAAAGAGTTGAGTAATTTTACAAAATACTTAATTAATTTCGGTCATAATATAAGTAAACATCAGAGTAATTGCCTCCATTTTTGTAAACTTATTCCTAGTTTGAACAAAGATGTGAGTCCACCTGTAAGACAGCTGAATTCAGGATCACTAAAATGATGTTAAGTTTGAAGTATTAAATATTTTTTTTTAAATTTGCTCATAAAAAAAATAATTTCTTTGACGTTATTAATATTCATTTAAAATCGTAGAATAATTCGATTGGAGAATTGGTGACAATAGTCAAGCTTTTATTACTACCCACAAACTTTTTTTACCACCGCTCCTATCCCATCTACTGCCTCTTCTCAATGAGCAGTAACGGGTTGTAACTATTTGAAAAACCAACTTGTTTTAAATGTTGTGAATTGAGAATCCAGAATTTTTACAAAAGTAAGTGTTAAAACGAAGCACAAAATTATATTCATATCCGATTTGTTACGGGCGTGACATTTTTTTAAACAGAAAAATAACATTAAATAATAATTTTGCCATGCTTTAATTTAAAACATAAAAAAATGTTACAGCCAGCTTCTTAACTTGTCACAGTCTTAAATACGCAAATTAGAAAAACACAGTCAAACTATGTGTATTTTTTTTTTTTGTAACGGGTGTGACTTTGAAGAGCACATAAGATCTGAATGTAAGGTTTCATGTTTAGTTTGTTGTTTCAATGATAGATTCGATATAAACAGTAAAACATCTGTTAGTTTTTTTCCAGTAGTGAAAATAGAAACGGCTAGATGTGGAACAGTTTATGGGTTTTGGAGTTTCATTAATATAAGAAATATACAGAAGCAATTTAAACTGATATGAGATTAACTGTAAGGATATATAAGTATCATCATTTGCTCAGTTTATGTGGAATTACTCTTTACTAACTTATTTATTTTCAAGACATTTACATGTATTGGGACTAATTTTTTTCTACTCCCCAAGTAAAGTTCTTTTGGAAATACCCAACAAAAAATTACTCAATAATATGCGCACTCAAAATTAATTATTTGAAGTTTTTAAATCTAAACATAATTAAACTTAATTTTTTTTGTCACACGAATGGTTGCTGAGGTTTCGGAATGCTAAGTAAAATAATTTCATTCATTTAACCAAAAAAAATTATCCACTTTTTTTAACATTAAAAACAATTATTTAAGAAAGTGTTCAACTGCCAGTTATTTCGAAGATAGTCCCATAAAAAATAATTTTGTGAAAAGCTTGAAAAAATTAGAAAAATTAGGCTTTGCATTTAAATCACAACTTTGAATCTCAAAATTTAATTTTGCTGTCAACTTCTGAAAACATTCAAAGCTTAACATTAGTACGTAATTATAATTTGTGTTAATGTTACCTTTAATGAGAAATTCAATGAAAAATAAAAATTATTCGGACCTTTGACCACACATATAAAATTTTACTGAAAATGAATCTTTCATCGCATCAATTACTCATTTTCTGAGGTCAATTCAACATCATTATTATACTTGCATTTATTTTTTTTTTTTTTATATATTTTTCAATTCCAAAGAAAAGTTACATCGCCTTAATTTTGCAAGCAAAGTGACCTTCAGCAACATCTTCTATTGAGGTTGTTAAAACTGCCACCTATAATCTTTTGTTTTTATTTATATAAATGTAACTTAACCAGTTCAATGTCTGATGATGTCGCTATAATATCGGAAAATCAAGTTCGGAATAGATTTGAATTTATTATAAATTTTTGGGAGAAAAAAAAAACACACACAAAAGATTAAAAAAACAAAACAAAAAACACACGACCACAATTTGTCTGGCTTGTGTCTTTGTAATCAAGTTATTAATTAATCTTTACTATTAAGTATGTTTGAAGCTTTTAAGTTTTTGGTAAATTTATGTAAATCAAATCTTAAAATTCTGACAAAACTAGAATATTTGATAGCTTTGTTGTATGTGAGTTTTGTTAAAATGTTTTCGACTTTACAAACCTTACACAACATTTTTCAACTTAGCTTCAGAAGTTAGAACTTTATTTACAAAGTCGTTATAAATTGAATTTCAAGATGTTCTATTCAAGCCATAAATCCAAGTCTATTAATAAAATCTTGTATTCCTTTAAAAGGGGGGTTTTAAAAGCTAAAGCTAGTGCCTCATTATTCGATCGAACGTTTGCAAAGATGTTAAGATTTTGTTTACTCATTGTTATAAGTAGTTTTTTTTTTCTTTTTTTAATTAATTTTAATTTATTATTATAAATTATCTCATACGAAGTTGCCGATACGCAAATTATTTCTGAATAATTTGATATAGCAATGGAAAGATTGGGATGGGATTTTAAAAAAATTCACATTCTACTATGAATTTTAAAAAGTTTAAAAGCTTTAATCAAGGCTTGAGTTAAAAATTATTTTTGTTTACTTGGAATGAAACATTGGATAACTTGTCAGCTTGTCACATGTCTCAAATCAATTTATAGCGATTGTATTAGTATTTTCTGATACACTTGCAGTTTGCAATAAATAATATTTCATAAGTTTTTGTTCACGGTGAGTTGTGTCAACACTAGGAAATTCCTTTCATTAAATTAATACTAAAAGGTTATAGAAGGCATTAATAGCTGATGAGTAACACAAGCAATGGGGGGTATTTTAGAGATTAGGTTTAATGACGTCATTGATGAGTTATGATCATTCTAGTCGTCATATCGAAGCTACATAAGAATGACTTTATTTTGTGTTTAAGAATGTGTTCATATGGTGTGGATAAATGATACCTTTCTTTCGATACTGACGTATTCCTTATTTCGGTATTCATACTTTTAAATAGATCGGCTGGATTCCATTTGAATTTGGGCATTATGTGGTAGACAAAATGAAGTATGGAAGATGTATTTTAAACCATTTTTGGCTCACATTTGCACTCTAAGAGACAGTGTCTAAGTCTTGTGGAAATGTCTACGACCGAACAATTTGCCTGCCCAAACACACATCATTAGGGTCTGAAAAGGTCTGAATGTCTTCGTTCCAAAATAGTGAATATTCCCAATCTAAAAAACAACGTTTTTTGGGCATAATTCCTAAACGGTCAAGCTTTTACTCGGAAGAACTCTGAATTTCAAAAGAAGATGTTACAACAACTAATTTAACATGAATTTCATCCATTAATTGGATGAATACCTACATTAAATCAACAAATTCCTTTTTATGAATTTTTCGATTTTATTTCTAATTTTGAACAAACTTTGTGTGTGACTTTGGCCCTGGAAACTGTCAACTAAAAAAAATTATTGTATTGTTAAGAAATTGCTTTTTTTTAGCATTTATTTAACATAAAAAAAATGTCCCTAATTTTTTGAGTTAAACACATAGTCAAGTAACTTATGCAAATTATTTCGGAACTGGCCAAAACTGCTCCGATTTGGATGATTTTGTTTTAAATATTGGCATTCAAAAACACTTGAACAGTTATAGGTTGAAAATTGACGCTCCTATTGGATTTTTTTTTTTTTTTTCTAAACAATTTTGTTCAAACAATTTTATTAAATTATTATTACGAAGGTGAAACCGCAGAGATTTGATATAAAAACTGAATTGTAGGAGGAAAGCTGCCTGTACCTTTCAAATAAGACCAAAATTATCGTTGTTTGCCCATAACTCCGGATTTTGGGGATGTTACGGAGTAACCAACCTCAAGCACATCACGTTTTTGAGATATGGTAATATAAACATGTCAAAATCTCGTTTTTTGGTACATTAAACATCGAATTACTTCACTGGTAAATACTTTATTAAAAAACTGTTAATACGATGTGAAAGAACTGCATTTCATCTTTCTAAAATTCGTTTTCCACGCAAAGATATTGCAAATTGAAATTTTATTATTTGTCCGAAATATTCTCTATAAACAAGTCAAAGCGCATTCAGCGGTATTAAGTTCTGAAGAAATAATTTTCAATGGCTAACTTTATGTTTTTTAGGGTGCTGAGCACGAATTTGATCATGGAAAACATGAGAAATCATAAAAAAAAAACTTCAAAATACTTGTTTTTTTATGTTTTTGGCGTATAGTTGAAAATGTGATCAGATCTAAAACAATTTATGCAGAATAAAAGTAGAGAAAATTACAATTGTAATTTATGTTTGTACCAATTTTTTGAACGACTTTTAGATTATTCACAAAAAAAAGTTGAAAAATCGATATAAAATCAGTCCTTTTTTCAAAAACAAAAACATATTGATTTTCCTGGGATTAATGCTCTTTTTACATCATAATCAACCTTCTCAATATCAAGAGTATAAAAATTCCAATGTCCTTTAAATTATAGGTTTTTTTTCAGTGTACATCCCAATAACTATGGAATTTTTAATTTTATGGTGATTTTTTTTTAAAATAATCGTTTGAAATATGTGTATGCATTGATGAATAAACACAAATCTTATTTTTGGTCTTAGCTAATATTATGTGGAATAAGTACTCCAAATTTGAGCCGAGTCGGCTTAGCCGTTTAAGACCTTTACCAGGTCAACCAAATCTAAGAGAGCTCTTTTCTACTTAACAAAAAAAAAAATTTAAATCAATTTAAAAAAAACTGTACGTGATAGAATTTTTCCGAATCCAGATTCAGATTTAGATTCAGAAAAGTCAAATTTTGTATAATTTCAAAAAAATTATATGCAGGACAAAAAAAAACTTTTTTTTTTGCAGACCAGTGTAATAGATATAAATAATTATATCCCCACTCTGATTACAAAAAAAAAAAGATAAAAAAAAAACTAAAATTTTAGAAAAAAAATTTTAAAAATCGGAGCCGTTTCTGAGAACTTTCAAGAATTGGCTATTTTACGTATTCATTGCTTGACTATAACCCTCAATTTTTGCCTAACTTGACTGTACTATACTCAAGCAACTCAAGCATTATGTATTTCTTTTATCCATCATTAACTTCTTAATTGCATTATTATAAATACATGAAGATGTCACTTTCTTTTACAAAAATACTTGCGAATTTTAGATCATTTACAAGATAGGCGATACTTACTAAAACGATGTTGTGAATCGAGTAAATTAAGCTTAACATTTTTAATACAGATCTTAATTGTATCTATTTTGTTTTAATTAGATAGTAAAAATACCTATAAACTGGATAGCATATGTAGGTACATAAATATGATAATTATATGGAATTTATTTTCTAGTAAGTTGCTACAACTAATAGTTGGGTGTCTCTGTCTAATTATATTGTTGATTGAGGCCTCATAATAAGAACCAATTAAGTTTGATGCAGCTAATTTTTTTCCGTGTAGGTAGAAACAATATTTACAGAGTTAGCTTTTATTGTTTTGATTTGTTTTTATATTTTTTTTTTTTTATTTTTTTTTGCACCAACACATTTTTATTATTAGTTTTTTTTTTGCAGCTAAAATCATATTTGACCTTGCTATTAATTAAAATCAGTTATGTTTTTACTTTTAAAACAAAAAAAAAAAGATTTATCTAACACACGGCAGTACGAATTGTACTGCGTGATGTGATCTGTTTGTAATTTGTTTTTTTTTTTGTTCTGAGTTTTTGGTATGATAAGATAGTACATATCAAGAGCTTTGATAAAACAAATAAAGGCCAGAAAAGCATGTAATCAACAACAACAACAACCACAACAAAAAGCTACTAGCATGAACGTTCCTTTTCCTTAGTTAGTCTAACGCGAATCGGCTAGCAGATACGTGTCGGATTTCAATTAGAAAAAAAAATATACCTAATAATTATTATTGTTATTAAAAAAACGTAGTTAAGCATTGAGAAGCAAAGTTAAGACGAATAAAAAAAGTGCATCTTTTTAAAAGAAGAAGAAGAAGAAATAGAAAAAAATAAAGGTGTGGTCGAATGATAATTATTTTTTTTTTTTTTGCGAAAAGGTAGATATTTTATTTATAGATTTCATCAATAATTAGTAAGCAAGACACCTTATAGTTTGGATATAATCATTCTATTGGAATTTCATACAAAGAGAATATTTTGTATTCTCTTTTATTTTTGGCAGACAAAAAATTAAGAGAAAATGTAAATAAGTTGGTATAGTAAATATGGTCCAATAAATTGTTAGAAATTTTTGCAAATTTTGTTTAATCAAGATTCTGTGAAATAATTTCAACTGAATTACAAAAAATGTATTAAAAACAAAATTGAGAATGTATGACTTGTATGACTTGCCTCTTAAGTATAGATTGCAAAATATGTTACTAGTTTAAGTGGTGTCTCTTATGACACAAACTCCTTGAATGTAACAAATTTTCAAAATTGTAACGCCAGTTTAAGTGCCATCTCTATAAAAAAAAACTCTCATATCAATTCCAAAGGTAGTTCGGCACTTTTTTTTTTAAATGACGATCGAAGCTAAATAAAAAGAGAACACATTCTCTATTGAAAGGGAGATGTAGTATGTGAATACCGCAGAACTAGTACAGATATTAAAACAAAATAGTAGGTACATAAAAAATCAATTTCTATTAGTTAGGTACTCTGTGTACCTACTTTTCTAGCAAAAAAAGATAAGAACATTAAAGGAATGTCGATAGTTTTTTTTTTTTTTTTTTTTTTTGTTTTGTAGAAAAAAAAACTTAAAACTATTTTGATTATGTAATTGTATTATGAGCGTGTGTTATGTGTATAAAATAAATACTCAGACGTACAGAAAACAAAATCAAGGTATTTAACCTTGAATTTATAAAAATAAAAAATAAAAATAATGAAAAACTTTACACAATAATCAATTTTACCTTGAAATTTACAATGACTTCAAAGGGAATGTACTTCAATCTTTGATAAATTGATAAAAAAAATTATTCTTATATTTATTTTTATATAAGTTTAATAAATTTGCTATTTTATTTATGAGCATAAAATATTGAAAAGAAAATGAAGATTCTTTTTCCATGAGTTATTCAATTTTTGTTGATTTAGCATATAAAAGCCACGTAGGTTTTTAAATGTACGCAAAAAGACGTCACAACTTTTTTACATTATTCTTTTCTTACAAAAACTTCAAGCTATTAATTTTTCCCGCTTAATTTATTCTTAAGATAAAATTAAATACTGTATGTATTTATTATATGGTAAAGAGGAGAGAAAGCAGAGGGAAGTCATTGATATTAAACATCGAGACAGATAAACAAACAATATTGTTGATTTATTTGTTTTGAAAACAAAGCTTATGCTCGCTTACTGATCAATGATCGATTTTACTGCGGATAAACAAAACATTAAGACCTTCTACACACGAGTTGGATATTTTCTAAATGCAATAAGGAAAACAATTGTGACACTACGAGCTCATGAAGAACCAAGGCTTAGTGACTGATACTCTCAGCCATTTGCTGTGTGGGTATAATTAGCAGGAATGAAGGGGACCCTCAATTTTCTGCCGACAAACTGAGATGCTCTTTTCTTGAGAACGAATTCTCTTGGAGAATTTGTCAATTCCTCGCAAAGGCAGTACCTTTATTTTCCTGACGTTAATTCTTTTTTCGTGCCAGCTGACTGGTATTTCAAACAAAATGGAACAAATCAATCCAATGATTTGATTTCAATTTCCCTTGTTCCACTGACAGAATTGCATACGAAAATCTTTTTCGTGTCCATTTTAATCAGGAAAAACAGGAAGACTGACTGTTTTTCCTGACATAAGTTTCCTGATTATCAGGAAACAATATTCAATTTCATACAGTTTCAACTTTTTGCAATGTCCTGCTCGCTATAACTGGCCCCATAGGCTGGGAATTCAACCCACACTTCCGGCGTGATAGTCTATTGCACTAACAATTACATCAAGGGGTGCTACAAATGAATTCTATGTCATTTCTAGGGTACAAATTGAGATAACCTTATTGTAAAAGGATTATATTTTTTTGATCACTACAGAGTGCCTTTCAAAAGTGTAACTGCACCTTGAAAAAAAAAAAACATTTTAGAGAAAACTATATAAGACACAGTTTTGATTAATTGTTTTTGAATTATGACATCAAAAATACAAAAAAAAATTAGGGAATTTTCAGAAATTAAACAATATTTTTCGGACTTGCATTACGCTGAAGAAAAAAACACCCACGTAAATGACATCTTACTTACCTCAAACATCATTTTTGTCATATTTAATGTTATATTCAAAACATTGTTAATATATTCACATAATTTCAAGGGTAAAGTTTTAATTTTAAAACACAAGTTGAGAGTCTCAAAATTTAATTTCAAACCATAACCTACTTTACTTTCGAAGTACTCGTTTATTTCAGCAAAGTGAAAACTATTTGTTAAAATTTAATTTTAAAGTATAATCCACTGCCTCGGCGAAGTTCTTAAAATAATTACCAATATTAAGGTAAAAGGTGCAAAAATATACAAATTATGTATTTCGAACAGAAAGATAGCGTGATTGGTAAAGCAATTGCCTCATAACCCAAGGGACGCTAGTTCGTATCCCGATGGATGCAATTATTTTGCTGGCATAAATTCTTTGCACCGGGTCGTTTAAAAACTCTCCTAATGTTTTCTTTTTGATTTAAATCCGAAAAAAAAACAAAACGTCGACTTTATTAGTCTTATATTTTGTGAAGGAAAAGGCAAGTCAAACCTTACCTGGTTCCGAAATAGAATATTGGCGAAAACGATCGTATAACCATTTTTTTGATAATGTCATACCAAACAATTCTTTTTATTGGCATACCAAAAATGTTAAAACATACCTCCATACAAAAATTTGAGGAACTTGTTCCTCAAGAGCAAGTACGTGAGACCCAGTCATGCATATTAATACTTGCGATTTAGTTACTATACAAATATTGTTTAGTGACACAGCTGCATGGTAAACAAAACTGAACTTGAGATAATAATACTAAACAAAAAATTTGTCTTTCAATCTTGTGGAGGGTCGGTAGTAAAAACAAATTATTTTGGTCAAAATTAAAAATACAGAAAAAAAACAACAACAAAAAATATACATCAACCAAGACTTTTGGTATCCCGCTCTTGACGGAATCCAATACAGAGAATAGAGATTTAATATATTATGCACTTTCGACAATTAACCCAAAAAAAAAATTGCCATGAGCGAGCAATGCTTAATAGAATCCTTGCGCTTTAGTAATTTTTCTCTGCCTGCCTTGTTACTTTTTGTATTTTTTATAAAATCGAACTTACTGATATTTATATGAATTAAGTACTCATGCGTTTGGAAATTTATTTTACTGGTTTATAGGTAGATGGAATTTTTTTGTTCGCTTAGTTGGTAACATTTCTAAGAACCTTATCTCCTTCTGTTTCTACCAAGTCCAAATTTCATCAGTACGGCTAAAATTTTGGTCACAGCTAAGTTTCCCATAATTCTTGTCTATAAAATCAGCAGCCAATTGAGAAAATGGCATTCTTCAAAGGGATTGTGTTGAGAAAGGGACTGATCCAGAGAATGTCTGCCATCTGCACAACAATGCGGGCCTCGCAACAAAGCAACTTTTTACGTGCGTCATCTGATTCAGAGTCCTTAGATCTGTTAATTTTTTGATCATGCACATTTTTGGAAAAAACGAATCAGAACAAGTGGTCTAAGAGGAGAAATCATGTGACGTGTAAAAATAGTTCACTTTATAATGTATTGATTAAAAATTAAAAATATTTGCTTTATAAATTTTTTTGTAGGCCTACAAAAATTAAGTATTTTATGGAAATCCCTCAGCGTGTGTAGTGACCCGATTCACGCCAATAGCTTTTCTTATGAGTGCTTCCCCTAGCCTTCAAAATAGCATAATTTCAACAACAACACATACTTAGCATAAACTTCAATAGATTTTAAACAAGTAGTTGGAGAAAGTTAAATGATGACTAAAAATTAATCAAAAAAACCTTTCTAAAAGGCAAACATACCATTCTACTACCAATCAAAATCCGCGCAGATACCCGAATATGGAACTGGCCATAAATTTTTTTTATGATGAACTCACATTGGTCAACATCACTCAGGGAAAAAACAACGTAGAATTAAGAAAAACACTTTAATCAAAGTAAAACGTAATAATTTGGGGTCCAAACACGGAAATTTCAAAATTAAAAACGTTTCCACTTTGAATACGCAAAAGCGAACACAAAAAAATCATGGCCACCAAGAGTATACGAATCATCGGTGCTGACAGCCTCTGATATCAAATAAAAACTCACTCTTGCAAAATTGGGTCCAGTCAAAATTGTTTCAAATACTGCTTAAAAAGTAGGCTTATCTGTGTTTCATCAAATGGTAGCCCGCTCGAAAGCAAAGGTCACTAGCTTAAACGAAGAATTCCTGCTTGTAATATTCCAATATTTGATTCAATATGACTATTGTTTGGGAATTGGCCTATTGATAATTTGTTTTATTAGCGCAGCTCTGTACCTCGTGAAGGGAGAGTGCATTTTATGTTTTGTAATAAAACTGACTAAAGTAACCATTTTTACTCGATACTCGATTAAATTGAATGAAAAACGTTACGCGACGGTGTTGAAAGCTTAATTCGGCTATTCCATCACCCGTTTTCATTCGTAATGCACTGCATTTTTCGGGTTTTATACCACTTTTGTATGCGAAATGGCCTAATGGTGTAAAATATTGAGACATGCATACAGTCCGTAACGCTTGAAAAGCCCCACTTATAGTGCATTCCAAAATCATCGGTTTTTGTAATACTTCTCTCGTATAATTATAAAGTTACTTTGCTAAACGACAAGGCAAAACTTCTGTCACTGAAACTAAATCAAGTACCTCAAAAAATAAGTAATGGTCAGGAAGTTTCAATAGTTTTAGGCGAAAGTAATTCCAGGCAGCTGTAATATGGTTTCAGCTGAACCCTTTTCATCTACATAATTATTCAGTTCTTCTTACTTTTGTAGGCTACGTTTTGCATTTTTATCTACACGTCAAGCCGGAAGGGCATTATAACCAGGGTAATTGTCCGAAAATTGAGAATTCTAACCTCGTTTTTATCTAACCTCGTTTTCCAGCTAAAAAATGATTTTCGACTATCTTAAATAACCCTGACATTGATGTTAGTCGTGTTTCGTATGATAGCAAAAGCTAAATGATTGTTGTAACATAACTTTAAATATCGAAAACCAATTGTAGCTCCATGTAGGTCCTATTACGTAGTCGCTACGTCTATGGAAAAACTCCCACAGCTTATAAAAAAAATGCCTATTTCTGAAAAATAATGAAAAAACTTTCATTAATTTTATTCGAAATTTTACATATTCATATGTAATATGCTTATATTTTGGGGGAGTGTCCATGTGAAATTGCATATCCTTTGCCCTTCGTGAAGACTGTAGACCGTGCTTTTGAAAATTAATGGTATCGAAACGTTTTTATTCCCAATCTATGGCATTTTATACTTTTATACCAGCAAAGTTCTTTCCTCTCTTTCTTATATTTCTAAATATTTTCGTTTAAGTTTCATTTAAAATACTTAAGGTCTTACAGGCATAATAGCTCAAATTGTTATTAGAATGATTTATTAATATGGTAAACACGCTTCGCGTAGATGAAGATGGCTAAAGAACGCTAACTGACAGAGTGTTCTGACCCTGCCAGCCCACTGTTTCTAATATCTCGAGTTGCAAAAAAACTAAAAACTAATTAATTATGTTGAAGCAAAAGATATCCCATAAATGCTTTAAGTTTTTAATACAAAATAATAATTATAGTATTTTTTTATGAGTAAACAAAAAATAAATGATAATGATAACCAATAACCATGTCTTTATTGTTATCTTCCTTACAGATATAAGTCAAATCAACAAATCTGCACTCATGCTTTATAATGAAAGAAGATTCACTATCTTGAACTGAGATTACAACTGGCAAAACGAGGCCATCACACAGAAGAAAAAAAAAGCGCAGTTTATTTCTCTAGATAATTTTTTTTTTTTTTTTTAACTTTCTATGACAATGAAGAATGGATTTTCCACTATCAATCGATTGCTTGGCAAGCAAAGAGAATGTAAGTCTTCTTCTTGTAAATATTTATTATGTAAACTTATAATATTTCTTCTATTAGCAAGCAGCAATTTATCCAAGTCAACAACAAATCTTAGCGTCACCAAATCCACTGTAAATATCAACGACTCTAGTCAAGTACATCAAAATAGGATAACACCATTACCAATAGCCACAAGCAATGCTCCATTCGAGCAAACTTTTCGCATTACCGTCTTGTTGCCTAGGGATCAGCTCTATGTGGCGAGACTTGGTGCAAGAGTTCGATTGCACAAGCTGCTGCAATTGGTGTGTGAGAATAAACAACTCGACGCGGATAAATACGAGTTCCAGCATCCAGGTTAGTAGTTTGTCAATATATTTGGATCGAACCGTTTCCAACATTGCAAATAGGTTTGATCCAACATAATGAAGAAGTATTTTTATACCTAGCAACTCCTAATTTTAATTTTTCTTTGATTTGTTTTGTTTCTTTACAGCTGATCCTAGTCAAATTTTTAGTTGTGACCTAACAATCGGAGCTGTAGGACTGTCAGAAATTCGTTTATGCAACAAATCAGAACACAATAATACACTTCGAGTGGACTACGTCACATCTTCTCGACGAAACTCTTTTTCTTCGTCAAAATTTAGCAGAAATTCCAAAAACATATCAAATACCCCGAGTCTGTATAGTTCAATAAACTCACTCAATTCCATGAGTTCATCGGGAATTGACTCAAATTTTCGCAATATTTCACCAACAGAAACAGCTCCTCCAACGAAGTCTTTGGCACCAGTCGTTCCAACACGAAAAAAGCGCCTGGCACCGAGACCTCCAAGTCAAAATTTAACTCTTGAACATGATGAAGATGCTGCTTCGACAAAAACAAATAAATCAGCGTCAAATGCATCTGATAGTCATCCAATTCTCAAAACAGAATTCGTTTCTACATCGAACCTAGATAATTCTAGATTAGAACAAAATGTTTTAGGCACAAACAACAACAATGATGACTTAAGTAAAAGCAATATGTCAATTGATTGCAATGGCAATACCAAAGGAAGTCTTCAGCGCAACAATGGACGGTGTATTGATGAGCAATGCCAAGAGACACAGAGAGATGTTTTACTCAAAAGTCAAATCTCTTTGTGCATTTCATCGAACGATGACACTATTAATTCGCACAATAGCATTGAAAATGTATCAAATATCAATCAACCCGAGCCATCACCACGAAGAAAAGTCCAAACGCTGCCGCCGAAGAAATCAGTTCCAGTGGCTCCACCAAGATCAACGAAATCTTCATGCGAAATGATTCAAGAAACACAATCTGAAGAAAAAGTGTTTACAGAGTTGGCGACCCTTAAAGTAGCTCCTGTTGCCTTGCCCAGGTCAATTTCGTCTGATAACTTAATTTCCCAACCTCCCATAGAACAATTAGCTGTCAATTCCAAAAATGTTACCAAAATTCTTATGAATCAAAGTCCAACAGTAGAATCAAATTCGGCTTTACAAACCACAGATGTTAAGCCCACACATCTTGTAGAATCCATCGAAGTTGTGGAGGTTAAAGAGCCTCTCTCAGATAGGGAAGAACCTTCGACGCCAATTTTAAAAGAAAAACACAAGTCATTTATTGAATCAAGCTCTGAAGATGATGAAATGATCAAGGTTTATGATCTGAAGCTAGGGAAGACCATCGTGAAATCTTTGTCAAATCATAAGACCTCTGAAGTCGTTGGGGTCTTGCCAAATAATGAGTCACATCAACCAAGTTCTGTTGAATCGCCTGAAAAGAATTATGTTCAATCCCCTGAAAAGAATTCTGTTGAGACCCCTGAAAAGAATTCTGTTGAGACTCCTAAAAAGAAAGAAGTTGAGACCACTGAAAAGAATTCTGTTCAATCCCCTGACTTTGTTGATTCATCTGAAAAAGATGTCTTAAATAATATATCGGTGAAATCTGAATTAAAAAATGACCTTAGTACGTCAGTTTTAGGACCTCAACCGGTTAAAGAGAATTTTGAGTCACATGTACCTAGTAAACAAGAAGAAGAGATCCACTCCAATTCTCTCATCAAAGAAACATTCAATAAACAAATAGAAGAACAACGAATAACAGAGGAAATCATAAAAGAAGAAAAAATTGATGTTATCAAATGTGAAGAAATGATTCCACAAAAGCCTGAGATAAAGCAGCTACAAGAGAAAACAACTATTGATGAAAAAAGAGAAGTGAAAGAAGTAAAAAGTGTCAATGTTGTGAATGAATTCAATAGTCTTCCCCCCAAAACCGACTTGCAACAGTCACAAGCAATTCCAACAACACCATCAGAAACTAGGCAAATAACTGTCGATTTGGAAAAACAAGACTCCAAAGTTATAGATGACACGATAACCAACGGTACTCAGGACCCTAATGGCAAACAAAAGCCATTGCTGAGTACATTGGAGCGCTTAGGAGGTGACGAAGAATTAGGAAACATACAAAATTCGAAACCAGCAATCATTCAGCAGATTGAAATATTCCAAGAGACCCCAACACAAACAACCAAACATAATTTAGCAACTCGTAGCTCTTCATTTCTATCGTTGTCTCAATTCGAATATCAAAATCAGCGAAATCATACAACCGATGATTATTTTAGCCGACGCAGATCTTCGAGTGAACTCAGCATTGGAGAGTCACCAAGTCTCCAAAGCATTGGAGTAATGAAATCAATTCTGAATTCCCGAAAAAGCAGTCTATGCGGTTCTGAGGAATCAAATAAAACCCCCCCAACCGAATGTGATATCCAATCAATGGACGAACCATCACCAAAGAGTAATAATATATTTAAAACAAATAAAATCAAACCGAGCGAAGAGAAAATCTATCGGTATTCTGGGCCCCCAAATATACAATTTTCCACTTGGAGTGAGCGACCCAAGGTCCAGGTTTCAATTAAGGATGAACAAGACTGCACCACCATTGTTGATGGATGTAAGAGCGGTAGCGGCCAAAAATCAGCAGCAGCAACAACAAGTATAACAGTTAGCAAGACAGATTTGGTGCTGCAGAGGAATAATCATCAAAATTTGAATTCTAGCACTGTTTCAGCGGATCTTGTTAAAAATACTCAAAAAGTGGTACTGAGAGAGAATAGCAGTTCAAGTTATTCGACTGGAAAATTAGAGATGAATAAACCACAGAATTCAATACCAGCGGTAACAATTCCAAAGTTTATTTTAGGCTCTCGAACATCTTGGTCTGTTTCATCATCATCAGCAGCAGCAACGGCCACAGCTTCATCCGGGAGCAATTCGATAACACAAAATAATCGGCCCACAACAATTCAGCCCTCATTGCGACCCAAATCAATGATACAGAGTAATTCAAATTCTGCGACCAAAGAAACAACGTCGCAGCCTTCATTTTTTGGTCAAGGAACTTTGCGAAAGACCGGTTTTAAAGATAAAATGGTACCTTTACAAGATACTGATGTTGATGTCTCAAAACCAATTCTCTTTACCCTCAAAAAAAACCAAACAAAACCACAAATCACACCAAAAACCAATATAAACAGTTCAAGGACGGCAGTGCCCGTTCCTACAACTGTTCCAGAAGCACCTCCACCACCACCAATAATTCGAGCAGTTGTGACAAAACAGAAAACAAATAGACCACAGATGACAACATCGTTGTCGGTGGATCCTAGGGATCAGTTACTTTCGGCAATACGTAGTTTCAAACGGGACGAACTTAAGAATGCAAATATTTAATGAATAAATAATAAATTTAACTGGTTGATATTGTTGATTTGTTTTTTTTTTTTTATAAGAAAAATGGCACGGATCTTTATAGGGCATCTGCATGACTTATTTGACTTTAAAAACAACAACCACGGATGAGGCTGGCTTACGGAAATATATTCCTACATAAATATCTTTATACAATAATGTACTTACCTGCTTATGTTATCGGAAAACTGCTTCGGGAGCTCCCCTTTAAATCTTTTCCAGCCCGCTCGATACTTAAATTGCTATTCCGACTATTATGTTTCTTTTTTTAATGTGGCGGAAGATTTCTTCAACTTGACCAAGTTATCAGAGGTGTCGTCTCCCTTATTACTTGCTTCAAACACTTTTCGGGCTGGGACGTCGAAATTTCTTTTCGACACATGTGCTTCGGGTAGAGTGGTAATATTGTTTTCAGATTTATGGTAAAAATCAATCGTCCGCCTGAAATTAATGCACATTAACCACGTTTTGACCAATTTTTCATTCCATGAAAATTATATTACCGCATTCTTCACATTTATAACAGAGCCACTCGTTTTCGACTTAATGTTAACAAAAGCAGTAGTTTCTATCACACCTAAGTCATAAGCAAGACCAAGTTATTTTAAACGAGCTGCATGATCATTTTGAAGGCACAGAAATCATTCCCATAGAAGTTCTGATAAAACATTTGAGTTTCACTCTATTGTCAATGTAAAAGCAGGTTTGAAGTCGATACAAAATATCTGGAAAGTTTTGACTTTAGAGTCTTGGGCTCCTCTTCTCTCTTCTTCTAGATCTTCACCAACTAGAATCACAGTCGTATGTTCCACTAGAAGCAGAGTAGCCGGATCGTTTGTGGCGTCTATTATTACTACCATATTTTACACTATGATTTAGTATAAACTCCCATAGTCCATTAATAACAATTTTTGGAAATATAGGATATGAACACTTTCCTGGAATCTTAATCTTCATTAAGATTGTAATAACATTTCTATGGCATCGGCTTAGCTTCGATAATCCTTTCATTGTAATAGTTTATAATCTTTAGTTGTTCTTGTTGCGGCTGTAATCGATCTTCCGTAAAATTGTTGTAAATTTTATTCTTCTCTCTGTTCAGATAATGTTTAACCCTCCTTGTGTCAACGTAAAACTGAATGGGTGGTCCTGTTTTCTTTTAAACCAACAAAACATGGGCCTGATGGTCAAGCGCTGAAAAAACGGAAACAGAAACAATTAATAAAATGAATCTGTATTTTTTAGTGGGTTCGAGCTTCTCGTTTTTTTACTACTAGAAATTATCACTCAATCATAAAAAATAGAACCAACAGAATGTTAACTTAAATGTGCTGCGCGGTTATCATTTCAAACACAAAATTACACAAAACCAAAAATTATTAATACTAGAAAATGTTACGTATACGACACAGTGAACTTTTAATTTTAAAAATTGATAAAGTTCGCTGAGTGGAACCGGTTGACATTGATTGATCATTCATTGACCTTTAAAATTGTATAGTTGGTTTTTTGAAAATTAATATATGGAATGATAACATCCCGAAGCCTCCACGGGTCGATTATTTTGTTGTTTCTTTTTTCAGGTCAAGTTTTTGTTGAGCTATCCTACTTTTAATAAAAAAAAGTAATGTTTTTGCCTCTGATCATAGATATCTTCAATAGTTATTGAAGAAAGTGATTGAGTTATTGAGGAAGGCCTCGTCTTAGGTGGCGCGTTCAAGTGGTGAACCAACTTGGTGTGCGAAACAGGCAACTAGCTAGTATCCCGGGAGCCAGCGTCTTTTCAATGTCTTAAATGTAGACACTTGAATCATTTTTTTATTTGTAGTAATAACAAAGGTAATTAACAAAATCGATGCCTGCCACCTCAAAAGTGGAGTAAAGATTGGCAAAACAGTATTAAAGTTACAGTAAAAAAGAGGTCACATGTCTAGAATTACCTGAAACCTGTCTAGAACGTTAGTTGGCATTGCTTTTCAGATAAAAAAAAAAACATACCTGCCACCTGTACAGTGGGGCCAAGTTATCCTGCAGACCAAAAGTTAAAAAAAAGCGCTATAGCAGATTTTGGAAAGTTCTTTTGATTATATGTGTGAGATTTCGAGTTCTGGCAGTCCGTAGCTGGGGCGTTCGGAAGTTAAAGTGCAATAACATTGCAGTTTTTTAATGCACTTGAAATTCATACTTTGTGTGCATATTTCAGACTAATGGAAACAAGTCAACCGTCTTGAAATAAACTTTTTGGTAACATACAAGGGATCTATCTTAGTGGCACTGCAATTTTTGTAATTTAGAAAAATGCAAATTTTGCAACATTCAACATTAATTGTAAATTAATGCCCCATTTGTGAGCCTGCAGGCATCGATTTTATGTTTTCTAACGTTAATACTACATGACAGAAATTAATTCATCTTTAAAAATATAAAAAGACGCTGGCACCCAGGCTATAGGGTTTGTTGGTTGAGGTCGAGATACACCCCAGATTGTAAGTGCCATCTTAAGTAAGTAAGTAAGTGGGTCGCACGTACTTGATCTTGTAGTTTGAGTTGTTTATAATTTTAATTTTATTACATTAAAATGTTATTCGTATTAATTATGTGTAACTTTATAAGAAATGTAAAATAAACTATAATAATGTTTTTATACCAAAAAACTATACAATTTTTAGAAAACAGTGCCAGTCGATGAAATTGTGTTCATTATAGTTTGGCAACTGATTCAGTTGCGAAGTCATTTCATTGCATACAATTCGGCTAGCTGTACAGACGTTTGATAAAAGCCTAAAATATTGCGAAGAAAAGCAAAGAAAGTCACGGAAAAATGCGTATATGAAATGTTGCGCAAAAAAGCTTGAAAAGTCACCGAAAATTCCGAGTGTCGATAGTGCAGGCAGCAATCTAAAGGCATTGTCAAGCAGAGAGCGTTTCGTCGACGCGTTTCACCGCCTTCTTACCACCGCCATGTTGTAATATACAGCAATTCATATTCTCTCTCCCGTCACATAGCAGCGTTTTCAACGCCATCGCGTCAAGTTCAACGCGGCGCTATAAAGCGGCGGTGAAAAGTGGCGTTGTATTAAATATTTACAATTTTAGAGTTGACTCCGCGTAAAATAGTCTCAACGCGGTGTTACGAGGCATTAAGATTATTCTGACGCAAAGCTATAAAATTGTATTACAGTTTTTAAAGTTGCGTCTATACATTTTCTTTGTGGTTATTTTGTTGCTGATTATATCGATGGTCAGATTCCAAAAACGGTACCTATTTCATTAAAAGTCGGATATCATCACAAAAACTTGATGTGCAAAGACCAAACTGGAAGTTTGCGACTCTAAAATGTTTTTTTTTTTACTAAACTACAATTCTTCGAAAAGTTACAAGGAAATTGTTTGTCTATTCGTAATTTTTTTTTTTTTTTTTTTTTGAGAAAGGTGATTCAATTTTACTTACCCATCATCCGTAATTTATTGTAGGTTTTACTATAATTCTTCAATTGTTTCATACAATCATAATCCATAAATTACGGTGTGTTTCACATTCATTAGGTGGTACAGCGCTAAAAATCCAAGTCATTGCAATTGGTTCATTGAATTTTCTTATTTATTCTTCATCCCCAACATAATTGACTTTTTTCGAAGATTATATATTTTTTTTTTTAATTATTTACAAAAAAATATGAAAAAACAAACAAATTCTTTTTTTTTTTGTTTTCTAGAAGCAACAGATGAATATGACACAAATAGTATTTATTACGTTTAAGTCATGAAAAAAGCATATAAACAAGTTCTAAGTAAGTTAAGCTAAGTTAAGTTGTAATCCCTAAAGTGCTTAAATTTGTCCAGTTATTGCACTTCGAATATCATTCAGCACCATAGATGCAATAACCATCTTTTCACAATTAACCAACACCAATATTTCACTTTCGAGCAGTTCTAATGAAATAAGAACTAAACTCTTCGATGACAGTGTTTGACCAACAAAGTATATGAAATTTGGATCAGAACAATTGATACTAGCCACGTTAAGCTTCTGAACGATTTTCGTTTTGAGACATTTTATGTCATCAGCATTTTGGCGGGGCACTTTGCATTGGTGTTCGTTCATTCCACGTAATTTTTGACGTTCTTCACGGAAGTACTTCTCGTCAGTGTAAATTGATCGAATTAGTTCTCCAATGGGTGCTTTGAGGGAAATCTTGGCATTACATTTGTTCGATTGGATTTCAAGATCGATAACTTGAGTTGAATCTTTACAATCGAGACCCAAGACACGAGTTGCACTCTGCTGGGGTTGGAGGCTTTGAATTGGATCGATTTCTTTGACATCCATCCCTGATGGTAGGGATTTCGGCGGAGCAATTTGAATATTGATAATTTCTTCGTTGGAATGGTTTGTAAAGATCAGCTCAATTGACACCATGCTAGATGAGAAAAGGTGCGGGGAACGAGTAAAACGATAACTAACACTTAGGCCATTGCCCGATAGCTTATTCAGCAGTGATGTATGGTTGTGGTTGATATAGGACGGACCCACCAGATCGATACGGTTAACTGCTACAAGAGAATTTATGCCTTCTCCTGGAGTACCTTAAAAGAAAAACTATGTTTTGGAAATTCAAAAATTTATTAAGGATGCTGTCTATACCTGGTGGCAAATATCCACCTTGTGATGGAGTCATAATGGTTCCTCCATCTGGAATGTCACCCAAATCAAGGAGAAGGTCCAACTCACTCACTGGCTGCGGCTCTGGTGATGGTTTCTTATCATTCGCCTTTTCAGTTTCACTTTCTGATTCCGATTCAGAACTTCCTTTGTCGGAAGAGGAAGAATCATCCGAGCTAGATTGAGTGGTACTACTGACACTTGTTGAATGATCATCGGTATCGGAATCGTTATCTGAATTTTTAGGTTCTGCAGGGACTGTCTTTTTGACAGTACCATCATCTTCGGCCGATGATTCATCACTCGAGCTGTATTCATCTGAATTTGAAGACTCCGAATGTTGTTCTTTTTTGCTTGTAAAATATTTCCCATCTTTACCAGCATCATTGACAACTTCCTGAGATGAGTTTTGTTGTGCATGAAGTTCATCCTCATAGGGTACAGTATTTCTGAGCGTTGAATCCGAAGCAATTCGTGGGAAATCAGACAAATCTCTGTAGCCATTTGCACGCATATTCAAATAATGTGACAGAGATCCAAGTTGGAAGTGATCTCTTCCTTGGTATTTGCCTTCCAAGGCCGGAGCTGGCTTTGGAGAAAGAAAGATGCTGTGTGCATTTTTAGAAAATATTGTGCTGATATCGTAGGCGGGGAAAATAAATTGACGCAAAAAGCGGGCACGATCACGAACATCGTAATTAGCATCGTAACGTGCCAAAGTAAAAACATACTGACATAGCTGAGATGTCTGCTGAGGATTGACCAGATACAATTTCATGCTGAGATTGAGAGCTTGAAGTTTTACAATATCTTCCTAAAATTTCAAAAAGAGTTATTATTAAAATTGTGTTTTCTTTTTATTAGTCTTCCACTTGTGCTACTTACCTCATCACAGAAAGTTTTAGCGCACTTTCGAAGGACATCAGGGGCAATTTTCGGTACCTTTTCATTGTATTCACCGATGAGCCAGAGAATTGAAGCTCGTGCAGCTGGCACAGTGATAAAGTCAAGAAGTCCAGCCATCTGGGAGATTATTTCAAAATGTTGAGCTGCTTTAGTCTGCAAGAGCATCTTGATGACAACTACACTTTCAGCAACTATATGTTCTAAAATAAAAGAAAATCAATTTACATTAATGTTATTTTTTAGGTAAATAGGGGACAAGGAAGACCAAATGGTCCGAGGAATAAATAGAACAAGACATTTAACTTGTTATTGCCTGTCTACTAGGGCCAAAGTTGTCAAGTCCCCATTTGAAAACCCTTTAGATTGGAGAAAATGTACCCTTTGCACAAGAAAA
This sequence comes from Meliscaeva auricollis, assembly GCA_948107695.1. Taxonomy (NCBI): domain Eukaryota; kingdom Metazoa; phylum Arthropoda; class Insecta; order Diptera; family Syrphidae; genus Meliscaeva; species Meliscaeva auricollis. The sequence goes on along the minus strand of OX403619.1, from coordinate 44,781,866 downwards.
AAATTAACGCCGACAACTACATAGGTTAACCTCCTCAACATCGTATATCGTCCCGTTTCTGCGTGAACCTCGTAACTACATTTTCTTAAAAGATTTTGCTAAACATTAGACTTCGCTGGAAAACCATTATTAGGGAGATGAAAAAGAATAAATGGTGAAATAACACCAATAAATATGTTTTACAGTTAAATCTATTGTTTTTTATTCAATCCAATAATTCAATTTCGAGAAAAACTTAAATTTCTTAAAAGAACGAAACAAACAATGCTTTGTAGATACGTGGTTCACGCAGAAACGGGACGATATACAACTTTGCCGGCTATTTTGTGTGTCCATCTAGATCCTTTTGCGAAAGACTTAATAGAATTCTGCCACTCTTCTTAAGAAAGTGTTATAAAAAACTATTTTTAATTAATTTCAATCACATATGAATTCATGGATATGCGACTCTCAAGCCGAGAACGCACAGCCCAAGCAACAACATCCCGAGAAAAGAAAGTAATTCTACGTATTGCTTTAAATTCCCCTCAACCAGCGGCTAAAAAAGATCCAAAAGCCCAGTATCAGCCAGTATTTCGACCGTTCGATTGTACTATCTAGCCTAAAAAAAGCGATGAAAAATCTAAAGCAGGTACACAAGGAGCTTCGAATGAACTTTGCAACAGAACATGTCGCTTGGAGCAGTGAATGGACGTTGTCTTTTCGAATGAAGGAAAGTTTAACCTTGATGGCCCGATGGTTAGAACTTTTATTTCTATGATTTAAGAAAAGAGGAACTAATTTTGAGAAGACATCACAGCTGTTCATCAGGTGCTTTAGATCACCTGTGCATCATGGTGGGGGGATCTAATCTATCCAAATCGAGTTCGAGTATCTTTCTAACAATAATGAACGGAAACAGCTACAAATGTTTATTGGAATGGTCATTTCCAAAAATCAAAAATATTTTTGGACCTCAGCCTTAGATTTGCCAACAAGACAATGCCCCGATTCGAACGTTGAAGCTTTACACGTACGTCAAAAAAAGCACTGTACAACAAACTCTATTTATCTGTCTGATACTGATATCCCATTAAAAAATGAGCTGAAAATACATTTTAACAAAAATCTAAAATGGAACATGCAGACCAAAAATATTGTCAATTCAAAATGATCTGTGCGCTAAAGAAAAGTCTTCATATAGAGATGCTCTTCTAATAGACCTTAGTCGAAGGACCCCTGGTTTAACAACATTTATGTGGACCACAAAAAAAAAAAACTCAACACAGATGTCGACATCAACGAATGCTACCGGACAGTGCCGGTGCACTCAGAAACAACACCAACTGATGCACTCAGAACATGAATCAGGCTTCATTTCCTTCAAGTTGTCTTCGAAGCACAGAGCAATAACAATAGGCTCAATTTCAATAGTCCCACCATAGAAAAGGAATGCCCTCTAAGTAGATATCAGACTATCAAAATATCTCCAACAAGATTGTTTTGAACAAAAAGACCCTCAACAAATGTTATATATAGATGGAATTTACTCTGAAGGCAGTACTTCATATGCAAGGCAACCTACAACTCTACACCAAGGGCTGATTCCAGAAGCAGCAGGAAGCTATATTGCTGAGCTAGCTGGTTTAAAAAAAAAACTATCAACATTGCCAAATAATTTCATAAAAAAAAACAATAATTTGTACTGATAACCTGGGTATCCTCAACCGGCTAAGGAACGCTAACAATAAGTGCCCATTGTTTGAATCCATTTGAAGCCAAATAAGCTCCAACACAAATATCTGGCTTTTATGGGTCCCGGGCCATTCCCGGGAATTCCCGGAAATGAGTCAGCAGACGGAGCTGCAAAACAAGCCCTAAGATTTCCTCTAATAGAAGAAACACCAAAACTTTTTCAGGTTGCACGGAGAACCTATCTGGCTAATGAATGACAGACAAACTTGAAGTCACCACATAACAAACATTTAATAAACAATTCTGGTATAAAACTTTTCCCGATCTGAGTCGATAGGGCCCACTTCAACTGCGAAGCACCTGAAATATGCGCTGACTGTGAAACCAACCTAACATTACAACATATACTAACTAAATGCCCAAAGATCCCACCTAATAGATCGAAATGAAGACGCATCGAAATTTGTCAGAATTCATAAACCCATCAATCTTTGAATTCATCAATAACACCAAACTTTCTATGTCCCACCATCATAAATTCAATGAAATCTGAAACCTAATAAATTTTCTTTATTATTTACTTTTGTATTGTGTACCATAAGACCCTTAAAAATAATCACCGGTTGAAAAATGTGTGGCCTCATTCTAGTGATTGGCAGTGAATGTACTTGGGATCACTGTTAAAGTTGTATTTTTTTTTTTGTTAGTTTTGGCATACAAATTATGAAGAGTTATGCATGTTCAATTCTCAGCAGACGATTCTTTGTTTATCAGAATGTGTGTTCGTTCCCACATTGCCTCGTTAACTCTTTTGTTTTACATTTTTCCTCAATTAAACCTTCATTTTATTGGAAAGAAGTAGAGAGGCATATTCCAAGCGGAAGTTTTAAACTACGAGTGCTTGAAATTATGTAACATAAATTATGGCATGACTAGGAGATAATCTACAGACAAGAAAATTATATTTTAATTACTTTGTTGTTTTTTTTTGTTTGGCTTGTCTAAGACTTCTTGTTTCCCAACCAAATACTCAACTTGCTGATTGAAAAACATAGATATTCATTCATTCAAAAAAAAAAAGAAAGGAGTTTTTTCTTACCATCCTTGTTCGATAGTAAATGCACCAGTCCACTCAGACAAGTGTCAGTGACCTCTTTGATCGAATTCGCACACCGTCCAATTGCTTGAATTGTAGCAGCAACAAAAACCCGATCACTGCTATTAATGTAAGTCTGGAATTCTCTCAAAAGCATTGGAGTGTTTGTAACAGACGCCAGATTAGTCAATATCTCCAACTTCAACAGCATAATGTGAGTTGAGTCACTAGTGCGAACAAAGAATGATTTCATATATGGCTCGAAAATTGATTTCCTCTTTGTTGACATGGAAGCTATGCACGTAAGTACTATGCTCTGCACTTCTTTGTGACCACGAAGAAGGCGAATGAGTGATTGTGCAATAATATTCACTTCAGCATGCGGAGCAACATGATGGTAGAGCTGAGCCACAGCCATGACTACCGATGCGTTGCGACTCTGTAGCAGAGGTTTCGCTTGACGCAACAACATACGATGATCCAAGTCCAATGAGCAAATGGGCTGCTTTGATGATGATCGTCGTTTTTTATTCTTCTTTTCGTCGTCCGATGAATTTTCTTCACCATCATTGTGGTCGTAAAATTGTTCTGCATTTTCGGCGATACCATCTTTCTGGAGTTCGCTGGCATTTGGATTGGTGAATTGCGTGCGGGCATACCTTGTCAACATATTTATGATAATTACTTGTCCCCATTCGTCAACATCGACCAGCAGGTTGCAGAGTTTACGAAAGTTTTTATGAATTAGATCAACACGCTCTGGGCATACCTCTTCAAATGCCATTACAGCTGATCCCACCACCAATGTGGTACGGTCGGAGAGAAGTTTTTCGATAATGATTACCAGTTCGTCCTTCTGCTCGGGGTCGAGTGAGTAGAGTTTTGGAATCGCATGGGCAGCTGTCTTCCTTACATAAGGACTCATATCCGATGAAGAGTCACGAATGGCCAACATGACAATTGGAACAATCATCTGCACTCGAATACTAGAAAGTACTCGAAGAGCACTTGCCCGAATCAATTGATTTGGATCCTTTAGACCTCTTTGAAATGTACTTATGGACAGTAGCACTAGATCTTGTTGTTCCTCAGCATACCTCACTAGATAGACATAGACAAGTTTTTTAACTTCAATATTTTTGGATACAACATTCTTTACAACAGATGGAAATAAATCAGATGCATTCCTGCCTCTGGCCAACATGCTAATGATTCTTTTCATTGCTTCAAGTTTAAGTCCATCTTTATTGCTATCCAACATCTGTTTGAGGTCATCGTGCTTTTTGTAGTCGGTGTTGAAAAAACCACCCGATGCTGGATCAGCACCGAATTCAACATCCAAACCCATTTGAGGGCGTTCACCGTAGGAAAAATTAGACGACTGCTGCATTACACTCATTCTCACAGGTGATCCAGATGAGAACATTCCCTGTCGGCCTATTTAGATTTAGTTTCTTTTTTTTTATTTAGAGTTTCTTATCCACTTTTGCAAGTGAAGTTAATTTATAATTTTTGCCACTTTCTCAATCTGAATTCGTTGATTTCAGATTTTACTTGTCACCACGTCTAGTCTAGAGAAGAGACATACAAACACAAAAAAAAATTGCCACAGAATATAAAAAAGAAGAAACGGTCATATTAATAATTTCCCCTACAAAATGGAATGTCAAAATTTGATCCCTTAGATAATTTTTGAGATGGATTTGTTGATTTTCACCTCAGTAGTGTTAAATGACTAGGGATATATTCGGGTAAATGTGATAAGCCTAATAAATGTGGAAAACATGTCCATTTTTTTTATCTCTTACCAGATTTTGCATTTTACCTCGTTTGCCAATAGTTAACTAGGTTCCATGAATTACTCTTAGGGGAAATTTTCAAGATTCTTTTTGTTTAAAGCCCAATAAATACGCCGCTGATGCAAAAAGAAGAAGCACTATACAAAAAAAACACAACGAATACGTAAACAAAAAATGTTGTCCTGCTGTTAGTTCAGCAGTACGCAATTCGATCAGGAAAATTGAAGATTAATCAAATTATGTATTTGTAAAAGTCTCTACACATTATGCACACACAATTTAGAGGAATTCATGCAACAGTGGAGGCTCTGAGTAAACGAGCTTAAAGGCTTGCCCAAACCAAGGTGCGACAGTGCGACACGACAACGCCAAAATTTATTTACACAGCATCATATGAGAGTACCCACAACAAATGCGATTAAGCGCAAAACGTTTTTCATATAAAAATCGTGTCGCACATGTCGTAACGCATTGTCGCACTTTGGTTTGGGCAAGCCTTAACATGGTAAATGTTGTTAAATATCTGTCAAAATTAGGACAAGTAATCAAAGTACTGTACTGTTCCTTTACCACATCTACCAATTTACTACGATTACGTATGAATACCCTCTTTATCCAAACAAATATTAACAGCAATTAATAGGGGTATTCATGCAACCTGTTAAACATTTGCCTACGTTCTGTAACTCTCACATCGAGATAAATGGTCGACAAACATTGCAAATTGGCCTATTATCTATCCGGATCTGTAGCTAGATCAATTTAAAATGTAAAACAAAAACAAAATAATGGGAAATTTCCAGAACTGTTTTTATTTTACTTATATTGTTTCCGACCCTGATACCGATAAAAGATAATAAAACACACCTAACGAAAGAAAAACAATCTTCTCTAAATATTCAAGTATCAATATATAATTTACACACATTTACTTTAGTTAATTTTAGATGCATCAAACATACGTGGTAAACTTTCCCATTTTACAAGATGGAAAAGTTTACCAGGTTGCATGAATACCCCTTATAAAACACACCTAGTAGTAGTTAGCTACACAGTTCTGCTTTTGTCCACTAGTGGGCTATTCAAAAACTTTACCAATCCACAAAATTTCATCAACGTAAACACTCCTTAACCCTTCGACTCTTCTTATTGATTATTTTTGGCTTTGTTATCTTTTTTATATACTGTATGGAGTGCGGAGGTGGACAGCAATCTGTGTATACTGTAGGCACGTACAAAAGCCTAAAAAAATTTTTTTCATTTTTTGTACCAACGAAAGTCCTCGAAATAGTTTTGCAAATAAAATACATTATTTCTTTACATTTTTATAAAATCTGTGCTAAAAATGTCTAGCACAGAGATTTCATCACTGTTAGCTTATAATCCAATGCCCATCACAACACGCTGTGGCGAGGTTTATTGCTCCGAAAATCTCGATAACTTTTTGATTCATTGTGGAACTTGCTCACAGCAATTTAATTTGCTTAGTTGCACTTTATTTATCAAACACATCAAAGAATGCAAAACAATGGGTTTTCAAAATATCGGTGATCATAATATTGCTGGACAGGATATTTGTAGTTATACTATTGATAATCTGCTCAAAGATGCATTAAAAAGCAATAACATTGACAGTGGGGGGACAGCGGTCGATCATATTGAACCCTTAATGGCTTTAAAGTTGGAAATGGTTAAGGAAAAAGAAGAGGCAAGTTGAATAACACTTAAATTTATCAAGAAAAGTATTGTTTATAGCATTTATTTGTGTGTTTACAGCCACAGGGTTTCAATGAGCTGCCCCAAGATGTGGAAAACTTATCAGACTACATGGACGAAGACGAATTGCCTATTGAAAAAGTGATACGCCGCAAGAAAATCGAAGGCATAATAGACGAGTATAGGAAACATCCAATTTTATGGGATGTAGGAATGGCTAGATCGAGTACGAACAGTGAAAAGAAACAACATTACAGGCAAATTAGAAAATATGTCAATACCAAGTTCAAGATGGATTTAACATACAAAGAGCTGCACCAACAAATTATTGCATTAAGACAGGTCTACAAAAGAGTTCTTAAGAGAAAGCAGAGCTTTGAGAAATTCTTCACCGATGGGAGTACAAAATTCAATCCAAAGTTGTGGTACTTTGAGAAGCTTTCCTTTATCCAGGGCTTACATGATGATATCGAGGTTTGTTTACTGTTTTTTGCCGGGGCATAGGCACATCTTTTAATTATATTTAACTTTAAGGTTGAACTTCCATCGCTAGATGAATCAAATCCAAATATTATTACAAAACAAGAACCTTCTGATTGTGAAGTAAGAAAAGCAACAGAATGTTATTTGAATCTTATTTGTTCCAACTATTTAATGTTTTTTTTTTTTTTTGTTTAGTCTTCTGACTCTGGAAATAAACAACAACAAACACCATTTAAAAAGAGACCAGAACGGGATAGTTGCAAGATTTTGTGTGATCCACCAATTATTTCGGATCTCATAGCCCAATACAAACAATATCCGTTCTTGTGGGATCAAACACAAACCCTGTATAATAGCAAATACGCAAGGAAGGATGCCTTCCGGAAAATAACTGCCTTCATTAATAAGAAATTCAATAAAAATGTCACAGACAGAGATGTTAGGCAGCAAATTGTAAATCTTCGAAGTGGATATAGAAGAGTTCAACGAAAGAAACATGATGCCGACTATCGTATTAGTTTGTGGTATTTCGATGATTTGTCTTTCATCGATAGGAAAGCCAATGAAGAGGAAAACAGCGTGGTAAGTAAAATGACTTGAAGATTGATTAAATAGTGGATATGCCAGCCCGGGTGTCACTAGTTTGGGGGTGACACCAGACAGCAGCCAAAGGGTTGTCCAAGCTTTTTGTTCGTCTTCTCGACATTACATTGGAATTTGACGAGACCCAATAGCTCTTGCTGTGAAATTCTAATAGAACGAATTCGTCGTATGAACTGAACTAAGAATTGTACTGCAAAAAGATGTGTTGGAATGGCTTGACCAATTCAACGTTGAATTCCGAACTGAATCGGAATTCAGTTCAAAAAAGACTTTTTTAGTGGGTTGTGCAGCCAAAATACTTTGTTTTTCGACTAATATAGAAGCGTTACGTTGTTAGAAACAACTTTTCTCATAAATACCAAGATTGAGAAGACATTATGTCATATTGGGAATTTTGTTTCCCTGAAAATACTTTTTGCCACGGAATTTTTTTTAACGATTTTGTATTCACGATAGCTCCAACGTTTTCAATCGAGAAAACTCGATTGAACTGAGTTAGACGCTGCCAATGCTCGATTATATCAACTTAACTCGATTGTTTTGAGTTACGTTCTGGACGCCAAGGTTGGAATCGGCTAAGATGATAGTTGACGAAAACGACAATCGTTTTGCGACTGACGCCTATTTAGGTGTCGCTTTCAGATATTTCTTGGATTTTCAAATGAATTTCGGGCTCAATTTCTTAAGAACCACATTCGCAGTGCAAAAGAGTTTTAAAAGTATATAAAAACAAGATCAGAAGGGGTAAAGAATTTCCGCATCGTTTAAGGAAACCCAAACATTTTGCAGCATTTTTGGTGACTTAAAAAATGTGGTCGTTCCAACGAATATGATCGTTTACAAACATACCCAGTACTGACAGTTTCAATACAAAGTTTTAGAACTCGGACATTATTTTCTAAGCTTACGATGGTGTCTAGGTCGAAATTCAATGAACTAATCGTACGAAATCGTTCTAGTTCTACACCCGAAGGGCAAGGACGTGAAGTAGGAAATGAATATGAGAAGCTAAGGGTTGAGTCGTCAGCAAAACAGTTAAGAGGATTATAGGTCATTAATAATGATAAGGAAAAGAGTCGGAAACAAAACTGAAACCTGGGGCACATCAGCGTTTATGAGGTGAGTGACAGAGTGCGTGAGTCCCTCCAAAACAACCGTAGTGAACGATCAGAGAGATAATTTCTAATCCAAAAAAGAAAAGTCTCATCGATACCAAAAGCACGCATTTTCAGAAGAAGAGCCTGATGCCGGAATCCAGCAAATGCTTTCGTCAAAACAATGTAAAGATTGATTCCACTTTTCGGTGAGATATGCCATCAGATCACCAGAGGGTCTATTACTGATAAAGCCTTATATAGCTGGTCATTTAGGAGCTCTCTATCTTCAAGATATTTCATTTGGCGGTTTATCAACTTTTCCAAGACCTTTTTTATTTTTAGGGACTGGCTCGACAATCTGAACCCTTTGCTTGTATAAACTACCATCATTTTACTCTTTGCCCTCTGTGGTTGCATATGGCCTTACATATTGGATTATGTTGGAGAATTGAGCATTGATGAGGGTCGTCATCAGGCGACTAGACATTTAACTATCAGGGCATTTTTCTAGTCCGAGTATCATTGTCCGAATTTGTTTATCATCTATAAAACATGATGTGGACTGCACTGGACAGAAACATTAATTTAGAAAAACTAAATAAAGTCCAAAGATCAGCTTGTATGTGCATAAGCGGAGCACTTCGCACCACCCCCTCCGCGGCACTTAACACTCTGCTCCATCTAACACCCCTAGACACCTTCGGCAAACAAACGGCTGCAAGCACAGCTATTCGGCTCAAAGCCTCCTCACAGTGGATAAACAATGATATTGGCCACTCCATCATTCTGAACTCATTCAGATCAATTCCATGTAACATAGATTATACCATCCCAAAGATGCAGTTTGAGAAAAATTTTCAGGTTACCATCCCTCCTAGATCATTCTGGGAGGATATGGAGTTCCTGGAATGCGATTCAATCGATTTCTACACCGATGGATCGAAAACTGATGATGGGGCTTCGTGGAGGTGTTTACTCAGATAAACTTAATTTAAGTCTCTCCTTTCGTCTTTCTAATCACTGTAGTGTGTTCCAGGCGGAACTTTTGGCGGTAAAAGAAGTCCTGTCCTGGCTAAAAGAAAACGTGATATAAAACCAAGATATTCTTATTTTCTCGGACAGCCAAGCAGCTATAAAATCTCTGCATTCTGTCTACCAATTCAATAACAGCCTTTAACTGTCGATCATCTCTGATGGAGATGGAGCAGCAGTTCAATATTCACCTATGTTGAGTGCCGGGCAATAGGGACATATTCGGAAATTGTAGAGCTGACGAACTCGCCAAAAGTGGAACACTAATACCTTTATTACCAGATAAGGTAAATATATATGATGCTATACATAAAACAAACCTCAGGTGGAATAACATCACTACCTGCCTAGCGACAAAACAGATCTGGCCAGTACTGGATCTGAAACGCTCTAAACGTTTAATATCCTTGAACAGATCGCAAATTTAACTGGACACTGTCTAATAGGCAGGCACGCGACACGGCTTGGAGTTCTCTCAAATGATTTCTGCAGAAGCTGCATGGACGAAGAGGAAGAGGAATCGTTTCCCCACTTTCTCTGTACATGCCCAGCATTATCGCAAAGACGAAGACTCTTTTTTAGGAGACTTCTACTATAACGACCCCAGTGATCTATCAAATACAGATATAGGTAATCTCGCTCGCTTCATAAGAAGCTCAAAGTGGTTCAACGATTAAGAGGAAAGTTATTATTAGATTCAATGTGGTATCACAATGGACCAAACTTTGGTCTAAGTGTATCGGCACACCTGCCGATAGCCACGTCAACCTTACCTAACCATAAAACATGTCGTGTCCAGTACAGGGAAGTTAGGACGATTGCCTCTCAGTCTGATTGGAATAACTTTCATACAGCTGTCCTTAAAACCGACATCATAAACCCGGAGAGAAATTTTCTGCTTTGATGATTTAAGTTTTTTATGGTCAAAAACATTGTTTTTATATTGAAAGATTGAGTCCAGTCTATTTGTCTAGAAACTGTTAGGCTTCTGAAAACACATAACCAAACAAAGATAACTCCAACAATTTCGATGGGCTTACAACAAAACAAAATTTAGAGTATTTAGAGTATTTAGAAGATTCAAATTAGACGACTGATTTTGCACATTCATGATTCTGGTTGAAGGGGTTTATATTTTAGAGAAAAACTACAGAAAACAAAATCCAAGTGACCTGACCTTTCTTAATTTTTTTTTTTTTTTTTTTGTATTTTATATATTAACTGCGAGGGTTGATAACGAACACAAATCAGTCTGCATTCGATTTTATGTAAGATGAATACGGATCGGAAGAATTTGTATGTAAGTCATTGGTGATTGGCGTTATTATTTTTTAAGCCAATGGTCAAGAAATATTTTAACCAGTACTGACAATCGACAGAGAATATTGTCGTTATTAGAAGTGCCTTGATGGCTTCACTCTTTCATGTCAGATTAATTGAGGAGTGACTTTTCAAAAAGTCATGAAATCAAGTTTTGTTTTTTAACTGAGTATTTCTCTCTGTGTCAAGACACACATTAAACACACTTTAAACCCCAACAAACCACCTTTTATCCAACAGATATTGGACTTCGCAATATGTTTTCGGATCAAAAGGGCATAAAATCACAATTTTTACTATTTGCACTTACAAAAGTATGGAAAGTTTTCTTGATTGTGTCCAAAAATTCATGCATTCAAGAGCTTTAAAGTTTATTTTATAAAAACATTTACCAACCATTAGAAAACAAAGCTTTTCAAGCTTTTGCTGTTTTTTTATATCTCTGGTACATCATTTTGTATAAACTTTAATTTAATTTTTAATGGATTCCGCTACAAAGGTTACCCCCTTTACATTTTTATAAGATCTATGAAATAGCCTGCAGAGTTTTGTTTTTTTTTTTTAAATTAGTGCTTCAACACATTGCTATTACATACATACTTGAAGTACAGTATTTACACTCTTTTGAAAAAAAAAATTGTTTGGCTGCTGTCAGTTTTTTTTCCGATTTTCACTACCAGAAAATACTTTTCTCATTGAATTTGATTCTTTGATTTTGATTTTTTTAACTTTGTTCTAAATTTAAAAAAAAAAAAAATATTTTTATCCTTACAGGTACCAATTGAAGTAGATATTTCTGAAATCCAAATCAACCAAGGAATTCCGGTAAGTCCATGAAAAACAATAAAACTTACACATTTTATTCTCCTAACCCTTTACTTTCAAAGACAATTGATCAATCTTTCGAAAACGAGATCGATGATGGAAAAGGAGAAACAAGTGGTCAAAGGCGAGAAACCGAAATTGTTTTAGCCATTATTGAGGAATACAAAGAACACCCATGCTTATACAATAATTACCTTTATAAAACCAATTGTCGCTTTAGTCGAGGCGATGCAATTACCGAAATCAGAACAACCATTAATAATAAATTCAACACCAGTTACACTGATGTAGAGATCAAGGCGAAAATTGCTCAACTTCGAAGCAGCTACAGGCGTATTTTGCGTACCAAGGAAGGATTTGAAAAGCTTCATGCCAATGCTAATAGGAAATTTCATCCGCAATGGAAGTACTTTGAGAAATTGTCATTTATTGGAACAAAGGATAGTGATTTTTCTGTGAGACGAAGGAAGAATGGAAAATCTAAAAAGAATGAGGATGAAGATGAAGAAAAAGAATGGAAAGCAGGCAAAGGGCGCAAAAAACGTCAAGTAGAAAAGGATGACAGTGATGATGAAGATGACAAGGATGATGATGATGACGAAGAGTCTGATGATGAAGATGATGATAATGAAGATAGAGAAGAAGAGGCGGAAATGGAAGAACCTGAACCATTGCAACATGATGATAAACTTTCAGGCGACGACAGTGACGATAATGAGGAATCAAACCAAAATAGTCTAAAAATGGAATTCTTACAAGAAGAAGAAGTTGAAAAACCCATCAAATTTGAGCAGATGTCCGATAATGGTGATGAAGAACGTCAAAATCCAGTAAGTACAACCTTGTTCTATGTGATAATCAAATTAAAACTGAGGATAAATTGTTTTGTTTTTTTTTTTTCAAGAAATCTATCGTCAAAAACAAAGAACTTCTAACGGCCGTTATAGAGGAATACAAAAAGTTACCCTGCTTATGGGCCATTAAACACTATACCAATGATAACGCCTACCGCCGAGGGGCATTCGAAGAGATGGCCAAAAATATCAACGCTCAATTTAACACAACATACAATTACAAAGATATGAGTGTTGAAATTGTTAAACTGCGTGCTACATATAAACGTATGTTAAAAAAGAAACAAGAGGATCCAACATTTGAACCAAAGCTATGGTATGCTGAGAAGTTGTCTTTTATCGAGGGCAAAGCAACAACTGCTGCTTTAGATAATGGTCAAGTGAGTTAACTTAATTAATTTATGTAGTTAGAGATGCTGATTTTTCTTCTTTTTTTTGTACATTTTAGGAGCAAGATTTTACATCAATGTGCAATGAAAGCAATCAAACATCATTTCAAGCTAATGATAACGAATCTGAAGAAGACAATATGGAAGAAGTAAGTTTTAATTTGTTTGAATCTTTGTCATCAAAAGTAAGTAAGTTGTCATCAAAATCTTGACAGGCTTCAGAATTCTTTGAAATATAATGTCCCTCCTTCAAAAAAGCAAGACATAATATTGAAAGAATTTTGAAGCTCGTCAAGATCTCGATGACACACTTGATCGGCTGGAGAAAAAAATGAAAAAGGCGAATAACATGTTCTTGGAGGAGCTAGTAAAATTTAAGGGAAGAAACTCTCCCTAGTAAATGCACAGGCAATAGGGAAAGAAACCTTCCCAGATACCCAAAAACAAACTTCCTTGACTTTCGAAAAGATGCCAAACTATGACTTTGTGAAAAAAACTACAAAATACAACTTTAAAGTAAAGAAAATGAGTAGGCGAATCCATAAACACCACCAAATGGTACACAGAAGTGCAGACATTTTTGGGCCTAAGACCATACTATTCGTACCAATGAGCCAATCCTAAAGTATCTTTTAGGCTAGAGTAAACGGCATTGTAAAATGGACAGAACTTAACCTCGAAGTTATTCACCGGAACAAAAACTTTGCCATTATATTTGTGAGTCATGCTGTACAATCATATTGTACAATCTACTCCAAGCTAGTAATTGAATATATACAAAATGGAATGAGGTTGTTTCTGTTTTCATTCAAACCTGTAATGATAATTGACATAATTATTTACTGCGAGTATAATAAGATATACAAAAACCCACTTTAATTAAAACTTAATAACCTTATAAAGTTTAAAAAAGTAAGTCACTCGTCACTGGTTACATGGTTACATGCATAATCCAGCGAAATGAGGTTAAATGGGCACACGCATATGAAGAGAAGGACTCCTTAGCAAAAGCAGAAAGAATAGCTCCTCTAATGGGACTGAGTCCTATTGAGGAATAAGAGAATCCCTTAAAAAACAAAAAGTCAAGGAAACCCGAAAAGACTGGGCAAAACATTCTTACCTATGCTAGGCCAAAATGCTTCTCGGGAACTACAGCCAAGATCGTTTCAAGTCCTGTCAAGTCCACTAAGAAGGCATCTATGCATCCTGGGCCTATAAAATAATGTCACATGTAAATTCGGCATTGAATACAAAGAAACACCGGATCATATTCTGGGGAGCTGCAGTGTCCTAGTGCACAAAGATTAAAACTATTTTTCTCTCTACATTTATGAGATGGCTATTGGCAAAAAAATTGCGTTTGGTCGTTACATAATAAGGCTCCTGGATCTTCACAATAGTCGCTACCTAAACTGATTAAATTTTTGATTTAACGAAGAAAAAGATTACTTTATTGTTATTTTTCATATAGGCAAGCTTATTTGATTTCCCAGTGATTCAAGAATCCTTTTAATTCATGTAAATAGAACATGCAGACTGCCAGGGAAGCCTTTTGCCTGCAAAATAGTAATTAACGTGAAATATAACCTTCTCATAAAAAAAAAACAATCTCTGTCCTACAGGCATACAAAACCTTGATTGTCGCGTGAGAAATCGCTGAAATGTAAGACGTAGCATTTCATGAAACAATTTTTATGATCACTTTTGGAGAATTTCTTACTGCAGCTGGCCAAGTAAGGATACATATGACCTTGCCATTTGTTTTTCCTATAGCCCTAAATCTTGTTCGAATATTGTGACCTAACAGATGAATCCCACCATTTGTTGAACGAAAGAAGTTTTTCTTCGTCGGTGGTCACAATTCAAAAGAAAAAATAGTTATCTAGACGTTCATCGTCAAGCTGGTATGGCCATTCTCGCAAAAATTGCTTTTGATTGGGAAAACGATATTATTGAATGGAATTAAAATTTCTCTTTAAATGCTTTTAATGATTAAGACTTCGAGGAACAATAGAATGAAAAGGAAAACCTGTTAATAATTTTTGTTATGTTGTTCCGATTTTTCATCTTGTTTCAATTTACTTCATTATTTGATTCTTTTTTTAAGAAGTTAATATTTCATTTGCTTTGAACTAACTTAATGATTTTTTTTTGTTTTTCTTGCAGATATTCAATAAGAAAAACAAAATTAATAGCGTAAGTATCCTTAAAATGGCCTTTTTACATATTTGTTGGATATTAAACTATTATTTATTTTATTTTAGAAAGATATGGTTTTCGAAATTATCGACCTTTACAAAACACAACCAATCTTATGGAACACCAGCCATCCATTGCATATGCTTCGCACCGAAAGAAGAAGAGCTATTCAAAAAATAACCGAAGCACTAGGAAACGACCATAATTGCTTTCTCACAATTGAAGAATATCGTTATCAAATTCGTTTTCTACGTGATTCGTATTTTAGAGCTTTGCGCCAAGAGAATGCTGCTAAAATAGGTGATGTCGGAAGTTCTTATATACCAAAACCATTCTTCTTCGATCGATTATCATTTTTGGAACCATTTGCTGAGAAACTTCCAATTTATGTGCCGAGATTGCATGCTGATATTTCAGAGCCCAGCGGCGATTTCAGCTATCTTGTCGACAATAGACCTTTGATGATTGATTTTATAGAATCATACAAGTCACATGGTTGTCTGTGGGACTCAAGACACCCGGAAAAAGAAAATTCAACAGCTCATTCAGAAGCCTACGACAAGATAATAGATGTGTTTTTGAAATACAACATAATATTAACCAAGGAACAGGTATTAGTTGCAATCAGGTTTATTCAATTTAATTATGTGAAGCAGCAAAAAATCAATGATAAAAACTTAATAACCAATCAAACAAGCGAGCCACTTGTATGGTTTTATGATCACCTCTTATTCCTTGGAAAAATTCCACAGAACATGAATAAATACTGTTCGCATTGTGATCAGCATTTCCATACATTGGCAGCGTATGAAAAGCATAAGATCGAAATCGCCGGAGACTACCCCTACAAGTGTTCCGTGTGCAAAGCTGGATTTGTCTCACGTTCAAAATACGCCTATCATCAGATAACCCACAAAGAGCCCCACAAATGCGATCAATGTGGCTTCCAAGCTTACGACAAACACAATTTTAATGTCCACATGCGCCGTCACAAGGGCATTCATCCATTCAAGTGTCTAGAATGTGAGAAAGGTTTTGTAACATCTACCGAATTGAATCGTCACATGCGAATGCACACGGGCGAGCGGCCGTTCATTTGCGATGTATGCGGAAAAACTTTGCCAGCTAATTCGGAATTCCGTCAGCATATGAAGCGACACAGAAATGAACGAGATCACAAGTGTGATTTGTGCGGAAGTGCATTCTTTACGCCTAAGACGCTGCGCGATCATATGGCATCACATTCGAACGAACGTCAGCACGTGTGCGAGACTTGCGGTGCTGCGTTTAAAAGAAAAAAGACACTGCATCAGCATAAGGCATTGCACGCTGAGAAAAAGAAACACGAATGCAAGATTTGCGGAAAGCTTTTCGCACAAAAGGCAGGCGTTTATTCACACATGAAATCACATGGGCTAATGGCTGGGAGTTAAATGGTAAAATTGTATCTAGATTTAGTTTTAATGTTAAACAGAAGTTTGTGTATCTAATAAATTACATATTTCAAATTTATATTTGTTTTTTTTTTTTATTTTTTTGGAGAATACTTCTGCATGCTTAGATTTAGATACTAAACGCAGTAAGTGGTAAAATTTTTACATACACACTTGACAGAACTTTTATTTATTGTGTCCATAATCATCTGTAAGATCAATGAGAAGGAAACCGTTATGTTTTCAACTTTATAGAAAAAAAACTTTAAATATTTGGGAGAAATTTGAGTGTGAAAGAAAGAGCAAAGATTTATTGTCAACAGAGATTGTGGCCTTCTGGTCGTGAAAAAATGAGCGATATGATCGATATAGTGGCTTTTATATAGCCGAACGCTTGTGAACTCGGCACCGTGCTTACCTTTCTTTATCAGCGAGTGCGGGGTAGCTACAGCTTTATGATATGCAGAAAAGACAAGTTCGAATAAGAGGGACTTTATATTATAAGGAAAGCAATAAGCAGAAAGAAATAAAAACTATGCCATTCCAAGACGTATTAAGACCTTTTAGATATTAGATAATTTACTTTTTGCCGACTTTCCTTTACATTTGTGGTTATTTTGAACTTTAACTGTCACCGTAGACAGCGCCGTTCCTAACCCTTAGAGCGCTCAACAAAAAAAAACGGCTTTTCCTATACAAATATTTAAATACATAATTTTTCCGGTGAAAATTTTAAAAATACACACCGAACCAATTAGTGTTGGACTCGAAAAGAAAAACACCGATAAATCAGGACCTATCTATGAGAGATCTACAAATGATTTTTCTTTTTAGTTTAAAATCAATTTTATGTTATGATATTTTTCCATAGCTGTTAGACAGACCATAAAGCTTATAAATTCACAGTCTCCATCGGTTTATCAAAAGCTCCATCTGGCTTAATTAGATGAATTTTCTTACTTTGTTATGTGGTCACAATGGGCATATTATTGGCCTTAGAATGTCAGCAGTTTTACTGACAAGCCGCCTTAACCTAACATAAATCTAACCTAGACCATCAGCTTGGTCCTTCTTAGTCTCTGAAAATTATTTCATGCGAAAAAAACATTATAAATTGTAGACCCAGGGACTCGTCACGTAAACCGTACTTTTGACCCAAATTATAAGGAGCGGTTAATCCGGTTGGGAACTTGTGCCGCACCTAAAGCCCACAAAACTATTAAAAAATTAATTAAAATACAAATCATCCTGCTGGCAAGTCCAGTTCGGATGAAAACCATATGGGTTGTTTTGAGTGAATGATTCTTCGTGTGATTTTTGGTGCAGTGCAGTTTACGGGCCTTGCAGCGACATTGAACTCGTCAAAAAGCTGAAAATGCAGCTACTATAATGGCTAAGCCACGTAGAGTGGATGGACACCAGTACAAACACGGCGAGTCTTCGCATCCAACCTCGATGGACATGGTTCATAGTAAAGTTGGTTAGTGGGTTCACTATTGCACATTACTGTACTCAGATGAAATTTGGAACGAATAATTACAAAAATACCCATAGGCAACTTTTAAGAAGTGGTGCTCCCCTACTAGAATGGCTGGGGAGGGGTTGCCTAATTTCAGGCGAAACTTGCACTGTCAGTTATCACCCCAGCCACTCCGTTCTGCCTACATTGCTCCACCCAATTCTACTTCACCATGCCTATTACGCACACTTTCTAAAACTCATTTTCCTGGACCCACTTTGGTCCGTCTACAACTTAATCTCCGCGTCCATTTTGTCCTGGCCACGCTGCCTACTTTGAACCGTAAAATTTGTCCCGCCCATTTTGTTACCCTGTCCACTTAGTTATACCTGCCAACTTTGCCCCAGCCACATTATCGTAGATTATCGTGCATGAATTATCTTAATAAGTAAGATTTCTAAGTACTTACTTAATTCAGATTTGTTACGCTTTTTTCATTGTTTGTTGTTCGTCTGTTGTATATTGATTTATGCATAATAACTACTGAAACTGATGCATTGAGCAAGGAGCTCGTGGGCGCCATTCCTAGTACCTACCTACCTATCCATTGATGCGACTAAAAAAAGATCAAGCAATGTTTTTAAACAAAAAAATAAGCAGATTTATTAATGAGCCACGGAATATCCATTACAATAATAAAACTGCATAACATGCTTAAGCTGTCAATTGTTGTTGTAATTTTGACAAACGATCTTTTTTGGTTTCCAATCAATAGATACCACCCTCGCGCAATGGAGCTTTGTTTTTAGTTAGAAGGTCCTTGTCACCCATGTCGGCGTTGTATCCTTTTGAATACTTCATTCCAGGGGCCTTACATACACGAAATACATTTGAATTTTAATAAAATATTTCAAATTCAATAGATTTTCAAAAAAAAAAAAACTCACATTCAACATGACATCACGCCATTTCTTGCCACCCTCTGGGTCTCGCAAAAGTTCTGGAACATCGAATCGGGGCACATTGAAGTAATTCATCAATGTGTACTTTTCACTGCAGTATTTGATCCTAGCCTCGCACCATTCTGTTTCCAATGGGAATCGCCAATCCTTCATCTTTTTGTTGAAAAAGTACTCCTCGAACACATCGAAGTCAACGCGCTCGATATCCTCGACGACTACTTCGGTCTCACCTTCGGCGGTCCAGTCGTAAATAAGAATTTCAGCATGAGTACTAATGTCTTTGAGGAAATACTGTTTGTAGAACATCTCCATGTCAGACAGATAGGCATCTGAGAACACTTTCGATTGTACTTCGTAGTCGACATTGCGGGCCTTGATGCGTTTCTTATTTAAAAAGGAAATACAAACATTTGTAGACTATCCAAGTTTTCAGTTTTCTATAAATTTTACCTTAACAACATCGACGGGGCAATCCAAGTAAATAACTAAATGAGGCCTCATCAGCTCATTGATGGTGTTTTGCTTGATTTCGTGATAAACGCTGTGTGCTCCTTTGGAGATGTAGCCATTCTTGTGCATGGCCTCGAGGAAAACGAAATCAGAGTAGACACTGCGATCCAATACAACACCTTGGCCGGTGGATAAAATATGGGCTAATGCATCAATGTATTGCGAATAGCGCAGCATGTACATGCGGATCTGGAATTGTGCCGCCAATGGATGATTGGGGTTGCGACAGAAGTTCTTTTCATCAAAACTACGGCAATTCTCCGGCAGTTGGTCATCTAATTTACGCAAATCATAGCCATAATCGTTTATGAATATACTATCCATATTGGCAGGTGGAACATACAACATGTCCAATTCGGCAGCAATTTCTTTAGCTAATTTTGATTTGCCAGCAGCTACTGGACCTTCAACACAGATCAGTTTGGAATTTTCGTCCATGCGATGGCTAGTTTTATCGAACATAGCCTGAAACACTCCGTAGTTCTTTTCTTCATATGGCCATGGTTTTGCTTTGGGTATGCGGGGTCCACCGCGCATTGACTTGCTCGAGATGCCGCATGATTGACTGATGGCTGGAAACACTGTTACACTAAGCAAGTTGTTTGATGATCCAGGGCATCCAAGACGAGCAATCCCTGCACGAATTACAGATGCCATTTCTCTATAATTTGAACAGCATAAATAAAAAATGTTACATCACAGGTCTTGACATGTCACCGTATAAAAGACTGTCTTATTTAATTATTTAAAGTTTTATGAATTTGTTTATTTAAGTTCTAAGAACTTGAAAGCTAGAATAATTAATTTAAATACAATTAACTTTTTTACCTTGGTAATGGAATAACTTTTTTTTATTTTTAACTTCACTTTTCGCTGACAAAACACAACGTTCTTCAAATTGCTCTTCTCGCCATAGACAATCTTGAAGACAACTCACTTTCATATGTTATGTCAAATTTCATCCCAAGTAAAGGGAAATTATTTTCGTTTTTTTCTGTGCTGTTGCTGATTTAGTAGGAAATTTATTTACATTGCAGTCACATGCGCGAGATTTAGCAAGCAAATAGTTTATGCATAATAATTTTCTAGTTTTGTTTTTGTGAATATATAAAAATTGTTTATGAAACCAAAATTGATCTTGATACAGATCCGATAATAAAACATCACCTTATATTAAATAACAGCTGGCGGAAAAATAATGGCAGCGTTCACATAAAAATCTAAAGCTATCCAGATACCTTTCTGTTGTTGTAATGCTATGTTGAAAAAGGTGTATATAATAGGTGTGTTTTATTATCGACACGGATCTCTATCAAGATCTATTTCACATGTAAAACCAAAACAAAATAATGGGAAATTTTCAAAATTGTTTTTGTTTTACGTGTATTAAATCCAGACCCTGATCCAGTGAAAAGAAGGTATCTTCGATAGGCTATACCATACGTTTTTGAACGCACGCAAGAAAACAAAGTTCGAAAACCGTTAGATCCTCTTTTTAAAGAAATTAATTTCTTATATATAAAAATTTGTTTAAAAACAAATTAATATGCCATTTTCAAAGAAATATTAATGAACATATTAAATCAGATTTCAAAAAAGTCACAAACCGTTTCATTGATTTTTCAAAAAAAAAAAATAGTTTTTTGTTGAAATTAAAATAGTTTGTTTACCAATTTTTAGTTTTTATTTTAGTTTATTTTCATCAATCAGCGCATTGATAGTTATATTTGATAAGGGTTTTTTCTATCTAAACATTTCACACACAATTAAAAAATTATATTTCCATTTGCCACGAAACATCTGCAAATTTCAAAATCAAACGATAATACAAAATTTTACAATTACCTACTCTTATTATTCCTTGAAGCAATGTGAAGTTAAATTTTTTAAAAGAATTTATTAAGATAGAATACTTAAAACCAAGCCAAAGGACCCTACTTAGAATAGAAGGAGCATTTCATTTAATCAGAAACTTACACATAAAAGAAACAAGAACAAATAACTTCTTGACAGAAATAAAATACATTGTTTTTACTTCTTATTTCGTTTATTTTTTTTTTTTTGTTTCAAGATCTGCTGCAAATTATTATTTAAACCTTATTATCTAACTGTTGATGATTTTGTCAAAAATTAAACGATTTTATTCTATATGTAAAATTTATTTGCAACAAATGAAAACTACTTTACCTAGTAATTTTAAACACTTAACTTTACTTCTTTTTCTATATTTTCTCTTTAATTTGCGAAATTAAAACTTAAATATTAAACAAAAAATGGATTGAACATTATCAATCGAAATTTGTCATAATTGTAAAAAATCGTTAGCTAATAAAGAAATATAGTTTTCCAAATTTATTATCCCTAGACATGTTCTGCTATTAAATTTGTTAACTTAAATATGCAAAAATAAAACAACAGATTAGGTTTTGATAATTTTTTTGAAACTTGAAAATAAAAAAAGCAAAGTATTAAACTCTTAAGTGACTATAGAAAAGGATAAATAAAAAAATATAATAAATTCTTTAATTTAATATACAAACGATGCAAAAATGTATTAAGAACTTCTTTTTACTTTCATATATTTCAGTTATATGAAAAGGTTTTGAAAATTGACATAAGATTTTTTTTTTACAAAAAGGAAAGTATTTTATGTTTACTGTGACACTTAAATTAAGAAAAATAAAAAAAAAATATAATTGTGTTCATGATCTTTGATTAAATTTAAAACAGACATAATAGAATTTTGATATATATCTTTTTTGTTTTGTTTTGTACATTTTTAATTAATAATAATATTATTATTTATTTTGTGGTTGTTTGTTTTATAACAGCATTTAACATCTATTCAAGATTTTCAATACTTTAAGATATTTTTTGTTGTTGTTGTTTAATATATACGACGAGTAATTATTATCAAAGTTAAAACTATTGCAACGTACAAAATCTGAGAACACGATATTATTATTTTGTAAAGAATTTATTTAATAAAAGCCTCAGCTGGTATCTTATTCTCCTTTTGTAGTTTATCGAACACAAAGGCAGCGTGGTTGAAATCCCACTTAGTTTCTTCAAGGCACCTAAAAAGAAATAAAGAGAAGTCTTAAATTTCAATCTCATATAAATTTATAAAAACAAAATGAAATATCGTTCGAATCAATATTAGAATTATTTTCTACAAATCACGTTATTCAAATGGGAGACTATTTATCAAGCTAAATTTAAAACATTTTGAGGCAATCCCGAGTATGTGATCGTTACAAAACAAATCGTGGATAAAGCAAATATCGAGTGCTAAAAGAGTTTTTGTTTTCTCAATGGAATGGAGCAATACTTAACTCTCCATACATTTCCAAAAATATTGACTCTCGTTAGTAAAGCACGCTCATGAGTAAAGCAATGTCACGCGACAGGACGGGAAGGGCTTTCATAAACAAAATGCTTTGCCTCTTTAAAGGATCACAACGGTCCCAACAAGGTCTGAAGACCTTGAACCTTGACCTTGAAGTAAGTAAGTAAGTAAGCTCAAGACTTAAAGTTGATAAATGGAGTAAATTTTGTGTGATTAGATATCGTCTTCCCGTGTCAGATTTCAGTTAAAGTTCTCTATAACTCATTTAACAAATTTTCTGGCTTTTTTTGAAGTCTTTTCTTTATTATAATGCCTATACCACAAGATTATGACGGGAAAATAGACAAATTAATTAACAACAGTTGCAATTTACGTCAAAAATCAATGTTAAGGGTTTTTTTTTAACTGTTTCCATGTTTGAAACTTTCTAACAGTTTCCATGTGAAAAGGCTGCTACTTAAAAAATAAAAAAGCAACACCATTTGGGATTTTCCATCACACAGAGAATAAATTTGTTTGTCGTTTTAATGACAATTTAAGCTATTTTAAGTTTTTCTTGTCGGCTCTTAAATTATGACTGATGAAAACCATTCGAGAGATGCTAGTTCAAGTGATCCAATTAAGGCCGTTTACTTACTTGTCGGTCCGGTATCGGTACTCGAAAACTGCTTTACCGAAGGTTTACCGATGTCACACGATCTTCACATTTTTGGTACAAAATTATAAAGATAAATTGATTCGTATCTTTTAAAAATAACATAGAAAATAAAATTAACTATCGGCTTATTTTTGGGACCAAATAACTTTCACAAGACGATGTATAAAATGTCGAATGATTACAAAATAGAACACAAGATTACCGAGCGGCAAATACCGAAACAGTACTGCTTGCCCGTACCGGAGGATCCTTCCGTATACCGATTGTGTACCGTACCAATTAGGAAGGACTCATTTAAATGTACGAGCTCAGTAACAAATTGGTATCGAGGGGGTATACCGAAACGAAACCGTATTGACAAGTGAGTAAGCGGACTAAGAGTTGTATATTACAGATAGATAATATTTTCAAAGCTGGAGTTTCAGTCGGAACAAAGAACATAGAGAACGATATTGCCTAACTTTAAGCAGCTTTTCCAAGAACTTAAAATAGTATTTCATATGTCATTATCATAGCTAGTAATAGTAACTTACTTTCTACTCCATTCCAGATTCATGTTACTTTGGGTGCTCATAGCTTGGATCATTTGTAATTTTGTAGCTTCATCCGGTACAATGCTGCCAGCAGCTGTTTGTGGAGGCATAATTGCAACTTGCGACGTAGGTGGCTAAAAAGTTTAAACAAATTTGTTATTTTTAAATAATTTCAAAAAAATAATAATAAACAAACCTGTCCAATTTGTAATCGATTTTGTAACCCTCCAACCCCAGGTAATGGAGGTAGCCCAATTGGTTGGTTGTTTGTTACCGGTGCAACTTCAGCTGCTGGCTTAAAAGCCTTTTTTTGTTGTGAAAATGTCGCACTTGTAAGATAAACTAATTCATTTCTTATACAAAAACCACTTCCTGCTGGTACGATTATAAATTGTCTTTGAAAGTAACGAATTTCGGTGTTGTTGTTACTACTGCTTCCTGTACTTGTACTTGCGCCTGTATCAACATCGAATTCTTTAAAAAGTCCAGCTACGGTAAAAGAAATCAGTTTTGGCTACAAAAAAAAAAAAAACAAACAAAAACAAATTATATTCATATTATTAGGAGCTCGTTATTTCAAAGTTCTTACAGTAAACAGGGTAAGATCAACGGTAAACGATTGCGGATCGTGCAGCGTCTTTGGAAATTCAGTGAGTGTTGATACAACAGGCAAACGTCCGTATTTAACTAGACGCCATTTATCATTGTCGTTGTTCAATCTTCTTAAATTACGGTTTAGTTTTGAAAACGCTGCAAGCCTAAATTAAAAAGTTATTATTGTCAATTGTCAATTAAATGTTAAAAATTTCTTATTTGAAGATATTTGAGACCAAAACTTACCTTCCTGACTGACTAATGGGTGGCAAACAAATAGATAACATCGCTTGTTCGTGATATGCATCTAAAAGAGGTTGTCGATTGTCAGAATCGAATATTATGAAATATTGTTCTAAGAACTGCCGAATTATTTCCGCTCCTGAAGTATCACACAAAAACGAAGCCTTGGGCTTTGGCAGTGATCCTGTGTCATGTACATCAAAAAGAATTTGTGGCTCCAATTCGCGACCGTCCTTTTTTGGATAAGGATTTTTTATTAATGAGAAATTTTATATTATTTTTTCACAGTGCACATATAAGCTAAGATAATTTCTGTCATTTTATTGTTGACACCATGCGCCTTGTATCTTACTACAGTTTATTGTGCTTTTGAAAAATTTGACCAGTTTATATTTTTGAAGGATCACAAATTTTTGGCTCCCAAATTTATGTGAAGAAAAATGTCTCTTGTTGATTTAAGAATAAATTATATTCTTCGGGTAACTAATTGGTTTTGGGCTCAGGATCGCTGAACGGTACATAAAATATTTTTTTCAAGTTTAGACAGAGTGGAAAATAGCTATTGAAAATTGAATGGGACATGAAAGTATTTGACAATATGTGTAGGGAACAGAAAAAGCTGCCGATAATCTGATGTTGATTCTGTCTTTTTTATGGCATTATAATTATACTCTATGTGAGAGAAAAAATATGTGGGCTAGATTTGAAATCCAACAAAACTTTATGAAATTAATCAGATCTTAGGTTTTTCTCGATGAGGAATGAAAAATAAGAACACGATTGAAGCAAAAAAATCTAGATAAACGCATTGCGAGATAAAAACCAGACATATGTACCTATGTTCGAAAAAACTTTAGCAAAGACTTCGTTTCGACTGCGTTTTGGATTTCATTTTGCATAAGACAGTATGCCAGAATTGAATCCCAAATATATACAAAAAAAATAACGGTGAAGCACTGTGGTTCATCTTTCATGGTTTGGGGATGCTCTATGTCGATAATTTGCTACTAGTTCCAATAGGATAACGACCCCCGTTTCATCAAATCTTTGTTTGAATCCAATTCTACAATATAGTGGCCTGATCAAAGTCCATTCTTAAACCGCATAAGAATCTATAGGGTCTTGAAAAAGGTCTGTTGTAGGGAACAGGACCCAAAATGGAAAAATGGCTGGGAAAGTCGATCCCTTTTCACTTTTCCGTTATTCTTAAAACTATAGGAACAAATTACAAGCGAGAACGGAACAAAATTCCTGGAATATTTTGATTGGGAGCCCATTTCCCAAATAAATCCCCGGGAAATTTCATTCCAGATAGTGGTGAGTGTCTCACAAATGTTGAAAAGGCAAAAAAGATTTCTAACTAAGTAAAAAAAGGGTTTTCTGTAGGCTACTTTGGTCACCTTAGTAGGTGACGGGCATGGGAGGGTGCTTAGATGCATCACAAGTTTCTGATTGAATAAAGTTTCTTAAAAAAATTGACATACCGGATCTGGTCATTAGTACCACAGAACTAAATTCAAAAAAGTTTTAACCGTGAGATATTTGAGAACTCTTAAAATATAAACTGGCTAAACTAGTATTTTTTAAATATAAATAAACTTACCAGTTTGACAAGCTTTGGGAACTTTTTGCGTACTTCACTGTGAATCGAATTTAAATTTTTTGACAAAAAAAGTTATTTAAAAGTTTTATGTTACAAAAATTAAATTATAAATTTAAAATGTGTTTAATCTGCGAGACGAACCTATTACTTGTAACAATTTAAACAAACATTATTTGATAAAATTATTAATTTAAGATTAAAACAAAAAAAATATACGTTAAAAAAATATAGGTTACAAACAAGATTCAACTCGCGAACAATAGTTATATGAATTTAGCTGTTTTTAATTTTCTATCATTTTTTTTTATCTCAGAATTTGAAGCGAAATTTAGACGAAAATGGAAGCGATGTACATCCAAAATATCTTTTTTTTGTTTCTTTACATTCAAACCTCAAATTTATAGAAAACAATTCAAAGGTTTTTCAATATAAACAATATTTGAATGATTGGGTTTCAATGAGAAGAAATGAGATGTTTAACAGATAGTTTCATTATTCTTTTAGCCATTTTAAGATAAGAGATCCCCCTAATGGTCTTGGTATGTTTTCTAGTTTATTTATTTTTTTTTTTTTTGTAGTTATAATTGATTCACACAAAAGAAGCTTATTGCTATTTTTTTTTTACTTGTACTTATATTTTTACTTTATTTTATTATTTTTATTTATTGTTTCGTTGGATCTTCAATTGTTTGGTGTGCACCTTTGTCGGGAACACCAAAACAAATTGATTTTGTTTTCTTTTTATTCTTTATTTTTTGTTTTGCATCTGTTCTTACTGTCATAGTTTATGTTTTAGTAAAAACAATGCTTTGTAGACAGGCGTAACTGAATTCGTACCAGTTACACTCTTTATGCTGCACGTTTAAAGGATTCGAAGAGTAGAAGGATAACATTTGTTTGTTTAATAATCCATAGATAACCCTTATTCAGGGTTTATCTTTTGATGAGTATAATTTATGTTTGCAAAGACAGCTCTTACACAGAGTTTATCTCTTAATAAACATAATTCTTTTCTTTATACATATTAGTTTTGTTAGGTTTTTTTTTGCATTAGCGGTTATTGTCGCAAATAGCTTCTTTTGGAATCTTAGTTAATTTACTTTTTTTTTTTTATTTTTTTAAACATTTAAAACCTTTAGGAGAATATACATGCCGATGTTAATAGAAATCGGAATTATTTATGGTTAACATTCGATAGCACACTCATTTCTCCTCTTTTTGAAAATTATAATGCATTCGGATATCGTTTTATATTATTTTTTATCTTCGAATCGCTTTAATTATACAATTTAATTTATTCTTTAAAATTTTAATTGCATTCCATTATCGTTTCCATTTGTTTCAAAAACTTTTTTCTACAATTTCACAGCAAAATTTCAAGCTCTGTTTTCGGTTAAAACTTGTGTTTAGCAATAACTCAAATGGGTTTTAAATCTCAAAAACACAACTTGATCTTGTATGAAATTAAGGAGAATCTAATTGTAATATAGACATGAATCAAGCAGAAAAATAATCAGACATTTTCTTAATCTTATTCCATTTGATTTTTTTCATTTTGTCTATGTTGGTTCGGTACTCCAATACCGTCACATTATCTTTATTGGTTTTCTCAGCAACAGAAGTCGACCGAGTACCCTAATGTGCTTCGAACTTGAAGGATGCAACGTTTGGTGTTTATTTTTTCCACTGCAATTAATATTATTAATATTTCTAATACACAATCTGATACCTGATGTAAAGCGACTGATCTTTATAACGATTTCGCAATGGATTCATTTTGAGGGCCAATTCTATGATGTGAGCATTCCGGAATACCAATAGATGTGCTAATGATGGAATCTGAAAACAAATAGTAAAAAATCGATTTAATTAATCTGAATTATTCTCAACAATTTGAAAAAAGAAATTTACTTTATTTTCTTCAAGATACAAAATCTTCAAATGTGGCAATCTTTGTGCGATGTTTTTAAAACTCTCCATCGTTACCATTTGATTGTCATTCAGATTCAATGCTTCTATTTCGGGAATGTTCTTTTCAATAATATCAATTACAGCAGACATAATTTGTGAACGTGCCAGTGAAAGGAACATATCTTTAAAATCATCATCTGCATAGAATTTAGATAGATTAAGAGCTCTTGAATTGGCATTGTAGCGTTTAGCCATAGCTTGTTTTATTTTTTCTTTATATGGTTCATCGATTGGCACTTGAGGAGTTCCAGGACGTACACGAACTGGTAGCTTGAATCCATCATACATTTGAATATTTCGATCGGCATTTTGAAGTATCTCAGCAATGCGATAGTCGGTCACAAAAAATACCACACCATGTTTTTCTGTGCGCCAGTAGAGAGGAATAAATATTTCTGGGGAAATGGTGGCGAGAATTTGTCGTATAAGATCATCCTTGTTGTATTTTTGGCCAACGTTAATCTGTAAACAAAAAAAAAAAAGAGTTAGACATTATTTTATTATTTTAATCTAGAAAACATAAGGTCTAGATCTAGGATAAAACAAATGAATTCATGAATTTATTTAATTGGAATCGACGGAGAATGCACCCTCAGTAACAGGTCCAAAGTCCTGCAAAATCCCTCTATTGTTTTTTTCTTAACTGCATTTAAAATTAGGGATTAGAGTGGGATGTGAAGGTTTATCAAGCTAAAGAATTTATTTTAATACTAGAGCTCTTGAAACCCGGGTACCCGAAGACCCGCACGGGTTACCGAATACTTGCTTAATACCAAGGTACCCTGGTAGTTCTGGCACCGATTATTACCCGGGTAGAATCAAAGGCTCTAGTTAATACAATCCACAAATTTAAAAGTATTTTTTAACTGTCGACCGAATAAGATCAAGAATAACGCGATGTGACTACGTTTAAAAAATGCAATGATGAATATATTTTAGCTGACACAATTCAAATATTAGCGTAAATGGTACACTAGTAAATTTTGGAATGAATTTTTCAATTACCACGACAATCCGACATCAAAAGAGTCCTTTCAAATATTTTGGGTGAAAGGGTATTTTTGAAATAATCCTATGTTCAGTTATACCAAAGGCTAAGCTTGATCTTTAGAAATTTTGGTGATTCCCATAGATAGACAGTTTATTTAAGTGACAAAGCTTTGAGACCAGGAATTCAAATTGCAAATGAAAACGTCAAAACAATTTATAATCGGTAGGACTTTTTTTTTCAAATTCAAAATGTAACTATCGTGGCCCATTTATTAATTAGGCACCCTTTTTTTGTTCCAACGCATCCCATTGTGTCTTAAAGCTTTAAAAAAGACACAGTAAAACTTTTGAAACGAATAACAAATGAGACTTAGTAAATGTAATGTAAAAAGCTTACTTTTAAACAAAAATAAGACCCAATACTAAGAAACTAACTGACTAAAACAAAAAACATTTTAGTCAAACATTGGTATAGATATTTAAAAAATGGATCATATTTTGTGGGAATTAGATTCTAAATAATTTTGTTTTATTGAATGGATAGAATTCTTATTAATAAAAAATTGAAGAAAAGCTGAACAATACATGAGGATATTTTTTAACCGAAAAAAAAACGTCTTTTAATGTATCGAGTTGTTAGTTTTGTTAATAAAAATTATGCTGTAATTCTAATGAAAAAAAAAATGTATTTGATCAATAAACGTCGATGTTAAATCAATTAACAGCAAATTATGGTGGAAATTATCGTTAATTTCTGGCTTTTAGCAACAAAATTTAAAGGCGAAAATCTTTCTATCGTGTTCAGCATACCCAAATTATATTAAGTTGATAATGAGCACCGTTTGTCGTTTTTTTTTAACCAGGACAGTGAAGAAGTTATTAAACAATTTTAAAGAAAATCACTGTTTTTTTTTTTATTAATTTTTTGAATGCAATTTTCTAATGAGGGAAACCTAAAATCAAAGTTGACATATATCTCTTCTTAGCTAATAATCACGCAATTTGCCAAAAATATTTTCAACTCTTAAAAAAAAAAAAAAAGCAAACAAAATGGTATGGTGTTGTCTTAGTCCAGAACTTAGCTATTTTAAGTGGTAATGACTTGAAATTTCGCATACATTTGTCGAATTTATTGTATTTATTTAAACAGAGTCAATTTGTATCGTATCAAAAAATTAATAATATTAAAATTAATGAAAAAGATAAGTTTGAACGCGAGCAAAAAAAATGTAAACACTTGAAAAACTTTAAAAATTAACGGATAATTTCATTTCTTTGAACAAAATATTTTATTTAAATGTATTAATATTTAGTTAGGAACAATTTACTAGCAATAACGGCATATATAACATATATAACCTTCGATCCAATTAAAGAAACGAATTGATTTGAATAAATTTGGTGATATTCTTTCTCTATTTGTTCCATCAGCTTAGTAATCTCCCGGTGTACAAGCTCACTTTCATTTTCTACAGGTCAGAAAATTGCATTAGCCACACCAAAAAATGAAGATTATCCTCTTCTAAGAAGTTTCCTACCAGCCGTCTGGTGTCTTCTGAGTCATGATCGTGTTGTAATAAACTGCTTTCAGGGCTATTGGACCCAAAAGGTGGATTCATACGGTTTCTGAAATATCCCTACACAAAATGAGGTAACTTACTTACGGGTACTTACGGGTGCTTACTTGAATAGCTGAAGCAACTTGTTGACGGTCGAGTGAAAAATTTAAAACTATTAATAGCTGTCACTTGGATTTTTTTAAGGTTTTTTAGCTGTTATAGTTTTTGAGTTACAGCTTGTTAAAAATAACGAGACTTTAAACTTCGAGAATATTTTTTTTAAATGTATTTCCAACCATATTAGCCTCTGGGAGCAAACAAATTACATTTTGTTTTAAGTAACTGCCACCACATGGCTAAACACAATAAGGCAAATGTTAACCTTTTAATTATACATCATTTCCGTCTACATTGCCAACTTTCTGGAATCATTCAAACACATTTCAAGAAATTGTGATGTCAATTGCATTTATTTAATTTTGTAAGACATCTAAAAACCATATTAAATGGAAAAAATAAACACACTTGAGCAATTATAACGTGACTAAATTCATAAAAACCGGTTGTAATATATAAACAAACTTTTACTACTAAAAAGTTGTTCACCTGCTTTCCAAGATTACAGTTATTTGAATTCCATATTTTGAGTAAAAAGATAAATAGTTGAATTTGTATCTCTTTCCATATACATATGTACATAATATGCAAGCAACACATTGATAATAAACAAACATCTCTAGATTTGATGTCAAAGATATCTTATAGAATAAAATAATTAAAAGAATTTTTTAATTAATATTGCTATCAATAAAGCTTATTATTATTTTATGAAAGAAAACTTTTAATTGAACCTAAACAAAATTGTTATACATAGTGAGTCAAATTGCAAGGTAAAGCTGTTGGCAGTCTTAGTTATCATTCCATTGTGTTGCTGGTTGGTTCTCTACAACTTCTTTTAGTTCTAAGTGTTTTTTTGTCGTTTGGATTATCAGCTAATCCAAAAAAAGATTAATTTTGTGATTGAAAATTTTTAAAAATGTCAGAGCTTTCAGTATGGGATTACGTTATTTTGGCAATAGTGTTGATAATATCAGCTGGCATTGGATTGTACTACCGTCTAACTGGTGGCAAACAAAGCACCACACAGGAGTATCTATTGGCCGATAGAAATATGAGCATTCTTCCAATTGCATTCAGTTTAATGCAAAGTTTTATGTCGGCTATAACATTGCTAGGAGTGTCTATGGAGAATTATCAGTATGGCACAATGTTTGTTATCATCAATTTCTCATACATATTGACGACTCCTATCGCAGCGTATTTATTTCTACCAGTATTTTATCGTCTCGAAACTGCCAGTGTGTATGAGTATCTGGAGAAGCGTTTTGGATATGCAACACGACTGGCCGCTTCATTGGCATTTTCCATTCAAATGATTTTATACATGGGCATCGTTTTATACGCCCCCGCTTTAGCCTTAGAAGCTGTCACTGGACTGGATAAGTTGATTGCAATAGTGGCCATCGGTGTTGTTTGTACCTTTTACTCGACAATAGGTGGAATGAAGGCAGTTATCATCACCGATGTATTTCAATCGCTTCTAATGTTCATGGCAATATTTAGTGTAATCATTTGTGCAACTATAAAGGCTGGTAATTGGGGAACAATTTGGTCTGTAGCTCAGCAAGGTGGAAGGATAAACTTTTCTGATACAAGTATTGATCCTACAAGACGTCACACATGGTGGACGCAAATTATTGGAGGAGGATTCACTTATTTGTCTTTGTATGGGGTAAATCAAACTCAAATACAACGACTGCTGTCGGTTAAAAATCTCAAATCATCTCAACTATCGCTCTGGTGGAATCTACCTATTCTTTGTTTGCTAAGTCTGAGTACTTCTTTCTCTGGACTCTGTATGTACTACTATTATCAGTCGTGTGACCCATTGCTGGAAGGACGAATAAATTCCCGCGATCAACTTCTGCCATTATTTGTCGTAGACACTATGGGACATATCCCTGGATTGGCGGGACTCTTTGTTTCTGGTATATTTTGCGCAAGCCTTTCCACAATTTCCTCAGCCATCAGCGCTCTATCGGCTGTTACTTTGGAGGATTACGTTGGACAAATTTACAAATGTCTCGGAAAGGAGCCCTTATCAGAGAAAAAACGAACCATGCTTACGAAAACCATCGCATTTGTATTTGGCTTAGTTTGCATTGGTTTGGCATTTGCTGTGCAGGCTCTTGGTAGTGGTGTTCTGCAGGCGTCTCTAACAATATTTGGTGTTGTGGGAGGACCTCTTTTAGGTCTTTTTACACTTGGCATGTTTACCAAGCGGGCCAATCAGAAGGGATGCATTGTCGGACTGATAGTAGGGCTATTGTTCGGTTTTTGGATAGGTTTTGGACAACCAAAACCGGTTCCGCCACAACTGCCTATGTCCATTGAAGGATGTTCCATCTACAAAGATTCAACACCTAACTCATTGCTACTCGAATTACTAAAACCCAGAGCTGAACAAAGTGATTATTTTTATCTCTATCGATTGTCATACATGTGGTACTCTGTACTGGGATTTGCTGCTACTTTCATCTCAGGATATATTCTAAGCTTTCTATGCGAATTACTTAAACTTGATGATAATCGATTGATATACACCGACAAAAACTGTACACAATTCAACTGTGAACTATTTATAACTCCAATTGCAAAACGATTGCGCTCAAGAAATATGAATTGTTCAAAAGTGAATGAAGAAGATCATAAAAATTAATGCAAGAAATAAAAACAAAATTGAGAGATGCAATGATGACTGACAGGGGATAACTTAAATAAGTAATTTATAATAAAATACAAATACAAATTCACAAACGAGTTGTTTTTCATTTCAACAAAATTATTAAAATTAGATTGTTTTTCTGTCTTACTATCGAATTCGCTGAAGGTTTTGTTACTGTTATCAGTGATTACCTTACTAATTACAAAATAATTGGCAAAAGATAAGATACAAGTTTACAAGTCGTCGGCTGAGTATTAATTTTACGCATAAGTATGGCTTTTCCATAAGACAAACGCTAAACCAAGATAACTGTAGTATGAACAGTTCTAGAGAGGTGCATATAAATAAAGTTAAAATCATATCAATTAGCATTTTCTTTCTCAAGACTTGCTACATCAGGTTTATTAGAAGACAACAGAATAATTAAAGACTATTTTTTATTTATGTATTTTTCTAACGAAAGATTGATGGAGTAAATAAAAATAACAAAACAATTTATTAAGCAATTATACTCGAGGGCATACATATTTTCAGTTAAAAAAAGTTTGATCAACTCTATTTGCTTAGTAATGTAGAAATATTATAGTACTAGCTGATCCATACTCGCGTTGCTTTGCACATTAAAAGAAAATGTAATTAATTAAAATAGGATTTTGATATTCTGTTTTCAAAAGCCAATTGATTTTGCTTTTTTTTTAGAAGGAATAGTTGATATGTTCCAAAGCACAGATTCAAACCAGCATTTGCTACAAGCTTGTCATTTCAAATCAAATCACAGTCATGGTTTTGGAATTATGACTGAATGGCAATTCAAATGTCTGTAGGAAGTCTTTTTTCAATGAAATCCTGTTTCAAAATATGTAATTAACTTTGAACGATGAAAACAGACTGCATTTGCTATTCTACAGTATGTCGTTTTCGATTGGAATTCCAGAAAAATCCGGAAGCATCACGAAGTCTTTTAAAACTTTTTTAGTGGCGAAAAAATGACAGATATGACACAATAATACAGTTTTAGGAGACTTCTGGACGAAAACAACATTAATATTCAAACTTCACACACACAGATTTTTTTCGCTTTGATTTTTGATTTGAAAAAAAATTTCTGATCGTTCTGACGTTCCTCTGATTTTCATCATAATCAACCTAACCAATATCAAACCGTATACAAATTTTACTATCCTCATGATTACAGGTTGTTCTTTCTGTGTACATCCCAAAAACTACCAAATGGAGAATTAATAACAACGAAGGACTCAGGCATGTTATGGGAAAGCATGGCATTGCAATTGCAACGCCAATGGTGAGCGTTTCGCAGATTTATGCAATGCTAACCGATAGGGGTTGGCCCGGCAACACCATCTGATAATATAGCTATTATGTTACGATAGCTCGCAAGATTGCGCACAACTGCAGTTCGGAGACCCCAAGCAAACATACGAATGCCCAGGTTCAATACCGACAGTCTAAAGAATCCCTCAGTGCGCCGACAACTAGGGGATATGGTCCCCGAAGGATTGAGGACAATTAGCAGTCAAAAACAAAAATGATCAGTCTCGGCAGTATCTCTTCCGTTTAAGTCAATATTTTTGGACAACCCCGATAGAGGAAATAGAAAACTTTCAACATCAATAGCCATATTCAGAAGCCAAGAGCTGCATTCGAAATGGTGTTCAAAATATGGATGAACAATTAGTTCAGCTTAAACAAGAAGCAGCGACTAGAATCCGCTCTAATGTTGAATACGTGCTTCTTTACCACCTCGCATAAGATAGCTGCAAACGGTTGTAAATAGGTGTCTAAGAAATATGTATCTTAAGGATTTTGTGGACCAATCGTACATCAAATAATGAACTTCATAGAAGAATTGGTCAGGAATCTATTGACAGTACTTTACGAAGACGTAAGTGGCATTAAATTGCTTTCAAAACAACAAATTTGCATTTTTACATGATATATTCGCTTTTTAGCTGACTATGTTTCCTAAATATAAAATAAAAAAGTGGCTAGTCAATATTTGAGTAAAAGTCGTTCTTAATACAAAAAAAAAGTGTTCTTGTTTTAAAACAAATGAAAATTATATGAAAATAGTTATCACTTACCGTGACTTGATACCATCCTAGAGAATTTGCTAAGAGTTTCCTGCCTCCAAACTTTCCTCGAGGAATTGGTGATCCTTTTCTCCTCCCCCCTCGATCCGAACGACCCATATCAAACTGTGTACAAGAGAAAAAAAACCATTAAACAAATTCCATAATCAGTTTGTACTTGAACTAACCCTTGATCCTCCCATAAACTCATTCATATCATCATCGTCTTCCAACCTAGAATGAATGGCCATTTCTGCCATTCGTCTATTATACCCAGGCTTATTTTGATGTAAGCTTGAAGGCTTAAAACTAACTCTTCGAGTAGTTGACCTCTCCTTGGCTCGATCATCGTGTTCTAGGTAATATTTATTAATATTATTTTCGCAATGTTTTCTATAAATGGCGGCTATAGCCAAGAAAAATAGAAAAAAAAACTTACCATCGGAATATGAGCTTAAACCACCGAATCTGTTACCATTATTATTGTAGTTATTTCGTTGCCCGCCACGCTTAGGCATTTCAATTTCTATTAATTATTATATTTTTCTTAGCACAAGTTCTGAATTTTTATTAAATTTATATTTTTCTTTTACGACACGCGCAAATTTGTTTTTTTCTTTTGGAAATTGTGAAATGTCAAAAAAAAAAATTCACACTAGACACAAATTCATACACAGACGATTTACAGCTAGACAATGGACTTGAGCATCCAAAGATAAGTAAGAAATAGAAATGCCAGTTCAAAGGAAAATTCCCAAAGGTTTTTTATATGGTTTCTCTATGGGAAATTTGAGGGCAGAAAAGTGGTATTTATGGCAAATTTGAAGACCATTCAGTACGCTGCTGAATCGAAACGAAAAATCCTATACAAAAATCATACAACGGAATCGTAAACGAAATTTTTTTTTTACTTTTCTTCGTGGAGGCCAACGAAAAATTTCGTTGCGCATCAGCAGCATACTAGGCTTGAAGGAGCACGGCTTACGAGTCTATAGGTTTGTTTTATTAGGGGTATTCGTGAAACCTGGTAAACTTTTCCATCTGGTAAAATCGGAAAGTTTATCACGCATGTTTCATGAACGCCTGTAAATCAACTAGGGTAAATGTTTAAAAATTATGTATATTGATACTTGAATTATTTGGAGAAAATTATGGTTCATTCTTTGTCTTCGTCAACAGGCTACATAATATTATGAGTGGTTGGTTATATCTAAAATGAAAAAAATGAAACGTTAAAAGTTTTTCACAAATACCATTTCCTGATGGTAAGCTTTAACCAAATAAATTTGTTTGTAAAAGTTTACCATATTCTGTTAAAAATTTCCCATAGAAAATTTGAAAGTTCAATGACCAAATTTAACATTTTACCTTGTTTAGAAACCAGGTTTCTTGAATGCCCCTATTATTTATACGGATCTGTATCTAGATCAATATATGTATAAAAAAATATGTACGGCGAAATTTCCAAATTAAATACAAAAAAATAAATACACGTAAAACAAAAACAATTTTAGAAATTTCCCACTATTTTGTTTTTGATTTACATGTTAAATTGTTCTAGGTACAGATTTGTATATATAACAAACCACACCTTATATGTATAGCTCCTCTAATGGTTAATTTTACTGCTGTTTAATAAAGAAATTAGTTCTACTACCCGGCACGCACATAATAAATGTGGCGTTGCAGTAGTAAATTTCAACTGTTCATCTTAGCAACATAGTTCTTATTTTGTACACTGGTCGAGCTTTCCTAATCCTCAACTCACAAACGCTGCAAGTATTTGAACACACCCATTTATATTCTTGCCTGAATGCACTACAGTTATGTAAACTTCTTGCTTGTCACTTTTGGCAGGTTAATTTTCGATCGAAAAATATAAAAGTTGGAATTTTGCATTTTTCGTATAAATTTTCAGCCATGGCCTCATCAGCAACTGCTAAAAAGCAGGATATGCCTCCACCTGGAGGCTATAAACAAATTCCCTTTGCTCGGGTGCCAGCAAAAAGCTACTTCACCGGTAGGTCCTTGTTTAATTATAAATAAGAATCCAATTCAATCTTCTTACATCACTCTTGAATTCATGATGATGGTTTTTCTTCCCAGGTTGGCAAATGATCACTGGTTATGCAGTTAGTACCGTAGTAGGAATTTTCGTTTACTATATAACTGCCAAGAAAGTAAAGCGTGAGGAAATTGAGATGCGGTCAGCTGAAAATGTCATCTTTCCAATTTTGATTGCCGAACGTGATAGGGAGTACTTGAAGCAATTGCGAAGGAATCGCGATGAAGAAGCCAAATTGATGGCTAATGTTAAAGGATGGGAGGTATGAGTAGTATATATTTTCCTATGCCAAAAAGATTTATTAATAACACTTTTGTTTTTGTTGTTCAAAGGTTGGCACATGGTATGGTGAACCTGTCTTCAAAACATTGCCAAAGGACAAACTCCTTACACCAATGTTCAAAGAATTCTATGTTCATTCTGACTACAAAGATTATGCCAAGCGTGCTAATTTGAAATTGTGGACTTAATTTGTTTGCTTTTAAGTTCATGTTCATAGTTAATTTTTGTTTTTTTCCCTGTGAGGAATATTTTGCGAATAAATAACTTTCACACAAATTAATTTAAAATTTCTTGAAAATTAAAAAGAAAAAATAGAAACAAAGTAAGCATCAACACTTTTGACAGTTTTTAAAATGCTTAACTTTTAGGTTAACAAGTTTTAAATTTAAATTTAAGAAATGTTATTTGCATATTGGAAATGTATCAAAACATCGAATCGAACGTGGATATATCCTAGAAGGGAAGTATAATAAGGGAATACTATATATTGGGGTTTCCTTTAAAGGCAGTTGAATGTACCTCCCCTTTCATTTGCCATTTATGCAGACGGAGCGAAATGTCACTGGATGATGCATCATCTCCATACAAATTGAATCAAATTGACCGTATATGGGATACTCCAATTGTTCAACAGAAACGACGAGCTAAAACCAGAACCTTGGTAAACAAAAGTCATACTTGTGAGTCATAAATCCCTATAATTGGGTTTTATGTGGGTGCTCGCTTGGGAACGTTCTCATTTCTGAATTTTTTATGACATTGAAGTGTTGGAAAGAACTAAAGCGAGCTGTTTCTTATACTTTTTCAATGATGGTTTCAGAGACAAAGAGTAAATGAGGAAAAGAGGAGAAGGCGAAGTACATGCTATCAACAATGAGAGTAGTTGGCCATTAGATAGTGAATATTGATGGTCATGGAATGAATAAGTCTGTACAGAAACAACTTTAGTAACTTCCATTTTCTTCGGACTAACAAAAGCTATTGAGGAACCAAGCCCTATGTTGGACAATCACGAATGATATCCTATCAGACGAAAGGTATCTTGAAACAATTGTCTGACTTTTGTCGATTGATAGAAGCCAAGAATGCGACGACGCTTAAAAGTGTCCCTGGGAAATTTTTGGCATCTGGAATAAAATTTTAAGATAAATTGTCATTCCAAAACTTTGTTTGCTCCCACCTGGATGAATAAATTATTTCCAGGGAAACAAAATTTCGCCCTAAATTCCTGGTATGGAGTACTAAGACAAAGTCATCCTCCAACATTTGCAGGCTTAGAGTCGGTTGGTTAGATATCAAGGATGGAAGAGGTTATATAGAGGTACCACCTGATGCAGTTATAAGTGAATGTTCTCCTATCTCCGAAATCTTTGCTGTTCGTCTTCATAAATTTGACCTTTTACAGCCCCTTAATACAGAAAGAGGTGGGTGGTTGATGTGGGACTTTCCCATTTTGAGACCACAGTTATGTGAAGGAAATCTGCTCGTTCACTTGGTTGAAAGTGCAATCATATTTAAATAATCTACAGTAAGTGTCCTATATTAGCACAGTCAGCCAACGAGGTCTGTTTCTTGATTCACCCGCGGGATCCCAAAACGTAAAGAAAGAAACTGTTTTTGGGTAGTTTTGGGACTCCGCGGGCGAGAAAAGAAACAGACCTACTGTTAATCGTAATTGTATCCCGACTATTATTTCTATTACTTTTTTTTAAAGTTCTCAACTTTATTCTTCTATTCTCCTAATAAATCGCCCGTTTGCTTAAGCTTCTCTAGAGTAGCTTAAGTTTCTCATAGTCGCATACTTCTCATCTTGGCGGCCATGACAAAAGACTTGGATGGAGAAGGACTGATGGCTCGGAAATTCAACTTCCTTACGGCACTCCATTGTGTTGTTTTTTTTTTAATATCCGCGACTGTTCTTCGGGTAGAACGAGGCAGTGGGCAATATTGGCGGGACCTAGTTATCTTCCTGTTATGGGACACAGGCTTAATCCTGGGAGGGAAAGTTGAGAAAATTGATTTTTACCAAGTTTTAGGTCAAAATACCGCACTGTGTTGCGCTAAAACCATCTCCATTTACAACAGAGTTCTTAAAAACTTATCTGAGGTTATTCCTACTGAAGCTGATTACAGGCGCCTTACTATGTAACTCGATGCAACATTCGGATCTATTTGAATGTGCATTCCACCCACACGACAAATTGGCCTCTCTGTTTTACCCAGTCTTGTGTTGTTTCTCTTATTCCGCAACAGGAGATGCTATTGCACCTACTTTTGCCAAGGAGTCCGCCTCCCCATTTTCCTACACCCCTACGTGCCCAGGTACCCAGTGAAGAGACTTTTCAAGTTTGTTGACTCCAATACTAGCTTGGAGTTGATTAATGATTGTACACGAGTTCAGTGCTTTTTGAGAAGGTTGACTGTCAGGCATAATGGCGAAGTTTTTGCTTTGTTATTTTACTTCAAGGTTAAGTTGTGAGCATTTTACAATAACGTTAACTTCAGCCTGAGAGATACTTGGGGATTGGCCCACTGGTACGGATAGTTTGGTACTAGGCTCAAAATTGTCTGCAACTGTACATTCCGCTGCCTTCGATCTTCGATCGAAGTTTCAACTTTGGAGGCAGTTTTCTTCTGGGTATCTAGACAGAAGCTATCTTTTCTCTTACTTAATATTTAATATCTTTGGGATATTTCACGTCCTTTTTGAAATTTTACTTCTTTTTGGCAACGGGTCTTGCAGCTTTTTGTACGATATCAATTCAAGTGTAAGAGGCTTTTGTAATGATACGTTTAATTCAACTTAAAAATCATTCTCCGTTAGGATATGGTGCCCATCATTGGGCATCTAAAGCTCACTTCCTTGACTGTTGATTTCGGTTAAAGAAATTAAAAGAAATATAAAAACTAAGTAAAAAAAGATCTAATTAATAGATTCGAGCAAATTGCCAATCCCAAAACAGTAGTTCAGCTTCTAAAACG
The DNA here is from genome assembly GCA_948107695.1 of Meliscaeva auricollis. Classification (NCBI taxonomy): domain Eukaryota; kingdom Metazoa; phylum Arthropoda; class Insecta; order Diptera; family Syrphidae; genus Meliscaeva; species Meliscaeva auricollis. The sequence continues at coordinate 44,740,711 of OX403619.1, read as the reverse complement.
TGTATTTATTGCAAGGAATTATTACAGGTAATAGTAAATAGGGGGAGGAGGAGGAGGAGGAGGAAAAAAAATCAATACCTAAATAACTGACGAGACTTTGATATATAAAATGATTTTGAAAGCAATTGCATAACTTGGAGTGTTCTTACTGACGGTCACGTCGTCTACGAATTGTTCCATCACACGCCGGAATATGCCTCTGCAGGAAACCCTCGAAAACAAACTTGCGTCCACACTTTTCGCAACGGAATTCGCGCTTCTCCTCCAGCTGAGCTTTGTGCTGTTTCAGCATTTCTTCATTGGAATATTTTTCTCTGCATTCATCACAAGCATAACGCCGTTTGGTGTGACGTGAATCGAATACTACTGTAAAGTTTTTTGAGCAGAACGAACATACGTATTCTTTGATGATTTTTTTCTCGCTGGGTGCTCCATCTGCATTCAATGGGCTGCCAGCTTCAATGGCAATTCTTTCTTCGAGTTTGTGGGTTTCCAAGTGAGCTTCATACTTGGCATCATCGATAAACTTGCGATAACATTTGGGGCACTTCTTTGGACCCTTACCAGAGTGCCGTAGCATATGTTCTCGCAAATATGTGCTAGAGTTGAACGTTCTCTGGCAAATCTCACATTTCCTGCTGTCATTAGTGTTACTTTCCTTCTCGCGGGTACATGCTCGGATGTGCAATTTCAAACTGCCGGCTGCACTATAGCAATTGCCACAATTGGGACAGTAGTATGTCTTGGCACGACTGGTTTCTGGTACCATGCTGTATTCAGCTGAATTGTCGCTGTGGTACGATGTGTCGGACATGATTGACGCCACATTACCTTGTCCCGAAGCACTTGTATCGGTAACCGTTGCAATCTCCACACAATCGCCTTCATTCAGGTGAATTATTTGTTGTTCACTATTAATTTCTCCGATCTGATGAAGATGATTAGCTTCCAGCGTTGCCACTGCAGCAGCAACTTCTTGTGATGGCTGAAAAGTTTGTATGGTGTAAGTGCCGTAAGAGCCTTCGTGCAAAACAACTGGCACCACATCATCTTCTACAGTGTATTTTTCCTGCTTTACGTTCATGGTTCTCTAAAAATAAATTATTGTAAAAATTTAATAAAATAGTATTTTTTTTGTTGTTTACCGCGACAAATTCTTGAAAATAGTCAACACCCGACCAGACCACAGATTATTTTAATTGCTTCCATTGATGTCGGACTTTTTTTTTACACTACAAAACGGGAAATTCCTGTGAATGTCAAAGATGAGGTGCGCTTCCCGTGGCCAAAATAATAACTCTTTCAATAAGATGAAAAATGTAAAATTAAGCTACTGTGGCGCCACATTAGGTGTTTATGTGCTGGATAGTAAAACCAATTTCTAAAACAGTTGTTTGAAAATTTCCCATTATTTTGTTTTTGTTTTACATGTTAAATTGATTTAGATACAGATTTACTTGGAACAGCAATGATAGGTGTGTTTTATTAGGGGTATTCATGAAACATGGTAAGCCTAGTAAACGTGGTAATATAGTAAATCTGGTAATTGAACTGCAAATTTTCTATAGGAAATCTTAACCAGAATATGGTAAACTTTTCCACACAAATTTATTTGGTAAAGATTTACCATCTGGAAATGGTAATTGTGGAAAACTTTTAACGTTTCATTTTGGTCATTTTAGATATAACCAGCCACTAATATGTAAAGTCGACGAAGACAAGGAATGAACTATAATTTTCTCCAAATGATTCAAGCATCATATAATAATTTACAAACATTTACCCAAGTTGGTTTAAGGGGCCTTCATGAAACATGCGTGGTAAACTTTCCAATTTTACTAGATGGAAAAGCTTACCAGGTTTCATGAATACCCCTATCATCTTCAATCGGGATCCGGATCTGGATTTGATACACGCAAAACAAAAACAATTTTGGAAATTTCTCATTATTTTGTTTTTGTTTTACATGTTAAATTGTTCTAGGTACAGATCCGCATAGATGATAATAAAACACACCTAATGTAGCTGATGTAGTAGACGAGAAACAGGCCCCAGGTGTGATTATTAGGTGTGTTTTATTCATGCCTCTTATGGAATTTGCGTTTTTCGTATAATGCCCTTGTTGCATTGACTTATTATATATGGACTGCTAGTAGCCAACTTTAGGATGATTCTACCTAGAACTATGCTATACAAGCCACCGAAAGGACACTAGCGGAAAAGAAATATAACATTTTTGACGTTTGATTGTTTGATGTCTTGAGTTTCTTCATTATATGCATCCAGTTTACGTAATTTATGATCATTTGATTCTTTATGTTGCACATACTTTATTATTTATAATTTATTTATTTTTCAAGAAAAAAATAAATTCTTACAATTGAAAATTAAAACAAACAAAATAGCAAACAATGATATAAACGTCAAACATTCCAATTAAATACATATGGCATTGTTTTTCGATAGAAAATTAAACAAGATGGCCATAAAAATATGGTAGTTTCAATCAATAAAAAGAGATGTCTCTAGTCGCAATCGAGGGAATGTTTACCTTTTTTACCACTGGTGTCCTTTTCCAGGGGTGGTGTTGCAAAGAAGCTTAGAATCATTTTTCTGGCGGTGAAATCCTGAATCAATAATAGCTATTATGGCTGCCTCAGCTGTTAAAAACTCAATGTGCGAAGCACATTAAAAGAGTTTCTTGCTATTTCCGCTATTTTAATCGGAGCTTTTTTGATTTACAAGTCGAATCGTCGTAAGTTGGCTCCTGGCAGTCCATGTATAGTAAGTCATGCCTTGTTGCTTTGTCGCGTGACAGTGCGACACTTTGTTTTGGGCAAGCCTTAAAGGCCTTCCCAAACACGACAATGACACAATTTATATACACAGTGTCAAATGCGAGTACCTACACCAAACGTGACATAACATTTTATATAAAAACCCTTTTCGTGTGACAGAGTGACAGGTTAATCTGGGTTTTTAGGGTAGAACTATAATAAACGGATCCCAACGTACGCAGTCGTACACAACTGAGTGTTGTAGTAGCTGTGCTACGTGGAGGCTTGCCCAAACTAAAGTGTCGTGTGACAAAAGTGGATTTGAATGAAAACTTTTCGCTGCGTATTAGGTTTAAGGATTGGAACTCTTGTGTATGGCGCCACCAGTGCTTAATTTTCTTACAATTTCAAAAAAAAATATTAGTTCTACTACTCAGCACGCATGTGCAACCAAAGACTTTATTTTTTATCAAACTGTCAAAATCAACTGCTAGTCAGGCATCCACCCACAAAAAAAAAAAAATAATGAACGAACATTTAACGAAGATTTCTTTGAACTCTACAATCTGTGGACACTATCCAAATAAACAAAACTGTTATCAACAAAAATTAAATTAAATTAATTACCAACGGCGAAGTGAACAAAAATTCAAGATTTTTCTGTTGTTGAAATTGAAAATGTATTTGGAGTTTTCTGAAGTTTTCTATATGTTATGTTCAGGTATGCAATTATTTAAAAAAATATGTACTTTTAGCTGAAATTATGAAATACCTACGTACCTACCTGTCTGTAGGGTTGTTAATTTATTATATTATTTACCCAATTAAGTAGACAGGTACCCAGATTGATTATAAAACCCACATTCTTGAACGAATTATTATTGTTTCCAACTAAACTCAAATTCATGGCTTAATATGGATAAATTCCCTCTGCTTCCATATATTTCTCGATTCTCATGTCTTCAAATTTGCAAACATACCCACCTTAAAAGAATGATCAACAACAAAGCCAATTAAATTCCTTAGAATCAAATCTAAACCAAATTTATAGTCAAAAGAGACTAATTTGTTTTCTTGTTAAGAAATCCACCTCCTCCGTCAAAATAGCGCCACAAAACCTGTCTGAGAAACATATAAACCGGCTAATTATAAACATTATTTTGGCATCAATTTGAATTTTGCTTTTGCTGTAGGTAAACAAAATACCTAAACGGCGGCGGCGACATGGGTGATAAATATAAATAACAAAAGGAATTTTTTTCTTTTAATCTTTAGCTATTAAAAAATATAATATATAATTTTATTTAAGCAATTTTCTTTTTGTTTTTTTTTTTTTATTTAAATTTTTATACAAATATGAATGCATTTACAAAATATTCTTAATAGATATAAACTTTAATATTTATGATATAAGAAGGTATATAATTTTATTTATTTATGTGTACTCTTTATTAGTTAATATACAAAATGTAAAATTTTCTAAGACAACAGAAAACAAAAAATACCAAACATAAAAGACAATTTATTTATTAAAAATGAAGAAAAAAAAAACAACATATTAACGATATTTCAATCACTTGCTTGCATTTTGTCAAATCATTCTATTTTTTTTTATTACTTTTCTTTGTTTGTTTACAAAACATGCGAACTTAATATTGTAGTCCAATTTAAATTCGGGCTAATCCAAGTATGTATGATTTCATTTATAAATGGACTCTGGACTTTTGTCTAAAATTATTCGATAGCCCAATAAATCTGCCAGGCGTCTCCTTATTTATTGCTGCAATAACTGCGATGTTTTTTTTTAATAAATTTAGTATCGGTCGAAATTGATACAAGAGATTTGGCCAAACTAAAAGAATTTAAAATATATATTTACAAAAAACAGGACTTCGTTCATTTAAAACATTATTCGAAATATTGACCTTTGACTTTATGATGGTGAAATGCCATAAGTCAACACTCGAACACATTTCTATAATTAAAATTGTAAATATTGTAAAGAATTTGTAAATGATGAAATAAATGACTGCGGCCAACTGATTCTGATTCATCAAATTGTGGAATGTCCATCATTCCTGAATCAGGAAATACCTATTTTTCTATGTAAAAACTACATTTAACTGAATACAATTACACGAGTTTATTTTGATATGTCAATGAAATTGCAGTTTTTTTTTTTTTTTTTTGAGGCATGGCAAAACTTATTGGACCATTGATTTTATCCTGGAGCACTAAATGAGCTGAATCTGGAAGTTGAGTGTCTTTGACGACGTAAAAATGATCTGCGATGACTAGGCTGCTTTATAAGTACCATACTCTGTTGGTCGTTGCCGCTGATATTCTTATCACTTGCCGCTGATGAGCTTGAATTTAATTCAATCGTAGAGGAAGCAGCTCCATAATTATCTATTCCTTTATTTGCCACAATGATGGATTGTTCTTGTTGTTGTTGTTGTAAGCGACAACAATCTGAATTATTATTTGTTTTCGATGAAGAGCATTGTAGACATTGCTTTTTATTTGATTTACGCCTCAATAGTGTTGATGTTATACGTTGCTTCATTGTTAGAAAACGCCCAGAGCGACGACACACTTGCTGCTGCTGCTGCTGCTGCGGCGGTGGCGGTAGCGGCAGCGGCTGCGGCGCCACAATAATTTCCCCATTATCGTTATCGGTTTGAGGCATCTGCGTTGATTGGACAATAGAAACTGATGTGGACTGCAGGCAATTGATTGTAGCCACCACATCATCATCATCATCATCATCATCATCAGCAGCGCCCCGATTGAGCGCTGCTGTTGTGCAGTTATTGTCAATATCGTAGAAAGTTTGATTTGCATAGCATTCTTGAGACAACTCTCATGATCGCTTAGCTGTGTCTTTGCGAAAGGACTTGCGGATTTTATCAACTAAACGACTATGGAATTTATTTATACTTCCCTGACTACCCGCATGGGTCTTGGGAGGGCTAGCAGCTTGATTTTGTGTGTATGTACTACGTGTGGGTGATGCAGCAAACATATTCGTTTGAGAGCTGCGTGACGAATTTCTAGGGAATGCGGCACGAGACGATGCAGAACGATTCATTTGCATTTGATGACTTGAAGAAGGTGACGTAGAGGACGTTTGGCACTCTGATTTACATTCAGATACCTTGCGAGATCGTTGTACGTTAGCTCCATTGACATTGCTTGTTGTATTATTATCAGATGTCTTCCGGGTTCGACTACCATTATAGATATCAAACTCATTTTTCATCACGGGCATCATGAAGGCCATTTTGTTGATTTCGATTAAAAGGTTGATTTGAGTCTTGTAAGAATAATTATCACACAGAATTATAGTAAATAGATTTTTATTTGCTGTTCGAATTAAAAGAATTCCTTAACGTTGATAGAAAATTTAGCTTATTTTTTTTTGTTTAAATCGATATTTACTAAAAAAATATTATTAATTTTGTTTTATTAATTAAGGCACTGAATTTATATCTTTTCGTTGCTGTGCTTGTTCGGCACTTTTTCTTACACTTGGTCTGCTTCTTCTTTTATTTTCTTTGTGTTTTTTTCTAGAAATTTCTTTTCTTTCGCTGGTGTTTGCTAGCTGCTGCTAATTGCGTCGAAGTTGGAGCGATTTTTTTGATATTTTTTGATAGATTTTTTTTTTTAATTGAAAAGAGCACTTTTTATTATATAATGGTTGTTGATTAAAAATATTATAATGCAATATTCTAGTTAGTTAGTTTAATAATATTTATTTAAAAAAATAGTTAAATAAATTCTATTTTATATAGTATAGGTATATTAAATTGGATGTATGGTTTATCTATCGTGTTGCGTTGTTTTTCATCCAAAACTTTAACTAACAATGAATCACAGAATGCACATAAGTGTATTATTAAATGAAAAAAACTGACACAGTCTTACTTAACCACACTAACACAGTGATGCATAGAACATTACAATGACGACGACGACGACAACGACGAACGAACGGCGATACTGAGACGAGAACAAGTGAGATACTTTTTGATTAAAAATATAAAAATACTTGAGACTCTGGCAATAGGCGAACTACGTAAATTTTGGTTTCTTAAATTAAACTTTGTTGATGAAAAACAAATAAAAATAAAAGAGATATGTTCAAGTAATTTATATAAAATTGAAAACAATCTAGGTATAGTTTTGGAAAGGATGCTTTTCTACAGTTTTGAACAGAATACAGACACTTCAAGTGAAGTAAAATGTTTCGTATGGTTAATAATATTATTGCAATATTGTGATTACGTGATACTCTTTTCTAGAGAGGAGGCAATCTAATCAATAGGGTTCGGAACTTAGAAATTTATTATTTTCGAATTTTTTGATTTAATTTGATTTAAAAATTGATGTTCAACAATATAGTTAACTAAGGGAAGAGTAGATAGTTTTTTTTGTCATCTTGCTGGCAGAGTATATTGATAAAAATCGATGGGGGAAAACCACGATGTTGTCGCCGGGAAATCACACATTAAACACGCGTTCTATTTGTGTATCACACATGTGCATTTAAAGTTTTTTCATGATAACGTCAGAGTTTATTTTAAAATCAATTAATGAAAATAGATATTCATAGATAACAGTATCTATCAGCAGAATAACGTTTAAGATTTAGGTAAAGTAAGCGAAAAGAATTTCGTATCCGAACCCTTGTTAACAAAAAAAAAAAAAGGAGAGGGAACCCATAAAACGAAATACCTCTGTCATTTACTAGTACATAGATATCCAATATAAAGTAGGTAGATAGACATATACCTACCTAAGTCCAGATCATGCAGTGATAGTTTATGAAGGGGAAAATCCCCACAGGTAGGAAATTTCGTTTGAAAATGATTCAGTAGGTATTTAGAAAAGACGTTTTTTTTAAGTGGAAATTTTCTTTCCAAGCTTACCTATGGAATCTAAAAATTTTATAATAATTTTTATAAAGAGGAAGTATTGGTTTCATGAATAGAAAAAAGAGGTTTTAATCAAAGGCAATATTATAGGTGCTAAATCAATAATTTAACTTATCGAACTAGAACTGATTTCGTTTAAACTGAAGCAGTCACTGTGGCGTATGCGCAACATTTTTTTCTATTGAAACACCAATGGTAAAAACAAAATGCACGACTAGGTCGCACGCACTTGCTCTTATGATCAAAGTCAATGTGAACGTTATAAAGTTTTTAAAAATACATAATTATATAATTTAATAAGACAATAATGGTTTTGTGTATAAAAATGTTAAAAAAAAGTTGATATATGCTATTTTCAACAAAATATTAATGAATAAAAATCAGTTAAGTCGTTTAAGAAAAAAAAAAAAAAAAATGAAAAAAACGGTTCTATAGAAGGTATAGCTAAAAATATTTCTTTCCCTTCAAAAGTACGACCTTACTAACAAAAGTAGGTACAAAATCGTTAGAGCCGTTTCTGATACAAATTTTTTGTCCCTGTTTTGGTCCTAAAAAATTTCAATTTCCCCTCCAGGTAATCACCATCACAGAACCTTTACTACAAAATTTAAAGAAAATCCCTTGAGTAGTTTAGCCTGTAGCTTGAGGTATACACAGACAGACAGAATTACGAGACCCCTCAAACCCTCATTTTAAGCCTAGTACGCAGATCGCGCTAAATTTTAGCTCTCATACGTAAAATAAGGTCTTCCTTTGGCACATTGTCATATATGCCGCTGTATTTTCAGCGGTCGATATAAAACCCGTAAAGCCTGAAGCCCTTCGATAAATCTTTTTCTCTACTCTTTACTGATACTGATAAGACGGAATATCCCTTCAAGAATGTTTCTCAAAGAAGAATTTTTCACAAATTTTATCAGAGCTTGGCAATGTTCAACTGCCATTTACGACATGACTGAAATTATTAGGGTCTTATGAAGGGTCTCCTTGGTTCTTTGAGAGAGGGATTTATTGTTGAAATGCCTCTTTAGGAAACACCGGCTGGTAAGATTTGAACTGATGTAATTTGGCGATGTAACTACTTTAAAGATTATATCGGTGCATCGTGACGTTTTGTATTGTTTGCAAGTCCGTGGTGTTGGGCCTGCCTTTCCAATGATAGCATATATCGTTCTCTCATCCTAGAAACATGAATGTTCTTAATTAAAATTTTGATAAGGTCACTTTTCAAACTTAATCGCTTTCATAAATAAATAATAATATTTTTTTTTCTGATTAGAAACATAAATATGATGTCTTAATTTTACGCTTATTTTTATTTTACGAAAAAAGAAACTGGCGAAATATTTATCGACGCTACAGCTCGTTTTGTTCTCCGTATGATGTCAATTTTATTTTATCAGTATTAGTAACGAGTTGAATGGACTTTCAAAAAGTTGTGTCTCTGGTGTTGATGATTGGTTCTCTTTTGTGTTTTTTTTTTTAAATTTTAAGTGACATTTGACAAATTTGAATATACAAGTTCTGAGGCCCATTTTCACAGTGCATACTTAAGTCAACACCGAAGTCTATCCTGACTTTTGAATAGTTATTAATATTATTTTTGTTGGTTTGAAACATAATTCTTATCTTTGTTCATTTAGCGTAAGATTTCTTTTACCTACGAGAACAAGTACGTACAACCAAGTCGTGTATTTTACTTTCTTCTTTAAACCTTTGTCTTTGAACATGCTATACATTGGGTTGTAGGAATAATAGTTAACTCCCTTTTTTGGAGCAGATGTTCTATTTCGTATGATTACAATTCTTAAATATTGAACACCTACTCAGCATCAGGTAGATGGTCATGAAAATACACCATACTATTATTACGTTTATGTGCCATATCACATTTATGTACATAAATACCCCTGTTGTTTAAAAAAGAAAACAGGAAACTGTCCAAAAGAAACAAGTTATTACCTGAACCAAATTATATTTAAGTCTAAGAGCAAATTTTGGGAGGTGTATAACTAAAATCGTATTATGCAGTTTTATAGGTAACGCGTCTTGATTTCAAATTCGGAAGTCTTACAGGTTTATTTTTCAGTATTCCCAGTTTTTCGGGGGGTTAAAGAAGGCGATCGTGCCAATTCTTCTCAGAAAGCCAAATTCACTTTAATTAACATTTTTAATATTGGAACTCATGCTCTGTTATTTTAAATAAATCAATTTTGACCTTCCGATTTATAGAACTTAATTTTAGTGAACCATTTTTGAGGACTTTTCTGTTTGATTTTTTGTTTCTTTTTTAAGCCTAGTACGCTACTGAGAAAAGCAAAAACAAAATTTTTCATTTACGATTTCGTTGTGTGATTTTTGCATAGGATTTTTCATTTCGCTTCAGTAGCGTACTGGGGGTCGATTCTGGTTCTGTGAATAAATGAATCGAATAAATAATTTTCATATTCGCTATTAAGCATTAAATTTGGTTCATGTATTTAATTTTTCTACTTATTTTTAGTTCTGGTAAAAGATTTTGGTTTTATGTTTTCACCTTCACATTCACTTCCAAATATTTCAGTGAAAGAAAATTATTTATTATCAAGGTTTTAGATATGTTTTCACAGAACGAGAATCGCATTTATGAGTGAAAAAAAAAACTTTTTGTTTCATCAAAATACTCCGAAAAGTTAGTAAGCCGCTTGAACTCATCCTTTTTCATACAGTCCAAAGTCACAATTTATCAAACAACTATGAATATGGCCCATTGAAAACAAATTTTCAAAGCTCATGGACTTTTTGAAAAAAAACAGTTTTCTAACTTAAAAAAAACTAAGATACAGATTTTCCCTTAATTATTTTGAGTAGTATAGTTCGAACAACATTTTAATTTTCATAAATTGATTAATTAAATGGAATTAAACCTATTTAACGATGCTTTGGCAACTAAACGAAAAGTTCCAGCGAAACAAAATAAAATTTCAATTTATTCTCTTTTTTGCACTTTGTCGGGTTTAAGAGCAGGAAATTTCCCAAAGAAATTTCCGAAGGTATTTTTTATTCATTTATCCTACTAACACTAGTATCAGTTGATACAGGGAGTGAGTGGTTTTGCCACATGGTGGCATTCATTGTATATCATAAACAAACAATCGTCCAGTGCATTTTTATAAACAACAATGCAGCAGTTTTTGCCACCCACTATTTTTACTTCTTTTTAATTTTTTGTTTGTTCTAATGAATATGAAAACCCTGGTTTTTCACATTGGCAGAATGTATCCTTGGTTATCATTTTTTATTTGTTTATTCATTCATAGAGAATTGGTCTGTGGAGGAGGTCAATGCAAATTGCACTGTCGTGAACTCATTATTGTCAATAGTTTTGTTTTTAAACTGTCGGAAGTCAAAACATTTTATGACCACAACTTATGTATGTATAGATGAGTTGCCAAGATCTGACATTTTATATGTATTATTTATTAATATTTTTAGTTTTGTTATCAAATGAAATTGTAAATAACATCAATTTCAAGTGAGAACAAAATTATTTTCATTAAGGAATACGACTGACGACAACACGACGCAGTCACGATAAACACAATTTAATGCATCGTCATTGTGTTGCATACTTTGGGTTACTTAAATAAAGTAAAGTCAAGTATCTGCAGTATTGATTTTGTATTTATAAACACTTCAATTATTTTATTGAAAACAATGTACTTGCCTACAGAAGGTATTGGTTTGTTTTTACTTTTGCAAAATTGAAACCTTACATAACAACAATTTGTTGAGAAGACAAACAATAACAATGCTATTTTTGTAGTTGGATGTTAGATTTTTAAAATTTGCAATAGTTTTTGGTTTTGCAGTTGACTAAATAAATTAATTTACAAAAGATACTTTGACTAAACTGTGCAGTTATTAAAGAAATGCACTTGATTGATTGAGATGTTCTAGTTTTTTTTCAGTTGAAAGTACCTACCTATAGACCAGTGCCAATCCAGTTTTCAGAAGTTTAAAGTTGGAAAAATTATTAGCAGGGTAAGGACGGTGGGAAAATTTAGGATAAATGGTATATGAAAGGGGAAACATAAATTGCCAACCAACAGATTGGTGGGCGAAAAATTGGGATGGGCGTCGGAAATCGTGTTTTTTACGATTTATATCTAAAGTAGACCTCGTAGGGGAAAAAGTTGTAAGGTGGTAAAAAGATCTACAACTTTTTTCACATATTTTTTTTAAGTAACCTCAAAAATATTGTGAAAAATGTCAAAAACCAATTTTTTTTTTTTTTATTTTTATCTTTTTTTAAAAATAGTTAGATTTTGACGAAACTTGGTTCTAACTTACATTGATATATTTTTCACTTAGGTTTACCATTTTTTTTTTTCAGCAAAATATTAATTTTTCTGTTTTTGACGAATTTATTTTGAAAAAAGCCTTATTTTCAATCAAAAGAATTTCATTTTCACAATGAAAATAAATGCAAAGCTAGCGCAGCATCTCTTTCAATGAAATTAAGAAATAAATTCTTCAATTTATACATTTTTATTAGAGGGATTCAGCCAGTCATTCTTATCGCTGTGTGGTCTAGTGAGTTTTTTGTTTTTGTATATATAATAAAGCCTTCTTATCATAGCACCTCTCAACACTTCAATTTATGGTCTTATAAGTCAATGCAAACGACTTATACGTTAACGGTTATTTCACTTGAGTGTTTATTTATTACTTTATGCTCCACTTGTCAATCTCTGAACAGGGGTCTTAGTATAAGTCAATATAAAGAAATTACATCACTCGTTATCAGGGATTCTCCATAGAAAATGCAGTAGGTATTAGTATTAAATACAAAATGAATGTTTTTTCATCTGTGGGAGTATAACGCATTTTTTAAGTGGTGTTCTTATGTTAATAATTTGTATTTTTTTGAAAACGGCTTTAACGATTTCGATTTAATTTTTTTTTCATAGCTGTGTTTTGCAATTAAGGCGAATGGCAAATTTGTATGGAGTGTGTTTTATGTAGATTTCCTCAATATTTCGGTCTTATTCAATTAAGAATGTAAAAGTAAAAATGAAACAACAAATCTTGATCGTTTCAAAGAGTTTTATTAACCGGTTGGTATGGGAAGTCAATTCTCATTTTCATACCACCACCGGCCCGGAAAGAGTTCAATACATCGATGCTTTTATGCTGGAAAAAAATAATAAAAACAAAGAAAACATTTCTTTATTGTAAAAATTGGTCTCAACTCTTATAGCTATAGTTCGTTGTGTGTACTTTTCCATTGGCTGTTTAATCTTGCCCTACATGTAACAGCATTTAACTTCTTTTTTTTTAAGATCCAGTTATTTGTTGGAAAATAAGTTTTCTTGAACACTCCAAAATTGAACAATCCAAAATTAAACCTTCAGGATTAAATTTTCGAAAAACTGCAGGAACAGTTAATATTTTGCGTATCTATTTTTAAAATTTTTACCATATTGCGTCACGAAATTTTATTAGCAAACCTCGAATTTCGACCCAAAAACATCAAACATCAAAGAAATCAAAACTACGTCATAACTTTCCTGGTTAAAGAAAAACAATTTTACTGGCTTATAAAAATTGTTTAATCGAAATAAAATCTATTGGTTATAAAAAACTCAATCAATAAAATATTTCTCATTCGTTTTCCTTATCGCTACAACCAGGCCTTACTAATACCTAACAAAAAACATTCCAGGAAAAAGCCAACTGTTGGTTAAACTTCTTTACAACCAAAAATTAATTGCGATGGATTGGATTGTGAACTTCGATCCGAAAGTCAGAGTCCGAAATTTTGGGCTTCGAATTGCGTCCCACGCTAACGACTTTTTTTTGCATTGCTGTCGTTATCTTATCTGTAAATAAAAGATAGATGCATCTACCGCCAATATGTTTACGTGAGTTCTTTCACGTAGGACTTTATTGCGCCCCAGATTATGTGAACGTTTAAAATTATTTAAATAAAATAGGAATTTATAGGAGGTGTATGATAATTTTTTTTTATTGAACAACAAGATAGTATAATAAATAATTCATTTTTTATTTATAGTTGTTTTTGTTTTTTATTTCTTTTTTTTTATTCATATTAATCGTATATGTGTTTGGATTTGATACAAATTAAATGATCTTAGAAAGCTTGATCTAAATACAAGCAAATTTACTGCATTTCTTATCTAATTAATAGAATAGTATTGTAGTTTTCAAGCTTATTTCGCAACGAAACAATTTATCATTCATGGAACCACCGAGTATATTTATTTATTAGCATTTTTTCTACAAAGTTCTCGAAAGTAAAAAAAAAAATAAATTTAACATCAGCAAACAAAATTCTCTTCGACTTTGTTATTATGGCTTAAGTTTTGACTTTATGGTTATTATAAACTAAGGCTTATTTAAACCGGAAGCGATTCCAACTTCCGTGTTTTGTGTTTTTTTTTTGTCGACAAAAATTATAGTGTCGGTCGCTGCGAATTACATTTTTCTTGTTAATTTTGTGACAAAGTAGAATTTTTGATTTTTTTTTAAATCATTCGCTTATTTTACTCTGAGACTTCCACAATTCCAAATGGACACTAAACAGGCATGTGAATATGAAAATAAAAGCTAAAGCAGATTATAAGCAAATTTTTGATTTTTCGAGTACATATATTTGTACCAGTTTTTTTTTTTTGGGGTTTTCTCGATAGACTGTCCTCACTTAAAAAAAAATTTCCTGATATAATTTCTGTTCAAAGTTATTAGCAGAATAGCAAGTATTGCTTTTAATGTCAAATCAGTGTGTTGGTTGGCTATAGACGTGTTCTTTTCAACACTGAGTAGCTAGCTAGTCAGTTTTTCATTTTATTCACAAAACAAAAACTAATTAGACTGCTCAGCAATTGTTTGGTTTTTGTTTTTCGAATAAAATGAAAAACTGAGTAGTTATACTTAGTGTTGAAAATAGCACGGATTTTGTAATTCGAAGTAACTATTATTCGATGACTATTGCGTTATGACTCTTTTCGAACTTTAGTGGCTCTATATTTGTACGTTTCTCGTGTATCTTCTTATTGCGCGATTCCTTTTATTTTCGTTGATTGTGAAAGGGAAGGCACAAACTTGTGTGAAATTTAAGATAACATTCAGTACCGAAATAATTAAAGAGAACTACTGTCAAATTTGAGTCAGAAGAAGAGAAACCCGAAGGGTAATAGCACCATCGCTTACTAGGCTAACTTAATTATTCCACTTTTAAAAGAGTTTAACATTTTGCCTGTTTTATTTCATTTCGAGATCATCAGTTTCCTCACACGCATCAAGCTTCGTTTTCCCCGGTTCAAATGCTCAGTGTGCGAGATGGCCCAATAATGTCGTTTTCGATTGGAGGCCCAGAAGTGTCCGGAAGTATCCAGAAGTATTCTCAAACTGTTTTATTGTGTCATATCTGTCATTTTTTTTGCCAATAAAACAGTTTCAGAAGACTTCTGGACTTCCAATCGAAAACGACATAAGATTCAAAGTGTTATGGCAGGATTATAAATTTTTGCACCACATCTTTCGAATTCGAATTAGATAATTGAAAAACTTAACTTGACAACAACTGAAAACTAAATTTCACCTTTAAAGTGTAGAATTTTAAAGTAGAAGTATAAAAGAAAGAATGTGGCGCCATACGAAACTAACCGAATACAAATAAATCAAATAGTACAGCCATAATATGGCTTTCACACCGAACCATAATATAGATTTCGTGCAAAAAGTACAAACCTCATCGAAATCTATTAGATTTCCCATACATTTTCAATTTATAAAATCTTGTTTATAATCCAGATTACTACAAAATCTACTTGATTTCGTTAGCAGAGACACAGGTATAACACATTGTTCTCATTTGTATAACAGTTATAGCATCTTTTAGCAGCGAGACATAGTTAAATGTTAAACAAAATCTAGTTTATGTGCATTGTGAACAGTTCAACGAGATTTCGTTATCTTATTGCGAAATTTGATTGGTGTGAAAAGGCTATAATAGCGGATAGCTAAGTTTTGTTCAGTTTCGTTCTCGAATGTAATGTACGATCCCTTAAACAATAACAAAACGCACATGCATTCCGAAGGTCTTTTCTAAAAGTATGGTTTAAACGATATTTTCTTTTGACAGCTGACGTAAAAAGGGGTTTACATGACGGTAAAATTATTGCAAATGATCTCATGTAAATAAAGCAACAATGCAATTTATGAAAGCACCAACAATGGTTGAAAAAGAAAACAAATCAAAAACAAGGAACTCATAAACGATTTGTTCACATTTGTGGATTGTAACTTTTCGTATTCGTATTTTTTTGTGACAGCTGACCTATCACAGGTCCGAAAATTGACAATTGACCCGAAAATTGACTAAATATTTAGTCCCTGACGTTTCCTGAACCTGCAAATTGTCTCAGAAAGGAATAGAAGTTTGACAAGTCACAATATTTTGCCATTTCATTTTTCCATTGCAAGATATGAGAAAACGCGATTGACTTTAACAATAAGTAAGATTTGTTTTATTTTTGTGTTTTGTTCAAGCCAACATTTGCCAGTATTTACATACATACATACATGTGTATGTGTCTGCCCTAAGAATTTCTTGGGACTAAATTCTTCAGGTTTGGGAAAATTTTTACTCTCTCGTGAGCGTTCTCTTCGGCAGCAGAACTAGACTTAAAATTACCAAGCATTACTAAATTCGAGCACGAGCAGTAACCGACCAAGTTTGAGCTTCCTTGCGCATGTGGCCACAGATTAACTAAATATCAGCAATACTGTATATCAGCTATAACACGGTGACTCTAGAGTTGTGCCTCTTTTTGAAAATCAATGAGTGCGAAAGGAATGCATAGTGATTTTTCTCTTTTGAATTTCGAAAAGTTTAACGACTTTTGAGGTGTGATAGCTGACGAGGTATGCAATTTCTTAGTCAGCTATTACACGGAAACGCAAGATGAGCGCCTCTTTTCAAAAACCAATGAGTGCGAAGGGGATGCATAGTCGTTGCATCCCTTTCGCATTCAATGATTTTCAAAAAGACGCGCTCCTCTTGCGTCTCCGTGTAAAAGCTAACTTATTGACTTTCGGTTTGGTAATAGGATTGTTCGATGTCCGCACTTGAGTGCACTATACAGAGTTTTGTCGGGGTATTAAATCGGAGCTGTTAATATTTGAGTTGGTGACAGTTGGCAAGTGGAAAATATTGATTGATGTGAGGCTATTTCTTCTTATAGGTGAATACTTATTAGTTTATAGAAGTGCTTTCAAATGTGTTATCGAATGCATAAAATTACATACAAATTGGTTTACAAAATTAATGAATAAGAATATGAATTGAGAACATTTTTTTGTACAGCATTCAGAAACTTGTACTTTCAGAGGGCACACTCTAGTGCAAAGTCATCGAACAAACCGAAGTGTACGCAAATAGGTGTGTTCCATTGGGCATTTTTGAGTACTTAAAACTAATTTTGCTATAAAATTAAAGTAGTTGAAGGCAGCCAGAAGTACTTAGCAGAGGCCCAAAAGAACACATCATGTATGTTTGCTTTGTTGAAGTCAATCAAAGACCTTGAACTTTTTGAGGGGAGACTTAAGTATATTGAAGTGCTCTCGTAAGGGACAGTATGTACCCATATAAAATAAAAAAAAAAAATATTGTTGATTAGGGCTGGGATTGAATCCACCACTTTGTGCGTTGCAGCCCGTCACAATAACAGCAATGCTACATGGGCACTGCAAGTATAGTAATGTTTTTAACTGCATCCAGTTTCCGTATCCGTTTTTTTTTTCTACCATGCTTACAATTATTATAAATTGAACAATTTTGTATATGCCTTACATTCTAAAATTCACTTTATAACCATATAATTTACTATAAATCTTAAGAATATCGGTTGTCAGGGAACTTCGTGTTTCTAGAGTTGTGCAAGCCACGCAAAGGGAATTCTTCAGTCTAAACAAACAAAATCACAATTTGTTATTAAAAAAAAATAACAAACAAACAAACAGAACTAATATGATTTTTTATAAGACTGTTTGATACTTACTTGCATTTGATTTGTTCTAGCACCTTCGGTTTCATCGTCTGTATAGCAACTATATTCTCTTGATGAATCACTTGAAAAAGAAATAACCGTTTCAAAATAGCTTTTTCGAATTTATGTCAGAAAAGAAACTCACCTAGGATCAATACTTTCTAACGTTTCAGGCTCCAAAAGTGGCTGCATGTCTTCCCTAGTCGGATTTAACAAGTCCACCGAAGCAATTGATTTGTGTGTCAGTACGGACTCCCTCTCAACTTCATGACACTCACACTGACATTCCTCAGGTTTTACATAATTATAGTGTACAACCATAGTCTTGTTATTATCAGCTAAAGTGTCCTTTGGTAGTGTTGTAATTTTTTTGGGAGTTTTACGCTTTTCGGGAATATTCTGGAAGTCTACCCATTGGTCAGATAGTTTTCTAATATTGCCCTGAATCACTTGAGCTTGAGTTGTTGTTGGGGTTTCAGGAGGTTGATTTTCATCACCCGCACCCGCACCCGCTGCCGCTGCCGCCGCTGGAAGCTTAGGAATACTAGCTAATTTATTATTTTCAACAGCAGCAGTTGTTGTTGGGCCGCGAATAGCTTCTTCGGCAAATTCAAACCAACTCTTGCCGCTCGATGTTGAAGTTCGTCGAGGTGATTTTGATTTTTGTGCTTTATCCTTGGAGGAATCCTTTTTCGGAAGACTTATTCGAAGTTTTTCACCTCTGATCGGTTGCCGATGATCTAGGTCACCGGCTTCCGGTGGTGCTACAATTCCACAATACTCTTCAAGATGTGAGGGATTGAGTGGTGTTGTGGAACGTGGACGATCGAGGGGACATGTTTTCAATTCCATATGCAAACGCTCTTTCATTGGAATTAGAGCAACACCATGAGCACGCTCCTCGGGCAGTGTTGTTGGAATATAAGGAAGCTCATCGTCAAATGATTCTTGTGAAACCAAACCCGTACTCTCATGATCTTCAATTGCACGTGATAAATTACGTTTCAAATTATGAGGATCTGATTCGGAGTCACGTTCGCTCTCCGAAGATTCGGGCTCATCAGTCGAAACAAATGATTGTCTTTCTGCTGATGCGATATGAATAGGTTCGCTGGATGTTTGAAAGTCAGTTGCCAAATCTTCAGTTGGCAAATTAATTGTTTCTATTTGAGAAGCCTGTTTTTTCAATAGTTTTGAGGGCTTTGGAGAATGTCGTGATGCATCATCCATGGGAATTTTGCATTCAACTGTCATTTTGACATCGTCTTCTTTTTTGAGTATTGCTACTGGACTTGTTGATTTCCTTGCTGCAACATTCTCATGAAGTTTTCTACGAACGTCAAAGTTTTCCAGATAGCGAGAATGCCTGTGAGTAGCAATAATATCGTCGTCTTCTGATGCCGAACGGGATGATTTGCGTCTTAGTTCTTCATTGGTCGACTCTTTTTTACGCAACAAAATTCCAGCAACATTAGGAGTTTGCTTCTCATCTTCAGATGTTGACTGAGACTTTGAAATTGAAGAAGACTTTTTTAAACTTTCAGATCTACTACCAACTGTTGGGGGGCCTTTATTATTTCCAGATGCACTGTCATCTGGTCTTCGCAATATAGTATCTTTGCGCTGAAGAACCTCCTGTACAGAGTTTTCGGGTATTGAGGCTTGTTCCGAAAGTTGACTCGATAGACTTTCGGTCTTCGAGAGGCTAAATTGAGTGCTAAACATTTGCTCTTGACTGCCAGAGCCTAGTCTTGTTGCAAAGAGAATTCTTCGTTTTTCCTTGCCCATTGTTTCTTCCACTTGGTTTGCTTGTGAGGGAATAGACTCTGCCTCTGAGGGGACACGATGCACTTCAGCTGCAATACCGTTTTCGTCAATGGTATTTTCAGAAACATTTTCTAAATTGGTTCGTGGGCCACTCAATTTAGAAATGCAGTTATTAGGTAAAGAATTGTCTGATAGAATAGTGTCTTGACTATCTTGAGAGCTGTGCTGATGAACTTCGAGGCTCCAGGTTTGTTCTTTTTCATCGACATCTTGAGGAAGTGTGTGAATTGCATCCAAGTTTTCTATACACTGGATTTTTGTTACTTTATTTTGCTGTGAAGCTGGTGGTGCTGGGGCGGCTGCCAAAACAATGTTTTCACTCTTCAGTTCTTCAGGTTTGATTGTTGTAGTTGCAGGTTGCGGTTGTATTGAAGAAACATCATTTGGTTTACTTTTGACTGCGCAACTCAATGAATGTGATGATGCTAATGATTCTTTGAGTGTAGGTGCTGATTGTGGTCGGGTATCAGATGATTCCTGTAATATTTTGCTAACATTTTTCTCTTCAGGAGGTGTATGAAGAGGAATGTGTATGCCCTTGCCATCGGCTGGCTTATCGTAATATCTGAGTCTGCTGGAAGGCCTTGAGCCAGCACTTTGAAATGTTTCCATTGCACTGTCAGCTCTGCCAGTTGGTGTGTGTCGCTCGAAATCAAAGTCAATGGGTGATGAACTCTTCGATTTACCGCCTTCAATACGTTTAGGCTTGAAGATTGCCAAAACTGACTTTTGTTTATTTGGTGTAGGATTCTGTGATTGTGGCGTAGAACGATCTCTGCTTTTGCTGCGAGATCTAACACGATCTTTTGGTGAGTCTGGTGAATCTTTGAGCTTGAATAATGAACAAAATGAGCTTTTTCGAGAAACGGACACATTAGCTGGCGATGGTGATCGACTACCGAAAGCTTCTTTAGACAGTGCTGAGTGTCTTGATGGCTTTGGGCTCAAACTGGGTGTTAATCTCTTCTCGTCAATGGCTGCATTTCTTCCCAGGCTAAGGGAAATGGGTTTTTTGTGATGTCCAGACTTTTCAGCACCTGGAACTGTAACTTCAACAACTCTTTCATTTGGCGCGACGCCTTTATCCTTGTACATGTGATCGGGTTTTAAATTAATTCGAATGTACTCTGATCCACTGGGTGTCTTTCCCATCACCATCTGGCCGGGACTCTTATTTGCTGTTAAACGGTTGGCTGCACGTGAAGAAACCGTTTTTGAGGTTGTTGTTCGGCTAGATCGTTTAACATCAGTTGATTTTCGTTTTGTATCACCATTGGAAATGCTTGTTGGAGGCTGCTTCTTTTTTTGTGGTGAAGATTCGATTTTTATACCCTCGGCGAAGACAGCTTGTGTTGGATCATGTTTTCGTGATAATAGGACTTGCTCAAGAATTTCTGCTGTTTGAGGTTCAACAATACTAACACTACCACCATCGACAGTTATATTTTCCAGAGGCTTAGGACCACAAAACGATGTCTCGAGAAGCATTCGATGTGGGGATGGTGATCGTGATACACCTGATATTGCAGACAAGCGACTTACTGCTGATCCTTGGCTACCCACACTAGAGACTCGGCTTGTGCGACCAGATATGCAGAGAAGAGCTGCAACTTCAGAGCTGGCCGAGTCTTTTCGTTGATGATGTTGCAAATAATTTTGATGTTCATCAAATTTGAAAATAATAGGCGAGGATCGGCGTGCTTGCTAAAAGGATGAGAAAAACATAAAAAACACATTTAGAATCATTTCAAGACTATAGGATCATGGTTTAATGCGTTTAAAACACCAAGGCCCATTTCAACCGCAGCCAGCAACCGGCTAAAAGGTCCGTTAAGTGACAAAACATGCAAACCGGGGCCGGTGAGCCGATCGCCGGCTACGTGTGAAATGGGCCTAAAGTCAATGGCAAGATTCAAGGACTTCAAAATTTCTGATATGCTAACTCTCAAAAGTTTCGTTCTTTCACTGGAAAGTAATTAGTGTGTGTCTTACCTGGATTTGTTGCTGCAATTTCTCTTGTTCTTCTTTTTTAGCCTCCGGATCCATAAAGAACAACTCTTCGGTTGAGCTACGCAATTCCAAAGCACCTTCTTCATGAAATCCTACTCCAATTGTGTCCTGCAGTGTGCCAGTGCCAACCTTTACGTGTATTAGTTTCTATCATTTTACAAGAATTACAACACTCAGAATAAAATATAATAAAAGAATCTCTAACTCTTTAACCTGAGGAACGAATAGTATGAACAGTGGTTTTACTGTCTAAATAGTCCATTGACCTATTTATAATCAAGATTGTGGGGGAATGCCTAGGCATTTACTTGGGGAGTACGTGCTGTGGTTGAGCAAAGGCTTAAGATTTTTCTCAACTTATTGGAGTTAAGAAAAATATCGACTTGAGTTACGACTATGAATCAAATTTCCTACAATATGAGCCCAAAAAGTCTCTGTAAATCAAAATATTGCTCTTTAAAAGTTGTCAATTTTTGTGGAAATCGAACAGGAAAGAGACGATAAAATAGAGTTTTTTTTCCACAATTTTGTCAAAGCTTTGTTCCCAAAAAATGACTTTTCAAAATGGTGGGCACTCTAAAAGCTAAGCATAACCCATTAGTAAAAGTTCTAAATACCAAAGTACAACAATAGGCAGTGTGATGTTTTGTTATTAATTTTAAATTGACACGGTCACTGTGGCGTATGCGTAACATTTTTATTAAAAGTATTCTATAGTCGACTAAAATGAAATAAGTTGACCTTTATTGGCAATTTACTGTACATCTTCAACAACATATTTACCACAGGAGAATATCTGTTACAATCGAAACTAGCAAAACTCTAAAGAATCTGAATACACCCCTATCGCTATATTACCCTTCCTTTCGAAAGTGTTTGAAAGAACTTTGTAAGAAGCAGATGACTCTATACCTCGATTTTTTGAACCTCCTTACACCCAAACAAGCTGGTTTCCGTAAAAGACAGAGTTGCATAACGGCAGTATTAAAATTAACGGAAGACATTCGTCAGGCCTTAGATAGAGACAATGTAAGCTTTCTTGTTCTGTTAGATTTCTCAAAGGCATTTGATATGGTTGACAACTCCGTATTATGTGAAAAACTTTTAAGAACCTTTAACTTTGCAAGTACATCTGTAAAACTAGTGCACTCCTATTTGAAAGGTCGCAAACAGTCGGTTCAATTGAATATGTGGTGTCCCGCAGGGTTCGATTCTCGGCCCGCTTTTATTTTGTCTGTATGTTAATGATTTGCCGTCTCTAGTGAAATACCGTTCTATACAAATGTATGCCGATTACGTACAGTTATATATTAGTGATCCTCTAGGGCTTATAGAACACGCAGTGTGTTTATATTAACGAAGATTTCGAAAAGATTTCCCGTCGGTTTCAACAAAACAGCCTTGTGTAGGAATTGAATTTTGTAGAGGAGTCACACATTTTTTACTATGGATAAGGGGTCTATCTCCTCCCGTTTGGGCGGGAAAAAAATACTAAAAATGGGAAAAAAAAACATTTAAAAAGTATCGGTAAACTTGCAATTAAGTATGAAGACTTCCCCAACCGAAAGTGTCGCACTATCGTGCGACTGTCGTTGCCTTAACGACTTTTTTTTAAAGTCAAAACTCTATTAGCCAGTTTTTAAATCAAGTGAAACATGTGCATAGGTTTTGATAAAAAAAAATAATTTTACCAAGACTCAAAATTTGGGGAAACAAAACAAAAAAAAAAGTTTAAATCGAAACTTTTTAAAACTTTGAGATATTCTATTATTTTTTTTTAGAATTTGTTGCTCTTATTAATAACCGAAAACAAGATCATTTTATATGTTCTAGTTTTCGAAAAAATTGAAAATTACTAAAACTACTATTTTAGTTTAAATAAAGTTTTAGTTTTTTTTTTTCATGAAATTACCCCTCCCGCCCAAACGGAGGGAGGTTCCCACCCATAGTAAAAAATGCTTGTATTTGACCCTTCTACAAATTTTTTTATCAATTTTCGGCGCCCAAGTTATCGTACTCTCCCCAAAATACCAAACTGAACTGGTCAAAAATTTAATTTGAAATTTCATTCCAAAGAATTGTTAAATCTAAGTGATTTCCTTTTATTAAGCTTTGTTTTTTTCCCTAAACCCTATGTTCACTGTTGTTTTTACTTTTAAAACCTATTTGCGGGTTCAACTTCCCAAGAGTTTAAATTGCGAATGACTTTTGGCTTAAAATAATAAGCGTATGCCTAAAACCTACACATTTATATGATCTTAAAGAAACCAAACATTTAACATCACCTGTTCGAACACATTATCCGGACTGCTATCACGACTATCCTCGTGATGAGATGAACTCGATGCTCGGCTAAGCTCGATTCTTGGTGTTGATGGAGTAGTTAAAGTTGCGTTCTTCAATGATTCCGCTATTCCACTACATATTGTTATGTTTGTCCGAATAGGTGCTGGGATCTTCGAACTTATATCATGAAGTTGTTGTTTCTTTGATGTTAAGGATTTATCCGGTTTATCTGTGTTATCCATTCTAAGGCGATCCTAACAGCCAGTTTCAACTAAATTAATTTTGTTTTTTTTTTGGAATAAAAACAACAAAAAATAATTTCATAATTAAAAAAAAAAAAACTAGTCTTAAACTACTAAATTGAATATGTATTACAAAGTCTCTTATAAATTCACTAAACTGTCATATAAAGAACACCTTTTTGTGTAGCCTGAAAACGTCCTTGAATAAATATTTAGTTTAACCTTTTTTTTCAGTAAGAGTTCCTTTTGGCAAAATTAAATATTTTTATGGACAAATTTTCTGAAAAGTGGGCGTGGCGAAAAACTTTCTAAGGAAGAAGTATTATTAAAAAAAAAATTATAGAAGTTTCTCAATCGTTGCTAGTAAAAAAATTTATAGGCGACTAAAAATTTCATAGAATTAGGTTCGCTGGTTCAGATTTATTAGACTTCTCTATAAAATTCGAACCACTGTGCGCCCCCAAATCTAAATACGCAAACAAATTGACTAATAAAAAAAAAAACGATTCATGCAAAGAAATACAATCAAGGTTTTTTGAAGTTCAACTGCTCTGAAGGCACTTTTAATCTTATTACCACAAATCAATTCCTACCACTAATTTTAAAATAAACTCACCACGAACGCTCCTAAAATTTATGCAGCACAAAACTAAATTAGAACGACCACCGAAATATGCTTTACTAAACAAATTAATACATAATTTTATAAAATTCTGTTGCATACTCGGAGGCAAATAAAATAGGAACATTTCAAATCTGCTATGTAAATAAGAGTATTCGTCAATAATTGAGTGTAATTCCGGGAACGCAGCTGGGAGTATGTTTTTTTGTTTAAAATAACAACGCTACGTCTTTGTCAAAACTACATCATGATATTTTTCTCCTTTAATATAACAGCTACTCTTCTAATTTTAACTTAAATAAATGAGTCCGATAAACAGGTTGAACCCCTGAATAAGCTATTACTCCAGCGTTTGAACTTGGTGATAGTTAACATAAGATACTGTTGTTTCATTCAACACGTTTTAAATTGACACAGCATCCTTATTACAAAATTCCTTTCAATTTTAAGTTACTTTT
Source organism: Meliscaeva auricollis (assembly GCA_948107695.1). Classification (NCBI taxonomy): domain Eukaryota; kingdom Metazoa; phylum Arthropoda; class Insecta; order Diptera; family Syrphidae; genus Meliscaeva; species Meliscaeva auricollis. The sequence continues at coordinate 44,715,497 of OX403619.1, read as the reverse complement.
CTACTGGCATTATCCTTCAACATTCCCGGATATGACAAACTATTAAAATGACACTTCCCGGAATAACACGTCCCAGGAATGACTCTGACAGGCCCCGGGACCGGAATCCTTTGTTATTCATTTTGATTTTTTTTTGTTGTTAGTTTAGTTTTAGTTTGTTAAAATTAAAAAAACAAAAACTAATTTTATGAATGATAGCCTTATGTAACCTTGCAGCGTGCTGAATATTCAATTGACAAAGTTAAACTTTTCACATTATGAGAAACTGAATTGTCCAACAGTGTGACAGTCGTAGTTTTATAGTAGAAGAGCGAGAAGCCACCTGTAGAAAGGGTGTATTTATATAAAAAAATAGTTTTGTTGCTAGATAAGCACAGAAACCGAAGTCTGGCAGGGTTGCCAATCGATTTTTTAAGAAAAAAAAATTTAAAAATTCAACTCCTTCAGAAATGCTGAAATTTTGTTTAGAAATATTTTGGTACACGAAAATCACAGTCTGACAGGGTTGCTGTGGACCCTAGTGCTTGCTTAACCAGTCTACAGTTTTTTTTTCTAATATAAGAAAGTTCATTACATAATTCTAGTGACCAATATAATGAAAGTGTCATGATGTTTTAGGGTTGCTGCAAGTCTAGGGGTTTCATTCTTTTTTACTCGCGGTAGGCGGTATTCTAGACGTTTTTTGAATTAATATTTTTGGATCAAAAATAACGGTACCTACAATATACAGGTTTTATAAAAACTTGGCCCAAATCACGTAAAATTTTTACAATCCTTGGATCCATCGATCGTTTCTATGTTTTCTTTCTATCAAATTAATAGAAAAACATAGAGAGCAACAGTCGAAACGATCGATCAAATGTTTGTACGTGATGGCTCCCACGATGGGAGTATCTTTTTATTAAAAAGATTTTTTTTTTCAAAAATCGCTATTAATGATGCGCCCCAGAACCGTTATTTTTTAAATTCAGGTTTTCTCCTTTATTACTCACTCGATTTCAATGATTTTTTTTACATGAAAGCTTTTAAGTTGCCTTAGTAAAATTAAGTAAACAAAAATTTTCAAAATTTTTTTTTTGATTTAAAAAAAAAAATAAATTTTTGTTTGAAAAATCGTTTTTTTTCGAAAAAGGGTTAAATAATATCTTAAAAATTGCATACCAAGCTTTTTTTTGAAAACATAAATTTTTTTGAACGGCTCTAACGATTTTCATATATATTTTTTTTTTTTCAAAAAAATTCCTTTCAGAAGCTATGTTAGTAATTATAAAATAGAATTTAGTGTTTTTTAATTTTTTTTTTCTTTTAAAAGTGCAAAACTTTAAACTTAAACTTAAAACTTTGATTTAAATTCTTAGAAATCTAAGCATCAAGAGCAGGAACATGCGATCCAGTCGAGTCGTGCATTTTATTAAATTTTAAATGCCAAACTGAACGTACATTCACATAAATATACTGAATATAATTTATTTAAAAAATCGATTGGCAACCCTGGGCCCACTGGCAACACTGCCAGACTGTGGTTTCTATGATTAACTAGTACCAAATCAGCTGTAAACTAAATTTCAGCCCTTCTTGCACATTTTTGAAATTATAATGATGAACTATTGCATATTATAAAATAAAACTTTGGACCGCTTGGCAGGCGCCACGGCAACACTAGCAAACCATTATTTTTTTGAATACCAAGTACCAAAAAAACTGTATACAAAATACAGCCTTTCTACTAGAAAATAAGTCCACTGCTTAACAGGGTTCACTGTGCGTAGTAACGTTTTTTGTTTCGCTGGTACACAATTTACCATGGTAGTCTACAGTGAACCATGGTAGTATACACTATATCATGCAAGGGCATACTTAGTTAGCTACTTTGCTCACTTAACTGTTAGATATAAGGCCTATGAAAGAAATAATGATAACTACAACTTATAACGTATTTAAACAAATCAATAACTGTAGGTACATCACTTGGACAGAAAAAAAAGAATGGCTCAAACCCCTTCAGATGTAAATTCAATTCAAAAAGAATACGATTTCGTCTTCCCTCAAATATAATAATGTATCTCATACACAGGGAATTTAAAAATTAGAATGATTCACTGTAGAACATGATTAACTGTCGGACAAGGCGCCCCAAATATTTTAACACGATTTACGTTTTTCATTTAAAGAGAAACATGTGCTCTTGTCATGGTGAAATAAAAAAAAACTATCACTTTGACGGAAAAATATCACTTTGGCGAGAGCTTTGCTTTTTTGTATGTATGTATGTCAATTAGATTTATAGAATTGCTCTTGATTAGAGTCCTCTTTAAGGCAAAATACATTTTTATTTAAACTTTTAAATATTTTATATTTTATGAATATTATTTAAGCTTTTTATCACATTCTTTTCTTGCCATTTTCTTCATCGTTTTATTAATTAATTTTGTCAGGATTTTATCAATTTTTGCACAACACTAATTAAAATTCTCAATCAAAAGAGCTTTTAACTATCTTCAAGTTGAGATGGAATTTGGCATTTCATCACGGTAGGTTACATTATTTGTTGACAAGTGAGGAACTTTTTCAATACTAGTTTTTTTTTAAACGTTTTTGACAAAAAACTTCGATTTTCTATTAACAGTTTTTCAAATAATTAAACAAATAAAAACTGTCACAAAACAAACAAACTTTACACTGCCATATGATTTATTTTTACTACCACAGGTACTACCATCGAGGAGTTGTTTCGCTGAAGTGGTACAATTCAAAGAAACAGAAAGTCATGTCATTCAGAGAAAAGAGGGTGCAGCTTGCAGGGAGCTTAAGGATTCACCACACAACCTTGAAGTCTAAAAGGATTCATTTTGACACAAATAAAATTCACACACGAAAAAATACATGAAAGCATCAAAAGGTAAGCAAATTGAAACTTTTTCACACAGTTAAAAATGTTAAATGAAGACCTCGGGAAAAAAGCACCTTAGTAAAATGGTTAATTTCCAATGTCCAGAATGTAATAACTGAAGAGTTTTCATTAAAAAGTGACCAATTAGCTTTTTCTAGGTTGGATACCAGTAGATACAGAAAAAAGAAAAAAAAAAACAACCGATTGTCAAGTTAAAAATGGGCCACCTAGATTAGTTGGTTCTTCTTTTTTTTCGTTACTTCCTTCCTTCGAAGCCCGATTTTCTTTGGCAAAAATTAAAAACTAATTTAATTAATCGCGTTTATTTTTTTTTCTTTTACATTTTTAACAAGTTAACTTAATAAAAAGCTTCTCATTACTCACAAATTTAAAAAAAAATACAATTTCCTCGAACGTATTCGGAATAAGTTGCTTTACCTAACTGCACAAAACAAGAGAATCGAAAAGACGAAGAAAACTGCCAGAAATGAAAAACGAAGTTCGAAAACCATTTATAATTGGTCAGTCGCAGTAGATAACAAGTCTGTCTGGCAGTGAAAGCTTACATGTAATAGGGTGTCGTTGGACTTTATTTTTTGTATGTCACTTTAAAAGCTTAGTTTTGAAGTAGATGATGGAAAGCTTTGTCCTTAAAATGTAAAGCTTTTGAATTCATTGCAACAGTTGCAGCGACATTTAATGACACTATAAGATACAATTTTAAGGTAGGATATGGTTCGATAAACTATTTACTCTGTTAATTCGCTTTTAAACGACATGATGTGTCACATTAGGGTGGATCGTTTTTTTGCAAAAATGCGAGTTTCTTTGCGGCTCTCATATATTTTATGTATACTTTGGGTCTCTTATGCAGGGAAAAATAAAATTTTCAAATTTGAGCTCAATACGTGAGATCGGAAACACCTCAAAGTTCTAAAAAGTGCTAATTTTTACGTTATAGCGGTAAAAATCATTTTGTAATACATACTAGAAACTATTGAAATCATTGCAGTTATATCCTGTGTGTTGTAGACGTTATGTATAAGCCATGAAAAATCTTGTTCTTTTTTCCAGTAAATTTTGCAATTCTTTTGACCAACAGAAACGGGGTTAAAATCTACCTACTATTCTACACTATGTTTCTTCAAGAAAAATGACATTGTAGGATTGTAGGCGCCTCACTGCGACTTTACATTCCCTAAGTGGCGGAAGAAAGTTGCGTGAGCGGGACTAACCTAAAAAAAGGCAGTTAAAATCCTGAGAACCCACGAACCCTCCTTGTACACTGTTCTGTATAATATGGATTACACTAGTTTTTTTTTTGGCAAAATGCAGAGTTTGAAAGTACCTTCCTTGTTCACAAACTATCAGCTAAAATAAGTTTATTTAAAAATAATATTTAAGAATAGGTTACTGCGTTTAAAATAATCTATATGTTTTTTTCTAGGTGTTACCGTTGTTTTTAAATAGTTTCAACCTGTGAAGTCATTTTTTTTTTTGTTTTTTTTTGTTTTACCTAATCAACACGATCTAATAGTTTGATTAATGTTATGAGAAACATTCAGAATTTATTCCGAATTTGTTAAAAAATGCTCTAAAAATACCGGTTTTTTTGCATTTTTAACAATGTTGCGTTCGACGCTGCGCTGGAGGTTGAAAAATTTAATTTAACATCATAAACACTCAGCATAATTTGACGGAAGGTCTCCTTTCCACGAAACGACAAGGTTACTGGACTAATGGAGAAGCCTTCTTGACTTTATGAAGAAAATATTATTAAAATTTCAATAAAATGTCCATATATTTGTGCACTTGGCACTCAAACCAAACATTTTTTTTCAATAAGGTTTTTCCAACTAATATTTAGAATATCAGATCCCAGTTCAAAATCTTAAAAATTAGTGGTAATATTATAAGATTGGTAAACTTATTCGTCAAGGAAACTCGGCTTTCAGACTTAAAACTTAAAAAACCTACGAAATATTGTGAATAAAGAAATAAAACAATACAAAATAAAATGCACGACTGGGACGCACTAACTTGTTGTTACCGCCGATTTCACCAAGCCCTTTTAAAAATTTAATAGGCTTTTAAAGCATTAAATGACTTTTGTTCCTTACAAAAAACGTCATTTAAAAATTTGAAAAGGCTTTTAAATGTTCGTGAAATCGGACTTTAGAGTTTAAGTGGCTTTGAAATTTAAAGTTTTTTATATGAAGTTTTTTTCAAAAATAAATAATTTCATAAGAAATTAAAAAAAAAACAAAATTCATTATAAAAATGACATAAACAACTTCTAAAATTATATATTAAATCAGTACTTTAACAAGTTCAATTAAATTTTGCTAAGTCTTCTACTTCTTCTTCTCCATTATCGACGATAGTCATGATCTCGGATGGGGTCACAACTCTCCCACTCTACTACTTCACACTACGGCTCCGCATGTGGGGTTCGCCGAAAATTTGGTCCATAGCTTCCTTATTGTGTTCTTAACAAACTGTAAAAAATCACCATCGATACGAGCACCGCTAACTATTTGCAGGGGGTCAAAGGCCCCCAAAAACAATTTTGCGTTTATACCTTACTAACTATAACATTTAGAGAAAAAACATTGAAGGTAATCCTTTAGCTTTATTTAGACGAGTCAAAATTAGATGAAATTGTTCATGATAACGTTTCACTGTTGCCTAGGGTTATTATAGTTTAAGAACCGGCTTATGGTTACCTACCCTCGTCGATAAACCACATAAGAGGTACAAAATTATTTAAGTAGTGTTTCAATAAACAATTTGCCATAGGGTTGCCTAGCAATATTCTGTCAAGTCTTAGGGTTGCCACACTTTAAAGTTCAATTTTTCATTTACCTGGCCCACCTATATAGCAAGCCATACAGATGTACAAACAATTTTATATTAAAGAATGTTCAATTTAAAAATTTAGAAATATGGGATTTTTTTTTTAATTCGTAGTTTTAGTAGGGTAAATTGGGGTGAAAAGTCACAGGGACTTAATTGATATTGGAATCGATAGAGTTTTTATATACATGAAAAACTTATACAAACAAAAAGTTTTAGAAATCTGTAACATTTACAATAGATATGACCGTTTAAAAGTAACTGTACGCACTAAATATTATGAAGAATTTTTTTTCAGCGAAATATTACTTTTTGTCTTTTTAACGAACTTATTTTAAAAAAATAGTCTAATTTTCAATCAAAAAAGTTGACGAACTAATTTTTGTTTTTTGAAAATTTGGAGATGGATTCTTTTTGGTTAAATCCTCTTTTTAAGACAAGTAAGAAAACAATTCAGCTGTTGTAAAAAAGATTGTCGAAAATTGAAAAAAAAAAAACAAGAAAACGAATTTTATGATCGATCTTTCCGTAAATGACTTTAATATCAGCCAACGAAGAGTGGTCATAGAAACCAAATTAAGCTTTTGCAAAAGATTTTGACTCTCTTAACTCGAACTTATTATGAAAATTGGTCTACCATTCAAAGTTTTGGAGATATCGAACTTTGAACCTCCCAAAAACACTATTTTGCGTAAAGAGAGATTTCATTTTAAGGAATTTCAATTCAATTTTTTTAACATTTCCCCTTTGAAAACAGGATTGGCACAGGAAATCAGTAACACACAATACATTGCATTTCATTGTATATTTATTTTATCTAATGAAATCATATTACATTACGTTTGTTCCACGTTCTTCCTTCCTTATTAAAATGAATGTCTTTTCTGTTTAAAAAAATGTGATCTTTTCCGTTAAATGTAGCGTAGGAGACAAAATTAGAACATCAACCATCGAATTTTTGTTAGTGTTTTAAACTTTATTCTCTCACTATATCAAAAATGAAGAAAAAAGATTAACAAAAATATTAATATTTAAACAAATAGACTCAACGCACTTTTCTCAACATTGTATAGATAAATTTGCGACTCTTGGCACAACATTTTCATAATTTATTCTTAAATTAAATCAACTTTTTGTTAACTTGAATCTCGAGTACTTAATGTCGATGTATTTCTAAACATTTTACAAGTTTCTCTCAGGACATCAATACTTCTTCTTGCATATCGCATTCGCAAATAAAAAAAAAACTGGCAATGCCATTTCGCCAATAATTTTATAAATTTTAAACAATTTGATCATACATACACAATAATACACATACATAACCTATACGTACATTCTATTCGGATAATACACATTTATTTTGTTTTTTTTTTTTGCTTTAAATTGTATCTTAAAAATAATTCAATTAACTCTTTTACTTATCCCAGAAGAATACCTCGAATAACTTGTACAAATTTTCTCATCAATATATTTTTTATTGGAAACAATACAAATTACAACTAGAACTAGAGATTTTGGTAGAATAGATTTCAGCTTAAGAAAGATTCAGTTCAGTTTGAACCTTAATTCATATGACCGGACGATATATTTCATCAATTTGAGACTAAACAAAAAATAATTAAATTTAGTTTATCTTGGCTTCTTGGCAGTATTTTCATTTTCATCCATTTTTTTGTTTGTTTTTTTTTCTACATGGTGTTAGTTCTGGTGGTATTTCTTTTGAATGTATACTAACTAAAAACGCTTCGTCATAACGAAACTATATGAGCTTTTCGTTGTGCTTCTAAGCGTATTTCCAACATTGCATATGGCGGAACACTAACTACAAGTATTATGACCAAGATTAGTATTTTTGGATTCTCACATAAGAATCCGTGAGCAGCAAAAGTCACACCTAATCCAAAAAATCTCAAGCCCTGCAGGGGACCCATGACTTCTGTGACGTGATTGGTGTGATTTAGTGTAACCAAGGCTAATAGAAGTGTTTCCCAGAGGCCATTGCAAGCACCCCAACTTGCGGCTATAACATAAAAAAGAGCACTATCATCACTGGAAGGTTTCCATCGAGACAGGACCAGGAGTAGACATGCGTGGAAAAAGAAAGCAGCAACTGTAAGAGATCGGAAAAAATGTATTAGTAAATTTAAATGTTTAAAACTACAAAATAACTTACATATTATAACAATGCGCTTGGTGTATCGCAATAAGAGACTTAAAGTGCAAGATACTATAGCTTGCATTAAGCCCATGCCTATGAGTGCTCCAGCTACCATGCTTATTCCCAAGGAACAGGATACAAAAGCCTAAAAATAAATAAAAGAAGAAGAAAATTATACATTTGAAGTAAGTTAGAACAATTTTAATGAAAATGTGATTTGAGTGTCATCTGTATTTTTAATCTCAGACCTCCCTTTGCAAAACTAGGAATAACTTTTAAGTTCTTACGACTCGTTCCGCTCACAACCACCAACGGTGACGTTCTATTCAACGAGGACAAACCTTAACAGCTTCCTGAAAAAGGACCTTATATGCCACCAACCATCACAACCACAAACCATCACAACCACCAACCATCATAACCACAAACCATCACAACCACTAACCATCACACCACCAATCATCAAAACCACCAACCATCACATCCACCAACGGTGAGGTTCCTTTCAAGGAGTACGAAGCTTAACAGCTTTTTAGGAAACAGGCCTTATATGCCAACAACTCTCACAACCACCAACCATAATAACCAACAACCATCGCACCCACCAACGGTGAAGTTCCATTCAAGGAGGACAAAGCAAGGAAACTGGAGCTATATGCCAACAAACTACATAGTTCACAACCAAGTCAACAGTTCCTGATAATATCTTTAACTTTCTCCTTTTTCCACAAAAACTGCTTTTTTGCTGAAAATTGTCCTTATTCCCATGATTTGTCTTTCTTTACAAACTGATAAAAATATTGGAAGAATTTCTCCTTGGACGACTGCAAACCTTCTGCAAAGAAAATAATATAGTTGAATTCCGGGAAAAGCACTCCTCTCTCCATCCCCTACCTAAACTCCAGCATAACGTGGCTCTCTCGCTGAACGCTCACAAGAACTGTTGAATGATTTCTGGATATCCAAGAGACATTCGACAGTACTTGCATACAAAGAATTATTCAAAATCCTTATCAACTTGAATTTCCTGATGGTCTTCTCTTGCCTCCTGTACGCCGAAGATTCTCTGCCAGTTCTCTATCTCCCATACAAGCCACAGAAAAAAGTTAAAGACCACATACATATTCGAGTTCTACCAGCATTGAGGCTTAGAAATAAACTGCGAAATCGGAACTAGTGTGCTTCACACACCTTGCAGATCAGAAACAGGACTCTCTGCCAAGCATTCCAGAAGCACCACAACTAACCGCTCTGGTACAGTTCAGCTAAAAGCAAAAATGACATGAATGAAACACGACAAGAGTGAAACGAAAGAAGTACCCTTAAACAAGTGGTTCGAAAGGAATTCCTCCACATTCAGATACCTCTTTCGACGTCTTCAAAATCTGAAAAACCATCGCAACCCACTGATAAGAAGAACAATGAGAAGCCAAAGACATACCTACACTCAATACCATATCAACGTCAAAGACTAAGAGAACATTCCATTCTATTCTGTCACTAAGTCAACACAAAAATGATGCTGAAAGTTTGCCGCAATGATCTTATAAAAATTAACTCCAAACGAATGGATTAAAATGTAATACAGTTGCTACAAATGAAAAACTTTTGTGGGAATTGTATTAACTTTCCAGCAAATGATTCAAAGGATTCATTCAAAATATTATTTCTCTGAGTGCAGTAACGGCTTAGATTTAGTAGTTTTGAATAAAATTTACGAGTTTAGGCTGAGATTTACATTTACCAGCTTTTTTTCACGTTCGCTTGAGATTTAAGAGTTTCTGTTAAGATTTTACAGCTTCGGCTGAAATCTATCAGTAATAGGTGAGAGCTACCAGTTTCGGTTGAGATCTACTAGTTTCGGGTACAATTTACCGGTTTCGACTGAGATCTAACAGTTTCGGGTGATATCTATCAGTTTCAACTGTTTCGGCAAATAGTTACCGGTTTCAGCTGAGATGTACCAGTTTCTGATACAATTTGTCGGTTTCGACTAAGATTTACCACTTTTGCCTAACATCTACCAGTTTCGGCTGATATTTCCTAGTTTCGGCTGAGGTCTAACAGTTACCGGTGCGATCTAACTGTTTCGATTTATCAGTTTTGAATAAAATTTGCGAATTTAGGCTGAGATTTACATTTACCAGCTTCGGCTGTTATTAACTCGTTTCGGTTGAGATGTGTCACGTTTGCTTGAATTTTACCAGTTTCGGCTAACATTTTACAGGTTCGGCTTAGATCTATCAGTTTCGTATAAAATCTACTAAGAGTTACCAGTTTTGCCTAAAATTTACCAGTTTCGGTTAAGATTTATAAGTTTCCCGCTGAAATTACCAGTTGCAGATAAAATTTACCAGTATTTCGGTCGAAATACTCGATATACCAATTTTTGATAAAATATACCAGTTTTGGCTGAGCATTTCCGGCTTCGGCTCTTATTTACTTGTTTCTGCTGAGATCTAGCAGTTTTGCATAGATTACGACGAAATGGATTTTGTAGGAGATTTCGTTGCAATCGAAATTACAAACAAGATTTTGAAAACTGAAAATGTATGGGAAATCTAGTAGATTTCGTTAAGATTTCGTACTCTTTGCACGAAATCTAGATTATGGTTCGGTGTGAAAGCCATTTAACAGCTGCTGCCTCATTAACGTATTTTTACTAGGCGGAATCACCTTTTTCATTTAAAGTTTTTGAATAAAAAAACAAGAAGGTCTAAAACTTACCCTTGTAAAGTCTCCCAGCATGTATGCCTGCTCAGTACCAATAAAGTATGCCATTGGTCCAGCAAACAGCAATGTATCGGTAACGCCTTTAACCCGCGTCCGTCGCAATGTACAATCGAACTTTCCAGCAAAACATGTCAACAACACAGCTCCAATTGAGAAGACCAAATAAATTAATATAAGAGTAACACCTCCAACACGTTTCTCGCTAACAAAATGCGAATAAGGTTTCGTATCGTTGTCATCCTCATCATCTGTGGTACTCCACACGGGACACATATCAGCTCCGCATATTCTCTCCCCATGCTCATTATGATTGTACATCTCATCGAACAAGAAGTAAAAATTGTTGTTGGTTAAGACCACAGGAATAGGCAGTGCTGCTTCTGTCGTATTATTCAACTGTGTCAATGTTTTTAGTGTTGTCGTCGGTGGCGGAGTAATTAAATCAGCACTTGGAGTAAAACTAAAATTAAAACAATCCCAATTTGTTGAGCTGCATGCCAATACTAATGACGCCAAAATAGCTCCAACAATGATTCCGATATCTTGGGATGCTTGAAACCATCTTGCAAATCGTCTGACTTTCTGTTCTCGATTGCAAAAGATCTTGTGATCGTCGATATTATCCACAGCAGTTAAGGCACAATCATGCTGAGAACAGCTCAGTCTGCTAGCGAAATGCACCACCAAGGCTATTTTGCCAACCCACGCTGGACCCAAGGTTATGCCCAGAATCACATAAGCTGGTAGTAGGGTGTAAATTGATGAGCATAGGTGTCCCAAAAGGAACACACATATTCCAATATAGCTGGCGGCAATCAGAACGACAAAACCTTTCTTTTTAATGAGTCTTGTTGTGAAAAAGCACATTCCCGTCGAAATTATAAAAGAAATACTCAGCAATATTGAGCCAATGTTGGGACCTACATTAACCCATTGTTCTCTATGATGCCACACTGAGTTTGAGCTTTGAAGACCGATGAGTGGGAGCAAAATGGCACAAATTAGACCGTGCCCGATGGTTAAGAAGGTAAAATCCTTCCAGACCTTGGACTGGATATGTGCTGGGATCTTGTGTCGACAACAACGACTATTTAGCGTTATGAGTCTGCGAATGGAAGTGGCTCCGATGGAGCTATTGATTGATTCTCGACGCCTACTGGCTGCGAGAGCGGCTTGCACCTGGTACGGAGTGATGGGATTAATTCTATGTGATCGGCTGGAAATTGGTGAGTAGGCTGCAAGGCGCTAGACAAAACATAAACAATCTTCAGTAACAAAAATATGAATATGGAAGGATTAGGAAAGTTACCTCAATCATAGGATCATCCCAGATATTGTGTGTTCCACCTGAACTGCGAGTTCGTAGGACATTTCGGGCTGTCAGTGAATGCCGATGATGGTGTTTTGTATTCACAAAATAGGGATTGAAGGCTGAATTCTGTAAAAGATTTGTTGTTTTCTTTAATTTATATGAGTTTCAGTATTCTCTTAAAAAAACGGTCGAGCCTCAGGTACTAACCTGTGGAGGTGGAAATGTTTCCCGTTCTCTATCTCGATTAAAGTCAATTTGTTCTCTTGCTCTTTGCTCGATAAGCGCTATTTCTCTTTCTCTCCCAAGCTTTCGTTCAATTCGCTCCAACTCATGGATGTTTGGTAGGCTTCCCATTCTCATTTAGAAAGATACGTTTTTATCCGTTGATGTTTTGAAGGTAGTTTTCTGAAATGTTAAGATTTGGTCAGTTTGTTTGTTAATAGAACATTTGGAAATAAGTGTGATGGATTTCTTTAATACAAAATGGTTTAATAATGGTGACGATCAACCCCCCTTCCGAAAACGAATAACTTCGGCGGAATTTGGAAACAAATTACACTTCAAACTTTTCAAACTCGCTAAACATTATCAAGGAGATTTAGCATCGCCTTCTCAAGTAAAAGGTCTCTAGCGTATGTAAAATCTGATGAAGTGGTAAACTCTATCAAAATAATGGGTAGCCCTTGTCTTGTTTGGTTTGAGAAACAGAAGACGACCTTATCTCCGATTGCTTCACAGAGTCAAATAAAAATAATCTTCAACTATTAAAAGTACGGAAATGAAGACACTTAGCTTGGGATTTATACACATTTAGTAAGGTGATGACCTAAAAAAAGTCCCAAAGAATTCTACGTAAGCTCTAGCGGCAGTTGGGAGAAACATGCAATCCTTTCGGTTTTTCAGGCTTATCACGAAAACGGTTTCTACAAAAATAAAGCTTTTTAAATTTTATAAAAAAAAGCTCACCCACATTATTTCGTACCTGTAACAGTTTACAAAATAACTAGCGAGAAACCAAGATAAATTGAAAACCGTTTTTTAAGAAATTTAATAACCTTTAATTTTGTGGAAGACTATTTTTTGAAACAAAAAATGGTTTTCAAAATAAACTTGATAAACCTAAAAAACGGCATGCTTCTTTTCATCGCCGCTAGAGTTATTTTCTAAACTGTTACAGATACGTACAAATGTGTACGAACTTTTTTTTTATAGAATTTAATAAGCTTTATTTTTGTAGAACTAAATTTTTTGCTGCAAAAATATTTCGATATAAACGTGAAAAATAAAAAAAATGCATGTTTCTCTTAATTGCCGCTAGAGCTCACGTCGGATCCTTGGGGACTTTATTAGTTTTAACTCTGCCAAGTTTCAAAACTGTTTTTTGAGATGGATGAGTGTTTCAGCTGTTTTTCTTACGGCTTAACCATATTTATCAAAATCATACATAAATGTTTTTTTCTTTAAACCTTCACTTCAATTTCACAATTTTCGTCTTTAGAAGAAAAACATTATGAAAACCAAAAGAGTCAGTTCATTGTAAATTTATCAAGATGGAGAACAATCATCAACCAAATAGTACATAATTCGACATCTCTTTAAAAAACTTGTGTAACTAAATCGATATAATCTGCTCATTAAATATTTTTGTTTGTTTCAAAAAAACTCTTCACATAATGGTACTCTTATCATACATATGTCATATTTTGTACTTTTCTTTCAGTTTGCAAAATGCATCAGTTAAATCTTCTCATTGTTCTTATTCTTTCTATAAAGAGGAAGCATTTAGTTCAACTCGCAGCTCATAGAAAGAAATTAGGTCAAAGTCATCACTGCAAAGTACATGGTACAGTTATACAGGCGATCAATGTAGAGAAGAACAAAAAAAAAAAACAGAAATTATCCTTTTTTGTTTTGTAAGATTAACCACGCCCAATAATAGATTGTCATTCAACAGTATCCAAAAAAATTGAGACAATACATCATCCAGCTGGAGATAATTCAATTAAATCAATAATCTTTTTTTTTTTTGACACCAATATTTCATCGCCTTGTTTATAAGATACATGAGGTCCTTCTTCAATTAAACAATTTTCAACTGTAACGAACATAGTTTTATCAATCCATGATGGAGATATTGAATAACAAATGATATTTTGGAATATGTTAACAAATTAAGAATCAAAAATGCAAATGTTCAATGATTATCCTTAGAGATGCTGTGATGCAAAAAAAAAATAACTTACTCAAGGGCCTTTGCTTCAATCTTCATCAATTGATAGCGACCAAGCTAACACACTGCGGATCTTTTGTTTTATTGACGATAGCAACAGAATAATTTATGATTATTCAAACAATTTATGAATAAATTTAAACCGTGACCGTCATTCGAACATGCACCACAAAAAAAAAAACCATTCAATATCTTTGTTGGCAAGTTAGCCCAGATAATAGTTATCTGGTGTAGATATACACACCCATTTGGTGTTTTTTTTTTTCTGTCGAAATTACCACAACAACTTTGTTCTTTTAACTTAAAACGTTTTCACTCATTTAATTATATTTTATAACATTTTATTATTTCTACATAACTGGCTCTTTTTCAAACTATGAAAAGATATTTCACGAATTTTATCTCATGAATTTTTCCAAGGATTTGTTTTGATGGATTGTAAAGATTTTCAGCTGGAGGAGATTGACAATATTTTTTTCAGACACAAAAACAAATCACCCTTCTTGCTTAGCGAAATGTTGGCAATAAAGAACATTGGAAGACAACAATAAGTATTTAAGGCAAAAGAAATGTCAAGAATTAGAAAAAAAATTTAAGAGCTTGCGCAGTTTCAGCCATTGTCCCAATTACTCATTGATATCCTTTTTCGTGTGTCAAATTTGTCCCATATTCCAGTGACAACGAATTTGGTAAACGTCCAAAATAGAATGAAATGCAATGATTGTGTAAAGGCTCTTCAGCAAGGATAGTTTATATACAATACTGAGATGTCAAAATACAAATACCTACTTGGGAAGCCTTTTGAAAGTAGAAATGATATGAGAAAATGCCTCTGCAAAGATGAAGTTTCACTTATTTTGTGTAAGATACATTAATGGCCCCCATCTTCAGTCTACTACTATTCAAATCCTTAGTAGATTGAGAAATGGTCTTCCAGGTCCGGATATTTTAAAGTTTTGTATCCATTAGATAATGAAGGTGTTGGGCATGATAACACTGGTCTGCAACGAAAATCGCCTTCAAAACAAACTATACTTTTTTAAGGCCGATTTTATTCACTTTCGTTAAACTTGTAGAGAAAAAATGTAAAGAATCAATGCGAGACATCTCTTTTCTTTAAGTCCTTGTACATTATTTATGTGGTAACATTATCTTCCAATGAAATAGTTTACATATGTATGTACAACATTTAAATTAACCGATTTGATTGTACAATTATCTATAGCTATGAATTTTTACCATTCATTTTATTTTAGAATTTTTTTTGACGTAAGAAAAATGACCAAAATTTTAGAAATATATCAGAGTTCTGTCGAAAATTTAAAGTTTGATTTGCTAAAATCTAATATTTCGTAGAGTTGAGTATTTCTAAAGTTGATCAAATTTGACTTTTCTTAACTTTGGAATATCAAGACTTGAAAAGGTGAATGAAACCAAATTTTTAAGTTGAAAATAAAAATCCTCAAGTTGTTTTCATCTTTGAGTGAATAAGTCAAAACTACCTTAGCTGTTTTCGAGATATGCTAACACGAACAATTGAATTGTCAAAAAGCCGTTTAGTACACCAAACGTCGCAATTTCCTTACTATTAAATACTTCATTACAAAACTATTAATGGGATGTAAATGAAGTGCTTTCGCTTTCGGTGCAAAGAGTGAAATTTATGACATGTCCAAAATACTCTCTTTAGTCCAATTAAACCGTTTTTAGAGGTAGAAAGTTCTGAAGTTATAATTTTTAATGGCTAATTTTATGTTTTTTTTAGGATGCTGAGCACAAATCTGAAGTTACCCAACAAAATTTATAACGGGAAACATTAAAAATCATTGAAAAGGTTACAAAAAATTGTTTTTTTTATTGTTTTTGGTGCGTAATCCAAAATATGATAATTTTTCGCTAAAACCGTTTATGTAGAACAAATGTAGACCAAATCCATGTCTTGACCAATTTTTGGTACGACTTATTCTTAACAAAAAATTGTTGAAAAATCCATAAAAAATCAGTCCTTTTGAAAAGCACAAAATATCCTTTTTTTATTGTTTTTCCTCTGATCACTGCCTTCTTTACATCATAAATTAACTTGGCCAGCATCAAGAGTATAGAGATTCCATACTATCCTCCATAAACCTATCCTCCATCCATAAACCGTTATTCTTTCCAATTTGTAAAAACGGCCATCGGTACAAAAACAAACAAAAAATGCCACCCGCACAGGTGACTCCAATAACGGATGCCAAGAGGCGGTTTTCCACCGCGATGGAGCCGAAACATAGTTGTCAATGACCCAAAGTGGAATCAACCACATGACCCAGACTAGGAAGGTGACCTTTCCTAACCGTACATTTTGTTCTTGTATTTTCAATGCAAACGGGAATCGAAATTCTTTACATCAATACAACTTACGGAGCTGGTGTAAAAGATTATTTAGTTTCCCGTGATAAGGATTGTCTACTCAATTGCCTTCTTAGCTTTAAGAAAGTAGCAACTGGTACCAAGAATTCGTTTAATTTGAGCGATGGTACACTCAGAAAGGAAATCATTATTATTCCAAGAACTTTTCATTGTTGTAAGATTGTGAATTAAAAATTATTGACTCAGCAAAAAGTTCTTGGAGCAACAACTAATTCTTAATTTTTAACAATCGAGTTCTTGATAGAACAATTTTTACATTGTTAATCATTTTTAAGAACGAAAAATTGTTAGCCCAACCATGAAATTGTTGTGTCAACAATCTTTGAGGTAAAATGTGTTCTTTAGTAGGTATAATTTTAAGTAAGTAAGTAAGATTTTACAAAAATGATCAGCCTCGGAAGTAACTCATCCGTTCAAGTCAATATTTCTGGACAACCGGTAGAGAAAGTAGAAGACTTTCAATATCTTGGGAGTTTTGTCTCTACCAAAGGCGGAACCGAACAAGATGTCGACAGCCGTATCAAAAAGGCAATGTCTGCTTTCGGAATGCTGTCTAAAATATGGAGAAAAAACGCTATAAGCTTGGAAAATCTTAGCAACAGTCACAAGCAAGCTGCAATAGTTCGTGAATAGGTGTCTACGAAACATCTTAAGGATCTTTTGGCCCAACCGTATTTCTAATGAAGAACTTCATAGAAGAACGGGTCAAGAATACATTGACAGTACTATTCGCACACGTAAGTGGCAGTGGATTGGTCATACGCTTCGAAAAGGCAACGATTACATTGCATTGCGATAAGCACATGGCGCAGGACAGTCGAAAGTGAATTTACACAGCTGGGGAATAGTTGGAGAGAACTACGTTATATTTCCAGAAACCGTACACGATGGCGCGTAGGAGTAGTGGAGGCCCTATGCCCCTTAAGGGGATCACAACGGACTTTTTAAGGTCTAAGGACCTAAATAAGTAAGATTTTACTTAACATAATATGCGAAAAATTAAATAAATAATAACAATACAGCCAATATTTATAAGTATGAATAATAGAAGCACAAGGCATTGTTTTGTGTTTCTCTTTTTGACGGAAGTTTATAAATTGTCTTGCTGTCATTTACCCGTAAACCCTATTCTAAATGCTCTCGTTTAAATGATTACAATGATTTCTTCCGATTGTATCAATACCGTTGGCATATAAAAACCAGACCGACCTTTAAAACTTTAACTCTTGAATGTAAATGTCTACCATTTCAATATTTTTTTGCAAAGTTTTACAGCACACAAGCTGTAAATTGCGAATTCTTTTATAAAATTTTTAAAATAAACTTCATATCTTTTAAGAAAAAATAAAAAACAAACATCGACTTAGTTTGCTCATTTTTAAATTAAAACAAATTGATGTTGGAGTGCTTTAATTAATGTGAATCCTATCGAATTCATCAGATAGAAATCAGTATGTGAAATCTTGTAATGCACAATTTCTCATGCAATATGTGCAGCATCGCATCGGGTATTCCTAAGGGCAATCACCTTGACTCACTTCTATTTGTAATCTTTGTATATGGCTTGATTGATCTGTTTGCTTGTTGTCGATTTCTATTTATTTTGGTTGCAGAAGATCTTTAGTTAATTAATGTAGTTCAGAACATTAATGACATACTCTATTCAAGTGCAATTAAAATGGCATCTAACTTAACAAAGATAAATGTAGTGTACATTTTCAAGCATAATTTAGAACGGCGACACTTAAGATTCCAATTGTCTAGAAATAAATTTTGTTTTGCCTTGTCAATCTTACTGAGCCCCCTTTTTTGATATTTTGAATGACTTCTGAATTCTTGTGTTTGCCTATAATGCTGCATAGCAAATTTTTAACAATTACAAACATTTCAACCGTTGTTGAAGGATAAAGGAAAGTATTTATTAGAAGAAGCGAGTTGCTAATTAAGTCTAAAGTTCTTTATATCTTTAAGTGGATAAGATTAGAAAGGACTATGCAGGAAAGAAAATCATATTGAGACAAGATAAGAGGTCCTAAATGACTATCCTGTGGTATTCCAGAAAATGCAGAAATGGGTTTGGAGACATATGTTCTAAAAAATCATTCGATATTGTAGAACAACTAAGTAAGACTATTAAGTGAAAAACAAGTATATAGAGTTTTAAAAGAAGGTCACATCAACCTTTCTCTTCTTCGAAGATTCTTGCCTGTAAGAAGATTACATACCTGTAATTGTTCTGTCAATTTTGTACCTTCATAGTTAAGAACCTTTTATATAGGGTTGGGTTGAGAAGACAAGACAATAGGTATACAAAAATTTAACAAAAGTTTCATTTTCATAATTCAAAATTTTGGCCTGTTTGTTTTCAGGATTCTGGGTCTTCGGAATTTTGTTCTTCCGGGGTTTTGGGTTTTCGGGATTTTAGATCTCGAGATTCTGACCGTCTCCTGCCTTATGGGATTTTACAGCAATTTTTTGGTGCGTGTTTAATACAATTTCTGAATAAATCTTTTGATTGATACATATATACCATTTGTTGTCAGAATCGTGCTTTATGACACGATTTCTGAGTCTGTTAATGGGAATTTGAATGCATCATTTAGCTACAAGTCATCATTTTTGAATAAAACACTTTTTTTTTAATAATTATTAAATAATAACTTTTTACTTTCAACATTTATACAATATACATTTTGTACTTATTTTAGTTAAAAAGCAATTAACAGTCGCTTGAAAATACATATATCTACATAAATACTTCTTTTATCTGATATTTCTAAAAAAAAATTAACCCAAAAAAGTGTTATACATTATGTTTCAATTTAAGCCTTGTCGACTTTTCAAGAGAGTCTGTAATGCTTTAAAATAAATCAAAAACAATAACATTTTTATCGTTAAAAAAAAGTAAATATTTAAAAAACTCTTAATTTAAAGATCTATAAAATATTTAATTTAACTTTGTTCTATGGCCGTTCGATGATTTAATGAATTTCAATGAAAATTGACAACATTTAAATGTACATAAATTTAGGTATTTACAGTCTACTACTCTCATTAGCACTTCTTCCCATTACCGGTTTAATGTAGTCACTACCAAATGTGGTATGTGGCAAAATTGCGGGTCTATTGCCTGTTGTCATGTCATCACTGGTAAAAACATTGTTGTCATGACCCATGTCAAAATTGTTTCCATTCCTTGTTGGTGGTGCTGCTGATGCCTCCACTGGTTTGCCATCCAACAAGAAACACAAAAAGAAGAACATAATAGAACTAACACCATAAAATCCAGCATAGAAAATCATAATTGATCCACGATATCCGATGCTCTTAGCCACAGGGTCAACTAGAATAGGCAAGTTTCCTCCAATGTTGTTCATAACGAACAAGAAGATTCCAATAGTAGTTGAACGAAGTTTCAATGGAACCAATTCTACAACAATGGCAAAGACAATTCCGAACCACATTTCAGCGAAGAAGTAACTCATACCAAGTGTAATCATTGCCCAAACTGGTTCAAAATACACAGATCCAAAGGCTGGAAGAGTTGCAATCAACTGACTCAGAGCTAAAACAAAAGCTCTCGATCTAATTCCCATTTTAGCGACGATTTTATCGGAAACGATTCCACCAACAACAACACCAATGCTTCCAATTCCGATGGTTACTGCAAACAGCCACCACCCTAGGTCCACTTCAGGGAAATAGTTGTTGTAATAGAGATCGGCATTGTAGGCAAATGTCATGCCCCCACAATGACGAATAGAGGCGGCCAACATCAGAAGAATCATTCGTGGATGAAGCACTACATCCCAAATAGTAACTTTCTTAGTGTCCTTTTGGTTATCACCTTCAGCAATAGCCTTGCGTTCGGGTTCTTTAAGTGTTGTTCCAGTGAGAATAGCAACAAGTACAGCTAAGACCCCAGCACCTAAATAGCATACCCTCCATCCCAAATTCCAAAAGTTCAATTTTGTAATGTAACGTCCTACTGGGAATGCAATACCATAACCTCCGTAGATACCCCAATTGAAAATTGCCATAACCAGAGCGCGTTTGTCTTCGGGGAATATATCAGACATGATACCAGTTGCCAATGGATTGCAGCCAGATTCACTATAAATACAAAACAAAACAAACTAAATCAAAAATGTGTTCTCAAGATTTCTTCGTATTGAAAAAACATACCCAGCTGCCATGACCATTCTCAATAATATAAGATGCCAGTACTCCTTTACTGTCCCTTGTAATATTATGGCTACAGCAAACACAAACGTGCACACGGTCAACATTTTAACTCTGTTGTATTTGTCAGCAGCTATACCCATGAACACACCAGCAATGGTAAAGACTGCTATAAAACTGGGCCCCGCTAATAGTTGATAGTCCCATCCAAGACCATTGTAGTTCCATTCGCAATATGGCGTTCCGTTGATCGCCAAAGATGTACATCTGGGAAGAAAAAACATAATTTTTTAGTATCAAAATAACCAAAATAAATGTTTTGCGCGACTAGTCACGAAGAACCAAGGCCTAGTGACTGACACTCTCAAGTCTCAACCATTCCTGTATAATTTTAAGTCTGCAGGAATGGAGGGGACCTATACAGTTTTCTACCGAGTCCGAACGGCTAAGGTGACATGCACTTTTTCTTGGAGCTTTGCCAATTTGACAGACTGGGACTTGAACCCAGACCTCTTGCGTGACAGTCCATCGTACTAATAATTGCGCTTAGGGTACTCAGAAAATATAATTCTCAATTAAAAACTTACTGTGAACTGTTGAAAATTTTGTTGCACTGCATTGGTAGGGATGTCTGCTCAAATTCTGTACTATTTTGCTGACATGCCACATCACCATAATCCAATTCCATAGCAGTTTGTTTCGATGTCACACCGATGAGATAGTGACCCAATTCGCCAAGGATATATCCAACTGTAAGAATACCTAGGACATATGTGTCGTATAGGAAACCAAGCTTTTTAAACACCGGAATCATCTTGAAGATTTCTAAAATTAAAAGAAAATAATAAATGGTCAAAAGGTGTTAAGTATTTAAAGAATTTTTAATATTCTATCATTAAAAAAAAAGACCCAAATACCCGGCTCCAAAACAAACTTTGAGTGCCTAAGATGCGCGGGAGTCCCTGAACATTAATATGGTTTTCACACCGAACTATAATTTAGATTTCGTGCAAAAAGTACGAAATCTCATCGAAATCTACTAGATTTTCTATACATTTTCAGTTATCGAAATCTGCTTTGTAATCTAGATTACAACGAAATCTCTGACAAAATCGACTTTTGGTTAGCGGAGGCACATTTATAACACATTGTTCTCTTTTGTATAACAGTTGTAGCATCTTTAAGCAAAGAAACAACGGGAAATGTCAAACGAAATCTAGTTTATGTACAAATTTAGTTTCTCTACCGGGATTCGGGAGTACAAAAAACCAATTACAGCCTGTGACCGAATATGTTTTAAGTGACCCGCTCTTCTTCGTGAGTTACACTACAACAATGTTTAGGGCAATTCTAGAATTATTAATTAAGATAATAAATTTTTGAGGTCGGCAAGCTTTTTCCAAGCTTTTAAGTTAGAGAAAAAATTCTGTTTATTTTGTGAGCAATTGGACATTGTAGTGTTATCAATTGAATATTCCTTATCAACGTAATGCTTACATTAATAACGGACTGCATACCAGAAAGTCGATACTTAGCATAATGTACCAAATGATAACAATAATTCAAAATACTAAAATTAAATTAAAATCCTTCTTAAAATTCATTTTCTTTTGAAGCTCACGAAGCCATTTTTAAAACGACTGCATTGAGTACTTAAGATATAACAGGTAGACTTTTACTTGGAATTGTCTTTATGTTTATGTATTTTAGAAATAACATCTCAAATGATCTCTTCCCATTTGTCCTTTGCCTCTTTAACTCTACATCCAAGTTAGTGGAATGAATTCATTGAGATCCTATATCGGGAATATCATCGAACCTTCCAAACTAACCCCATCAAAAATATTAGTGCTTAAAATATTTCCAAAAATATTAAACTTAAGACTTTATTCTTATTTCGATGGTTCCATGATCTTAATTGGATTTGGGAGGCAAGTCAAATTAAAAACGAGATCTTCCCTAACTACCATTAAAAATACAAGGTCACTCCTCCTGTTTCAATCGATCGAAAATTCAAATCAGCCAGCCTATTCATGTTCATACATTTTAAATTAACTGCTTAAATTAAACTTTTAACGTCATCCAATTAAAGTTCATTAATTTAATACTTCTTTTTTGTAAACGAAAATAATACCTGCTAACTATAAAAATCACATAAAAAAATAAATGATCATGAAAATGTTCAATGTAAATTATTGATGGTGCGAATGCTATGCGGCTTACATTGCAGTAATGCTGCAAACAATAAACCCCCTCCTATAAATGGTATTGGTTGGGTACAATGTTTGGTCACATCTAATCATTATTGTGTGGTACCCGCAGTGTGTCTCATCAAATCTATTGAACGTGACCATGTGGCAATGCTATGTTTTTGCTAACCTCAACTATCCAAATAAATAATAGAAATCCCCATATAAATATATGCATTTGTATTTGATATTTGAAATCGAAAAGAAAATTTATTTTCTCAACACAAGATATTTGCAAAACTATTTTGCACTTATATCTCTCTCCGCAGCAGTTCTCCCAACAACCGGTTTCAATTTTTTTGTTTTTGACCTGATTTAACTTTACTTCCACTTCCACACCTTGAGACAAGCCTTTGTGCATAACCAAAGCCCTTTCGCACATAAATTATATGCGCAGCCGCAGGCTCCAAGCCAACAAGTTGTAGGTAATGTTTGGCAAGAAAAAAAAAAAACAACAAAAAAAAACCTCACTTGCTGGACATGCTTCGGCAATATGGCATGCAATTGCACGCAAATTGCAACAATGCAATGTTAGCAGCATTAATTATCACTTGTCCATAATAAAAATCATTCTTTTGTATCTAATTGTCAATGTGAAATATTTTAATTCAAGGTTATTAATTGATGCACTAGATTCTTTTGTTTTCATTGTCAAAATAATTGATCAAAATAAATGAACAAAAATTTATGATTAATGATGATTACTGCTGCGTGCGTTTGGCTATTGGAATGCAAAAGGAATTATCTACAAATAATTGGAATTTTTAAATTGTTTAAATATTTAAAAAAAGTTTATTGTAAATTCTTTGTTTTAATCGAAATAAGTTTGCCGCACTTAATTTTTGTCTTAATTAAGAATTTTGCGATCATTAAATAATGTTCGTTCTTGTTGATTCTCATGCATTCAAGGGACCTGTACTAGTAGATTATAGTTTTTATCAAATTGACAGAACACAGAAGGTTTTTTCTTTATTGCGAAGAGGGAAAGTAATAGATTTTATAAAAAAAGATCAACTTAAGCAAATTAATTAAGTAACCATGACACTATGATGAAATTGAAAAAACGATCGTGCAACTTGGTCGTGCAATAATTACAGATCGATACTTGAGATAGAATTTACAGTCTGTCAAGTGCTCTGAAGATAGATTATTCAAAAAAAAAAAAAAACTTGTCTTCAAAGTTCTATTCCGTTGTATCTTCATTGAACAGCATTTTATGCTTCATTATAAGATTAAAATTCTTATAACAACAAATTAATCTCATAGATGTGTTAATTGCTGAAATTTCTTAATCACTTAGCAAATGCATCTTCACAAGTTGATAACACTCATTTAAAAGAATGCGTGTGATTGTGTTGTTTTTTTTCCTATGTGAACATATGCAAACTTTGAAACCGGTTTTGCATTATATGTAGGCGTTTGTATGTCATTGAATTTTGAATAAAGTTTAGAATTTAAGTGCCTACCTCCGTGTTGAAGAGTAGGTGCTGGTGCATGTCATGTTAACACGTGGAACCTTGAAAGTGCATAAATAGCAAAACAATCTTACACTTGAATAAAGATGAATGTGATGATAAGCTATGGAGTAGATTAATTGCAGTTAAATGCATTGAACTTCAGAAGGAAATAGTCTGGGAAGAAGGCCAGAAAAAAAAACAACAACGAAGATCACGAGTTTTATTGTGTCTAGTGGGTAGTCTTTTGTAAAATGAAAAAAAAAAATACCTTTTATTAATCTTGAATATGTTATTATTAAAATTTTTGAGTGAGTTTCTATACGAGGAAGGGGAAAAATAATCAATTCTGTTTTAAAACAAACAAAAAAAAATATGAAACTTAGATTTGAAATCTACACGCTAACATTTTGTGTAAGTTTCATTTCCTCACGAAGTGTGATATTAGTTTCTTTCGGGTCTTTTGTAGTGATTCTGATCAGGAACACCTTTCTTCGATTTGAATTAAAATCATACGAGTAAAACGAAGTATGACATATGATTTGTGTTAACACCATAATTTGTGTAAAAATTTGTGTACTTTAGACAAAACCAACCGAACGACAAATTGCATGAAAGTAAATGACATTCAAACAAAATTTGTGTATCATTTGGTGTCTTCTGAATTGTGGTTTAGTTGGTATGTTGTGTATTTTTATAAGAAAAATACACAAAATTTGGTACTGAAAAACAAATAATTACAAGGAATGACTTTGACAGTTGTTGCTTAAAGTTCATCATGGAGTTTTATTTTGAAACTCCCCAGAACGTCATGAGAACTGACTGACAAACTAAGAAAATAATATGTTTATTGTGATACCTAATATGATTGCGAAGAAGTTCCTCACTTAATTAAACCAATTGGTTTCTTTTATAAAAAGCGATGGAGACTGTTGTGGATGTCAATCTTTAATTTCATGTTAATCTTCTTTATGTTTCTTCGATGATCACAGTGTTTCATCGAAGAAGAAACATAAAGAAGATTAACATGAGATTAATTTTAAATTCACAGATTGAAGGTTATCAGTTATTGCAAATTAATGAACGGTGCAAATTATTCGTGGCGTTAATTTCTGAAAGTTTCTTCTGACTTGCGTAGTTGTGTTATCACTTAGTTTTAGTTCATTAAACAGGCTGAATAATAGTGAATGTATGGTAAATAATATTTAAAAAAATTCACAGTTCCCAGTGCCAAATAGGTTTGTTGAAAAAACTTGGTAATTGGTGTAATTGATGTAAAATGAAGAGCTATTTATGTTTTATATTCATGTGAATTTTTGTATCATCAGCGTTCAATTATATAGAATTTTCCGACTAAGATAAATAACGATCTCTTTGTAATTTGTTAAGATAAAGGAGAGCAGATTAATCAAATTATGGTCACTCGTTTTTGAGCGACATACTTCTCGATTAGATCAGTTAAATAGTGAAAGTTCAAACTCCCCCGAGGCCACACGTGCAACTTCTGGCTTGCAAGCTGTCATACATTCAAACATTTTTGCTTACACATTTAAATGTTTGCTGCTTGCAAGTCAATTGGCATGCAGGTTTTAAAGCCAGTTGACTTGCAAGTTCGGGCGCAACAACAACTTCTATAAAACTATTCAAATACAAATACAACATCGTTCAGAAATTTGAACTCAAAGTCAAATATACAAATACAAGTTTGACAAATTGTACATGACGGCTACTTGCAGGCCATTACTTGCATGTGTGGCCGCAGTTTAAGAACCCGAACTTGAGTTAAAAACTGAATCTCAGTTCAATTAAGAGTAGGAGTTTTACTACATTTTGTATGAAAACAAAATGGCAGCGTTTCCGTTATTTCTTCTTCTATTTTTGAAGTAACATAATACGAGATTTATTTTGAGTTGTTTTTGTTTTCAAGGATCTTCCATTTACACTTACAACTAATACACAATTCCTTTCAAATTCCCTTTCTGAACTGGAAATTTTTTTCAAAAAAATAGAAACATTAACATTACAGAATCATACGAAAGCGTTGCGGCATTTATTTCAACTCTATTTTCTATTGTGGAAATCCTTACAGGTAAGGAAGTGTCTTAGTGGAAATGGTAAGGTAGTTCATCGTAGTGATAATATAGTTCACCCGGCAAGTTCATAATTGCTTTAAATGCGAATGCGAACCATGCGAATCAAGTTGACTCCTCGGGAGTAAAGTATTGTAAATTCCATTATAGGCATAAATATTTGGCTAGTCTGTACAAACACCTTCAATAAATAATAATATGTATAATAAAATGACAGCTGTCAGATTGAAAATGTCACTGGGTCACATTTTTATAGTTCTTTGATAAGTTGTGACTTTGTCTTTACTTAGCAAATCTGGAGTTTATGTTTATTATAAACAATTTAAACCAATTTCTTGACTATCAACTAACAAATTCTATTGTAATAACAGCTGCGTCTTAAGCATCGGTCACTTCTACCTATCGCCAGTTGCTTATTAGTCGTGACTGCCTGTCAGCTAAAGTTAAAAATACTCAACTTTGAAAGATGGTACCAGCTGCCTGTTCCTAAAAGTTGAAAGTGTTATATTTTGGCAGCCGCTGGCTGGTAAAATAGCCGTCAGGTGATCCCAATTGACAGGAAATTTTGTGGTCGTTTTTGAAATATGACAGAAGAATACCATCCTTTAAAATAATCTACGAAATCAGCTCAGTTCAGCGTTTAAACGAACAATGTGCAACCGTGTTAAGGTCGGTATTCACCGGACCCTCTGCTCTAACTGTAATTAGCTCTTTTCGGAGGTTTTTTTCGGAGTCAGTGCTAACTGATTTTATTAAAATAAAATAGGCTTATGAGCGTTCTTAAGTTATGAGAGCTGAATGCATATCGTCTTAAGTGTTTAGAATTAAAGTTTAAACCAAAACTTGTACTCAAAAACTGGCCATTTCTAAAATTTTTTTCAATCAATTGTACCAGCAAAGTTCTTTTCAATCATTCTTTCTTTCTAACCAGTGCATGCCGTGCAAATTGCAATCAGAAAACATAAGGGCTTACAGGCATATAATGTAGTTTTAATTTCTTTTACGCCTATTTCTAGTTTTTGATAATAAAATAAAAATATAAACCCTATAATTATATGTAATAAAAACTGATTTAATAACGTTTTCATAAGGATAAAATATTGACACCTCTATAATTTCACTTTAATTATTCCTGACTGACTCTGTCTTATTATAGAATAATAAAAATAAAAAATAATAATAATAAAACAATAGGTAGCAATCAATCTTTCAATGATATAATAGCAGATGGTTGTGCCCACGAGCATCAATAATTTATAAACATAGTATGATTGAATTTGTTTAAATTTATATTCAACTTCAAGACTGGCATGGCATCAGCATCAGCATGGCAATGACATGTGCTTCAGTGCATTGCATAGTGTAGTTAAACTTTTATAATAAGAAAATTAAAAAAAAAATCAGCATCTGGGAGATAACAACAAAAACAACAACAAAAACTATTAAAGCAAATAAAATATGTGCAAATTTATACCACATTCCCACTTCGATATAAGAAGTTGGGTTGTTAAATTCTACACCTGTTGACTACAATACAAAAAATGCAACAGCATAATTCCTTGATTGTTCATTTCATCGCTATATTAAGCTCGAATCGGTGGTGTTTAAGCTGTTGCGAGGGAAACAAAACAACACCTGTCAATTTAAATTAGTTGTACCTAGATTTTGCGGGCGTGAATATAAATAATTCAATAGGTCTATCTCATTAAACGATTGCACTTAAAAGCTTTTTTTTTTAAATAGGTAATCTAAAAAATGCTTGTTCACCTTGGAGAAAGGTGATACATATTATATTTTATTTATATTATGTATTTTATCAATTAAATTTTTAAAGTCACGAACAGTCAAAGTATAAACAGAATAGAATATTGTTTTACCATGACAATGATTTATTTCAAAAAATATATATATTTAATATCTAAGGCAAGGTCAATGGAAAAAGTTTGATGTAGACAGGATATACAGTAAAAGCTAAATATGAGATCAAGTTGTTGTACATTGTGGTGAAAGGCGTTAAATACCGGCTTTGTCATTAGGTTTTAAATGAGTGTAAACAATATTAATGTAACAAGTACATCTGGTTAAGGTGATTACGGATTCGTTATAGTTTGCCGGTGTGTGTTGGCAGCGGAAACTGTGGTTTATCTTAGCCTGGGATTTATCCAATTTTTTTAAATAGGATAAACTCCATTTTTTTCTGTGAAACGGTTTAAGCAATAAGGGTATTCACGCAATTTTCTAAAACACTAGATGGAAATAATTTACACAAATTGGATAAACTTATCCAAGGATTTTATTGCAGAAACTTATCCAAACGTCATTGTGACATTCTTAGAACTAGGCGTGTTCAGATATGTATATGTATGATTATATTAGACCCTATCATGAATCTCTAGGAGAATTTTGTGTCCCTCGAAATATTTTTTTCTTTCGGAATTTTTTTAGCGACCGTGAATCTTCACTAGAATTACTTTCCGGGGAACAAAAAAAAAGATATGAAATGACACATAAATTTCCGTGGAAATTATGTTCCCGAAACCAATAAATTCCAAGGAAAACATTCCCTCGGTATTTACGTTCCCAATTTGTTTACGAGGGAAATCTGAACGCGTCTAATCTTTCATACATATTTTACACAGCATTTTCAAAATGCAGAAAAGTGACGTTTCTGCAAACTTTTGCGTAAACTTATCTTTTTACACAAGAGATAAACTTATCTTGTTACATGAATACCCTTAATGTTCATGAATATGGGCAATCTTGTATATAAACAAAAAAATTTACAAATAATTTCGTTTGGATATGGTAATCATGGATATTAAACTTTATCTGTTTGACATCGTTAATTAAATTTTTTCACATTTGCTTTGTGCTATACATTACTATAAAATGCTAAGTTTATCATTTCCCATGTCAACATTAAAATGGATGAAAATTCTATACCTTGAGTACAGAATTTTTGACGTTTCAGTTGAATGTAGTGATGATTGTATATTTTCAGTAGACTTTTTGACATTTGATAATTCAATTAATTTTAATACTTTTTCAACAATTGCAATTCTTTAATGGAATTTCAAAATGACATTTCGATTTTTATGTTGATACTTTTCAACCTTTAAACATTTTGAGCTTTAAGTGTGCCTATCTTTTCGACGTTCCAAAAGTTTTATGAATAAGGTTTTCGCGCTGAGAAGAATCATTATAAGGATTGCACAACGTTGTGCACTTATTATAATTCCTAACGTTTATTTTACTTAAGTCATAAAGTCATAGCGTGGTGAGTTTAAATTTTAAGCATTTTATTTGTACATATTAGGGGTATTCATGCAACCGTGGTAAACGTGTTAAATGTGATAAACATGTCAAAATTTGTATGGAAATGACAGTTAGTTTACCAGATATTGTACTTTACCACGTTAACCAAGAGTTTACCAGGTTGCAATGAATACCCCTATTGATTTGATATTAGGGGGGTTCACATTGACTTACTTATCGGACGAACAAATGACAACTCTCTCCCTAGGCAAATATCAAAATCATTTGAAAACCAACCGACCGATGGATGTCAACCCGACCATTTTGACAGCTTTTCATCCGATAAGTTATGCCAAATTTATAGAAGTGACAAATTTAATTACTTTTGTTATTAACTTTACATTAATGACAAAATAGTGACAGCTTGTTCATTTATTAAAAGTTAATGACAAAAACAATGAGATTTTGTCTTTCGTTTAAATCCGATATTAGACAATGTGAACTCCCTTATTCAAAGGTTTTGTTTTCTTGACACATTTTTTGACAGTTCGTGACAGTTCGTCGGTCAAAACTATGATATTTTTGAAAGCTTTTTTCATTTAAATGTTTGCATATATTCATATATTTTATCAATTAAAAGTGATCAATTTATTATCAAGATGTGATGCTGTTAATTAATCCTAACTGTCATTTATTGCAAATGTCAATTTTTTATAAAGCAGCTATTTTATTGACAATCCAACACTGTTTCATTGGTTGTTAATTGAATCAATAGAAATAAGAAGATTTTTAAAAATACAAATACACTGTTTCTTGTAACATATGTGTTAATTGCCAGGAATGTTAATTAAATCACAACTTAAACACTCTTTTACTTTGTAAGAAACCTTTAAGTTCCTATATCTCTATACCAGCCATACTTGTAATTCAAACAGGTTATAACTTAAGAACTAGATTGATAGGTTTTGAACTTAAAAGAAAAGGTATAGAAAAACAATAAATGTCTACCGCCGCCGGCCATAACTAATCCATTGCCACTAGCTAAATACTTAAATTGGTTATAGATGTTAAAGATCATTATTCAATGGCCAAGCAATGATCTTTGACCTTCACTATTATTATATGACACGCAAACACGATACATAAATTCTGATACCTACATACATCTTCCAATATAAACTTAACCTATAACAAGAAATTCTGTGTATAATTTTATAAGCAAGAGGTCGATCAATTATTGGTCATGGATATTTTTTTTTTGTTTGGTCAGTAAATAGAAATAAAATTAATTCAAATACGAAAACACCTATTAAGCTGTTAGATCACTATTACGCAACTTAGAATTTTTGGTTAGCCAATCCATCAATGTGAGAATATTTTTGAATGATGATGATTGGCATTATAAGTTGTACAAACCTATACATGGTTGGATGATAATGATGGAGTAGGATCTTCATTTATGTTCGACTAAAACTAAAAAGGGTTTACACTAATATGTAAACCTACGATACTTTTATTGTATCGTTCATCAATTAGTTGTTTAAGATATTTCAATTTCGGTTTGTGAAAGTTATGTTTTATAGAACCGCATAAGAACATGGTATACCTTACCTACCGAACATACGCATATGCACAAATCTTGCTCATCTAAATTTCATGTGAAAGCAACAAGTTGCTGAGACACTGACCATCACACTCTAGATCTGTGCGGAGGAAAACCAACTTGATTTCGTATTCCCTGTAGTGTACACAACTTGACGAAAGCTTTTCAAACACAAGCAACGTAATAGAACATATTTCATGTTTATTTTGTCACAAGGAACAAAAATATTAACTGTCCGAAATCAAGATCATGCCAATGATCAAAAATCTATTACTATCAGTCAAGAATATTTTAAAAACATTTCTAATTACCCGCAATTAACTAAAATGAAAAAGATGACTAACTCAACAACGGCATTCCTCAGTGGCATGGAAACCCCGCTTGATCTCAACCGACAGCAAAAAAAGAAGTTTTGTTCTTACAAATCAACAAGTTACACAAAAATCTTGTTGATGGTCTGATCCGGAAATACTTTAGGCGAAGCACGCATTGTCTCATTTATTTACAAAACATTGTGAAATTGAATTTCTTATTCGAATAAAGAAACTGGTGATTCTTGACCATCTAAACCAAATTACCAGTTAAAAATACTTTTGGCATTTGAAAAGATTCTGAAGACAACAGAAAACTAAAAAAGAACGTTAACCTCAGTTGGTATATACTGTGTCAATTATAAATTGACGAACCCCTTTTAATCATTTTAAGGGCAATTACAATGGATGCGTCAGAAAATCAGAGATTATAAAGAGAGATTGAGTTCAGCCTTGATGTGTACGAAGTACCAGGTGTTCTGTCAGCACCAACGACCACCTGACCTGACTGTGTATGATGAATTCTCCTTAAACATGTTACAGGAACAAAAAACAATCCAAAAATAAACGAACGAGTAATTTACAATTAATTATATTGCAAATTAATTCATTATCATTTACAAAAATATGTGGTTTGGAATCTTAAGATTAGCAACCAGATGTAAAAAAAACCCCAAAATTTTATTGCCTCAACTGATTTATTTTTAAACCGGAAATATCCTTGGCAAGGAAGTTTAAGTTCACAAAAAATATTTCCAAAAATATTATTATACGTAGGTTATTTGGTATAATGATTCATTCATATGATAACAAGTTTTTCACAAGTAAACATTAATGGGATTAGTCGTACGTAATTGGTAACACAGTCATAAAAATCTAAATTATATTTTTTTGTTTAGTAAACCTAAAATAAATGCATAATTTTAGAAAAATAGTTGTTGATATGACTTAAACAACTGTTTTTTTCAACTCAAACCATTTAAGATTTTGTACCACAAAAAAAAACTTAAATCGTTTGATAAATCTGGATGAAAACGGCCTAGGTTCTGTTCTTTTTTTCTAGTGGGGGCTATCGTGAATACAAAAATCCCTGGGAATGTTTCCCTCCTAAACAAACTGGGAACGTTAATACCGAAAGAATGTTTCCCTCGGAATTTATTAGAATGGGAAACACAATTTCCAGGGGAATTCATCTGTAATTTGATACATTTTTTTGGTTCCCTGGAAAATAATACCAGGGAAGATTCATGATCGCTGAAAAAATTTGGGGGAAAGAAATATTTCCAGAGAAACAAAACTGGAGATTCCCGAAAGGGCCTAGTATTTTCTAAGGCTGCTTGCTAATGTAACTTTTTTACGAGATTAAAGTTAAACACGAGTTAGCTCACTAAATGTGGGGAAAGTTAATTCACCACTTGAAAACTAGCTCTTAAAAAAACTGTGCACTTTGTGACAAATTTAATCAAAATCCAAACATTTTGGTTGAAAGAGTAGATTTAAAGTAGATTTATAAAAATATTTTCATTGGAAAAAATTAATTATTTTTACTTCTTTGCTTTGCATTAAATCGGTTACTTGAGAAACCAAGATAACAATTAAACATTAAACATTACGTACGATGATAGGAATGTGAAAAAAGTGGTCGTAATTAAAGGTCGATTTACTGCAAACTTAGTACGTAGGGTTTTTTGAAAAATATCCGGAGAAGTTTTTGGAGTTAATATTTTTAAACGAAAATTACATTGGTCTGCAACGAAAATCTCCTTCAAACCAAACAATACTATCTAAATGACTTTTCTTAATGATTTTGGCACGCTAAACCCAAATCTGAAGTCAAAACTACCCTAAATCGTCACGTTTTCGAGATATGTTAATATGAACATGACAAAAACCTGATTTTTTGGTACATTTAACGTCGGAATTCCTTACTGGTAAATACTTTATTAAAAAAGTGCATGTCTTTTGTTTAAATCATTTTAAATAATTTAAAAATTCGCTTTTGGCACAAAAATATTGCAAAGTGAAATTTATTATTTGTCCAAAATACTCTCTTTAGTCCAATTAAAGCGTTTTTAAAGGTGGAAAGATCTGAACTAATAATTTTTTTTTTATTGTTTTTGGTGCACAATCCAAAATATAAACATTTTTCGTTAAACCGTTTTTGTAGAAGAGATGTAGACAAAATAACCAAATTTGTCCTGCCTTGCTAATTTCAACTATGTTTTTTGAACAGAGTCTTAAGTTTTTATAAAAAAAATCCTCAAAATAGTTTTTTTGAAAAACAAAAAAAAAAATTGGAAATGTTTTTGCGATTTTTTTTTTCTGCTAATAAAGTTTTTAAGGGTAGAAGTCATAGTCGTTACTCCAGTAGAGATTTTTCTCAATTCCTGTAAGTTGAAAAACATCTTAAGCAATTGTTTGAGGAAAGTCCGTATTCATAGACAAAAATTAAAATGAGTGTAGAAAAATTTTGACTTGAGTAAAATTATTTCTCAATTAAGCTGACAACAAAAAAAAAATAACGACTTTTTCAATGTGCTATTGGTCGTGCTTAATTTATTAAAAATAAAAGTGTCCTCTGTGAAAATAGTGACGAGAGTAACTGAAAAGAGGAAGAGAGTGATTGAAAAAACATGGGAGAATTGACATTATTAAAGTATCGAGTAAATACTTATAGAATCTCGATTTCACTTGATGTAATTCTCAAGTAAATCACAAAAAGACTTCTCCCAAAATCTCGACTATAAATAACTCAAGTGCCCAAAAGTCTCCTCAAGCCAAGTGTACACTTGAGAAGAATCTGAACTTGGACTTAACATAACAAATATTTTTTGAAAGATATTTTGAATTTTTAAAAAATTTTAAAAGTTCCAACGATTTTCAATTTTTTCGATCTTTTGTTTTTTGTTTTTAAATTTAAGGTTTTTTAAGATTTTAAATCAAACATTTTAAAAATCTTAGCAATTAAGATCTAAGAATAAGTACGTGTTATCCAGTTGTGGAATATTTGGAATTGCCGAAGCCACTTTCACTCTCTATTAATTCAATATTAAGTCTGATTGTCATCTCGATTGTTTATTTATTTAGCAGTAAAATTAAACGTACCTACGTCATTGCAAACGCAAATATGTTCATTTCTACATACTTTATACATATATAATTTATTCACTAAAAATATTAATTTATACAAAAAAAAAAATTTAAAATTTTTCCATTTGGCTGATTCCTAAAAATCCCAAAAACTGACCACATTATTGTTTACCATTTTTAGTTTCATTTTTTTTTGAATATAAATTAAAATAATATAGATATTATAAACCAGTTTCCATTTTGAATTCAAAGGAATTATTTTATTTTATAGCTTAAATTGAATTTTTAATGTTTTTTCTTATATCATGGAGTTTTTTTTTTATATATATGATTTGTGATTGTTTTTATTTGTTTGCGGTTTTTTTCATTTTTTGAGTTTTTGACTTGTGATGTTTTTTTGGTTTTAATTTATATTTCGCAGTTTGATTTAATTTTACAAAATCAAGGTTTGACTTCAAGAAAATTTTGTTATCCCTTATTTTAGTTAAAAAGAACGAACTCACATTATGCACTTTTAAGGATCACTTCATATGAGATCAAAAATTTTCACTTTTTATTTTACTAATTTTATAAAATATTTTTTATTTAAATCCGAATACCAACCTTTTTTTTGTTTATATTTTCGCTCAATATATTCACTTATAAATAAAGGTACTTATGAGGAACCTTTAGTACTCAGCTTCTTGTACAGTACAAGATTATTTTATTTTTATTTTTTATTTTTTATTAAATTTTAAGCCGAGCTACCGATCCGTTCAACTACGGCATTCAGAAAGAACTGATCCTAGATACTTTCAACTCACTTGAAATATACCTAACTTAGCCAATTTGTATCTTCAGTATAAATTCACTTTTTTTTTCTTTGCTTTGTTGACAATGCTTGGATATTGGATTGGATTGGCTTGGCTTGGCGTTTCGCGTGATGGTGTGGTGGTCTGCCCAACCACGGGAAAAAAATATATCTTTCTTTCATTTTTGTGTGTGTGGGTTTGAGACGGACTTGTTTGCATGAATACGCGTTTGATGTAGCCTTACTCTTGGGCCGAAATAAATATATTGGATGGCAGATTGTTTTGGGGATTCCCGAAACCCCAAGCGCTTAACTAATTTTAGTAGTCCATAAAATGTTTACCAATGAATTAAAAAAAAAAGTGGCGGGAAATATAGATAAATGTGATGCTTTCTTGGCTATAAGAATAAACAAGTTCTTTAGACTGGACTTAGTCATCATAACGGATTTACTCTGGTTTTCATTTAAATCAGGGTATTTTGGGGGAATAACCATTATAAACTATAAACAAAACATAGTTACAATAACATGTTGATATTCATGTTTTTGACGTCATTGCATTGAGGTGATGTCGTAGTCACGAATTAGATCGTTTTTTTCAGTCAGCTGATCTGTTTGATTTGACCTCCGCATAAACACAATAAATAAACAATCACCGCACATGTGGTAGGTAAAGCATCTAATATTATTCAACTTTCACCTATTAGACTGCCTAGTTTTTAATTTAAAATTGTTCTATATAGCGTTTTTGTAATTGATAAAGTGACTAATCCTACCTTTGTAGCAATTAAAACACATAATTATGATTTGTTTCTTATGGAATTGATTCTTAATTAAATTTTAAGTATAATTTAAGTGCATGCCAACTTTCATCCAGGTGACAATTTTTTTAAATTTTCTTCTCATTATGTCCAATGAATGTGACAGCACGAAGAATTTCATAAGGTCAATCAAGAAAATTAACAATCGTATAAGTTTAAATTATTTTAAAGAGGGTTGGCTATAATACATAGTTTTGAAGAGTGTCTTAGCAGATCAACACTATTTATGCTTTAATCAATTTAATTAAATGTCATTTAAGTTAATGATTAGATAATCGATTGCGAAATTTATGTTAAGCAGATTTGAGAGAGAGAAAAAGTGAGAGAGCTTCAAACACGACATTGTTTCGCAAAAAAATAATGTTTCAGATAAATAAAAACATTAAAAATGGGTTAGAGGGAATAGAACGAAGATAAGGCTGAAGTTAAGATTTTACGTGTATGCCAATTATCGCTTCTTGTCCGTCGCTTTCCGAAATATAATAAATAGGCATTTAAACAAAATTACAAAAAAAAAAATACCTGAAGACTGCAACTTCTTCAGCAAAAAAAAAATCCGGTAGTTTTCAGATCGGTAAAACTGGTTGGCATTTATGTTCTGAGAATAACGAAAAGCGAAGAAGTTCGAAAATTAGATATCGTTTTTGGCTATCAAGATTTGAAATGAGTATTAATTTTTGAAATCAATACTTATAAAAAATGTTAGAGAGGACCCCTATAGTCTCTAGTAGAATAACACTGATCTGCAAAAATTAAGTTTTATTTTTGTCCTTCATATAATTTTTTAGAAATTATGTAAGATTGGACTTTTCTTATCTAATCTTAATCTGGTTTCAAAAAAAATTCTATCACGTACATTTTTTTAAATTGATTTTTTTAAAAATGTAATCGTTTTGTATATTCAAAACTATTGAGCCGATTCTGCTGAAATTTGAAGAACTTATTCCACATAGCATAAGCTAAGACCTGAAACCAGATTTGTTTTTATTCATCAATGTGCAGTCACATTTTAAACCTTTATTTAAAAAAAAAATCACCATACATTTCAAAATTCCTTAGTTTTTGGAAAGTACACTGCAAAAAAAAACTCTAATTTAGAGAATAGTATGGAATTTTTATACTCTTGATACTAGCCAAGTTAAATATGATGTAAAGAAGGATATTTTGTGCTTTTCGAAATGACTGATTTTTATGGATTTTTCAACATTTTTTTGTGAAGAATACAGAAGTCGTACAAAAAATTTGTCAAGTCATAAATTTGGTAATTTTGTCTACATTTGTTCTACAAAAAAAGGTTTTAGTGAAAAATTTTCATGTTTTGGATTATGCACAAAAAAAAACTATAAAAAAAAAAACAATTTTTTGTAAGTTTTTCAATGAATTCTCATATCACCCGTTATAAGTTTTGTTGGATAATTTCAAATTCGTGCTCAGCATCCCAAAAAACATAAAATTAGCTATTGAAAATTATTACCTCAGAACAGCCTTCCACCTTCAAAAACGCTTTAATTTGACTAAAGAGAGTATTTTGGACAAATCATAAATTTCACTTTGCAATATCTTTACGCCGAAAGCGAATTTTTAAATGATTTAAAATGATTAAGACAGATGAAATTCACTTCATTGACACCCTATTAATAGTTTTGTAATAAAGTATTTACCAATAAGGAAATTCGACGTTAAATGTGCTAAAACATGTTCATATTAGCATGTCTCGAAAACATGACGTGCTTTAGAAATGTATAGTTTGGTTTGAAGGCGATTTTCTTTGCAGACCAGTGTAATTAATTAATTGCTTGACAACTCAAAATTTTTAATTATTAAAAAGTGTTCCTTAGATTTCAAAAGTTCTAAAAACACAAGTCGTGGTAGAATCATCGTCAAGAATCAAAGACCCTAGGTCTTTAAGTTGGATGCACATAACGATTGTTGGTCTCTTAAAAAAAAACTTTGGAAGTTTCAAATATTCATTTAATGATCTTCCAGTCAGCCACTCAAGCTGTTGTAAGAAGTGTGTTGGGTGGATCCAGAACTTAGAGAGTTCCCAAGCGCTTAGAACCCAAAATTTACATTCAGAACTCAAAATTCACGTTTAAAAACCAAAAACATCACAATAAACCAGTGGTTTTTTGGTTCTAAACATACATTTTGAGTTCTGAATATATTTTTTTGGTTTCTGTACGCTTGGGTGGTTGTGTTGGCCTAGAACTCTCCAAAACACACTACTTACCACACCTTGAGTAGCTGACTGGTTTACACTTGAATGAATCTTTGAAATTTATTATTTGCGCCAAAAATAAATCTTCATGAAATGATTAAGTTCAATTTTAGAAGCAGTAATGTCAGTTATTTTTATTTAGAGTCATTTCTGTACTTCTTATTCATTGGCTATATATTATTCCGGGCGGCCACTGCAAGAATGCTTTACTAATCGAGTTTAAGAAAATTTCAAATGAGAAGTGAGAAGCGCTTAGCAAATTGTACCAGATTTTACCAATTTTCGGTCTCTAACAAATGGAATTATCTATGGCGAAATTTGAATAAATAGGCATATTGATTGCTCTTCTAAGTGTTTAAAATAATAAATACTGCCAAATTGCTATAGTTATTTAAATAAAATAATTTAATTTAATATAGCTTTTTACAGCCTATAGTCCATACAAAATATTTTTGGCATTTCGTCCATTTGCATTAAAACAACATTCAGACTTTCATCAAGAATCGTTATTTTATCTACACTGTTAAACTTTCTCATGTCAGAAGGCGGATGTTTACAAATATTCAAACACAATTATTTTCACTTACTTATTTATAAACGCAAGGATCGATAATTTATCTTACAAATAATCATTTAAGTAATTTAAACGCATTGTTTTATTTTCGGTTATTATATTTCCTAGACTTCTTTCAAAAGAATATTTTGGTAAGAATGAAGAGGTGTTTCTTCATGCGACTTTGATTATACTATTCACAAATATTTTTATTTTGACAAGATAATTAAGAGATATAAAAGCTTTAAATTCTTAATGATAATTTGAATGTCTAATGTGTTAAGCTTAAAATGGATATAAAGAGAACAATTCAAATAAACAGCACATAAAGTAAAAGTATGTTCTTTTACTAGCTTATTCAGTTGGTTGGTATAATGCGGAAGAACTTTTAAACACAGGTTGTCGATTGATCATGGAATCATTTCCTTCCTGATATTATTTGCTGAATTTTATTTTGTTTTAGTGCAGGTATATTGGTAAGATTCTATGCATGATTAAAAAATTCAAAGCGGCCTAAATACATTTACAAGAATTTCATTTCATTTCATTGGCACCTACCTACATCTTAGGTACGTACCTACTTTTGTATCGATTCAAGTTCATTATTTTATTGTTTATAATTCCTTTTGTTGTTATTATTTATTAATTCACAAAGATTTAAAAAACCATCGCATTCTTTCTTTCTTATCTTTCAATTGAAATAATTGAATTTTGCTCACCTATTTTCGATTTTTAAATATTTATGATAATAGTGTAGCAAAATAATTGTGCACTTTTATCATTTCAAACGAGTATATTTTTTTGTTTTATATCTTTAGTAAAGTCATAAAAATCACTCTATAGGTCACAAAAATTGTTTTTTGGGATGTTCTTATGATATGGGTGGTAATTGTACTATTTTTAATCGTAAAATTGTAAATATCTTTTTACGATTTTCGCAAGTTTACTGTTTTTCTTATGTAAAAGAACTCTTCAAACTTACATTTCAAGTAGATCAACTACAATAGTTAATTTTTGGTTTTGGAGTAGAAACTACAAAATTTCGTTGCAACAGTTGTAAAGTGTTTAGTTTTAAGTTTTAAAGTGCCACGGTTGTGACATTTCCATAATTGATGGCTCATTAACAAACACTCTTTTAAGTTACAGTTTTTCCCGTACAGATTTTAAAGGTTATGTACGAAAAAATGATTTCATGCACAAAATAAAATGTATAAAATATAAGTACCGAGTGCCACGGTTG
The DNA here is from genome assembly GCA_948107695.1 of Meliscaeva auricollis. Lineage (NCBI taxonomy): Eukaryota > Metazoa > Arthropoda > Insecta > Diptera > Syrphidae > Meliscaeva > Meliscaeva auricollis. Next base: position 44,675,047 of record OX403619.1, on the reverse strand, counting down.
TGACTTCAGTTTTTGGAACACCTCTGTCTCTCTATACAACTTGTTCTTTCTGTAAAACTCTGGTATTTTTTTCGCGGATACAACTGAACACGTCAACGTATAGGTGACGGTAAATAATCAAACTTAACGCATATTGTATCGCAGACTATCGACTGAAACAGTCAGGGCCGTCATAGATCAAGCGGAGGGCCCCGGGACTGGCAAAATCTATTTATTTTTCTAAAATAATTCTTATTTTTCGCAGTTGTTTGAACCTGGGATCCAGGTTGTGATATGTTAGTGGCTCTCCCTTAAAAATAATAGAGTTCTAGGACCTTAAGAGATTTATAATTCTATGACAATATTTGTATCTGTTTCTGAACTTTGCACTAAAATAAACGAAAAGAAAAGATACAATTTGTGTGTAAATAGAATGTATAAATTGTTATTTTCAACGCCACCTGGTTTTCAATAATAATAAAATTTGGCTTTTAATATTTTTTTTATAGAAAAACAGTCGAATTAATAATTAATAAGTCAAATTAAATGCTTTTAAAATGTCAACTAAAATTAACTTAATTGTTTTTTTGTTTAAACGTGAAGTATTGGTTTTGCTCAAGCCTTTCGGGGGAAACAAATAGCCGGTGGCCCTGGGCCCGGGCTCCTATGGATAAAATGGGACTGGAGAAAGTGGTACACACATGAAGTTTGAACCCAAATTATTTCCTCTAAGACACGGGGACATAATTCAATTCAAAATTGCACGTTAAAAGGACACCCACATACCAGTAGTGTAAAATTAAGTTTTGAGCTTCGAAAGACTTGTACTTACTGCTATGTCCGCCAAAAAACAACAAGGCGAAAATGATAAAATTTGCTTTAATTCAATATTAAAATCTTGCTTTTTAAGGTTTTTGTTGATTTTGAGTTGTGACACAACGTGCGAAGATCAAAAAAATGCAAACGAAATAGTATGTTCTTGTCTTAGGCAAGAACTAAGCTTTTTTACGTGTAATGGCTTAAAATGTATTTTTAAACAAAGTCGTTTTTTACTGAATCTTACTCCAAAAAATTAATAATATTAAAATTAGGGCAAAAGTAAAGATTGTACTTTAAAACTAACAGATATTTCCATTTCTGCAAAAAAGAAATATTATATACATGTGAATGTTAAGTTTTATTATTATATTTATTAGCAATAACGGCACTTAAACTATTAAATTTGAAGCCAATCAAAGACACGAATTAGTTTAGAGAAATTTGGTCCCATTTTATTCCAATTTGATCCATCAGCTAATAAAAGTAATTTGAAAGTTTAAGCTTATTAATCTCCCGGTTTACAAGCTCCCATTCATTTTCTACACGATGCATGTCAGCAGATTTGATTGGCCACCCCAAACCATGAAGGTTTTCTTCTTTTAAGAAATTGTTTAATAGGTTAAATTCCGCTATGGCTACTAAATGGTTTAATTCAATATTTTCTTCAAAGAAATGGAAAAATGTGTTAATTTTTTAGAGTTTTTCACGTGTTTCCAATTTTTTTCACGCTTTTAAACTTACTTTCTGCACCAAACTTATTATTATTAAGTAAAAATTGTTTAAAGATAAATTACAAAATTTCAAGCCATTACCACGTAAAATAGCTTAATTCTTGCCTAAGACAAGAAAATATTATGCATTTGGTTTGCATTTTTTTTTTTGCTCACTGCTGTGTATTCATTGGACTCGTCTTAGAATTAAGTTTAGTACCGACCTTGTGAGTCATTCATAACTCGTGTGTTTTTTTTTTTTCAGACCCCCTTCAGTTCCCTTGCCCTGTCTATGTAATTGAGCCTCCATCAATTTTGGTAATAACAACTTTTAAGCTTGGATTAGTTAAAATGTTTTTGTCATTGAAATCAATCAAAAATTGGCTCTATTTGCATATACAATTGACTAGCAATAAATAATTTTAAATGAAACTATGCCAAAATTATTAATTTGAACAGTTGCAATCGATTTTGCTCACATTGTTTAGTTAATAAAATAAATTAAACAAACATATTAGTTCACTTTTGATAACTTAACAATACTTTGCGTAATAATTTACTTGGCAAAGGAATGCATCTAGACTTTTGCTTTCGTAATGGTCACATACTTAGGTAAGGTTGAACTATATTTGCGTATAAGCGCCTACATTTACTTTGCAATGTTGTTAAGAAAAATCTATAATAATAAGACATTCTTTAATAAATAACTTGACAAAGCTCATGAAAACATTCGGTTTTTTTCTTGCATAAAATAATTGAAATCTTGTTTTAAGAACAATGAAGTAATAGTAAAATTGTGGATGTTTTCTGATACACATAAAAGGTCCAGGGGAAAAACAGCATAAGTCCACTTTTTGTCAAAATTAAATTTGATGAGGTATCGCAGTATTTAATGGGTACTATCAAATGGTATTTTTTATTGCTATATTTTGAAAAGCTGTGTCTTGGAAACTGTTGAATCTACAAAAATAATACTAGCTCAAATTTTGTAAGGGCGAAACCGTAAAACATAGTTTATAGTTAAAAACTATACCTTCATGTCTAAAAATTCCATTTACAGAATGAAGAGTACAAAAACGCAGTTTTTTGCATTTTTACCAATGTCGAAGGTCGAAAAATTTGATTTTACATCGGCTTAACATCATAAATAACTCTCCAAGGTCTCCTTTCTACAAATTCTACGAAACGACTAGGTTACTGGACTATTGAAAATTGTCCCTTCTTCTTTTATAGGTGGTTTGTGTGCAGTTAAAAAATCTATCGATTCTAGTATTACTCATGTCTCCACAGCGTTCAGAAAATGTTTTTGACCTTTTTTCTAAGTTCACTCTAATTTCCAATAAGATTGAATCATCAAAAGAGTCCATAAAACTACATATATTTGGGTGGAAAGAGGGGCGGTAGAGATTAAAAAGAGGGGAAGGTCTATCTCTCTCCGTTAAGGCAGGAGGCCAATTAAAAAAAAAAAACATAAAACAAAGGACAACTCTTACAATCAGGATATAAATAATTTTTGAAAGCAACAAGTCTTTATTTTAATTGTTAAATAAAGTTATTTCCATTAATGGTAAGTGAAAAAAAAAATCAGGAAAAAATATATTTATTAAAATAACATAGTATACTCCTTTTTTAATATTATAAAATTAATGCGCTTTTCACACTCACTTCCGTGACTCCGCTTTTTTTATAATTTCCCATGCGGTATTTCGCGATTATCAGTAATATGCACTTTTGTCCACGTGATTCCGCGCATTGTGCCTTGCATATTTTTCCACGACTTTCCAGGCTTTTCTCTGTGCCTTTCTTCGCTTTTCTCCGCGATATTTTACGCTTTTTCCCGTGGTAATAAACGTCTTTTTGTTACCTATATATCTTGCTATTCTCCGAGGTATTATAAGATCTTCCTATAGTAATCTGCTATTTTTTCCTAGTATTTTGCCCTTATTCACGCAGTAGGCAGTTGTATTTCACCTATTTTCCCGCGACTTTTTGACTTTTTCCACGACTTATCACGCTTTTTTTCTGTGAATGCACTTCGTGCATCTCTCAACACCTTGCTCAATGGTATGCAATGAAAGGACTTTGCAACTCAAAGTATAATGCACAAAACGCCATCTGCTGGCATTTTCCCAACCCATAATTTTTGTTTCTATCGTATCGGGGTCAAGACCGGTCATAAGGCAGTATTTTTTGGTTTGTTAGTGCACTTAAGTTGTTGTTATTTGGTGAATACCAGCCTAAGAGTCCCAAACCAAGAACCGATTAGACAACACTTTTGTAACAGCGAAAGTGTCTCTTTTAGTATTCAAATTGTTGGAGAAACTTACACCAAAGCGACAAAGTGACAAATTGTTTTCTTATAAAAAGGCTGCCCAGCACGACAAAATGAAACCGACAAAAACATGTCTTTTTTATTCATGAAAGTCACAAAAACGTGTCTTTTTTTATTCATGAAAGTACCCAACCCACACCAGCTCGACAAAGCATTTTCTTATCAAAACCCTTTGCTATCGTGTCGTGTTAGAGGAGCCTTTTCACACTTGTCACACGAGTAACAGCTCATTTACGAGAATTTATGCAATTAATTTGCTGCATGTAGCTCTGCCTTAAATTGCATTCAATGAAAAACATGCAACAAACAGTTTTATCTAACAGTTACCTACTCATGAGTACTTAAAGAAATATTTTCATTTCACGCACATTAGGTCTGTGTTGCAATTGCTTTAATAGTGTGTTAAATTTGACAATAAGGGATGAATATGTACATAGCTACACTCAATAATAAATTCATCGAAATGATTTATTTTATATCTTACCAAATTCAAAACAAAAATTCTATAGCATCCGGAATTCCGTACTCTACTAAAACGGACTTAACACATCTTTTCACAGTGTAAACATGGCATTAATCAATTCGCCGGCGCCAAACGCCAAACAAAATGTTCCGAAATTCGAAGCCAGCTGACAGAAAAAAATGACAGCTCCAATAATCCGCGGTTTTCTGTTTCTTCTCACACAAAAAAATCTCGTCTTGAGCAAGATACTCTTCGCCGCTAAATAAATTCTGTCATCCATCATAGAAGTGAAAAAAAAAATACAAAATAGTTGATATAAGTTCCTTTTTTCTTCCCCCTAATGTATGTATAATAAATATTTATTACATACATTATTATACCAATCTGACAAATTTCAGTGAATAACTTCACTATAAAAAAAAAGTAAAAAATAAACAAAGTTTTCGGTGAACTCGTCGCGAAAAGGTTTGCATAAACTGCAAATTGATTTCAAGAAAAAGAAAATTTTATATATTTGATTTTTTGTGTGCCTGGTCGACAATGAACACAACGACGACCTACGCAAAACAAAATGTTGAATTTGATACTTTTCTGGTGGATTAGATATATAATATGTACTGACACTGACGCTGAGAAAAATGTATGAGAACAAAAAGAAAGTCTTCAAGAAGTCTCATATTCCAGATTCCTTGATTTTTAGTTATGCTTTATTAGAGTTGTGCATGCACATTAAAATCCCCCTTTTCAACAGTGTAAGTTAATAATAAATTTATCCCAAAATTATTATTAACATGACCAAAAAAAAAATATGTATCTATAATGTATGTAATTAACCGGATTCCGATGAGTCCTCATGGGACATAAAAACGTGTTGTAGAAATTATATATTGTGTAAAAATTATTGCGTAGCCATAATCATTTGTAATGCGACATTTAGCAGCACCTGGGAATTTATAGGTACACACCTGAAGTGCACTTCTCTGACTTGCCTCTTCCGAATTGGACACCCTTCAACGATCAATACATTTTTTTTACCAATACCAAAGTTAAGCTTTAATGGATGACGTCGAAAACGTCATGCTTTTTGAGCTTTGAAGACCAAAAAAATGTAGGTAGCCACGGAAAAAACAAAATGGTGTACAAATTTTAAAGGAATAGTTTAGATCTTATCGAAGAATTCCATCTTTGTGTGTGAAATTGTGAAAATCTCATCGATTTTTGATCAGAAATTATCTGAAAAATGTGTATTTGTGCAGCCATATTGAAATTTACTTTCAAGTGAATACATTATTTTGTATGTATCTTGTGAAACGAACAATTACCGAATGCCTACCAACCGATAAAGTGCAGTTTTTATTTTGTTCTTGGCACGAGGGTGTGTGTGCGGCCATTTTGAAAACTAATTTTTGTCAATATCTCGAGAACGACTTGAAAACGCCGTTTTTTTCTTGCGAAGGTGTGTGGAAAATTACTTTTTTAGCCATAAGTTTGTGGAAGGAACGAAAAAAATTGTATTCGTGGCAGTAGTTGATGAAAATTTTCAGGAAAAAAAAAACCGTAAAAGTGTCAAGTGGAGTTATTTTTTGGTCGAAAATTGGTTTTCGGAGGCGGTCATCTTGGAAAAGTATTGTGTAACAAATATCTCGAGAACGACAATGTTACAAAATGGCTTCCAGTTCCAATTTTCTTATGGAGAAAATTACAGACCTCAGACAGGCTACTTAGAAAGAAGATAGACGGCTTCAAAAGTTGAAAAAAATTTACCTGGAATAAATGAGTGATCCTCATAGCAGACCGAAATTCCTTACTTGTTACCTGAGTACCTATCTACCTTTAAGAGACAAGATCTTAACTTATTAAAAGCGAACGGGTGTGGTTAATTAAACTGTTCCCAACTCATCATGTTAAATGCTTTGTTCTATAATCCAATTAATTAATTGCAATTTATTTGTATGTACACCAAAAGTTTATCGACCAGAAGAATTTCCTTTGCTTATATCAATCACACCATCATAGATGATGGTTATGTGCTGAATAGAATGTGTATACCTTATTTGTAGGGGTATAGCAGCAATAAAAAATGAAATTAATAGTTCAGTGTTAAGTAAAGTAAAGTTAAATTAATCTTCAAAAATGTGATGTTCTGAACTTCCTAGAGTTAAATGAGTTACATAATTTGGCAAAATTGAATTCGATTAAAATTTTGGTTAGAAAAGTGAAATTCTAAGGAGATTGATTACCTAATAATTTAGCATCATCATTGATTACTCATTATTTTTGCAGTACTGGCAGTGTTTTTGGGGAGAACTCACCAATTGATGATGATAAATTATTACCAAAGGATATAGAACGAAAGAAATACATAATTTGTCGCTGAAAATCATCGCATCACTTAAGTATATACCAATTTTGTAGCTGTTTTACTGTTGTCTCGTTTCTGGTTGTGATGTTTTGGAAGAAAAGCTCACAAAAAAGTAAAAGCTCTATAGAAAAAGCTTTAGCAGCATAGTGAAAATATGGCAAGTATAAAAGTCTTCGACAAAACCAAGTGAGGTCAAAGAACGTGTTTTTGTGAGACCTCTGTAAAAATCTAACAAATTGCTCAGCAACGAAAGCTTTTAATCTGAATTACTTTTACTTTAAGACGTTTCTTCCAGTTAAAGTGAATTGATACCTAATTGCTTTGGAACAATGTGGAATTATGGAATACACATACAAGACAAAATCAACCAGAATGACTTGGGATGGTTTTTATAAAAACCTTTTGGCTTGCAGCGATCAGGATAACGCATCAGGAAAAGTTAAACTTTATGAAATTGAATATTTTTTCTTATGGTCGTTTATAGCGATCAGGAAAATTATGACAGGAAAAAGAGCCACCCTTCCTCTTTTTCTTGATTGAAATTTCCTGAACGATAAAGTCCTGATTCATTTACTTGATCGCTATAACCGGCCTCTAAGAAGAAAACAACCAGATTGACTTGGAATGGTTTTTATAAAAAGCTTTTGCTTTATTAAATTTTCAAGAAAATGGCTAATACCGCAATACCAACACTTACAGCGCCTTCATAAGTGTTTTATAAAAAAATAAAACACTGGGAAATATTTTACCGGTTTTCTGCAGTCAAAAATGAATTGCTAGAAAGACTTACAAATGCTGAAGGAATGGACATAGAATCTTTAAAGATTCGATTGGGCTTTCATAAATACAACAGCTAATTTGTATATTGCAAGAGCTTTATTCAATGAAGACATATTAAATCAGAACGGTACGGAAAAGAACAGTAAAAACTTAAGAACAGGAAAGGCAACAATAAATACATATTACAGGTCTCTCAAGAATTTTTTCTGACCGGAATGACTCACAAGCATGTTCAGAAAATCCTCTTATATTGTTAACTGTTCTAGACTAGACAGCCTCATTTAACAGCATCAGTTAACTCCATCATTTTGGAACAAAAATACCTCATGGAACAAAAAAAAAGTTATTTCTGTTTCACAGCACACCAGAGCAACGTCGATGAACATAGCTAAGAATGCATACCTAACCTAACTGTGAATTATTTGATTTGAAACAATTTGGATCTGGAACGTAAAATGAAACACCACAAAAAACCTTTTTTCTCAAAATATTTAAATGTGTTTATATGAGTACTTTGGAACAATGTGGAATGTTGGAACACACAAAATAGCTCTTGTTTTATTTTACATCAATGCAATAATAAAAACAATGGAAAATACACTAAAGAAAAGCATTAAAGCTTAATCAATTTGACAATGATGATGATGTGAAAAGCTTTTAACTACACTCACAGGCACAATTAACCGCGCATCCAGTTTATTTATGATTTGTGTAGATTTGTTTTGTTGTTATAATAAGAAATCATCATGGTAACCGTTATTTATATTCTTATCAATAAATACACATACACACTGGTGCGGGTTAAAGGGGGGAAAACAAAGCTTGTGGGTGTGGCAAGTGAAGATTCCGGTGTGAGACCCTTTTTTGCGCTGGAATAATATTTAGGTTTGGCGAGTAGGGCTAATTCCTACTATCCAATGTTTTGTTAATTTATTCATCACAATCGCAAGTACTCTAACCACCCCCCTCCCCCTCCCCCTCCCTCTTCCCTCCTCTTCTCTTAATCCCTTTTGCAAGTAATTCGATTCTTATTGGTCGTACTGAAAAAAAAAAATACGAAGGCAATAAACTTTAAGGGCTTTATTGCCAACTTTAGTCAATTCTATTGAGCTTCCAATTGGTATTGCAAAATTTAAAAATAAAATGACTAAAGCAAGAGGAGCGGAGGAGGTGTCGGTAAGAGGAATGGGTAGGAAAAAGGATAAGGTAGGAATTTGGGTAAGGAAGTGTTTGGAAAGGGTAGGTGGAATGTTTAGTTCCGGGGACGCGGCCTGCTTGCACATGCACGGTATTATCTCGTCGGATGGGGGGATCTTGCTCCCGTAACCTAACCTCGCCTGCAAACAAAAACACATATCAGGCCAAGAAAACTAGAACAAAAATAATTTCTGACTAGAAGGACTTCGGACGGACTATTGTCACACCAAGGGCACTGTGATGTTGTTGCAGTGAGGCCATTACCCACCCTACCATAGGAATCCGGCCATTTTGGATCGATAAAGATCAATACAAAATTTGATTCAAATGTCAAATAATAAATTATTTACAAAAAATTAAAATGGAAAAAAAATATCTATATCAACTGAAACTCGCAATATCAACGAGAGAATTTTGTCTATTTGGCTTTATTTCTAATTTGGATAGACCCTCGCAATAAGGCCCTAAGCGTCAAATTTCTAAATCAACAATCATTTTATTACATAGACCGATTCCATAGTGAGCTCCAAAAAAGATAGCAGGTACCAAAGTTCTCAATAACAAAAAAAGGGGACAGCTTACATAACTTTTATTTTCATATACCCACTTTTAAGGTATTCCACGTCAAATTAATGTATGTAAAACGTAGAGTGTCAGGACTTATTGATCCGGCACAAGACAGACCAGAAAAATCTATCAGTACTTTTTCTGACAAATTGGGCTATCCTCAAATACTCTTAACCCTCTTTTATTATCATATTTGTCGACTCCATTTAATTTAATCTTAACTACATGTACTAAATTTAAAGTGAATCTAACTACCCGTAAAATTCGTAGCTCAGTTAGTATATTGACATACAGAATAACCGACCCATTGACCAACAATTAGTGGAACGAAACACTCATTTAAACATAGCTTGGCTGGGGAAACTTTTCCAATTCCAATGATTACAAATATTAATCCTGTTGGATATGGTTCACATTAGACTTTCGCTTAAAAGTTTATATAAGAACTTAAATGTAGTAGAATAGTAGAAAAGAATCTCTCTGTCGTTTGGCTGATATAAGAGTTCATCTAAAAGCTTTGTTGTTTCAGGGTACCACTGGTCATTGGTCAAAAGAGTCAAGACCTCTTGACTGGCTTATAACTCCTTCTATCAGATGGTAAAGGTTGTTGATCAATTTATGTAGGTGAGGTATCTTATACGATCCATTCTTTTGACTTCCTTTTTTATTTATTAAACCGTTGAATTCTAAAGTTACAATTTTACAATCGTATCTATTCAATAAATCGAATAATTTGATCTGCTTACTAAGCTAAGATTGTCAGCTATAGATTATATTGATAGTCTTTTGTTGCTGACGGTTTCCTTCGCACCCTGTCGTTTTGCCTGTCTGTAAATAGCTAAAGTCTGTAATAGTTAAAGTCTGTTTTGTTTTAGAAAAAATTTTCAAATACTCCTCGAGAATGTCCAAAAAACTGCATATTCAAATCGAAAAAAAAATCTAAGTTTTACTTTTTTTATAACAGCTTTTTTTCCTTTTTTTAGTTTTAGAATAATTTTTTCATCGGTAACAAGAATCACTCATCACAATGGAAGAAACAGACTATGATAGAAAATTTAATGAGATGCAAAAATACATTCCATTTTTGGATCGTGTCATTGAAAAACTTAAAAACAATGACCAAGATAAGCCACGTAAGGCGCAATTAGATAAAATGCAAACATTACATGGTTTACTCAACAATAAGGAAAAAAAGTTTGTTTGTTTGATATAAAATTGTTGAATCCACAATGTTATATAAAAAACTTATTTTAGACTCAAGATGGAAACCCTATTAAAGTGTGAATCGGTATTAAAGAAGCTTTATGCTAAAATTGAAAAGGTAAACTTCAAAAATACATATATAAGAAAGTTACTCATTTGTAATTCCTTTTTTTTCTTCAACTTTATCTTTAGCCTGAAGATAGCCATCCAACAATCCCGCTTATCATTCCTACGACTGCAAGCAAACCTTTTGATGCAGCAGCACCAGCAACAGCAACAAAAGAACATAACGCTTCACCTGCAGTTCAAACAGCTCCACCTCGTTCTACACCGGCATCTAAAATACCACCACATATCACCACAAGTTCGAGAAACAAATTCGTGCCAAATCGTAATTTAATTGAAATACACACCTGCCCTGCTAGTCCTCCACATTTGAGTGATGAGGATTTTCGCCCACCAGTAGAAATTCCTACAGAAAGGCGATCTTCTCCAATCAAATTTATGTCCACTCCACGTTGGGATCAAAAATGTTCAAAAGAAACAACAGAAAAAACAATTCCTACAATACATACAACCAGCACTGCATCGAGATTTCAAAATCGTTCAACAGATTTCTATGACAGTGGTAACACAAATACCCATCACAAAACCACTGAAAACCCCCAAAAAACTTCCCGCTGGTCGGATTCTAGAGATCGAACAAGAGAAATATCACCTGCGACGTCTTCGCATCACAGATCGTGGTCGTCGTCGACGTCAACTAGTTTTTCGTCGTCAAATAAACACCGACCATTGCATTCCCAAAAGTCAAAGTATAGTTCAGAGGAGGAGAACTGGGATGAACCGGAGGAGGAGAGCTGGGATAAACCTAAATCTAAGCCAGATCCTAAACCAGTGCCGCCATCATCATCATCATCGTCCTCCAACAGCACGTTCAAGGATTCAAAAAGCAGTCATCATCATAATCGCTTTTATGATATAAGAACCGAGCATCCGTCTTCTCCACCTCCTCCTCCTCCTCTTTCTTCGCCATCATCTGCTTATCATAACTTGCCAGAAACAAACATTGATAATGATGCTCTTCAAAACAAACTATATCACGAAACAATCTTTAATTATAAGAAACCAGATGCGTTTAGTAGTTTTATGAATCCGCCGCCACCAGAGCCACGAACGACAACACAAAAACATTCCGGTGGCAATATATTCAATCGTCTTGGCGAGAAAGTAGATGCATTTGAGAATTTCAGCATTCGAGTGACAAATGACAAAGTCAAATCATCGAAACCATCACATAGACCACACACTCCACCGCCACCCCCTCCGCCTTTATTAGTTCAAAACAAACCAATAGGTGATGTTCTCAAAAGTCCTCCACTCAGTGCAGATGATATTGATGATTTACTAAATGAATCACTCGAAGCAGCTATGGAAAAGCAAAACAAGAATAAACCATCAAATGAAAGCTCAAAAGACTTCCCAAAGAAAAAAACCTCACTTGATGCTGTGAGGAAAAAACTGGCGTTAATCTCAAAGCCTGCTTCTCCATCACCCGAACCAGTAACGTCACCAATTATGATGGATAATAATAAGACAGAAGAACCTTTTTACCGTAGAGGTCAAACTCCAAATAGGAAACATACTGATGTGGTCCAAAATAAGAATGAAACACAATCGGCTGGCCCAAATGAAACTACCACAGCAGTACAATCAAGTAAAACTACTTGTCCGTTACCTTCACCAAAGTCACCCACAAATCCCATGAATAAAGTTGTTGAACGCTTGGCCTTGAAGTATAATCCCCACAAAAGGCGTGAATCTGTCTCAGTAGAACGAAATCACCTATTCCAAACCGAAAAACCAAACACGCCATCACGAATGAACGATTCTATGGGTTATAGGTCATCCAAACCAAATTCCAACAGAGATAGCATGGTATCGCCGGTGGCAGATCCACGTGTACCGAAAATTATAAAACACATTCCACCCCTTATGGCAACACCAATATCCCCAGTGCCACCCAATGTTCTACCCACAATTAATCACTTTGATCCTCGTTTGCGAAACACAAATCATCTAAATAAAGATCTTACACCATTTAGTGTACCAAATCCATATCATTCTCCGATTCCTAGTCTTTTGGATATTCATGTTAATATTCCTCTTTCTCCCAATTGCATTAAACCTCTCTTACCAAATTATAATCCTCCGTCAAAAAATACAGTTAAGTCTCCATTACCAGCTTATAACGTTGCAACAAATAGCGTACAGCCTCCTATACCAAATTACAACTCACCCAATTCAGGCAGAATCGATCCAAGAACAAAGAATACAGTTTCAAAGATTTACGCTGAAAAATTCAATGCGGAACGAAATGACAAAACCGAAAGAATGAAATATTTGGAATCGAAGAAGAACAAACCGCCAGAACCGAAAACCTATGGCGAATATAGAAAGTGCCGACAGCAGTTGGAAGCAGAAGCTAAAACACCAATTGAGTCGGATATACCAGCTGCACCAACCATTCAATCAACGATGCCATCGACACTTGATAAAATGTACAGAAATGCTGATTATGGTAAAGAAATGACCGGAAGCATACAAGGCTTTAAAATTCCTAAAAAAACTAAACCAGCAGAAGAAACCGCCAACTCCACCTCAGTGGATTTGACAAGAGATGATCATGAACTCAAGTCCACTGAAGAGTCGGCAAAAATAGTTGAGTCTTCGAGTAAAGTTGAAGAAAAACCAGAAGCGGACTTGACGAAAAAATCCGAATACGATCAAGCGATTGAATCTGCAACAACAAAATTGGAAGATGTCCAAAAAAGTAATGAATTGCCAAAACAAAAAGAAAAGCTTCCACCAAAACAAAATGATAAAAATGTAAATAAAATTGAAGAGAAAGAAACAAAGAAGACTTCGAAAAAGACTAATCAAGTTGCAGAAAGTGAAATTGAGCCAACAATTCCCAAGACAGAAAAAGAGATGAAAAGTAAAAAAGGTACTCGACGACATAAGGAAATAATTTATGTAATCGATTCCGATAATGAAGCTAATGAATCCTCTGACGTGGAACCAACATTAAAATCTAACTCACAAGCTTCTGAATTAATGGATATGTCAATAACTGAGAACAGTTTGGTAATAGATGAGGATGAAACTCCACCGGAGTCACTTGAAGAAAAATCAAAAGAAGAAACAACAACAACAGAGACAACAACTGTGGTGGAGGAAAAAGATGAGAGTGAAAATAATTCTCCCGAACCTAGGATCATGCGTCCCAGGAGACTTCAAAATAAGAAATCTGTTACAATTGAAAATACTCCTTCACCTGAAAAAATTGAAACAAAATCACCCTCAATACCAACGCCACCACCACCGGATGAACCTATATCCAAAATGAACGTTGAACCCGAAATTAAAGAAAAAGAAGAAGAGTTCAAACCGCGCCGAATCACGACACGACGTTCAACAATATTAATGAGAGAGGCAGCTGCTACAGAACCACAAGTTGAAAGAAGAAAAAGCGAAAGTCCTTGTTCTCGTCGGTCAGCTGCAGATATTTTCTCTCCAACAACAGATAATTCGGTGGTTTCAACTCAAAATATTATCACTGGCAAGCGCAGAACAAGGGCATCGATAAATTTCAATGAAAAAAATACAAAAAAACCTACAACACCTAAAACACCTCCATCAACAACACCAACAAATCAAACACCTAAAACTCGTGCAACAGACTCTAAGAATGGTGGACGCAAAAAGGGTGCACACCAGAAAAAAGATGTTGTTGAAAAGAAGAAAAATTTAGAAGATGGACAGATATGTGCAGTTAGTAGTACAACAGAAGGACCACATAGTGAACCATCAGTTGTGAGTGATAATTTTGCATCAGCCGAAGAACCAAGTAGTTCGAATGCAGTTGCCGATCCACAAACACCAATTGTGGTCGATGCTGATAATAAAAAGAAACAAGAATTTTTAGAAGGATTCCTAATGAGTATTGTGGATCCAACAACAAACAAGGACCGTATACTGGATATGTTGAAAAGTGTTTTAGATGAGAGCAAACTGCAGCAAGTAAAGGTAAGAGTTTTTTATAACATGATTAACTAACTTAGGTCCTTCCTCCTTTTGTATTTTCATGGGATAGGGCCTTCTCTATTCCTACGTCATCATGTTTGGTTTCTGTCTAGTTTTCTGTAACGCTTCCCCAGTTGACCTAATTCCTCTTTAAATGGTCTACGTGCTTCTACCTGTGTTTGTGAGTGGATACCACCACATCGACTGCAATGTGTAATTTGAACTGTAAAGGAGTTTCCTATGTTTTAAAGCCCACCGTACTGAGTAAAACTAGAAGCTTGAAGCAAGTTAAAAAGACGAGTAATGTCCAAGCTTGAAGAACCATTTGTTGATCCAAAGTTGTACACCAGAAACAGTCATGCCTTCTGTACTTAAAAGGAAAAATGATCTCATTTTAAAAATTTTCTTTCGCATCCCTATAGTGGGGAAGGTTCTGATGATACTCCTGTGATCCCTCAAGAGAAAGCAAATTTACTGGCAGCGCAGTTTGCTGCAAACTCAACGTTTCCAGAAAGTGTTATGCCATGGTGATCTGTTGGTATATCTCACCGAACAGTGAAACAAGGCTTTATATCGTTTCGGAGAAAGTAAGATTTTTGCACTTGATATTTCAAAAGCTATTGATAGAGTTTGGCATCAAACTCTCCTATCGAGAATGCATACTTTCGGCCTATGATCTTCTTCTTCTTTTTTGGATTAGAAACTACCTTTCGAACCGTTCAATACAAGTAGTATTGGACGGATTCAAGTCTAATATCCACAAAATAAATGCTGGGTATGTTCGATCTCTGACTTTTTTTTTAATATTTATTAATGATCTCTTTTGTCTGAAACTTCTAATCCCATAAATTGTTTCGCTCAGCTTTTCATGCTCGTTTTTAAATTTAAAAACATGTTCTTTGGAAGTGAAACGTCAGCGGCAACAAATGAAAAATGCTTCAGAAACCCTAAAACCCCTCCCACTGTCCATTAGTGGTACTTGCAACGAGGAAATTCCTCGGCTTTCCATTCTCGGTATGTGTGTCACAAACCACCTTCTGTAGAACGATCACATACTTTACGTTGCCAAAAATGCAGCGAAATGCTTGGGTTTCCTTCGACGATGTTAGAAATATTATTCCCCATCGGATCTGACTGCAATATTTAAGGCCTTCATTCGTCTCAACCTTGAGAACAGTTCTCATATCTGGGCAGGAGCACAATTACGTCTCCTGGATTCAGAATAGAGCGTTAAAATGATAGGAGATAGGATCATTACGGATACATTTGTTTCACTTGAACACCGTAGGAATGTTTCCTGTCTCTTATTATTTTATAGTTATTTTAACGGACAGTGTTCAAATGAAATAGCCAGTTGCCTTCCACCCCTGAAGCAATTTGCCTATAGTACTCGTATCGCCAGAAATCAATTGTAGTCCTGATACAATAGCCAAAACGTAAGATCACTGATCAACCCTTGTCCGAGGGCTTTGCGGGTTGAATTATTTCCGAAACGGAGAATGTTATTTTAGAAGGCTAGGATCGCTAACCGGTAATTATAAGGATGTAAAATAAACACAATTGATGCCCACAAAAAGTTGCTCCCATTAAGTTTCACCAAAGTGTTTCCAATCAGTGCCTACCCGATACCTACAACACCCGCCAACCACCAATTTTATCTACAGCACTTAATATCCTTAACTGTTTTTTCATTGTAGGATATATTATACAGTCCTGTTAAAGACGGTAGTAAGAATACATCTGACAAGACAAAAGACCACGAGGAACATGATCAGGAGCACGAGGAGCACGAGGAGCACAACAAACCTCGAGCAACAAGAACGAAAAAAAATGAACTTGACCGTCTGAATGAAGACATTCGAGATATGTTTATATGTCAGGGCGTTGTAACCGCCACAGGTCGACGAATGTGTACTCTTGCCAAAGAAACATCATCCAATGAGAAAAAAGTTGTCCCAAATAAAAAGAAAAAAGTTCCGGCAAAGCCTGCCAGGCCAGTCACTCAACCAGCATCTTTGTTACCTAAACGTCGAATGCGTAAAGCAAAAGTACTCATCAGTCCATTAAATATGAGAGCACTGCGAAGTCGAAATCCAAAACCATCACCACCACCAACTAGATCTCCAAAAATGCCTGTACTTGCTCCAAATACTCCAATTAAACTCGCAGATGAACCAAAAGGCAAAAACAAAAAAACAACTAGTAAACACGCTGAGGAAGAAAAGAACACTAAAACCAGTGAAATTCAAGATGATGATGAAGAAATGTTTAAACCCATAAAGAAAAAACCTGGCCCCAAATCCAAACGAGAGCCCTCTGAAAGCTCAGATTCAGATTCTTCCGATGATGATATTGAATTAGTCTATTTGAAGAATAAAATCAAACGAATGGATGAAATGAAGACTGAAGCTGAGAAAAATAAGAAATCAAATCTTGATACAAAAGATGAAGAAGAAAAAACAGAAAAAGAAGCTGAGACAAATAAGAAATCAAACGATGATACAGAAGTAGAAAGAGTTACAAAGAAAAAGGTTTTACCAATAGAAGAGACCAAGTTGAAAGTTCTTTTGCCAAAAGAAGAAACAAAACCAGAAGTTGTAGTCCCGAAAAAAGAAGAAACAAACACTAAGAATGTTCAAAAAGAAACACAAATTGATACAAAAGAAATCAAACCCAAAGCAGTTGAGAGTAAGGCCGAGACTACCAAACAAGAGGTGGATGAATTATTCATAAAAAACACTAACCCCGAGTTTCATACAAAGTCGGATTATTCCAATTGTTGTGTTATCTGCAAGGAAAAGGCACGTTTCATTGCAACCCACTATCTCACCGCACACAAAGACTCTGAAGTTTACACTTCACGACTTCCACCCGCAGTATTGGAAAACATCAAGCTAAACATTGGCAATCGTGCACTCTATTCGGTGCCCAAAAAACCTCAAACAGCTTATCACTATAATTGTCCGTTTTGTGACTTCAAATCCTCACAAACTCTACGTGGATGGATGGAACACTTTACGATACACACTGGCGAGTACGGTCACAAGTGTTCCAAATGTTTCAAAGGAGCCAACAGTTCCACTTACATGACAGATCACATAAAAAAGTTTTGCCCAGATGCTAAAAAGATCAATAGGGATCCAATAAACCTACGTGGGCAGGCATTATTTGGTTATGTATGTCAATTATGTAACTTTACTCAAATGCTGCGTGTTGGCATTATTCGTCATTTGAAAAATCATCATGAACTCGAAGATACAGACATGATTTCGGGGAATATTTTTCAAATCAAATTAATTGACATAGCTGGTGTTCAGAATAGAGATGATGTCATAGCCAATGAATCAGCCACCACTGATACTTCTATAACTAATAAATCTTCTGTTTTAAGTGTCCCTGATGTTCCTGTTGCTGTTGCAAGTTTACCCAAAGAACCAACCATAGTCATTGAAGAAGATCCTTTGAAATTACCCGAAGAAGATAATCTAATTGATATGGATTCCTGTACAGTGAATACGATTTTATCGTCTGATGATAAGCTAGCTAAAGAGAAGATAATCGACGATGAGGAATCAAGTAAAGAACCAACCATTTCCATTGTTTCAAATATGGAAGCTTTCCTCCCTCGGGATCTAGTATCTCCAGCTTCTGTAGTTCTAACAGAGAACTCAAAGACAATGGAAACAGATGAAATAATCGACTTGGATTGTAGTGTCGTTACAGAATCTGTATTCACAGAGAAACAGCCTCCTGCTCCGGCCACAAGTGAAAAAGCCACAACTGAGAAACCACCAAGCAAGATCATTAATTCAAACAGGGAAGTATTCCTCCCACGTGATGACTTATCATCTCCAACTTCTATCGTTTTAGCAGAGAGTTTGAAATCAATTGAAAAAGGTGATTCCATTACAAATGATGATGCAGGAGTCAATAAAAATAAGCCAACTGAAAAGAGGATGACCATAGCTGAAAAGCTAAGTCAGAGGTTCAAAAATATTGAAAAACAGAATATAGCTGATGATGCTCGATCAGATGTTACAACAGAGAAGATAATTACACTAGCGAGGGAGGTTTCTGTGCCGTCTGTTCTAACTGTTGTCGAAATGGAAGAAAGGCCGTCAAGGAGTGAAAAGACGCCAATACTCAGTTCACCAGCATCGAATCATTCTTTAAATGAGTCCGGTGGTGATCTTGTCATCGATGAACAAACACAAAATGATTCTCTCAGCAGGGATGATGATGGCTCAGACACGGAAAATGAAATTGAAGAAGATGACAATGATAATTGGGAAGACATTGAGATCACAGAAACTAAAGGTGGAACACAAAAAGATAAAAATAATAAAAATAAATCAATTTATAAAACTTTAAGTCGTCTCTATGCATCGATTGCACCAAAGAAACCATCCAAAAAGTCCAAAGATAAGGAGAAGAAAAAAGGTGAGAATTTAGAGAGACTACAAAAAACACCCGAACCAGGTTGTAGTTCAGCAAAAACAAATGACAAACCACAACAGCAGCTGCAGCACCGATTTCCGAATTTATCCGAATTCATTATCGACTCACAATCTGATTCATTGGATATTCTCTTAAATTCAAATTTCAATTGTCTGGAAGGTGATGGTTCTAGTTTTCCCCATTTGGATTTAAATGATTTGGAATCGTCAATATTTCCGCTGCCCGAGGAGCAAGAAAACATTCAAGATGCCATTGACATGGCCACAGATATGGATAACAACAGATATGATCTATTGGGTAATCCAATTTCATTGAGTTTGAAGCCATCACCACCACCAAGACAACAACAAGAGGAACAACAGCAAAATCACCATCAACAACAACAACAACAATCTCTATCGACGATTATTCAAAAAATTGGATGCTTTGGATTTTCTTTGTGTGGAAATTCCCTCAAATACTATTGCATGGTAAAGTCTTGTGCGTTCCTTTTCTCTGACCATCCCGATGGACTACAGAATCATTTTCTAATGGATCATCCCAACCTCAAATGGGATGGCTACTGTCATACTTGTAAAATTCAAGTGGGCTATGGCGATTGTCGTGAAATGAAACATTTGCTGGATGTCCATTCAAAATTACGAACAGACGATACAGGTGGTGGCGCTGGTGGTGATAAACCAAGAATCAAATTTCGCAGACTCACGGGGGATATTCTTTCAATAGACAAACCAAAGATTGAATCTTTATTAAATAAAAATCACTTTGCCCAATTCAATACTGCAACGTCGTCTTCTTCTGCTTCTTCGACACCTACTCGTACTCCATCGCCGATTCCTTCACCATCCTTCACTGTCAGACCATCGTATAATACGCCAGCCTACAATGCCCCATCCTCCAAACCGCCATATTCCAAACCACCATCTTCTAAGGCACAATCCTACAGGGTGCCATCTCCAAAGCCGTCATTAGATATAAGTTTGTCTGAAATGTTGCAAAGTGAGCCGAAAGTGATGTACCCCCCAAAAGCACCATCCAAAGCTTCAGAATTGAGCCTGTCATCAATGTTGCAGAGTGGACCAAAAGCAATGATTCCGCCTAAAGCACCACATGCAAATATGGACATACCTCTCTTCAAAAACGTTAGCAAAGAATTCACCATTACTAATGTAGCTGAAGGAGTTTCCGACAATGATCTATTAAATATGGTATTCAAACAAGTTGATTCATCTCCAGGAGGCATTCAAATCAGTCAGGTAAATACTATTTTGTTATTGAAATGGCTGTGGAAGGTAATGAATGAATTTTTAATTATCTTTTAGGTGATAAGTCTTAATGCTGGAGGTAAATCTGTCTCGCATATGCCCATGAAGCAAATCCCTGATCATATAACTGTGACGCCTCTGCCCATAAAGCAAGTCTCCGACCATGTAACATCATCTGAACGAAGGAGCTCCCCCTCGCTCAAAGATATTTCATCTCAAATTAGAGACAAAGATCAGCAATCAGCCAGAGCATCTCCCAAACCTTCTTCAATGACGTTATTGAAACCACAGCGGAGTAACACACCACAACCGAAGAATCCCATGGCAAAACCTACGGCTTATGTTTGTTGCGTAGCGCAATGCTCGTTTTCCTCAAACATCCGCTCAACGATGAGTGATCATATGATGGCTCACATTCGCCGCGATAACAATCGTGAATCATTGAAATGTCATTTATGTTCATTCTTTGGACAGGATACAAATCATTATTTCAATCATATGACACAGATACATTCAAGACATGAAACGGTTCCGACAGCTTGTCCATCGTCAGTGGATTTGACTCAAAGAATTCAAGACATTCTTCGGAATACTGCTAAATCAAAAGCAAAACAGTCAAGTGAGCAAGAACAACAAAGAACAAGTCCGACATTACCCCCGCAACCACCACCGGCAGCTGAAGTGACAAAACAACCGCCACCACCGGCAGCTAAAGTGACAAAAGCCCTAGATACTAGTTTTGCAAGCAGAATTCGTCGAACTGCAGAGGAAATTGTTGCCGATACTGGCCTATCCGAAGATGAGATCTGGCGATGCATATTCTATCCCGAATGCGACTGTACTGTGTCGGAGATGGACTTCCAAACACATTTAGCCACCCACACAAACATCGTGCCGACATCATTTCCTAGTATACCGCCAGGTAGTTCCTTAAATTGTCCCCACTGCACCGTGAATTACTATCGAGCTGCTGTACTGAAAGCTCACATGAAAACCCATGCCCGTCATCAGTATTTCTGCTTCATATGCAATCTAACTACCTTCGCCAATTATCACCAAGTTGCGAAGCATTTCACTGAAATCCATTCACGCTCCGGAAACATACGGCCTCAAAATATGATTCCAGATGAAAAATCAAATAAGCCGACATTTTTCGTTGCCAATGAAACTGAACTCACTCCCATGGAATTGATTCAATTTGGCGAGAAGCTCATTGTCGATTGGGAACGAAAGAAAGCTCTAAACAAAACACACTTCCAGCCAAACGAACAAAATCTGCTGCCACTGCAACCGATTTTCAACAATCAAGTTTATTGCTCGGTTTGCAATTACAAGACCAAAGTGAGGACGAATATGTTTAGGCATTTGCAGCTACACAATCAGGATGTTGATGTGGGGAGTGTTGATCCTGTCAATCCAGTGCCATGTCTTGAGAAGAATGAAAAGCATTTTGATAAAATGCTCAATCTGGCTTGCAGCTCCAATGCTGGTGGGTCATCAATGAAACCAAAAGAAAATGTCAAAATTCCAGTTTTTGTTCCTGACATGAAACGATATGTGTGTGGACATCCTGGATGCAAATACCTTACTCTCACCGATCAAATGCTGCGCTCCCATCTGAATGCTCTTCATGGCAGTGAAAAGGGCTATCTGTGTCCACATTGTCAAGAAGAAATCTGCAAAAAGAACATGTGCGCCGAGAGGATTGTCCAGCATCTCAAGTTTCATGGCAGCAAAATTTACCAGTGCAGCGAATGTGAGTACTTCCATTACACCAAACATGTGGTGGAACGACATGTTAATGAGAAACATACCAGCGTACCTTTTATTAATTTATTTACCTATGACCGGAGTGAGAATGAAACCAAAAAGTCATCACAGCTCTTCCCCGGTAGAAATGTGACGACCGCAAATCAATCCGCATCTGGTGAATGTGATTCCCCATCGGCTGACCTCCCAACAACATCGAGCACGCCTCCAAATACTAAAATGAAGTGGGAATGTGCGATATGCAAACATCAGACGATGACTTGGAATCAAATGATCTCACATGCGAATGCATCGCATAACGCCAAACATCAATACCACTGCGTGCACTGTACATTTGGATCAGCACATTTGGCTCACATAATGGACCATATCGATAATAAGCATCCTTCAAAAATTCGCGAAGCCAAGTATGTGTTTTATAAAATCAATGAATCACTTCAAGACAAGGCTGCGGACACTCGGCCGTTATGGTCACGCAACGATCCTAAACGAGTGCGAAGTATTCGTGGTATTCTCATGGAGAATGAAGAAGATGCCGAGCGTACAAAAAAAAGTCTAAGTCGGTCAGGTGTAGATTTCGATGATGAAGATTTAGATGATGGTGAATATGATGATGTTATCCCAGTAAGTGATGAAGATTCCTCAATAATCCCTGGTGGATTATGCTGCTTCCATTGTAACTACACAAGTTCGGAAATGAGTTTACTTACCCAGCATTGGAAAACAAAGCATTGGCATGAGAAGAATGGTGAAATGGTGCCAAGAATACCATTTTTCTTCCGTGTCCATACCATTTTGAAGTGTCCCCTATGTCCCCATGTTGGGGACCATATCAATCTGAAGATTCATTTGATGAGTGAACACGCCCAACGGAATTTCTGTGCAGCAGATCCAAATCTAGCCAATACATGTGGCCATTGTCCGTTTGTGTATCAACCTAAAAGACTAGAAATCCTGACTAACCATTACCTGCGTGAACATAAGCCAACCGATGTTAAAAATCTATCATTGGGCTTACTCAAGAACTTGCTGGCCTTGGGCGAATGTCAAGTTTACATGCAGTGTTATTTCTGTGCCGAAATATTCGCCGATAAAGCTGCAATCATTGAACACGAGCGGGAACGGCATAAAAGTTCAAACTTCCGGTATAAGCAAATCAAAGATGATGTGATCTACCGATGTGGAATGTGTCAATATTCATCGACAAATGAATTGGCAACTCTGCGCCATATGATCGATCACTTTAGTGGTTTTAGTTTTTGTCATTTCTGCAAAAGTACACAGAGCAGTTTCAATTCCTACATGCAGCATTGCTATTCGAGTCATGTGAAGGCGCTGGCTGGCTTCAAAGAGATTTACAAATTCGACACGATAGCATCGTTTTTGGGGCAGATGTTATTGATATTTCCAAATGGTCTTATTATAAATAAGAAGAATCTGCAGCACACTCAGTATGGTAATACAGAGCGAATTCAAGCGATGTATGATGAGATATGCAAAAAGGCTCTTGAACCACCAATTCCACCCCTTTCTATGGGTCGTTTGCTGGCGGCGAAAAAGTCAATGGAGTCTTCAAATCAACCATTACTTCCTCCACCGCCGATGGCAGTGACAGCAAAGCGAATAGCAAAGCGAAGAAGCACTGTTGCAATGGGTGGATGTGAACGAGGCTTGACTAACTTTATAGTTCCACCAGAACCCCAGAAGATTAAGAAGAGAAAATCATCGATATGTGGTGATTTTATACAGCCTACAGCACCTCTTTTCAGAACAATCACTGCAAAGTCGAATAATGGTATCGAAAAATCAACGAAACGCTACAAAGATGATGTTGTTGCTGTTGTTCAAGAGAAAAAAGAAAAAGAACCTCAAGGTTTTTCATTCTATGGAAGAAAACCAGAACCAATTGATTTATCAAAGATCTATACACACATTGCAATTGGAGATAAATATGCTCCGGTTTCAGTGAAAAAGTTTTCACTTTTATTCAAAATTAACACAAAAGTAATGGTTGAGGCTATGGACCATAGAAGATATCAAGGCAAGAAGAGAAATTCTACATTTATCAGGCCATGCCCAGCAAGCAAAAAACGAAAAGTTTCTTAAAGATATTTTATGAATGATAAATAAGAAAAATTATTTACTTAAAGATTGATTTTATTAGAGAGATCAGTGAGAGGCATGTGTCGATGGATCAAAATTTTAAGGACAGATTCCTGCTACTTTGTTGTTGTTTTCGTTTTTTATTATTATTAGTTAATGAATTACGAACCAAATGTAAATAAATTAAAATTAATTTTCAAAAAATTGAAAAAATCGTGTTTAACGTTTAGATTTCAGAAAAAATGCGCGCGAGTTAGTTTAGTCAGTGCAGATAACAGTATTCATATTAACTAATACCTCTGCCAAAGGAGACAATACCCAAAAACAACGAATTTTATTCCGTCTGATCGATTTTTTATCATATTAATAGTTAGCACGCATTAAATACCAATTTTTCACGAAAGCAAAAAACAACATTAACATGCATCTTAACAACGATAATAATCACTTGAGTGCATCTTGAATCCTGAACTCATCTCAAATCCAATTCTTTCTGAGGGAAAGTCTATATCCGATATTTGGGTATTTCATTTCCCTGAATAGTTTTATTCCCCGAAATTTTTTAGCGATCATGAATCTCCTACTGGAATTTCATCCAAATTTACTCTCCATCGAATTTTGCATTAATATTAAGTCCAACTCTAAATGAAAACTCCCTGGGGGAACGATATTTCTCCTGTTTGTCTTATATTCAAAATTATAATCCTTAATTTTTGTGTCCCTCATTGTAAGACCAATTGTTCAATGTACTTTCGTCCACAGAACTATCAGAAAATATGGGATTGGCACTTAGGCCGGTATTCACCGAGAGATTATGACTTAAAAGTTCATAAATATATTTACCTTGGAATAGAGTGATTTATAAGGGTCTCGTCCACTAAAGTTAGGAGATCCGAAAAACTCGGATCAGAGCCTCTTAAATTATGAGCGCTCGGTGAATACCGGCAGTGCTAATTCCTAGAAGAAGAGACAATTCAGGAACATATTGCGAATTACGAAAATCGCTATAAACCCTTCCTTTTTGTCAAGTAGATTAACGATGATATTTTTTTAACCACTGCTTTGATCGCGATCGATCACGTACAGCTGTGTCGTATTGATTTTAATCCTTTTGTGGGTAAATTAACACAAAATTAGAAAATGTCTGAAGATTTTAAATTTCCATTCGTTTCAATTTTCCAGTGGAAAATCTCAATAATCTGGTTTATAATCTAGATTACGACGAAATAACAGATGTATACAAAATTCACAACACATTAGGCCCGTCCCACCAAAAAAATCTCTGTGGAATTAAATCCAAAAATTTGTTTGCCTTAGAGATCTCTGCAATGTCTAGATTTGTTGTCCCATTAAAAAATCTTGAAGCCCTCAGAGATCTCTCATTGTGGGACGCGCCTATTCATATTTTTCGGGATTTTAATTTACTGATTTTTTTTTTAAATAGATAAAATACGTTATAAAATTAAATAGAAATTTAAATAAAATGGGTGATATTTTATGTAAATAACATTGCATTGTTGCAATTCCAAGCAAACATTTTTTTTTATAAAATGTGCTACAGTTGCCTACTAGATCTAGATCCATGAGAATTAGATCAGACTTCTTGCTATCTTCTTTGACTTCTATTCCTTTTTACAAGAAAGAAAGGCAATTGCCTTTCTCTTTTTTTCGTGGAGAAATATAAACAAAGAAAACAAATTTACCAATTTCTGGAGGCGGACAGAGGTACGTGGTATACGTATCTCTGGAGGCGGAGCTTAACTTCACAAAAGTTTAAGCTAGTGTATGAGTAGATTTGTGCGACGACCCATACATCCATTTTAGAAATAACAAATGTGGTAGAAGCGATATACCTTCTTCTTCAACATGATCGCCTGGTGCTTCGCCAAAAAAATTATTATAAAATAAATAAGGGAAAAGATAAAAACAAAAATTTTAGAAATATAAATAAATATGGTGACATTATGTAACACATAGTTTAAAATTAAAACCAAAATTAATTTTATTCGCAAAATGTGCTACCTTCCCAGATCTAGATCCATCCTTAGAATCAGTT
Source organism: Meliscaeva auricollis (assembly GCA_948107695.1). Classification (NCBI taxonomy): domain Eukaryota; kingdom Metazoa; phylum Arthropoda; class Insecta; order Diptera; family Syrphidae; genus Meliscaeva; species Meliscaeva auricollis. The sequence continues at coordinate 44,648,897 of OX403619.1, read as the reverse complement.
TTTTATGTATGTACATATCCGAAGGCGATATAAATTAACGAACGTAGTATACCTAGTTAACAATTATTAAATACTAATTTGTTGATATTAATTGCAGACAGACTTCATTTATTGTAGAAAAAATTTGTGCTTGCAAAATTAAATCACATACCTGTTCTGTTTGTGTAAAAAATGTAAAACTGAGAAGGGGTACCTTTCTTTGTTTTCTAAATTTGTAAATGCATTAAGAAAAATAATAAGCAAGTAAGTGTACTCGGAAAACAATTGATAATTAAAAGCAAAATTAGTTTTTTTTTTCATAAAATGTGCTACAATTTCCCTCCTAGATCTATAATCCATAAGAAGTAGAAAGTAAGAAGTAAATCATACTTCTTGCTTTCTTTTTCGACTTCTCTTCCTTTGTACAAGAAAGAAAGGCAATTGTCTATCTCCTTTTTTGTGGAGAAATGTATGCAAAGAAAATAAATTTACCGCTGTTTGGAGGCGGAGTTTAACTTCGCTACAATTTTAATTTGAGTGTATGGGTACATTTGTTCGGCAATTTTAAAGACAGAAAAATACCCTACTGCATTCGCATGCTCGCCTGGTGATCAAATTTTATGAAACCGTCTCTAGTGCGTAGGGTTAAAAAAAAAACAATTTACTTCGGTTAAAAATTGATCTGAAGATGAATATAAATTAAATAAATTGATTATGTTAACAATCGAAAACATCATAGGTACTAAACAATTTTTAAATATTAAATCAAAAATCTAAAATAGTATTATTATAAAATCTACAAAAGTAATTCATGAGAGAGAACGTACGAGTAGCTTTATTTTCAATGATTTGTCTGTAAATATGTAGGTAGTTACCGCCGAAAAAAATAAATGACATTTCATAAAAAATTATTAGATGAATGGAAAAACTTTACAATTTTTTTTAAATGTGCTTCCATTATGCTCCAGGGTCTGTTCATATAACAGAACTGGATTTTGCTATATTTTGCGCTTGTAGTTGTACCTATGTACCTTATTTTGTCTCATTTTGTCTCAGAAAGGAGAAGCGAAAGCGTAGTCAACTCATTTTGATTGGCTGACAACAACTTGTCAGTCAATCAAAATGAGTTCTGTTCTGTCTCATTTTCGTTGCCAAAGGTCGGAGCCTATGTTTCGTTTTTTAAGGTTGGAATGTATTTGTATAGATGTGTACTTTTAAATTTGCTTTCAAAGAATCGTTGAGGTTGCTGTTTTTCATAATCGCCTGGTGCAACAAAATCGGCCAGAACCGAAGTTTACATTATAAAAAATTCAAAAAAATTCCTTGCCTCTGAAAAATTTCACACCAAATTTTTGTGGACCAGGCGATCATGAACAACAGCAGACTTATTTAAAGCAAATTTCAAATGAGACACCTATACATTGCTACTTTACAAACCAAACCTAGGCTCCGCCCTCTGACAACGGGATCTTTTTTAAAAGAAAGTGAGAATGAGAAGATCGAGACTTTCATGGAGTCTCGCTCTCGATCATGAAAAAAGGAGAAGAAAAGAAAATAAAAAAAGTTTGGCAAGTGTTGTCACTTCTTCTTTAACATGGGCGCCTGATACAAATTTAGAATTCTGTATGGAAAATTCACGAAACAGCAAAGCACCCACCACAGACTAGAAATATTTTTTGTTCTTTACTTTTAAGCAAAACTTACACATTTGCATTCCTGCTAAACACATCTCCGCCTTTATAACGTTATGTTAAGTTTATTTTGTCGCTCTCTATCAGTGTGAAAAACGAAAATAAAGAAACTACACTTTCTAAATAATATGAGCGCTTAGTACTTCTGTAAGAATTTTGTATGCAACAATTTCAGATAGAAAACGAGATTTTAAGTTGTTTGTTGTTGTTGTTGGGAGCTAGAAAAATATAAATGTTAAACAAAATCTATTTTATGTGTGGTGAGAATGGTTCAGCGAGATTTTTTTTAAATATTGCTGCAAAAATCTGAGATTTTGTGTTTTTTTTTTTTTTTTTTGGAAAAGCTAAGCTATTAATAATCGCATTAAATCGTCATTAATTTATGAGTTGACCACTGCCGCAAATTTGAATCAGTGATGCGAAACTTTAGAGAACAGAATTAAGGAAATTTTTGATGCACGCGGTTGGTTTTTGAGTGGCAAGCTGGCAAGGCAACTGAATTCCCATCTTGAAAAAGTAGAAATGAAAAAATCATGACCGATTTTAATTGTTCACATGGAATTTGTTTAAAATGTCCCTTTTTTTTGGTGCTAAAAAAGCCTATAGACATAAATGAACCGCTAAAAATAAATTAAAGTCCTGGATGTGTTCGCTCGCACAACACTCTTTCTTATTTTCTCACTGTTCTGTTATGACTTATCTGTTATACCAAAGCAAATAAGTGTTATAAAATGTGTTTCCGCTGGGTGGATTTTAGGAAGATTCCCTTATACTTTAGACTAGTTCCACAATAGTCTTTTTACTCCAACGAGATTATGAAATCTCGTTGAATCCGTTCACAACTCATATATGGTGCTATAAGGTCACCTCACGAACAGTTCCAGATCTAGATGAGCGCTCTTAATTTATGAGCCTTCGATGAATACCGGCCTTACTTTTTTTTCTCTTTCTGTTTTAACTGTTATAAAAAAGAGAACAATGTGTTATAAATGTGTATCCACTAGAAAAACCACATTTTGGGTCTCTGGTCACACTTTGTGGGACTCGTCTGGGGAAAGTTGCTATTGAGTTTTTAAATAGTTGACTTTTGCAGTTTGTGTTTAAGTAGAGGACGACCTCCACTAACTTGCCGTGCGTAAACTAGAGGCGGCTCGGCTAGCTATGGACAGAGCTTACTGGAGAGGCATGTTGATTGAGGCCGCAGTCTATCCTAGATGTAAGCGTCATCTTAAGTACAGTAAGTTTTAAGAAAATAACATAAATACATTTTTATTTCACACAATTCTTTATTTAAATGAAATTTAATTTAATTTATTTTTGTTTTTTGTTTTTTTTTTTTAATTATATAATTTAAATTTATTATTTCTGTATAATATTTTTCCTAACTCCAAGCGCATACAGACATACGCATAATGCATATGAAAGGTAAATATAAAATATATTTTTAGATTTTTTAACAAAATTAAAATTGTTAACAAATGAAAAAGAAAAGAAAAAAAAAAACAAAATAAAATAAAAAAAATAAATGTTTAAAAAAGAAAATAATAATAATAATAATAATTGTAGTGACTATTGCAAGCTAAATAATTATTATTCTTTGATTTGGAATTTCCGGAAACGGAAGCCACTGATATTAGAGCTAAGAATATAATTTGAAGCCAAAGATCTAGTGAAGAGGAGGTGTTTTGTTTTTTTTTTTTTTTGTTTTTATAAATTATCCTAAAATTCAATTTATCTTATATTTGTAAAGAGATTGAGCACAGATTTGTTTTCTTTTTGGCTACGTGCTTTGCTAAATACATTCCAGAAGCGTAAAGTTTCATCTCCCGCTCCGGTGACAATGGCTTCGCCGTCCGGACTCAATGCCAGATACAATACGCGGTATGAGTGTCCAGTTAGCTTAGCAACTTGTGTAAGTGAGGGGTATTTCCAAACAAGAATTTGATTTTGAGAGTAGCCATGTGTAGAGACCAGTTCGGAGGAGTGCTTTGACCAGGCCAGATTGCACACTTGTGATCCAGTGTCCACACACTGCATCGGTTGGCCAGTTAGTGTGTTCCAAAAGCGTATGCAGCGGTCAGCTGTTCCGCCACCACTTGCCAACAATCCATGGTGATGGGGAGACCATGCGATTGCCTTGACTGCTGCCATGTGCTCGGTGTACGACTGCACTGGATTAAGGGAATGTTGATTCCAAACATACAAACGATTGTCATTTCCTCCACTTGCCAGATATTGATTGTCCGGAGACCATTTTAAGCCGCACACCTCCTGCCTGTGACCGGCTAAATGCCGTTCAGATTGTTGCGCTGGTGTACGAGTATCGCGTTGGATGATCAAACGATCCCGGGAGCCACTTGATAGGATATCACCATTCCAGGCTAAAGCGCCAACTCGAGCAGAGTGACCATTCAGTTTATTAATCTAAAATGGAAAAAATCATTTGTTTAGCAAATAATGTGTTTACTTAAGTCAGCAAATTAAAAATAAACATTTTTTGTTGGTTAAATGAGCGGAAACTTTTAAATTAATAAATTAAACATCACACTTTTAGAAGAAATGTGTCTTGGGTAAGATATTTCGATAATGATGGCTGCAAATACTGTTATTTCACACTCTATTGCGTCAATTTGGTAAATTTGCTTAGAATAAACAAAGCTTCTATATTTTTTGTAGAGAAGACTTACCTGTTTGCTGGCTGCTACATCCCACACAGTAACATAACCGTGATGTGTGCCAACAGCTACTAAATTGCCACGTTCGTTCCATGATACGGAGGTTACTGTATTCGCATCTGGGCTAAGGTCACATAATCGCGTAACCTAAAATATAAAATGATAAAGTTTGTTAATTTGATTTTTTTGTTTGCTGCAAATTCTCGACTTACTTGACTCGTACACGCACTCCATAGGTATACACAGCTGCCTAGACCGACGGCTAATACATTTTGCGATGACCAGTCGACCAAATTTAAATAGAAGTCATCTTGTAATTCAGGGGCATCTAACACCTTTAAAAAAAAGAAGAAAAATAAAATAAATGTATTTACTTAAAAATTGCAGCAAAATTTTACAAATCGGATTTTGTTTGTCTTATAATTTGGTAGGTGTAGGTTTAATTTTTGTTTTTAGAGGCTAATTGGCTAATATTTACTTTTTCCAATTAAGATTAGATACAAGTACTCCAACTGTGGCTGACCTAGGCTAATGTTTTTCACTCAAATAGGCAGTTAGGTAGTAGGAGCATGCAAATACTTTTCCTGGCAATGGAATCCAATGTGAATCCTATTTCAGATTCATAAATTCGAATGGATTTTCATACGATGAGTAAGAATAAGCGTTCAGAACTGCACGTAAGGTTCTTAAGATAGTCTAATTCTAATGTTCGAAAATAATAATAAATTTTGTTCGAGTTATTGTTTGTGTTACAGGCCCCAGGTCTTGAAGTGACTCCTGTGGTCAGGGTTATGAATGACAAACTCTAAAAATGCGCCTTTAATGGAACCTGCGAAAAAAAAATATCTTAGCATCCAAAATTATTGGTCAGAGATTAGCTATGGGTGCAACTCATAAATGCAGAAAATCTGCGATAGAAAAATCGCAGTTCTTTTCTAATGCATTTATGAATGCATTTATGTGCAGCCCTAACTTTCTACACACCTAACTATTACTTAGTACAATTTTCATGTAAAATGCGTTCATAAACGTCCAAGATAACTTTTTTTTAATTAAGAGTCTAATTAGTTCGTTTTTCCAAAATAAACAAATAAGTTAAAATATTTTCAATTATTATACATAAAACAATTTTGTAAAATTTGTTTTATTAGGGTGGTGCAAAAAAATGTTTCTTTTTTCAGATAAAAAAAAACTTGGATTTTAATTATACAGAAAGTTCTTAAGTAGTGTTTATTAAGATAATAATAATTTTAAATTGAGTACTTTCGTATTAGGGTGGTTCAAAAAAAATCCTATTTTCTACATTTACCTACGTGTAATTCAAAACAAAGTTCTACGTGTTTAATATTTAAAACCGGACTATCGGATACAAAAATATTTTTAATTAGAGTGGTGCATTTTTGTTTACTCGTGGAATTCAACAACATTCTACGTGGTTAATATTTAAAACAAATTATCGAAGATACAAATATTTTCAATAATTTTTCTTTTTTTAGCAAAAGTACCAACATATTTTTTTTATTTTTTCTTCTTGGTTAGAAATCCACGTTCTTTTTCTTATTTTATCAGCAAAAATAAATTTAAATTATTATGTTAGTAAACGCGCTTCGTAAACTTTTTTTTCATTAAACCCAATCGAAAATATTTTTTTCTTCGATAAATTGATTCAAATATCAATCACGTCGTTTTTTTTTCAATTTCACAAGTAAATGTAGGAGGTAGCATTTTTTTGGTAAGGCGAAAACACTCAATATCTTTAATCTATTTTTTCATTTAACTCAGTTTGTTTTTTTCTTTATTATTATTAAAATGTATTCTGTTTTAAGAAAATGAACTGGGATTTCAAATAAGCAGTAAAAATTACCAATTATTAACTTCTCGTTTTTGAATAAAATGATATAAAAATGAGAAAACAGCTTAAAAAACAATTAAAATTGCCGGAAAACCGTAACTTGTCAAAAAAAATTGTAAGTTAAAGTAAAAAACTTATACATTCTTAATTGAATAAAAACAAATCTTATGAAAAATCATAAAAACCGTTATAACTCCAAAACGAAGCGAAAAGGCGAAAATTACCACTTAAGTTTTTCGCCCTAGAATGACCTCGAGAACCATGATTTTCGTCTGCAGGGATGACTGTGGGGCACCCGGTATAATAATTTGTGTGATAAATAGTGATAAATGGAAATTCACAGTGTCACTTTCTCGACTGTGAAAATGGCCCTAAGATTTTTGGGTTGCTATGTGGAGGGCATAACAACAATATTGTAGCACGATTTTGTTTGTGGTAGACTAGTCAGTAAAAGGTGTGGTTATGGTCAATCAGTTCAAACTGTAATTCGTGATTGTACCCATCGATTAAGGTAATTATTTGACTATCACAAATAACAGTCACCATTATTTGCCATCCACGAGAACAGTTTTTGCCTCTGCAGTTCATTATTTTGACTTCATTTTTGTCACATTCCCTAGCCTTACTTTTATTGACATGTGTTATCATCTTCGCATTTGGGGCTGAAACTTTTCAGACCACCGTCGAAAAAATTGAAAAAGAAGATTCAAATCAATTTTTTTTGAAAATCCTTCGTAAAAATTAATATCGTCTTCGTTTTGTAAAAAAAGAGTCGATTTAATTGAAGGAGGGGAAATAAAATAGATTTTCTTTCTCATGAGAGAAGTTTTAATAGACTTGACAGGTTTTGGAGTTAAAAATAGTATAAATTCGTTGTTTTGGGGAGTAAGATTTTATGTCCCATTTGTTACTTTCATAATCAAAAAGGGCTAGTACAGATTTTTTTTTTGAATCACGGTTCCTAGCCTTTTTCGCAAACAAATAATAAACGTACTACTCTAAATGAAAAAGTTTGGCACTAGTTTACAAAATTTCATCTCCCATTCACCATTAAGAACCTGAAAATTACACGTATAAAACTCGCGCTTGCAAAAGGAAAATGACATAGGTAAGAGCTCTGCTAACAACTGCTCCTACCACTCCTAAATGTCAGTATTTTGAAATAATGATAATAATTTTTAATAATTTTAATAATATATAAACATTGGGGTACTTACTTTAAATGGAATCCTTGATATTTTTCTTGTTGCTTTCCTAGGAGACCTTAGAAGTTTTTGGCTTTTAGTACTGACTGGTGACAAAGAGTATGGGCATTGTTCATTGAAGTCCTTAAAAAAAACAAAGAAAACAACGAATGTTAATAAAAGTTATTATATAAGAGAGTTAAAGTGTTGTTAATGCATGGATCAAGATTTGTACAACTGGTCCCGTGATTGTGAAACAAGAAATTTTGGTTAACATGGTTGAAAGAGTAGAAAACTAAAGTTATCACAAAGTGACAGTTTAGTAATATACAAACTTTTGACTAATTTATTGGAATGGTATTCTTTTTCAAATTACAAAATTCAATTACCTAACAAATAGAATTACAAGAAAAACATTCATTTATTCAAAATTATATTCAACCAGCAAATTTATGACTCAAAGTATTTACAATTTATTCATTCTAAATACAATTTCATTCAATCTTCATTCAGTTCAATTGCCATTTAAGTTCACCACACATACCTTTTGTGTAATGTGTGTCTGATTGGGATGATTATTACTTGAGACAAGACAACCACACTCTACTGTCCGTCGCGTCGTCCGTCGTCGGTCGGTAGTCGCGTCTTTGCAATTTCCCACACTACATTATGGATTTAATTCTTCCCACGATTTTCTACTATATAGCGAGATATTTTAAGTCGATACTGCTTTTGTAGGTATGCTGGTGCGATAACATAAATCGCACCACAGAAAAAATCGTGAAGGTCCTAGAAATGGCTTCTTTTAACCAATTTATCGACGGCAATTGCCAGTAAAAATTATCATAGAAAACGTATATCGTGTGATAGAGATGAGCTCGTATTTTATTATACTTTTTTTTTTTTGATGATACGATAGTGTATATGTTTGGGTGTGCACTGTGCGTGCGTGGAAAAGAAGGAAATTCAAATAGGAATGTGTTATTAATTGGTATAAACGATTTGTTAACACTTTTTTGTTCGTATGTTTTTTTCTCTTTGTAATTAAGAGGATAAATACAATAATTAGTATCATCGCTATAATAAAAAAAACAATAATTAATTAACAACAACAACAAAAAAAACTATGTAAATCTTTTACGGCTCAAGGGTATTTAGTTGCTAACATTGATGGGTTGTCAGGAATGAATGGGGCCACAAAAAAAGACAGAGGAGAAAAAGTGACAAAATTAAAGAACGAAAGACTTAAAAATAATCTACGAGTATTTAATATTATCCAGAAAGAATGAAGTGCATTTTGGTATCTCAATAAAATTTTTCTTGCAGTTTAGATAAAAAAAAATGTAAAACATTCCTAAATTCTTGCTTTGATTGAATAAAATCCAATAAATCATTTACGTGAATCGAAATCGTGTTAACATATTACTTCTAACGCCAAAGGAAACCAACGACGCACAAAAAACAATAAGTGCAGAGAAAAATAATAAAACTTGTTTTTGGCTTTCGCTTTATCATGTGGCATTTTGACACAATCTGTAGGACATTGACCAAGCGATTGCTTTATCGTTGGTTTGAGGGCGTTCGGACATCAGTTTTTCAAATAAATTGAACATATGTACAACGACTTAGCACCACTAATGAGGGAATCTGATGATTGGGTGTGACAGCCAGTGAAATAGCTACAATTCCACCCTATGAAATTAGTGGTAACAAACACAGGTTGTGGTTTTTTTCATTGAAGCCTTTAATGTTAAATTGACGTAACAACCCAACCTAACTGCAAGTTTAATGAGATATAGAAAGACCAAAAAAAACGACTTTGCGACAAATATTTGATACACCCAAAACGAAAAAAGTGTAAAAAATAAAACAATGCAAGATTTAGATTAGTTTCTTTAGTACTAACATGAAACAAGTATTAAATTTTGACTTCCAGTACATATCAAAACTATAATCCGCCTTAGAAATTCGGAGAATTACTTTAAGTTGGAAGAAACAGGCAATTTCTTGTAGCACCCGAAACGCGTTCTTTTTTATATTAATATCTTTCATTTTCGTCTCATAAAATATAATGAAGTTAAACGAAATTTCGCTCCACGCTAACTTAATTGCAAAAATTAAGAATTATTATTTGTCTTCAAACTGACGACTACCCCCATAAATTTTGCGTACTAACAATGCCCAGACATTTTCAATGATGTTTAGATCAGGTGAGTACGTCGGCCATTGAAACAACTGCATATTTTGTTCCTCTATCCAATGCGCTATTTTAAAATGCGCGTCGAGTTAATAGTCGCGTTATGATGTTGGTAGGACCAGTTTATGGGTCCAACGATGTTAGACAATTTAGGAAAATTTGTTTCCAAAATTCCATTATACCCATTTTTGATGTTACGACCCCAAGCTCAACTTTCCAAAATAAATAACTGTTCTCCATATCATAACACATCCTTGAAGACTTTAATGGCGCTTTAAAACCTTGTTTTTTTTTTGTCTCAAATCGTTAAAATAAAAGTTGAACCCATCAGGGACAACAAAATTAAAGTTTTTTTTGATTTAACAACCCATATGAAATCTTGAAAACTCTAATCGCATAAGTTTTTTTTTTTGGTCAAGTGGCGGTTTTTTAAGTTTTATTTGTTTAAGATGGCTGTTGAGTGACTTGCGTTTACGCTGAATTTTTGTTTTATTTTTGCCGTAGAATCAGAAGAACCTGATGCACACCTTAAAATTACTCGTCTCTCAGCTGCAATTGCTGCGTATTTCTCACCTCTCATCATGTTTTTTTTATCGTACAAATCTTTATTTTGCAGGTAAGAATTAACTACATTACAATTTCGTTTAATTGATCAGCTATTGCAAGTCCAGATAGGACTTCAATTTTAGCTTTTTCAATACTGTTGTTTTTCTTTCTTACAATTGAATTTCACTTAAAACACTAAAATTGTTGATTTAAACTGTCAAGCACTTCAAAGCAGTTATAAACCACGAAGAAAATGATTTTGTACCTAATCAGTTGATTCAAAAATAATTCCTACTTTGCATATGAAACACTTTGCAAATGGGCGTAAGAAAGACTCTTTTCTTAACATTACCATCAATGCTTCGAAAAAAATGGACAAAGTATCTTTAAAAATGTTTGTGCGTATTCAGTTGACGAGGAGTGTATATGAAAATATTTGTAGGTCTCAACTGGTATGGCGATAAGGGTAGATCGTATTTCGGGATCTTAGACTATTATGTATTTTATATGGCAAGTAATAATATCTGTTGTTTTTTTTTTTATTTTAGTTACATACACTTTTATAGGAATGACTAACCTACATTTGGTGAAGGTTGGCGTTGGAATTTTCAGTTGTTTTTTAAACGTCCCGAACCTTTAAAATTTTACAAGCTGGTACGGCCATGTTAAATTGCATCTTCAACCTGATCTGTGATTTGTATAGGATTGTCATAGAATTTCTTGGCGTAATGGTTAGGGCGATAAACTTTCATGCCCAAAGTCTGGGTACAATTCCTTACTGAATTTGAAAAAGGGGTACTGCCTTTTGCGAGAAATTGAAAAAACCTCAAAGAGTAGGTACCTACTGCTTCTCAAGAAAAGTGCATCTTAGTTACCCTTTCGGAATCGGTAGAAAATTGTCCCCTCCATTACTGCTAACTATATGCACACAGGAAACGGTTGATAGTGTCAGTAACTTAATTCTTCGTGAGCAAGCTGTGCCATACAATTTAATTTATTGTATTCATTTTCAAAAACAAAAAAAAATATTGAATCTGAATGACTGCTCGATACCCGATTTTGTTTTTCACAAAAATATTCACAAATATTAAATACCCGGTCAAAAGACGCGGAACCAAATTCTCTAACTTTTATTGATAACTGTTGTCTTCTGTGAATAATGTGAATGCGTTTTGGAGCGGCACTTCCCTGATCTTAAGCGTTACTATATTTTATGTTTGTCTTACAAAAACTCATTATTCCTACTCAATATGTCAAAATAAGCTTGCACGCACGCCGCGTGCCGTATTGTGCTATTTCAAAACATTTACTTTGTAGACAAAAACAATGTTTCAAATTCACAAGTCACAACTGACTTAATTAATAGGTAATGTGTGACCCCTTTTGGAGTTGTAGCCGTTTTCATTTAAAGCTCGACTATAGACAAACCTATTTGGATGACCTCAATTCTCCTCGTTTATAAATATTTAATTTTTGTTTAAAACAATTAATCATCAACTTGGCATAAATAATACTCAAACTCTAGCCACTCTTAGCTAATTCCGGTTCTGCTTCTTCCCTTTACCCCAGTTTAGATCATTTCCTCATGCCTTCTTGTGCTGACATTTAATGTGTTTTATATCTTAAAGACGAAATTTCCAAGTCTCTTTGCCAATTGAGCAAATTAAATGTTACAAAATATAAATCATGAAAGGTATGATATGCGAGAAACGAACAAAATCAAAAAGGCAGTGAACAAAAAAAAAAATGAAGAAAAAGAAATATTAAGAAGGCTGGTAAGGCGGAGGCACATGAAAGGTTTATCTCTAGCTAAGATACGACTTAAAACGAACATTGCTGGTTTTATGCAGTAGTTCGTTAACCTTTTAATTACTTCAAAAGGGCAGAAAACTTTTAAGTAGAATCTTTTTACACTTACCACTTACCGTCTATTAAATTTAACAATAGTTTGCTCATTTGCTCGGCACAAGTTTATAAATTTGAAATTTTTCTTGAATGTGTCTTGAAGATGGAAGTTGAAGAAAAGAATTGCACACAAAATTGCAAAAAAAAACAAAAAAAGATTGAAATCTTTCATCACGATCATCAGCAGTTTATTCACGTTTAAGTTCTTGTAAATGAAAATATAATTTGAAAAGAAAAAGATTGCCGCACAGATGTAGAATGTAGATGTATTGTGTTTATGGCAATTTGACAATTTTTAACTTAAAGTTGCAATTTATCAGCAAAGTTAGTTTTGTGTCGACTGTCAGTCGAGCCTAAATTGTAACATATCAGCTGTATTTAAATTAACGAGGGTATGTGGTGGTCGTCGTCAGTCAATTATGCAAATGACCACTGGATAAAATAAAAAAAAAATGGAAACAGAATACAAAAAGGTCGCACTTCCTCAGATAGTGGCAAGCAGTTTACTCATCGTCGAAAAATACATAATTGCAAAAAAATGATTTGAATTTTAATTGCGAACAAAAAATAGGCAATTTTAAAAAAGTGCGAAATTTTCTACAAAGTGCGTAAGTTTTATTAGTATTCATTGTTTGCTTCTATTTTTTCTTGTATAATTGTTTGAATCGTGGGACGCTCGAACGATGTGAAACTTAATAGAAAAAAAACATGCGTTTCCCAAAAAAATGAGATAGTTGGAGGTAGGTATTACGTATGACTCAGCCCGATTATGTTTGAATAAGCTCGATTATGTGTGTAGAAATAATGTAATGATTCCACCTCGTTCCAATCTCCACCGATGCATTCTTATAGAATCGTTCAATGCATCGGAATTTTGTTACTATCTTTTACCAATTAAACTTTCATTCAGATTTGATGTTCGTTGGTTGCCGTAATGTATCAACCACTGTTGGTTAAACAAAAGTCCAGTGTCTTTTTTAGATCAACAATATATTTTTTTACATATCGGCATATGGGACACGCCCACCTAGGGGGCGGAAAATAGTTTTTTTAACAACTTCTGTGTTTTTACTTGCGATAGGGATAGCGATAGGTAATATAGGGCAAGTTAAGGATTCGTAAAAAAAATCGAACTCGAGATAACAATCAGACATGACATTACGATGATAGAGAAAGCGAAAAAAGTGGGTCTCGCAATTCTGTCTGTCAGACTGTCAGCCTGTCTGTATCTATCTTGAGCTAGAGCCTAAAGTACTTAATCGATTATCTTCAAACTTGGTAGTTAAGGGTTTTTGATGATTCCCTAGAGGGGAAATAAAATTTTTTTTTTTAGGACCAAAATTAACGGTACCTGCCATACAACCAATATGGACAAACTTGATTTTCTCAAAAACGGCTCTAACGATTTTGATTAAAATTTGTGTGTGTAATATAACAGGCAAGGTCGTACTTTTGAAATAAAAAAAAATGGTTTTCTCGAAAGCGACTCCACGGATTTCGATGAGAATTTTCAACAATTTAAGAAGTTGTTTAAGTCATTTTTGTAATAAATTTTATGTTTATTTTTTTAATTTCTTATAAAATTAAAAACTTTATATACATATGAAGCTTTAGCATTCACAGCAACTTTGACCCTAAGAGCAAGTACGTGCGATCCTGTCGTGCATTTTATTTAAGTAAGTTTGATGAAATTTACATAGAAGACACTCTAGTGCTTGTTAATTTAATTCCAAATTCTTAAAAAAATAATTAAAAAATCAAGATGGCTGATACAAAATGTCGGATCAAAGAAAAAAAGAATGAAAAGTGGGATTGATGCCGTTTCTGTTGGTCATTGAAAAAAAATTATTAAGACAAAAAATGTTTAAAACGACATTTTTCATCATATGAGACAAACATTATAACTTTATTTTTCTGATTTTGCTATGACATTTTCGTTAAAAATATAATTACGATACGATACGATTATTTGTGATTTTTAACACCGTGTATCTCAAAAATGAATTATAGTTCTAATTTGAAATTTTGTTATTTTATTTCCGTTGTATTTCATAGTGAGCTGTGCAAAAAAAGAATGCTTCTAGCGTTTCTAGTTTCAAAGATGAACGCGAGATCAAAATAGATCTGATTTATTCCTGAAAATAATATGTTTTTGCAAAAATTTCCTAGTAAAATTTAAAAAAAAATTCTTATCTACAAGGGCTTGCTGAGTGACATGATCAAATCTTTTGGGAATATTTTATGTTCAACTACCCAAACCACAAGTAAAACTGCACTGCCAGTGATAGAATTTATTATTTTCTGTATCTGTTGTTGTTGACAATAGCTTTGTTCAACGAGGAAATAGTTAGATTAGAAGAGATTCGTGGGAAACGTCACAACGGAAAACAACAACAAACACATTTGACAGTTCTCACGAATCTGTTCTGATCTGTTCTGACTCAAAAGCAAGTACAGAAAATCTTGTAACCTGGATTATTATCAGTTCGAAATTTTTTCCAATTCTGACTTACATACATCATCCTCATACAACATTTCGTCATCAATCAATTGAAGCGGAGTGTATACTTTTTCTGACATCAAGTGTTGGTTCGAGTGTTTTCGTGTGTCTGTATACATAAATTTTCTGACATATAAGTTCTCGAATCTAGAATGACAATTAAATGTGTGTTTGCTGTCGGAAGCTCACATGTCATTCATTCAAAGTGTATTCCAAATGAAATTATCTTTCTAGCAGACCCAAAGAATCGTATGTCTGTTTCGCTGCCCATTAACTCTTGTCAGTATTTTGGTTCAATTTGTATTCAATAATAATAGTTGGACATAATAAACCAAAAAAGTTATATTTAATTTATTCATGACACATACTCCATCTACGCACCTCAACAAAAAGTCCAATATTTCACAAAAAGCAAAAACAACAACAAAAAGTTGGTGTTTGCATACATAATAGAAATGTAAGAGAAAAAAAAAGATTTAAAATTAGAATCCAACCAACATCCAGACATTCCAATACAATTATTGATGGTTTCTCAAGTTCGTACAGGTTCTGCAGAAAAGTTGTCACCATAAATATTTGTTTCACAAAAGGAGCCACGAATTTCGGAGTAAGCCTGCTATTTCTTCAACATTTCTTTGAAAGAGTTAAACCAAGAAGTTTTGGGACATAATTCAGTTGACAAACTCAAGGGGTCAGTGTTTGCCACGCACATTTTTACACCTCAGATTCTATACATTTTGATTCATTGATTCAATATTTCATAGGCATACAGAAATTTATTAAGTTTGTAATACACGTGACACCAAAATTTATCAGGCCTAATGAATAATTTTCACGTCTTGCGCACAAGTGCCTTCTGTCTCCGTTATGAATACATAATAGAATTTTTAGGTTTGATTAATGGAGACACAAAGTAGTTAGCGATAGGAGATCTTCAATTTCTTCTGGGCAATAAACCTTTAAAAAATGTTCAAGCCCTTAATTATCGTGCTTATAAACACATCCTGAGGGTTGAGAGAAATATCGTCGATTAAATTAACGGAAACTTTTTTTTAGTATTATGGAATTTTGATTGAATTGACCTCTGAGGAGTGTTTGCTTAACACATTATGGATTTCCGGCTTTCACGATCCCGAGCCTGTTAATAAGTGCCATGAACACGAAGTGATTAAGATAATAACTCATTTTTTTTGAGCATGTGCTTGTGCACCTAATTTTTTTTTTTTTTTTAAAGGAGCTTTGAATTGAACCCATTTGCTGAATGCATTGGTTTTCAAGGGCAGTTCTTCGTTGGTTCTCCACTGCTGCGAAAGAACTCTTTTACAGCTCGTAAACTTGAGTATTCTGGAAGATTGTAATGCAGCAGTCAGACGGATCTGTTGAAGAAGCATGCGGCTCATAGTGTCTTCTGTGTTAACATCCGATTTCCGCACTATTTCCTTCAGAACGAGGTTGAAGAAATCTTATAATAAATAGAACATCTCCTTGATGCTAACTTGAACAGGACAGATTAGTTCGAAAGCGAAGCTTAAGTCCCAGCTTTCCTAGCACCGAAAATCCTGAAACGCATTCGCCCGGCAGAAGAAGCGGCCGCGACGTTCCAGTATCTTGCTAAAAAGGGCACGTGGGAATTTCACTTGTTTGTGGCTTTATTGCCGCCTTCTAATTCAGCATTGTAGGCCTTGAAGAGAGCTTGTGCATCAGAAGACCCGATGAGCAAGTCCCTTTTTTCAAAGGGATATCGTGGATATCGATCGCATGTTGCCTTTGTTTGATTTTAAAGCTGCTAATCCTACTATTGGGATGCTGAATTTTTACCAGAGCCGAAGATAGCAGCTGTCAATGTTACAAACCGCTCCAACTACCATTCTGCATTGCAGAGCCTATAGCGATTTCATGCAGTAGTAGATTTGGTGTGCAAGTCATTTACTCAAAAGGGTATTTTTTGAATATCACTCGCTTACAAAAAAAAAAAAAAAAACCACAACCTAGATGCTGGGCTCATTTATAAAACCTATGTTTTGACCGCAAGGCTCTTATCTTCCTAAACTGGGAGTTTGCACACTTTTTTCCTCAAGGTTTTCTCTGTTTCCTTTCTCTTGGATCAATTCGGTATTATTATTCCTTCTTCCTGTTTTGAGGAACAATACGCATCTTGTGCCATCCTTTCTGGCTTTACTGAAACGGTCTCCAATAGTAGGCTAATCTGTTGGTGTGTGTAGACACATTAAGCACATTAAGATGCGTTTTGCAGAAACATTTACCGTGAGTGGAAGTCCGGAAGCATCCAGAAGCCTTCTGAAACTGTTTTATTTCCACAAAAATGACACATATGACACAATAAAACAGTTTCAGAAGACTTCTGGGTACTTCCGGACTCTTCTCAGAAGACTTCTGGATGCTTCTGGACTTTTCTCAGAAGACTCCTGGATGCAAAAGGCGCATACTGTACAACTAAATAGAAAATTCAGTACCTTATTTGATTCGAATTCTATGATACCGACCAAAAAAGATCAATCAATTTTTGTAAGAATTCCGTATAATAGAGCTTTGACTGTAAACACAATTTCATGTGGGGGTAGCCGGGATACCGAGATTAATTTGATCATTTGCTGTGATCCGCAAGAAATGAAGAAAAGCAAAAAAAGCAATAGACATTAATCGCTTGAATTTGTTTCTATAAACTGGTTTCAATCAATATGTGTTGCTGTTGCTGCTAATAACTTGAAACCCTATAATTAATTTTTCACGTTTAGATTGTGTGTCGGGCAATGATCGATTTGTGTCTATTCATGTTCTTAAAAGCTTTGCCTCAAGCTCAAATACATAAATTAATTTTTTTTTTTGGCAACCATAAACAGAAAGTAAATACAAAATAAGTTATCAACTTGTATCGTTTTTTCAGTTTTATCATAAAAACAACAACAAAAAATTAGAGATGGAAAAACATTTATGACTACTTTTGTTATTATTTTTTTTTTTTTTTTTGAAGCAACTAGAGGGTTTAGTGGCCTCTGGTCTATACATTTGTTCATCACTTAGATGCCGGCCGGTTGTTTTGACTTTTTCATTTTTTTTTTGGTTTCAAGTTTCTTTTTATGAAAGAAATGATTGTGTGTGAATGTTATTTAGATGAAGACTTTTTTTCTGTTGGCATACTCTTCCTCTCTAATCTTCTAACCAATAAAAATCCACCTGTTTTTTTTTATAAGTTTAAGACAAAAACTTGTTTGATTTCTTTCAGGTAACAAAACTTTGGATTTCGATCGAAACCTTAAAACGGCAATGGCTTTTTATTTAGCAACTCTTTTTAGGGTATGGAAATAAGCGGAGCATTGTTTCAATTCTGAACATGCGACGCAAAAAATAGTTGTGAAAAACTGTGACACCATAAGTTTATTTATTTATTATTTATTTTGAAGAAAATCTTCGCGCATCTTCACAGACATTGAATTGTATATTTATACAATCTGCTATTTTAAATCAAAATCTCAAGTAGCAAAATCGACAGTAGTTTAAAAAAAAAGAAAAATTCTTAAGTTGAACACTGGACACAATAAAGGACTGGTGACAATGTTACCAGTTGTTATAATCTTCAATTGTTCAACATGAGTAATTTTTTTTCAAACAATTAGGATGTTGTTAGATATTTCAAGAAAACATCTTCTGAGCTTCAAAAGCTATTTGGTTCATTAACATATAGACGAGAATTTATTTTATCTTCAAATTGTTTATTTTTTTCTCTATCTTTCAGCAGATGGTTGGTTTTAAGTTAAGATCGTGTAATTTTCATTAAGCGAAACTTCAAAGTTAATTCAAGAGGGAAATGTACAAAATAAAAAAAAAAAACTGACAAGAAGAATCTTCCAAAGGAAGATCTATTACTCAAAAAAAACTAAGAAACACACGTAACACTTGAAAACAATTTGGTTTCTACAAAATGAAATGTTTTAATATTACCAACGATTAATCTGATGCTAGGAACAGAATTATTTTAAGAAAGTAAGTGGTCGCTGAAATGGTCAGGGGTGAGTTTTTAGAAATTCAAATTGCTGTCAGTAAATTAACCTCGGTGTAAGCAAATAATATTAATTTTGAGGAACCATTATGTTAAAACAATTGAATGATGTAATGTCGTTTTGGATTGGACGTTCAGAAGAGTCCAGAAGTCTTCTGAAACTGTTTTATTGTATCATATCTGCTATTTTTGCGCCAATAAAACAGTTTCAGAAGACTTCTGGACGCTTCTGGACTTCTAATCTAAAATTACATAAATCCGAATTCGAATGGTCTAAAGCCCATTTCACATGAGAGCGACCAACGAATGAGTAAATGAGTGAATTAATGAGATTTGATACATTTCTAAAGCAATTTTATTTTTAACTAAAACTATGCTAAATGATAAGAAACTAACTTAGATTAACGTTAAGACACTAAAATTTTCATTTTATTTGTTAACATAAGAAATATTTGAAAATACAAATTGGTCTCTACGAATGAAATTTATTCGTTACAACTGATTGTTTTTTCAATTGTTTCTTACTTTAACTAAATGAAATGAAAATTTTAGCGCCTTAACGTAACTTAAGTTAGTTTCAATTTTAGTTAACAAAATTGCTTTAAAAATGTATGAAATCTCATTTATTCGCTCATTCACTCATTCTTTCGTCGCTGTCATGTGCACGGTCTTTAAGTGCCAACAAATTAGAAGTCAATATTGTTACGAGAATACCTACATCTACCATCAAATCAGCTATAATGATACAATACACCCTCAAAATCTCATTTTTGGAGGTAAAAGCCCCTATTAGGTGCGTTTTTTTACTTTTCAAACATACAAAATGACAAAATAAAAGCCCAAAATGTTGTCATTTTTAATTTTATTTTTACAATTTTCCCACTTTAATAACGGTTTAACATAATCAATTAATCTTTAATTTTCTAAAAGCCTTTTTTGAGACAAATCATGCAAACAACAAACTTCATTACAGTCGGTTTAAGATTATAAGAATTCGTTACTTAATTTAATAATACAATTTTGAAGTGGAGTTAAGTAGTAGATTTGTGGCGAGTGGTAGAAGAAAAAAACATTTTTCAAGAAATGTTTTCAAAACATACAATTTTTCAATTGAATAGTACCAACAAAAAAAAAATTATTAGAGTAATAGTGAAAAAAAAATTGTAAAAATTGTAAAAATGTGCTCAATTCTACCAGGTAGTTATTCCGTAATTTAATAATCGGCAAACGATAACTCAACTACGATGGTCTTGAATTACGTAACTCTTAAAATCACTATCGTTTTAACGATTCAACGATTAAAAATTTGCTTTCCCTAACTCGACGCTATCGACCAAATGATTGCATTTCGACGATAGCTAAATAGGTATCGTCTGGAATTTATTTTTTTAGTAAAATGTTCTCAAAAAGATAAAAAGAACATTTCTTAGGGACTGTTAATTAAATAAAAGTAACTTTCAGACACAATAAAAAAAATGGTATTAAAACTGCCATTTCTAGTTCCTCATAGAATTCTGAATTAATGTATTTGAAATTTGAACTACTCGGTGATTTTTCAAAATTTTTCTGCAAACTAATTTTATTTGACATAAAATAGAATAGTCTTTCAGAAAAATAGAAACAATTTTAAAATTTTAAATTGTATAATATGTATATTAAAATATTGATGGAAATGACGAAATGAGAAAAAATTTCGAAGTTCTTTTGACTCAAAGACTATGTTTTTTTTTACAGTTCAAAAAAAATTAAATCGGTTAAGAAATGGCTTATTCTTGGACTAGTATTTTCAAAATTTACATTATAACAATTTATTAGCTCTGAAATCAGAGTTTGGGGGTTGGACAATTTTAATGATACTATCTTGTTCAGTTCAAAAGGACCACCAAATTCTTGTTGTTCTTCGTTCAAGTGTATTTTCACTGTAACACAGTGATGCAAGTTTTTCAAACACAACTTTTAGATAGTGGCAATATTTTTTAAACAAAAAACCTTTCAGAAACTATTTTTGGAAAGCAATATGGCAATATTTTTTAAACACAAAACCTTTCAGAAACTATTTTTTGAAAGCTTCCGCCGTTTAAGAGCTATATTTGAAAACCCAACATTTTCGACATTCAAACTTGATTAGCTTTTTATGCATACATGGGATTGATTGGGACTTTTGAGATTTTACTTTTATCGGTCATTCCAATTATCAGAAATGAATTATGTATGTCTGGGTTTGCACTGTTTTTTGTCTATTTTGTCTGAAATAATTGGAAAGCCTGAAAAGTCATTGGTCAGTCAATACATGAAAAATCCAGGCAATTCAACTTTAATTAAATTTTTTTTTTAACAAAATCACTGACCATATCTACCAAATAGACTTAAACAAGAGATTGGATCGCATTTGCACTTTTAAAATTAATAAAGGATCTTATATGGGAATTATAGCTTTTATTGTTAAAATGGCAGACAAAATTGCTAAAACTGAATATGTAAACCAAAAGTCTCTCAAACAGGAACGAAGAATGTTATGACTTCATCAGCTTGTTCTGTTGGTTTTTGCTTTCCAAATTTATTTATGGAAATAACAAAATCAAATGGATTTTGGACGACAAGAAGTACGAATAATTCAAGCCTTGATAAATTAAATCTACATAGTTATTAAGGCGCCAGTTTAATCTTTTTGTTGAAATGCATCATTGAAACCAATATCAGTGGGTTACTGCGGAATGATGATTTTTGATAAATTTAACATGGAATGAATATTTTTTCCAATTTTATTTGGACACATATTTTATTCTCATTTGGATACATGTATAATTTTAAAAGACACCTAATTCAATTTCACGAATCACGATACAAAATACACGATTTCTTTTTCCTCACATTTTATTAATGGACGGTTAGGTATTTTAAAAGTTTATCTTGTATGTTTCTAAATTCCAAAAGAGATGAACTGGGGGGTCGAAAGGTTACAAATATTTAGGTACAAACATATATACAGACACGCAAAGACTATAAAAATGATCGGACAAATAATACAAATTTTGTTTCTTTGTAACTTGACTTACCTGTTTCGTTGGTGACTGATATTTGAAAAGATTCTTTTTTGCACTCGGTAGATAGTTATTCTCATTCCGTTCATCACTGACGGCTTTGACATCTTCGATAGCACTTCCAAGAAGCTCATTTTTAAGCAGACAAGAATATGCTAAGCTATCGCGGGCTGATTCACCACAATCACGTTGCTTTTTACTAGTTTGTGGTGAATTTTCATTTGATTTACTGATGGAGGCGAAATTTGTTTGCCAATTGTTGTTTGCTCTGAAAAAAAAAAAAAAAAAAAATATGAACAAATTATATTAATATTTTGTTAACTTAGTAGTAGGTATATGGCGAAAAGTTGTAGGTAATAAATAATAATTAAATCGTGAAATTAGCAAAAAAAAACTTCTGGTCTTTCCCAACACACAGTCAACCTAGTTCAATTCAAATTTGATGCTCCTCTATCCTCTACCCAAGAGACAAATTTCAAAATCAAACTATCATTCAGTTATTCCAACAAACATTCTTTGTTTACATGAAAATACGTTCTAGAATCTAGACAGAGTTTAGACTCTAAGATACTAAAAAGTGATAGGGTTGCCACCCTATTTTAACTGTACGCCTGTAAGACCTTCTTTTTTTTTGGAACCATTTTAATGATATATTAAAAAATCAGAAACAAGTAAAAATTTACTTATTACAAATATTTGGGTCCTAGCCGTTAAAATTATTGCCATACCCAACCAGAAGATTTCGAAGTCAAAAAATTGATGCCGCACTCAACTATAAGAAATAATTGTGTGAATTCTATGTACTTTGGATGCGTCTGGTTGGATATGGCGCCATTTTAAACGTCTGACATTACCACATTTGTAATAAGGAGATTTTTTCTGATTTTTTGACATACAATTTATTTAGGGTATAATAACCCTTTTTACCAAAAACTATTTTTACTTGCGATAGGTACTATAGGGCAAGTTATGGTTCCGTACAAAAAATCGAACTCGAGATAACAATTAGACATGTCATACCGATGATAGAGAATGCGAAAAAAGTGGGTCTCGCAATTCTGTCTGTCTGTCTGTATCGATCTTGAGCTAGAGCATAAAGTACTTAAGGGATCACCTTCAAACTTGGTAGATAATAGTTTTTGGGTTTGTTTTAGGATCAAAATTAACGGTACCAACCAATGTTGAAAAAAAAAGATCTTACTTTTGAAATCAGAAAAAATATTTGTTCATAGGTTAAAAACGGTAGATACCTGCCTCCCATAGAGCCGTTTTTCGTTTTTCTGATTTTCTAGTAAGCTACTCCACGGATTTCGATGGCAATTTTTACACAAGAGGTCCATGACAATTTTCATTCATTCATTTTGATATTAAATAATAATATCAAAATTTTCAAAAAAATTTGTTTTGATTTTTAAAAAAAGTTTCAAAAGTTTTTTTTTAGATTAGAATGATGGCGAATGATTTTTTTGAAATTTGGGTTTTAGATGTATTTTAATATTTTCTTGCAATTAGCTTTCAAACTTTTTTATTACATTTTAAAATACATATAAAAAAATATTTTTTTAAAAAAACCGGTTTTCTTTCTAAAAATTAATCTTTTTTAACGAAATCAAATAGAGTACTTACACGCAGTCACAGAAGTTAGTATACATTGGGCCCAATAGTAATGAAGATTATGGTGAAAAGAAACTCCAAAAGGTCATGCCTCTTTTATAAAAACAAAATTCAACATTTGAATGAATAATTTTTCCCAATTTCAATATGTCACAAAAACAATTACACCATAATCTTGTGTTGTAATAAGCCTAGTGTATACTAACTTTCGTGACTGAGTGTAGTTTGGAGGTCAAAACTTTTTAAGAAGTTGTTCAAGTCATTTTAGTAATGAATTTTATGTTTATTTTTTAATTTTGTATAAATGTAATAACTTGTAAAAACTTTATTTATGAAGCTATAGCATCCACAACAACTTTGACCCTAAGAGCAAGTATACGTGCGATCCAGTCGTGGGTTTTTGATGGGTTTTGGTTCCATTTTAAGGCAGAAATACAGACACCTTTACTTAAAATCGAGTATAACTTAACTTGTCATTATATTTTTTTTAGTCTTAACCCCCCTCCCCCCCACTTTACCACGGAAAAATAATCTTTCATCCAAGATATTTTTTGCCAAGTTTCATTAGGGTAACAATTATTGAATTTTTACATTGATTTTGTGTACTATTTTACTCGTACATTTTACAAAAATGTATATTCACCAAATATTTTTTTCCAACACCCGAATTTCTTAAAATTTATGGATATTTTTATTTTAGAAAAGTTGCACGCACAGGAAGTGAGCTACTATGACCCTCGGCACATGAGTGTTTTTTTTTTCTTTAGCAAACCTACATGCTCACAAGAATTTCCAAGAAAAGCATATTTTTTTTTGTATAATAAGATACCATTACCCTATTAATTGACCTCATTATTAAATCTAGAACAGATGAAATTTAATTTTGTTCTTCTGGTATTTTTCAAATTTTGTACAAGTTGCAAAAAAAAAACGAAAAAAAAAACAACAAACAAACCAAATTGACCTCGCCCATTGTCAGAAATTGTGATTTCATTTTTGATCCATGATCGTTTTTGTCGCAGCAAAAAAACAACATGCAAGAGTCTCATTTCATAAACAATAAATTCTATTAAATGTATGTAGTTGTTGTCTAATAAAGTCAACGAACTCACCTTCTACTTTTGGGTTTCAAAAACGTTAATTGCATTAAAAATGATCAACCACAAAGAATAAAAAAAGAAAAACGAAAAAAAAACAAAATACATAAATAATTTCCCCACAACTTAATCAAAAATTATTAGAAAAGTAAGCGACTCAGAAAAAATAAAAATAAAAATATTGCAGGAACCAACAATAAAGATAAAGTAAATTGCAAACGAAGCACGAGGCAAAACGAATCGTGTGATGCATTGCCTTTTTTTTTTTGCAAATACATAATTTTGTTTGATGTTATTAAATCAGCGAATGGTTTACCTTGCATGTGAATTGAATATTTATGCTCAAAAAATTTAAATTATGAATACTAATAAAAATGATGACAGTATAAAATAATAACAAATTATAACTGGGTGGTACCTGCATGAAAACCGCATTAACTATTCATAAAGACAAAATAAACCATTGCTAACACTTCTTATAAAAATTGACAGAAAATGTTAAATATTACTTTGTAATGTTTCACAATTTATTGATTTTCTATACAATCAGTTTTAGCAAATATTATGGATTTTTTTTTTCAAAAACACCCACAATTCGATTTAACAAGTAAAATATTTCTAATAATTAAAATATATTATAATAAAGCAAATATTTAATATTTTTAAATTTTATTTTATTGTTCGAATATTTATTTTTTACAATACTCGACATTTATGTAATTACAAAAGGATTTTGAAGGATCAAATCTAGTTCGGGATTTATGGGAATTGCAAAGTTTGGGCAAAGTATGGAATAGGGTTTTAATCAAAGTGTGGTTCAATTAATTTTATGGTTAATTAGTCAGGACATACAAATCGGAAATTATTTTATTTTAGTTTTTCTTAAGAAACCGCAACTTGGACTTTTTGTTATTTTTTTTTACATGCGAAGTGTGAAAACGGAATCTCTGTTTGTTTAGAAAATACATTATTTGTAGTGCAAGTGTTGCTGGAAATAATTAACACTAGGGTTTCCGAAATTTTGAAAAATTTTGAAATTTATTGGGCGTACGGCAGGCCCGTTGCCAGGATTTTATTTTGGGAGGGGCGTGCTTCAATTTTTGTTCGAGTACATAATGCTTTAAAAAAAAAGTATAACACCATAATGTTTTCACCTTAACTTATTGATTCTGTAGAGGAAGCCCGTGCCACATGTTAGTGAAATAAATAGGTAAGCTTTTTTGACAGTCTTGAAGTTCAAAAATCCACAAAAGAAGTAAGAAAAATAAAGACAAATTTTTCATTAATTTTAGTTCAGTCTAAATTTGGAACTAAAACCCTAGTTTTTTGTTTAAATGGACGTTTACGCCAAATAAATTTTGTACACATTGAGCTGGGAAATGTTTTTGTTAAGCAAGTAGTTTATACAATAGACATTGCTTTTGCCAAAAATTGCAAATTTTTTCGGAGTCGAAAATTTTTTTTCAAGTCGTTATGGTATGGGCCTTTAAATTTTTTCAATTTTTTTTTGTATTTTGAATTATACAGCCTTAGCCAAAAGTATTAGGCACCCTTTATTTTTCGCTCTATTCTCTGAAACATTTTAATTTTTTTTTTTAATTTTAAAACGGAACATTCGAAAGTACCCAACAACATCAAAAGAGATGCTCAAAAAGGTTTTACAACAAGAATGGGACAAAATAAGTTCAGATGAGTGCCGTAGGCTGGTAAGGTCTATGCATAAAAGGATAGCAGCTGTCATAAAAATGAGGGGTGGCAACACTAAATATTAATTTTTCTTTAGTAAATAAAGATTTCCAACAATTCTGCATACTTTGTTTTTTTTTTTATTCATCGTTATAAAAATATAACAACTTTATGAGGGTGCCTAATACATTTGGCCAAGGCTGTATATACACTCATACACTACTCAAACCAAAAATAAATGAAACGGTGGTGCAGTGGAAGGAGTCTCTTATCTCACTTCATAAGCGAGAGGTGCTGGTTCAATTCTCGACAACGCAATTTTTTTTTAACATTTCTGATTTTTCTTCTTTTTTTTTTTTATTTAACACAAAAAAAACCGAAATACCAATAACTGGTAATCTTCCATGTTCCAACAATTCAATTACAGCCAAAATGGAACCCAAATCATTTTTCCCAAAACAGAAGAAACCAGATATGTTAATAAAAAAGAAAGTGCATGGCGAAAAATGAACTAGCATTATCTAGCTGGTGAAGCGAGACTCTTTCCACGGCACCACCAGTGGTGTTGCTACACAATATAACTTATAATTATGCGGGTCATCCTTAGGGATGTGCACCTTAATATTTGAACCTGGTATACTCCTGGAAATAACATACACATGCGCTAAAAATTAATTGAATCGGTGACCGAAAGATCGTATTCTCCCCTTATGAGTACTAAACGGAGGGAAAGTTTTTAAATCAACAATTGACCTTTATCCATTATTGTTTTCATCCTTAAACAATTTCTTTTATCGCTAACTGTTCAAAAGCATAGCCAAGATTGTAAGCAAGTAATCTAAAGATATACTTCTTAAGTTTTGTCAATATATCGCCAAGTAAACTACAAAAGTTTTCGTAGTTTTTAGTTCTAAAAAAATCGGTAGAATTTTAAAGAAACTCTGAAAACGCTGCAATTAACTTTACTGTTTATGAAGAGTTTAAGAAATTATATTTTTAAATGTTAAAACAATGTTTAACGAATAAAAAAAAACACGATATAAATGTGAAACCCAGTTAAAACAAGACAAACCCCATTTCTCAGAATATCGATTTTTAAATTTTTATTGCTTTTGTTATCGTAATTTTTCTTGCATTTTTGTATTTTAATATTTTTAAAGTTCTTTTTGAATGTTAACGAATATTATGTTTCGAAATGTTTAAAAAGACCCCTTAAGCTGAGATTGTGCAAGGCATGTTCCACAAACAAACATATTAAGAGGAAGGAATTTAGCATTATTTTGCTGGAATGTGAAGTTTAAAAATTTAGAGTTACCAAATAGATACGGTAAAAAGGCCCTCAGCATGTTTTTTTTTTTTATCTCGTGTATGTTCTTTTTGGACATATAAAATCATCTCATCCAACAGTGGGCAACATTTTCATTTTTGGTTATAAAAATTTGAAGCCCACAGATATTAATTTTGTTAGTTTTTCTACATATATTGGTTAACCAGATATTTCAGAACCTTTTTCTGAATGAAATACGAATTTATTTGCATTAAAATAAGTGGTCGCTTCTTTAAAAACGACAAATTTAAATTCAATTGAGTTTTGGCCAACCAAGCTTATTTAAGCAAATTATAGCTCTCCTTAACGTCAGAAAATGGTGTCAAAGGTAAATTTTCCACAAATAGAAAATAAAAAAAAAACAAACAATGGCTAAGGTCACAATTAATTTTAAACACAAAAAAAAAAAATAATGTTTCAACCACATGTTAAGATGTTAACGCCAAAATTCTGAAAATGTCCACAGATATTTTTTTGTTGATTTTCAAAATAAAAAAAAACCAAGCGACCGATCTTGATATTTTTTTTTTGTGTTTAAGGCTTCCAATATTTATTAATGAGTAAATTAAAAAAAATTGGATTTTAAGCAAACACTAAATGATTTTTCTTTTTTCAGAAAAGGCGTGCCTCGCTTTGCACTGTGTAATAGGGGACATAGGGGACATTCTAAACCTGAATTGTTTAGAATAATTATTGATAATTTCGGAAGACGGAAAGAATCTCAAAATAAAAAAAAAAAAAAAAAACATACATTGAGTACCTACATTTCAAAATACGAGACTGTTAAATCGATTAAATAGTCACAATCACCTTGGAAATTGTTTGTTTTCAAAGCGATCTTAAATTTAATGAACAACTGATGACCCTATTCACAATATTGACATACGGTTAACATATCTCTGTTTTCTTGTACTCAATTCTCACATTAGATGAAAACAGAAAAAAAAAGAAAATTCATTTACAATAACAAAATGTAAACAAGATCATTATGAAGTTTCTAGTTTCAGACAACCAGATACCCAGACTTTTCTTTTGCATAGGTACGAGTATATGCTATGCATGCTGCACCTCTACGGTAAACCTATACTTACATAGATTTGAATAAAATGCACACAAGAGTTGGTTTTTCTTTCTTTTTTTTTTTTGTCTCTCTTTGGTTTAGGTGAACAACCTAGAGGTGAATGTAACAATTCCTAACTGTTTCTGAAATGAAATTATAAGATTTCCACGCAACTCATTCAACCACAGCAACCAACCAATGACTCGGCGCGATGCGGTCGGTGGCGCGGTTCTCGGTTACGGCTGCTAAACTCGTCAGAGAGGAAAATATGCCTTGGAAGTTGAAACTATATAGAATATATAAAGCACAACACTCCCAGTTCCAATCCCAGGTCTTAGCTTTAGTTTGTGTTGTAAGTAGGTATACCTATTCGTGTGTGTATTTAAGCATAATAATTTACAGGTTTCATGCTGGCTATAAGGTAGTAGCGCATGAGCAACTTCACAACCAACAACAGTCAGTGTTGTGTGTTAGAATTTAGATATAATAGGTATAAGATGCCTTCGTAGGTAGTACTTTGTTGCATACACTCTGGGTCTTTTTATTGAAGTCCAATTTAGTTTTCATTACCAAGAAATTTTTGTATTACATTAGCTGTGTTCAACGAGGAAATAGTTAGAACAGAACACGATAGAGTAGAAGAGTTTCGTGAGAAACGTCAGAATAGAAAACAAAAACAAACACATTTGACAGTTTTCACGAATCTATTATAACCTGTTCTGACTCAAAAGCACGTACAGAAAATTCTAGACAGCGTCATTGAACAGCAGACTAGATCAGTCTGGAATAGAAAATCCTCATTGAACAGCAAAAAGTTGTACTTTTCTGTTCCGAACAGTTCAGAACAACTTTATTGAACACAGCTATTTGGCTACTGCATATTTTCTATATGATTTTCTTTTTTTTTATAGATTATAATTCACACTGTGTTATGACCAAATAGTTTACAGCAAAAAAACACTCACCAACTTAAACTTTTGGACGGACTCAGGATTCAGTTAAGTAAAGTTAAGAGTCTCAGGTTCAGAAGGAGTTGATTAAATAACGTTTACTGTCTCAGATTGCATATAAGCTCCACAATAGGTGTCATCACTGGGTAGTGGCTGATATGTATGCACGCTAGAAGAAGAAACCATACTACACCTTCACTGTTTGTGCCCTGCTCTTTACCAAAGATGTAAAATACTTAGGAACATTTTTCTTCGATGATCTAAAAATTAAATCAAGTTAAATTTTGTGCACGACAAGCTCCGACGAACCAATGCCTATAGACTGATTCTCTCAATTATTTGCTGTACAGTTGTCAGGTATGCTAAACCCAAATTTTTTTCGGGTTCCGAAAATAAGCTTACACCTGCCCTTCGGCTCCATTTTACGGTGGGCCCACCCACAATATAGGGGCAGGTGACAAGTGCCGGCCAACACCCCAAACTCAAAATGTGTTATTGTGAGTTCAATGAGATTTCCATGATTATGTTGAGGCATAAGCCTGAACGCTCTCTAAACATTTGGAGACTATCTCCCTCGTACCAAAGTACTCAGGGACGTTAACTTCTGCCAGAACTGCCAGAAGGCGTGAACCTCTGTTTAGAGTAGCCACTGTAAAGGCAGTTAGGCTGACAAGCAGCATCGCTGCCAAGGGTCACAGGCGAATGAATGCCTCACTACTCGGGTAGGCGGTGCGGTAGTACCCCTGACGAAAAATCAAGGTGACATAAGCCGGAAATCGAACCAAGGCCTGCGGCTTGATAGGTCATTAAGCTAAACATAACGCCATGGGATACTTTACTCTCCGATGATACCAGTGTTTTAATGAAGACTGATATACACAGTCTGCATTGCTTTATTGAAAAACTCCAACTGGTTTAATTAGAGAAACTTCTTCGCAATGATTGTGGTACCACAATGGGCATATTGTTGGCCTAAGTGTGTCAACAAATTTCCCGACAACGTAACCAACCTAACCTTACTATCTCAGTGTATGGTTTATAGTGACCCCTGGTTTTTCAGACTGCGGTTTATAGTCAATTCTGCTAACTCATACTCTGGCTTGTAATGGGTCGGCTTCACAGACGTTGTATACGCCGTTACTAAGAAGGACTAGAGTTTATACTACTCAAACAACATTGGATAAACCTCAGTTTAAAAAAAAATCGAGTATAAAAACGACTTTTAGTACGCCCCATTGACGTTTGCCTCCATTCATCTTACTACTAATCAAGATCGCAAGTTTAATGCTATCATTTTCCTGTTCGCTTTTTCTATTTTCTTATCTAAATTGATTTAAATAAAAAAATCGTTTCACTTAAAAAAAAAAACTTAACATCAATCCAGTGATCCAGGGTGTAAGAAAAAATAATAAATGACAATTCGGGCAAGTATTTCTAATATAAATTTTTCCTCTAATTTAATTTATTTTCATTTATTTAGTTCAATGCACTGTATTTTTAATTAAATCTTATATAGATACAACTACAGTGAGCGTCAAAGGTGAGTGCACACAGAACTTTAATAGAAGAGTTTTATGAGAGGTTTTCAAATATTCATAACGTTCAAACATGTCGCATTTGGTTTGTCTTCAGTGGTTCAGATGACGTTCGTTGGGGTGAATATATTATTAAAGTTTTTAGACTTTTACATTTTTATTTGAACTCAAATAGAGACAACAAAAAAATCTTAAATTCATGTGACTGAACTGCATGAATCATTACTTCAAGGGGTTTTTAGCGACAATACAAAAAAAAATACTAACAAAATAAGAAGATAACGAAAACAAGGTTTGTCTGATGTAGGAGTCATTTGAAAACAAAGAGCCGGCTCAATGATATATGGGTGGAAAACTGGTTAGTGTTTTGGCACCGGAATTCTTACCGAGCATGGTGATATACTGATTCAAGTTGGAATCTAATTATTTTACTTGGGTCATCACAGAGTTCCTAATTCAATGTTGAACTTAAGAAATGCTTGTAGGTTCGTCTATTGAATTAAAAAACAAAAACCATTCAGTATGGGATAGCTCAATTTTTGTTAAAGCCTAGCAATTGATAAGTTGTGGTGATTTGAAAAATCGAATGCTGTTCCATTAAACTGGCCGACAAAGCTTTTAATACATACAAGGGTTTTTTAATATTTTGAACTCGAATGTCAGAAATATTCTATCAGGCCAATTTTTGAAATATTTCATCAAAAAGTTTTTTTTTTCGAGCACAATTTTTGATGGTTTCTGAATAAAGAATAATTTTTGATATTTCTAAAAGCTCTTTTATTTTAAGAGAAATTTTAGGACACAAAATTAGAATAGACTGTTTCGGCCCAAATGTTCAAACATTTATTGACATATCACAACATTTTCTTAAAACTTCGGCGTAAGTCTATATTTTATAACATAAATACAAGTAAAGAGCTTGAGTGGTTTGTTGAAGAGTGTTGTGCCCTGCATTTAGGTTGCCAGGCATTACCAGGGTTGAACCCACTACTCTTCCAAGCTCACTACTGCAATAATATTTCGATATTGCAATTGGCACATGTGAGAACGACGTTCGAATGCTTCGTAGACTTTTTGGCCATTGGAAAGTTTCGATCGGAAGCATTGTAGTTCAGTGAGTGTTACTTTAAACGTTTAACTGATCGGTTGTCTTATTAAATTAACAAGACAATGCAAAAGCAATATCTTCCTCATTTTGATGAAGGATATTTTTTTTTTGGATACAGTGGATTGAGACTAAGGTGGTAGACCAAGAGCCGACAGCAAATATTGGGAGTGGAGGTATGCAGTTTTATAGGTATACGCGTCCTGATTTTAAATTCGAAAGTCTGGCAGGTTTATTTTTCAGCCTTCTCCCCAATCCTCGTTTAGGCTCGAAAGTCGAAACCACAACTCCATGAGTTTTCTGGTTAAACACTTAATTCACTGTATTTTTGTCTTCATAAATATACTAAAAAAGGATACAATTCGAACTTGACATGTCAAAATACTCACTGAGGAGGATATCCATGCACTTCGATGATTTCGATGATCAGATGTGTGATAAAAAGTATAATGAATTGATTTGGATAAAACGATAAATAGTAATACACTTAGTAACAAAAGCTTTGACGGACCAATCTGTTCGGCTACTCTTCACTTCTCGACCTAATACTAGGTATTAAATATCGAATCAAAAATGAATTTGAAAAGATCTTAGTACTTGCTGTCCCTAAGAAGTTGGAAAATAGTTGTGAAAGATTGGAACTGATTTCTGCAGTAGCCATATGGACAAAGAGAAGAGTAAAGAAATTTATGAGAGCCACAGAAATTTATAAATTTACATTTGTAAATTATAAAAATTCACACCACTTCTAGTAGAGATTTTAGTTTGAGTTATAATTATTTATTAGTTACAAAATGAAACAGGTGAGGTACCGTTACCCAAAGTTACATTATTGAACAAAAGAATTGCTGGACGACCTCACTTCAGACTCTGCGGTGCTAATTGCACAAGCCATCACGTGTACGACTGATATACAAACATACATATTGAGCCATGGTTAACATTTAGCAATCTTGCTGTCATTAAAATTTCCATTCCATCAGCAAACCCAATCAGAAAGCAGACCAGGATAGGTTTAAAGCCAAAAGTCTTTGACAACCCCACTGATCAAAGTTTTTGTCTTCCTTAGGGGCCGCTTATAGCGATCAGGAAAACGAATTGGAAACATTTTCTAATGGTCATCGATTTATGTTGTATTTGTGTTTTAAAACGAGAATTAGAATTTTTTTTCTGATTCGTTTTCCTGATTGTTATAACCGACCCTTAGCTAGAACCACACTTAACCATTTAACAAACAATTTCTGTCCCAAGTTCCCACAAGTTATGGTATCAAAATGGTGTTATGTTCTTGAACCAGCCATTTTTAACTACATACCTATCGTTACAAGGTGTTTTTTAAACTTTAAACAATAAATCGATATTCATTTTGCTGCTTTTGCACTAATTTTAATAATTTTATGGAGTAATATTCGGTAAAAATCAAAAATCTGTTCAAGGAAATACGATACATTTCACAAATGTATGCTAAATTATAAGCCATTATCACTTAAAATAGCTAAGTTCTAGCTTCAGAGATTTTTTTTTGCTCACTACTGTATATTCATGTCTATTATGTTATTTATTTTTTAACAATTTTAAACTCTAGAACTTACCTGCATGGTATAAATCGATCTAGTGATGTTGATGTACTAGCTGCATCGAAGGAATTGAAAAGATTTCGTGCAACAGGACTACAATGTTTTAAGATTCGTTTTTCATAATCTGGACTGAACATGTTCTTATATTAAATTAAAGCACACTCTTATAATAATTCCAAAAAGATGTTTGTTTTACACAATTATTACACTTTTCTTATTTTAATTTTACAGTCTTTTGTTATTTTCTTCCAAAATAAACTCCGGCGATTCACACAAATTATTGTAAATTTTTTTTAGCAAAATAAATGAAAGTGAGGATGGAGGAAGAATAAAATACTTATTCTTGACAAAATATATTTATTTAGTTACGCATGAGATTTCATGAGACGTTCCGACTCTTGAATTGGTATGTTTGTAAATAATCCAACACTGTTTGTTTGCCCCTGAAAATTAAAAAGAATATTTTGATTAGAAATTTAATATGTATTTTGTTTAAATTAATTTTAGTACAAAGAAATTGTTTTTTATTTGATTTTTGTAGGATATGAGTCTGTTTTGATTAAGCCACTGACTATACAGAGCAGAAATAATATCGAAGCACGACAGAAATCAACACAAAATTGACAAAAATCTGCTACCTGTTTTGTTAAAAAAAGCACAAAACCTAAAAATAGGGATTGATTTTCATTGATTGTAAAAAAAATACCATTAAAACTCAGAGGATAAGGTAGTAATTTGGACAGAAATAACTTTCCTTGGCTTACTTCTGAGTACTTTGTGAATGTTTTGCTGGGATATTAGCTTACATGCTTCGTGCAATGCTTTTCTTAGCGCCTCTAAGTTTTATGGACTCGATTTTTGTTCAATGCTTAATGGAGTTCAAATCGGGATAGCAGACTTGCCAGTCTAATGTGTTAAAACTTAAAAGTATGTAGGCCCCTCGAAGATGCTCTAAAACTCTTTTTACAGTTTGGGGTAGAGCTTTATTATGCATTAAAATAAATATTTGGTACAAAAAGCGCTACAATATCTTCCAATCATCATCCCTAACACACCGCTGTGCGGTCAAGGAGCCATATTCAGCCACATGTGACTCTCTGCGGGCTCCTAGATCATTATGGAACCTTCAACATAAGAAACTCGCGGAACGTAGTTGCATTGTGGGTACCCATCATTTGATCTTCCATACACTTTTGCTCTCAAGCACGAGACAAAATATGGACTCATTAGAGAAGAGCATTCGTTTTCAGTGGTCATATGACTACTGGTTATGTCTGAAGGCAACACGCACAACTTTATGGTGCCTGGTGGTCAGCGTGAAAAAAACGCTTAATTCGTTTTCTTAAAGTGTTATAGAATATTCTAACATTTCCTAACATCCAAAAGTTTGTTCACTACGCCATCTTCACTACTTTGGAATATGGTAGTTAATGAGCTGCTAATTAATCTAGACCCAAGGGATTCAAAGTGATTGCAAACGCTATTTACATTGCTATTGCCGTATCAGGGAATCATCCCCAGATCCTAATAGAAGTCTTCCTAACCGCTCTCAACCATCTACTGAAATGGACAGATAGTTGTGGATTAGGTGTTAACCTCTACAAAACTGAACTAGTTCCCTTCACAAAGAATTATAAAATTCCACAACGAGACCATCCATGCCTCCATAAATAAATCCCTGGGTCTTAATTTAAATAAAAGTTAAATTGGAAACCTAATATACGGCAAAGAGTCAAAAAGTAAAAGACTGTTAAAGTCACCTTTGCTTTCTCAGAAGTTCTAAATGGTTTTAACTAGGAGGAAAATTATTAGTCAGATGCTTTTATTATTATTATTATTATTATTTACTTCTTTATTAAAGAACATAAATTATATTACAATAAAAGTTTAACAAAAAGAAAAAAGCATGGCTTTGTTTTGCCGTCTGCCGATTGATTGATATTACAGAGATAGAAATAATGAAAATAAATACAAAATAAAAATATGTAAAAGAAACAAAAGATAATGGTTTCACATCTTATATATATATTATACAATTAAAATTTTTTTTCAACAAATAAAAGAAACAAATTTAACAAATTTAAGAAATAAAAGAAGAATATAAAGAAGAAAGATGGTAAATATTAAAAATGTAATGAATAATAATTTTTGATAACTTTCTTTGGTCCTAATCAGAATTTTATTTTATAATAGATCGCAACAAATCTATATGGAGAGCTACAAAGCGAAATTAGAAGCCTCACCATGATGAAGAAAATACACAACTTCGAATTGAAGAAGAACTACAAGCTGATGCCAAACATTTTCATTCCAAGAGCCATTGAGAAGCAAACAAGGCACGATTTCCCATCACTAGGACTTTGGTATTTTGTGCCTTCTCAGACGTTGGTATCAGAACGGGAGCAAATACAACCATTCAAGCAAAAGAAAATGGTTCGGTTTTCGGAGCGAGTGGTGGAAATTCCACCCGAAGAAGAGGGCGTCATTATCATAAGTGATACATTGAAAAAATGGTTATTTTATTATCTATTTTCTTACATTTTTTGGGTGTATCACTTAAGATCTTGACGTTCTTATTATTTTAATTTAATTTAATTGTTATTTTTTATTTCATTTAATTTTTATTCCATTTTTTCTTTCAGATATTTCTTTATTTCTTTTCAGCATTCTTTTAATAAAAGCATTTATTTTTTAACGTCTTTCAATTCCAAAAAAACTTGTCTTTAATTTTGGCTGCAAGGCTGGATATTAAATTTCTTTTCATTTTTCAGGTATTGTTGGGAAGAATGATTTTGTTTTTCTTTTTTTCAGCTTTTTGGGAAGAATGATTTTTTTTCTAGGTTTTAGGTTGATGATGGAAGACCTTCCAATGACACGCTGCATTACAAACCTATAATTGTGGGATAAAAATATTTTTTTTTTTTCAATTTCAGTTATAATTTTTTTGAATTTGATTGATATTTTTTTCAGTCTGTCAAATCTGACCTACATATAATAGAAAATGTTCAATCCTAGAATGAAGTGACTGCTGTACCTAGCAGTGTGGTTTGGTTAAATAAGGTTAAAATGGCTGTCAATAAAAGGATCTGACCAATAATTGATAAATAAATGATAAAGCATATGTGACTTTAACAGTCTTTTACTTTTTGACTCTTTGCTGTATATTAGGTTTCCAATTTAACTTTTATTTAAATTAAGACCCAGGGATTTATCTATGGAGGCATGGATGATCTCGTTGTGGAATTTTATAATTCCTTGTGAAAGGAACTAGTTCAGTTTTGTAGGGGTTAACACCTAATCCACAACTATTTGTCCATTTAAATAGATGGCTGAGAGCGGTTTGTAAGACTTTTATTAGGATCTAGGGATGATTCCCTGATAAGGCAATAGCAATGTAAATAGCGTTTGCAATCACTTTGAATCCCTTGGGTCTAGATTAATTAGCAGCTCATTAACTATCATATTCCAAAGTAGTGAAGATAGTACACCACCTTGTGGATTGCCTCTGCTGACTGCCATTCTTCTAGTAAAGCTACCTAGATATGCGTTGATAATCCTGCTTTTCAGCTATAGACCGAGAGCCGACAATACATTCTGGGAGTGTAGTGATAACCGCAAATGGTGCACATGTACATATGTGTATTAGCGTCCTGATACAAAATTCAAAAGTCTGGAAGGTTACTTTCACGGCATTCGATCGTTGCAGGGGTGTTGAAAAAATTATTTTTTTCGATTTTTGTGTCGGGGGTATAACCACTTTAATTCATATATAAATCAAATAGGGTGACACCAAAATCTCAAATAATTGCGTCCCAGACGTTTCAAGTGTGACATTCCCCTTTGCCAGATGTTCCCGCAAATGGTAATGATTTATTTTTCCGAACTAAACCATCTTTCTTACTTACTTACTTAAGGTGGCGTTAACAATCAAGGATGGATTACGGCCTCAACCAACATGCCTCTCCAGCCAGCTCTGTCCTTAGCAAGCCGCCTCTCGTTACGCACGCCAAGTTGATTGAGGTCATTTTCCGTTTGTGTGCGTCATCTGTTACACGGTCTCCCTCTGCTGCGTACACCATCAGGCTTGGATTCGATGACTCGTCGAGCTGCTGCGATATTGTCCATACGCTTCACGTGTCCCAGCCATCTTTATTTTCAGCTTCTTGAAATTGAAAAAGCAAATTTTCATCCGAATCTTTTAACGCCCATGCTTCTGCCCCATATAGCAGTAGCAGGACCGGGATGATTAAGGTCTTGTAAAGCTTTTCCTTGGTTCTATGAGAGAGGGCTTTACTACTTAAAAATGCCTCCTCAGCCCGAAGAAACAGCGATTGGCAAGAGTAATTCTCCGTTTGATCTCTTCACTGATGTCGTTGTTTGAGTTTATAGTGGCTGAGGTGCTCAGGTAGGCAAAGTCCATGACTGCTTCGAAGTTATAACTATCCATCGTGACGCTTTGGTCGAGTCGTCGACGTTGAGTTTCCCTTCTCGTTGATAGCATATACTTCGTTTTGTCTTCAATAACAGCCAATCACTTTTTTGCAGCCTCCGATTCAATACTGGCAAATGCACCAACCACAGCCCCCTTTGTTCTGCCGATTATGTCTATGTCATCTGCATAAGCAAGTAGTTGAACAGACTTTTGATAAATTGTATAAGTAGTGTTGACTTGTGATCTGCATACAACTGCTTCAAGAACGATGTTAAATAGGTTGCATGATAATGCGTCGCCTTGTCTTAAACCTTTCGCCACATGAAAACGGTTCAGAGGTGTTCTTACCGACTTTGATGGGGCAGCGAAATTTCTCCATTGTCATCCTGCACAAGCAGACCAGTTTGGCAGGGATGCCGAGATATGACATGGCTCTGTATAACTCGTCTTTAATGACCCAATCCGTCAATTATTGACGATTTAAATGAAAATGACAAGTAAGCTAACAAAATCGGGCAATTCTTTAGCTTATGTTTTTCTCTTATTAAAAAAAATTCAACGTCATTTGAACTCTTCAACAAAACCAGAGGTCGCGGCACTCTTTATGGGTCCTGTCGTACTGAGTCATAGAAGAAAACGAGATCAAAAGTGAAGACACAAAAAGAAATAACAATTGAGATGAAACTCTGAAGCTGAGGCAGGAAAAAATGATACTTTGGATTTATAATTCCTGCATCAATTTAAGCACACAAAACCTAGGAAAAGTAAATCGCTTCTTTACAGGCCACTCTAAGTGAGGAGCGCAATAACATTTATCCGTTAAGCACTGCCACCTGCGGGTCCTACAATAAACATGATGAAACACACGACTATTATACTTGGTAATTGTGGGTCACTCCTGCACCAACGCTTTAAAAAACTGGGACAGCATCAGATACCAGAGAGAGAACTTCACTCTCCCAAAACAGACTTAGATTAAAAACTATCTTAGAGGTAGAATGTAAAAGACAACTCAAATGGGGACACAACAGAGAGGAACAATTTCTCCTATTTAATTCATTCATTCCATTCAACCCGAAGTAAATAATATACCAAATATCTGACAAAGGAGCGATGTACTATAACGACTATGAGTGCAGATAATGAGTTGAAGCTTTAAGTTGTAATTTTACATGGATTGAATTCCAAATAATTAGGATGTTTACTTATTTCACCTAAGCTCAGTACCAAACGAGCGACTCCTCCTTCAGAATCTTATCTTAGCTCATTAGTGTTGCTGTATTTAACTTTAAATGAAACTATCATCTCAAAAAATTTGAATCAATATTCAGTGAAAGAATACTTAATTTGTCGTTATAATAGATACTTTCCCATCATTTACAAAAATTAAAATCAAATTAGCTATGTATGGATTGTTTATGACAATTTTTTTAATTAGAAGATAATACGAAAGGAATACTAATCAGAGTAAGAGTACCTACTTGCTGTAAGTGTAAGTATCTGGTGTACCAACCTATTATTCATGAATTCAAATAAAATGTTATCTTCCATTATAGACAAATTGAGAATACATTAAGAGTCATTTATGGTTTTTATTTTTTTTCTAATTAAAGGTTCCGACTATTTTTGGTCATCAGGTAAGAACTGAAGAGAAAAAAAAACCTACAAAATGAAACAATAGGAAGTAATTGGATAAAGAAACACTACCTACTTTTCTTTTTTGATAACAAAAATGCATGATAAAAAAGAAGTAATAACAAAATGTAAAACTAATCCATTGTAATTTAATTCGTGAGACATCGATGTGAAAAAAAAACAAATAAATAAACAAAACAAAATAAGAAGACAATCAAATTGGGCTAGTAACCTTAAAATTTTGTTGAGTTATACTTTACAACATCACATTATTAAAACTGTGTCAAATTCAACATTTTTGTTTGTAGGTATACTTTGTATGTAATTTTAAGTTTATATTTTAGATTTGATGAAAAATGATTTATACAATGTATTGGAATTTTCGTTTAGAATAGATTTGGTTCATCACGATCATCACACTTTGATGGTGACCTTTGTAAAAACACGATTTAATTATAAATTACTATGGCAGCCTTTCGCATTGCCTAAGGCTATAATTATTTTGTATTTATGAAAAACATTATATCATTTTTCTACATTCACGATTTAGGTCTTTTTGTAACTGTTACATAGTTAAGATACAATACTTATTAAGCAGTCACTATTTTCTACAATGTTTTTATCGACATCCCGGCCAAACTCGGCTTGTGCAGGATGACAATCTCGCTGCTCCATCAAAGTCGGTAAGAACACCTCTGAACCGTTTTCATGTGGCGAAATGTCTAAGACCGATTTAACATCGTTCTTGAAGCAGTTGTATGCAGATCACAAGTCAACACCACTGGTACAATTTATCAAAAGTCCGTTCAACTACTTGCTTATGCAGATGACATAGACATAATCGGCAGAACAAAGCGAGCTGTGGTTGGTGCATTTGCCAGTATTGAATCCGAGGCTGCAAAAAAGTAATTGGCTCATTGGCTGTTAATGAATACAAAACGAAGTATATGCTATCAACGAGAAGGCAAACTCAACACCGACGACTCGACCAAAGCGTTACGATGGATAGTTATAACTTCGAAGCAGTCAAGGACTTTATCTACCTGAGACCACAACCACTATAAACTCAAACAACGACATCAGTAAATAATTACTTTTGCCAATCGCTGTTTCTTAGGGCTGAGGAGGCTTTTTTAAGTAGTAAAGCCCTCTCTCATAGAACCAAGGAAACGCTATAAAAGACCTTAATCATCCCGGTCCTGCTACTGCTATATGGGGCAGGAGCATATGCGTTAAAAGATGAAAATTTGCTTGGTTTCTTTGAGAGAAAGATTCTTCGAGTGATTTTTGGTCCTGTGTGTATCCAAGTAGTATGGAGAAGAAGATTCAACGACGAGCATTACGGGCTGTACAGCGACGTTGGCCTGGTTAAGAAGCTGAAAATACAGCGTGAGATGCCTGGGACACGTAGAGCGTATGGACAACGCACCAGCCCGATGAGTCTTCGAATCCAACCCTGATGATGAACGCAGCAGAGGAAGCAGCGTTACACGTGGCGCACACAAGTGGAGAACGACCTCAACCAACGTGGCGTGCGTAACCGGAGGCGGCTAGCAAAGGACAGAGCTAGCTGGAGAGGCATGTTGGTTGAGGCCGTAATCCATTCTGGATTGTAAGCGCCACCTTAAGTACGTAAGTAAGTTTTATCTTCAATAGAAAAAATAATTTTTTCATACCAACTCCAACTCCAAAACCAATACAACTATAGTTTTAGTAATTTATATGAAGAAATAAAAATACTTCAGTTCCAATGCTCTTCTCCAATGACACTTTTGCTGACAGCATTTCTTAAGGAAATCTAATTAAATATAACGCATTCTTCATGCTACCAGCAAGTGACATGATTTATTTTATGAAGGCGTAAATGATTTCATGAATCTTTTTTTTTTAATTCATTTTGCATATATGTGTTAATTTTTTTGTTCTTCTCTATTGACTAGTGTCTTTTCAAGTAGATACAAATTTTATTTTTCCATTTTGTGACATAAAAGTAGATAAATCTACAAATCACGAAATGTAGTGGTATATTTTGAGAAGGGTCGTACTATTGCACTTATTATTATTTTCAAAGAGTTTATTATAACTTGTTATCAAGTTGTTGGCTGGGTGGGTAGAAATCGATGATCCGCAACATTTTCTTCACCTCAATTGTGCTTATTCTAACTTTTCGTGGTAACCACGGTTTACTGGTCTCGTCCAACCGGACTTGACTTGCTAAATTTATAAGAGCGAACGTTGAACGAAAGATACTAAGCTTTCTAGGATAGGTTGCGGAGGTGCGTATTCTTCGAAACTGATTCAATTTCCGCTAACGAAACTGACACAACGCCTCAAATAAAGATTTATATGGAATTAAAATAACCTTCTCGACAACTGACGAGAAGGGCCCCAAAACGACAGCTTCTTTCAACTTGAACGGGAATTCATGCGATATAAACTGAATATTCTGGGTTTAAACGAAGTTCAATGGTTGGACGAGAAGGACCTAGAGGTGCCCGAGAATCAGGTGTTGGGCTGCTACTTACCAAAACTGCACTCAATAGCTTGATTTTGTGCAAGCCTCTATGAGACAGGATACTGAAGGCAAGGTTACGCCTCTCCATTATACAATGTTACGCCCCAATAAATACCTTAGTTCCTGAAGCAAAGGAGACTTTTTATAACCGGCGGAGTAACGCTTAGAAAAATATACGGAAACACCATAACGGACATGGCGTTAACAACCAATCATAATGGTGACCCAATAATTCATGAAACGGTCACCATTATGATTGGTTGCTAACGCCAATGCTAGCAATCTTGTAATTGGTGATACCATGTTTGAACACAAGACTTGCTACAAAATCAGTTACAATTGACCACTTTTCGATCAGCCGATGACGTCTTAAAAGTAGTCTTTTGGACGTCGGGAACAGAAGAGGAGCAGATATGGGGAGGGCCTTAGACAACCATCTGATGGTAGCTTACGTAAAACTACGCACAGCTATAATTCGGAGATCCCAAGCAAACTCCCGAATGCCCAGGTTTAATACCGACAAGCTTAGGAATCCCTCAGTGCGCCAAACAACTAAGGGTTCATCTTTCTCAAGGACTGAGAACAATCAGCAGCAATGAACCTTCCTCCATCGAAAACTAATGATGTGCTTAAAGAATAGTCGGTTTAGCACAAGGAAGAAACAGTGCTTGTCTGTCCCCAGAAACCTGGGTAGCGATCGACGAAAGAAAACAACTTACACAACTGAGCAGCAGAGAGAAGCGAGCTAGAATCTAAATATCGCTTAATAAGTTTACCACAGCGTGCGACACTAGCTAAAGAAACAGAAGAAGCTCCAAACCGGTGCAAACAGTAGAATTGTTTATAAGATCACTAAGGATCTCACAGGAGCACAAAGCTTGATGTAGGCTCTCTGCTCCAATCATTCGGATGAGAACCAACTTAGGAATTCAGGAGGAACACTTCGCTTATGTCCTAGACTGTACGTTCGCCAGGGAAGTTGAACTGAGCACGAATTAGACATCGACAGCCGTGTTTAGAAGCTGTGTTAGAAATGCTGTCTAAAGTATGAAGCAATAATTATATCAGCTTAAAGACCAAGCTGCAATTGTTCCGCTCCAATTTAGAATTCGTGGTGGGGTTGCGTGGCACATAACAACCGTGGTAGTTACGACAAATAAGGAACTAAACAAAGTTCAAAGGCTGGCCTGGAGGGAATTGAGACTGGTAAATGTATTGGCCTTCTTAACATACTTAGTGATTTCATGATCAAGAAATACAATTTCGAGAAAAACTTAAAGTTTAGTAGCAAGGCAGAGTGAGTAGGAGAATCTACGAATAACACTCTCAATGCAAACGCCATCAAGTGGTACACTGATGAATAGAGAACTTCCAACGGAACTGGTGCCGGAATATTTGGGCCCAGAACCAACGTTTCCATTAGAGTGGGACAGTCCCCTAGCATATTCCAAGCGGAAATAAACGCTATAGGCAAATTTGCAAAACGTAATCTAAAAAAAAAAAAAAAAAAAAAAATACAAAAACCTAAATATTGGTATCATGTCAAATAGCCAAGTCGCGTTAAAGGCAATAAAATCCTACAATATAAACTCTATGAACTGGGTTGAAATAATCCTGGGTTCCTGGGTACGTTGGTGTCCAAAGAAACGAAGAGGCAGACTCTCTATCAAAGACAAGGGCCACAACACCCCTTATAGGCTCTGAACCTTACTGCGGCATAGGAGAAAATATGATCAAAAATAGGATCAAAAATGAGGAGAAAGCCAACAGAAATTAAATCTGGGCAGATACTCTCAAATTAAGGCAAGCAAAAATGCAACTTTTAAATTACATTCAAAAGCGTTTCAAATCTTAGCATTAGTTTAGACAGAAACAAGCTCAGTATACTGATCAGCTTCTTTACAGGCCACTGTCAATTTAGAAAACACTCAATAACATTGGACTGTCAAGCAGTACCACCTGCAGATTCTGCCATGAACATGCCGAAACACGGGGTCATATTCTTGGCCACTGTGGGGGCACTCACGCACCAACGGCACAAATATTAGGGACACCACCGAGAGAGAATTTCCATATCTCGACGTTCTCCAAATGCTCTAATTCCTTAAATGAATTAATTTGGACGCAGAGTTGCAAAGGAAAATCTCCTGCAACCCTGAAGGGGGTACAATAGACCTAAAGGTCACAAGCTTCGAA
This sequence comes from Meliscaeva auricollis, assembly GCA_948107695.1. NCBI lineage: Eukaryota > Metazoa > Arthropoda > Insecta > Diptera > Syrphidae > Meliscaeva > Meliscaeva auricollis. The sequence goes on along the minus strand of OX403619.1, from coordinate 44,604,580 downwards.
AATAGTTACTATTACACTGCAATCCAACGAATGGAGTGGAGCCCGCTCACACAGACATTTAAGTACATTCAAGTCTTGACCTGGAAGACCTCTGAATTAACTTTATTTTTGTACACCAACTTCCCCTTTTAACTCGATGGGTAAAGAGGCCCGCATACTGAAAGGAAGATCTGGAAGAATGCACGACGAACGCACGGCGTTTGTAAATCAGCCGTTTGTGATGTAACACAAGTACCGGTACTTGTCCTAATACTGGGTGTTGACTGGAGACTTAAAAGGCTTACAGCAGCTATAAAGCTTCCAAAGAGTTAATTTCACTCCAAAATCATCGTAGCATTTGTGGATAAAATGGATATCCACCTTTAGAATTAGTACTGGCACTTGTGTTAGAAGTTAAGGTTGCTCTCTCAAGAAATTGCCTGTAATTTCGTTTTTGATTGGACGTCCATAAGAGTTGGGAAGAATCCAGAAACTCTGTTTTTTTTTTGTTGTCATTTTTGTGCCAATAGTTTTAGAAGACTTCTGGATGCTTCTGGACTTGCAATCGAAAACGACAGAAGCTATCTTGGGTGAAGACTGGGACAGAAGATTAATCGACGACCGCAACCGGCTTTATATCGAAAATCGACGCCTGAGGTTGTTATGTCACGTGGAGCATATGGATATTGACGATTTTTAGAATCTTACTCCGATGGATAACAAAACAGCGCACAAGAGGAGCATTACTTCCATCATTTTGTAGTGCGTAAGTGGAAACTACTATCTGGGCACCGGGCTACCGCGATTAGATTTTTGGTTGAGGCTGAGGTCTATAATGGATTGAAAGCGGTATCGGAAGTAAATTTCAAGCTTTGTTGAAAACTGTCGCAAGATTTATACAAAAAAATAAAAAACAAGAAGCAAAATCCACTGAATAATAACATTGTGGTTGATTTTTATCAAATGTTTTGTTTAAATCTATTGTGAGTATTTTTATTCAGTGTTTCAGCTCCCATAGACCAAAGACCTCCGTCATTTCAGCTTAAATTCAATAAAGATAAACAAATTTTGCCTTTTACATTTTAAAAGCAACCGCAACCTACATGCAAGTTCCATTTTTTTTTCATTGAAACCGCAGCTGACTAGAGAGATAACGATGGGAGTAGGTATTACATTATACGGCCTATATTGCAGCTCAATCCGCCCCCTTAATTCCCTTACTTTCCCACAATACGCTCACAATAAATTGAATTAATGAAACAAACAAATAATACAAAATACCAACTCTTCCCTGGAAAAAAAAATGACAAGATAATGAGAAGTTTTTGTTGAATTACAAAAGTTAATTCCATTATTTGTGAGCTGCAACGACGACGACGACCCATAGCCAAAGGTCATCGAAATAGGAACAAGCAATTAGCTGTTTGGTTTTAATTAAAATTACGTCTGGGGGTTGGTTAATTCTTTAAATAGCTGGTATCGACATCCAACTGAAACAATATGGAAATCCAAGTTGAGAGCTTTGTTTGTGCCTCCAGCAGCGGCACCATCTAAATATGGAAACGAGGAAAATCAATGCACTTTCTTTTGTGCTAATTACAGACAAGACATAGGCTTTGATTTTTCACTCTAAATCAAAGCAAATTAGATTGCAATTGACAATCGTGTACTTGATTTTTCTCTATTAATAACCCAGATAGCTATTGTAAACAAACTTGCTGTCACCATATCCGAATCGAGTCCATGGATACATTTTTATTGAAAATGAATAAGAAAAAAGAAAAGAAATTATTATACTCACTGCGGTTTTATTTTTGGGATGCAATATGTTTCGGCCTCCTGCTTAGTAATAAATTCACTGAATTATTTGAACAAATTTCTAGAAATTTTTAACTTTTATAGATTTGTTTGGATTTGATTTTATACACTAAACAATTGCATGTAATTTAATAATAATAAAAAAAAAAACAATAAACGTTACACTGACCGACCGAGGAGGTGAAATAAATAAGTTTTTTTTTTTTCTAGATACAAATTTGTTTGTATGCTTTTGATTTTTTAGGATGAATTTACCTCACAATTAACTTGATTTCACAAGAAATATATTTTGTTGTAGATAAGAATAATTAAATATAGATAAATTGGAAAACAAGAAAATTATATATTTTTCTTGTAAAAACACAGCAAGGGCAAAGCAAGTCACTGCGCGTGGTTTATTACACAAACGGAGTCGAGTCGATCTACACCACACAAGAGAATCGTCAATAAAAAATTTAAAAATGAAGCTGTCAAAAAATGAGTGTGGTGAGAAAAGAGAGCCGTTTGGGTGTGTTCGTATTTTGTATAATTGACGCCATTTTTAATTTTATTTAGTTGAGAAATTGAAATGTAGATGGCCAATTGGTTTTAGAAATTAAGCAATGATGACACTTGATAAGTAAAATTAAAAGTCTCCACTGGAACTATGAAGATTTGATAATTTTGTAGATACGAGATATGACGGAATTTATTTGATGAATTATTAGTTTATAATGCCGATTTATCTAATTGTTGTTATAATCGTGGGAGAAAAGGAAGGAAAAATTCTTTTTTGGAGGTGGTACTAACGAATTCTTTTTAATATTTATTTTTAAAACTATTAGGGGTATTCATGCAACCTGGTAAACGTGGTTAAGTTCAATATCTGATAAATTTACAGTCATTTCCATACAAATTTTGACATGTTTTTCACATTTACCAGGCATGAGTACCCGTGTTATTTTATATCGTTCTTCTTATTATTTTTATCTTACATTTTTGGATAATAAGCAACTTCGTTTTCATAGGGCCCTCTTAGTCTCCTTAATTTGGCGTTTGTGGCAACTCTAGTAATTTTCAAAAGAACGCCCATTAAATGAAATTAGTGTAATCCTAATCTACTCACAAGAAAGAGCATAGCGTAAATATGTTTGTTCTAGATTATGGAACTAATCTGCTCATGAGTATACTTGTCTCGTGTACTGCTAGTAGATGGCGTTGTGTGCATTATCCTTCCACAGCTGATTCAGTCCTTTTTTTTCGAGTTTTTGACTAATCTTCATTCAATTTTCGACAATTATTTCATATAAATTCGATTCAAATGAATTCCGGTGAAAGATCGCCGAATGCCACGGAGCGAAGAATTCACCGCTCGAAAAGATTAAAGGCTTGCCCCAACCAAAGTGCGACACGAACTTTTATATGAAAAACGCTTTGCGATTTGTCGCATTTGGTGTGGGTACTCTCATATGACGCTGTTTGAATAAATTTTGCCACACTGTCGCACTTTAGTTTGGGCAAGCCTTAAAATAGCCTGGAAAAACTTATGAAAACTCACGGAAAAAATCGTGAAAATTAGAAAAAAAGGTGTTTAATTGTGGAAAAAGCCACAGAATAAACTCCGATTTTGTGCTCGATTTTTCCCTATTTTCCTGGGCTTTCCACACTTTTTTTCTGCGTCTCTATATGGGTTTTAAAGTTACTCCGTGTTGCTCTAAAATTCTCACATGGCAACAAATGTATGTGGCCTGCTTTGGCGAAAATCTTTTTTTGTTTATGCTGTAAATGGAACCAATTTCACGAACATTTAAAAAATCTTTTGTATGGAACAGGTTTAAAAGCCTGCTTAATTTTTAAAAAGGCTTGGTGAAATCCACGATAAGGCACCTAAAATTCTTAAATTTGTAGACAATTATGGAAAATGAATGAATTTAAAAATTTGGTGGGTCAGTCGTATAGTCAGTAGCGTTACAGTTTCAGTCATTTACGTAAATAAAAACTAAACAAAATTTTAAAAATTGGGTGCCAAATTCAAAACGCCTACACAAATATTAAAAGAAAATTTTAAAGTAAAAATCTCGATATTTTGTTAAGAAAAAGTTTTAATTTGTTTATTTTTGTTTTGTCTCGCGAAAAAATGCTTAAGGTTTTGTTCATTTCTGTATTTTTATACGGAATTTTTGGCTCGAGTCGAGACCCTTTTTTGGACACCTTTTGATTTTTTTTAGCGGCAACACTGATCGTAGCTACTTTAGTTGCCGTCCAGTAAAGTTAAGTAAATATTATTGTGCAGCGCAACGACTGCTAGTATGTTATTATATTGTTTTATGTTTTGTTTTTATAATTCCTTCAGAACAATTAGACAACAAAGATACCCGGAATTTACAGCATTTTTATTGGTGGAAATTGTTGGCAGCAATGCGCATTCTCATATTCCATCGAATTATTGAACCGTGGAACCCTGCATTTAATACCTATAAACCTATGTACTTACATTTTGGCTATGTCTCCACTCCTAAAATTTGATGCCGGCTGTTGGTCTTAAATTAATTCTTCATTTTTTTAAATTTTGAAGTATTTTTTTTTTTTAATAAAATTATTAATTTTCTTAAAATTCGTCAGATTTTTTTTTTAATTTATACATTTATTTAATTAAGGAACATTATACAAAAACATTAAAATTATTTAAAAAATAAATCAAAGCACTTTATTTACATTTACCTACACTATATTCTGTGCGAATATTCTTATAGCTGACCATAATATTTCTTTTAATTATTTCTTAGTTTGATTTACATTCTGACTCTTTATTATGATGACACTTGATTAAGGTCGATTTCGCTCAATTTCTTTACTTTTTCACTGAATTTTAACGAATTTCTCTACCGGAGTTCGGAGGCATTAAACACCAAAGAGAATTTCGACTTTTTTATACATAAATATTGAACGTTTTGTTGTGAATTTTTTATTTTAAAAGTTACTTGTAAAAAGTTCACTTCAATATTGTTTCAAAATTTGGAAAAATGCACAATATTTATAATTCTTAAAATTTAGACCCTAATCAAGTGTTTCGGAGTTTTTTTTTTATTTAAATCATTCACTGTGTTTATTGAAGAAGACTTTTCCAAGAACTTTGAGAAAACAAAAAATTTATTAATGGAAATGAACAAAAAATTTAAAGAACATTTCAATGAATATTATTCACGTAAAGGCAACCTACAAAATCACTTAACAATTATTTCTGAGATCTTCTTGGAATAAAATAAAAATATAGAAACCAGTAGACAGTTTTAAATTGAATTAGATATAAAAAATAAATATAAGGTTTCATCATTTAAATAAAACAACAATTAAGACGATTGCTTTGTTTTATGTACCTACGAGTATATACAAATTTATTTATTTCTGAAGTGTCTGCAGTTAAAAAATAATTCTATCTAAATCTTTATTTATAAAGCAACCGACTCAATTTTTGTTCAATTGAAAATGAAAGCTTAAGCACAAAAACTACAAAAAAAAAATCTTAGAAAGATTTTAATAAAAATAAATGAGATAAAATTTTGATCTAGAATTTTTTTTGGAAATTTAAATATTGAGTCTGGTAACACTTATGGGAACTTGTTGCCAGCAAGTGTATACATTCTGCCTTGAGTTGTTCCTTGAGACTTCGCTAATAAGTCTAATAAGTTCATTAAATTGTCACTTGTTTGGTTTTTTTTTAGGGTCTTATAGAGGGAATTTTTGGTTATTTTCACACTAAAAATCATTTTTCGAATAAAAGACATCATTAGGTGTGGTCGTCGAATCTAGTATGTACCTGGTAGAGATCAAGTTGGTTGCATTCAAAGTCTACTTTTCCAGAGAAAAAGAATCAAAAGTACGCAGGGTACACGACTTTGTGTATGCACAAAATTTGTGTATTTTTGCAATAAAAATACACAATATCGTCTGAACTATAATTCGGATGACACCAAATGATAGACAAATTGTGTTTATAATGTCATTTTGTCATTCAATTTGTGGTTCACATGGTTTTTTGTATATTTATGTCAAAAATACTGTAAATTTTACACAAATTTTGGTGTTTACACAAATCGTGTGATACTCTTGCTTAAGTTCCATACTCCGCTAGAGAGGAAAAGAAAAAGAAAAAAACAATAAACTGCCCCAAGTAGCAGATTTGCGAATTACGGCAATTCAGCACTCTTCCCTATTCACAGAGATGATTATCAGAAATCAGTTGGTTTTGTGCCTCAAAAATTTCTAGCAACAAATTGCCTTTTCGGATATGCACTTGCTTAAAATTGCAAGCCTCTTTGAAATTTCAATTGTTTATTTTAGGCCGATAACACTCATACTGAATATTTAATATATGTTTTTCTAATGAATTTTGGTGCTGATTCCGAATCCAGTCTAAAACCTGGAGGTCTATAACGTATTAAGAAACAAGCGACAAGTCAACGATAGTCACCACAAAGAGCGATTATGTAAAACGAGAAAGGCGTTTTTAATATTTTTTGCCGTATAAAACAGATAAAAATTACTTCTTTCACAGTATCTCCAAAACTTGAACTGATACAAAAAATTCAAGCATAGTTTTTAATTCACCACACTAGACTTACTCAAAATCAGAATCAATTAAATTTCCAGCACCAAAAAGAGTGTTGGCCTGTGAATAGAACGAACACTCCTGTAATTGCGTTTTGCTACGTTTCGTTCAGTTTTAGATAAGTTTTGCATCAGAATGGAAAAGTGCTTTGCCACTTGCATGCACTTTCGGCTATTATAGTTCTTCCATAAGTTTACTTTTGCATCAAGGGTAGAACTAATAGAACTATAAGAGACGGTCGTACAAAACCGAACGAAAACAATACAGACGTGTCCATCATTGCATCTAGTTACTTTTCGATAAGTTTTGCATCGGATTGGAAAAGTGTTTTTAGCACTGGCTTCCCTACAATTTCGGCTATTATAGTTCTTCCTCAATTTAACTTTGGAATCAAGGGTAGAACTATCAAACTGAGCGAATACAAGCAATTCAATGCATTACGTTTTGCTACGTTATCGTGAAGTTTTCGATTAGTTTTATTTCGGAGGGGAAGAGTGCTCCTCGGTCGCTTTGATACCTAGAAACATTTTTGACGTCACTGCTACACGTCAACAACTACACACACTTCAAAATTAACTGACACGAACATAAACAGTTTTCTTAGCAACGCCCCCAAGTAGTCAAACGAGGAAAACACTACACAAATTTAATATCAATTTACCGGCTGATTGGTATAAACTGGTCTAAACCACAAAAATTTTTACTCCTGGTCATACACACTGATACGGAAGCACTCATGACTAAAAAAAAGAAATTCAAAAGAGGAGGAACAATTTCGCAATGATTAAGAGGGAGTTGCAACGAAAATAATAATTGGTCGAAACTCATCAGAAGGGAATACTTATTTTCCGCTTTCACGCTAATTCGACCAAGGTCCTTAAGAATACAAAATCAGTTTCGTATAAAAACGATTAGAATAAGACGAGTTTAGAACAAGACATTTAGAATTTTGAGCTTCATTGTAAACATTTGAATTGTTTTAAAAAAAACTTTGTAGGCAGTCGGAGAAGAAACAAGCAAAGGCAGGCTTAGGCTTTAGACCAAAAATTTATCCCAAAAGAAATCAAGATAAGATCTAATTGTTTAAGTGATTTTTTTCAGAAATATGCCAAACATACAAAGTACAAATATTTACATTCTGACCAAACAACGTTAAGTTTAATTATTGTTATGTGTATTCCATGATTAGATATTTTTAAAAACACCAAAGGATTAAATACGTCACACAGCCTTCAATTTTTTTTGTTATTTTTTTTTTTGAAAAGACGTTCTTGAAATTGATTTTTGGCATTGATAACATTAACATCAAAAAACAAAAAAAATAAGAAAATGTTTTTTTTTGTTTTTTTTTTTTTGAGAATAAAATAAAAATAAAAATAAATAAAAAAATAAACCTGTTTTTGAAATTCATTGCCTTTTCAATTCATCGCATCTTCACCGTCTTCATCGTCGTCGCCGTCATGTTTTTGTTGCAACTTATCGGTTGTATGATGGTCTGTTGTATCATCATCGAAACTAACATTCCTACTATCTCATCCACCACGATAAACTGTCACATTTCCATCGCCGCTACACTTTGAGTCTTGGCTTCTTATTTGATTTCTGTATTCGTCCAGTTCTTGCATTCGATATGTACCGAGGTTCACTTGAATCATCAGCGTTTCCATGATACGTTCGTTCTTAAGTGATTTAGATGGCAGCACAACAGTCAATAGTTCACTTGGCGATATACGACATAGGTTCAAGTCTCTCGTTAGTCTTTCCATAATGCATTCGAACTCAAATTGCGTGTCTTTGTTTGGTAGCACTTTCATTTTGTCAACTTTACTTTGGGCCCAAGCAAGCATGGCTTCGAATTTACGAATTTCCGGTGTCTGCAAGTCTCGGCACATGATCATTTGAACCATTGATTCAGAGAGATTCAAATAGTCGGTCTGTCTGAAGAGGGCGTGTGCTTTGTTTTCGACAAATGTTAGGATCATATTTACTAGTTCTGAGGCGGAGGTGTAGCGCCAGTAGTAGTTTTCTAATGAAATGAGCATGGGGCAGACAACTTCGATTCGTAGAAATTGTTTACAGTGATGGAAGCAGGCTTGAAGTAATTCGGGGAGGTCGTAATGTTCAGCAGCGCAGAGGAGACCTTGAAGAAAAAATTCAAACAATGCATTCAATCATTTTATTTAACTTAAAGTTTATAAAGGGCAATTCATAATCAACGCACACATGTTTGATCATACATGATGGATCCCAAAGTGGGATCGACCATACATGTTCGAGCGAACACCATTATGCTTTATAAATGTTCCATTAAATTTTAAGCATATGTAGATGTTTGATCATACATGATCGACCATAGAATGTTCGATGCTAAGTGGATAAAGTGTGATCGATCATACATGTTCGGCCAAGCACATTATGTTTTGTTATGGTCCATAAAATATGTTCGATCATACATTTTCGATCACAAGGATTGGCGTGACTACATGTTTGATCTCAGAACTCGAGTCAAGACAAACTTATTGTTATTATCCTAACTTCGACCCTGAATTTATTTTAAAAACTTACCTGGTATTGAAACACACGTAAGTGGACACGTCCCCGTATGCAAATAATCCAATAACACTCGAAACGTTTCCGGGTCAAACTCAATTATACTGAATTCTGTTTGTGCCAGCTTTGCTCGATCAACTTTTTGTGCGTCTGCGCATACTGATAGTCTTGGAACGGCTAGTTGATTGTTACTAGGCTTATCCTTGCCGTCTTTGTCTTTACTTTCACGATCTTTTTTTTTAGAATGAAAAGCAATTATAAAAACTTAATGGTTAGTTAGAATATTATTCTTACTCGAACAATCCTGTGAAGATATCCATTTTTTCTTGTCCTCAGGATTAAGTTGAGTGTTTTTATTTCTTATTGATCGACCCCAGCCAGCAGTGATTGTTCCGAGGCGTGAAAATGCTCGCTTCACCATTGGCGATGAGGGAACACTCTTCGGCCGAGCTGATTCAATATCCGGAACAGTAAGGTAATTATTACTTTTGGGCTTTTGATTTTGTGGCGAAACTAGTGATGGAGCCGGTCGGGCAAAGATTTCAGCAACAGGAATTTGTGGAGATCCGAAACCAGTTTGAATTCCATAGAGCATTTCCTAAAATTAAATGAATTTTTGGTTTCAAAAGTGAAAATTATTATATTATGTGTGTTTGTGGTCTGGAGATGCCCATTCTCCTCTACTTTTAGTAGCGCAGAAGGTGCAAAGAGCAAAAAGGAACGTAAAGATTTTTGATTATGCAAAAGACATAAGACCTAAAAATTTTATTATTTACTAGAAATGACTCACTGAAACTTAAATCCGAACGAGTACGATTAAATTGGTACCGCAAAATAATAAAGAATTCCGAAGAGAGACTAAATAAAAATAAAACAAAAAAAAAAAATAAATAATTAAAAACGAAAAACTCACAATTACCGGTTTTAAAAGCAAGAAGAACATGAGGCCAAACTGATAATGCTCATGTATGGTAAGCCTTTAACTAAATAATATTTGAAAATATTTTTCAAAAAAGAAACTGCTTCGAAAATACTAAAAAAAAAATACATTAAAACTCCGTTTCCCTATACCGAGATCTTAATTTCTCAGAACTTAAAAAGAAGAAAGTGATGAAATACCCGAGTTCTTAATATTTTCTTGAAATTATGATCTAAAGAAAAACTGAGAGCTAAAAATAAATTGTTTTAAAATGATTTTAGAACTTTGTCAAAAAATTGGACGTAAGAAATGTCAAACATTTCATTTCACTCCCTGCAGTTTAATAATAGTTACAATATTACACTATTATGTTTTTTACTTGTTATCATTTTTTTGCAGTAGTTTTATTTGCAAATACTGCCTAATTTTCAATCAAAAAAGTTGAGGAGGACATTTTTGGTTATTGAAAATTTTGGAATGAGGTTTTTATGTTTAAATCATCTTTTCTACCGGATTAAGATAGTCCGACGCACGACAGCTCGGCTCAGGAGAGCGTAAATTAAGAATTATGACAGACAAAACTTGGCATAAACCCAACCTAGCACTTATCCCAAGCATTTGGGTTGCAGGGGGTCAGAACAAACCCTTTTCTTCGATTATGTAAGAAAACAACGCAGTTATTTTAGAAAAATATTTTCAAAAATTGAAAAAAAAAAACAAAAAATGCTTTTCAATTTTTTCGTAAATGGCGGTAATCTTACCCAGCAATGCACAGTTTTTGAGATATCAAATTTCGAACTTCCAAAAACACTACTTTTGTGATGTTTTGTGTAATGATAGATTTGAATTTAAGATACAAGACTATATATTTCGCAAGGGCACTTTCGTAAAGTAACTTTTTACGTGTTTTTTTTTCAAATCGTTACAATTTTTATTCATTTAAAATTAAAAGTTGATTAAGCTGTTGGCAAAATTAACTTTGCAAATTCAAATTCAAAAATTATTTTTGTAATGATTTTTCATTCTAAATAGATTCTCTAATACTTCTTTTTTTTTTTATTTTCAATAAGAACCTCTTAGAAAAATTAAAAATTTTGTTCAGTTCTGAAAAACATCATGGAACACAAAGTGACAGATTTCAGAATATTTTGGGGCAAGGTTTAAGGTTTTTTTTTCTCATGGAACAGAAAAAGATGTAATATCATTTTTTTTTCTGTCCGGAACAGATTCAAACAAACTAATTTAATTTCTCCAAAGCTAGAAGTCACATTAAAATTATTAACGTACGTTTTTGTATTCAACTTAAATCGAATAAAACTATATATGTATAAATAATAATACTATAAATTTTTGTATAGAAAAATGAAATTCAAAAAGTAATCAGTTTGATTTATGTTTTCAATATTATTTTTTCCTAAATTTCAAGTATGAAACGTTTTTCAAAAACACAAAGACGCTTTACTTTTCTGTATTTAGTTGACTGTACCTTAATATTTTTCAAAAAAAATTGATAAAATTGACTTAAAATAAAAATGAAAGAACTGGTTTCTGGATATGGAGAAACATATTTGCTTTTGTCTGTTTTTAGTCAACTTTTGAGAAAATTTCCTCTCCCATCTAAACGAGTTAAAAGTTGTTTTCCTAAAATAAACCCTACCGTATTTTCAAAAATTGTTTTTAATTCAGGGATAATTGATACTTGATTTTTTATTCTTTACTCAAAAACTACTATTTATAAGCTTTAAAATGAGACAGCTTTTACCGATTGGACGTTTTCATATGGAATGACTCAAAACTCTTAATTTTAACATTTGAATACCAGAATTTGAATAAAAATCATTCAAATCGAAGTCGATCGGACCGGTCAGCCCGAATAATTTATTACTCGAATTGACAGTTTTGCGAAAAATATGTTCTTGTTTCTAAAATTTTTTTTTTTTTGCCCAACACTTTTTTTTTAAATCAAAATAAAGGGCTGATTTCTATTTTTCATTTTTTTTAGATAGAACAGAATTTTAGCAACTCAATAAATATTTTTAGCTTTAACTCTATCGACAAATATATTCACCATTATTACAGAATCCGACGAATGCGTTGCGGTGGATTCTTTTTAAATGTTTTTTAACATGGAACTTGCAGGTGAGTCAAAGCCTTAATGGAAACGGTCAAGTAGTTTCTCGTATTAATAATAAAGTTTAACCGACAAGTTCTATTATTGCTTTATAAGCGAGTAAAATATTGCGATTTTTTTATTACATTCACGTAGTTTAGCTTTTTTTTGGCGTAAGAAATTTTTCCTTCAGGTATGAAATGACACCAGTATAGGAAATGATATCATTGGACACCAATTTTAAGCAGTAGATAAAAATCTTCCGAAATATATATAAATCTTACCTGAAAAACTCGACTCCGCACTCCAAGTATCGCTCGAACTCCAATAAAACGAGCTTTCTGCTTTGACTGACCAACCAAAAAGACAACATCGAATAGATGAGCATTTTGTAGGCATAATGGCTCTTCGTTGAGAAAAACACGTGTAAAGTCTTTAGCCAGTTGATCGTAGTCTTCAAATTGATCTCGCACTGAGTCAAGTAGTGGTGATGAAGGTCGCATGTGTCCTTTGGGTTAATTTTTATGGAAAAAAAAGAATGATCAACATTAAATTCTTAAGCATAAGTTATGAAATTTAGAATAAATTTTTTAAATATTTTATTTTTAAGACCAAGTGCAATTACTTACCGATGGGCCGCCATGAACCCCTTCGATACGGTTTTGGAATTTGACCAGTTTCCGCATGATTCGAAAGATTCATAACCAAGTCTTCTAGCATCTGGGAACGTGTTCTCTCCTGCATGCGGGCAAATTTAGGAGCTGAATATGACGCCCGTTCACCGTTGACGATTTTCGTCAATAACCATTCACTAAAGAAATTATTTAAAAAAAAAACCATTTTGTTTATACCAGAAAGCTGTAATCTTACCGAAACATGGGTCCTTTCTCAAAAACAGATTGTTCCCACAAATAAGGCTTATAGGCACCAACTTCATCTCTTGTCACTACAGAAACTTCATACCTGGTGGGCTTATGTTTAATCCTTGCAGATACTCGAACCTATGTATTTCAAAATTAAAAAAACTAAATACATGACGCATAGGTACAAGTTAAACAATTTACCAAAATAAATGTATGTAGAAAATGACTTTTTATGCAAGCAGGACTAAAACGTGTATTGTCAGCTTCCAGGAATACAACACAAACAATATCGTTACCGATATGACGTTTGCGTTGTAATTTTTGTGGATCATGCTTTTCATAGGGCAGTAATGTTGACACATGAAACATTATTTCAATATTACGCCAGTTTGTGTAAACTGAATAAAGTCCTAAAAAAACAAATGATGTTATACAAAATGAATGTCCTGGTCTTTATTAGAAAAGAAAAGAAATTTCAACTCTTACCTGTCAAATCATGGACAGTATCAAGGCCACCTTTGTACTTATCGAAACCGCGAAGTCTACACCTATCACCTAATAGCTGTAGAAATTCTTCAAATAACGATGAATTTTCATTATTGTCTAATATCTGCTCTTCAGTATATTGATCTTCTTTAACAAAGATTACACCAACTTTAAGTTCAGATTTAATAAAAACCTTGAAAGAAATAAAACTTATTTTAGTCAAACAAGAAAAACAATATAAAGTCTTTTGAATCAATTGTTTGATAAAAAGATAAACATTAAACTCGATTATTCAACATTTACTCTTAGCGTTCTAAGGTTTGGTAACACGGATATCCTAAACACCAACCAACACAAAGTGGAGAAAAAAGAGTCCTTTGACCTGACATCGGCGTAAGGTACACCCGATGAATGGAAACTCAGAAATGTTTGCCCAATTCTTAGAAAAAAAGAACTATTAAGTGCTCAAACTACAGAGGTATTATTCTTCTTAATATAATGTACAAGATCTGCTACATTGTGTAAACACATCAAGCCATTCGTCAATAATGCAGCAGGTCCTTATAAGTAAGACTTTAGGCCAGCAAAGTTGACTATCGATTAAATATTAGTATTTTAGAGGCAAGACTAAATCGTTTTCGATTGGAAATCCAGAAAAGTCCGGAAGCGTCCAGAAGTCTTCAGAAACTTATGGTGCAAAAATGACAGATATGACACAATACAACAGATTTTGCTTTCGGACATGTTTCTGGACACTTCCGGGCTCTTCTGGACTTCCAATCGAAATGTGAAAAGTCGAAAAACCGCGGGAAAATAAGTGAAATACCGCGTCTTCCCGCATTATAAAGCGCGGAATACAATGGAAGAAATCGCGGAATACTGGTGGAAGATCGTGGAAGATCGTGGAATACCTCGGAGAAAAGCAAGAAAGGTTACCAAAAATATGCACGACAAAAATCGCGGAATTAAATGGACAAAAAAGGGGAATACTGGTGAAGTGGTGAAAGAACTTTTAAACACCACCTAAATGATAGCGAAATGCCGCATTTGAAGTTATGAAAAAAGCGCTTAATTCCAGGGGAAAAAGCGTAATATACTGCGGAAAAAACAAACAAAGTTACAGAGAAAAGCATGGCGTCACGAAGAGAGTGTGAAAAGTCGCTGAAAAATATGAGACATACCATGAAAAAAAGTGCGGAATACCATGGCAAAAAGCGGGGAATACTGATGAAAGATCCCGGAACACTGCAGAGAATAGCAACAAAAGGTCATTACAAAAGTGATAAGTACCACCGAAAAAAGCGTAAAATGTTGATTTTTGGTTTGCTAAACAGAACGCTCAATCTTAAAAAAAATTAATGGCTGGATAAGTGAATAACTGCAAAAGCTCTTCAAACGTATGTAAAAGAAATTTATGGTGGATTAATTCTAGATGAACTAAACTGTATTAAAATGTTGCTTTAATAAGACTTACTTGATCTAACTTTAAAAGTTCTTCTGGAGTATCTGGTAACTGTCCTAAAGTTAAAGGAGGATTTAAATTTACTTCTTTACCTAATGATCTAACTACTTCTTCACGGTTGTACCTGAAAGTAAATAAAACAAAAAAAAGACAAACACAATTGGAAAATTAGTTTATGGCGAATATGACAGTTAAAATGTTATAAAACGTTTATCGGACTTAAGAAATTCAAATATTTAAATAAAGAAACCAGGTATTACACTAATAATAATTAAGTCTAACACCGGATTTCCAGATAAATCAATTTTTTAAAATCTTAATTAATAAACTTACCTATCAGCAAAAACACATGAAGCTGGTATCAGTCCATGGACAGTATAGGAACCAGCTCTTACTAATATCCGAAACTGGTCACGCCCATTTAATGTCTCTTGTTTAATAGATAATATCACTGGACCAAGATCCTCGTCGCTTGTAAAATAGTTCCAATGTTCGGTGCCAAAGAAATATTTTTCATACGTCTCCTGTTCAACGGATATTAGCTCGAAAGCGCCCTGCTGATCCCACTGTTCTTCAATTGTTGTCTTTTTCCTAGGACTTAAACATTCGTATAAGGTCGTTCAAAATATTCAATTTTAAATTAAAAAAATGGAACTCGTGTTTTTTTGTAGAGAAATTCGTATATGCGATAGGTTTCCATTGGTTAATTAATGATTGACAGAAAAACGCCTTTGACAGAACAGGGTGACTGAAAACCCAAGAAAAACTTTTGTTTTCTTGATTTTTTATTTTAGTTTGTTACCGATTTCTGTAAAATTCGTCTTAAACTTTAGGTACAAGGAACTTAATTTTTAATTATATTAAAAATATTCAAATATTTTGAGAGAATATTAAATTAAACGAGTTAAATTTTCCATTTGAAATCGAAAAATCAGTATGTTGGAGATAACTCTGCTGTATCTGATTGATTTTTAAGGAACACACATACCTTGGCGTTGCTTCAGAGTCTTCATCGTCTTCGTAAAGGTCACTGCATTCACGTTCCAAATATGCATCTGATGAACTGCCTACCCTAATATCTTCATGCTCTGAATCACTTTCATCCCACAAGGAATTCTGATTGGGCAATGATATTTTTTGCCTGGAACATTCAATCCAATAACCAGGTGTGGGCATAAGATTGTGAGGATACTCTTCGCAAAATTCATCTGAAAATTAGAAAGAATAATAGAATAATGTAGTCGAAAGTTACGATGAGATTGAGAGTAGTTTGTTGAATAAGCAAAGTTTTTATTATAAAATCTTAAATAATTGTCTAGTCAAATTAAGGATTCAATTGCGGCATGGATTCTAACGCAAAATTTTGTTTTGTTGTCAAAATCTTTGGTTTGGCATTCTTAAACTAAACTCAAAAGCCAGAATAAATCGATTCCAACAAAAAAAAAAAAAAAACGTCCATTACCATCGGAAAATAACTAAAATAATTTTTTTCTAACGATTTGCAATCTTTGTTTTCTAAAAATGTTTATTTTTTTAACGGAATCAAATAATATACATAGTTTGGAGCCCAAAACAATTTTAGAAGTTGTTTAAGTCATTTTAGTGTTGAATTTTTTTAAACTTTATACAGGGTGTGCGGTAAACATTGGCATAAGACCCACTTTATGATTGCTCTGAAACTCTTAAAAAAAGGGGTTATCTCAGGGGGTACTTAAAATATGTGAATTTTTTCGTTCACTGCAGTTGCAGTATGTTTTTTTTTTGAATATATCGAGTAAAAATGAATGATTTGGATCTTTTGTTTTTGTAAAAATACTCTTCATAAATTCAGCCAAAGCACAATCCAACGTTTACCGGAAACCCTGTATAAGAAGCTTAAACGACCGCAGCAACTTTGACCCTAAGAGCAAGTACGTGGGTTTTTGGTATTTTTTTTTAACATCAGAATACTATTACCAATTTTTTTGAAATGCGTCCTTATTTTCACAGGGTATTTTGGTAATTGTTACAAAAAGTTATTTCTCAATTAAAAATAAAATGCACAACTGGGTCGCACGTACTTGTTCTCAGGGTAAAAGTTACTGTGGACGTAAAGAGTTCTCATATAAAGTTTTAAAAACAAAATAATTTTATAAGAAATGTAAAAAAAAAAAAAATCAATTCTGAAACAACCTTTAAAATTGTTTTGAGCTCCAAACTAAGTATGCCATTTAATTTGATTAAAAAAGATAAAGTTTCAGAAAAATTTTGTATGGGTATATAAAAATTCCCGTTAAATGTTTTAAAAAATAGTTGGTATGCCATTTTCAAGAAAATATTAATGCACATCTAAAACCAAAATTTAAAAAAATACAGTCACCCGTCATCGAAAAATTATTGAAAAATGTTTAATTCTGATATTAAAAAAATTTAAGGTTGTTAACGAGCTTCCGTATAAAAAAAATCATCAACATTCGTACAGTCGTTTATGAGAAAGTCAAAAATGAAAAAAAAAAACACGGTTCTATGGGAGGTACAGGTAGTAGAATTTTTAATTATATTTCAGAAGCATGACCCTACAACCAAAAGTAGACACAAAAATTTTAATCAAAATCGTTAGAGCCGTTTTTGAAAAAAAAGTGAAGGTTATATGGCAGGTACCGTTAGTTTTGATTCTAAAAAAAAATTTTCAATTTCCCCTCTAGAGATTCATCAAAGACCCTTAACCACCAAATTTGAAGAGAATCGCTTCAGCGGTTTAGGCTGTAGCACGAAGTATACACAGACAGACAGACGGACGGACAGTCAAAATAGCGAGACCAGTAAAAAGTAATTACTGCCAACAATTGCCAGTTTTTCACCAGTAAAAATGCTTGAAATAATTTTTTTAACGGGTCAGGCCATTTTTTGCTAAATTGTCCTGAGCTATATTATATTACATATTAAAACAAAGGCTCTTTGACTCCGCATTATTAATGTGTATCATTGTCTGGAATATCGAACTTTGGTCAAAAGACGGCATAACTGCATGAAGTCAGTTTTTGCAACTTTGCCAGTGAAGAATTTGAAGTTTTTCTTACAAACTTAATTGCACCAAGCTAATGACAACTGATGCATTTCCAAAAGTTATACCATTGTAGCTACTGAGGATATCAAAAAGAAAATTGCACAGAGCTTCTATTGTTAGAACTATAGAACAAACTGGCATCATTGACTCAATAAGAGCATAAGTCGACTTAATTTGTTTTTTTCTTTGTACACAGTATGTGTTTAACAATCGAGATGCATTGGTTCTATATAAATTAAGGCTGCTGCATGCCTCTATTATGAATAGATTATGGTGTTTTAGTTTAGTTCCTAGTTTGGTATTAAGTGCGTTCAAGGCTTAAGTTAATTTTTTTTCTGAAAAGTGTAAACAATTGTTTTTTTTTAATTAAACAAAATAATAATATTTTTTCAACTATTGATGAATATTGCAGGATCGTCACTCACTGTAAGATATAACACCAAGCTGTTTTAAAAATACGCCTGTTGTGATTCTTACAGTTAGTTACAATTGCAATTTAAGGATATAAAACTAATAAAAATAAATGTCATATATAACAAGAAAGCCTAAAAACAACACAAGTAGAAACCAAACCCTAAAAAACATCATACAACACGACTACGAACTATCATATACTATAAATACTTTTTGCACACCACTACGCATCGTCGCCTCGCGTGGGAAATTTGCGAGTTTAAATAGTTTAAAATGCTGCAGCTGACCCTTGGCGTAATGGTAAGTCCAATGGACTACCACGTCAGAGGTCTGGGTACGATTCCCAGACTATGGCACTTTGAACTCAGGGATACTGCCTCTTGCGAGGAATTACCAGTACTCCAAGAGTACTGGTTGTCACGAAAAATGCATCTCAGCTAGCCGTTCAAAACCGACAGAAAATTGAAGATCCCTCTATTACTGTGAACTGCTGCATGTACACAGGAAATAGTTGAGAGTATAAGTAACTAGGCCTTTGTTCTTCTTGTGCCACAGAATTGAATTTAATTTACGCTGATAAAAATCTATCAGTGAAACAATATTTAGGTCTTTATTCTTAATAAAAGTTTTAAGTTACACGATACCTCTAATCAAAGAGAATCAAGTAGCACAATCTCTACTACATACTTTTTTTTTGGTATTAAAACCTAATTGTGGGTCAAATGTCTTCCTTCTATGTTATCATTAATTTGTTAAGTCTATGCTTTTTAATCCTCTTTTGTTTTCTTTTACTTTCTCCATCATTTGACAACAAACGCGTGAAATTTTACTAAGAAATTGTGTGAACAAGTTTCATCTGATATCATAAAAATAAATAAACTGAACACTACACTTTTAATCTTTTAACATCAAAGGAAGAATTTTTCAAATCCCGATTACTATCTCACGAGTCACGACACAAACAAAAACTTTTGGATGGATAAATCGCAACAAACAAAACTTTCAAGGATTTCAAAATTAATATTTCCTTTTATCGATGCATTTTTAAAGTTTTAATAATTTTGTAAACAAAAACATACTATATACTCTCATAGAGGTATGTTTGTACCTATCCTATACTGCTCATCGTCATTGAGAAAAAGAATAACATAAAACTTTAGATATTGTATACAAGAGTTATTAAAACTTTTAAAAAAAAACAAAATATAACATGCCTGAACATGCCTGAGGTGGCAGTGGAAAAATTAATGTTGTTGAGCTCTTGCGCCTGGCTACGGCACATCCAAGTGATTGTGGCTTGAAGCTTCTCAGCTGTTGCATAAAATCTGAACACTCCATTAGGGCAACGTCTGCAAAATGCAAGTCGCAGAGGATATGGTTCTGTAAACGAAAAAATAAAAACAAACAAAATTAATCCACCATAAAAGCAAACAAACAAAATTAATACAAAACAAATAGTGGGTGTTTTTTTTTCATAAACAAAAATTACTATTAAGATACTTTTATTTTTTTAATTTACCTTGAACCTTCTTGCTCGTTTCTGGTTGGGGCCGGTCAAATTCAAACCGCATGAGTTGCATCTGAGACATTCCTCGTGATAATGGTTATTATCATAAAGCGGTGATGGTTCTTAAAAAAAAAATAAATAATCAAATTTAACAAATTAAAATGCAACAAAGATATTTTGTGTATTTATTGATTTTCAATACACCGTCAAATCACATTTATACCCTGCTGTGAGATCCTGAATTAAAATAAAAACACTTTGAATTTAGAAAAAATTAACAATTAGAGTTGGCCAAAAACTATTTTCTTCTAATTTTTGAGAGCTTTGATGTAGCAGAATAAATAGTTTTTAATACTTAAAAATGTTATTTGGATATAGAAATAATAATTGTTATTTCTGCTTTCATTTGACATTTCAATTTTACAGATTGAACAAGAATTGAAAAAGATACAGCCTATTAAAAAAACTTATCCAATTGGGTCACTGGGGCGTATGCGTAACTTTTTTTTTTTAATTTTATTGAAACAAATATACCAAAACAATTTTTCTTTTCAGCCCATTTACAGTATTTTGACAAACATTATTTTAGAAATAGCATTATGGGTAAAACGTGTTTCGAACTAAATAATGTAAAATGATCTTAGACATGATTTTGTATACATCAACATCACCCCTGATGTGGTGAAATCATTCAGATTTGCCTTTATAAAATATTTTATATTAAGGATTCAACATACATAGTTCAATGATTTACATATTTTGAATTTTTAGTAATGTTTAAATGTTTGTATTGTACTCATAATTTAGAATAGGTTATGTGGGAATACAAATCTTTAAACACATTTTCCTGTGATTGAACATTTTTGAGATATGACAGTGTTGCGGCAAATGCGATTAAGTATTTGCCAATCAATTCATTATTTCATTTACGAAGGAAATAATACATTAATGCAAAGTACGAGCTATTTAAATATAATTTTGGCATAAGAGTATTTTCTATGATGTGAATTGGAAGTGATGCTTCCAAATTTTGCTGTTTTAAAGTATGGGTTCTTAATCGCGGGAACCGTTTTTATTTTGTTTTCTTATGAATGGAAGTCGTCTAATGACGTACATTTTGTAACTAAGGCCCGTTTGCTGATATACGCTGAAGGGCTACTTTTTCCTCTGCGCAAACTGTCACATAACACTTTATGTTGAACATAAATGCTTACGTTTCGTATCAGAAAACGGACCTAAGGGCTGTTTGCTGAAACGAAACATAAATATTTTAAGTATCAACAAACGGCCCTAAGTATCTTTGCTACGACCACAAAAAACGGATATTTTTTAAGTACATTTTTTTAAATAATGGATATATTCGTGCCTAATATGGAATTCGCTATAGATTACTCCTGGGGAGTTAGTGTGATGCGCAGGGTTCGCGTTCGCATTTAAAGCAATTATGAACATGCTGCACGAACTATATTATCAATACAAGGAACTACTTTATCATTTCCTTTAACACACTTCCTTACCTCTTAGTTTTACGGGAGAAAATATACTGAAATAACTGCGAATCCCACTGCTAAGCATTTGTCGGATTCTATAATAGGAGTGAATATCAAAAACTATTAAAATTTTTTTTTAATGAACATTTTGTGCAGTCATGTTTTATTTTCTCAAATTTCATTAATTCTAGCATCTAAGAATTATGAATATATTTGCGTGAAAAATCGAAATTTTCGTCATTTTTCGTCATAGGTTTTTTGGAATAGCGATATCTTCTGAGTGATCAGTTGGAGGAAGAGAGTGTCAAAATAAATTTGTAGAAAATCGTATAATCTACAAGTTTTGCCTGAAATATTTTTCGCTAGCTTCTACCGTTTAAAAATTATATACTTAACTTGGAATTTTTTGGCAGTGAAATTTTGTTTGCTTACTTTAATGATCGTTATGATGAGATTAACGAATACTTTTTCTTCAAGATGTGTTTTGATTTTAGAAAGGTTTGTACAAATTTCAGCGAGGTTTGGAATAGTTATTTTTTTACAATTTGTTATCAATAATGAATGTATCTTGCGAGATTGAAATCGTTTTCTGATAAATCAATTTTTTATAAGAACCACAAGCAGCAGCAGAGGCCAGAGGTTTCACTTTTATCTACCCGTAAGATGCACTTGAAATTCATACTTTGTGTGCACATTTCGGACGCATAAAAAATAGTCAACTTTTTGGTAACATACCAAAGAGATCTATCGTTAGTGATCTATATTATCTATATTAGTGGCACCAATTTTTGTTCGGTATCATAATGGATTATGAAATGATTTTATGTTTTTTAACGTTAATATTATCGTACATGAAAAAAATGAATTCGTCCATACGCAAATCTTTCAAAAATTACTAACACTGGCTAATACTTATCTGCCGCTTGATCAATACAAGCCTCAAAATATAAAAGATCAATGAATCAACTTAATATTTTCTCTTTCAACATTTTAAGAACCGACAATTTCATGAGAATAAGTTCATAGAAGCCCGTGGTTGTAAATATAATGCGATGACTTGATCACAATTTAAATTCAAATTTGCACATTTTAGTTTTTTTTTTTTCGTTTCGCTCGTTTACTGTGCACGATCACAGTAGAGAACTCAATGCATTCGGTAAATATCTCACCGATCTTTTTGATGTCAAAATAGGTTCTGAACTGTCACGTGAATCCTTTAATTTTATTCTTGAAAAAGGCGCAATATTTTAATTGTCCTTTCTACTGCTTGCATATGCCGATGATTGTCTTAAATAAACGACTAAGTATAATGCTGTCTTCAAAACACTTTTATCCAACATATTGGATAGAACGGCACCAGGTACAGCTGTAAAATTGAGTCAGCTTAGAACTTTGTCTACCTTAGATCCCCTATAAACTCAAACACCAATATCAACGCTGAGATCAATCTAAAAAACTCTCGTGGCAATCGCAGTTTTTCCGATATAAGTCTTCTGAAGAACATGCTAATCATCCCGGTGCTGCTGTATTGTGCAAAACTGTGTAGTTTGACAAAAGTATATGAAAAAAAAAACCTTAAGACTGTTTTAAACGCACAATTCTTTAGGTTGTTTTTGACCTCGTATGGATAAAAATGGTGAGTGAAGACTGAAGAAGCAGATATAACAACGGAGTAACGGTCCAACAAGTTATATGGCTGGTACATGAATAACCATGATTCACCAGAAGAAGACCGTGATTCAGGTAACGACGCAAGAAGAAAGGAAACTTTACCAACTTGGCGTGCAAAACTGGAGGTAGGGTGATGTGGAGCATGTGGATAAAAATGATCTGCTCGCTCGGAAATATTGAGCGTCAAATGACGTTAATGTCAAAAATTAACGAAACGTTTTCTTCCGTTCTACCAAATGGATAAAAGTACACATAATTGACTTAAATAAACGGAAGAGTTTTCCAAACTCTCCGTCCTTAAATATCATTTTAGGCTGCGAAAATTGTTCATTTTCTTGAATGATTTTTCAAAATATCTTAATTTTGCATTGGATGCAGTAAAATCAACTTTTCTTTTGTGAAAAAAGAAAACAAAACAATGGAATTAGTTGTCAAATTTTATTAATAAAACTGTGACAGGAAGTACACTTTACAAGTAGAACAGAATGTAAAATCGCTGTAATAAAGAAATTGGCCGTAGTACAAGATTTGAAATAAATCGACCACTAATGTAGCAAGAGCAACATATAAAATGTATTCATTTAACCTGGTCAACGCGATAAACTTGGTAAAATGGTAAATCTGTTAATTGAACTATAAAATTTTCTATGGGAAATATTTACCAAAAAATGCTGTTCTTTTCCGCACAATTTTGTTTGGTAAAAATTTATCACC
Organism: Meliscaeva auricollis; assembly: GCA_948107695.1. Taxonomy (NCBI): domain Eukaryota; kingdom Metazoa; phylum Arthropoda; class Insecta; order Diptera; family Syrphidae; genus Meliscaeva; species Meliscaeva auricollis. Next base: position 44,580,963 of record OX403619.1, on the reverse strand, counting down.
TGGAAATTATAAATGTGATGGTTAGCTTTTGACGTTTAATGAATCTAATTGAAGATAAGGAACAAACCATCATTCATCCTCAAATATCTCAAATATCGATTGCAAAAAATTTCCTTTGATTCTAATTTTTGGCATTTTTAACAAATTGGTTCAAATCAAATATAAGAATTATCCTAGCTTATTGAAATTTGAGTTTTGACAAAATATTTTCCCGAATGTACCCAACTTGATTTTAGGATAATTCATAAAACGTGCGTGAAAACGACAGATATTGTGTAAAGCGCTTTGTACAACTATATTCGGAATATCTTTCACGTTGTTGTCGTATATAAGCTCTCATAGTTTAATACAAGTATTTTACTTAATTGGGATGTTTATGGAGAGATAGTTAGATAGGCTGACAAATCTTGTTGGTGGAGGCCTAAATTCAGAATCGATTCTAACGCCACCGTTTTAAGGTACTGATCCCAATAAGTTAATCATCGAGTCAAATTATCCAACCTTTTGGCTCAACTAGCAAGTTTTTATTTCAGATTTTAGCGATTTAGCATGGGAGCCTTTCTATAATAATAAGAATAATACCAATATGTACCTATCGATGTTTCAACCTGAACCCTATTATTTTTCTAAAAATTCTTGCACTGTTTTAGTCATCTTATTCTAGAATCACCATGTGAAAGGATAAAAACAAAACTATCAATAAAATTCCTTTAAGATGTTTGCTTTTCATTCAGTAAATTAAACCAAACATTAAACAAGATTGGTGACATCACATAGATAGAGCACATATAGATGTAGGTACCTACTACAACAGTGAACATATACACAACTTATATTGTCAATGTCATTCTAACAACCTTATTGAATTTCACCTTTTATAGGTGAAACTGATTCAACTGATTCCATCTCAATCCTGAACTATTAAATGTAATAAAATTATTATTATCAGCAATTCTAAAGAACAATTTGTATTAAGTTCAATTAAAAATCTTTCCAAATTTCAGGATAAAATTAAGTTATTTTTCCTTTTTAAAATTTTCCATAAATCCCAACTCAACTCTATTTAATTGTATTGAAAATCAAAACAGGAAAATTGGTTACCGTAGGCATTTTCTACTCACAGTAATGGTGTTGAATGGTGGTGGTGGTGTATAGAAAGTTGGTAGGTATTAAACAAGTCGAAATAAGTTATCCTTTCAAATCAATTGTTGCATAGTAGGTATATGATGTGATGGCATCTTTCGTTCTCACACACATACAGGCAAACACATAAAAGTTATGAACCACCACTCTCACACAATATACTACACACTCTTAATAAAATTGTTTGTTAGCTTGTCTACCAGAGCAGAGGTTACACAAATTCCGATGGTTCATTGTTTAATTGAAAGAAGACGAGGACGAAAAAAAAAAGAAGAAGAATGAATAGATTTTTTTTTTTTTTTACTTATACACAATTAAATAAAACACCACTTTGCACTTTATTATATATATATTTGATGATTGCTTCTCGTGACCGTTACAAATCAAATCTGAAATGGACAGGACGACGGCGGACATCCACATCACTTCATTGAGTGCACTAATACTTCTATACAAGCCACTAAAAGCAAACTGTTGAATATGTCAAAAAGAAAAAAAAAACACTAAAGGAGTTTGCCAAAAGCACACACAAAGAGAAAATCTTGTACTCATATAAATCTTTAAGGACGAAAAAAAAATGAGAACTTCAAGATGAATAAAAAGGAAAACTATCAACTATAAGGAAAAAAAAAAAAGAAAAATAAGGATAAAAAAGGATTTAGAAAAAAACACAACATTGACAAAATAAAGGATAAAAAAGCTTTTCCGCTTTTTTTTCCTAATTATTTTTTGTTTTTTACTGATGTGGTTGTTGGAAATTTCTTGTTTACAAGAGTAATTTAGTTACGTATGCACAAAAAGGATTCACAATAAAAAAAAATATTGAAGGATTGCAACTTTCACTTAAGGTCATAGAAAACTGCCTTTTTTTTGACAAAGAAAGCATAAAACCACGAAAAAGGATAACAAAATAATGATTATGTGTATTTTCTAACTAAATTCACAGAAAAATGTAAACTTTTTCACTGATATTTTCATACTCGTTTCATTTGGGGGAGTGCTTATTATTTTTATTATTTTTTTTCACCAAAATTTTTTGATGGTGTCTCACTATATAATATTATGATGACGTCGCCTTCGCCGTGCTTCGTCCTTTTGAGTAAGTTAGAAGAATTCTTGAGTGATTTCGATTGAAAATTCCCGTTCGACTAAATTTGTTATGCATGCTTTAGCTATAAAGTAAAGGAATTTACAAGAACGAACTTTTCTTCTTTTTTTTTTGTTCTTTATGATTTAGATTCTTTAACAAATATTTGAAGAATGAAGAATAATGAAGAGAAGAACTTTTGGCTCTAAACTTTTGTGATGATGTTTCGCTAGTTGGACAAAAAAAAAAAAGTGACAATTGTTTATTACTAAGCTTTTGTTTTATCCTGTAAGCCATGAGTGTGTGAAAGTGTGTGTGTGTGTGTTTTTGGCACCTGCGCATCGGTAAGGCATTGGTAATAAAGTTTAGAGAGGATTCACGTTTCAGTGTTGTTTTTTTTTTGTTGTTTTCATTAAAAAAAACAACAACAAAAAGGATATATGAAGTTGCATGCGTGTTGTTAATGGAAATAGTTGAAGACAAATGAGTTGGAAAATGCATAGACTCTTAATAATAAAACTGTGTACTTATGTACATAAAAGTCAGTTTTTTTTTTTTAAATACCTAGAATATATTTTATATGAGGAACTGTTCAATTTCTTTCAATGAGTATCTGCTCTGAGCACGTACTCATTACAACAATTACAGTATTGTCAAAGTCATAATACATTTGTCAACCCTAAAACTCTATTTACACATCTGCAAATTTTCCTCATCAATATGACTATAAAGGCTATTATGGTACCAATTTTCCACTTTTTTTTTAAGTTTTTTTGTAAGTTAAAGGCAACGTTTGTGCTGAACCTACATTTCTTCTATTATTGTCCCTTAATAACATTAATAATATCTATGTTTATTGGCCCAACATTTCAGACGACACGTGGAATAAGGCAAGGTTTCACTCTTTCACCAGCACTTTTTTCCGAAACTTTGGAAGACATTTTTCGAAAGTTGAAATGGGAAAATAATGGCCTGAATATAAACGGCAAATATTTATCGAATCTAAGATTTGCAGATGATATTGTTTTAAAAAATTAAATATAAACTATGTTAAACGAGCTATGTTTAGAATGCAAGGAAGTAGGTTCATCCACCAATCGGCAAAAAAAAAAACAAAATAATGTCTAATGGCAATCATTCTGAAATACAAATTGATGTTATCATTTTAGAGTACGTAGAAGACTATACCTATTTGGGTCAAATAATATCATTCACCGATTAAGATATGAAAAATATTAATCAAAGAATAGCAAACGCTTGCCGAAAATTTTGGATTGTAAAAAATCTGCTGGATCTCTGCTGAACATCTCGACAAAAACACGGAAATGCATTTTTGACTCAACAATTCTTCTAGTTCTAACATACGAATGCCAAACATGGCAATTTACAAGAATCTTCGAGAGTAAACTTCAATCTTGTCAAAGAGCCATGGAAAGATCAATTTTGAAGGTAAGGTTATCTCATTAATCACGAAAATCTAAGAGCTCAAACGAAATTTGAAGATGTTCTTCACAAAAAAAGAAAACTGAAATTGGACTGGGCTGAACACTTATTTCGGACGTCAGATGATCGATGGACCAACGCAAAACAACAGAGTAGACTCCACTAGATAAGAAAAGAAGCGATGGAAGACAATTCAAGACAATGAAGAGACGAAATCCAAACCTTTTGTCCAAACTAGACCGACGAATGTGGAAGATAAAGGGGGAGGCTTATACTCATCAAACAAATTAAATAACCGTTTTTGAATTAAAAAAAAAAAAAATATTGTTAATAGCCCAAGCAAATTAGACTTTTGGTTTCGACTAATTCACACAAAGCTGGAAATAATTTTAATTTACTTTGGACATCTTTGGATAACTTCTGAGGGCTAGATTTAGATTTATTTGAATTTTAAGTTTCGAAATCATTCTATTCTAATGATTTCAGTTCAATTCTTTATCATTCTCAATCAATCTTAAATTCAATCTCATTTAACTCGACGACGTTATGTATTCATTATTTCTTTTCATTCAAATTCCAATCCCGTTTTCACTCATTTAAACTGTGATGTTAGTGATTGTAAACGAAGCAAACAGATAATGAAAGCAGAGGATCGAATGATTGATAAGATTTAATCTTCAAGCTTGACTGAATTAATTTTCCAAATGGACGTTTAAACTCGACACCTGCCAGAAATTTTAGGTGAGTTACTGGTTTAATTGACATTTTTTTAACTGACCAATGAAATGTCGATGTGTCGAAAACTTAGCATTCGGATAAAATATAGATTTTCGATTTATTTTGAGCGAATGCTTTTCATCAACATCAAAATGTCAATTTTAAAAATTTCGACATCGAAAATATCGATTTTCGAATTTTCAACAAAATCGATATTCTTTTTCTTGCAAAATTTTTCTAAACGAGATTTAAATCGATTATTAAAAATCGACATTAAGAAAAACCCACTTAAGGCAACTAAATTGCTAGCACATTGTCAGAAATTCATGGCAATTTATTTTGTTTTTTATTTTATGTAAATTTTCTAGCAGGAATAAATTGATAATTGTTATTAATTTCAACAAATAATTTGGACAAAAATTGCGTAATAAGGCAGAAGTATTTTTCTACAAATTGCATTCTAAATTATTGCAATTTGCAAGCAATATTTAAAGTTCTTCTCCAACTCAATAAGCAATATATGTTTTCAACAAAACTTAACCTAGATTTAGCGGAAGAGTAGCAAGAGTAGAGTTGAAGTATCCCCACCAAATAATAGTACAATAACAAAACTTAATACTCATATTTATTTAATGGTTTTCGATTTGAAACTGCAGTTGCATGCGCACTTGGTGTAAATTTGTGGAAATCTTACTCTACCGAAGTGCCCTTATTTTAAACACGAGATCTTAAAAGTTTAAACAAAAGCTACGACCTGCAAGACCTCCATCCTCCACATCTCATACGTACAATCTAAAGAACTTTCCAAAAATACCGACCATTCTATGTACTACCGTCTAAAATCTGCAGCCTGTTTTCGGTCTTTTATGAGCATATACAAAATTGTTGAAACCAAATTAGTCATTTTGGAGAAAGTCAGCAGCAAATAATACCTTTCAAAAGAAAAACAACCGACTTCAAATTTAAGATTTTTGATATTTTATAATGGATTGTCAAAAATTATCGAAATTGAAATGGTACCCAATGGAGACCACCAGCTTTCAAATACATCAAAATCGGTCCACCCATACAAAAGTTCTAAGTTTTTTTCATCGAATCGTAAAATTCTAGTTTTAAGTTAACTAACCCATTATTTAAGACTATGACTCCTTTTATGCAGACAGATAGACTGCACACCGAACAGACAAACAGACAGGCAATAAAACTCTTCAATCCAAACATTTCCATGAGCACCTACTCACTTTCTTACGCTGAGTACGTGCCGTTTTATTTATTCCAGCCAGAATTGTGGGTTTCTACCGCATGCTCTGTCATCGTAATGTTATTTTTTTATTGTTACTTAGAGCCGGATTTTTTTGAATGCATATCATTGGGCATACTTAGCCAATATCGCTGTTTTTTGAATCCCTCATTTTCGACTGAGTGTAAAGCTTTTGTTTATTAGTTTATGTGTGTAAATAAAATTATTTTATAAATCAGTGCACAAATTGAACAACTGAATTGGCTTGGACTATGCCTTGTTTTATGTCCCTAAGGTTTATGCGAACATTTTTAAGGTGCAAAAACATAAAAGCTAACCGTGTCGTCGTCGTAGTAGTCGTGTATCCGAGACGGAAAAGTTAATTTAATTTTTTTTTTTCATTCATATAAAACAGAGAAGCTTAATACAAATTTAATAAGCTTTATTTGTGTACCTATACAGATTTCCTGTAACATAGTAATGCTTATAGAATTTTCTTTAAATTAGTTCCAAGATTTAATATACGTTAATTTTTAAATTTATTTCTTTTCTTTTTTTTTTCTTTTCTTGTAAATATAATAAACGATTCTATTTTATAATGTTTTCAAGACTGGTGTGTGTTTGTACTTGTATAATAAAAGAATTTAATAAAATACCATGTTAGTACATTCCTGTATTCATCCCAGAATTGTGTGGAATGTTTGTTGATTCACAATGATTTAGAGTTGGGAGATAAATCAAGCTTTATAAAAGGGATTATAATTCCGTAGTAGGTACTATGGATTTATATATGACTTTTGATGCCCTTTACCACATTTTGTGGCCTCAATAAAGAAAACCAGAGATGTCATTCTAAGCAAGGTGGTAAGTCATTGGAAATTGATTTAAAAAAAAGGTTATAACGGTTGGAAAAGATTTTGCGAATTTGTCATTTTTTGAAGAGCTTTTTGTTTTTGTAAACAGTTTTGATATTTAATGTTAAAAACATGAGACAACTTTGCCACTTTGTAGGTAACACATAAATCAATTATTTCAGAAGTGAGCTAAGAACATTTGTCTCTATCCTTAAATTCTAAAGAGTCAAAAGACTTGTTTGACTTTTAACATACAATAAATTTTTATAAAGTGAAAAGTCTCCACTAAGTGGAGAGTAACGAATTTAACCTTGATAGCCCAAGCAATATGTATGCTTGAATATTGTAGATATATTTTGGTTCAGGGAATTCTCACGGTAAAGTCGGTTGACAGATCGTGTTCCCGTCAAAAGATATTCAAGGGCGAATGTCAAAAACATTGGTTTGAAAACAGTGCCATTCAAGAGCAAAGTTTTTCTACTCTTGCGAAATTTTTGATATAATTTTAACATTTTTGCTAAGTCTGACAGGGGACATTAGTGCAGTCTAAAAACAGTTAAATTCGACTTGCAATTAGGACACAATGTGGGCTATCGTGAATATCGGGTATGTTTCCCTCGTAGAAAATTTGGGGACGTAAATACCGAAGGAATGTTTCCCTCGGAGTTTATTGATATGGGGAACATACTTTCCAGGGAAATTTATCTGTCATTTCATACATTTTTTTATCCCAAAAAAAAATAATCTAAGGAAGATTCACGATCGCTGAAAAAATTCTGAGGGAAAAAGTATTTAAAGGGAAATAAAATTTTCCTGCAGATTCCCGATAGGGCCCAATAATAGGCTGAACATTTATGGAAATTGTGCACAACAAAACCCTTAGTCATATCTGAAAGTAGTCCCTCGGAGTTTATTGATATGGGGAACATACTTTCCAGGGAAATTTATCTGTCATTTCATACATTTTTTTATCCAAAAAAAAAATTATCTAAGGAAGATTCACGATCGCTGAAAAAATTCTGAGGGAAAAAGTATTTAAAGGGAAATAAAATTTTCCTGCAGATTCCCGATAGGGCCTAATAATAGGCTGAACATTTATGGAAATTGTGCACAACAAAACCCTTAGTCATATCTGAAAGTAGTGAATCACAAACATAAACTGTCAACCGAAGTTACTGACTGTATTACTTGTTTCAAAATTAAGATAATTGTTTCTGAAAATATTAAGTTCGAATTTTTTGTCTTGGACTCTATTAACGAAAAGATAAATTATTGCAAAGTGGAAGGGCATTTCTAGTAATGTAATTTTTTTGTTAAATCAATCCTAAGCTTAGAATATCCGGTGAACAGATAAATTAAGATGTACCAACGAATTTAAGGTACCAGTTTCAAATCACTTCCCTTCTTTTAATTTTTTTTTAAATTTTAATTTAAAAAAAAAACCAAAACCATTTTCTTATAATAAACGAGTAACCTTTAATTTGTGTACTTACCATATTCAGCTTCAAGTTTTTAATGTATACCAAATTACCTAATGTATTGAAAATAAGGCCGTACAAAGTAACACAAATAATGCAAAAAATAAAAATAAAACGCACGACTGATCGCACGTTCTTGCTCTTATAGATAAAGTTACTGAATATGCTAAGCTTTTTTAATTAAAATTTTGTAAATGAAATTTTAGAAAAAAAATTAAAAAAAAACATAAAAAAAACATTAAATTACTGTAAACATTACATCTAGTTTTTATAAGGTTAAAATTTCAGACATTTTAAATACAAACTTTGTGTACCTACTTTCCATATAAAAACCTACGAAAAAATCACGATAGTGCCACCACAAATTAGTAAGTACTACTAGAAAATCAAAACTGAACTTATTGCCCCATATTTTGAGATTCAAATGAACTTCGAAAGTTTCAGAAATAAAAGATCAGCAAAGATTTGCATTAAAAACTATGAACAGAAATCAAATTTTATTCCTTCCTGCGAATTTATATGTAAAAAATTTCAAAATAGTGATAATTTCGATGGATTTTGACAGCTAAGTTTCCCATTTAATTATCAATCATTGGAGCATTTAAATTTATGATACCCTCCATACAAATGTGTCATTTTTTGTGTTTTTTTTATATGAAAAGTACAAGAAGATCTAATTGGATATGGTGTAACCTTGGGCTTAAGCTTAGTTTTCCTGTTCCTACACTTCTTGCATTTACTGATCCAATTATCTTGAGCCTACCAGAAGTGATCATGTTAAAAAATTCCAAATGACTAAAAGACGTGGTTTTTGTCCGTTTCGTGACTTTTTATAGCAACATTGAGTAATTGGAAAGTTGCTTTAATTTCTCTAAACCTTTGTGTACGGAAAACTAATATTTTATTTTTGGGCAAACATACCACTTATGGGCACCGCTAAATGGGTTAAGTTCAACTTTAACAACAAGAGACAGCATTGGGTTTTTGAAGCATTAAAATGGTTCCCTTGGAACAATGTTATCCAGATCAGAATTGAATGCGCTAATCAAAACGAATATGAAAAACTGAGGGTACTATCGTTAGCGAAACAATTAATTAGATTAGAAGTTTCGGACAGAGAAGCTTTCATAAATATTAGAAAAAAAAAATCGAAGATAGAACGGAGCCTTGCGGTACACCATCATTTTATTTGTTCGTTCAATACTATGTACTTTTATTAAACAATGCGACAGGTAGTTTCTAACCCAAAGAACAAATTTAACAACCCCCCTTTTCAGACGCTTTAAAATAAATCCGTTTACTAGATGCCTAGCTTGTGTTATCATCTATTCAATAGTTTAACTTGTTATTCAATGAAAAATATTCTTATCTCACTTTAGCCCCTTTTACAAGAGTTGATAATTAATCATTTAAACCTCTAAATGATAAAATGGAATTCGACCTGAATGAAAAGTACAAAATAAACAAATCCATTGCAGTAGGTACATACCAGTTTGTGTGCTGGAATCAAAAAAAGTACTCGTAGTCTCAACGGTCATTGTGCCAATGGTGCCATCAATTATTTGTGCTGAAGAATCCCGTCTGCCGCGATACCTTTGTGTACAGAAAAAAGTTGAAAGAAAACATGAGCCCCTGCCTCTCTATACAGACTTCAAAGCTTTTAGCCCTTACCTGCTGCATACATCATCGCTTTGTGAGCTTTGACGCCGAAAATTCCTGCAACGTATCATTTCCTCTGTTGTCGATTGACGTCGAAAACCTCGGGCAATAAGAATCTCCTCAGTTGTTGATTGACGTCGAATAGCTGGCCGTGAGTTACCATCAGATGTTGCAGGTGGTCCACGTGCACATGGACTAGGCTCTCGTGAAGAGCAGCAACTACTGGAATCCGGTGATCGGGAAGCTCTGACAGCTGACGATGATTGCCGACGAAGTGTGCGGGTTCTTCGCCGAGGGCTACCTTCACGCTCATGACTACGGTCCGGTGATAAATGAGCCTTCGAATCCCGACGACCTCTTGAAGCACTATCGGGACTAAGACTATCCCGACGTGCCCTGCGTTCACAATCATCCGGTGGATCAGGGCTCAAAGCTGGCTGAGAACCACGACGACTATTACCCCCCGGAATGCATGATTCATCAAATGCTGTTGCCTGACGTTGTAGGCGTTGCATTCGTGGTGTCTTCTCAGGACTCACGACTTTCGAATCACGTCTGTTCATGCGACCACATTGAGTTGTGGAATCTCGACGACCTCGAGGTGCTGTTGGCGATGTTGCCGGAGGAGTCACCGAACTGGTTATAATGGTAGGCGGCGGTAGAGCCTGACATGCTGTATCAACGTGATATGGCGAAGAGTCAGAAGCTGTTGAACTCGTCGAAGGACGCTGTTCTTGTCTATAATTTGGAAATTCAGGTGCTGCCAGAGAATCACGGCGCTTTTTCGTAGCTCCAACTACTTTGGGTGGTGGCGGTGTAGTTGCTCGACCAACTATACTTTCTCGCCGATTAGATGGGTGACTTTCATTTGATCCTCGACGAGAGTCCTAGAATGGAATAAAATATTTTTGATAAAGAAAGAGTTGGAGTAATGCCTAAGGTTCTCAAAAACTTGCATCTTTAGCACTTTCAAATGAAATTACAGGTGTTTGATCCTCCTTCTCGCCGGGGCTCTCACGTCTATTCCAATTTTTCACAAACTCTGATGTATGTGACGAGTCTCGACGAGTTCTCATGCTTCTGGCTCCTGAATCAGCACTCGATTCACGTCGCTTCTTCAACGGCGGATTATGATTACATGTTCCAGTGCCTACGTCAGTTGTCGAAGTACGCCATGGCAAGCTCCGTGCTAGATCGGCTAAGGTTTCACGACGGCTAAGGGGTGCCTTTGTGGTTCTTTTCGAACCACCGCCACTCCATTCACGAAGAATATCAGTGAGTTGTGCTAAAGAACTTCTTCGACGTCGCTGAAGGCCTATTAGTAATTAATACAGGAAAGTTAGGGGAATTGGGAGAAATCAACAGTTAAGCGTTTACCTGGAGGTGGCGAAGTACTGGGAGGTGTATTAATTTGAGCTGCTGAATCCCTCCGTCCACCTAAACGTTGACGAATTGTTGATTCTTCGAGCTTTTTTAAGAGACAAGAGAAGAGAAGGATGTAAAAAGTTAAGGTATTGATTTTTGAAAGCAAAAAACGTACCTGTTCTCTGACAAAATCATCCCAACCATTACCACCCTGCCACACCAAGCCAACTTGGTATGATAGAATTGGCAAATTGCAAACAAAGCAGATCGATGTTATCGTCCTGAAAATGTATCCAAATATAAATTAAAAACCGTATTGGTAATTATTTCTGAATTTGTTTTAACAAAAAATCATAATTTAGAGTAAAAAAAAAACTATTTTTCAGAACTAGAACCAAAATGCAACTTGTTTCTCAAAGCTATATGTAAAATGCGAGTTGCGTAGCAGTAATTTATTATGTCTATGACATAAATGTAATGAATCAGCAAAGCTTTTGACAATATCGTGCGAATCTGTTTATTATTTTGTTTATTTTTGTTTTTGTCAAAATAAAAGTGTGCCATAAAATTTTGTGCTAAAAATCAACTATTAAAAAAAAAAAATTGTCAAAAATTTTAATATTTTGCAAACTTTTTAAAGCTTTTACGCCTGTACACAAATTAAAAATTCAAAAAGCCATTTTTTTTTTTTTGAAAACATGTATATTTAGGATTATACTTCTATAATAAATCATCCTAATTTATTACCAAAAGACATACCAGCATTTACCGTATGGCATTTCATATCACCAAATTCCAAATCATTTCAGTTTGTGTAAAGACCTTATTTGTATAGGTATATATATATATAAAAACTTTAAACTTAAATTTAATGAAATTTAAAGGGTTTTCAGAGAAAGAAGAAAAGTTAAGAGTTAAAAGTTAAAAGCATTTTCAAAATTAAAATAAAATAAATTTAGTTATTTTTTCTTTTTTTTTTCTTAAAACTATTAAGTTGGTAAAATTCAATTTTAAACCTGGTAAACTTTAATTTTTAAACTTAATTTTAATAAACTACAATTAAAAATTTTAAGATGCAATCATGCTCTTATATTATTCCTTCCTAACGGACCTAAATAAACAAAGTCAAATCAATGGAAAAACAAAACCGCAGCATTTTCGAACAATTTTTTACGGAGGTTTAATGGAATTGACACGATTTTCCAAAATTGTAAGATAAAAATATGAAAAAAAAAACAAATTCACCCTTCAGACATGAAGTTTTCTACATTAAAATATTATCTTGTGAATATCATAACTTTTGTAAGCATCTGTACCACTTTTCTGATTATTTGATGGAAAGTGCTTCTAATTTTGCTTGGAAACACAAATAGGATCAAAAACTAGGAAATCAAAAGGTTCTGGTCCAAAAAAAAAACCGCCTATCCTGGGGGCCGATTCTTTTCTAGTTCTATGAATAAATGGATCGACTAAATAATTTTACATTCGCTAGTAAGTTTCAAGTAAATAAATTTTACATTCGCTAGTAAGCATTAAATTTGGTTGATGTATTGAATTTTTCTTACTATTTTTAGTTCAGGTAGAAGAATTTGTTTCCATGTTTTCACCTTGACATTCACTTCCAATTTTTGCAGAGAAAGTGTGCTAATACTGAATAATAGTCCACACAATTAAGACATTCAACTTTTCCCTAAAACCTTCCTTAGAAATGTTTTTCTAAAAAAAACAAAAGTTTTCAAGTGGTGTTTATCTCGTAAGCCCCCTCCCTTAAAGAAATAAACTATAACATGACATTATAGGTGTAAATATTCAATATTTTGATCTCTTTTGTTTTCTTCTAGAGCCCCTGAGTCCCCCCCCCCCTCTTTAATACGCCACTTCAAGCGTTAGCAGGCTAAATAATACCGTTTTCCATGTGATGTGAGAAACATGGAACAATGCAGAATACTAATGAAGAGAACGTGAAAAAAGTGTTGAAAATCTTGGAAAATAAGTAAAAAGTCGCGAAAAAAGTGTGGAATACCTGAGAAAGAAACATGTCGAACGTGATAAAGCGTTATGTTTAAAAGTTCCTTCATCAGTATTACGCGTTCTCTGCAGCACTTCGGGATCTCTCATCAATATTCCGCCCTTTTTTCTACGGAATTCCGCGCTTTTTATCACGGTATGTCTCATTTTCCCGCGACTTTTCACACTCTCTTCTTGACTTCATGCTTTTCTCTGTGACTTTTTTTTGCTTTTTTTTCCGCAGTATTTTACGCTTATCCCGTAATAGTAACCACTTTTTTCATAACTTGCTATGCGGTACTTCGCGATCATTCAGGTGGTGTTTAAAAGTTCTTTCACCACTTTAACAATATTCCGCGCTTTTGTCCACGTAATTACCGTGATTTACCGTGCAAATTTTTGCAAGACTTTTCAGGCCTTTTTCCGCGACTTTCTAGGTTTTTCTCTGTGAATTTATTCGCTCTTCACAGCAATATTTTACGCTTTTTTCTCGTATAGTATTAAACGCTTTTTCATGACCTATTTTGCTATTTTTTCTAGGTACTTCACGATCTTCCGTCAGTATTCCGTGATTTTTTCCATGGTATTCCGCGCTTTTTAACGCTGTTGGCCGCAGTATTTCTCATATTTTCCCGCGGCTTTTTTCTGGGACTTTCTTTGTTTTTTTCGCATGCATGTACATTAGGGTGGACCACAATTTCAAGTTGTTGGTATTTCTTGGGCTTTTCAAGAGAAGCCAAAGAAATACCAACAAATTGAAATTGTAATCCACCCTAATGTACATATATTATATTCAAAGCCAAAGTAATCGTATTTGTGACACGAGTATTAGTTCACCAAATAAAAAACAAAAATAGATGGGGTTCATATAATGTGAGCTGCATAATTCACAAAATACAATTTTTGAATGAAGGGGACTTTAAAAATATTGCTTTGTACAGTTCATTAAACATTTTGTATGAAAATAGTTAAATCTGTAATTTGTTTTGATCAGGTTGATTTTATGAAAAAAAAAAGATGTGAAAAGTTGTTTTTAAGGACATTTCTCCAAAAGTGTCAGATAAGAAGGTATTCTCGAAAAATTATTTTAGGGAACCTTTGACCCTCTGGGATTTTTAGCAGTTTCTAAAGAATACCATGTCCCTCTTCTGAGTTAATCTCGTAACTACATTTTGTTAACAGATTTTAACCGCTGGGAAACTATTAAAAAAGTAAAATGGTGAAATAAACTCAATTAATATACTTTACAGTGGATTTGATTTGATTTATCCAATCCAAATATTCAATTTCGAGAAAAACTAATTTTTTTTTAAAATAACCACATAAAAATTTGATGTGCAGATACGTGGTTCACGCAGAAACGGGGCGATATACTGAAATCCAGCTTTCCCCCAATTTCAGCCGAGTTTTGCTTCGCATTATTGACTTGACTATAAGGGACAAACTAAAGCGTAGGTAAGGAATTAAAAAAAGTACAAAGCTGAAACTTGGAAACTTAATACCTAAATGTTCAGATGAGTCAAAAGAATTTCCAGAACCCTTGAATGTTAAAACATTTTCTAAGAAATTTTAATAACATAAAATGCACACAGATAAATAATATCTTTATTTTCGTTTGCGGCCAATGGATATCCTTTGAATTGAATTAAAATCATTTGCTGGAAAGTTAGTACAATACCCGCAAAAGTTTTTCATCTGTAGCAACTGTATAACACTTGATCAAAATTGTAATTCTTTTGGAGCTCATTTTTATGACTTGGTTGAGACAAACGAAAATGGTTTCCATATCTAAGCACCTTTTCGTTTTCTAGAAAATTCTATTGTTTGCAGCAAACGAATGAATAGTTTGGGAATAACCTCTCAAAAAAGTAGTTTGTTGCAAAGAAATTCTCGTTTCGTGTAAGTAAACAATTCATTTGCAGCAAATGACTATAAATTTTATTAATTATTGACTCTATGTTTGTGGTGGTCATATGCATTTTATGCTACGCAAAAGTTATCCAGTTGGTGGCACAACAGCAACAGCCTTTGTTCGAAATCAAGAAGTCACATAAATTATTTTACTGGAACGAATTAAAAAGTTTGCTGAAACAAAAAGTGGTTTGACGCAAACGATTTGTTCTCTCATTTTGTTTATATGTACTTTACGCCACTCATAAAATATGCAGTCCGTAGCAGAATGACAAGATACTCGCTTTGTAAGCAAGTGGTCACCGGTTCAATCACAGGTCTTATGCTAAACTTTTTTTTTTATCGTTTGCGAAAAGTTTTTAACCCAAACGAATTTACTAATTTGCTGCAAACGAAGCCAACAAATTGCCCAGCAATCTATTTTTTTCTCTCAGTGTATGGGTTGGAGAGAAATTTTTCTAAGAATTAAATTTTAAAAGTTGACAATTCATTTCATAGATCTGACCCTTCGTTGTAAAAAGAAAATAGAGGGAAAAAAAGTAATCAAATCCTTTTCATGTTAAAAAAAATTATCAAATCGTTAAATTTTTAAGGCAATGTTGCATATTTAAGAAAAAAATTATTATTTTTTTTAATCTCCCCAATCAAATGGTAGGTACTCATAAATTACTTAAATAAAAAAAAAAATCATTTTCTTATCCTATATTATGAAAGGTTAGTCCTCTACTGATTCACTCTACATTAAATTTAAATTCACCATAAAATAAATATTTCACAAAAATTTTATGTGAATATATTCACTTTCTCTTCTATTTAATTCAAGGTTGATTCTAAAAACACAAATCACAGAAAATCAATTTTTTTAAAAGGGATTTTAATGTTGTGCGAATGGAGTTCTTATGTATAGAGTTTGGTTTTATTCACTTTTCATTAGCGTTGACAGTTGTCAATCAATTTTGTATTTGTTTATTGGTTTTATAATCTGAAAGTACCTATACGATGATGTGATTCTTTTTTTTATCTGGCACATCGATAGAAAGCATACAAAATCACTTAATGGAAGAATTTTTCGTGGTCTTTGCAAACAATTTTTTACTCGTTTTTCATTTTATTTTGTCCCTTAATGTCTCTATTGATTTTGTTGAAATTCTGTCAGCAGACATTTTAAAGTCGGTATACTTCAGCTTCAGGTAATAAAAAGCTAAATATTCCGCAGGTATTTTATGTCTAATATTTATGTATGGTTTTTGTTTTTATATTTTTGAGTATTTCACATTTTCTCGTAAAGTTTACCAAACTCACATAACTAGTGTTGGTTGTTTTGATTTTGAGTTATTTAAAGAAATATTTTGATCATTAATTCTTAATGCGAAAAATTTGGCACATAAACAATGTACCTATGAAATTTCATCAACGTCATTAATAAAATCATACAAAATAAATTGTTTGTATAAATTCCAAGTAACTTATCTACAAAAAATAATGACGAGCAAAATTAGAGAATTTAGTTATAGAAATAGAAAACGAAATGATAAGGAAGCCAACAATCTTAAAAGCAAATCAAATTCATAAAATAATCAAAAAAAAAAAAAAATTGAAAACAAAACTAAAAAGCATCCAGCCCTATATTCAACTATCCATGTGAATCATTCCATTTACACATTGGATTCACTTTCACTCTATACCTTTTCATTCTGCAATCCATCAGGTGGAACTGTTATATCATAACTTCATTTGATTTTAACGTAAACTGCAGCTGTTTAATAAAAATGTGAAAAAATATAAAAAAAATAAAAGTAACCCATTAAAATAATAAGAAATTCTTATAATAAGCATGTATAGCTTTTTTCTTAAGAAGTTCAAACCACCCCTTCAAATAAAATTTTTTGGAAATATATTATTATTCTATCTTAAACCAAAAAACAACAATATGTCCTACCTCATGCGAATCACACTGTATGACAAGTAAAATAACGTATGGCGTATGAGTAACCTTTTGAATACATAATTTTTCTTCTCCTAATATTTATTTGAAAAAAAACAAAAAACAAAAAGGAAATCCAGGAAGCAAGAAAGTGGGGGTATTACAATACTCTTAATGATAATTTTTGAGTGGTTTCAAAAACATGTTTTGCTAATGTCATTGAATTTAATCAAATTTGAAATGCGGTTCAGGCAAACGCATACCAAATTACATTTTTCAAACTAAGAAAAAAATTTAGAAATGTTGTCTGGCTTTTTCTTACACCTGCCGAACTTAAACCAACCTATCCTTAATGTCCTTTTATATCTAAAACAAAAAAAAAAAGCCAAAAAAAAACGGATCCCGGAATTGTTTTCGAAAAAAAAACAACAAATAATTTTATTATCAGAATACTGGCATTTTTTCCTAGCAAATAAGACATCATTTTTCTGCCGATCTTAACAGATGTTTAAGAATTTTTGTTTTCCAAAATGCGGCTTTTTACACTTTCAGAAATGGAAAAAGGGGTTTTAAAAGAAATGTTTGTTCAAATTATGTTAAGAAATTGAATTGAGGCTATTTTATTTTACGTCAAATAAAATTAGTTTGAAGAAAAAATATTGAATAATTACAGAGTTATTCAAATTTCAAATCCATTAATTAAAAATTCTGTCAACAACTAAAGCATCAGTTTCAATTCTATTTTGGGAAGAGAGAGACGTTAACTTCCATTTTGGGGAGAGAAAGTCGTTGATTTGCTCTACGTAACTCAATCACTATCACTATCGTCTCGGCTATTGAGAGCGATAGATACAATGTTTGAAATATCCTCGGCCTATCGCAAATGATAATTTCATTGTTTGATTTGAGTCTGAAGGTTATTTTAATTCAATTAACAGTCCCAAAAAAAATTAGTTTTATCTTTTTATAGCTATCGTCTGAATGCAATCCTTTTTACGGCAGCGCTATCGATTTGCGGAAAGCAAATTTTCAATCGTTGAAACAATATTGTTAGAAGTCTAGAAGATAGTAATTCTTAGAGTTATGTAAACCAAGACCATCATAGTTAAGATATCGTTTGGCGATAATCCAACTACGGAATGATTCCCCTGTAGAATTAGTTGGCCATATTCAACTTTTTTTTACTATTTTTACAATTTTTACATTTTTTTCTAATATTATCTCTTATTATTTTTTTTTTTAATATTTAATTTGTTTTTAATTACTATTCAAATGAAAATTTGCAATTTCATGACCCAAAAAAAGGCTTTTTGAAAGCATAATTTAACATTGTGTAACTAATGTCTATTTCTCGATTTTCGTTAACTTTTAATGTTTTTTTTTTTACATAAAATTCGGTTTAGTTTACAATTTTATCGCCAACTTATCGCGATGCGATATCAACGAAATACAGACACAGTTGTTTTGTAGTTCTCTGATCTTTATGAGATGTTTCATATAGTCATTTTTCAAATGCAACAATGACGTTTGGATAAATTTATTTAAATAAATTTTGTAATATTCCGCAGCGAAATCGTTGGATAAGTTTATCCAATTTATGTAAGCTATTTCCATACAATGTTTGACAGCTCATTTATCAAAAGATAAACTTATCTAAAACATAAACGTATCTAGTGTTTTACGAAGTTGCATGAATACCCTTAATGTTTTCCATAAATATCTAACTAAGCTGCGAGTTTCTTTGATAATTAGTTAAGAATGAGTTAAAGTACAATTAATTAACTATAAAATGAACCCTTAAAAATTATTGTAAACTACATATTTTATTTATCAAACCAATTTATTTCAATTCCTCTTGGTCGTAGATGAAAAAATTGTAGAAACAATTATTCAGCTTGATAATTTACACATTTTATGGGTTTTATCCTCCGAAGTAAATCCGTGAAATGATAGAAAAAAGTTCTCAGAAATACTTTTTTTCATGTTGTTTTTTTCTATCAAAATATATAAAATTTATGTGCATTTTATATTTTTTAAACCCTTTCCCTTCAGCTATATCACTCCATTTCGCCCTTTTTTTATTTTTTTTTTTTGATTGATCTTAAAGAAAAGTATGAAAGCAACAAACGTTTAGCTTGAATTTTCAAACATTTTATTTCATAGACTTTCTGTAATAAGCGCCAAAAAAAAGGACAATAAATTGAGTTTTATAATAAGGAGGAATACTAGACCAGCGCCAATCCCGTTTTCAGAGGGCAAAAATTGAAAAAAATTATTAGCAGGATATGGGCGGTGGAAAAATTAAGGATGATGATATATGATTTTTTTTGGCTACGAGGTCTACTTTAGATTTTTTTTTTCTTCAAAAAAAATATTGGCACTGAGGTTTACCCCAACACATTCCATGAAAAAAAAACAAACGAATCAGATTTTTCAAAATACCCAAAAACTATCAATATACTCGTAGGATTCAGAAGCAAAACATCCAAAATTCGTATTCGAATTTTGCCGAGCAAGCTATTCCGGGCACTGTAATTTTACTTGTAAAGTGTATTGTTTAAAAGTAAAATATTTTATGGTCTTTTTTCCGAAGCAAAATTTAGAAATCAGGGTCAGAATTTATATTTATGTAATGGCCTACTTTAAAAATTTAATAGAAATTTCTTATTTTTGACGGAATATTTTATATTGGGCGCTTTAAAACCCTGTATCTCAGAAACTACTCGTTCTTATTAATTCAGGCCGTACTTTTGAAATGAAAGAAATATTTCTAGAAATGTTAATAACGACACCTACCATAGAATCGTTTTTTTCATTTTTGAGTTTCTCTTAAACGACTCAACCGATTTTGATGAAATTTTTTATACGGAATTTTTTTTAATAAAAAAAAAGTAGTTTTCGGATTAAAATTGAAAAATCAATTTTTCGAAAACGGGAGACAGTATTTTTTTGAAATTTTGGTTTAAGATGTGCATTAATATTTCTTGAAAAAGGCATACCAATGATTTTCAATTTTTTTTTTCTAAAAATTTGTATCTTTCTTAACGAAATTAAATGGCATACTTAACTTGGACCTTAAAACAATTTAAGATGAAGTATATGTCATTTTAGTAATGGAAAATCCATTTTTTTTTTATTTTCTTACACTTTTTTTTAAATGATTTTTCTTATAAAACTATTTATTGTTAAGAACTATATATAAGAAGCTTTAACAATAACTTTGAACCTAAGAGCAAGTACGTGGAACCCAGTCGTGCGTTTTAAACTGTAAACTTAAGCATTAAAGCTTAACATAAGTGATTATGTGACAGTTTATCCGTAAAAAAAAGTTAAACATACAAAAGTATCTGTGTTCATATGTTCAACTTAAATATTTAATTTTCGTTTAAGCAAATGGGCCTCAGGTGTTAAGGTTCAGCTCTTTAAAAAGATTTTCAGATTTTCAAGTCCAATTTTATTATTATAATGTACTTCCTCTTATTTCTTAAGATTTCCTTAACACTCTACACGGTCTTAAAGTGGGTATTGTTAAAGTTCGATAGTGTTTTCTTTCTGGGTAGCTTATTTTATCTTTTAGTTTCATTTTAAAGGAGGGCTTCCTTTTTTCGGAAGGAATATCTTCCAAAGGTAAAATTAATAATTATCGTTGTGGCACGACCAACGACCGACACGACGGCGAAGATGCGATGATTTTGTTTGTGTTCGTGGTTTTGAAAATATTGCGTGCGTTTAACGTAATGGTGTATTTGATGTACGTAAATGAGTTTTTGTGTGTTAAGGTTAGATAAGGGTTGGTTTTTTATATCAATTTGTGTTCGCGGATGTTTCACCTATAAACATCCACTCACAGACTAAACGATACGCTATTATGAAAAAATGAGTTTTGTATAAGATTGATGCTATGCTTGACTTTCACATATTGCTCATTTTAAAGCTATTTTCTAAATGTTGGGGAAACACACTTAGGTATTTTTTTTGTCAAGTGTTTTTGTTTTGTTTTTTTAGCAACAAAAAAGAATTTTCATTTGAAGACCAGAAAAGATACAAACTTATTTGTTTTGTATAAAAAAAAATACAACAGCACATTAAGCAAATGATTGAGTTTTAATTTAGTTTCGAAACAAAATTACGAATGATTCAACTTGGTTTAAGCTTAAGTTGCAAACATTTGAATGGAATTTGATATTTGCACAACATTAAATATTAAAATTTAATTCATTAGGCCAGCAGGGTTTTTAGACTTCTGTACCTCTTTTTGTGTGACAATGTTGTCTGAACCCTGGAGTTGTTATGGCAACTGGCAAATACATTACAAGTTATACGGAATGCGATTTATTATGGGAACAGTAAGTAAAAAAAGGAGGACACAGAGAAAAATATACCACCTCTAAACAAGAATATTGCCTTGTTGAGCTATTTTACTTAGAAGTCTTATTAAAATGAGTGAATAATAAGATATTTTCATACAGAAACTTACTTGATTTCACTAAGAAAATCTTATTAAAATTTTGATACGATTTTCACATAGCCTAGTGGTAAGGTGTCCGGCGGGTAATCTCGAAACTTCAGGTTCAATCCCCCGGTAGAATCCATTTGTTTCCTTTTTTGTAATTTTTGTTTAATAAGGTTTTTCTACTTAAAATTAAAAGATTTATTCTTAGATAAAAACCACAGAAAAATCTCATTGTTTTTAGGTGGTACCATTTTTATTTTATGTGGTCAATTTTTCTCTGTGGTGTAATGATTGGGAACCATTTTTAAAAATTAATCATTTTATACGAAAAATCTGAAAAAAAAAGTGTAAGAACATATAGAACAAATAGAAAATCCATTACTAATATGAAATAAACTTCATCTTAAATTGTTTTGAACCTCAAACTAAGTTTGCCATTTGGTTAAGAAAGATACATTTTTAGAAAAAAAAAAAATTGAAAATCGTTAGAGTAGTTTAAAAAAAAATAATGTTTTATATAATTATAAAATTTCTCAAACATTGTTTAAAAAAAGTGGGTATTTCGTTTTTAAGAAAATGAAAACCAAAATTTCAAAAATATACAATCTCCCATTTTATTTTTTTTTTTAAACCCAAAAATTATTTTTTTTTAATTTTTGATATGAAATAATTTAAAAATTATTAACAAGCTTCCGTATGAAAAAAATCATCAAAATCGGTTGAATCGTTTAAGAGAAACTTACATAAAACCGTTCTATGGTAGGTACCGTTATTAACATTTCTAAAATATTTATTTTATTTCAAACGTACGGCCTTACTAACAAAAGTAAATAGTAAGAGCCATTTTTGAGAAAATTCAACTTTTCCATACTCATTATATGACCTTAAAAAAAATTTAATTTCTTTTGAGGGATTTGAGAATCATTTCAAATTTTATTATCTCGAGAATGATCAATATTACAGATTATCTTGTGAGAATTTTTTTATTGGAAATTTAATTTACTACAACTTTTTTATTCACACTTTTCCTGTAACTGTAAATATTAATGCAATAACAGCAAAAAAAAAAAAAACAACAAAATTATGAAAAAAATGTGGCCTTTACAATCTCATCGGTGTAATTTACAGTTACATCACCATGGACATTTTTGTAGATCGTTATCCAGAGTAGTCTACTTTTTACCGCGTGCAAATATCATAAAGCACTACTGAGTTATAGAAGTTTGATAAACTTCAGACGCTGAGCGCGAGTGCTAAATATTAGTTTTGAGTGCTCATATTTTAGGAGAAATTTTAGTTGGGTATTTTCAACAGAATTTTGCTTGGGAAGTGGAGAAAAAACAATAGTCCCAAAAATAAAATCACCCTAATATACAAACATACATTTATAAGTGTTGAGTATTGGTGAAAACCAGACAAAATCGTAATGGAGAATTTTCATAAAAACATTAAAATAAATATAAACAAAAACAACTAAAAATCAATGGCAACACTTACAATATGGCGCTATAATTTTTTCCAATCCACAAAATTATTCTTTAAGTTTCTTTTCCAATAAAGCTGATTAAAAGCAAAAAGTTTTTGAACAAACTATTTTCAAATTCAAAATTTTGAATAGAAAACAAATGTTTTTCGATTTTCTATTTCTTTTTTTAATAGCTTTTTCGAAAAATTGAGTGACAAAAAGCATATTTTTTTTTTGTTTTTTTGATAAAATCCAAAAATTTTGATAAACAAAATGATGTGTTTTTTTTTGTCAAAGGATTTTTTGTAAAATTTGTGTTTTAATGCTTTAAAGTGAAACTGTGAAACTTTGGAAAAATCAGTTTAAAATATTTTTTTTTCTATTTTTTTTGTAATGTTTGGATATTTCGGAACCGGGCGAAACTACTTCGATTTGAATGATTTTTTTTTTCAAATGTTGGTATTCAAAAATACTTAAACAGACATATTTTTTAGTTAAAAAAAAAACATTTTTTATTTAAAAAAAAAAAGTTAAAATTTTATAAAATAAACTTTGCCAACAATTTTCCAGATCTGTTCAAGGAAAACAAGGAGGGAGTGGGACAGCGCAGTTAAATAGGTACAAGATGTAAATACATATTTTTTGATATCGTGTATTTTATCGTTTAAAAAAAAATATTTTTCAGCATTAAATTTTGAAAGGACCTTTTTAAAAATAATTTGGTACGCCATTTTTTACAAATTATTTATCAAAATTTAAAAAACTAAATTTCGAAAAAAAATATTGACGATTTTTCAAAGAAAAAAATTCAATATTTTTTTTTTTAAATCAAAAAAAAAAAACAATTTTCGAAAATTTTGTTGCTGAACTGTATTACGGCAACTTAAAAGCTTTTATACAAAAAAATCGTTGAAATCGAGTGCGTTGTAATGAAGAAAATCAGAATTAAAAAAAAACAGTTCTATGGCAGGTACCGTTAATAACGGTCGAAGAAAAGAAAGTTGTTTCCATAAAAAGATAGACCTTACCCAAAAAAAATTATTATGATTTTTTTTTAATTCAAATCGTAAGAGTCATTTTTGAGAAAAATAAGTTTTTCTAAAATTGATTTATGACAGGTACTGTTATTTTTGAAAAAAAAATAACTAAAAAAACATTAAATAATTAGTCAGAAGCTTAGAAATAAAATGAATTTAAAAATTACTTTCAATGCATATTTTCTCAACAAATGTTCACCTAAAAATCTCTTAAGACCTGCTATAGATACAAAAGGACAAAATGACACATATTAGTACATAGCTACTTTTTTTTGAAAATTTCCTTGCAATATCTTTGATAAAAAAAACCGTTAGAAAAATATTTAATTTTTAAATTTAATTTATTTAAAAAAAATTTATTAATTTTTTTTTAAATTTTCTGTAGAATTTTGCAAAACAGACAAATTAAACAATCAATTGAGTTGATTTTCCATACAAAATCACTTGAGTAAAATTTTAAAATTGTTCTACTTTTCAAGTTATATTCAAAATGCTATCAAAAAACTGAAAGAAAAATCCCCATTTTAACACCTCAACGCTCAATCCTTTCCCATAGTTGTTTGTTACATCCATTAGGTAACTTTTTTATTCATCAATTCAAACAAAACAACAACAACAAAAAGAAAGAAAACAATTCATTAAATTCATTTAACCATAATGACTATAGCATCCTTGTGTTTCGCTCAAATGGTCCTTAGAGACTAAAGTTTTTTTTTTTTTTTGAGGAGAAAAGTAAAAGTTCTTTATTTTTGTTTAGCGGAGGAGGCGGTTACAAACTTTTACATAGGCTTTTCAGTAGGTAATCTAATGATAATTGATTCAAATTTAATTAGAAACAAAAAAACTTCAATTGTCGTGGGATTTTACAAAAAAAAAAAAAAGACAAAAAATAAGAAAAAATTGTTAATTAAATACCTTAAAGCTTAAAAATAGAAAATTAAATCAAGATATATACTTTTATTTAATTTCTAAATAAAATTTTATTTATTCAAAATTGCCATACAAAAAAACGGGTAAAAAAGAAGACAGACACTCATACAAACTCACTCCCAACATTATCATCGCCCACACACACTCACACTAATTCCCTACTTGGCGCTACTTTTTTTTTTTTTTTTTTTTTACTTTCCAGAACTCCCCCTTTTGATCATTTCATATATTTATCCTTGTAATTTTAAAGTAGGTAGGAAACAATTATTATATATAATTCCAAAATGTCTTAATCCGATACAATGGAAAAGAATCTCAAACATGGTTATTTCTTTTAATTAAACTCAAAGAATATATAACACTCGTCGTCGTCCTTTTATTCATATACGATAAGTGTATGAATGAGGACGTATAAGTGAAAAATCTCAAAGTTAAAAAACTCTCATTTTGAGATGATTAACTTGACACAAATCTCTTGCACAATTAGGTTGGATATAAATAAGGATATACAATACATATATGTTCGTATAAAAAAAATGTGTTACATTTGATAGCAACACGTTCTATTTTTTAATCCCTGAAAATCTCTTCCAAAAACAGCAACAAGCAACAGTTTTTTTTTTTTTTTTTTTTAAGGATAAAACACAAGTGAAGGCTGAATACGAACGCCCACCCTTCAATTATTTTTAATTTTTTCATTAAATTAATGGTTTTTTTTTTTTTAATTTTTAAATATTACTTACATTCTGTATCGTGATTTGTGTATAATTAATAAATTTAACACTAATTTAATTGTTTTTTAAATTAATTTTTTTTTTGAAAAATTTTTCATAAATATTTCACTTAGAGAAAGATATAGCAGAAAACAACGCACAATATATTTTTAATTTTAATTGAAACTTCTTTTTTTTTTTGCATTAAATTTGTTATTAAATTTATAAATTTAATGAATATTTGTATTATTCTAAATTCAACAGGTAACAATTTAATTTATATAAAATTTTAATTGATTCAAACACAACTCTTTGATAATAGTTTTGTTTTTTGTTTTATATTTAAGTTCATTTTTTTTTAAATATTAAAAATCTACATTAAAATTCTCTTAGATTTATTATAGAATAAATTTTAAAGTTGTTAAAAATGTGATATAAAACATCACTTAAAGTGTTTATAAAAAAAAAAAAAAAACTAAAAGAGAAAAACCATTCCAAGAACACTTTGTTTGCTGTATAATTTTATTTTCTTTTTTTCTTTTTGTTGTATGTCACTTTTATTCGATTATATCCAGGAAATTGAATTGCGAACGATGGCCGGGGATGACTGAAACAGCGCGCCTTCAGACTTTTTCTTATATATATCAACTTATAACAAGAATTCTCTCTCTTTCGAATTTGGAAAAAAAAATATTCTCTTTTTTTTTTTTTTTTTCTTACATAGGATCAGAAGTGGGGTATTTTTGTAGAGACTTGGCATAGTAATACAATAATAATTGTTACTCTCGCACGCGCAACGCAACGCAACATGTGGTGGTCAGGCCTACAATGAGTTCGAATATAAAATGTGTTCATCTCAGAGGGTTAAAAGCAGAGAATGCGATGATGATGGCGATGGCAATGGCGTGTGGGAGAGATGTTCGAAAAACAATATTAGATATTGTGTGTTATCAGTCAACCTTGAATCCCATAAAGGACTTTTGGTTTGGTTGAGTTTTCGAAGTCGTATTCATATCGTTGTGATGATTGCAACACCTGCTGCTCACCCTGTTGCTAGCTCTAAAGGAGCAATAGATAGATTGAGGTAGAAGCAGAAGAAGAAAAAGAAGAACTTTAAAGGAGACCAGACGAGAGAGTATAATTTATGTTTGTTTTGTACGATAGTAGGTAGGTAGTAGTAGGCCTTCATAAAAACGATAGAGATGATGACGTGTTCAGTATCCTTGCTTTGCCGTTGCGTCTGTCTGTCTCGAGAGTTGAGCTCCCTTGTGGGGGAGCTATGGGAGCAACGGCAGCAGTACAAAAAAGGGGGTCATGTTATTTGAATATGTGTATCAACAAGCATTTTATTTGCGCTATAGCTATGAGTATGTCTATGTATTTTTTTTTGGATAGAAAAGATACAATATATACAAATACATTTACTTTTAAGCCATGAAGTTTGAAAATGGGGTCGGGAAGGAGAGGGGGAAGAAGGGGTGTTTAAGCCAAAATTCAATTTAATATTTTATTTCTTCTATAAATAGAGAGGAGGCATATTTTGTTGTAGATATTGTGTGGTTGTGGTGTCCTTAGAGTATGTCTACCAACCAACAACAACAACAACAACAACAAGTGTTTTTTTTTGCCAACCTGTCATTTTCAGGGTTTTTATACCTTTTCAGTTTGTATCTTTTCATATTTTTCATTAGTGAAATAATATTTTTGTGCTATTTCATGTTGGTATGCCCAACAGCCAACATATGTGCATGTAACTTTAAAATAATTAACATGCAAAGTAACCATCAATCAAAAAAAAAAAAATACGATGAGAGTGTAAAAGACACTATCTAGTTGTAAAAGTATCTATAGTAGTATAAAAGTATCTATTTATGTTTTTTTTTTTTATTTTTATGTTAAACCATGAAATGTCCCCCATATAGTATGTAGTAAGAGCATATTTCCCACATGGAAATTGGATTTCGGTGAGCTTATGGCTGAGACATTATGTGTATAAAATAAAGTCATTTTTTTTTTTTTTTTTGTATAAAAGGATGCTGATCAAAAATTCTCATAAGCCAAACCCTTTTAATTTAAAAACTTTGACCTTCGTAAGCACGTACAGAGAGCAGGTATACTCGTAGATAGTAGCTACATAGAGCGAGAGTGGATTAAATTGTTGATGAAACTCTTTTAAACTATAAAGTTTTTTTTTAAATATTTTTTTAATAAAGTCTGTTAAATACTTCGTATATAGTCAGTCCCAGGAATAGTTTTATTTTTTTGTTGTTTTTTTAGTGAAATAAGTAAATCTGTTAATTTCTGATGGTGTGGGATAAAGAGATGTTTGAATATGTGTTTAAAATGTTTTTGTTATAAATTACTTTTATGGTTTTGTAAATTAAGAAGATATTGCAAGTGGATTGGCTTATTCGGACCGTTTCGTTGACGTTATTGTTGAGAATTTTTTAAGCTATGTATTTTTGTATAAATAGGTAATTTGAAGTTTATAAATCGTTTATGTAAATAATGTCAATTAACAACTTTAATCGAAAGTGGGTCTTTTATAATTGACTAGCTGACCCAGCAGACGTTGTCCTGCTTTGAACAATGATTTTTATTTTGTACTTACATTTATTTATTTATATTTATAACCGCCAGATTTTTCATTCTCATTAATTGGCTTGATAATTTGAATAATTTAAAACCTTGTATTCAAGTACTTTTCTTTATAAAATATTTTTATTTTTTCCATCTGGAGCATAGGCAAATAAGTTTGAAGTTTTCTGACGTGTGAACATACCACATACAGATGTTCTCTATGTGAGAATCATCGAACACGGAATACCACTGACAAAAACTATTGAAGTCACAGAAAAAAGTGTGGAAAGTTAAATAAAAAGTCGCGGAAAAAGTGCGTTATACCTCAGAAAAAACGATTAAGGTATTTCGCGCATTTACCGCAGTAGTCCGCAGATTTAGCATATTTTTCAACGTCTTTCCACACTTTTCTCCGTGGTGTTTTATTTTTTACGCGGTATTTTACGCATTTACCTACCGTGAGTTTTCTTTTATAAATTTTTAATGCTATTTTTCACGACATTTCGACGTTTTTTTTTTTGGGTTTTCTTATAGATTTGAACTTAATTCCGCGACTAAACCCTCTTTTTTCTGTGACTTTCAATGCTTTTTTCCACGGTTTTTTATATGGTACTAAGTGATTTTTCTGCGATATTACACGATATTTAAGCAGTATTCCGCTTTTTTCCATTCCGCGAAATATTCTCCGTGACCTATATTCCACGACTTTACACGCTTTTCATA
Organism: Meliscaeva auricollis; assembly: GCA_948107695.1. Taxonomy (NCBI): domain Eukaryota; kingdom Metazoa; phylum Arthropoda; class Insecta; order Diptera; family Syrphidae; genus Meliscaeva; species Meliscaeva auricollis. The sequence continues at coordinate 44,552,234 of OX403619.1, read as the reverse complement.
AATTTTTCCGGTGTACTTTTACCTTGAACTGCTGGGCCAATTTTAATGTTCTCTGATTAGTTTGATTCGTCTTCCTTTCGAATAACAGAATAACTTTTAAAACTTCGGAAAATCATGGTACCGAGAAGTTTTCCCATGCAAAAAACGACATCTTTGATACACGATGGAAACAGAACAAGGAATGCTGGGTTGGAAGATGGAGTCGCATGCATTATACTTTGAGAGTTAATTGAGTTCCAAAGTCCTTTCATTGCATACCATTGAGCAAGCTGTTGAGAGATAATCGATGATTTATAAGATTTTTTTTGTTTCGAGTTTTCGATATTTATTTCATTTGAATTCGATTTAAATGAATATCGGTTAAGAATCGCGAAATACAACAGAGCTTTTTACCGCGAGAGAAGAACTTCACAGAGAAACGCGTGAAAAAAACGCGGAAAAACTTATAAAAAGTGGAAAAGTCGCGGGAAAATATAAGAAATACCGCGGCCTTCCACGTCAAAAAGGTCGGACTACTATGGAAAAATCGGGGAATATTGGTGTAAGATCGTGAAATACCTAAGAGAATAACAAAAATGTTTTTAATACCACGTGAAAAAGCGTAAAATAACGTAGAGAAAAGCGAAAAAAGTCCCAGAGAAAAGCCTGTTAAGTCGAGGAAAAAATCCTGAAAAGTCATGAAAAAATATTTTCGGCAAAAAGCGCGGAATCACGTGGACAAAAGCGCAAAATACTGGTGAAGTAGTGAAAGAACTTTTAAGCACGACGTGTATGATCGCGAAATTCCACATGGGGATTTTTGAAAAAAAGCGCTTGAATACTACCGTAAAATACTGCGGAAAAAAACAAACAAAGTCACAGAGAAAAGCATGGAGTCACGAAGAGAGTGTGAAAAGTCGCTAAAAATATGAGACATACCGTGATAAAAAGCGCTGAATACCGTAGAGAATAGCAACGAAAGGTAATGACAAAAGTGCTAAGTGCTTCTGAAAAAAGTGAATAAAGTCACAGAGCAAAATATGAAAAATGTAGGTATAATTTGGTTTATAGTCTATTTAATAGATCTGAGTTCCGGAGTAAAAACAGAACAAATTCGTTCAAGAGTTCATATTGCAGAATATGATTCCTTGTTTCGAGATGAATGCAACAAACTGAAAAGCGACCAGTGTTGCCCTTTTTTCAGAAATGCACCAACGGATTTATTAGCATTTTTGGCTGAAGGAATCATATTCTGCATCAAAAAATGTTGAACGAATTTGTTCCATTCAAAAGGGTCTATTCAATAGACTAGTATTTATTTTTTTATATAACATGGAAAGTCGCGGGAAAAGGGTGAAACATCACGAAAGAATATACGAAACACCACGGAATAGCACGGTAAAAAGCGAGTGGTATACTGGTGAATGAACTTATAAGCACCACGCTTTTTCACGATCGACATGTTTCTTTTTTTGGGTATTCCACACTTTTCCCGCGACTTTTCACTTATTTTCCTTGATGTTCAATACTTTTCTACACGTTTTTTACTGGGTCAGCTAGTTTTTTGTTAAACAATTTTTACTGAATTATTAATTGAGTTACACTTCTGTGCATCTTCAATTTGAAATGACCATACGTCACGAGCAGTGCACTCTAGAAATGAAAAATTGTAGTTTTCACAAGGACCAATACCCAAAAAAACTTGTAAAATATCAATCCAATGAATTTATTTCAACAAAATTACAAAACCTTTTAACTACGACAATTTTGATTTTGAAATCCGTTTATTTAGTTCCGACCAAGTCCCAGCTATGCTAAAATCTGGGTACAAATCTACATGTTTAAACTAAAGAAGATAACAAAATAAAAAAAAAATCTCCTAACCTTTAATCTAGCAGAAAAGAAGACGTTTTTCTCCCCACCCATAAATAAAAGCTAATTACGCCTCTGGCTTTACACCCATTTAATGATTACCAAACATAAATAGAACGTTTATATTATATAAATAATGAAATTCACAACAAACAACAACAACAAGAACAAGAAATGTTATATTGAGAGATGTTTTGGTTATGCAGGGAAACGACACGATTTCCTGTTTCCTGAAACGTGGGGTAGTTTACCCCTCGTTCAAATAAATTTCTAACTACTACTTCAGTATATAGTGAATAACGGTGATGGCTGGATAATTAACACAAATGAAGAATAATAACTAAAGGATCCTGAGCTATGTATTGAGTTTGATGAAATAATGGCAGAATGACAATCAAATTTTACTTGGAAACCAATGCGTAGCCAAGGACATGATTTTGTAGAATACAGAAACAGACAATCTTTTTCATTCATTTTTGTATACAAAAAATATTAAACTAATAAAATAAATTATGGGATTGCAATAAAAAAGTTTATTTAAGATGCTTATCAATTATTTTTCCACCCTCAGAATATTCAATTTGCTGTTTGACCAATATTTTTTTGCTACGATTTCTTTGATGTCATATTTATGCCTATGTATTGCTTGGCAACTTTTTTTTCGGTGAATTTTTGAAGATTTTCTGAGAATTGAGAGAGTTGCAAATTGTTGTATGAAAAATTGTTTGAAATAAATTTTACAAGGTGTTTGAAATTCTGGCCAGAACTGGGACCTATTTCATGACACCAAACAAGGCTTATTCAGGTAAAGGATTTTATTGACCTACAAAAATATAAAAACTGAAAAATAGAATTCTTAAAAAAGCAAAAACAAAGGCATCAAGTAAAAGAAATGAACATTTTATAATGAACCAGCAACAGTTAATTCAAGTTTTTTATGTTACAACCTTCTTCTAAATTGTCTCTTAGAAGATCTTTGAAATGAGCTAAAGGATCCCTCGATTGAACACCAAGAACCAGTGGAACCCATTTATAATCCTTTTCCGATTCAATGCTTAAAAGGAGTTTGAAATTCCGGTCCGCATTCAGTCTATTAGAGTGCAGGGTTTTTTTTGCTCATCACTCTCTTTATTTGCATTAAGAAAATCACTGAACTTTTTCAACACTCTTTTTAAAATTGGTCCTTTTGCTTTTTCCATTTTCATTAAATGTTTCAAAAGTTAACTGAAAACAGAAAAATATATTTTGAAAAACAACCTAATTATGCATGTATATTTATATATAGCCAGTAACCCTTTTATTTCTATTTTCAATCAAATTAATTTGATGAATATTCTGATTTTCAGATGCAAAATTTTGAATTTTTCGTCACACAAACGTAAGCGTATTTGTAAATTCATCAAAGAAAAAACACGATGATAGTTTTTTATAACTCAAAAAAGAATGCCACCAAAAAGCCCATTTATTGATAACAAAAACAAACAGGATTACTCATATTTTCTAAAATTTCTTTCATGGTAAATTTATACATTTTTGAGGAATTTCATATTTTTCCCGCATGCAACCTTACATGCATAGCTAGCATAATGTATATGGGTTAGGGTTAGGGTCTTAAATATATCACAACAACAAAAAAACAGTTGAAATGTATCGTCTAGTCATAAACACAAACGCTCTTCGATATTTTTTCATATTTCACTTGATTGAAAAACTACTTGCTATTTCTGACAGAAAATAAAAAAACATCAATCAATGCCTTGAAATTTCATTTTTTTGATATACCAAATTGTTTGACAATATTTTTAATTTTCTCCGATTTTTGTTCGAAATGTTTTCTATAAGTTCAAGCTCTTTCAGTTGGAATCAAATATCATTTAAAGAATGGAAACTTGCAACAAACCTTATCCAAGTGGACCTCAATCAAGATGAACCTCTTACGAATGTTTCTTACTGTCAGATGTGGTCAAGAGGCACTGCATTCGATCAAGAACAAGTCAAAGAAAAAACGATTTCAAGTTTTCTTCAACAGCTGTGGTGAAGGTTGCAGAAAAAGCTATGGATACTTGAATGGCGCTGACTGACTTCAATGAACATCATCGATGAATGAATATCATGCCATCCAAAACCTAAGAAAAACTGGTGATTTTCATGCACATACTTTTCTTTAGAGAATCGAATTTGTTTTTCTTCGTTACTATGTTTGGGCCTTATAGCTGAGGTATTCCTTTTTGGAAGTGCACGTCATGTAAATGCAACAATTTCCACTTCTTGTCAGAGCTATTTTTCAAGACCTTCGAGCTTTTTTCCTAAGAAAAATTAAGTTTGCTTTTTTCTTTGGAGCCTATTTCATAACGCAATCTTTAATATAAAACATTTTTGGGTACCGCTTACGCTCGAAGGTCTTGAAAAAAAAAATATCTCTGGAAAGAACTGCAATTATTACCTGCACATGACATGCATTTTCAAAGGCCAATACATAGTAACGAAGTAAACAATTTCGATTTTCTAAAGAAAAGCGAAACGCAATGTGCATGCAAATCTCCAGTTTTTCTTAATTGTTGGATGGGGTGACAGCGGTGATGTTCAACGAAATCAGTCACCAAGCGTCATTTAAATATTCATAGCTTTTTCTGCAACCTGCATCACAACTGCTGAACAAAACTGGAAATCGTTTTTTCTTTGACTTTTTCTTGGTCAAATGTTATGCCTTTTGACCACATCTGATAGATAGACACATTCGTAAGAGGTTCATCTTGATTGAGGTCCGCTTGGAAAAGGTTTGATGAAAGCTTCCATTCTTTAAATGATATTTGATTCCAACTGAAAGAGCTTTAACTTATAGAAAACATTTCGAACAAAAATCGGAGAAAATTAAAAATATTGTCAAACAATTTGGTATATCAAAAAAATGAAATTTCAAGGCATTGATCGATGTTTTTTTTTTTATTTTCTGTCAGAAATAGCAAGTAGTTTTTCAATCAAATGAAATATGAAAAAATATCGAAGAGCGTTTGTGTTTATGACTAGATGATACATTTCAACTGTTTTTTTGTTGTTGTGATATATTTAAGACCCTACCCCTAACCCATATACATTATGCAAGCAATGCATGCAAGGTTGCATGCGGGAAAAAGATGGAATTCCTCAAATTTACGATGAAAGAAATTTTAGAAAATATGCGTAATCCTGTTTGCTTTTGTTATCAATAAATTGTAGTCTAATAAAGACTTTTTGATGGCATTCTTTTTTGAACTTATAGAATGCTAGGGTGGTGTTTTGTCTTTAATAATTTACAATTACTATTATTTTCGTGCGACGAAGAAAAGCAAAACTCTGCATTTTGAAAATCAGTTTTTTATCGGTTTAATTTGATTGAAATATAAGGAAGGTTACTGGCTGTAGACTAAGAGCCCACAACAATATTTAGATTTGAGTGATAGCATAAAATCACTGGTACTTAAAGCTAGTTCCTTTTCTCTTACTTTCTATAATCAAAAATCGAGTTCTTGCAAACTGTAGCTGGGGTGTTTCTGAGCAATGCTGCATTTAAAATGCTTTTTTTTGGGCACCCAAAATAATTGGTATAGCAAAATCATTATTGTTTTAAATAAAAGGGGCAAACGTTCGAGATTATAATATGAGGATCCAATGATTATTTTTGTTTAATATTAATGTTTTTAGGAGTTTTAACATGTACCTTCTGTTTTTTTCTTCTTATGTTCCTCTATTCGATTTCTGAACCTGACCTTACGCATGCTTAGGAATAAAAAAGGAAAATATCGGATTGATGGCAGACGAGTACGATTTTGTACAAAACCTGTATACTTTGTGTATACAAATTTCATTTTTTGTTACAAGATAATTCCTTCTCTATGATAGAGTTTCCTACCCCTTCACAAAAATTATTGTTCTTAGACCTCCAAACAAGATGCGCTCAAAGAATTCAAGCAAGTTTATTTTTGTCCGTTTTTAGTCGACTTTTGAGACAATTTCTCTTCCAATCTAAACGAGCGAGAATGGACCCCTACCATCATTATTTGTTTTCATTTAACCGACCTGGAAAAACAGTTTTTTTTTGTGGATATTTTCCTAACTATAATATTTAGAAGAAAAACGTCTAGAGCTATCTTTTAGCTTAAGTTTTTTGTAGGAAATTTTCTAAGGCAAAAGATTGACCTTAACGTTTTTTCTTTAAATGTTATAGTTAGGTTAGATATTAACGGAAAACTGTTTCGGGGGACCTTTGACCCCCGTTAAATCGTTAGCTCATATGCGGGAGGACTTTTTACAGTTTATAAAAATAAAAACACAATAAGGAAGCTACCAAAATTCAGCTTTTCCCTAATTTTGACTGAACTGATAACAAGTTTTCTCGATATTAAAGAATTTTTTTAAAAATGGAAAAAGCGAAAGTATTGAAGAGTGTGATTTTCTTGATGCAAATAAAGGGAATTAAAACTGAAGAGCAAAGAAATTCTGACTGAATGGGGACCGGAATTTCAAACTCCTTGAAAGCATTTAAATGGAAGAGGGTTTTAAATGGGTTCCACTGGGTTTTTCTTTTTATGCTAAATTGAGAGATCATTTAACTTATTTCAAAGCGCTTCTAAGAGACAATTGTAAAGGGCTGTAACATAAAAAAACTTGAAATAACTGTTTATTGCTTCGATAAAAAAATGGTTAGTTATTTTAATGTCCACTTTTTTTTCAATTATTACCCCTGTTTTTTTTTGTGTATTTTTAAGAATTTTATTTTGCCGTTTTAAATTTTGTGTAGGCCAATTTTTTTCAAAAAATAGTTAGATTTTGATGAAATCCAACTAACATTGCTAAATTTTTAATCATACAATTTTTTTCAGCGTGTTTTTGACGATTTTATTTTGAAAAAAAAATCCTAATTTCAATCAAAAAAGCTGACGAAAAAATCGTTGACTCTTGAAAATTTTGATATGGATTCTTTTTAGTTAAATCCTCTTTTTTAAAGCTAGCAGAAAACATTGTCAAAAATTAGAAAAAAAACAACAACCGCATTTTTAATATCGATTTTTCCGTAAATGGCAGTAATATGAGTCAGCGAAGAGTGGTAATAGAAACCAAATAAAATTTTGGAAAAGATTTTGCTTCTCTTATCTATCTAAATCTAGTATCAGGATTGCTCATGCAAAAATTTTAATATATCGAATTTTGAAACAAAGCCATATTTGTGACTGAACACTAGTCTGAATTTGTTTCAAGTGTAATTGATTATTCGGGCTTAAAAACCAAAAATAGTTAAAATTTTTCCCGCATGCATTGCATAGCCTGCATAATGTATATGTGTAGAGTCTTAAGTCTAACCGATATCACAACAAAAAAAAAACAGTTTAAATGTATAAACGCTCTTTGAATTTTTCAGGTTTCATTTGCTTGGAAAACTACTTGCTACTTCTGACAGAAAAAAAACAATGAAATTTGATTTTTTTGCTATACCAAATTATTTGACAACATTTTTTATTTTCTCTGATTTTTGATTGAAACGTTTGCTATACGTTGGGGAATAAAATATCATTTGAAAGCGTGAAAAAACTTGCAACGAACTTATTCTACGTGGGGTAAACAATGGCTAAAATAAAAAGAAATCTGTAAGAAATGTGCCCAGCTGTCAGATGTAATTCTACGACATTGTACTAAACCAAGAACAATCCAAAGAATAAACCATTTTCGGATTTATACAAGAATTGTGATGCAAAATGGTAGAAAAAAGCTGCTGAAAAAAAACTGATTGATTGCAACTGACATTACGTCTACCAATATATCCAAGGCTTAAGAAAGTTTTTTCCTCTAGAGCCAATTTCTAGGCGCAATCTTCAATATAAAACATTTTTGGTTACCGCTCACGCTCGAGGTCTTGAATAAAAAATTGCTCTGGTAAGAACTGAAAATTATTGCATTTACATGATATGCACTTCAAAAAAGGAATTCCTAAAATTTATGTCCAACACATATGTAATTGCTAAGAAAAACCATTTGGATTTTATTATAAAGAAAAGCAAAACTATGTGCATGCAAATCCCTAGTTTTTCTTAGGTTTTTGGTCGGGTGGCAGCGGTGATGTTCATTGAAATCAGTCAGCAAGCGCCATTCAAGTGTGCATAGCTTTTTCTGCAAGCTGCATCACAGCTGTTGAAGAAAACTTGAAATCGTTTTTTCTTTGACTTGTTCTTGGTCACATGTAATGCCTTATGACCACATCTGACAGTAAGGCACATTCTTAACAGGTTCATCTTGATTTAGGTCAACTTGGAAAATGTTTGTTGCAAGTTTTTCCATTCTCCTAAATGATTTGATTCCAACTGAAAGATCTTGAATTTATAGAAAATATTTTGAACAAAAATCGGAGAAAATTAAAAATATTGTCAAACAATTTGGTATATCAAAAAAATTAAATTTCAAGGCATTGATTGATGTTTTTTTTTATTTTCTGTCAGAAATAGCAAGTAGTTTTTCAAGCAAATAAAACATAAAAATATCGAAGAGCGTTTGCTTATGACTAGACAATACATTTCAGCAGTTGTTTTTTTGTGATATTGTTTGGACCCTAACCCTTACCCATTAAATAATGCAAGCTCTGCATAGTTGCATGCAGAAAAATTCGAAAACGTCAAAAATGTACGAATTTCACAATCTTGTTTGTTTTTCTTATGAATTGTAGTTAAATGAAGACTTTTGATGGCATTTTTTGTGGCGAATTCAATACAAATAACACCACACTGATTCTATCTTAGAAAATATTTGGAAATCGATTAAAGATTTAAAAAAAATCGAAGTAACTTACTTGAAAGTTTAGTCATCCTCATCAGACATTGTGAAACAAGTCTTCAGTAAGTAGTTTATTTATTAAAAGGAAGAAGATAACTTCGTTTGTAATACATACATAAATTATGTTAGTTTCTTGTCCATAATGATTTTTCAAGGGCAGTTCGCAATTACTGCATAGGTAAGTAAAGTATCCGTAAGTTTCCCTGAGACTATGTAATTTCAATGAACTATAATACAACAAAGGAAAGCAATTTTTTTTCTTCATTGGATATAAGCTTAATTACTATTAAAGGAATATACTATTGACTGACAAGGAGTAAAATAAAATTCATATCATAGGTAGATATTTGTACATTAAATAGTTCTCTATACTTTGGTTTGGTTTGATTGGAACTAAATGGCGAAAATTTAGGTGATGACAATTCAATATATTTTACAGTTCAGGGTAAAGGCACATAATGAACAATTATAGCGGTTTTTCGTACATGGAGTCAATTAAGGATCTGGGCCTCCACGTTAGCTATGTAGTTCGGAAACTGACGATTATAAGATTACCAAAGATAACGAACTTCTGATTTGGACGTGGAATGTACAGACCTATTACAGCCATACAGGAGGAACGATTAGATGAAAAGGTTTACCTAATCTCTGTAATATCTACTTCGAAGAGTTCTGTAAAGAACGAGGACCGTAAAAAGCTTTCATGGAAGCCAACGAAAGTAAGCGTCTAGTCAAAATCTGCATAAGGACCAAATAAAAACATAACGTCAGCTCACACAGTGGTGTTTTTTTTTTTTAGTTTTAGCGACAAAATTCATTTTCGTGGCAATTTCTTGACGAAAACTGATGAAATTTGGTACACTTAGATATTTTATTATGGAGAATACATAATACATATTTTTTGCCTTTGTAATTACAGAAATATATTTAGCGACAAATTTTACATATATTTAGCAAAAATTCTATCCTAGAGAATGATTTGTTTTCAGTTTATCATTTTCATTGCTTGCTTCGGATGCCATTTTGTAAATACAAAAAGTTGGCAGACTTTTTGTATTCTCTAGTGAACCAATTTTTTCAATTTTCGAAAACGACAATACTTTGTAGAAGTCCAAATAAAAATACACATGGCGCCATTCAATATGAAAAAGTTTATTTTGAGCTGCATATAGTCACATCCGGACCCTTTAAATAGAGTCAGCACATTCTTAATTCTTATGCTTCTCATAAGAATGCTTTTAATAAGAATCTTATCTATCTTTGAATTCGCAGAATGCAATGCAGCACTTTTAGCTGCAATGCATTCTCGCCCACAACTTGCTGCTTGCTTCTCTTTTAAGATACCTATTGACACCAGTTGTGTTTTGATCGTCAGAAGTTGAAGTTACAATACATAGTTATTACAAATTGAAATAATAAAATATCATTTTAAGAAAAGCAAATAAATACATTTTTTAAATCAACCACGGCACCCACGATCACTGGCGACGAGGATTAAAAATAAAAAATATAAAGAAGAACAATAAAACCACACTCAAACAACAACAACAAAATTTGTGCCCAAAATCGAAATCCCTATTTGAAGAAGTGACAAAGAATTATTGCAAAGCGATGGATGAGCACAAAAGATGTAATTCAACACGAAATAGGATTGAAAATGCAGGAAATGGTGATTATTATTATTAAATATTATATTTTAACTAAACATAGCTGTGCCAAAAAGAATTGAAGAGAAAGAAAAATAAATAAAATAAAAAAAAAAGTCTATGCCATCTACCTAGTGTATAATATTTGATGAGCAATTCATTAATGTGTTTTCCCAAAATGAAGTGAAAAAAAAAAAAAAAACAAAACTATAATTTTTTTTTTGTTACAATTCTTATTTTAGTATTTTATAACGAAATATAAGTGAATTTCATGAATACCTGATCATAAAATAAATGGTCTATTTGAAAAAGAAGGCGACAAAGTTTCCAATTCAAAATTGTAAGACAAAAAGCAAAACCCTATCTAAATATTGACAGAGATACATAGTGCAAGAAGGAAAAAAATAATATAGCTAGCTAAGCTGTTTTGAATCAAATGACTGCAGTGAATTTTTTTAATTGTCTTTTAGTGTATGTTTTTGTTAATACATATAAACAAAAATTATTCATTATTCAAAATAAAATCATACATTTTTTTTTCTCCACATTATTATAACATTTGTTAAAAAAAAAAAAAAAAAAAAAAAAAAAAAAATGGCTAATTCAGTAGAAAATATGAATTTAATTCTTAATTGTATTAAGAACATACAAGACTTTGACGGAACCGACAAAAACCATTTAGTGGACTTTCTACAGCAGGTTGACTATTTAATTCCTACGATTGATAGCTTTGACGACAACAACAAAAAAGTTCTAATAGGTTTCCTTAATAATAAATGCGTTGGACGCACACGTCCAGTTCTCCAAAGACACGGCTTAATAGAAAGCTGGAAAAGAATCAAAGAAATTTTGCTTGAGAATTTCGGTGAAAAAGAAAATAGTTTCACCTTAATAGACAAATTGAAAATGTGTAGAGTAGACTCTACTATTGAAAAGTATTTTTATGAAATAAACAAAATTACCAGTAGAATACATATTCGTATTCTATCACACGGTGACACAAACTACACAACTGATGAGGTAAACAGGATAGCTCTGAATGTTTTTAGAGAGAATCTTCCAGAGCCTACTAAAACATTAGTTTTTAGTAGAAACCCAAGTACACTAGATGCCGCTTATAAAATAATTTTAGAAGCGCGTCACCAAAGTTATACAGCATATCAATCAAACCATATCAAAAATAATTTAAATTCGAATAAAAATCAATCAACAGGAAATCCATACAGAGGTAGGAGCAATCAAAATTCCTTCGAATTCCAAAGAGGTACTAATACGTTTAGAAACAGAAATAATCAAAACTTTAATGAGAATCAGGAATCAAGTAACACATATAGAAATATTAATAGGAATAATCAAAACTTAAACGAAAACCAAGAATCAGGAAATACTTACAGAAATATAAATAGAAATCATCAAAACCCTTTTGATAATTATGGGTCAGGAAATACGCGTACTAGTAGAAATTATCAGAATTTTAACGTCAACCAGCAAAATGGAAACCCCTTCAGAAATAATTCCAATTCTAACCAATATCAAAGATCTGCTAATAGAAGTAGAAATCAACAAAACAGTGGTGCACGATCCACAGAACCAATGGAATTGGGAAATTTTTTAATGGAGAGCCCAAACACCTTCCCTATATAATAATTAATACTGAAATTAGAAAACTTTACTTTATTGTTGATACAGGCGCAGAAGTCAGTGTCATTAAACCTCAGATATGTCACCCAAAATGGAAAAAACAAGTTCACATACCAGTGAGATCGATCGGAGATAGTTTTGTTCTAAATACAATGTGTTCAATTCCAGTTTTCAAGGAATTCAATGAAAACGAAGATGTTTTTTGCGAGTTTCTAGAACACGATCTCAAAAATAACTACGATGGAATAATAGGTAATAATATTCTTAAAAGATTTAATGCAATTGTAGATTACCCTAAACAGCAGTTAATATTGAATAAAGCAGTGCTTAAGTTGTATTTCGATAAACAAGAAGAAATTTATGACAATCTTGCATATAATAATGAAAATGTAGTAGAAATTAATTTTAATAATGAGGTGGGAATCAATAACAATATAGGTGAATTTATTGAAAGCGAGCATTTAAGTGAACATGAGAAAGGTTTACTTTACAGTGTTTTGAAGAAATTTAAAAGAACATTTTACAATGAAAATGATGATTTATCGTTTACAAATGAAGTAAAGCATCACATACATACAAAACATGAACTACCAGTTTATTCAAAATTATACCGTTATCCGGAAGTACATAGGGATGAGGTCGATAGACAAATTGAAGAAATGCTTAGGCAGGGTATAATTAGGGAATCTAATAGTCCTTTCAATAGTCCAATATGGGTAGTTCCCAAAAAAGAAGACCTTTCAGGTAAAAAACAGTGGCGCATAGTTATCGATTACCGAAAACTTAATGAGATAACAATAGAAGACCGACAGCCTATGCCAAATATCGAAGAGATATTTGATAAATTAGGTCGATGTCAGTACTTTACAACGCTGGATCTCGCTAAGGGATTTCATCAAATTGAAATGCATCATAGCGACATTCATAAGACCGCGTTTTCCACATCCAATGGTCACTACGAATTTCTTCGTATGCCATTTGGATTGCGTAATGCACCTGCCACATTTCAAAGACTGATTAACAATGTATTAAAAGAATATATTGGCAAAATTTGTCTTGTTTACCTGGATGACATTTTGATTTTTTCAACTAGTATTGAAGAACACATGGAATCACTATCCAAAATTTTGAAACGATTAAGAGAGGCTAATCTAAAAATTCAATTGAATAAATGTCAGTTTATGAAAAAAGAAACCGCATTTTTAGGTCACGTGGTTACACCTGACGGCATTAAAACTAATCCTAAAAAAGTTGAAGCTATAGACAAAATACCACTCCCGAGTAATCAGAAAGAAATTAAAAGTTTTCTTGGCATCACAGGTTATTACAGACGGTTTATTAAAGATTACTCTAAAGTTGCTCATCACCTTGTTAAGTACTTGAAAAAGAATACCAAAGTCAATAAAAAAGACAAAAAATTCATAGCTGCGTTTCATAAGCTTAAAGAACTAATTAAAAATGATCCAATTTTAGTACACCCTGACTTCAAAAAGAAGTTCACATTAGTAACAGACGCCAGCAACTATGCGTTAGGGGCAGTCTTAACCCAAGATAATAAGGCTATAAGTTTCGCAAGTCGATCTCTGAATGATCACGAAAAAAAATATAGTACAATAGAGAAAGAGCTTTTGGCCATTGTTTGGGCAACCAAACATTTCAGGCCTTACTTATATGGAAGAAGTTTTGTGGTCAAAACTGATCACAAACCATTAGTTTGGTTAAATTCCTTAAAAGAGCCCAACATGAAATTACAACGTTGGAAAATAAAATTAAATGAGTTTGACTTCATAATAGAGTATATTAAAGGCAAAGAAAATGTAGTAGCCGACGGGCTAAGCAGAATAAACTATGAAAAGATCGACAATGCAGATGAAGTTTTAATAAATCTCAACGAGATCTTTGATGACGAAATTGACACCGTGCACAGTGCAGACACTGACAGTGCCGATTTTATATCTATTACTGAAAAACCACTGAATATTTTTAAATACCAATTCGTATTAAAAAAATCAATAAGGGAATCCACGACAAAAAAAATTATTTTTAAAAAGAAAATACGAACCACGTTGTATATAAATTCTGAAAGCAATTTATTAGAATTGATGAGAAATCAATTACCCGAAAAAGGTTTAATAGTTGTATTTTGTGAGGATAATGAATTGTTTTTGACTTTTCAAAACAATTACGTAAAATATTTTTCAAAAAATAAAAATCTCAAAATAATGAAAACTAGTAAAGTATTGGAAGATTTAACCGATAAAGAAAAATTGTTGAAAATCATTGAATATGAACATTTGAAAAATAATCATAGAGGGATTAACGAAATATTCCTAGAAATGAAAGCTAACTACTATTATCCAAACCTTCAAAAAGAAATTCAAAAATTCATAAATAATTGTAACATATGTAACTCAGCTAAATTTGACAGGATGCCTATAAAACATAAATTTAATATAACAGATACCCCTGCAAGACATAACGATATTGTTCACGTAGATATATGGTTTCCTATGCGAAATGTCATGTATTTGACAACAATTGATAAACTCACCAAATATGCTACGGCTCACCTTTTAGAGGACAGAACATGGATTTCAATTACTAAAGCACTTAAAACCCGAATGCAATATTTGGGAAAACCAAAACTTATCGTTACTGATAATGAACTAGACACAGTTTCAATAAGACAATTTTTAACTTCCAATGACATTCAACTTCATGTCACAACTCCTTATTTGAAAACTGGCAATGCTGACATAGAACGCTTGCATTCAACATTTAATGAACACATAAGACTGTTTAATGCTGATCCTTGCAACGAAGATAGTCTTGATGAAAAAGTTTTTAAAGCGGTTGTTTTATACAACAATACAATTCATACAAGTACAAAAATGAGGCCAATAGACTTTATAAACAATATTATTTCAGAGGAAGAAATTACCTCATTGTCTAAGTTATTACATGCAAATAAAACAAATAAAATAAATAAGTTGAACGAAAACAGAGAAACTGTTACTAATTTTGAAAATGAATTCGTTAGAAATAATAGAATAGGGAAGTCAAATCCTAAGTATATAAATATAAAAAACTATAAACAAGCAGGCAATCATTTGATATCTGACAAACATCCAAAAAAATCTTATAAGAACCAAGTCAAACGTAAAACTAAATTCCAAAATTATCATTACAGACAAAATGATGACGTTGGCAATTCTAATGCTGTTAGTTCCTCTAATCAGCGGACAACGAATTGACATTACCCCAATTCATAATGACAATGGGTATACCATTGTCAGATTCGAAGAAACTAAAATAATTGATCATTACAATAAGTTTTTACACATTGTAAACATATCAAAATATTTAGAAGCGACAGAAGCAATTGAAGCAAGCTTTCAATCCCTTAAAACAAGTAATTCAGTAATGGAAATCGGAATGACAATTATTGAAAAAGAAATAATTTCAATAAAACAAGAACTGTATTGCTTTAGAAACTACATGAAAACTACACGCCAAAAGCGAGGTTTAATAAATATTTGGGGTAACGGTATGAAATTGTTAGCAGGAACTATGGACAGTGAAGACTCTAAGCAAATATATTCGTTTATGGAAAATGTAGAAAAGAATATGAAACAATTAACTGACGAAACGAACAAACAAGTTGAAATAAATAATAATATGATTCAGAATTTTGAAACCATCAGAAAGCACATCATAGAAAACGATGTGAAAATGAATCAATTTTATAAAAACATTTCGACTTTGACAGAAGACATTCTTTTTAAGACGGACAAAAACTCTTTGATCCTACAGCTTTACATGTACTCATGTAATTTAAAAAATGAAATCTCTAAAATTAAAGACAATATTTTGTTATCAAAAATAAATTTACTAGAACACGATATGTTTAATATTGATGAAATGAGAGATTATAACATAACTATTGAAATGTTACCACTTATAAAAACTGCTGTGCTATTAAAAAATAATCTTATAATATTCGTTGTATCAATTCCGATATTTTGCAAAGAAAAATTTTATAATTCAGCCATTATACCTATTCCAAACCTAGATTCAATGGAAATTGAATTTGATATAACATTTGTAATCATAAATGAGATGAAAATTTACCTCTCAAATACAGAAAATCTTTTAAAAAATAATTTAATTCCATTTCCGAACAAATGTATAAGAAATCTTTTAAATGAAAATAATGTTTGTAACTATAAAAGTAATAAAGAGACTTCAATAACAAAAATTAACGAACACACCATTGTAACTAAAAACCTGGGAGTCATTGAAATTGATCAAGACTGCATTGATCAAAAAATTGTCATTAAAAATCACAATATTATTAGTATTGAAAACTGTACAGTAAAATTAAAAGAATTCGAAATAAGTGTAAAACAGAAAACTTATTATGAAACTTTTGTAATACCGCATTTTATAACCAATACAAGTAAAATATTTAGTAACTTTACATTATCTGATTTAAATTTAAGGAATATTGAAAACAGAAAATATATAAAATATGTTGAAAATAACCACAAGGTAACTTCAAGTTTAACTTTTGTATTAATTATGTTAATTATAATTACAATTTTATTATATTTTAAATGTAAATCTAAAGGAAAAGCAAGCAATACTATTGAATTAAAAATTAATCCTTGTTCAACGGAGACCGTTGAATCTATGGGGGGAGGAGTCACATCCGGACCCTTTAAATAGAGTCAGCACATTCTTAATTCTTATGCTTCTCATAAGAATGCTTTTAATAAGAATCTTATCTATCTTTGAATTCGCAGAATGCAATGCAGCACTTTTAGCTGCAATGCATTCTCGCCCACAACTTGCTGCTTGCTTCTCTTTTAAGATACCTATTGACACCAGTTGTGTTTTGATCGTCAGAAGTTGAAGTTACAATACATAGTTATTACAAATTGAAATAATAAAATATCATTTTAAGAAAAGCAAATAAATACATTTTTTAAATCAACCACGGCACCCACGATCACTATATAAGTCGACCTCAATAAGCTTTTATATCATGGATCATTAGAGGCCCACAGAATTATTTTTGTGGCCCTTTTAGTTTAGTCGGGAATCTCCAGGGGAATTTTGTTTCACTGGAAATATTTGTATCCCTGGTTTTTTTTATCGATCGTGAATCTTCCCTGGAATTATTTTCCAGGAAACAAAAATTTTATGAAATGACAGAAGAATTTCCCTGGAAATTATGTGCCCGATATCAGTGTTTACGTTCTCAAATTTTGTACGAGGAAAACATTCCCAGCAAATTTTTTATTCACGATAGCTTCCAGTGTAGGCGGCCCCCTAGAAATCTTTGGAGGCTCACCAGAATCTTCGAGGCCCTTTTCTTAAAAGTCAAAGGAGTTCCGTTGTAGAGCATAAGATGACTTGTTTAGAAGCATCCAGCACTTATCTTTACAATTTTGTCGATTATTCTATACAACCACCAGAATTTTTTTCAACAACCACCAATTGTTTATGGCATATTGTCACAATTGATGGAAATGACTTCAAGGTCATTAATAAATGCAACTTGCCCAGGGCTTCCACTCAAATTTGAAAAATTAAAAAAAAAAAAAATTGTGGGACTTGATCCCAGACTTCTAAGTTGACAATCAAGCACTACATACATATCCACTCACCATGATAACCACTCGCATCAGTGCAGAAGTCAAACAAAGAATCACCCTATTTCTTCGGACTAAGAAGACATCTAAGCAGTAAAGGCTTTACTAAAAAAACTACCAACTAATACGACACTGTATATTATCTTAATCAACTCAGCCCTACCGTACGAAGCAGAGACATTGTCAAAGTACAGATGCTTCGAGTGATGTTTGGTTCAGTCTTCACTGGTGGAAATTGGTAAAGAGGATTAAACGACGAAATGTACGGATTTAACAGCGATATCGACCTGAACAAATTGCTGAAAATACAGCGACTAAGATTGCTAGGTCATAACAAATCCCGATGGGAAAAGCGAAGTAGGGAGGCCTTAACTTAGGTGTTGCGATCAAGTGTCCTCAACCAACTTGCTGTGCGTAGCTAGATTGCACATTGGATCACACGACTTCTGTATACACAAACATTTGTGTGTTTTTGATAAAAACAAATAAACAATACCATCTCAGCCACAATTCGGAAGACACCAAATGATACACAAATCGTGTTTGTATGTCATTTGCTGTCATTTAATTTGTGGTTCAGATTGTTTTTTTGCATTTTTATGACCAAAATACACAAATATTTTTATACAAATTTTAGTGTTTACACAAATTGTGTGATATATGTAAGCTTAATCATATCGAAATTAAATCATAATGAAGTTAAAATATTTTTATGTTTTACTTCTTTAAGCGTGTTAAGGGTTAACACGATCAAAGCAATAGCATGAAGTTGGTTGCGATTCAATGCAAGTGACATAATGTCATTTCAACACCACCAAGTTTCAGAATTCTTTTATTGGGGATCTCTAACTTGGCTAACATCGATAGAAATGGTTTAAAGGAATTCGACACAGAAATTTGTAAATTTTCTGAAAACATTCTAAATACCAACTCACAAGATGACAATAAGTTTTTATTGTAAACAACTGACAGTAATGACAGTTACTGTGTAGTTTATTAGTTTATAGAAATGCAAGACATTAAATGTGCCAGACAAAAGCATTAAAATGTCTAGATTTGCTACTTTTTTTTCAAACGAGAAAAAAAATGGCTCAAATGTATGCAGCAAACCTTGTAAATTAAGCCTAAAAGTATGCAATAGGGAATAATTATTTTTTGTGTATTAAGTCAACTATATGTAAAAAAAAAAAAAAAACATTGCATACCCTGATACCCAATATAATAAAATAAATCAATAAAAGTCCTAGATGGCAAAGGATAAACTACAGCTACTTTTTTTGTTACCTGGGAACATATTATACAAAAACTCATGGGTCGATTCCTTTCAGCTAGCATCTGCTGGATGCTAAAAATATCATCACCTCGCTCCGAATGTTCGAATCTGTGTACTATATTCTCTATTAACAGGACGCATGTTTACTTCCCCATGCTCTACTCATGGTCGGTCGCAACAAGAGATAATTTTCTCAGCAACAGCAAAGCAACAGTTAGGCAATAATTCATGGGTTAGAATTGGGTGGGCAATATGGCAATGGCATGGCAATGGTATGGCGTATATATCGGTGTGTGCCAGACAGCGAGCGACAGGCACGTGTGTATAATGGTGGGGATGTTGTTTTTCATATTCCTGTATCCTGTTTATGCTTCATTAGGGGTAGTTTTCCATGCTATCAACAGGATACTCAATTCCCACCCCCCCACAGACCACCGTTGTTTCCCATAACAACCCATTAAAAAGTTATTACCCAGGAATCAGCCAGAGTTGCAAGTTGGAAGTTGGAACTTGCTTTTCGAAAAGTAGTCTATACCCACTTACCCACATAAAGTTGCATGGTATATGTTATGTTTTGTATACATTTTGTTATTATTAAAAGGAATTTTCTCGTTCTGGATTCTGGATTCTAGATTCTGGATAAAATTCCGAATTAATTTTACATCGAATATTTGTAGTATAGGCAGGAGTATATATATTTTTTTGAAGGGTGGCCCCTTCACATGAAAGCGATTAACATTAACGAATGAGTGAACACATGAGATTTATGAGCAACTGGGTTTTGTGCCAAAAAAACTTTTTTTTTTCTGTATCTTATACCTTTCTACCACCACATATATAGCAACTTGTTAAAATCTTTTTCAACATCTTCAAATAATATGAAGGCTTAAAATGCTAATTATGTATGTAGGATTGTAGGGTATAGGTACACATAAATACTACCATCCACTGATACACAAAATCAGATAAGCAGAAAAATGTATAGCACTCAGCTTTAAGTTAAGGAGAAATTTCGAAAAGTAAAGTTCGGTGTAGAGCTATTCTACCTACCATAACTGTTTTGAAAGGATTTGGTTTTAAGTTATGAGTACCGTTTCTTATAGTTGTGAGAGTGAAAGATTCTGAATGGAAAAAGATTAAGTGGGTAGTTGGAAAGTCTTGGTAAAAACTATGACCCCATAGTGCTTAAGAGTATATTGGTGGGGGTGGGGGGGGGGGTATTCTTAACAACCAACCCTCCCTTTCTCTCTCCTAAAAAATCAATTCTTATTTTTTTCATACGATAAATGCTGAGGGACATCTTAAACGCGTTCGGAAATGGCTCGAGTGAGCGATAAGAGGAGGGCAAGAAGCACGTTGTTGTGAAGAGACAACCGCAATTACAAGGGAAGAAAGTAAAAGGGCAATGGGTTGGTGATGGAACGAGGTGGGTTGAGGAGAGATACTTTCAAGGGTGAAGGATATTTGAAAGAAAGAACATTTTATTTATTTGCATGGACAAATTTCAAGCAACAAGGTTGCTTATCTGTAAAAAGTGATCTTCCTATATCTCGTTGTTTGGCGTTTTCTAAAAAAAAAACTAAAAGACATTTACGCATCTAGTTTTCATTAATTGACTTAAAATTGGTAGGAGAATTTAAAATCTAAAACAAAAATGATACTTAACCATTTAAAATCTTTTAAAAAATAGTTTAAACGGAAAAAAATATTATTTAAATAACCCTTCCTGCCTGAACGAGGGGATATAGACACCCCATCCTTTAGAATTTTTTTTTTTTTTAACTCAATTAACACGTTCTACTAGTTTGATTCATGTTGTGGGAAACATTCAGAAGCTCTTAAATACACTCCTCGTCAACAAAATACACACAAACATTTTTCAATATACTTTATCAATTTTTTCCAAACACTGATAGTTGCTGTGCCATCTGTTGATTCGATCCGTATTTCGATTTGCTTGCTCAACTCCCATATTTACCTGCTAGAATAGGTTGATAATTTATCCCGTGATGTTTTTTCACATAACGAATGTCGCTTGGTAGGGAACGCAATTTAAAATATTGATGGAATCATTTTTTTTTTTCTAAGGCTTTTTTTAATAGTTCACCCTCCCTTCAGCAAGTTGTTCAGTTAGCCAAGCAAGTGTCCATCAGGTGATTGCTCATTTTTATAAGGTAATTATGAAAACCATATTATTCTAAATTTGGGTCCAAAATCCCAGAACACATCAGACAGCTCATAAAAAACTTTTTAGAAGAGGAAAATTTGTATGCTTTGGGACGGAAAATGGAATCTCTTGAAAATTAATAGGATCCTGTTTTCTGAGAGATTAGTAAGCTAAATTTTTAAAATTATTAAGCAAATGGTACGAATAAGGACAGGATGGGACCAACCTAATTAATGTCTATAATGAGCTCTTAAGTTAATAGGTTAAATGCCTTTATTGTCACAGAACATCAACATGTTATTTTGTTCAAAGAAATGAAAAACTCCAGCTTAATTTTTAAAGTTTTTCATGTGTTTGCATTTTTTTGATCAAACTTACCTTTTGGAACAATTTTAATATTAATATTTTTTTTGGAGAAGGTTTCGGTTATCAGCGACTGGGTTTACAGAAAAACGATCAATTTCACAGATGTGTGCAATATTTCAAGCTATTACAACCTAAAATAGCTTAAGACACGACCATATCTTTTGTTTGCATTTTTTTTTTGATTTTTTCACCGGTAAGTTAGGGTAAAAAAGGGCAAAAGATAAATTTTTTTTTTGTACATCTCAAAAAGTATAAAGGCTAGAATAATGAAATAAATTTAATTGAATAGATAAATTGAAATAATGATGAGTTCTCATAAAGAAAAAAAATTCTAAGAATTCAACTTTTCAAGTTAAAAATTATTTTCCAATATCAAATATTTTTTTAGACATTTGAATATGATGTAATTATTGATACAATAGATAATTTCTTGAAAAACTAAGTATGCACATTGAAAGATAATAAAAAAAAAATTAGGCGTCTGATACGGATTTCATATTAAATGTTCCATAAAGGTTTTTTTTAGCTTGAAAAAACAAGTACGTTTTTGAACGTTTATGTGGGTGGTTTAATTGATTTTAAAAATCAGGGGAAAACGGGAAAAATATTTTGTCTAAACGACTTTTAGGCTTATGCGTTGTCAATAAACGTGTGAAGAAATTAGATTTTTGAACATTTTTTTAAATGAATATCAGTAAAAACAAGAGTTTTTAGTCCAAGTTTTTTGAAGGTTTCAAATTGTATTTTATTTTTATATTTGAAACTGACATCTTCATCATTTTACGTTTTTTGGAATAGCAATATCTTCTGAGTGATTAGTCGGAGTCGGAGGAAAAGAGTGTCAAAAGCTTATTTGTAGAAAATCGTATCGTCTACAAATATTGCCTGAAATACTTTTCGATCGCTTCTGCCGTTCAAAAGTTATATGCAAAAAAAATGTTTTTGACATTTGACCCTAAATGCCTTTTGACGCGCATACGATCTGCCACTGCACTTTCGAGTGTGTATTCCTTAGACCAATATAGTAATAATTGCATTTAAATAAAACTCCACTTGGAATTCTTCGGCAGTAAATGTAGGTACCTACATTTTTCCTTGGCTGTGAAGGGCCCAAGGGGAAAAAACTTTATATGTCCATTAAAACCCATTTCGAGAACAACGCAATTTAAAATTATGTTTTTCAAACAACTTAGTACTAAAAGCACATCTTTTTTTTTATTAATAAGAATTAAATTGGTTATCTAGAATTCAGGATACTTTCAAACAGTATTCAATAAATACTACAAGACCTCATCATTAGTTTAAATTTGACAAGTGGGCATGTGCCGTTTTTGCCCTGGACCCTACAGCTCATAACAGTAGTACAAGATTACGGAACTCGCATTTTCCAATCATTTTTACATAAATGTTTGACAAGTTTAACTTTTTTTCCGCATGCAACCATGCATTGCATAGCTTCCATAATGTATACGGGAAGGGTATAATGTCTAAAATATATCACAAAAAAAAAACACTTGAAATGTATAAACGCTCTTCGAAATTTTCATGTTTTATTTGCTTGAAAAACTACTTGCTATTTTTGACTAAAAATCAGAAAAAAACATCTACAAATGCCTTGACATTTGAATTTTTTGATATACCAAATTGTTTGACAATATTTTTAATTTTCTCCGATTTTTGTTTGAAATGTTCAAGCTCTTTCTGCTGGGAATAAAACGATTTTCAGTTTTCTTCAACAGCTCTGATCGAAGATGCAGAAAAAGCTATGCATACTTGAATGGCGCTAGCTGACTGATCTAACTGAACATCTTCGCTGTCACCCGATCCGAAACCTAAGAAAAACTGGGAATTTGCATGCTAAATGTGTTGGCCATCAAGCTAAGAAATTTATTTTTTGGAAGTGCATGTCATATATAGGCAATAATTGCCTATATCACGCCTTCGAGCGTGAGCGGTATCCAAACATGAAAAAGAAAAAAAACTTTCTTAAGCCTTGGATTAGTGGTAGAGGTGGTGCTAGTTGCATTCAATGTGGATGCCACATTCTTTCAGCAGCTTTTATCTACCATTTTGCATCACAATTCTTGCATAAATCCGATAATGGTTTATTCTTTGGATGATAATCCAAAATAGATTATAAAATAAGTTTTTCCTAAGAAAAATCAAGTTTGCTTTTTTTCTTCGGGAAGAACTGCAATTATTGCAATACATATGTCATGTATTTGACTTCCTATAAAAACGAAGAAACAATTCCGATTTTCTAAAGAAAAGCGAAACTATGTGCATGCAAATCCGCAATTTTTCTTAGGTTTTGGATCGGGTGACAGCTGTTATGTTCATTGAAGTCAGTCATCAAGCGCCATTCAAGTATGTATAGCATCATGCATCACAGCTGTTGAAAAAAAACTAGAATTTTTTTTTCTTTGACTTTTTCTTGGTCAAATGCAGTGCCTTTTGACCACAACTGACAGTAAGACACATTCGTAAGAGGTTCATATTGATTGAGGTCCACTTGGAAAAGGTTTGTTGCAAGTTTCGATTCTTTATATGATATTTGATTCCAAATGAAAGAGCTTCAACTTATAGAAAACATTTCGAACAAAAATCGGAGAAAATTAAAAATATTGTCAAACAATTTGGTATATCAAAAAAATGAAATTTCAAGGCATTCATTGATGTTTTTTTTTTATTTTCTGTCAGAAATAGAAAGAAGTTTTTCAAGCAAATGAAATATGAAAATTTATTGAAGAGCGTTTATTTTAATGACTAGACGATGCATTTGAACTGTTTTTTTTTTTAGTTGCTGTGATACATTTTAGACCCTTTCCCATTATGCTAGCTTTGCATGCAAAGTTGCATGCGGGAAAAAATCGAATTCGTCAAAAATTTATAAATTGACGATGAAAAAAAAATTGGAAAATATGAGTAATCCTGTTTGTTTTTGTTATCAATAAACTGTAGTTTAAAAAAAAAAAACTTTTAATGGCATTCGTTTTTGAGTTATAAAATGCTATCGTCTTGTTTCTTCTTTTATAATATTTCAATTCACAAATACATTTACGTTCGTGCAACAAAAAAATCAAAATTCTGTATTTGAAAATCAGTTTTTATAAAACTATTCAAAGGATAAATTTGATTGAAAATAGAAATTAAAGGAAGGGTTATCGCTGTCTTATATTCAGTTCCGTTTAATTTTTCTGTCTTCAGTCATCTTTTAAGACAATTTCCCCTAGAATTTGAATTAGGGAAAATAGATTCCTACCCTTATAATTAGATTTGCTTTAAACGACCTAGAACATTTTTGGCATAGTATATTATCATATAAATATTTATTTTACTACGAGGGGTCGAACGCCCCCAAACTGTCTTTTTTTTCGTGGATATTTTCCTAACTATAACATTTAGAGAAAACACGTTGGGAGCAATCTTTTAGCTTTTTTTTTATAAGTTTTTATAAGTTAAGTTACGGCCTTTTTTTTTAAATTCGTACGAAAATTTTTGTGAACGACTAAGAATGTTTAACTCTGCCAATCCTCGACATGTTATCAGATACTTTGCTACAGGAAAAACTTTTTTGGCTTTAAAAGTATCAGAACTACATAGTTAGGCCAAATGGTCAGTTATATTATTTTATTAATTTGTTTAGATTCAATATAAGTATTAAACGGTCACTGTGGCGTGTGTGGAACATTTTTTTTTTTTTTCATAAACACAATTTAACTTTTGCTGACATAAAAAAATAATCCATTTGATCTTGATTGAGGCTACAAAGAAAAATTTGCTGTTTTTCCCCCAAATCAATTTTTCGAAAATTTCTAAAAGACACTTTACTAGTTACATACATACATACATACAATATATAAAAAACGACAGTTAAAAAAATACCAACACTTAATAAAGAAAAATAAATTAAAATCCTCAAATCATCAGAATTTGTTTACAATCTAACTTCTTAAAAAGTTTAATTTGACGGAAGTTTAATAAAACAATTTTCCATAATATTGCCAGCAATATTTTCTAAGTGCTATTGACTCATTTGTTTGTATAGATATGGTTTTACATGTCATACATACATACATAGGTAGTTCCGTAGTTCCTTAGATTTTGTTACATGGAGGATGAAGGTGAAATCATAAAATCCGCAATTTTGCAAATTGAAATGCTTACGGAAGGAGCACAGGAAGTTTGTAATCAAGAATATCGTCGATATTGATTGAATCATTTAAGGAAATGTTCTCGGTTAGCTATAAAAACAGAGATTTTTAATATACATATGTAATGTAATGTATGCTATTGGTATGATTTGTTGTGAAATTCATTTGGAGTTTTTGGGCGTAGTAGAAGAAACACAATATGCACTGATGGTGTTTAATCCCTTTCTACACCTAACAACAAACTTGTAAACCATTGCCAATAATTTTTTGAAAAAATAAGTTATTAGCAGGATAATGGACGTTGGGAAAAACTAGGCAAAATGGTATATGAAAGGGGAAAAATAAATTGCCCACCAAAAGATTGGGGGAAAGGGTCTGGATGAGCGAAAAGGTGATGTGGGTGTCGAAAATTGTATTTTTTTACGATTTCTTTCAAAAGCAGACCTCCTATCAAAAAAAAAGTTCAAGACAAGAGTTAAAGAAGGTACAAAGATCTACAACTTTTGTTCAGACAATTTTTTCTATATAACCATAAAAATATTGAGAAAAATGCAACAAAAAAAATAACAATTTTTTTTGTTTAATATTTTTATCTTTTTAAAAATAGTTAGATTTTGATGAAACTTGGTTTTAATGTACATAGGAACAGTGCTATATTTTGTACTCATTACGATTTATTTTGAAAAAATAGCCTAATTTTCAATTAAAAAAAGTTGACGAAAAAAATTATATTTTTGTTTTTTAATTTTGAGATGGACACGTTTTGGTTACATCCTCTTTTTTAAGATTAAGTAAAAACGTAACACAGTTATTCTGGAAAAAATTGGTAAATTGGAAAATTGTCAAAAATTGAAAAAACAATGCCTTTGTAAGAAAAATTTTTCCATGATCATAAGAAATAAATAGATATTTTGCAAAAGACTTGTCTCTTTGAACGCGTATCTAGTAGCAGAATTGCTCTATTTACAAATTAGATTTGTCACACACTTTGTACGTAAGATAGAGCAATTTTTAAAAGCTTCAATTAAAATTTAAGGTTACTAGGTTAGGTTGGCATCTTGTAAAATACAGCACTACCATCTTCGAAAATTGCAGTTGGTGGATCTGATATCATGATTTGGTGATGTTTTTCATATTATGGTATTGGTCCAATGGGAGCTATATAAATTCCCTGGGAATGTTTTTCTTGTAAGAAATTTGGGAACGTTAATACCGAGGGAATAATTTTTTGGTATCGGAAACACAATTTTCAGCGAATTTTTTTTGCTTTATTTTGTTCCCTGGAAAAATATTCCGAGCGAATAAAATATTTCCAGGGAAAAAAAATTCCTCTGGAGATTCACGATGGAACGATGAATATGTTGTTTTACAGGTTTATTATACCACCATTATTACGCTCATTATATTGCAAAAATCATGCTTCTTAAAGCCGAAGATAAAAAGACCCTGAAAAAGGTCTTTTAGCACAACAAACGACCTGAAATACACCTGCCAAGAAGCAAATCAGTGGTTTTGAGACCAAAACATGGAGGTCTCGGAGGGGCCTGCACAATTGATAGATCTGAATTTTATTTAAAACCTGTAGGCTGACATAAAAATAAAGTTAAGAGTAAAAACAATAACAACAAACAGTTGTGGTCCGTAGTAGAGCAGTCAATAAAATACATTCCACCCAAAAGGTCGCAACTACTTGCAATGCATACAATTCAAAATATTTTGACACATAAAAATTCTGCCCTTTAGAATTAATAACACTTCATCTGAATAACCCTGTAGTTTTTTGTTCAATTTAAAAGTTTGTTTACTTTTTAACAATGCCAAACAAAGATTTTTTGAAGTTTTATTGAAGTGGTCTTTTTATTCATCTCAAAACAGGCGTTCCCGGAATTACGTTTAATTGGTGTTCGCTTCTTATTTTATTTATTTATCCAGAAAACTTTTTGTGCATCGCAAACCCAATTCCAAGACATAACGGAAAGACCATTTTTAGCCACTTGTATTTCAGTTTTTGAGTTATGGAAGCGTTCCCGAAATGATTTTTCGATTATTTAAGATGAAAAAAAAAAATAAAAACTATCACCGTTTCAAGCAGAAATTATTACATTCAAACATTTAAAATTTAAGGTAATTTTGATTAAAAAAAATCAAAATTTTCTACCTCTATGATTTTGGCCTGGTTGTAGAGTCATTTTTTTTTTTTTTTTATTTCTATAACTCAGCAGCATTGCTATTTCGACGTAATAAAAAGAGTTTATTACTCTAAAATTAACGGGTTTTGCGATGTAATTATAAATTTCACCGATGAGGCAATACAGGCTACTAAAGTAAACTTTTTTAAGGCCGATATAGTACAGTCGTAATATGCATTTTTGTAGACCGTTTAAATTAAAATAATTTGCTTTTTAAACACATTGAAATAACATTAAATGGTGTTGAGTTACAACAAATTTGAAAAAAAAAATTAACTGAAGTTAAGTGTATTTTAAATGCAAAATCTTCATACGCTGAGGGCGAGTACTTATTGTTAATTTTTAACGGAAGTGGAAAAAATAACAGTCGCAACAAAAATCGCCCTACTCAGTATACTTAAAACTTTCAAATTAAGTCTTTCATTATTTTAAAAGGATTAAATTCTAGAAAATTCAATATAATTTAATCTTTGTTTTAGACATTTTTGTCAAAAGTCAAAAATTGCCGAGTTATTCACTAAAAAATTAAGATGGCGGCTGAAGTCATGGCACAATTTTTTTTGAAAAGTGACACATAGGTTTTTATTGATCCCCTCTTACGTTATGTCAAAGAAAATTGAACGATTTAATTTCTTTTCCTTTTTAAATGTTTATTCCGCCTGGGCTAATTTTACTTACAAAAAAAAAATTAAACTTTTTTTAACTTAAAAATAAATCATCAACTGACTGTATTTAATAGATTGCTATTAATACGTATCGACCGCCTAGCTGAAGGCAATAGTTTGAAGTTTGAGTGATAGTTCGATTAAAGTGAATTTACTTCCTTTTTTTTAATATATAACCGTAATTTGTTTTTGCTATTTTTTCGTGTTTGTTTTAATTGAAACCACAGCCTTAAACCTTAATTTGTCTCTCTAATTTGCAAAAATTCAAACCCAATACTTGCCTCATAGAATACCAGGAACTAAAAGTATTTTTTTTTTTTTGTTTTTTTAATGAACATGATAAAGCGGTAGGTTCTAGCATAGGTAGGTACATAAAAGTACCTATTTATATGAAACACATTTCTCAAAGGAAACATGCGTAAAGAGCAATCAACTGTTATACATTGTTTCCTTAGGGTTAATGCAACAGCATATTCATATTTCATAATGCATCACTCGGTCAATGATGGACTACTGGCTGCAATTCAGTCAACTTTTTGATCGAGCAACAATAAGCTGCTCTTTTCTTTTGTGTCCTGCAATTTCTATTAAAAAAAAGTAATTTTTAACTTTGTAATATAATGTAGAAAATTTCTTATAAACTTCAAAATATAATATTTATATTCTAGTCAAGGTGTGTACACAGTGAAAATGGATTGATATTTTTTTGAATGACATTGTCATGCAGTGGTTTAGTGAGAAAATTCAAATTAACGGCTGATTTAATTGGGTAAGAAAACGAATCATATTTTTCGGAATTTTTGTGATTTTTTTTTTTAAATATATTCTTCATAAATGAAATCTTGATACATAATTTACTGCAAAATTTAAATCTTGTTCAATAAGTTTAAAAAGTGTTTAAAGCCTCAATGAATGTTCCATAATTATATTAATAAAAGCAGGAAGAGAATGCAACACGTGTGCGGTTAAAAGCAAAAAAATCCTTTTTATGCATAATTATGGTTGATAAAAAAGGAGAAAATGTCATTCATTAACCACAAAAAGGATGACTGATAAAGAAAATGCACAATTTTTTTTGTATGCCAACATACATTTTTTGTATGTGGGGGAAATTAATTAGATTTTTGCTTATGTATGTGATGTGCATAATTAGCCATTATTGGTGGGAATGATTTTATTGATTAAAAAATTTACATTTATTGAACGATTTTGACCAATTTTTATACAGACGAACTTTAACATTATTATTATATGTAGTAAGCTGCTATAAATTTTAAAAGTTACAACAATAGTTTTTTGATTTGCGTGATTAATAGACAGACTTACAGTGTATCAAATTAAAACTCGTACAAACTGTTTCTTTTTTATCCCTAATTGTTTGTTTTGAACACCAAATGTATTCCACCTGTCTTCAATTCATTTAACGTAACTTTAAGATTCATAAATCTTTGCAATAAAACCAAAAATTATAAATGCAAGGTATTAAAAAAAAGACATTTATGATCAATCTCCAGAATTCACCTCAAAATTAAACTCGTACAATATGCATTTAATAGTTTGAAAATGACTACTGTAGCAAAACAAAACTAAATCAGTACTCAGTTGGAAGCCCCTTATTTGCCTTGGCAGCTTTTAACCTTCGTGGCATAGATTCAACCAACTTCTTACAGTAAGACGGTGGTATTTTGGACCATTCTTCAGCTCGGGTTGGAAATTTGGTGCAATCTTAGGCGGTCTTCCAAGTAACTTCACAAATTTTCGATCAGATTTATGTCTGGTGATTGTGGTGGAGTCTCAATTACTCTTGGACAGTTGTACAGTTGACAACGACACACGCACATAAAAATATCTCGAAGACATGTTTTCTTTATGTTTTATGATGTTTCATTAAAAATATGACTTATTCTAAAAAAAAAAATTATCCCAATCGATATACTTATCTTTTCCGTATGTAAAGTACGGAAAATTAATATAGTTGGGTTTATTGTCATTTAATCTGTTATAAAAACCTGCAAAACCAACATCTTTCTTGTATTTCTTGTAGATTCAAGTCACTTGTTATAGCTTGAATAGATGAGCTAAATTATATGAGTGTTTTTATTATATCTATACATTTTTCAAAAGAATGGTATTTATGGTAAACTGGGGAACATTTGGCATTTTTTTTTTTTTTTTGTTTTTTAATTAGCCTATATTTTATATGTTTATAATCTGAACACATTTTTCTGTTGACTTAACAGGTCATTTTAATATTACTCTCTACTTTTAAGAAAAAAGAGTTTTTATTTCAATTACCAAAAGCTAAGGTTAACGTTTTTAAAAATTCATTTCTGTTTAATGAAAGTTACACGGGCCGGGGCAACCAATGTACATATTTTTAAACAGAATTTCTCCTTTTTAAAACCTCTTTTCAAAATTGGACCTGCCTCCCTTTTGTTGGTTATCAATTGTCTTTTTCATTGATTTTTTTCGTTTATGTGAATCCCGTTTGTTTTCCTTTATAATTTCGAATAATTTCTACCTGTAAAATTAAAAATAATGGAAGCTTTTTAAAATACGGGGTAAATTCAGCACCTGCTGAATATGCCCCCATCAAAATGACGAATGTACCCCGACTTCTCAAAAATAACATTTTTTTTTCCACAAATTCTTAAACATAATATCTACAAAATAGGCTTTTCCTTAAATAAATTCCACTTCCTTACTTGTTGAACTAAACAATTAGTGAGGCCTGGATTTCCCAAAATTAATTATTCAATTTAAAAATTATTTACTTAACCACTAGTAAAAATTATAATGGAAACCTCAAAAACACAAAACAACACACATTTAGCGCGGAATTACGAATGTCAAACTAAGATCGTATTCATGACTTCAGTAAAGGATGTGTTCTGTGTTATTTTTGTTTTCTAAGCGCATTTAACCGTAAATGGCTTTGACGAATGTGCCCCGATGATGAATGTACCCCAGTTTACCATACTAGCAGGTCTAATTTTTCTACAAGATAAAGCTAAATATTCTGTCATAAAAGTGTTATTAGTTTGAAGGAGGTGCTGCCACTGGGTACCGAAGACAACATAGCAATTTATTTATTTAAGTGTCCGGCACAGTAGTAAATATTATAAGAGATCATTATTGCTAAATTGAATTCACGACACCAACTTATGTAGGTGCTTTATAGTATGTTACTTTAGTAAGTCAGATCAGTTGTAATAAAGAGATCTAAAAACAAACATCGTCAGTTGCGTTTCCCTATAAATAGGGTTTTTTTTCTGCTCCCTCACTTGGACTTGAACATATTAAGTGGAGAAGAAAATGAAACTTCTACAGTCATTGTAACAGTAAAACACATTTTTTTTATATGTGCATTTTCACAGTTTTTACACAAACGTAAAATAATCAAAACAAAACCATTTAGTGATAAAAATATCGTCGTTTTAAGCCCCTTTTGGTTGTTTCCATTAAACACTATTAACATAAAATCTTTAATATTTTACCCACAGGAATTCTATTTTTTTAATTTATTTGAAAGTTATTAACAAAAATATTATAATGTTATATTTTAAAATTATTTACTCTTTATTACTATAAATAAATTGGATAATCAACAAAAGCGATAAGTTTATCAGGTTGACGTTTGAGAAATGCCAAACCTTGTTATTGTGTGTCCAAATATCAGCAAATCTTTTTAAAAATAAGAAAGCTTCAAAAAACGCGATTTCAAATTCATTTGCAGTAATTTTTTTATAATTTGAAGAAAAATAAAATGCACGACTGGGTCGCACGTACTTGCTCTTGAAGATAAAGTTACTATTTATGCCAAGCCCTTTTAATTAAAAATTTGTAAATGCAGTTTTAGAAAAAAAAAAAATGCACGACTTGGTCGCACGTACTTGCTCTTGAAGATAAAGTTACTATTTATGCTAAGCCCTTTTAATTAAAAATTTGTAAATGCAGTTTTAGAAAAAAACAACTAAAAAACATAAAATTCGGTTTACAAATGACTAAAACAGCTTCTTAAATTAATTTAACGTCAAAACAAAGTACGCAAATTGATTTCTTCTATAATGATACATTTTTAGAAAAAAAAAAATTGAAAATCGTTAGAGCCGTTTTCTTAAAAAACTATTTTTTCTATATAAAATTTTGTAAAGACTTTTATAAAAAAAAATGGTACGCCATTTTTAAGATATTATTTATCAACATCTAAAAACTAAATTTTGAAAAAAAAATATTAAATATTTTCGAAAAAATGATTTTT
Organism: Meliscaeva auricollis; assembly: GCA_948107695.1. NCBI lineage: Eukaryota > Metazoa > Arthropoda > Insecta > Diptera > Syrphidae > Meliscaeva > Meliscaeva auricollis. Next base: position 44,519,566 of record OX403619.1, on the reverse strand, counting down.
CAAAAAAAAATTTCAAACTTTTGTTAAAAATCCGAAAAAATAATTTTCGAATTTTGTTTTACTAAATATTATAACGGCAACTTGAAAGGAAAGCATCCATGTAAAAAAATGGTTGAAATTGATTGAGTCATGAAGGAGAAAATCAGAATTTAAAACGGTTGGTTTTTGAAAAAAATGGTTCTTAGTTAAAGATGGACCTTATCCAAAGAAATAACCATGATTTTTTTAATCAAAATCGTTGGCATCGTTTTTAATAAAAATGAGTTTTTCTAAAACCGGTATATGACAGGTACCGTTATTTGGGGTCCAAAAAAAAATTCAAAAAAACGTCTGCGGATATTCTCCAAAAAACGCCACATACCAAGTTTGAAGTAAATCGACCTATCCGTTTAGGCTGTGGTCTCTGATACATACAGACAGACAGACTGACAAACAGACATTGCCGGACTCACTTTTTTTGCATTCTCTATCATCGTAATGTCATATTTCGTCCCGTTTCTGCGTGAACCTCGTAACTACATTTTCCTAAAAGATTTAGCATAACATTAGACATCACTGAAAAACTATGAGTAAGGAAGATGAAAAAGTATAAATGGTGAAATAACCTCAATTAATATGTTTTACAGTTAATTGGATTTCTTTTTATTCAATCCATTTATTCAATTTCGAGAATAACTAAAATTCCTTAAAAAAACTAAACAAAATTTGCTTTGCAGATACGTGGTTCAGGCAGAAACGGGACGATTTGGTCTTGACAATTTCTTGCAAAAGGCAGTATCCCTGAAAATGAAAACCCAATCAACAAAATAACCATCTAGGCACCTGACTATGGTCACTTCAAATAAGCAGATCATCAAAGTAGCGTGAGCAGACTGACCCTCCAAAAAGGAAGTTAAAATTTTGTAGAACTCACGAAGCGGACAATACTTTTGTCGTTTTATTAAACTTCAAAGCCCCGGCCGGCGCGGCGTTTTGCCGTTTCTAACATGCATATTAGGGTAAAGCGTCAAACCACTTTTTTCGACTTTCGTGTTCGAATAGCTTTAAAAGGTTGCCTTATTAGATTATCTATACCTTAAAAAATGAACCGGCCGGCGGCGGCGGGCGCTCAAAAAATTGAGAAAAATGTATCTTTTTTTTCTTTTCGACCTTGTAACTCCAAAACTATAAATCATACGAAAAAAATCATAAATTATACAAAAAGAAAGAAAGAAAATTGAATTTCCTAATAAAATGGTTTCAATAATTTGTTTGTACGCTTCTCGATATATTTGGTAAAAAGTATTTTAACATTTTTTTGAAATACCAATTTATAGAAAACAAACTTGAACAGATTTTTTTTTTTACGGTACATCGGAAAATAAAAAAAAAGGTTAGGAATCGTTTATGGTAATGCAGCAAGTATTCTGTGGTCCTAACGTCGTCGTTGGTCGGCCTCCTTATTTCTTTATTAAATACCAAAAAAGATTTGTCTTATCTTTGGAAAAACGTGTCTTATATCAATAAAAAAGAGTAAAAGAGTGTTACCAACAATTGATGATGTTGTCTAACACATAGTTTTTGTGAGAAATTAACAAAATTATATGAATAATTGGACGCAGCTCAACTCGACTCAAATGTCTGAAACCTTAGGGCTTGACATTATTGACCTTTGGAAGACTGCATCCCTTCCTTTAGTGCCAAGACGACGTGCAAGGCAACAGAATGTTGGCTTGGTAACTGAAGAGAGTGTCTGTAACGTCAAAATTCAGAGTATAGTTCGTAGGGCCAAAAAACGACAATGAGAAATTCTCTAAAATAATTTATGAATTTATGTTGAACATTGAAAGTTTTTATTTCGACAGGAGAAATGACAAGACATTGGTTGATAAAAACGAGGCTCACGGAGTCGGGTTTAAACATCCTATTTCTACTTACCTTTTTTTTTATTCTCCCACGTACATACCATATAAATTAAAAAAAAAAAAACAAAAAATTCTGATCAAATTTGTTTTCTATAAATTGGTATTTCAAAAAAAAGTTAAGATACTTTTTACCAAATATCTTGAGAATGACTAAGTACAAACATATTTTAGAACCGTATAGAATAATAATTTTTCGTATGATTTATAGTCGACAAGAAAAAAAATATACATTTTTGTGCATTTCCCAATTTTTTGAGCACCATCAGAGGGCTAAGAATTTTTTTCTTTTTTAATTTTTTTAAAGTATAAGTAATCTAATAAGCCAACCAGGCACGTAGCTAGGGGGAGGGCTTGAGGGGCTGAAATTAGCCCGGGCATACAAAAAAACACACCTAAATCTAGAAACATCATCTGCTTAAGCCTATTTAAGTGTGTTTTCGAGTATACCTACTTATTCTTTAGTTCTAGCGCCGGACGCAAAATTTTTAAAAATCCAAAAAAAGAAATTTGTGCGCTTTTTTAGTAACTGACTTTTTTGCAATGAAGGACTAGTTTTTGACTGTAAAGTATTGTATGGTTTCGCACTTTGTTAACTTGACTTCAGTTTCATTTTTGAGGGGCCAACAGTTTCCAAGATACAGCAATTCAAAATTTAGCAATAAGAAAAATGTATATAACAGCAAGTAGTAGCAAATAACATTAAATTAAGAAATTTAGAGTGCTTCTCATTAGATGAATTAAACTAGTTGAACGTGCTATTGTGCAAAAAAATGAATAAAACTGTCATAAACATTCAGGCAGGGGGAGAATTTAAAAAAAATGATTTTACACAAAGACAACGGTAACACATAGAAAATTATACTATAGATTACACTGGTCTGCAACGAAAATTGCTTTCAAACCAAAGTATACTTTTCTAAAGGATTTTGTACCGCTGAACACGAATCTGAAAATAATATGAAGATGAAAATTCGTTTTTTGGTACATTTAACGTCAAATTGCTGGTAAATACTTTATTACAAAAATGGAATGGAATCATTCAAAAATTCGCTTTCGCTGCAAAGATATTGCAAATAGAAATCTAGGATTTGTCCAAAATACTCTCTCTAGTCCAATTCAGAGGTGGGAAGTTCTGAAGTAATACTTTTTATAGCTAACTTTATGTTTCTTTGGGATGTTGAGTATGAATCTGAAGTTACCCAACAAAATTTATCACGGAAAACATGAGAAATAATTGAAAAACTTACCAAAAATTGTTTTTTTTTTAATTGTGTTTGGTGCATAGTCCAAAATATAAACATTCTGCCCTAAAACCGTTAATGTAGAACAAATTAAGACAAAATTACCAAATTTATGTCTTGGCATTGTATGACTTCTGAATTCATCATAAAAAATGTTGAAAAATCCATAAAAATCAGTCCTTTTGAAAAGCACAAAATATCTTTTTTTATTGGGGTTTCTCTGATTACTTCCTTCTTTACACCACAATTAACTTGGCCAGTATTAAGAGTTTAATAATAGGATGCAGATTTATGGTGATTTTTTTGACATTACGGTTTAAAATTACATTGAAGAATCAAAAATTAAAAACCAGATTTAGATTCAGAAAATTCCAATCTTACATAATTAAAAAAAAATATATGAAGGACACAAAAACTTAATTTTGGCAGACCAGTGTTATCTTAGAGCCAGAAACGTAGTGTTGAATTTTTTTTAAGAAAAATATGAATTCATTTTAACTTTAAAATATATTTTGGTATCGAATTATTTCGTGAACTGTTTTACATATTTAGTTGTAAATGGCAAATAATGCATTTGACTAGAATTTTGCATGGTCTTTCTCTATAGAATCGATAAGGGATATAAACTTAATTTTTCCAGGTATGGTTTGTATTTTTTGTTAAATGAATTACTCGAAAAAAATTCAAGAAAGCCCCCACTGAAATGAATTCCTGGCTACGGGCCTGAAGGCAACCTTTTAAAGCTATTCGAATAAGAAAATCGAATAAAGTGGTTTGACGCGTCCTTTTTTGTCGGCCAGTATCCGTTTTCGGAGTTTGATCTTAATTTTAAAAAAAATATATCCTAACACATATGTATATGTACACAGCAACATATCCTATCCATGTCCTTAATTTCTTATCTATAGTTTTAATTGAATATAAAACTTGCATAGTGTAATTTTTATTCTATTTTTCTCTTTCAGACTTTTTAATTAAATATTCAAAAATGAAAAGAATAAAACTCCATGATTTCAAGCAGTATGATTTAAAAACAGCTCTTTCTTATCTTTTCTACGAATGCATGACAAAATACGATGCAGATTTTCGTGGGGATAATGAATCGATTATTTTACCAACTTCATGTAAGTAGTGTTGCGTTTTCTCATTTTTCATAAAAATACATATGTATTTTGTAATTTGATATACTCATCCTTGATTTTTAAAATCTAATAAACTTTTGCAAATTTTTTTAATTTTATTTCAGACTTTCTAACCAGTGATTCGTCGTCTGCATACAACAATGAATCTATCACTCTGGTGGACGTAACTTCAGAAAACTCAACTAATTTAGACGTGTATAATGAAACATATTGCCCACTTACATTCGACGGATATCTGTGTTGGCCTGAAACTTTGGGAGGAAGTGTTTTATCACAAAATTGTCCTGATTTCGTTGAGGGGTTCAATGCAAATTTCCTGGCGCACAAAACGTATGAAAAAAAAAAAGAAATTTAATTTAACTTTTAAATGCAAATTAGATCAGTAAGGTGTTGGAGTGGGGGGGGGGGGGGGGGAGGGTTTATCTAGTAAAAGGTCCTTGGGTGGTTTTGAATATTATGTGTGTTTTGTTTTGTAACATTGATAGCATGGTCAGTTACAGCTTACCAGAAAAAAAGTTTTTTTTTTATAGGAATTATTTCAGTGTCTGTCTTGTTAAAGATAAATTTTAAATTCCCTACGAATTTGTATTAAATCCGGTAAATACATTGAACAAGAACAATGTCATTTTGGTTTAAAAAAAAGATTAGATGAGAAGACCAAGAATAGGAGGGTAAAGTTTAAAAGAGTAAAATTCAGCAGCACGACTGGGTCGCACGTACTTGCTCCTTTTGGTCAAAGTTGGTGTGGGCGTTAAAGCCTCTTATACATAATTTATGTATGTAGTTTTAAAATAAATAATTGAAAAAAAAAATAAACATTAAACTCATTATTATAATGACTTAAACTACTTATTAAATTTGTTTTGAATAAGTACGCCATTTTATGTCTGTTAGAAAGATACATTTTTAAACCAAAAATTTTGAAAATCCTTAAAACCGTTTTTAAAAAAATATATAAAATCTAAACACATAAAACAAAATCCGGTTAGTTACACCATTTATAACTTAAGAACTGCTGGACCGATTTTTAATGATCTCTGATTAGTTGGATTCGTCGGTCGTCCTTAGGAATAACAGAATAACGTTTAAAACTTCGGAAAATCATGGCCTTGAGAAGTTTTCCCATGCATTGAAAAAAAAAATTACAAACAAATTAAATCCCTATATAACACTATCTCTGATACACGGTAGAAACAGAATACGGAATGCTGGGTTGGAAAATGACAACAGATGGCGTTGTGTGCATTATACTTTGAGAGTTTATTCAAGTCTTTTCATTGCATAGCATATTAACTTATAAGCATTTTTTCTAGCTTTCGATGGTTATTTTGTTTCCCTCGAATTCGGTTTGAATGAACACGGGTTAAGATCACGAAATACTGCATGAAAGGTCATACAAAAAAGAGATTACTGCTGAGAGAAATGCGTAAGATCAGCTCAAAAAACAAAGAAAGTCATAGAAAAAGAGCGATAAAAGTCGTGGAAAAATATGTGAAATACACCGTTTAAAAGTGCCAAATACCATGGAAACAAATCGGGTAATAGTGTTGGAAGATCGTTGAAAACCTGGGAGAATGGAAAAATAGGTCACGAAAAAAATATCGTGAAGAAAAGCAAAGAAAGTCACAGAGAAGCCTTAAAAGTCGCAGAAAAAAGCCGGAAAAGTCGTGGAAAAATATGCACGGCAAAAAGCGCGGAATACTGATGAAGTGGTGAAAGAACTTTTGAAGACCACGTGAATGATCGCGAAATACCGTATGGGAATCTGTGAAAAAAAAACACTTTCCGCCGCGAGAAAAAGCAATTTTTTGGCAAGTTCGAAAGCAAGTTTTCGAACATCACGAAGAATCAACCTATGAAATTTTGTATCCATATTAAGTTATAAGTGAGTCGCAAGTTATTTTTCATGATCCGGGGTGAAAACTGATCTATTTAAAAGTTTAATATCGAAATTCACTTACCTTATTGCTTTTAAATCATCGAAAAAGGTATTTTTTAGGGTATTTCTTCCGAATCTTTTGACTGTTTCATTGATGGACAATCTTTAGAATTTACAGGTGTCACTGCTTCTCCATTTGAATTAATAACCAGCCTGAGTCTGTTTCTTTTAATGTAGTTCCGTAAGATCTGAAAAAGAAAAATAATAATTAGGTTCTTATTCTATAGGGTGCACACTGCACGTCTCACAAAACGAATGCATTTAAAAAAGTTAAAGAAGCCAAAATCAACAGTAAAGACTATCAGCAAAGAAACTTGTCAGAAGCATCTCCTTCCACCCCAAACAAATTGATGAGAAGTCATTTGTGTCACTCAACAAAGACATTCCTAACCTAGGTACCTGTCCGTAATGTAAATCCTGAACGAGAATATGGTTTCAGAAATCAACAACGAAGCAGTAATCTTCTACACTGAACCAGGGGGTTCAGCTCACTATAGAGGTTGAGCGTTACCACCTTCCTCTAATTACCTCTTAACGTCACAGATGCCATTTGACAACCGAGAAGAACCAAGTCAACCGACTTTTAATAGTAAAAGTTGTTGACATGTAACACATTATGTATAACGTTGTGTCTTCGGGCTTACAAAGCCCTCTTTTAAAGGACCAAGAAGAACCTATTAAAGACCTTAATCATCCCATCCCTGCTATATGGGACAGAGGCATTGAGTCAATTTCGGATGAAAACCAGTTAGGTTGCTTTGAGAGAGTGAAGAAAAAGATACAGCGACGAACTCTTCGGCCCTTACAGCGGCATCGACCTTGGCTGAAAATACAACGATTGCATTCAACCCCGATGGACGACGTGACAGAGGAAGACCTCATCTTATGTGTTGGAAGACTTTAACTAACTTTGGTGTGCGTAACTCTGGTAGCTAGGGTCCGGGCTAGTTGGAGAATTTTGTTGGTAGAGGCCATGATCCACCTTGGATTGTAAGCAACCATCTGAAGTTATTAAGTAAGCTTAATTGTTGCTAATTTTAATTTCCGAAAATTATGGGTCCTTTCGGGACCCATGTCTTCTGAATAATACAAAATACGTAGTCGTTTCACCACTTGAGCTATTCTTAATCGATTCATGAGGGTATGCTTAGGTCTTCACTTGAGGATTTACTTAGCTGGAATTAATAAATTCAAATGTAAGGTACCACTTTGGTTTTCTTCACTCAAGTAAAATAAAAACTCAAGTGTGGTCAGGACCTACCTTAAGCATTTGCTTGTAACGTTTTTAATATCACTTCTTTCTTGTTTTAATTCACACTAGCTAGCTAGCAAAAATTGTAATTTAGAGTCTGACAGTTATCACAAATCGGGGCTACAAATTTCGTTGTCAACTTGATTGCGAAATAATTTTACTCTTAGATAAGATTCTTCTCCACTTAAGTTTTTTTTATAATTTTTTTCTATAAATACGGACTTCGCTTAAACAAATGCTTAAGATTTTTCTCAACTTACAGGAGTGGAGAAACATTTCGACTTGAGTAACGACTATGAATTCCGCCGTTAGAGTCGCTATAAACTATTTTCATTCGAGTATACTCAGCATAAAACTCTGAAACATAAAAAAAATTCTATGTATTTCCCATGCGAATCACTAAGCGCTTAAAGGGGAAATCAGAGGTCAAAATAAAAATCCGAAAAAAAAAATAATTCTCTACAGTCAATGGTTAAGATTTTCCAAATTTTGTAGCATTTTCTTAGTCGCGTATGCGATTTTATAAACAAAATTTAAAAAAAATGCTTCCAATTTTTAGTTGTCTTGAAAACGGAAGTTGGTATCACCATCCCGACAGTGGCCAAGAGTGGTCCAACTACACCAACTGCATAGACTACAATGATCTTAAGGTAAAATTTAAAAAAATCAGATGTAAATGTATCTTTTGGAAATGACCAATTTAATAAATTGTTTCCCTTTAGTTCCGATCTTTCATAAATGAACTCTACGTGAAAGGATATGGACTCTCTTTGATTTCGTTGATTTTATCTTTGATGATATTCTTAGGTTTCAGGTGGGCGTTATTAAACATAAGCCAAATTATTTAATTTATTAATAAAATTTGGTTAGATCCTTGCGTTGCACAAGAATACGTATCCATGTGCATTTATTTGCATCTTTAGCCTTGACATGCATCGCATGGATTGTTTGGTATAAAATGGTTGTAGAAAGACCTCAAGATATTCGTGATAACCCGGTAAGTGTTGAACTTATTTTGAAAACATAATTTTATTCTGCCTAATCATGAATTCATGAATTCCGTTCGTATCGTTGATTTTCTACAAATCCCGAAACAAAAACTATCTCACATAAATTGCCATTAGTAACGAATTCTATGATAATTTTTTTTCTCGGGATTCGTAATAAATTTACGATACGAATGGAATTCATAATAAAGTTAATTTATTTCTCATAAATTACAATTCTAAAGCAATGGTGCATTGGACTTCATTTGGTTGTGCATTATTGTATGCTTGTCAACTACTTTTGGATGTTCTGCGAAGGATTACATCTTCACTTGGTGCTTGTTGTGGTAAGTTTTGAGTTAATTGTTAATAATAATAAATAAAAACGTTTTTCAAAAGACCTTTATTCTAACCTATGCTATGCATGTACGAATAAATCGATTGAATTGACGAAAGAAATAATTTACTTACCAGGTATTTGTGAAGGACGCTGTAGTGATGCGATGGTTTATTCTATTCGGATGGCTATCGCCACTGCTTGTTCTTAGCGGTTATGCTGTAGTTCGTTACTATCATTCAACTGATTCTGCACATCAGTAAGTATTTACATATTCTTTGAAAAGGTATGTATGTTACAATAGTATTTAAACACTAGGTATGAATAAGTTGAAGTTTACACATACTGTAATATGGTTTCCTTTTTACTTAAAATCTATAACTGCTCGTATCATTAATAGATTTAGATTTGTAGCTTTTAAGATTCGTTTTTTTCTTAAGCAAGGCTGCCAGTGCCTACTCTCGTGAGTCCCAATTCCAAAAGGTGCCACTGAAATAAAAAAAGTACTAAATCAGTTACTTACTTACTTTCGAACTGCTTTTGTAATAATCCCAAAATCTTAAATTTATAGTATACATATATGCAGGACATATTTTGTACTTAAAAACACTTCAATCAATTCTTGATGTGTGTATGCAGCGTGCCCCACATTTAACCACAGTCACCCAACCATGGGTCCTGAGGTCATTCTAAGGCGAAAAACCCATTAGGTAATTTTCTCATTTTCGCTTCGTTTTCGAGTTATGATTTAGGTTTTTATGATTTAGGCTCTATTTTCCTTTAACTGAATTAATCTTTGCCAGACGAAGAAATCTTCCAAATATATAAAACAAAGTCGGGTTTGTTACACTAAGCAAAAAAAGTCACAGTGGAAAGCATGAAAATTAAAGAATGATAAGTTTTGCGGGTCAGTAGCTATTTTAGTTGCGGTCCAGTGACTAATGAGTTTTAAAAACGACCTACTTATTAAGACAATAAATTTAAGTTCAAAATAAAAATCACTCTGCAGGGTCAGCTAGTTTTTAATAAAAAAAAAATCTAAAAATTAATAAAAACTACTTTTGAGCTAATTTTTGATATTTTTCTTATACATTTTAGCACAAAAGTTTTAATTTATATTTATTATTTAATTTATATTAATTATTTATCATTTAAAATTTCAATTTATTTTACATTTACAAGTTTTTATTTTTGTATGATAATTAAGAATATTGATCTTTTTTATGCAATAAAATGTATATTGGACATTGTACACAACAAAACCCTTAGTCGTGTCTAGAAGGTGCCAACAATCTAAGCTTGGAGTTTGGCTGTAATTTTATTCAAAGGTTATTTCTGTTCTTTCAAATGTGGAATCTTTCAAATTTATTTTTAAAGCTGCCCTATTCGCCCGATTTGATAAGATAAGATAAGCATTGGAATAATTGAAGAGCCAAAAAAACTGACGTAACGTCTTCGATGGCTTCGACCGATGAATAAGTTCAATGTAAAATGATTAATTAAACTCGCGTGAGCCTTTTGTTTTTTTTTTTCAGTGGGTTAACAGCCTCGTTATGAGCGCCTTATCGAATGTCTACAAGTAGTAGTTCAAGTAGTTCACTTCATTTTTTATGAAAGTATCCAAACGATGAGTCCCAAAAAACCATTTTACTTCCCAAAGAGTGAACTCCCCAAAGGTTTAAAAAATAATTCACTGGATTAATTTTTGAAAATTTCCATGAATACTCGACAAAGTCGTCACAACATCATTTCCCTGGGCCCAATGTTAAAACTATCTTCATTGTGTTGCTTTGCGATATCACCGCTAAGTTTCAGACGTATGAAAAACCCCTAGAAAGGTTTCTATCACCTTTATTTCGCTATTCTGGATGTGAATGTATCTAACAACCTTCTTCATTTAGTCGGTATGTAATTCATCAGGTGTGCTGTCGAATAGAATGACAAAGTACTTCGGCTGGTGGATGCCTTTTACGTCTCTCACTGTCTTCACTTCTTTCCCAAAAAAGCTTATAAATTCATTTCAAGCATTCTTCGACAAATACAAGCTGACTCTTGTCTAAGCTGTTGAATGCTCGATTATTAACAAATACTCTAAATTTCAACACTTCCAAGAAATTGTGTCTATTTTCCGATGAGAATTTCTCTTAGAATATTTCGCTGTATCCATTGGTGTTTGCAAATTGTTCCCGATTATATTTTGCAGCCTTAAACCATTCTCCAAGGTTTTCTACTTTTACTAATGGAAGTTCTTTCCTTCTACCACATACATTATTTAACCCAGTGACGAAATAATGTGACTTAAGTTCTATGTTATGCCAAAAATATATTTTTTTTCTTTTACTGATGGCACCCTCCTTTAAGCCTACCACCCGGGGCGTTCGCCCATTCAACATTCATTTAATTTGTGTAATTTTTATTCATTAAACAATTTTTTTTTGAAAATGTATGTATATACAATTGTTTGCCATTTATCTCTTCCTTTTTTCATTCAAGCTGCTGGATGTCAGAAAGTGAAACCATGTGGATTCTAACAATTCCAGTTTGTATATCACTTATGTCGTCCTTTGGTAATGAACTAAATGTTCAGAATTTATTATTAAATAAATATTTCTTTTGTATTTGAAACAGTTTGTCTCATCAATGTGTTAAGAGTGATTGTGAGAAAACTTCATCCAAAGTCAGCCCAACCAGCTCCATTGGCCATCCGCAAAGCAGTTCGAGCCACTGTCATTTTGGTATCCAAACAAACAAAAAATATATCCCATTTGTTTAATAACTCACCTTGATTTCTATATTTTTTTCTAGATTCCACTTTTCGGGCTTCAACATTTTTTAATTCCATATCGTCCAGATAGTGGAACAAATCTTGAACGTTTCTATCAACTAATGTCTGTCGTATTGGTTAGCCTACAAGGATTTGTTGTTTCATGTTTATTTTGTTTTGCCAATCATGATGTTACTTTTGCATTGAGAAGTTTCTTGAATCGATGGTTCCCGAGTGTTGTGTCTGCTCCACCACCATCCTCCAATACCGGACAGATGGCTACAACAACTCCAAGCAGGGAATTGGGTGTCTAAAGATAAGAATTTATGTTTATTTATTGTGATAAAACTTAGGAGTAGATGTAGGAGTAGATTATAATAAACTATTACTAGTGGGTCCCCAAATTAAAAATAAAAATAAAAATAATAATAATTAAATACATAACCTTGTCCTTCTGTAAAAGGATGAGCGCTCCTGAATTCAAAAAGCTTTCTTTTAACTCTCCAAGTCGAGAGTAAGCACACGGAACATAAAATAGTTTCGAGCTAGAGAAACAAATTTTAATCGAGAAGAAGACACATTGGCTATCTGATTGAAATCAAGTTATTTTCTTTTAAATTAAATATTGTTTCATATTTTATTTATTAAAAAATTTAATTGTTTTTACAACATATATCTAAAATAACATCCTTGACTTCGATAACAAAACCAAGAAGAGAGAAACAATAATTTTTAAATTTCGTTCTTGTGATACAATAAATATAAAAAAAACAACAAACTATTGAAGATCAAATAAAAGTAATTATATTTCTAAACTTAACTATTAAAAATTATTAATAAAATCAAATATTTATAAATCTAGAGCACGATTGAATTCAACTATTCTTTGACACACTAATTTATCATTTTCAGCCAATTCTTCTTCCAATTGGGCTCGTAATTGTTGCAAATTAGGCATTGTATGGCAGTCGTTTATATTCAATAGGCTATGAAATATTACATCCCATAGTGCTTTGTTGAGATATCTAGGGACATGTGTTCGGTGTGTCCAACCGGTTGGTTTCTTCAAAAGTTCCATATATTTGCCAAACAGCAAGACATGTATGACACCAGCTAATCCAAATAAATCTAATTGATATGTCCATGGACGTTTTTGAAACATTTCAACGCATTTGAAGCTTTCATTTTCATGGGCATATGTGAAGGTTTGGCCTTTTGGAAACAAACTCATGTCTATGGAATTGCCAAAGTCAATGAGTTGTAGAGTTGGTTGTTTTCTACCGAAGACTAATCTGAAATTAAATAAAAATGTTTAATTAAAAAGAGAATGCTAGTTTTATCGTTAATGTGTTGATGAATACCTTTCGGATGAAGGGAAGACGTTACTCGAACCACATCTTTAACTAGCCAAGAGAGAATAGCCACAATAAAAAACTAAAAGGAATTCAAAATTTGGGTGACCTAGGAGCCTTGGATGACCTCTTTAGGAAAGGTAGACGAAAAAGGCAGCACATTACTTCTCCCCAACGGCAAGAGGTGATAAAGCCAAAAATGACAAGTGCAGAGGCAAACACCGCAGCAAGAAACAGCAATCAAAGACAGCCATCTGACGCAAGCACCAACAAAAGGTTAAGAATAGCTCTCCTTGCGAGGGAATACCCTGATGTGACTCTTGGAAACGACGAGCTGACATAACTCGTAGAGACACAAATAAACACTAACTTTAATTCAAGACTAATACTATAGCCACATTTCAAGATACACTCGTTTAAATGTTTAACTGATCCTTTTATTCAAAGCAATGGTTTTTTTGGGCACCCACAATGTTGTAGTGCTTGATTGCTTACTCAAAGGTATGGGGTTCGAGCCCCAATCTGGGCGGCAGTTTTCTTTATCCCCCATCTTTGACTGGCCACCACCCAAGGGGTTTTATGAGATGTTAACCAACTTAATCTCAAATTTACTATTTTAGCAAAAATTACTATGCTGACAGAGGAACAAAATAAAAGCATGTGCTAGCGAAGAAAAATCAATACGAGAATTTTATTATATTGAAATCATTTTCTGGGAGGATTCAAAAATTCCATTTGTACCATTGCCCAACGGCAATTCATGAACAATTATTTAAACCAGTTTACATTTCTAAGATCTCTAAAAGCTTGCTGAGAAGCAACAAAAAGCTTTTATTATACTGAAGTCTTCGAACGTTACTAAAAATCTGGTAAGCATCAAACAAGTTTCAAAGTGAACAAATTGCATCAATGTCGGTCTGTATGTGACCTGTAATTAAGCTCAACAGATTTAGTTTGTGCTGTAAATATTAAACTTATACCTGAAGATAAAAGGAATTAATTGAAATAACTATTACCCTACAGTGTTATTAAGGCTGTACGTAGCTCTAGACTGGGTAGACACTCAGGGGCCCAACCATGTAGCTCGATTCTATAATAAAAATATTCGAATTCGCAAATTTTTAACTCTGTAATTCTTAAAATCGCAAATTTGTTGGCAAATAGCTTGGCATTACCGGCATTCTATTCTTTTTTCATATAAAGTACCATCTAAAAGTAGAATCGAGTTACATAGTAGGGCCTCAGGCCAATTATGAGATTCGAATCGTGTCGTATTTTGATTGCGTATGTCTCAATTTAAGCGTTCGCTTTAAGACGGGGATTATTTTGATGTTTCTACGAGTATTCGGTACATTTATACCATTTAACTGATATTAGCGAAATAGTTTGGTTGTAAACGAGAGAGAGTCGAAAATGACGATACGATTCACTTCGAATTTTATAATAGGGGTGACGATTCTTTAGCCTTTGCCAGATTCCTTTTGTAGATCTGGTCATCTTCCATGGAAACGCAATCGTCAAACGTATTTCTCTATACTCCCGAGTTGTTTGCATTTAAATTCAGTGGTAAATTATGTGCTGAGGCAAGTGCGTAAAATTTTCTTCAAGGGGAATACCCACAATGCAGTGATTTAAGCATTATTTGCTTGTGCAAGTTACTATCCGGTCTCTGCAATACTTTTATGAGATAGTCTGCGTTGGCCTTAAAATTTCAAAAGTACATATATTTGCGGTAGACCGGATTCAACGTATATTTGGGAGTGTTACTCGGTAGCCGAACAAATTTCAATGTAAGATCCACAAAGCTTCTTAAAGTGATGAGAGATAATAAAACCCAGATACTTAAACTTGCTGACTACTTCAATATTCTCTCCATCGCATGTCCAGTTCCATGCATTAATGAACGAACAAGTTTAGAGGTCCAAAAATCATTATTTTAAATTTGGCAGTTTTGATTTTGAGAACCCATAAGACACAATATTGTTTAAGCTTTTTTATCAGTAGCTGCAATATTACTGGGTTATCAGAGACCATTTTGTTTGTGGTGCTAAGCCTTGAGGTTATTAATTTAAATCGAAAAACTTTCGTCCTTTACCCATATAAGATTCGAACCCACGCGCTACGCCACCTCATGCACATGCATTGAATAGACTTGCATTTTTAGAATTTCCTACAAGTATGCCATTGCTATTCGTCTCTTTCATGTTTCTCCAAACTGCCTTTCTAAACCAACAATTCGTTGCATTCACAAAGGAGGGAAATTTAATTTGAAAGATTTTTGACTTTTTATTTGACGAACTAGCCAACAATACCAGACTTGTGCATCTTATGGTTATTATTTATTTAATCTCTCTTGATTTTTCAAGAACATTCAATTAAATCTATAACAAGCCCGGCCTTTGGTTTTCAACTTAACTTGTGAACAAAGAAATAAAATTATACTTACTTTTCCATAAGGATGAAGTTATCAGGCTTTATATCAGCATGAATTATATTTGATGCATGAAGATGATCCATTATAAGTAGCAACTGACTCGTCATATGCATCACAACGTATTCATCAACATTTTTTAATGTTTCCTTTTTGATTTTATTGCAAACTGTGATAAGTGATCCGAAGCGTGCATATTTTGAGAATAAAATGCTTGCATTATTTCCAATGAGCCCATAATCGATTTTCATAAAACCAGACATCTAAAATGGAATAATTTATAATTAATTGATTGTTTTAAAGTAAATTGAAACTAGTTGTATGCTACAAAAATGGTATATGATTCAATCTAATTATACATTAAGAATTTGGCGGTAGTTAAATTTTTTTGTTTTTATTGGCTTAGCCCCAATTTTTCAATAGTCAGATTAAGGTCAGTTAACCTATAAAAGAATAAACTCCATATATTTAAAAAAAAACTATTTATTATTCCTAGGAATAGGCACTAAAATTGGGGCTTAGAATAAAATAAACTCTAGTTGAAGGTAACAAAGAATAATTGTGAACAAAATTGGCAGAACCGTTAACGAGATATACACAAATAACCAATAAAACATGTCACTTTGGATAAAACATCATTTTCTATTAGTTTGGACAAATGTAATGTCATGGTAGGGAATCACCTATCACGTCGTTACTAACATTCATTTTAGTGGGAAAGTTGTCAAAATTTCGGCAAAAAGAAGAAGATTTTGTGAAGCCTCTCAACCAGACAATGTTCGGTAGCCATATCTTCATATCATTGTATTATTGGCCATCTGGTAGTCCAGATATCAACCCGTTCGACTCGTGCTCTACTCGACATTCAAATATTTAGTCACTAAAGCCAGCCCATGTCCTTGCAGTGAACAGTTACCCTATAAATGAGGTGCCTGCTGCGATCCATGATTGGCCAGTGGGTCTCATGTCATGCATTAATGTAATGACGGCCATTTTGAATGACGTCTTTTATAAGATGTTACTATTGATCTTTAACTCAATTCAATACAATTCAGTTTTCGAAATTACGTAAAAAATATGTCCACTAAATTTAAAGAAAATACGTGGACACTTTTGCTCAGTGATGTACTCTTTGTGTAATGGTATTGCGATCCACTATCACGCCAAAGGTCTAGCCTATGCCACCTTCTTTTTTTTTTTGCGAGAAATGTCAAAGCTTTAAATGTGCTCGTGTCACGAAAAAGTGAAACTCACCTTAGCCGTTCGAATTCGACAGAAAATTGTAGGTGCTATTTGCAAACTCACAAGCACACACAAATTATTAAGAGTCTCAGTAACTAGGCCTTGGTTCGTAGTAAGCTAGTCGCCAGTTCGTTTGGCCAGTTTCGGACATTGCGGACTTGATTTTCTATCTGCTACCGTAGTTGCATTTTGTACGTAACCCAGTAGTGCCATTTTCGTTGGGGTTATTTTGAAAAAAAAATTCTGATGAAATGATTCCCTAATTCGCAACCTGCGAACTTAAATGAAGTTTAAAAGTTCACTACGAATTTATTGGTATCGAGAATAAAAGGAGAATGGGTGAAATTGCTCCGAATGTCCACCACAAAAGGGATGGATAGGTCACTAAACATGGAGTATTTTTTTTAATATGGCGATAAGAAACTAAGGGCGTGAGCTTATGTACATGAATTGGGGGTTGTACTTATCCTTTTTTAATAATTCATATTCTTACACGTCCATATTTGACTGGCTTCGTCAATAAACAAAATATGCGGTATTGGTCAGGCAGCAATCCACACGTACTCCATGAGTCATCATTGCATCCCGAAAAAAATACGGTTTGGTGTGGTTTATGGGCCGGCGGCGTTATTGGGCCGTACTTCTTCCGTGATGATCAAGACCGGCACGTTACTGTGAATGGGGATCGCTACCGTTCAATGATTTTTGGTCCCAATTGGATGATACGGACTTGGAGGACATGTGGTTCCAACAGGACGGCGGCGCCACAAGCCACACAGCGAATGTCACAATCACCGCCTCGGTCGTGCGATTTGACGCCGTTAGACTATTTCCTGTGGGGCTACGTCAAGTCTATGGTCTATGCCAACAAGCCAGCGACGATTGATGAACTTCGTACGAATATTGAACGTGAAATTGTAGCAGTATCGGCCGATTTATGCTTGAAAACCGTCGAAAATTGGGTTCAGCGTCTGGGCCTGCAAGCGTGCCCGTGGTGGCCATGCAAAAGAGATTGAGTTCCATAATGGCATAAAGAATTTCATTGATATCCAAAACCGTTTTTGTTTTGTAGTGCTCTTTTTGAAAAACCCTTTATCTTACAGATCCAAAAGGATAGAAATATACATAATAGGTAGCGAAGGATCACCCCGCTCTTTAGCGTCAATATACTTCAGAAATATTTTTTTTAAACTTAGAAAAATACTTATAAAGTGAACTTTCAATAACATACCATTTCCGTGCTATGCAGTCGACTTTCCAATTCCAAACAGATGTAATACTCCCATAAGTTAGCTGGCCGCTCTTGTTTCAATGCAAATATTTTTCCACTCTGAGATTCTTTCGCACTGTAACAGTAAATCAAAATACAAAAAAAGAAAAGAAACATAATTTTAGAAAATACCAAAACATTTTGAAAAAGAAAATAATAGAATTACCTATAAACCGATCCAAATGTTCCCTCACCAATAAGCTTAATTATATGAAAAACTTTATCGTTCACCTCAACTGAAGTGTCTTTCTTTAAAGGCATAATTTTCCTCACCAATTTGCATGTGGGTAGATTTTCAATAAACGATACAATATCCACTTGACTTAAAAATGCATCTTTCAATCTTTTATTAAAAGGATTTACACCTTTTTGAATGCAAATTTTATCAATAACATGTTGTGTCTCATCCATATCGATATCTTGATGAACAAAATAATTAGTACGTTCATCATCAGGCATTCCATCTTGTGATGACGGCTCTGGACTCCAAGCATGTCGAGCAGTCTGTGGTGTTTTGGGTGTTTTTGTATAATAAATACTTTTACCAAAAACATCTGCTTCTTCATCCGATTCTGCAATTTCAATACATTCAGTTGGGGCTTTTTTTAGATGCTGGTTGATGGTAGAAGGATGAATAAATTCATCAGGTTTGGTTTGGGTTTGGTTGGATGTAGATGGACCACTTATATTGATGGATTCCTTTTTAATCTGAGATTGATGAAGATCAAATTGTGGCAGCAATGTAGATCTCGCACTGATATTGTCAATTATGTTAATTGAATCTTTTTTAATCTGTGATTGATGTAAATCAAAACTTGGCAAAAGTGTAGAGTTTTTGATCATACTGAGATTCACTGCAAATGCCTCAGTTCGGATATTGTCTTCAAAGAAGCAATCTCCCTTGAATAAAGATTCACGCTTTGGTATTGAATCCACCATATCAGCATTCAATTTGGTTTTGTTCTTTCCATTCTCAATTGAACTAAGACTTTTCAGTTCTGGCGATGAATAATTGGCCAAAAGTTTATGGGCGGTTTCTAAATTTGAACAATTTGGCATTTTGAGTTTAGTAATTGGATCAGACTCTTCAAGACCAAGAAGAGATATCTTCTTTGATAAATCATGTTTATCCATATCTTCATAGATTTGAAATTTTGATGTTGCTCCAACTGTTTTTGTTGTTGTTGTTGTAGATTGATCAAAGTTGGGAAGAAATGATATATTTTTTTGAACAACTGATCGATCTTCATTGGCTACAGTTGGAATTCTGAATACAGATGATTTTTTGCACAATTCCGGTGACAAATTTAACATAAATGAAGACTTTTCAATATTTTCTTTATCCTCTGGGCAGTTTTGTTTTGTTTTAAATTGACTATCGATTGTCTTGAAGCTCTCCAAGAGACTCATCTCATTTGCAACACTCATTGATGTCTCCTTTGTTGGTTTGTTACCATCAGTTTGTTGTCTATTTTTGGACAAATATGAAACAAATGAATCTTCTGGAGGTTTATTCTCTCCAATAGCCACACTCGGGAAACCCGATAGAAATGAATCCTTTGTTGTTTGTTTGTATTTTCCAACAGGAGACACATTTATTGATGCATCATTGGTAAATCCAACTAAAAATGAATTCTCCATCGTTGGTTGTCTGGAGGGTTTCTCATGGCCAATGTTTATTGCTCCGGCAGTTGATAGATTTGGCAAAAACATTGAATCTAAAGTTTTATTCTTCAATTCGTCATTATTTGTTGAGAAAAATGATCGTGATGGAGTTTTGGCATCCGCCGAGACACGTTTTACTATACGTTCGGGTGTGTCATCATCTAGCTTCAATCTTGATGGCACTGGAGAGTCTTGGAATTTCATAAATGCCGATGATGTAAATATTGAATTATTCAAAACAACTGCCGATGGAGAGCTGGGTGGAAAACTTTTAGTTTTCTCCGAAGTTTTGGTTGATTTATCAAAGAAACTCATACCATCATCATCATCAGGCAAAATTTGAGCTTTCTTTTCATTTTGTTCGTGTTTCATCGATTTGATGCTCAAATTTGGAAAATCTCTTTCCTCAACTTCGGCATTGAAATGTCTCATTTTTGTGATTAAAATCTTTGGGACAGTTTCAGTTTTATCTTCGAAAACTCTAACAGCCGGCAATATGGGTACAGTGTCTTCTTTGTGCTCAAGACGAGAGATTTCATTGGGATGCTGTGTCGGAGCCGATAGGGAAGTATCTTTATTATGCTGACGAATTGATATCATCAACTTTTCACTCGTGTCTCTTTCAGAAAATGATTTATTCTCATCGACAGTTTCCAATGTACATACATTGCCCATCAATGGTAATCGAGATTGATGAACTTCAAGCTCGAAATCGGGAGTGTTTATGGAGAGTTTGGTGCTACCAGTCGAACCAGTTGCATGTTCTGAAGTTTCCATAATTGTAGACAGTTGCTTGCCGCGCATAGTGAGACCAGCATCATTATAGTCAGGTGATAAGGCCAATGTTGGGTTGGAAGTTTGATTATTCGTAACAACAGCAGCAGCAGCAGATGGAGGAGGAATATTTTCCATGTCAGGCAAATTAAATTGTAACTGCTGTCTGTCAGTGGGTAATGGGTTTGTTGATTTGCCAGCTTTCCCTGGAGCCTTTGGTGTGCTTATAGAATGTGGTTTAATGAAGCAATTGAAGACCTGAGTTGAACAAGTCTCATTTGCTTCGAAATTATTTTCTTCATCTTCGAAAATTTGAAAAGTTATCTTCTGTTGTTCAGTTGATGCTACTGGGGCTACAGCAGCTGGAGAGGATGGAGCTTTAAAAGCAAATTCTTCAACAATCTCTTCTTGAGATGTAAATGACTCTTGAACTTCTGACAAATTTGGCTTTTTTAATATACTCTTCCGATAATGGTGGTGGCTTGAAGGTGCTGGCAATTCTTCTGTATGATGATCTTCTTTTGTCATCTCTTCCTTTACTATTTCGTTCTTATGAGTTGGCATGGGAACAACTGATTTACGGTTGGGGAAGAAACTTTTCCTTCTAATACCATCCATTGGCAAGCACATTGTTTCTTCCATTTCCTCTGTCCTAGCTATGGTCTCATTATGATCGTATTTAAATTTCTTTTTGCCATTCTTCCATCGCTGGTAAAGGATTTCTTCAAATTGCAACTCTTCTCCTTGCGATGGATAAGAAAGTTTAACATCAATTGCTAGTTTGCTCTTCTCAGGATTTGCCAAACATTCGAGAGGATCAAAATCAGTTGTTATGAATGGCTTCTCCTTATCCATTGGGACATTGTTTTTAGCAAAATTAGGATACATCCTTAGACTTGCATCTATGCCGCCTCTCCAGAAAGTGTCATACTTTTTGGTAAACTTATTTTCGACATTATTCTTCTTGCACCAAAAGTAACAACCAAGTTCCTCGAGAGAGAACTCCATGTTGGGCTTGGGATAGATCAGACATTTATCATAGGATGGATATTGTCCTTGAATCAATTGATTCTCTGTGGTAACAGGAACAATCCATTCTTCTTGAGGGTCATTGGAGGATTTGAAACCTTCTATGTAAACAAACGGCCCGAGGACGGTTACTTTCTTCTTTAGGGGAGAATTAACGTCTTGATCTTCGAGAATTTCAAATCCAAGTTCAGAACGTGGTTGGGAGGTGAAGAGTTTCTTTTTCTTGGCAATGGGTTTGTTCCAGGGTCCAGCTTCTTTCATATTCTCCTGATTGCGTGTGTTGTCGAGAATTGTTTTGACCACAGATGTGTCGGAAGTAAGATCAGTTGGGGGAATCAAAGAACAGGGAATTTGCTCGTTTTCGTCGTCGTTGAACACTTGTATGGTATTTTGCTTTTGTGATGGCCGAGTGGGTTTCATCTTAAGAGAAATTGTAATTTTTAACCTACAACTGAAAAATAACAAAAAAATATAAAAACCTACCTGGACGGTGCCAGGAGCAAATCTCTTAACTGCAGCTCCAGTACGAATGCTACCAACTTGCTTCTTATGGGATTTCAATGATATTAAGGCACTTCGTTTTTCCTGCAAGGAACTCTGATATTTCTCTTTGGAAAGATCGTCATTGTAGAGAATCCTTTGGGACATGGTAAATCCAAAATGTTGATGGGCCTCTTGGAGTTCTTGGAGTGGCTGAGCTTGACAATCGATACCTTTTCTAAAAATTTGATCGGCGCTACGAAAATCACCCATCAAGTCGTAGTAGTAGGCCCAACAAATGTATAAATCGGCAACCATTGTGCCAATTCCTTGATGATAGAGTTTTTGATAGCATTCTTGGGGTTTCTCATGGTTGTCGATCTTATGGAATAATTGTAAAATAAGTTCTATTTATTAAACCAACAATAAACTCACATATTTTATGTATAATTTAATCATTCGTCTATCCTGGTGATAACGTTGATCCTTTTCAAATTTTGTCAAACACTTGATGAGCACCTCGTCTAAGCCAGATTCTTTGCCTCCGGATGGATAGCTTTGTTCAATCCAATAGACATACTCAAACCATGGTTCCAAAGGATCTTCACCATCATAATTTGCGATGGCATCTTCGTAGTGGCGTCTTTGTTGTTGAAGCTCCTCCGGCGAATCGGTTTGGAGTGCAGCTTGTAGAATGCTAGCATTTCGACCTGCTGCAAGAGGTTGTATATTTTCTTTGGCGTCTTCAAAATCCATTACAGTATTTTTTTTTTTTAACAAATTATTGTTTTTATGTTGTTTTATTTGTTAAAATTTAATTATTTATGTTTTTTTCAAAGCTGTTGAATACAAACTGCTGATATTTTTCAATTCAAATTTCACACATTCGCCAAATAAAATAACAAAATGGAGTTACCACAGATGAAACAGAAAAGAAAATTTTCGGAACATTCCAGAGAAAAAAATCCCAAGGGATTTTTATGGAGTGCAAATACTTTTGTGGTGAATTTTTAGACTTTTTTGAAGTGAGTAATAATAATTACCATACCAAAAACCTTTGGGAATTAGTTTAGTAAAGCTAGGGATGCACAAACGGTGGACCAAATCATAACTATTTCACTTAAACAAAAATTTTGAATGTAGTCACTGCTGCGCCACATTTGTTATGTATGTGCCGGGTAGTAGAACTAATCTCTTAACCAAAAAGTACAAAAAATCTATCGCTAGTGGCGCCACAAGTATAGGATTATGTAAGGATTATTATTTTTTTCAGATACATTGTTCAATTTTGTTTTTATTGAACTTGGTGTAAGATTTGTAGTTGGGAAACCAACGTTGAGCAATATTCGGACGATTAATCAACTGTGGCAATGGCAATGTGGCAACAAATCTTAAAACAGGTAAAAAAAGTGCAAACCTGGAAAGAGCAGTACACAATAGCGATTTCATATTCTCCACAACTGTAATGTCAAAATTTGGATTTTTGGAGTGATCATGTTTGGAGAAAAAAGCAGAATCTGCATACTAGACTTGAATAATGAAAACATTTTGTATTTCAATAAAAAAATAAATGCCCTTCAGGCTTGGAAAGTGGACGTGAGTCGTTTGTTTGCTTTATTTTTGGCTTAGAAATTTTTTTAATTCATAAGACATTAGCGGTATTCATGAAACCTAGTAAACATTTCCATCTGGTAAAATAGAAAAGTTTACCACACATGTTTCATGAAGGTTCCCAAAATCAACTTGGGTAAATGTGTTTGCATTTTGTATTGATACTTGAATTAATACTTGCCTAAACCAAAGTGCGACAGTGCGGTACGACAATGGCAAAATTTATTTACACAGTTTCATATGAGAGTACTCACACCAAATGCAACAAAGCGCAATGCGTTTTTCATTTAAAAGTTTTTACTGTCGAAGTGCTACAGTTTGGTTTGGGCAAGCCTTAAAAGTTCTTGTCACACTGTCGCACTTTGGTTTGGGCAAGCTTTATTTGGAGAAAATTGTGGTTCTGTCTTCGTCAACTAGGTACTATTTGTGGCTGGTTATATCTAAACTGGCCAAAATTAAACGTTAACAGTTTTCCACAATTACCATTTCCAGATGGTAAACTTTTACCAAACAAAAAAAAAAAAGATTTCCTATAGAAAATTTGACAGTTCGATTACCAGCATTACCATTTTACCACGTTTACCAGGTTTCATGAATACCCCTAATGTTTTTACATGTTAAATTGATCTAGATACAGATCCTATAGATTGTTCTACTCGAAACAGGATATAACATCGCTGTTGAAAAATTTGTATTTATCCGGGCACAAAAAATGTACAACTGCGCCCCTGTTCGATTTGACATGAGCAACACATTTTTTGACATAATATGTATTTGACACAAAGTGGTAATTGTGGTAAATTGTCAGTCTTGTTTCTATTTTTTTTTACGAAATCTACTTTTTGTAATTAGAAAAACTAACCAAAATAACTAGAAATCTTGAGAAATATAAATATAAAATGAGTCAATCAGATACCCAACTAGCAAGAGAAAAGGCCCTCGAAGATTTGCGAAGAATCAAAGAAGAGCTCCTCCAGAGGGTAAAATTGAATATTTCATATGCATGCAAACTCTGAATTAATCCCATTTCTTATTCCCAGGATAGGAACATTAATAAAAACCAAACAAATAAAAGTATTTCAAAGCTTAAAGATTTGGATAAAAAAGAAAAAACCAAGAAACACAAGGAAAAACGCCATAAAAAGCATAAAAAGTCCGACCGAGAGAAGGATAAGGAAAAAAAACGTGATGTTAGTTCGAGTTCAGGAAAAAAACATTCCAGTAGTTCAGAAAGAGAAATATCTACTCCTCCAAAGAAGAGATCATGTTCTCCAGAAGTGACTCGTGATGACTGGATGACAAGTTCCGTATTGGTAAAAACTTTTACCAAAAACAAACCTTTACCCAAAAAACAATGCACAACTTATGAAACATATGAGCCTGGCAAGAGTAGCAGAGAACTTAATCCTCATTGGAAAGATGGTGGAACTGGATTGCCAACTTTTAGAAAACCAAGAGATGATTCTGATGATGACAATGATTATGAAAACTCTCGGAAATATTCTTCAAAAAGTTACAAAAAAGGAGATTGGGTTAAAAAATCCGCAATAAGTACCTCCGCTGAAAAGAAACCCAAAGACGAAGGAGAAACTCCATCGAAGAGTGTTTCTCAGAAGGAACCATCCACAGAATTCCTGACAGACCAACAAATGAATGAACTGGGTGCTAAGATAATGAAAGCCGAATTGTTAAACAATACAGAGCTGGCAAATGAGTTGAAAAATAAGCTTAAATTAGCTCGACTTGCTAGAGAACAAGAACCTGGAAAAGATAGAGATCAATCAAGAAATAAGAATCATAGAAAATCACATACCGATGTGTCCAGTCGTGGTCGGGCTCGAAAATTCTCTGTTGATGATGATGACGACCTCAAAAACAAGGTAAACTTGTTCAAAAACTATCACAAATTTCTAATAATTGATATTTTTGTTTTTAGTTTGAACGGGGACGAGAACAAAGTAAAACTTCCGATTCCTCTAAGACCTCTGAGAAACACAAACATTTCAAAGAAGACTTGGATGATATATTTGCCAGTGAAAAAGATGGCAAGTCTGATAGAGATGGCCAGCGAGAAATTCGCAATCAAAGTCGTCACAACAAGAAACTTAACAATTGCAACAAATGCTTCAATTCGGATAAAATGAACAAGGAACTGATTGTGTCTGTAGGGAAGCATGTTTACCTGGCTCTTCCATGGCACGAAGGTCTTCAAATTAATCACTGTTTGATTATACCCATGGATCATTACACCTGTTCCACAGAATTAGATGAAGATGTCTGGCAAGAGATCTCAAGCTATCGAAGAGTGTTGACAAAATTGTTTGCCCAACGAAAACAAGATGTATTGTTTTTCGAAACTGCCCGTAACCTACAGAAGCGCTCTCACATGGTGATACAATGCGTGCCTTCTAGTGGATTTGAAATGGCACCTTTCTATTTCAAAAAGGGCATAGAAGAAAGCGAGTATGAATGGTCAAAAAATAAGCAACTGGTGACACTGAAAGAAAAGAATCTAAGAAAATCCATACCATGTGGATTGCCATATTTTTGGGTGCATTTCGGAATGGATTTAGGATTTGCTCATGTTATTGAGAATCAAGAAATGTTTCCATTGCATTTTGCTCAAGTAAGAATGGCCTTCTTCAGAAAAAAAAAAAAAAATACGTTTTATCTATTTGTTTTATTTTATTAGGAAATAATCGGCGGTATGTTGACTTTGGATATGAGAAAATGGCGTTCACCCAGAGAGGAACACAATATTAAAACTAAAGTGAAGAATTTGGCGGATTTAATGAAACCATTTAAACAAGACATTTCTTGAGTAATTTTCTTTAACTTATTTGTAAGTTTAGGAGAAGAAAGACCATCAATCGAAATAAAACACACACAAAATAGTTTATTTACTTTTGTTATTTTATGGACAGTCTCGGAACATAACTACAAATAGCAGCTATTGTTGACAACCTAAAACGCTATTTTTATGATATTGTTGTTATGTTTTCTATTGTAAATCCAAAAGAGTTCGAAAGCATCCAGAAGTCTTCGCAAAAATGTTGCAGAAGGCTTCTGGATGTGTCCGGGCTCTTCTAGACGTCCAATCGAAAATGACATTAGTCTGTTTCCATTTCAAGGAACTAAATGTGAATACCTTCCTTGCTATGAAATCATTACAAAACGAAAAGTTTAGTAATGGTTTGCATAAAAATAGTCGATTTTTTTTTTTTTATTAAATTAAAAACTGGTTTTGAGACTTACTATTCGTTCATTGTCTATCAATGCTTAAGAGTGTATTAAACTACGTTTATTTAACCATTATTGGAGACTTACCTACGCTTATTCTTTGTTGTTTTTTTTTTTGTGTCCGGCTACTTCCACGTCACATCCAGCAAAGTTCCCCAACATGTACTTTAGTGTTCCTTCTTTAATTGAGCTCACTATTCTTCGACTTTTAATTGTCATTATCTATTTCAAAATCAAACTTTTCCGTGTGCCAGTGTAATCCCAGTGTACCAGTATTGGCAATATTCAGTTTCTGTACGTTTTCTATCAATTCCTGACACGGTTACCATGAATGTTTACAGTTTTATTCTGCTGCTGTTCGAACCGCTGCGCTGTGCTATCAGAAGTCATCTTAGTCAAAGGGGCTGACCTCTGATATTGAAAAAGATTGTTAAAACAAATCAATAACAATACCAAAAAACCTCTCCAACCAGTCCGATGTCTAGCTAGATGATTTAGGTCGTTCACACTTTGATCGCGTCGATGGTGTTAGGCCTCTCTTTTCTATTAAAGCATATAATGTACTTTATTTTCGTCCCGTTAACAACCAATCTGATATTCGGCGCCTCCATTTTAATACTTACAAATGATCCATTGACATTAGCATAAGCAAGGTTTTGAAAGGACAAGTTTTTCATGGTGTATAGCTTGTCCCTATCAACGTTATCATAGTCGATAAAGATATTTGGTTTGGGTTTTTCCCAGCTTCTGTCGGAGTGTGTGAAAATCTGATGGTTGGTTAATTTTCTTCACTTTAATCTACACTGATAGGTTTCGATCAGGTTCCAGACGGACACACAAAAAAGCCGACAAAATTGTATATGCATATGTTGAGGAGACTAATAGCTCTGTAGTTGGTGCAGTTCAAAGCACCTATTTTCTTACAGAGGGCACACTATGTCGAGTTTCTATTCATTGGGTATACATTCTAAGTCGTTAGGATGTATATTTTGACTATCAGTGTCGAAATTGAATGCATTGTTTTGCATAACAGCGAATGGTTGGCTGTGATTATCATCACGGCAGGCCTCTGTTTTGGGCTGATATCCCTGGGTAGATCTAGATCGTTTCACTTTTGATATTTTTGAATATCCAGGATATAACAGATAATTGTACGCAATCTGCAGTCTCACCAGTTCTGGTTCTTGCCTGCAGCATTTAACTCATCGGCCTCACACCAGTTCTGGTTCCAGCCTGCATCATAGACGAATAGGCCTCGTCCTTGGCAAAAGCAAAAAATCTAGCTCTTAATCGAACAGGGGATTTCGGTTTGATTGACTTATGAAACCCAGCACATCAGCGCCGGTGATTCGGATGCTAGTCTTTAGTTGCTCCTAGTGGTGAGTTTTCTAATGGATTGCGGCAGGAGTCAGCAAAAGTTCTGGAAGTTTTGCGAAAAGTTGCCTGACGTTGTAATTTGTCATAACATCGGCTCTTCGCTGCAGCACAGATCAATACCAGGTACCAGTCTTCTGCTCTAGGTTATGTTGCGAGGCCGGCAAATACCCTGGGGCCTGCGATATCGTTGTGACGATTGCTGTCCTTATTTTTCTTTTGAGATGTGATTATTACGGAATGACCCACCTGAATTATAAGCTTATTCAAAGGTTAAGTAAGCTCGGTATATTTTCCAACAACGTGTATACAAAATTATTACCAACACCTCAATGGATATAAATGGAATTTAATTGTGCACTGCAAAAAAATGGGTTTGTGGACCTTAATTCATTGAAAAAAATCTAGCTTCGTTTACCGTTTTGTAATCAGTGCAACAAGCTCTACAAAACCTCTTCAAAAGGTCTTCACCCGCGTATATTTTTTTACTCACACAGTGTTATTAGTGACGTTAAAGTTGGTGGACAACCAGCGTCTTTTAACCTTGAATTATTAATGAGTGTGAAAGGAGGGACTTGAAATTTTTTGTCGATTCCGTACGGCTCATATTTATGCACTTTATCATTAAAAGTAGTTATACTCTTGGAGGCTTTAGTTGTTCCTCACAAGAACCCGAATCTTTGGCACGATATTCTAATGGACTTATCATTATCCCAATGCCAAGGGTTACTACTTCACTCTTCAAACTATAGTTATGGCTGATGTAACAGCAGGTCCCATCAAATGGTGGCTGAAGCTCTTAAACTAACTTAAATGATTTTCATAAAATTTAAAAACTTTAATTAGATTCTCAATTCTGGAAATTGTTCACAGAAAATATTTATTTAATTAATTTTATATTAACAAAGTTAATTATTATCATTTAACGGCAAAGACTTTACAATACCAATTAATCTTTTAGCTATTTCCGCTCACACAATACTGAAACTATCCAAAGTGTTCCTAAGTAATGGATACTTAGTTCAAATCGAAGGGATTCTTTTGCTGATTCTGGACAAGTTGAACTTTTAGAAAGGAATCGGCAAGAAGAATCCCAACTCTCTTTAGAGAATGAATATTTTAGGAATTATGTATTTGTAATAAAAAAAAAAAAAAAATTTGCAAGTTAACACAATAATGTTTGCTTTTCTTTACTGAGATAAATTTTTGTTTGTAATAATTCTTCTGAAAGCATCGTAAATCTGACAAATACATCTTTTTCTTTATTATAAATTATTTTACGGATAAATTAGTGTTATCGCTATCGATCTCCTTCCAATCTGCGAATGATAAGATTTGACAAGGCGGATGAGATAATTTTGCGCTCGTTCGTTAGTTTATTTTTGTATTCTGTTTGGTAGATTTTATTTTGATATGTTTTCCAGGTCGCAAAACGAGATGTGTGTGTGACGAATAAAATAAAATATATAAAAAAAAAAACAAAAGAAAAATATAAACGAAAGAAAAAATACAAAAAAAAAAAAATAAAATGGGCCTTTAGATGAACAAGATGGATATTTTAATGTTTACCATTTTGAGCGTTTTGACCAATCTTTTGGGGTCCAGTGTAAACATTTCGAGTCTATTCGTATCTTTCTATTGTCCATGGCCTTTTTGTGCTGGTCAATGATCTCACGACTTATACACACAATGTACTGGCCCTTATAGTAGTTGATTAGGTTAAGATTCTGAAGAGTCGAGATGACATCTTCCTTTTTAATACTCGTTCCCTCACAAATGTCGCTAAGGTTTTTGAATATAATCAACAGTCTGGAGTTGTAATCAATCTTTAATACTTACTTGATTGTAATGTGTGGTTTTTCACTTTCTCCTGATGGCTTCTGGGCAATAAAGATTTCGAGGATTGTCTGAGCCCAGTACGAGCGATAAGATAACAAACCCAAATCAGATAAGGGTTTCTCTGGAGATCCTGTTTTGCCTTCAAACTTGGATAATTCGTAACTGAATTCGATGAGTAACTTGCCATAGCCTTTTCGTTGATACGGTGGCATGGTTAAGATACACGCAACATTGTAGTCTTCAGTGCTTTCCTTCTCTTTCGAGAAGTAACCAACAATATGAAATCCTCTGGAGTCGAACTCAGTCATTACGTAGAAGAGGAAGGGATCAGTGTCATAGTAGAGGGTCTTGTGGTCTAGAAATAGTTTTGCCAGCAGGCAGAGATTCTGAGCGTAGACCTTATTTTTCCGGCCATCGATTTCGAAAAACGAAATTGTATGTTTTCGATAAATTTCATTGCCAGGAGGATGTCGCAGATTGCATTTGATTAGATGTCGTTCGAGGCATTTTCTACTCTTGCGGTATTTTAGGCAGAATTCGCAGATATAAATGCAAGGTGTTTGGCAAAGTTCCTGAGGGTAAGGTGAGAAGTACCAGGGTTTGATGCGATTTCTTCCCAACTCGATCATTTCGACGTTCTTCATGCGGGTGACAACGTCATCTTGGTGTATGACCATACTCCCAGACTGTCGCGGAGTAAGTCCATCTTGTGAATTCTCTTCTGGTATTTCAACGACGGGTACAGCCTGTGGAGTTAGCTATAAAAGAAATATGAAATTAGTCGTGATTTATAATGTTTTTTGACTTACTTTTCTCTTTCGGTTGATTTTCTTTTGTAACGCTGCTGCTAGAACTGCATTTCCATTGACAATTTCATTATTTAGAGGCACAGGACTGGCAGGTCGGGAGACACTACCTGTACCAGCTAAAGAGTGATGCTTTTTAGGAGTTGTAACACCAGTGCTCGCCCCAGTTGTTGTACCATCTCTTCGGGGAAACTGAACCTTTCGTGTGTCAAGATCTTCTTCTTCAATCCATTCATCTAATCTTTTGTTAACTTAACAAGGCATAAAGGGTTGATGTTTAATTTGGAAGATAAAAGATAACTTAAAGGAGATTTTAAGACTTACAATCAACATAGTGAACATAGAATTGTCGCTTTCCTTCGCCGTCTTTAATGCTAACAATTTCAGCAAGTGGCCAATCATCTGTTTTATGCATACGAACTGGAAGTCTGCAACCTTCAGTTAGAGCTGCCTGAAAATTATAAATAAATACAAGAGTGCAATAAGTATATTTTGTCGAAAGGTAAATGATGTTAAATGTTTGCATTTTATATTGTGGGTTCATATAAAATCGAAAATATAAAACAATGTTTACAAATACCTAATTTATTTATTCTTACCGTAGATTCACATATTGATGAAAAATCTTCATCAAAATCTAGTTTTGCAGTGACTTTCATTGTGGGGTTGTTTTTGTGAGGAATATTTATATGACACAAATACACAACTCAAATTTAACAATTCTTAATAATCAATTCTTTCTATTTTTGCTTTTGAAACAGAATTTTGTATTTATTTGAGAAGAAAATAAAACATTCGCATTTATTTTACAAAGTTATTACCACAGACTATGTTTTAGTTAGTTACTGCCATATAGTATCGATAGAGAGACATGAAGTCCGTGAAAACAAAAATTTCCCAAAATATCAAATGAAATATCCCAAAGGGTTGATTTCTTTCTACAGGGTGCTTCAAAATTACGAGAAGTAATAATTGGCAAAAGGTACATATTTGAAATTAAAATACGTTTTTTTTTGTAGAACTCTACGGGTGAACCACTGATCTCTATAAAATACTGGATAGTGGATTCAATTCAAGGTATAACAGTTTTACTGAGTCAAATTGAAGATGACATTTGGATGGTACCAAAGCCATTTGGATGGTACCAGAGCCATTTGGATGGTACCAAAGCAGAGTCCTATCTCACTCTATACAGTTGAAAGGGAGAGACAAACTGTTAAAAATGTTATACTGACAAGAGTACCTCAGCAGAGTTCTATCTCTCTCTCTCTTCTCAAAAAGATAGGTGGGAAAAAGAAGATGGGAGACTTATTTTAATAGTTTATAACAGTTCTTCAATTAGAGTTTGTAGGACATCCACTGGTCGAAAGAACCTTCCCCACAAGGCTTGTATTGAAATTTTTTGTTTCACGGAGTATAATTAAGACCCTTTTCCAATATCCCACTCTTCTTCTGATTTGCTTACATTTTTATATTTACAAAACCTGTACCAATTTGCAGCCTTGTAGGTTGTATTTTTATCAAGTTTTTTTTTTAAACTTGACTACAACTGGCCAGAGATGTTCACAAAGGGTAGGTAGGAACGTCACGAGCACCTGGCTCATGAGTTCATGACACAATTAGCATTGGATTGCGCCGTTTTGATAAAAGGGTAGTTATGCGCAACCAAGAGGACACAAGCGTCCACAGGTTTTTCACAAAATCGGCCTCTGACTAACAACTCCTACTCTCACCTCTAAGCGGTGAACATCGGGTGCCTAGTACTTCAGCTGGAGATAAGGGTATGATCCTTGTGGAAGGCTCTTGGGGGCAGCAGACCAGAGAGGGGGGAGGAGAATATTGTTCTCACTAAGACATTCCTCCTTTCATCAAGCCGGCAGAGGAGGAATTCACCAGATGGAATCAACGGTGGCGTCTACAGTTCCAGTCAGGCTGTACTACTTAGTGAACACCTTATACGGGCTACTACGAAATATTCGGAACGCAGGCCGATAAGGAGTGGTTTTAACCGGCTCCCCACTCTTGCAGTTAATTAAGAGTCTGGTCCTCCAGGTTGGGGGTTGTGCGTCGGGGTAACTTCTCTACCACGGAAAAAAAACAGTTCCGAAACAAGGAAAATGAATTTTGGATATGTATCAGGAGGTGCGATGGGATGGAGAGGGCATGCGACGGATGAAATCGTGTGACATCTACCATGGGTAGTGCTTCAAGGAGCAGGGTCAGCGGCTGTTTGGGTGCGGCTTTGTGATAAGAGGTAGACTTAGGCCAGAGGTCTTGCGCTTTAATGTGGTAAGCGAGCGCCTGGTCATAATCCGCAGACAAAATTTAAGAACGTAACGCTGATCTGTGTTCACGCCCCCCACGAACAGAAGGATGACCCAATTATTTACGATTTTTACGACCTCCTCGAGCGCACGAACGATAAGTACGACGCCAAGATTATTCTTGGCGACTACAACGCCAGATTTTTAAGGAGGGATATATAGATCGATAGTTGGAAAGCACAGTCTACATGCCGAAACGTCCAACAACGGACTGAGGATGATTGACTTTGTGGAAGGGCGAAATGTCACCATTGCGAGCACCAAATTTCCACTCCTCAATATACACAAGGGGACTTGGCGGTCATGTGACCAAAAAACTGTCAACCAAATTGATCATATCGCGATTGACGACCAGTGGAGACATTGTCAACAAGCCATCATTAGTGCAGCCACTGATATGCGAGCACCCAATTCCAATTGCTCAATATACACAAGGGGACTTGGCGGTCATGTGATAAAAAAAACTGTACATTGATAACATCGCGATTGACGCCAGACATGCTTCCACTATCTTAGATGTCCGGGGAGCAAACGTTGACTCAGACCACCACTTGGTATTGTCTCGAGTACGGATCTATGACGCCACAACGCATGCTGTGAAAAAGTTAGATGTCGCGAAACTGAAATCGCAAGAAACCGCCAAAACTTTTGCTGACCGCATTTCTCATAATCTCTTTGCCAGCCAGCCACCAGCAGCAAGCATAGAAGACCAGTGGAGGCATTGTCAACAAGCCATCAGTAGTGTCGCCATTGATGTGCTGGGTTTCACAAGGCGACCACAACGAAACTCTTGGTTTGACGAAGAATGCCGGCTGGAGCATGCAGCTAAGAACGAGACCTATTAGGCAATGCTGCAAACAAGAACCAGAGCCACTGAGAGAGCAGCCCGAGAACTCTACGGGTAAAAAAGAAGAGAGGAACGCCGACTTCTCAGGAAGAAAAAGAAAGTGCACGAGAAGCGGGCGGTAGAGTCTATTGTGGATTGTACCGGCAGAGGGGATATTCGAAAATTCTACCAAAGGATAAGAATTTCTACCCAAGACTTTAAGGCCAGAGCAGGAGCCTGCCGAGATGAGGGGGGAATATGGTAGTTGACACACAGTCAGTGCTGAGGATCTGGAAGGAAGATTTTTCTAGATTCCTGAACGGCGAAGATAGCCAACATTCCGCTGTTATTCCATTTAATTTGGATGAAGATTGTCAAAACTCAAACAACGACATCAGTGAAGAGATCAAACGGAGAATGACTCTTGCGATTGCCAAGAGTCATTCTCGGTTTGATGTTTCTTCGGGCTGAGGAGGCATTTAAGTAGTAAAGCCCTCCCTCATAGATTTAAGGAAACGCTTTAAAAGATCTTTATCATCAAAGTCATGTTGTAGCATGGGCGTTAAATAATTCGGATAAAAATTTGCTTGGTTGCTTTGAGAGAAAGATTCTTCGAGTGATTTTTTGTCGTATGTGTATCGAAGGAGTATGGAGAAGAAGATTCAGCGACGAGCTTTACGGCTTGGTTGTAAAGCGGCGTTGACATGGTCAAGAGGCTGAAAATAAAGCAGCTGAGATGGCTGAAACACGTGGAGCGTATGAACATCAACGCACCAGCTCGACGAGTCTTCGAATCCAACCCTGATGGTGTACGCAGCAGGGGAAGCAGCGTAACAGGTGGCGCACACAAGTGGAGAACGACCTCAACCACCTTGGCGTGCGTTACTGGACGTGGCTAGCTAAGGACAGAGCTGGCTGGAGAGGCATGTTGGTTGAGGCCGTAATCCATCCTGGATTGTAAGTGCCACCTTAAGTAAGTAAGTAAGATGGTTTAATTCGGAAAAATAAATCATTACCATTTGCGGGAGCATCTGGCAAAGGGGAATGTCGCACTTGAAACACGTAATTATTTGAGATTTTGGTGTCACCCTATTTGATTTATATATGAATTAAAGTGGTTATCCCCTGCTTTTTTAATACCCCGGCAACGATCGAATGCCGTGAAAGTTGTGGATTAGGTGTTAACCCCTACAAAACTGAACTAGTTCCTTTCACAAGGAATTATAAAATTCCACAACGAGACCATCCATAGATAAATCCCTGGCTTCTTAATTTAAATAAAAGTTAAATTAGAAACCTAATATACAGCAAAGAGTCAAAAAGTAAAAGACTGTTAAAGTCACCTTTGCTTTATCAGAAGTTCTAAATGGTTTTAACTACTAGGAAAATTATTGGCCAGATGCTTTTATTATTATTATTTACTTCTTTATTAAAGAACATTAATTATATTACAATAAAAGTTTAACAAAAAAAAAAAAGCATGGCTTTGTTTTGCCGTCTGCCGATTGATTGATATTACAGAGATAGAAATAATGAAAATAAATACAAAATAAAAATATGTAAAAGAAACAAAAGATAATGGTTTCACATCTTATATATATTATACAATTAAAATTTTTTTTTTAACAAATAAAAGAAATAAAAGAAGAATATAAAGAAGAAAGATGGTAAATATTAAAAATGTAATGAATAATAATTTTTGATAACTTTCTTTGGTCCTAATCAGAATTTTATTTTATAATAGATCGCAACAAATCTATATGGAGAACTACAAAGCGAAATTAGAAGCCTCACCATGATGAAGAAAATACACAACTTCGAATTGAAGAAGAACTACAAGCTGGTGCCAAACATTTTCATTCCAAGAGCCATTGAGAAGCAAACAAGGCACGATTTCCCATCACTAGGACTTTGGTATTTTGTGCTTTCTCAGACGTTGGTATCAGAACGGGAGCAAATACAACCATTCAAGCAAAAGAAAATGATTCGGTTTTCGGAGCGAGTGGTGGAAATTCCACCCGAAGAAGAGGGCGTCATTATCATAAGTGATACATTGAAAAAATGGTTATTTTATTATCTATTTTCTTACATTTTTTGGGTAAATCACTTAAGATCTTGACGTTCTTATTATTTTAATTTAATTTAATTGTTATTTTGTATTTCATTTAATTTTTATTCCATTTTTTCTTTCAGATATTTCTTTATTCCTTTTCAGCATTCTCTTAATAAAAGCATTCATTTTTTAACGTCTTTTACTTCCAAAAAACTTGTCTTTAATTTTGGCTGCAAGGCTGGATATAAAATTTCTTTTCATTTTTCAGGTATTGTTGGGAAGAATGATTTTGTTTTTCTTTTTTTCAGCTTTTTGGGAAGAATGATTTTTTTTCTAGGTTTTAGGTTGATGATGGAAGACCTTCCAATGGCGAGCTGCATTACAAACCCATAATTGTGGGATACAAATATTTTTTTTTCAATTTCAGTTATAATTTTTTTGAATTTGATTGATATTTTTTTCAGTCTGTCAAATCTGACCTATAATCGAAAATGTTCAATCCTAGAATGAAGTGACTGCTGTACCTAGCAGTGTGGTTTGGTTAAATAAGGTTAAAATGGCTGTCAATAAAAGCATCTGACCAATAATTTTACTACTAGTTAAATCCATTTAGAATTTTTGATAAAGCAAAGGTGACTTTAACAGTCTTTTACTTTTTGAATATTTGCTGTATATTAGGTTTCCAATTTAACTTTTATTTAAATTAAGACCCAGGGACTTATCTTTGGAGGCATGGATGGTCTCGTTGTGGAATTTTATAATTCCTTGTGAAGGGAACTATAGTTCAGTTTTGTAGAGGTTAACACCTAATCCACAACTTTCACGGCATTCACGTTGGCAGGGGTGTTGAAAAAAGCATTTTTTTCGATTTGTGTATCGGGGGTATAGCCACTTTAAATCTCAAATAATTGCGTCCCAGACGTTGCAAGTGCGGCATTCCCCTTTGCCAGATGTTCCCGGAAATGGTAATGATTCGGAGGTAGAACTACAAGAGTGATAAATCAAAAAATTAGGAAAAACACCGCGATTATAAATATGTGGGTCCCAGACGTTTTATTTCTTCCCTGAATTTTGAAATGCATTTTTCAGAAAAAAACTGAAAGAAATTTATTTTTTCAAACTAAATCATCTACTGATCCCATAATGATAAAAAATATTATCTTATGATTCTCAATAAAAAGGTTTCAGAAGTTCAACTCTTGGAGTTAACTAAGAGTCTGGTCCTCCAGGTTGGGGGTTGTGCGTCGGGGTAACTTCTCTACCACGGAAAAAAAAATAGTTCCGATACAACAACGGATGATCTTAATGTTGACGAACCCAGTAAACGAAACAAGGACAACGAATTTCGGACCGATAACACCATCGGTCTCTCGTCCCGATGACATTACATATAAGGAAGGCAAAATAAAACGCTCATTGTCTCTAAGTTCATAAAGGTGTTCACTAAGTAGCTACGCCTTATCAATACCAGGACTGTAGACGTTACTGTACACCTGGATACCCTTATGGGAAAAGTTTTCGATATCGTTTGGATCCAAGAAATGCGTTAAGAGGGGAAAAATCGGTCTGCTAACAACAAAATTGAAGATACTTACACAAAAATTAGATTTTCTGATGAAAATCGATTTTCGGTTTCATTTTTTTTTAATAGAATTTATGAAAAAATACTTTGAATAAATAACTGCAGCTAAGTCTTCCTAAAAAGAGACTTCCAAATTAATTCAAGACACCTTAAGGAAACTTTTTGAAATCTGAAAGAAAAGAAAATTCCAATAAGAAAAAACTATCAACCGAGTGATTATTCTCTCACCATAAACATATCGAAAAATTCCTGAATTAAATTTCAATTCTTTTCAGGAGGGAATCAAATCCAGAAACAATAGAGTTCTCTAGTTTGCGTTCAACCCTCATCAATGATGATTGAATAAAATCTACACGATTCTTATTGCTTTCTGAAGAAAAACTTTGTTCAACCAGATGCTCACAATTGGGAGTTTCAGCGATAGTCTTTTTAGTCAAAGCGATATCATCAGTAGTGAAGAATTCATCTTGCTTATCAATGTTTGTTTCTCGGGCTATGGTCTTCATGCTACTTTCTGTTTGATCATTGTTTTCAAGGATTTGAAGCTGTTCCGACTGCAGGGCATTGCACAAACTAGACGATTTTATAACATCAACGTATTTTGAATATAAATTTAAATATTCGTTTCTAGTTTCGTTGTATTGCTTGATTTTATCTTCGGCGAATGGCCGAATTTGGTTTTCGTCTTCTCTAAAACGTTTGTATGCTTCCAGCTTGATTAAATAGTTAATATCGTTCAGTTCAAATTGTTCTTCCATCGTGATAAAATTATACTATTTAAAAAATTGTAAAATATAATATTATTAAGCAATCTTTTTTTTTAATCCTAAACAGAAACTTTCAAAACTTTGATTTCATTTCAAATTTCAAATAGGTTTCAGCCATTGATATTACGATTATAGATAGTATACTATTGATGACATCAAATTTCCCTTTTTAAAATCATTAATATTTGATCCCTAGGATATTTAAATTTGCTCCTTGTTGAATTTCACCCAATTAGGTAGGTACGTAGGTTAATGTGGTGAATTAACCTACGTATCAACTTAAAAATGAAGAAAATGGAATAAAAGCCTAGTACATACTTGTGGATCAAATCTTAAATCTATGCATATTATTTGTAGTTTTGTTTATCCACGTAAATCTGTGTGAGAACAGTTGGATAGTTTTTCCTTACGAGTGGTGACCTAGTTTGCGAGCAAAATGCACCTGATTTTCTTTCAAACAAGTGAAGCATCACAATTACAAGAAAATCATGGTGAGATACAGATCCGTAAACACACATATCCTAAACAAATTTTGACAGTTCATTAACAAAGTGGGAAAATTACACAAATGGTAAAATTACTTAGTGGTGTACATCGTTGAACGAATACCCTTATTTTTTTATGTTTCCCATGATAAACAGAAAACAAGGTATGCTCATTATGAACGCCATGTCACCGTATTGGATAACTGATGACGTAGTAGTCATCTCCGATGCTGACAATCGAGTTTTTTTCAGTTTCATTGTTGTTGTTTTAAATTAAAAAAAATGTTTCCTCCAAATCCATAACTGACGTTTGGGTTAAAATCCCAAGAAAAAAACCTGCCAAAAATATGATGAGCATCCCTTGTTTTCTGTTTATCATGATAATATCCAAGCTGTCGTTCTGTAGTTTTCTGATCTGAGCAATAAATTCCCAAAAAGACATTTTTTTCGTTAAAAAACTTCCCTCCAAGTGAACCTTCTGATTAATTTCGTTAAGTTTAATTTTTTTTTTCTTAATTATTTTGACATTTATCTTTGATGTGTCAAATAAAATTTTGCTCTTTTTTACAAGGGATACACAAGACACAACCTATGAAGAAATATACATATATATCTTTTAATTCTTTGTACACAACACGACAAAACTTATCATAATTTCATAAATTATAATATTTAATCATAAACCACAAACCAAATCAGTTTGGCACCCTGTCTAGTTTGTCCAATTAACTTTTGGTTCATGTCATAGTCTCGTCGAAAATTCAGTTCTTCATACCGTTCGTGCCAAAAAAAAAACCGAAGATTGGATTTTTTTTTGTTAGAAGACAAATTTATACACTTTACACACCAAAATGACCCGGAATTTCGATCATTTGTTCAAGCTGTTAATTATAGGCGATAGTGGTAAGCCCATTAAATAAATTTTGTTGAGTTCATGTTATTTTCGCTTTGCAAAAAACCACAAAACTTGGCTGCTATTAAGTGAGAGCCTCCCCTATTTTGTTTTGTTTTTTTTTTTTATGGATCTGAATAAATATTTATCATCGATACTTATGTCCCATAGATAGCTTCAGCAATAAACTTTAGATTAATTAATAAACAAAAAATCCTTAAGCTCAAAGAAAAAAGAAAAAACTGATTAAATTATGATATCATTCAATATAATTTCTGCCTTCTGTTGCTAGTTTATCAGCCCCGATCTGCTGGTGCCATCCCCATTAGTCAAGTCATTCTCTATCTAAAAATATTGTTTTTTATTTCTTTTTTCTTCTTGTAGGGGTTGGAAAGTCATCGTTACTAATTCGTTTCTCAGATGATACATTTTGCGGAAGCTACATCACAACAATTGGCGTGGATTTTAAGATTCGCACAGTTGTGATCGATGGACAGCGAGTGAAGCTTCAAATCTGGGACACTGCTGGCCAGGAAAGATTTCGCACAATTACAAGCACATATTACAGAGGCACACATGGTGTCATTATCGTTTACGATGTTATGAATGGTGAATCTTTTGCCAATGTCAGACGATGGCTGGATGAAATCAATAATTACTGTGACGTAGTTAATAAAGTTTTAGGTAAGTCGTTATTTACATAAATAAAATATTTTATTTATATTTAATGTGAACATGAGATAGTTGGTTCGCCTAGTGTGAGTCTTCGCTAGGGATTTCAGGAGACACTTGCGTCATCAAAAAACCTGGTAGATTCCTGGTTTGTTTGTTTTTCTAAGCAGATTGCATATTAGCTCCACAATAGGTGTCATTACTGGACACTGCCTTATAGGCAAATAGGCTAGAAGACTAGGAGTCTTCTCAAATGATTTCTGCAGAAGCTCCATAGACGAGGAGGTAGAGGAAACCTACCCACAACTACTCTGTTAGTGCCATGTTCTTTCCAAAAGACGTACAACACTAAGGAGAGTTTTTCTTGCATGATGCAAGTGATTTATTGAAGGCTGACATTCAAAATCAATTATATAATTATAGGAACTTCCTCGCAATTGATGTGGTATGTTATTGGCCTACTTGTGTCAGCAGTTTTACTGAAAACCACTTGGACTTAACCTAGCCAAACCTGATGTGACGTAGTTATTAAATTTAGTTGGCACAATATGCAAGTTTTTTCTCTTAAATATCAGTTTAACTTGGCTGAGAATCCGTTCATGAGACATAAAGTTAATCTGCAGACCTTATGTACAGGAAAGAGTAAAAAAAACCAGTAGTTCTTTTCTCTTGTTGATAGTACTAGAGCTGGTCTCCACAACTCACACTGGTTCCATACCAGGGCTATCAGACCAATGCTCACTCACGGGCTTACTGTATAGTGGGTTGCCTTAGACAAAGCAACAAATCACAATATATGACCGCACTAAATAAATCCAATAACTCTATTAGCCACACCATCATTCTGACCTCGTTCGGATCAATCCTAAGCTATTTCTCCAAGGTCAGCTTGTGAAGAGGGGACCCTGTTAGTCTGATAGTGGACATTTTACCATTGAAAGAAGTATTCTTTTGTCTAAAAGAAAACGTGATATTTAGGGGTCTATACGTCAACGATACTAAGGTTAAAGTAAATGCGTTTTCAATATTTTGCCAAATAAAATCGATAAAAAGGACTTTATTTTGGTCGGAACCATCGTCTTGCCTACTTAGAAAATGAAAAAAAACGAAAACAAAAGCCTAACGACAGCTAAATGGCAGTGACACGAACCTCGATTTAATATAGCTTTTTCATCGGCCTTTAGTCCATACAAAGATTTGGCATTTTGTCCAGGAGGGTCTCACTTGGACTCATCAGTTGACTTATAATGAGACACCTTAAAATTGGAAAGGTTTGACCAGGGCCAGGCCTTGTTTTAAATGAAGGTTTTATAATACAAATTCTATATACTACTGAAATAAATTAATAAATCAGCCAAGTAGAAGACTAGCACTAGCACTATTTAATTGGACTTTAAATTAATAATTTGATTATTATTAAATTATTGATTTAATATAGCTTTTTTAAAAATTTTGCGTTTCATCCAGGTGGGTCACACTTTGACTCAAAATCACTTTGACAACATCAGTTGTCTTATCTCGTTATACACACGTAATCAATAACGAAGTAATTTCAACGATTATCGTTATACAAAATAAGGCCCCAGCTCAGATAGTCAGGCTGCCTTTCTCCTTCGTATACCTTGCGTGTTTGCCACCCTCATACATTTTCGATAATGTATGTATATATCTTCACAATACGAGGTATATGGATTGGTGTGTTGTTCTGTTGCAAATGTCCAAAAAAGTCCTGCACCTTAGGAAAAGCTGATTTCAATACTTTTAATAATAATAATAATTTAACTATATGCCTGTAATGTTATGATTTGACCTATTTAGTTAGATGTATGTTGTTTTGTTGTTGTTTCATTCATGACCTGAAGCCCAAAAATAAAAACAACATGTAATAGCTTGGCATTTTTTAAAGGCAATACGCAAGGCGCTTAGTTACAAAAAATAGATACATAAAAAAGAATTTTTGCTGGTACAGTAGATTTGGGATTTAAATGGTTATCACCTTATAAAATCCCATCTGTCCCATGGCAATCAAAGCTGAAGGATAAAGAAAAAAAAACTGCTGCCCAGGGTGGGGCTCGAACCACCCTTGTAGGTTATTCTAGTCCTGTTTGCGCTTTGAACAATAAGCTGCAGGGTCCCTCTCACTTATGACTAAGCTTCTTATGCATGGCATTGACGGGGATTTTCTTATCAGCTTTACCTTCTTCAGATGTCTAGCTCCACGAAAGACACGCCGAACAGTCGATCTGCTTACCCTACTTCAAATCTCAATTTAAGTGTGGAATAGCTAGAATTAGAGGCAATTCGAATGATTTTACGTCTGTCAGATCGTGAGGTCACTGTAGATGTCCTTCCTTTGAATTGTTTTCCATTAGAAAGAGTATTTTTTTTAAATAAATTTCAACACAAGTTGCACGCCGCTCAATTTTTTTTGTTCCAATTTGTCGGTTTAAATAACCTTCTGCGTGGTAAATGTTTAATTTTGCTATCTCGGCTGTATTTAAAATGTTTGCTATACTCCCATTTTTATTCAAAATTTAATTAATAATTAATTAATGTTAACTTTACTAAACTACAATTTTGCATTTGTTTTCTCAAGAAATATTGACGTATGCAAGTAATTTCACAAATGCCTTCATTCAAATAGATCGAATTTTGTTAATTACTTTCCGACTCCTTTTGAATACTTTGGAAAAATCGCAATTCTTTGTACAGCAAAGTGTTTTTTTGGTGTGCAAGTGCAACTCATGGATGGCGGCTTTAACGAAAGTAAGCAGCATTAAATTCTACACAGTTTTTTACTTCCCACTGGACAATGTTGTCGAGATTAGAGGAGGTCTCTAGAGGTCTAAGAAAAGAAGTATCATTGAAAACAATCATATATTGACGTACCTATGCTTCTCTTCTATAGTTTTTGCATATATTGAATCAATGATATATTAAAAGATGAATTCTGTTGAAATTCCAACGAGGTGCATGAGTATTTTGTTTACAATGTCAAGTCTTAAACTAAAGGCCTCATTGAGGGAACTGGAGTGTAAGACCTGTATTTTGTATATTTGCTATGCTCAAAGTGTAGGCTTTGATGAAATGGAGTAAGTTAATCCTTATTCTCTATAAGGTATAAGGTGAGCAGCTACTGTGTATCGATTTTTGAAGATTTTCAAATGGAATTTTCATTGAGGACCAAAAATAACGGTTCTTCACATAAATCAAATTTTTTTTCTTCAAAAATAACTCCAAAGATCTCAATACAAAAATTATGCAACCATTTGGTTTTAAATTAAAATAATTGAATTAAAAATGGTAAAGAAAACCAATAAAGAAACTAAAATCCTTTCTTTCCAGTAGAAAAAGATGAGTCGGGCAGTAAATTGCGTGTGCAAAATATGTGGAGACTTCTCCAAATATTTTAAATAATCTTCAATTTCACCGGTCGAACTGCGTACTGCTGAACGAAATTTTTTCTTTTAAGATCTCGTTGTGTGATTTTTGTATAGGATTTTTCGTTTCACTTCAACAGCGTACCGGGATTCAAACCGGAGATATATCATTTAATACGCTTCCTTTCATTACTCATGTAGAGAAGTTTTCCCCTGATTCATCTGTAGAAAAAAAACTCTCCTCAACAGCATAAGTTAGTAGCGATAACCTATCCCACTTTGACTACTTGTTTCGCCATCTCGTAGATTTAAATTTATTTGCAAGAGCCACCCTGTTCCTCTCCCCCATCGCATTAAGAGCTACTATATTAAAAGGATCATTCTGAGATCAAATTATTTAAACAAATTTCGTTCTTAAAATAATTTTTGCAGTTGGCAATAAAGACGACGATCCAGATCATAAAGTTGTCATAACCGAGGATGCTCAGCGCTTTGCTAGACAAATGGACATTGAACTGTTCGAAACATCAGCAAAGGATAACAAAAACGTGGAAGAGATGTTCTTATCGATCACCAGACAGGTTCTAAATCATAAATTCAAACAGACTCCACCAT
Organism: Meliscaeva auricollis; assembly: GCA_948107695.1. NCBI lineage: Eukaryota > Metazoa > Arthropoda > Insecta > Diptera > Syrphidae > Meliscaeva > Meliscaeva auricollis. Next base: position 44,475,292 of record OX403619.1, on the reverse strand, counting down.
CCAACGAGACGATAAGTGTAAGGAAGCCAACTAATAATAAGAGAAGTCGAAGCAAATGCTGCTAGCTTTCGATCGACACGCCTAAATGCAAAAAAATAAATTGTATTAATTTTTTTTGTTACTTTTGCTCAAAATTTTTGTTGTTTTTTTGTTAGTTCATCATCAAAAAAAAAAAAAAAATAATTACAATTCACTCTCACAATATTTGTAACCCTATATTATTATGTCGTCGAAGTGATACCAATAATAGTAATTCTTTTCTTTTTTCAAAACATTAAAAAGTAAGAACAAAAACAAAAAACAAATATCTTTTTAACTATACAACACACACACTCACACTCATGAACAAAACAAATGCAACAAAACAAAATCAAAAAAGCATTACCATTTAAAAAATAATTAATTAATTATTATCCTGTGAAATTCCATCATTTGTGTTTATAAAAAAAAAAAAAAAAAACAAAACAAAACAAACAAACAACAACTACATATAGAAAAAAAGATACAAACGGAGTCAAAATTAAACGACGTGTTTTTACATTTTTATAATGCATTCTTTTATGTTTAGCCAAAAATATTTTTACAAAGATTTTGTAATTAATTAAGGATGAAAAAAGAATAATAATAATAATAATAATTCAGAATGAAATATATAATTTATAATCTTAGAAATTCTTTGTGTGTAAAACTTTAAAAAAATATACTATATTAATATTTATTGCGAGGATAAAACCGTTAGATGCATTCTTTCATAAAGGCACGGTTGCGCAGGCCAGACCATTGGAAATGTTTCCTTAATGCAATAAGCAATTATTTGCAGTGCAAATTATCTTACAAATTATCTTACAAAAATGTTCATTTCTTACAAAATTGGCATATCCCATTTTTATGGTTTCGAAATAAATAGAAAAAAATAATTCATGAAAAAATAAATAAATAAAAATCGGTATGGAATCATGCAACAAAAGATGTTCATAGGTACTCTAGGCTGGGATATCACACGTAAGTTTTACTAGCGAACATACAAAAATATGAGTGTTTATTACGGAATAATGTTTAAAGTGTATAATACTAACATAAAACAAAACAGTTAATAAATTAATTTCATAATTCGTTCAACGATCGCTTCACAGAAAGCAAATAAATTTAAAAAAAACTCAAAAAGAGCAACAGTCAACTATTGTTTTTCTCGGCTTTAGAAGAAAAATACCGATGTCGACGATTTCCTGACTGTGGTGGGTACGTTTTTTTAAAAGAAATTTAAAACCGTTTAATTTGAATTTCACTTCAAGATTTGTCTATTACATCGTTTTTGGAATATTTCTTTTATTCTTCTTATATAAAAATTGTAGTTTTTTAACTTCAACCCAAAATTAACGTACAAAAAGCATTCATTGTCTGGCCTTAATTCGTTTAATTTTTTTATATTTTTTTATACAACGAAATACATAACACATCGGCTATAAGTTCCGGGTCTAAAAAAGAAAACCCAATTTTTTGGAATGTGTTTTTTTTAATTTATTTATTAATATAGCATCCTTTAAGCGTGATACAATCAGTCCAGCTCCACTCTAAGAGATTATTCTGTTCCTTTTTTTTGAACGATTTATGTTTGGAATCAAAAAAGGTTCTCATTTTCGGGGATTGGACGTGGTTCGCCGGCTTTTGTCCACTCAGCTGACTGGAGATTTGACATCAGATTGTCATTCATTGTTGCATACTGACGATATTTTTTTTTATTTTGACTAAACATCTTTCGGAATCATTGACACGTTGCTGTTTTTGGTTATCCATGGCTTTCAAAATTTCAAAATAGCCCCGCTAAGGGCCAATTTACTGACTATTAGTTAAATATTACAGTTTGTTTTTTTAGGATGCAAAACATTTTTTTGCATGCGAAAACAAAAAACAAAATTGTATTTGTAGCCTATTGTATAGGAAAAAAGGTAATTTCTGTATTGGTTACGGTTATTTCAAGACATCAACATCAAAATACCATACAAAATGATGCATAAAACAGACTAAAATTTACTTTGAATTTTTGGACGCTGATTTGTAAATTAGCCTTAAGGGAACATAAAGACTTAGATTTTTTAGATTATAAAGATTCCATTGCCGTCATTTGTTTTCAAACATTTTAACTTAAATTTTCGTCCTCTGAAGTTTCAGTTTTTATGGAATTACATACCCTTTAATAATAAATAAATTTAAAGAGAGCAAAAAGAGTTAAGAAAAATAAAAAGAGCGACAGTCAACTATTGCTTTAATCGACTCCATGCTAGTTTAGTGAAGGATTCATACATCGTTTAAATGACCTTGGATTTAAACCGACTCATGAATGAATTTATAATCGAGTGATTTGTAAATTTTTGTTAAAAAGATTCATTACGGAAAATTTATTTTTGTTGGAAATTGTTCAATTTACGGTTACATTTTTGAATTTTTGTAATATTTGCGTTTTTAATAAATTTGCAGCAGTAAATTTTGTTGTTATTTTAGCCGTATTTTAAAGCGAAAGTTCATCTACTGGAAAACGATAAAAGTTCACAGTTATTCTGTGTTTTTTTTTTTTTTTTATGATATGATAACCATATTTATCTCAAATCTACTGTATCAGCAAAACTTTTTCCTATCTTTTTATTGCGTCCAAATAGGATTTAAAATACCCAAAAAATACAGGCACTTTATGGCACTGCAATGCATATCGCCGGTGTTCATTTGATATTGTCGGAGAAATGTTACGAATAGCTGTTGGGTAGAATACCTGGAAGCAAAAATTTTTCGATTCCTATGAAATCGGAATTTTCCGCTCAGATGGATACCTCACTGGGGCTGATAATATTTATTAGAGTTCAGTGAAAAACTAATTTTTTGATATAAATAAGAAGGCCAGCAAGCTCATGAGTAATATAGATCAAGTTTTAAGACGATAAAAAAAGTTTAAGAGGAAAGTAGCCACTCGAAAAAATTTAAAAGGTCTTAAAGTTAATATGGAGACTTTTTTTAATTACGGCTGATTCTTATTTTTTTTATGTACCTATAATAGTACATTAGCTCAACTTTATAGATTTATATTACCAAAATATAAACTGAAGTTATCCTTAAAAACAAAAAAAAATTCATTTTCACCTGCATATTTTATTCGAACTTATGTAATACCCCTCAAAGTAATGGTCCAAACTGACCCTTAAACATAAAAGGTGTGTTCAGGAAACAAATTACATATTTTGGCACCTGGAACAATAAATTCTTCACAAAATTTATCGATCAAGATCCATACAAAATCTATTCAAGAACTGTTTACAAATTTAATAAAAAGCAGTTATCAATATTTTTTTAATGAGAACATTTTAGTTGTTAATAGAGACATTAAAAGTAAAGGTTAGTTCTTCTAGATAAAAACTGAAAATACAAGTTTTTGTTTTCTCTAGTCCTGTAACCTTGTCGTTTCGTAGGAAGGAGACCTTGCATCTAATCCGGTAGTTCTGATTTTTGCTTAGTTGTTTATGATGTTAAGCCGATGTTAAACCCAATTTTTCGACCTCAAGCGTCGAACGCAACATTGGTAAAAATGCAAAATAACGCTATTTTTTTTGCTCTTTTTCAGTATCTTGTTGTCAGTATTGGACTACAAATTGATAGGAACATTTAAAACAAGATCATTTAATTTTTTTGTAAAAAAAAAACTAATATTTTTTTTGCAAACTGCACAATTTGATAAAATTGTGTGTTGCGTTCGGCGCTCGATGTCGAAAAATTGGATTTAACATCATAAACCACTCAGCAAAAATTCAGAAATACCGGATTTGACGCAAGGTCTGATGTATATAGGTTACTTAATTCATTTCTACTGGAGGTTTGGAGGTTTTAATCAAAACAAAAATTACAGGGATGGAAAAAGTGGGTTTCGTCATCGAATGTAAAACGAAAACGATCAAACGATATCGTTTTGAAGATTGCTGTCCCTATTTTTACGATTAAAATATGATGAGAGATGGGTATTGCGAAAACGAAAGCGTTAAATTATTTTCGTTTAACGTACTAAAGCCCCTGGGGCCATCTGTTATCTCGTGGAATGTTTTTGAATAAAGGTTCTTTCAAACATCATTGCGTTTGCAAGATCATCAAAACATGGGTTGACGTTTCTCTTATATTTTAAAAACTGTTAAATTTATTTTTCCCTTGAGCGACTGACATCAAAACTGACAAACTGACTCATACCGAACCCTTTTAGGTAATTGAAGAAAAAAAAAGTTTATTTCTACAGTTGGTAAACATTTATTTCAACATAAATTCATCTGCTATGTCCATAAGATAAAACTTTTTAAAAGCCATCCTACAAGGTACATAATTCAGTTTTCATTTTGAACTTCTTATTTAATTCTTTATGAAAAATTACAGACTAAATTTTGATAAAGAAGTGATCTGTGTAATTTTTTTCTATCCATGGATGTTGTGTTTTTCAAAATCCGGTATAGAAAATACAAAAGCCAGGCATCCAAATCGAATGAGAGTTCCATGGGTGAGAATAGCTGAACCTTCCCAACATCCTTTTATCATTGGTGGTGGGGGAGAATTGCTACATTTGCACTCTGGCTGAACAGGCCCGGACATTCTAAAAGAATAAAATACATTAAATGATGAACAAAAGTTATTCAAGGATAAAAACTCACCTTGAATTCTCGTCGAGAACGAAATTTTTCCTCTTGATTCCTCTTCGTTTGTCTAGGATCTCTTGCACTTTCTTATGCAAATCCATTGTGATATTTTTGTATTGTTTGGCTGGCGAAGGTTCTACCTCTCTAAAGTCACAAGTGTACAATTGTCCATTGACCTCAGTGCCATGTTCTGAATAATTTATCAATTCGTAATGTTTACTTAAATTATCGTAGAATATAGAGGCATGTTTTGGTGACACTCGCCTGCATTTACCCACATTGTCTAGGCATAAATCGCTACTGCTGCCAGTACCAACACTAAAACTTCTATACTCCATGTAGATGGATTCCCTCAAATCGATTTTTGTAAACCATTTGTCTTCTTCCAACAAATTGCCCAACGGTGTGAGAACAGCCCGTGTTCTAATTTGCGATCTGGCAATTTGTGGCTCGAGTCTAATGGCAATTTCTAATGTTTTTTCTGTGTCGCTTTTTTGTTTTGGTTTGTAGTTCTCATACTTGTCAATGTCGGCAAGGTTTTTCTCCTCAGTAAACATTATCGACAAACGATGTAGGTCTTCTGGACAGAGAATTTGACTGGGCAGAACAGTGGGTGCTTTTTCATTATCGCGTATCAGTTCACGAATTCGTTTTGCAGCTGACCTATTTTGGTACTGTACCACCAAGTCGGTATTGTCTGTGATGATTTGTTGTAGACGCTGGAAGGCAAGTTTCTTAATAATATCCACATCCAGGTACTTAAGTTCGTAGTCTATTTTGGCTCCTGTTAATTCTTTCATTCCCTCACTGGCTTCGTTCTTTTTTTCAGACGATTCAACTGCATCGTCGGAATCACAAGAATCATCGTCATCATCTTCACAATCAGTCTCAAGAGTTTTTGCTTGTTTTTTCACTGTCTTTTTCCCTGGTTTCTTAACATCTTTTGTGTTGTTTTCTTTGTTAGCAACGCTGCTCTCGTCATTATTGTCAGATTCCTCTTCGAAACCTAACAAATCCTCTGAATTGGTTATAATTTGAACTTCCCGAAGTTTTTCTCGCGCATTTTTCATCGCCTCCAATTGTTCCCTAACGCTTTCGGCTACTTTTTGCTTGACATTATCAGATTCTAAGCATACAGTGTCTGGTAGGGGTGGTGACAATCTCTTGCGGCGGTATACATTGGAACATCGATAGGCATCGCGCAGTGAGGGAAGAAGTTTGGGTGGATTATCATAGAGATATTGAATCATTGGTGGTATTTGAATGGCATCCACAAAACGGGAGCGTGCTAATTTCACTCGAAAAGGTGGATTGCGTGTATGAACACGACGGAAGAATTCAGTTTTGACAACTTCATGATCAAAGGGTGTAGAGAACTTGTTCCACAGCTTAACTCGTTCAGTTGCTGATATGCTATCTAACATATGCCAATCCTGTTAAGTAATAAATAAATAGATAAAAGGTTGATTGTTTTTATAATGGTTCCTATATAAAAAAAAAACTTACAGCAAAGGTCTCTGGATGGTTTGGACACATCCACAAGCCAACAGGTAGCACTGTCATTGGCGGATCAAGGCAATCTTGATGGTAAAATAACGAGCAGTAATCGCATGCCACTAGTGGAGCCTTCTTGCATGATTTTCGACAGTAGAAACAAGTTTTTGCTGGCAGGGGCACTAGACCCTGAGAATCTAATTCGTTTGGCTTGGAGTTTCGTCGAACACCAGGTTTTTTATTGTTGCCATTCTTAATTGGTTCAACTTCGAAAAAAAATGTTAACAATTAATTTATTAAACTAAAAATTTTCATGTTATTTTTTTTAGAAAGTAAAAAAAAATAATCAATAATTACTTTTCAACGTAACATTACAAATTTCTTTTACATAAGATAAATTTCGAATGACCAGCAACATACATAATTTCAAAGGTCTTTGTTCTGTGAAAGGTCAACTGTTAGGCCATTGATAGAAACTTTGTTATCAATTTTATAAGTGTAAACTTAAAAGGTCACTGTGGCGTATGTGGAACATTTTCTTCTACTAAAATTTTGTAGAATTTTATTGTTCATTCACTGACCTTTTAAACAATATAGTTTGGGCATAATGGTGTGATTACACTTCGAATAGAGGGCCAGTTATAGCGATCAAGAAAAATTTGTTAACGGATTTTTAAGGTTTTTTCAATTGATTTGAAACACAAATACTATACTAATCGATGAAAAATAACTCAAAGAATTTTATGTGCTAGTAAATTTAACTATGCAATAAATATTTATTGTTAAAAATGCATTTCTTTATTTTCCTGACGCAAATTCTTTTTTCGTGCCTGCTGACTGACATTTCAAAAAAAAATGGAACTGACAGAATTGCATACGAAAAACTTTTACGTGTCCATTTCATTCAGGAGAAAGAGAAAGACTGGCTCTTTTTCCTAATTTTCATGGTCGCTATAAACGACTATTAGGAAAAAAATATTCAATTTTATACAGTTTCAACTGTTCCTGATGCGCTTTCCTGATTGATAACTGGCCCCTAAGACAAGACAAGTCTCTAGCTCAAAAGGTTTAGCAATAAATTCACTCGTCTATGGTTTTTCTGCCATAGCTTCGATAAAAGCTATCAAGCCTGCATTGATATTTAGTGATGCTAATACATAGCGAAGCATATTTTTATATTTTTTTCTCTTTTTTCTATGAAGGCTCATCGTTGGGATTTTTTTTTTGCAAAAATATCAAAAAATATGGTACAAGGAAGTTTAATTAAAATTGTTGCAGTTGATTTTGAAACAAAAGAAAAGTAGTCTAAATAAAATATATGGTCCTAGCGAAGTATCCGTTGGAACGTAAAATTCTTCGATTTCAAACGAATCTGAGAATTTTCGCCACCTTGCTTGAAAATTACAAACAATTTCATCCTTTAAAAGCACTAATCTGTATAATATGGTATTTAAGGGTAGAGTGCAATAGAGTCACTCTACATAATAAGAAGGCAGATTTCTTAGCAAAAACAGGAGCAAGTCCTGTATCAGCTTGAATAGAAATAACCTCACGATAATCAAAGGAAACGCTGAGAACTGAGAAGATATCTAAACAGTTTTAGGACCGTTTGGTTATAAAATAACTCAATATTATCAGGCCTTGCAACAAAAGGCAGGGAGTTCAAATTTTGAGAAGTTGTGGCAAATACGAAAAATTTACAAAATTTCAAAATACATTGGTTTAATGTTAAACTAAGTCAATTCCTTCAAAAATAAAGTGAGCTACAGACAAATTTGCATCTACGACATTTACCGTACAACCAATTTATTTTAAAATAGCATTTCTAGTTTTTAAAACTTCTTTTCTAAAATTGAACCTCCCTCCCTTTTGTTGAAGATCCTCAATTTTCTAAAAGTTAGAACAGGAGCTGTAGCAACCTGCTGATTCAGCTTAAGTGGGGGGACACATTGATCTTATAGTGCATCCAAGAGCAAAGAGCTCTTAAATCAATCACTCAAATCAACCATCACGATCTATCCGCTATTCACACTTTTTCTATTTATGAAGAATTTTTTTTTTCTCAAACGTGATTATCTCTTTCTTATTTTTTGTTTATCAAAAATGTTCATGCTAGTTCTTACTTCATTCTATGTATATTCCTTGACTTTCCCTGATCAAATGTTTGTTCCCTGACTTTCGAGTCGAGTAGCAATTAAGTAATTTTATGCATCTGATGATAGACAAAAATGATGTCAAGCTGATCATCAACTGAAGTGTGAATGAGTGAAGTTGACCCCCCATATCGTTTCTTTTTTTTTCTATTTATGTCCAAGATTACACGTTACTATTTCTATTTTTTTGGACAGAACTCTAAAACTGTTTCAAATCTATCCAGAACTCATACAAAAATTAATTTTTTTGAAAATCGGACGACCAACTTGTCGAGAGTCTATACCATCAATATTAAGAAAAAAAATCATAAAATATATATCAAACCTTTATCGTTTCCCGGGAACTGTGTATGAATCTCAAGTTCTTTTGGCAATTCAAATTGTTTTGGATTTAAAGTGCTTGCCGCTTTAATAAGCTCATGAAGTGGGTTTGGTTTCTTGTTAGCCTCCAAGGCCTTGGCAATACCCAAGGAAATTTTCTCCATGGTAATTGCACTTTTTTCAGATGCCGTTGTCGTTAAGGTTTCGCTAGAAACAGAAGTTCGACTACTACTGCGATTGCGAAGAGAACGTATTTTTGGTGGAATAACCTCAAGATCTGGAGTATTTGGGCGTGACTGTTCCGATTGTTCGGCACCAAGAAGCTTGTGACCAGCAGCAGTTCGCTCTACAGAACTGGATTTCGACGATATTGGCTTGGCGGTCGTGCGACAGTTGTGACATAGCCATTGCCCACTAGGTATATCTTCCTCGTTTAGAGGAGGATCGCTAAAAATTATTTCCATAATAAAAACTTGTAGATATAGCTTGAGTTATTTATACTCACTGGCACTGCAAGTGAAAACTAGATGGACATCTATCACAACACAAAAGATTGCCACCTTCGTTGCAGGCATCACACGAGTCGTGGTTATGACCACGTCCAGGCCGACGATAGTACGGATGCTTGGTTATACTTGGTTTCTGTACAACTTTAACATCTTCTTCGGGTGGTGGCGGTTTAATAAGTATTTGGATTTGCTAAGAGGAATGTGGAATAAGAGATTCATCATAAGCTCTCATAGAATTTTTTTCACATGGACAAAAAAAATAAATCTTTACCTCCATAATCGAATTCGATGTGATTGGTTCATGTTCCATTTTCGACATTATTGTAATTAGTTTATCACAATCTATTACCTATTCGTAAATTGCTTAAAGTTTTTTTTTTATTCGCAAAAATTGAATACAACAATTGAGTAGATAATTAATTACAAAAAGGCTCGGACTTGTTGAAAATATAAGTACGAATTTGGAGGCAATTTGCTGTCGCTGTCGTACTGTGTTTTGTTTTGTATTTTGTTTAATATTTTTTTTTTGTTGAAGAAAAGTTGTCACATATAGAATATTTGAAGAGATGCATCAGTTCGAGGGAAATTTTTAATGCCAAAATTATGTGGTAAAAAAATCCCAAGACCTATATACGGATAATATCCCAAAAGTCCAAGCTATTTCGAAGATCGATAGGTTAGTTCTCCTACCATGCGCCAGTTAGCATGCTTTCCCATTGGGCTCTTTTATACAAAAATAGAAAAAAAAAAGAAAACGGTAAATCTTGTTCGAAGTTTAAATTTGTTATAATGTTAATTTTTAGTTGATAGCCAACTGATTTAGCACTAAATATTCTTTAATTTCAATGTTTAAGCCACTAACTTTCTTCTATCTACAGAGCTGCCATTTTTGTTTTTGCCATCAATTTTTTTTTAATTTTTGCCTGACGTCTGGGGTGAAAGCCCAATTGGTCCATATTAGGTGTGTTTTATTATCTCGGATCGGATCTGTATCTAGATCAATTTAATATGTAAAAAAAACAAAAGAAAGGGAAATTTCAAAAATTGTTTTTGTTTTACGTGTATTGAATCTAGATCCTGATCCCGATAGAAGATGAATGAAAATAATTGTGTGAAAGAAAAAAAAAAAACAATTCTTGAAATAGCTCGATTGGGCTTTTAGCCCAGACGTCAGGTAATAAATGGCAGCTCTTTGCCAAAAAAAGTTTGTGACTTTTGAATTAGATCGAGAAATTAGAAATTAGATCGAGAACTGTAAGAGGCAAGCGAACTATATTTTATATTGGATTTCAAGGCTTTAATAATTTACCAAATGAAATAAAAAACATTAACAATTTTAATCTCTTTAAACGAAAAGTAACTGAATATGTACAAAGTACAAGTATCTAATAGTTTAAGTTTGATTGTGCATTATTCATTATTAATTATTATTTATTAATTTAAAAGTTTATATACATAAAGAAGTTAAATACTCGAAGTTGAATAGTTTTAAGTGTAAAAATGTAAAATGAAAACTAAATGGCTTTTGAAGCTAAATAAAAAAAAAATACATTCAATTCAATTTAATTAAAAAAAATTTAATTGAATTAAATTCTAAACCAATCGGTGATCAACTAAACGATGAACTTCAAGATGGTAAGAAAATGATAAAAATTGTAAAAACTTGCACCTCGTGTAAATCTATTATTAAAAATCTCTCATGCGATGTATATTCGCCAAGTTAGACTGTGTCAATCATGAACCAACCTTATTCGTTCAGTTTCGATCAGCCACTTTTGTTCACTTCTTCTCACTTAAGTGAGTTTGATGTTTGACAACTAGTTGCCAAATACATTTGTGTTTTAAAAATACAAAACAAAATTGTATTTCTTGACAAAGTAAAATCAGATTTATTATTTGTAAACAAATGTAATCAAAATAATGCATTTTATAGAACTAGTTTTTAGATCTCGGTCAAATAATTGATGTAGGTATAAAATAAAGAATTTAAATAGGTAATGGCTTCTGCTAACGCTAAGGACACTGATCTCGAGTTTATATCCCACTTGATAAGTCTAGTGAGGGAATACGATATTTTATATGATAAAAAACATGCATTTTACTACAACCGCTTAAAAAAGAAAGAAGCTTGGGAAGACATTGCCGCACAAACAAACAGAACATGTAAATATAAATTGCCTTTAACTATTCTGCTCTCCTTGAGCATTAACTTGCAGCGACTGTTCAAAACAATTTCAGATACCGAATGCAAGAATAAGTGGACGGCTCTAAGGGAGAAATTTGTAAGACAGCTTAAAAAAGGAGATGAACCGTGTGGCAGTACATCTGCCGACGAGTCTAGATGGACATTTTTTGATGATATGTTATTCTTAACATCTTCTTCGAAATCACGAAAGTAAAATCATTTTCTCGTTCTTAACATTTCGAATATTGATGTAGGTTTTAAATTATTTATAGACCAAAGTATAGGGAATTGATAGAAACAACTTTTTCGCCACCTTCATCGCCGGTTGATCAGAAGAACCCTCTCATTTACTGCGATGAATCAACTCCGCCACCAACAAAAAAGAGGAAGAAATCATTTGATGGCTACTATGATAAATCAGGTACAAATCCAAAGTTTGAAGATCGATTCTTGGAGTCAAGCGATAACGATGCCGACGAGTTGTTCTTAAAGACAGTTCTTACTATGATGAAGGATTTACCTTCATCAGCAAAAGATGATATAAAAGCTGATCTCTTTAGCAAAATCATTGAAATGAGAAGAAAATATAGGAACGATTGTAACTGACGATTTTTGTTGATTTCTAAATTAGGTATATATTTTTTGTAAATAAAGTAAGAGACTAATTTTTGAGAATCTCCTTCAAATTCATTGCATTAGATAAAGCACAGACAGAAAATGCGTGTTCTTGGTTGCCAAAAACTATAGAATTCAAATTTCGTTGTGACAAAAGCCTAATACTCTAAGACCCGACCGCTTGTTTTGGGAATGGAGACATAACCAAAATGTGAGTGCAGTTTTGTAGGTTCATGCATACTGATACCTAATCCAAAAATCTGGCAGGTTTATTTTGGCGCCGTGAGCGAGTACGCGGAGTTTAAAAATGCAATTTTGTGTTTATGTGTGAATGTGGGATTAGCTTTAATTTCCATTTTAAATATTTGACATTATGCTCTATCATTTTACCTGACCCTGGAAAATTTAAACTTAAAATCCAATCAGTGGAATCCACCATTTCAGCTTTTTTTGAGAGTTTTTTAATTGGTATATCAAACTGAAAAAAAAAATAAAAATAAAATCTTAAAAAAGGAGCTGAAATAGTTTATTTAAAAAGCTTATATCTTGAGTTTTTCTGATTGGATTTTCAAGTTTGAAGTCTCCAGGTTCATTAAAAATGACAGAGCATAATGTATTTAAAATGTATACCAAAGCTAATCCCAGCTTCACAAACAGACTGCAAGATTGTATTTTTTAACTCCGCGTAATCGCTCACGGCGCCAAAAGAAACCTGCCAGACATCTAGATTAGATATCAGGATGCATGAACCTACAAAACTGCATACTCCCATTTTGGTTACATCTCCATTCCCAAAATATGCTGTCGGCTCTTAAAAGTTTCCATTTGTTTTAAAAAATAAGATATTTATAACAGAAATCAAACTATACTTTTTTTGAAGGTTTTTGAAAGGCAAAAATCGAATACGTTTGGGTACTGCCGAAAACAACAAATTGTATGTCCAAGTACTGTCAAGTCCATTGAATTGAAAGGACTAGGACTCAAAACTCGTCGAAATTTGTTGTTTTCGTCAGTCCCAACCACACCTAATATCATCTGGGGGTCTATTTTGTAAAACGATAATCTTTGAAATTACTTCGTTATTGTTTAAATGCGTTTATTATTATTATTATGAGAATCGTTTTAGTTTAAAGATACTCGTTTTTCCTTACGACTTCTTTTTACGTATCGTAAGGCTTTCGTTTCCCATCTTGATATTCTCAATTAGCGGAGAAGTTGGTTGTGATTAAGAAAAAATGTTTTTTTAAGTTTATTTTGGCAACATACTTACAACGCCTTTCTCGTTTTACATAATCGGTCTTTGTTTACTATCGTTGACTTGTCGCTCGTTCCGTAAAATGTTTGTATGACTCAAAATCAATATCACGTCACGTTTTCCCTTTTGAAAACAAAAAAGTTTGTTACCTTTTAGAGCGAGTTACAATTTGCAACGGTTTCTGAAAGATTTTTTTTTTCAAACAGGATTGTCATACAAAACGTTATGACTACAGTTTACCATAATATAAAAAAAATATTACAAAAGTTAAGTTCCTCGGGGCTTAAATTCCACGATTTTTCCAAAAATAATTTTTTTCTTTTTTTGTTAATCATGAAAAAAAAGAAATATGTACTTAAAACTTTTTTTAAATCCATTTTTATTATTTCAATCGTTTATTTCACAAGCGTTTCACTGATGTGTTTGATTCTCTTTCTATTCTTACCTGTTAGTTTTGCTTCCAATGATCAACTCTAACCTCAAATGCCGTACAGATTTGTTTACATATATTGAATTCACTGACAGGAATCTTTCAGTGATTGCCATAACTGACTTGTCAAAATCTGCTCCACTGATTTAAGATGGATTTTAATAATAGCTATAACAATTGGCCCCTATAGAAGCTGTGTGATCATTATAAACGAGTCATTAAAAGCCCCCATCAAGAACTTGCAATAATAGAACTTCGTTATAAAAAAGTAATTAACAAAAATTATTGATTTCGATTTAATTTTTTTCGATATTAAAACGAAACGAAATTTTTGTGTCCTAGAATTCTATTTTATCGATTTCCAAGTGTTTTCAAATCGATCTTGGTTTTCGATGTGAAATTGTGGTAAAAGAAAGACAAACCCAAAAATGTAAGTAATAAAATGCATTTTAAACAAACTTAATATGTATCTTTTTCAATTGATTTTTGAAAATTTGTATAGCTAAGAAAACACTTGTAAGTAGGTTAAATATAAGAATCTACAAAATTGGTCGTAAGTGGCTACATTTCCTAAAAAAAATAGATAATTTTCAACTTTCTCATCACTATGATCCAATTTAGAGCTCATCACTAACGACTATTTTAATAGCGGAATTTTTTTTGCATTCTCTTTTTGACTTTTCAGAATTAATGGCCGTTAGTTTTGTTGTAGCGTTGTTTCCTTTTTTTAATTCAATTGTTGGCCCTAACCAAAGTGTCACACTGTAGCACGAGAGTGCGACAGTGACACAATTCATTTACACAGCGTCATATTAGAGTTCCAAATGCTACAAAGCGTTTTTCATTTAAAAGCCTTTGTCGCTTTGTCGTGTGGCAGTGTGATACTTTGGTTTGGGCAAGCCTTAAACCTTCAGTTTCCTTTTCCAAAGTCGAGGCCGAACCTGAAAGCAATAAAAAAAAAAACAAAAACTAGCTTCCACAGTTTTTCTTGGAACATGCTGTTGGATCATTTGTTTATATAACGTTCTGAAATTTCTCCATCACAAAAACCGTTCTTTTCATGTTTTTCAGAAACTACAGGACGGAAAAGAAAGTAAAATTTACTGCCCATAATTTTTTATGAGAAATCATCTTATGGGCAATAAGCCACGTAAAGGCTGAAGGAGCACCACTTAAATGGTATATATTGTATTATATTCATTTTTATTCGACATTAATAGGTGTAGTTATACTTTTTTTAGTTAAAAGGTTTACTGTCTTCTATCGGGATCAGGATTTGAAATTAATACACGTAAAACTAAAACAATTGTGGAAATTTCTATTATTTTGTTTTTGTTTTACATGTTAAATTGATCTAAATACAGATCCGTATAGATAATGAAACACACCTAAGGCCTAGTTAACACATCAGCGTTGAAAAAAAAAAATTTAAACCAAATTTGTGTCTAATCAATAAACTATCCATTTTTTCTGGAATTAATTGGATTAGCAGGTTAAAAATTTATAAATAAATTGTGTTTAATTTTAATTATGGTGCCCTAATTTTATAAGTTTTTTGAAGAAATTAAAGAATTGTAAAATTGATCGTAGATTCTGGCAACATTTCATACAAAAAAGAAAATCGATAATTTTCAAATTGCACATCACTATGATAAATTTTAGAGCACATCACTATCAACTATTCTAATAGAGGATGTTTTTTTTTTGCAATCTCTTTTTGACTTTTCCTTAAAGCAAACAAATTTTATGTTTGTGTGGCAGATTAAAAAAAAGAGTAGAGGGTAGGGTAGAATCGAAACAGATATACCTACTAAGAATGATGGTTGCCTGGTACCTGGCTGAAAATTTTGTAAGAAACTTTAGTTATTTCACAGACAAATAAATAAAATTTCCATCAACATGTAGCTTATTAATTTTCTATACAATATTCTCAGCCACGCACTAGGCAACCATTTATCCTAGTCTATCGTTCTATCGGTTTCGGTTCTAGCTTCAACTCTTTTTTTTAATCTCGCACACAGACATGATATTTGTTTGATAACTCTTTGAAAAGTCAAAGAGAGAATGCAAGAATCCGCTATTAGAATAGTCAATAGTGATGACTCTAAAATGGATCATAGTGATGTGCAAGTTGAAAATAATCGATTTTTTATCGTACGAAAGTTACCACAATACTTACAAACGATCACTTTTACAATTATTCTTTAATTTTTTAAAAGAATTCATTAAGGTGCAATAAATAAAATTAAACAAAAATAAATAATTTTAATTGAGTTGAATATCTTTGAAAAGACTTTGTAGGGACACAAAACGGTATCCAGGTCTCGAAATAAGTTTTTGTATTCAGTGATTGATATGTAATTTGGAAAGAAGTAAATATTGCCATTTTTTGTAGCTTTGTTTCTTTTCTTCAATTAAACCTCCAGTTCCTTTTTTACCAAAATCGAGCCCAAACGTGAACAAAACAAACAAAACATTTCACAGTTTTTCCTCGAACATGTTGTCGAATCATTTCCTCTACTTTCTGATTTTTTCCCATAGCATAATGTTTCCAGAAACTAAAATAATATTATGAATTTAATTTTTTTTATTCGACATTAATGTGTGTAGTTATATATTTTTAGAGTTAAAGCCTAGTTAGTTGTTGCCCATATTTTCCTACATCAATTGAATCAGTTGGTTGAAAATTTATTTATAGTGTCTTAATTAATATGATGAACTTTTTTTAAAAAATTAAAGAATTGTGAAAATAATCGTAAGTATTGTGACAGCATTGCATGCAAAAAAAAATCGACAGTTTTCAACTTGCACATCACTATAGGTGTGTTTTTTTGTACGCCCGGGCTAAGTTGGACGAAAAAAACGCCTCGGGGCTTAACGAAAACACTTGGCAGCATTGCGAATGAATTGACACAAAAAAAATGAAAACAAAGTTTCCAATATACAAAATGAAATAAACAAAAAATGAATAACAAAAATCTTTTTCTGTTTTGTTAAATTGTTTGAATTTGGTGTTTTAATAAATTCAATAACAAATTTATAAACAAATTTCCGAGCATTAAATGCACATACTTTAAAATTTAAATGAAATAATTTGTAAGAGTTAAGAAAAATAAATAATTAAATTTTTTTTTTCGACACCAAACGCCATCTTTGTGTTTTTATGTTCATACAATTCATCGATAATTTTGGTGTTTTCATACAACTTATCGATGATTTAACAGAAAATGAATTGGCAGCACAGATTTTAGCCCCTTTAAAGAGTTTAGCCCCGAGTATTCTCGGGGCTTAGCAGCTAAGCCCCTCGGGCTAAGTTGTTGTTGTATTTGACACGTAAATTGATTAGCCCCGACAGCGTTTTTTTCGTCCAACTTAGCCCGGGCGTACAAAAGAACACACCTTATGACTATTCTAATAGCGGAAGTTTTATTTTGTGTTCTCTGTTTGACTCTTAACTAAGGCAAGGTGAGTAAGGAAACAAATCTTATGTGTGTGCGAGATTAAAAAAAGAGTAGAGGGTTGAATCAAAACCGATATACCTACTAGGAAAGATGGTTGCCTGGTGTCCTGCCGAAAATTTTGTATGAAACTTGTTATTTAGCCATGGCCACTCTACAAATATGCTGTCCACGTGCTTATTTCTAATTTTTTGCATACATTGATAATTTTAACTTTAAAATCGCCTGATATTTATGACGATGTGGGCGATTTTAAGGTTAAAATTAACAACATGGTCTTGTCCTCTAAAAAAAATCACTTATGTTGTTTTAACAATCTTCGATTCACTTACGATCAATGTTACAATTCTTTAATTTGTTCAAAAACTTCACAAAGATATAATACCTAAATAAAATTAAACAAAACGTAATTTTAATTGAATTGAATACCTTTTTTAAGACTTTTTAGAGGCACAAACCGGTATCCAGGTCTCGGAATATGTTTTTGTATTAAGTCAATAAAAAAATTGGTAAGAAGTCAGTATAACCTTTTTTATAACGTTTTTTCCTTCTTTTTTAATTAAACCTTCAGTTCCTTTTTCACCAAAGTCGAGCCTGAACGAAGTTTTTTTTTTGCAAAAAAAGAAAATAGATAAATAAAACTAAATTGATCTCTTTTTTGTGCATTAAATTTAGCAATTTCCTAGTAAATATCAGCGACTCATCATATAAATACGTTAATTGTCCATTTTTCAAACATCAATTGGATCAGTTAGTTAAAATTTATAAATAAATTTGGTTAATCTCATCTCATAAAAAAAAATCGATACTTTTCAACTTGCACACCACTATAAAACATTTTAAAGCACATCACTACCGACTATTCCAATAGCGGATGTTTTTTTTGCGTTCTCTGTTTGATTTTATCTCTAAGGCAGAGTAAGAAAACAAATCTTGTGTGTGTGCGAGAGATTTAAAAAAGAGTTGATTGTAGACCGATGCCGATGTACCTACTAAGAAAGATGGTTGCCTGGTCTGGCTAAAAATTTTGTACGAAAATTTAAAACTTGTTACGCCAGCTTATTTTAATTTTTCATACAAAATTCTCAGCCATGCACTAGGCAACCATCTTTCCTAGTAGGTATACCGGTTTCAGTTCTACATTCAACTCTTTTCTTAATCTCGCACGCACACTGACAAAAGATTTGTTTCCTTCTTGTTGCCAAAAAGAAAACGCAAGAAAAAAAGTTCCACTTGGAATAGTCCATAATGATGTGCTCTTAAATTGATCATAGTGATGTGCAAGTTGAAAAAAGAATTGTGGCATCTTAAAAAAAGCTTGTTTTGTTTTGTTTGTTCCCTTCTCGATGATCGATATCGACTTTTATAAAAAGAACGAAGTTTTGAAAGAAAAAAGAAAACAATGCAAACAAAGTACCTATGTGCTTTTTCGTTGCTCGGCAAACTAGCCTCCTAACCGAAAATTAAATGAATCAATGAAATAACTATGATTTACTGAAAATTATCAATGAAATAAAATCTAGAAAAAATGATTTGTATTGTTTAATTTTACTTAATGTGTCTTCAATTTGATGAATTCTCTAAACAAATAAAATTGAAATTGATCGTAAGTATTGGGGCAACATTTTATACAAAAAAATCGATAATTTTCAACTTGCACAACACTATGCTGTAAGCACATCTCTATCGACTATTCCATTTCTAATAGCGGAAGTTTTTTTTTTCGTGAGCAAACAAATCTTATGTGTGTGTGTGTGAGATTAAAAAAAGGGTAGAGGGTAGAATCGAAACCGATATACCTACTAGGAAAGATGGGTGCCTGGTGTCCGGCTGAAAATTTTGATGAAACTTGGTTGTTATTTTTAAGGCCTCCTCCACCAATAAATAAAATTTGCATTTGTGTAATATTCCAAGCATCTTTTTTCTTATTCTTCATACAAAATTCCCAGCCATGCACTAGGCAACCATCTTTTCCAGAAGGTATTATCAGCCTCGTATCTGCCGTCTACTTTGTTTTTTTAATCTCACACACACAAGATTTGCTTGCTTACTCTCACCTTGCTTTAGTAGAAGTCAAACAGAGAACACAAAAAAAAACATCCGCTTTAAAATAGTCTATAGTGATGTGCTCTAAAATGGATTATAGTGATGTGCAAGTTGAAAATTATCGATGTTTTTTTGTATGAAATTAATGTTGCGGTAAAAAAATAAGAATTTCATTAGTTTATCCTTGTTCTTCAAATTTCTCCTTCAAATAAAAAGAAGGATCCCGGAAAATGAAGGACGTATGGATACTATACTCTTACCCAAGGAAGATTCAGTCTCGTGTGAAGATGCTCAATGACTGTGTCTCGTCAATGAAACTTGACGGATTTTTTACCCAGAAAGATTTTTTTTTCAAAGTTTTTGTAATTTTGTTTGATGGCCTCTCCTTTGTGTCTCGGTTGAGTTTTTCGTTAAGTAAGTTTCACTCCTATAATATTTTAATACTTTCAATAAAATGGTTTTATGGTTGATTTTTTACATTTTTTTTATTAAACATGAACGTTAGTATGAAAAACTTTTAAGAAAAATGATAAACGAAACAAACATTGTGCTCGAATAAAAAGTCTTTTTTTTACTTTTCCAAGTCAATAAGTACTTAAAGTGTAAAATTTTTACTTCACTATTAAATATCACATAAAACTGATAAATGTTCTTAATACACCGTTACAAAAGGTCTTAAATTGGCAACATTTCTGCCAAAGATTCAACAATACTGCTATCACGGAAACGACCAATCCGAAGGGCATATGATATGACATGGGCCACATAGCTTTGTTCATGAACATTGTGGAAGAGGTACGCCATCGGTCCTGTAAATAAAATTTAAACCAAAACAAAAATGCATTAAAGTAGAGTACCTAAAATTGTTAGGGAAATATCATAAATAATTTTGTAACGTGATGGCAACCGGTCACCAATAATCAATTCAAAGGCTTATTATAAAATTGAATATACCGGAAAACAAAGGAAGGAAAAAAATAAAATAAAATAAAATGTTACATTCTAAAAACTACAGCCTGCATTTAACCAATTGTAAGTGCAAATAAGAGACAAATATCTGTCTTCTACAGCTTCAGTTTTTCAAAATGTCGGAAACCATAACTAAAGCAAATCAAATACTCTACATTCAAATTTGAAAAATATTAGCTTCTCTGCACTTTTGACTATTTTTTTCTGTGCTATGAAATACCACGAAATACTAGTAAAAAAGGCGTTTAATAATCACGCAAAACCGCGGTAAAAATCGTCAAATATCGCGGTAAAATATCCTAAATACTGCTAGAAATGGAAGTCATAAGAAAGTACTTATTACCTAAAAAAACGAAAAAGCCAAGGAGTAAAGCGTGGTAAGTCATGGAACATAGCGAAAATATATGTGAAATAACAAGCATCGCGGTAAAAAGCGCGGAATACCTTGGCAAAAAGCGCAGAACACCGGTAAAACATCGCGAAATACCACGAAAGCGCTAAGTATCGTATAAGTATAACGATTCGCACAGTTTTTTTTTTTGCAGAATGTCTAACGCATAGAAAACACGTTTTTCAGACATTTTTATATGCGTGCGTAGGAAATTTTTAGGCGCGATAAGTTTTGATAGAATCAATACAATTGGAATCGCTAAACGCCAAAAGATGAGAATTAGCTAAACTTAGCCATTTTGAAGAAAAACTTCCCCTACTTTTTATACAAAAACCTTCCAAAAACGTCAATTTTGTATGGGGAGTATTATAAATTTGATTTTTTTTTTAATTGTGCCAATGAACTGATTTTCAAAATATTGGAGGTATCCAAAAACCATATCTAATATTTAATTTAAAAAAGTTTTATAATAAATATTTTTTTTTAAAGGTCTGATAATGGTCAGCAAAGGTTTCATAATTTGACCAGGAGTACAACAAAATTTCATAAACTGTATTCAAAGTGACTGCTTGTGTTTAAACTCAACAAATGATAAAATATCTTCTGTTGTTGACCTTTTACATACATAAATGGCATAATTTGCTAAGCAAAATTGAACCAACGGGCATTGCTAACAATTTTGAACAATCACGAGTTTTAACCGGTAAATAAAAAAAATTTATCGCTGTATACGCCCTGATTGGCCAACTGTCACAAAAATTTACCTTTTTTGGATTTTTTGTGACATTTCACCAATCAGAACCTCTCAACTGAACTGAACTGACAGATACTGATCCTCTGGAAAGAATTCTTTAAGTGACATACCTTTAGCATAAATAGTCGTATCCGATCCCCCATGTGTATTTTCATCGGTATTGATAGCCGCCTGTTGAACATATTCGAATGATGTTGTATCATCTTTGCTCGGATCGTGTCTTTTAATTTTATTTGTTTGTGGATCTACTTCGGGTTGAAAAGCGTTGTAGCCTGTTCCATAAGTCAATGTCGTGTAGGGAGTTGATTCGGTTTTGGAATTCGAAGCGATTCCTAGAATATTATTTCCTTTTTCAGGATAACCATTCATTGTCAGAGTGTGGGAATGATCTGCGGTCACAATTATAAGGGTTTCTGCTAGATGGTCACTGTAATGAAATAAAAGCATTTGAACTATTTTCTAAAAATTATCATTGGGGAATTTCAGAAACATTAAGGACTAAACCGTTATTCAATTTTCGGGACTGTGATTGGTTAGCTGTAAAAAAATGCTTCCATTTTGATAGCTGACCAATCACAGACCCGAAAATTTATGTAGTTTTCCATTGGAAGTCCAGAAGTCTTCTGAAACTGTTTTATTGGCCCAAAAATGACAGATAAGACACAATAAAACAGTTTCAGAAGACTTCTGGACTCTTCTGGGCGTCCAATCAAAAACGACATTAGTCTCTAATTTGCTGAACCTGCCCATTCTCTTAACAAATACCTCATATCTTTGACCGTTGCTTCGACTGCTTCGTTAAGAGCTAATACTTCTGAAAGGGCTTTACGTGCAGCACCTCTGTGATGTGCCTGGTCGATCATCCCACCTTCAACGACCAATAGGAAACCTTTTGATTTTGTTTTGAGTACTTCAAGCGCCTTAAGAGTCATGTCTTTCAGAGAAGGCATTCCTTTAGGACCGCTATCGCGCTCATGGTCATACTTTAAATGGCCATTGGCAAAAATCCCTAAAAAAAACTCCTTCATAAAGTAAACAAATAAGAGGAGAAACTTCTCAAATCTTACCCAATACATAATCGACGTCAGCTCCATTAAGTTTGGCCAATTCTTCGTTATTTTGCACCACTGCATAAGATTCACCAGCATTGCTCTTCTGAACTTCCCAGTCGTGGATGAGATTTCTGCCATCTTTGGAGTTGCAAGCCCAGGTGTCGAGTGGATCAGCCTCAGATGAATTAACATGAGAAACTAAGCATTGACGTCCACCACCCATAATCACATTGATATTTTGACCCGGTTTATCCTCAATCAAAATTCTTCCTATATCTCTACAGCCGGCATCTTTGGAACTCTCAGGGACTTTGGCTTCACATTCCCAACGACGATCGGCCACATGAGCATACAAAGCAGCTGGAGTTGCATGAGTAACTCTTGTCGTGGTAACAAATCCCGTATTCATACCATCATCTTGGGCCCAATTTAGGATTGTCTCTACATGATGCGTCTTATTCATTGCAGCGGAGCAGTTGCCCAAATTCACTGTCGAATCAACTCCGCCAGTTTCGTAGTTGACTTTGACACCACCAAAGAGTGCTGTAGCGGTGGAAAATGAATCGGGAACTTGTTTGTTGGCACAGTATGTCTGAAAGTAGAAAAATCAATTAATTCCAGACTCATTCTTCCTGATTCAAAATCTTACCTTCAAAAGACCCATATGTGGAAATCTCTCCCAGCTTAATAGACCCTCCTCTTTGAATCCATAGATTCTTGAAGCAGTCACTGTAGTCGGACCCATACCATCGCCAATAAATAATATTACATTTTTGGCTCTTCTCATGTTTATTTGGTGATGGAGTGCCTCTTTTAGCTCAGCAATGCCTTTATCATACCAAATTTTCTGTTCCGGCGGAAGATCAACGTTCCAGAAACTAACTTTGGATGTAATTTCGGATTCCTTTTCGTAGTTCATCATAAATGCAATGCATAGTAGTGTCAGAAGAGTTGCTGAGAAGGCCAGAGTAACAATAAAGACTTTGGACTTGTAAACACTGGGTGGGCGCTTTTTTTCTTTGATTTGTGGATTAGATTCAGAGTCCAGGCTGTTTAGTTGGACTTCGATAGTTTGATCGTTGGGAGAATGCATTGCATTAGGAAGTGAGCTAAAGAAAATAAAAGACTATGAAATTTGAGTATTGGTATAAATAGATAGATATAGTTTATGTTGCTTGTCTTTAGCCGACAAATGTTTGACCAAACGGAAATTAGGTAAGGTTAGGAAAAAGGTCTGACAGTTGATCTTGTTACCTTCACACTTAGATCAATGCAGACCCATTGCAATGCCACAGAGATTATGATTCCCATATATGTCGTACAAACCCAATAAAGGCGTTGATACTCGTAAGTTTCAGCTTCATGTAATTCTTTTACACTAAGTTTTTAAAAGCGGTACGAAACAATTTCTTTTTGCTAACACCCTTTTTGGAGTGTCCCTATGCCTTGATAGATATACTCTAAGCTCTTCGCAACAGCAAGCTAAAAGCTTCGAAATCGCTTTTATTGCCGCTTAGCTATCAACGAAAAAGGTGATATCAGTCATAAAGCAATTTTATACAGAGAAATAGAATAATGGGTATGGCACTGGATATGTAACTAAAACGGCACAAGTTGTACCCTGTCGGAAGCACTTGTAGTTTGTAGTCTTATTTTTTTTTCATTCACATGATTAAACCATGTTTTTTTGTGAGAGAAAGCAATTTCAATTCAATTCTTTCATCTTTGATTATAAGTTTTCAATATTCGAAGCTAAATCAATGCGAAAAAAGCTAAATCAAAGTGGTTGTCTTTGATTTTAGGATATTTTTTTCTCTGGGAATACCTTACATGACCTTATTACATACCTTTATGACAAGTACCTATCTAGTGCAAATTTTAATTGTCTGTTTCCTTATTATTTAAAATTAAAACAAGACATAGCGAGATTTGAGTCAATTGTATGGAAAGATAGTAATTACTGAGTGAAGCTTCAAGATCGCATTAATTTACATACGTAATATAATAATGCGTCTGGCTGAATTAAAGAATTGTTTATAACATAAATAAAAAGTGCAAAAAAAAAATGTCTTAAGATCATAATTCGTTCATAAATTCAAATTGGATTTTTCATTGTGGAAGTACATACTAAAAGAATTGAATTTTTTTTTTTTTTTGTTAACGGGCAATAATTATTATAGATACATTTTCAAGGCGTAAGAACATGAACTTGAGAGGAGCTTTTGGACATACAATAACCTACATTGTAGGGTTAAATTAAAAAAGCAACAAACTTTATAAGTTAAGGATATAATATAATCTGTTTCTTCTAACTACGTTTAAGTTTTACTTGTTTGTTTTTTATGGAGATATCACTATCCACAGTAAAACCACAGTTTTATATAGCAAAAGCGTTACCACCTTCGAAAAAAAAAATCAGAGTAGATTTGAAGAAATAAAATATAGTAGATTGAGAAAATCGGAGTAGATTAAAAAATTAACTATTTTATATAAAAACATGAAAGTTAACATTTTTCTATTAAATTTTTCTAAACAAAAAAAAAAAAGAAGAAAATCAACAATTGAAATTTCTTAAGGGATTCTTAAACAAGGTTTGAGAATTTTTATATATAAGAAATTATTTTTTTTTAAACGGCTCTAATGATTTTCAAATTTTTTTTTCTAAAAATTTACCTTTTTTAATAAAATCAAATGGCATACTCAGTTTGGAGCTCAAAACAATTAAGGAAGTTGTTTATGTCATTTTAGTAGTGAATTTAATTTTTTTTTTATTTCTTACAAAATTATTTATTTATAAAAACCTTCGTAAGAAGCTTTAACGCCCACAGCAACTTTGACCCTAAGAGCAAGTACGTGCGACCCTGTCGTGCATTTAATTTTTATTGGGACAGAGTGCAATTAAGTACGGATTCAGCGCAAGCATCGATCTCCTGATTGATGCTTGATGTGGTTAATGCAGCTAATGTTAGGCTAGGTTAGGTTAAAGTAAAGCGGTATGGCGGATTTCACAAACATTTAATAGTCTTTTATATGACGTTTCTGAGTTTCTGAGGAAGCGAAATACAGTATTAAGCAAGTAATAATTTTATCCCATTGGTTTACTATATTCATGGGTCTGTGAGAGAGAGCAGGGCATGCAAAAACAAAATGTGAAATTGTTTACTCTGCTTCTTCGTCTATATTGGCAACCTTTTTTTTTGTTTTGAAAAAAATCGGATAAAATAATCGTTAAAAAATTGCACGATTTTCCATATTGACAACATACAATGTACGTTCTTTTAAAATTTGTTATTTCGTTTAGTAAGAACCAATTTTTTTAGATTGGACCTAATATCATGTCACTCAAAATAAAATGGTGTTTTGGAGTATTAAGGACCTCATGACTTCTCGTCATTCTTGGGAGCCTTGTACTTGGTGTTTCAAGTGACACGGAGTGTATTATTAGGATAACATCTTATAAAATCTAGATAGAGGGTGGTGATTTTTCCAAATTACATAAATCCAAAATTTGCGTGCAATGTCAATTGCGATTTTTGGTATTTGGTACAATTATTCAGAAATAACCAGTGTCAAAGGCCTCTTCCAACCATACAACTCAATCTACATTCTACACCTCTCCTAATATGTTCTTATCAAAATGCTTATAAAAGCTGTTATGGTACCAATTTCCCACGTAGTATCTTATCAATTTTTTTTTTATTTACTTAGGTTTGATGACATCTCAGAAACGATTGTTCCCCACTATCGATTCTGCAAAATTTATGTTCCTAAATAGAAATAGAGAAAAACTATGTTATCCTAAGTATTTTGATTAATAAAATTGACTTCCGACTTTTGCCTTAAGGAATTTTATTCGTTGATGTTGATTTTTCGTAGCTAACTCTACTTCTGCAATAGTTTTTAAAATATATGTAATTGAAAATGCAAAAACCATAAATATCGAGTACTTTCACTTAAAATTTAATCTTTAATCATTAAGTTTTATGTATTATCTTGAGTAGTTTTTAGAACTAAAAATTTAATCTTTTAATTTAAAAAGGACAAGATTTCGTTTCCGTTTCCTAAACCGATCCGTTCGATTGATCGGTAGAAAAAAAATCGTTTGAATCTTAAATATTTTAAAAACAACAAAGAAGATTTGAAACAAAATATTAAGATGTCAATCAACAATTCTTCCAACCTAAAACTTAATGGAACTTAAAAATATCAAAAGACTTCATACAATGTCTTATACTGGTGGGTGATATATGAATGAAACAGAGCACGTGCTCAGAGTAGATACTTAGCTTAAAAAAGTGAGTAAATGCTCAACAAAAATGTATTACTCTTCAAGAATTTTATTCATACCAAATAGAGTAGGTACCTGCTTCGAAAATGGTACCTGCTCCGAAAAATTTGAGTAGGTGCTCATTTTTGTTCATATCACCCTATGTATCGCACTTAACTGATAAATAGTGAAACATCTTCATTCTTTGACAATATTGTTCATTCAATATAATCATTAGGTAAGGTTAGCTTCAGATTAACTCAATTTTATAATCAAAATAATGTGTATAATTTGAAATTGTAGTAGATTGAGAAGGGAAGGAGGTGGATGTTCTTTAGACTAAAAGGAACACCAACTATACTTCGTCAGTCAGGCACCATTTACTATATGAAAAAAACCACACGACACAAACGACACTTTGATTTTGCAAAACAAGAATTCATTCTTCATACAATGTCTTATACTGGTGGGTGATATATGAATGAAACAGAGCACGTGCTCAGAGTAGATACTTAGCTTAAAAAAGTGAGTAAATGCTCAACAAAAATGTATTACTCTTCAAGAATTTTATTCATACCAAATAGAGTAGGTACCTGCTTCGAAAATGGTACCTGCTCCGAAAAATTTGAGTAGGTGCTCATTTTTGTTCATATCACCCTATGTATCGCACTTAACTGATAAATAGTGAAACATCTTCATTCTTTGACAATATTGTTCATTCAATATAATCATTAGGTAAGGTTAGCTTCAGATTAACTCAATTTTATAATCAAAATAATGTGTATAATTTGAAATTGTAGTAGATTGAGAAGGGAAGGAGGTGGATGTTCTTTAGACTAAAAGGAACACCAACTATACTTCGTCAGTCAGGCACCATTTACTATATGAAAAAAACCACACGACACAAACGACACTTTGATTTTGCAAAACAAGAATTCATTTTTCTGACTACCTACAATAATTAATTATTTAATAAAAGTGTGAAACCTTCAAATGAAATATGAATAGAAAAACCCACGATTTACATGAGATATAGATACTTTAATTGTAAGAAATTGTAGGGGATGCACTCAAATTGGATCAAAATTAGAAGACAGCCCGGCTATAGGCATTTACGTCACATACCTAAAAAAAAAAATAGGTATCTTGTACCAACCTCTAGAGTGTTTAAGTTTATTTTCTGCAAACAATACTGTTAGTATAAACGAATCAACACTAGATTGATTATCACACAAAGATTATTATGGAATTATTGTTCCATAAAATTGTATAGTAATAAACACACTATCTGAGACACAATAAACAAATTTTATCACTTGTCAGTTTTCGTTTGATATTTTTCCTTGAGATATCTAATTTATTTTTTTCTTCTTCACTATGACAATGACGACATGTTGTTTCTATTAAAGAAGAAGAAGAAGAAGAAGTCGGACGAAGAACAGTTTGCCCGAACCGCACCAGAGCTCACTCAAAACTGAAATTCATTCAGAATGAGCAACTTGATTTATATGAATCAATGAATGAATGAGTTTTTTTTGGCTTGCATTTAATAAGAAAACAGCAAGAAACCACCTTTATTGTGAGAAATGAAAATGCGCTCTGATAAATGAAACTCAATGATATAGGAATGAGATTTTGTCAGCTGGGAGCTCTAAAAGTTCTCACTTTCTCAGTAGTACTTTGCTCACTTCGCATGTCATTTTTCTATTGCTGCCCTATAGAGTCCTGTAATGCTCGTGCGTTTTGAGAACAACGATATGGAGGTAGTGTCACCGGCCGGTAGAAGTTGTTAACGTATAGCAGAAGAGGAAAAAAAACAACAAAGCAACAATAATATTGTCTTCTTCTATCATTTATGCTCACCTGAGTTTGTATAGGTAGGTATTGATATTATTACCAGGCTCGCAATCCTATAAATGCTTTTTCACTTGCTTTAAGGGCAAGTATTGTATTCATGTAAACAAAATCGAGTTTTTAATCAAAACCAACATTATATTAACGGAGAAGTCTAAAAAAGTGTTTTTCTCCATGCCGTCCGTCGGCGTCGGTCTGTACACATTTCCACTTCCTAAAGCATTTTCTTTAAATTTTATAAGTAGATGATTTTTATGTAAATTCGGAAGCTGTTTTTTTTTGTTTCTGCTTTTGAATATCTTACTAGAATTAATACCTCTCTTATAACATTTTGTAGTTATTCGGGATATCTCGAGTAGGGTACGGCGTCGGCGGGGATAGTTGGGACACGGAGCAAGTTTGGTCCACGTGAATTAAACAGAATTTATAAGTCCTACTTGAATACGACCACACACGATCGAAGTGTGCTTATTAATCGCCACGTATCAAATCATTTTTAATTGGTTGTTGTCCTTGGAAGAAGGAAATTCAAGGTTGTGGTTTTTAGGGGTAAGAAATTTTAAATTGTTTCTTTTTTATCCTGTATGTGAAAGAGTGTGAATATCTGAACAACTAATTTTTTTTTCATGCGCCTCGTTTCTATATTTTCTGATTCCGGAAGTAAAATTGCAGTACTTCGTGCAATTTATTTTTTAGTGACACGCTGAAATAAAAAAACTTGCTAGTTTATATTTTACCTCCGATATTTTTTGCTTCCCGAATGTGGAGTTATACCCATATAACGTAGACACTTATTTTAGTCGTTTTTTAAGGATTTATTTAATGTTAGGATATTAAAAGGTTCTTATTTTCTATAAGGAACTCTTATAAGATTTTATTTATTTTTGTTTAGACTATAAAGTGGTGTTTTTGTATTTAGTTAAGGTATTCTGTTCGTGTTTTTTTCCTCAGGTTGTTTGTTATGTTATGTCAAAAATTAGTTTTGATTTTTTTTTTCAACTTTTGAGTCCTTGATCTACCTAACCCCATACACTGGTCCAACTTGCCAGTCCAGGTGGGGCAAATTGGACCACCTTTACCTTTTGAATTTGATACAAAATAATTCTTCAGCTATTAGATAAATTTTGTATTTTCAAATTGAATTGAAAAGCTAAAATGTTATCCTTTCTAATAATCTCGGTTTAATTGATGAATTGTGAATATATTGGAAGTAATGTAGCGTCAAGCAAAAAGTGTCCCAAATAGCCTTGCCCTACCCTACCTCTCATATAACATTTTGGAGTTATTCGAGATTTTTCGAAAACGGCTGTAACAATTTTGATTAAAATTTGTGTATTATTCGAAGTGATTGCAATATTTTAGCTAAAAAAAACACAGATAAAGAAAAAACAGTGTTGCAGATTTTTTCTTGACCCCTGATACCCCCTGTAGGGGCTTATAAGTTGCTTATGCGAAATACATTGTATGTTTCAGAGTTTTATTTTTCCCTTTGCTCAGTATACACGAAAAAAATGGAATATGGTTGGAAATGGATCTAATATTATGTCATTTTTTCCAGGGAAACAGAATTAAGTTTTTTTCTAAATATTAAGAGGATTTTACTAAAAAAAGGCAAGTTTTTTTTAGATATTAATTATTTTAAAAATTCTAAACATTATTTTTTTTTTAGAAAAATAGGCGTCAAAATATTTGTGATCAAATACCTAATGAATAAAATCAATAACAGTTGGTCTTATGATTGATTTAACGGTATAAAATTGAAAACTTAAAAAATTGTAACCGTTAAATCAATTATAAGTCCAACTGTTATTGATTACCAAAAAACACAGTTTTATTCATAAAGTATTGGATCACAAATATTTTGACGCCTATTTTTCTAAAAGAAATAAAGTTTAGAATTTTTAAAATAATTAATATCTGAAAAATCTTGCCTATTTGTTGATAAAATCGAGGTTATAACCTCTTAGTATTAAGAAAAAATATACTTTTCCTGGAAAATTGACATACTATTTTAGATCCATTTCCAGCCATATTCAATTTTTTCCAGTAATGAGCAGAGTAAAAAATAAAATTCTGAAACATACAAAAATACTATGTAAGTATTTCCCATAATTAGGGGATTTTTGTTTGAATTATTTGCAAATAGTTTTGTTTAATAGTATTTTCCTCTTTTTCTGCAGTACTTAGTGCTATTGAAAATTTGTATATTACTTAACAACAGCATCACTTATCGTAAATTTTCTGGCACAGGGACCTTTGTGGAAATTATTTACATCAATTTCTTTAATTTGTGCCATTATCTGACTGGCATTCGAGTCTGGAGGCATAAGGGATATACTAATCGAAAGAGAAATACATAATGTTTAGACCGTTCGTTATTCGAGTTTTCTTTAAGGATCAAGTTGTAACGAGGTAAAACTATTTGCAAATAATTCGAAAAAAATCCCCTAATTTTTTAAGATTTTTATTTTTACCCCTGAGAAGCTTTGAGTCCTTACAGGGGTAGGAGCTCAAAGCTTCTTATCAGACAGGATTTTTGTTATGTCTCAAAGTTTTATTTTTTCCTACGCTCAGTCTGGAAACTAGTATGATATGTTTGGAAATATGTAGTACGTTTTTTGAGTGAAAAGATCATTTTTTTTTAATTTTTAGAGGTCATAATCCCGATTTTATCAAAAAACAGGCAAGTTTTTTTTAGGTACTAATTGTTTAAAAAATTTAAACATCATTTATTTCTATTACTTGTAAAGCATACTCAAGTTGGGGTCATACGTAGTATTGTACAAAGAAAGATTTACAATACGGATCGTTAAGTAATTTTCTAGCATTTGACTGGGTTAAGAGAAACCCCGTTCTTTCGTCACACCAAACATAACATTAAATATATCGATATAGGCCTGTAAAAGAAAGTGGTCCTGGCTAGATTGTACTTTCTTTAATATCTTCATATCATCAGAAAATATAGGAATTATACTTAAACGTAATTATGTTACATCATGATATATCATTTATAGCCAGAATAAAAAGAAGCGGACACATATGGCTTCCTTGAGGCATTACCTGAACAAGCAATAAAGGGCTAAGAAAGACTGTTTTTTAATCTTACCTAATACGGTCTATCCATCATATAAAAAAGGAGGAAAACCAAAAGCATTTAGTTTAAAAATAATATTATCGTGACTAAGTTGATCAAATGCTTTAGAAAAACTAGTGTATATGCAGTTAATATCAATTCCATTTTCTAACATCTATGTGAAGAAGTTAGCAGATTCGTCTGGGTCAGGGCTCTTTTTGATCTAATTTACCCGGCCTAAAATAAGTTCAACACAACAGAGTTTTTGTCACTCCTTTGGATTACGAGATAAGAGACTGGAAGCTTTACACATAAATTAGTGCATGCCTTATTAAAAGTACTTTTACCACAATCAAGGAGTCAAAATTTAAACGCAGAACCATGATATAAAAACTTAGTTGTAGGAATTGCATTAAGCTTAATATGTGGTAGCTCTTAAGACATAATACTTGCACGTGCACTGTGCCCAATGCATATACTGGCTACTTCCAGGTTGAGGAACGCATCACCAAATTAATCCCAGACAGCAGCAATGACGTAGTTTGAATATTATTTCATTTATTTTTTGGTAATGAACAATGGTGTATGATTTTGTTTTTTTTTTTGTTTGCAGACATCTTATGATTAGCAATTAGCTATCGATATTGGTTTACGTGCATTTTCCCACACACGGATGATGACTACAACAGACAGGCTATCAACCTGTGATGTGATGTCAGGAGTCATTGATATCAGTGAGGTTGTAAGTTTTTTCGCAAAAGGTAATCAAGAAACGAATTGCATATGCACAAAAGGGAGGATGACCATTTTCGATACAAAAATCCTAGAAGTTTATGTTCTGTTTTTTTTTTTTAATTTAATTTAATAGTTGATCAATGAAAATTATTGATTATTTTGATTTTATGCCAATGAATCAGTATTTAACAGTGAATTAATACTAGACTGAATTTAGCAAAAAGTGCAAAAGTGCTGCATTTTATAAGTTGAAACACATAGGGGTCTAAGTTTGTATACTGCTTATTACTTGGCCTACTTGGCTTGGAGGATAAAGGTATGAGGGGCTAAGAGAAGGGTTTTGAAAACGATTTGTCAGATTTTTGGTTCGGGGGTATATACCACATAAGCATACCTATGTATCTTCATTTATAAACTAAAGCAATCTTCTCTCTGATAAAGAGTTTTGAGGTCCCAAGCATTTTAATTGTCACACACACAATCAGACGTTTCCAAAGTCAAGAATTGCAAAAGGGAGGTTTTCGTAAGAGAGGTTGCCTAAATCTGGTTTTCAAAAATTTTAAAGTCTAGGAGCTAGGACCCACACATTTGCTACAAGGAGATTTTTACTGATGAATGTGAGGTATTATTTATTGATTTGAATACACCCTCTTAAATCCAGCTTAGTAGGTGGATTATAGTAGTTTTCATAATGATAAAATTAAAGCATGTTTGTAATAATATATTACAGAAAATACTTTATCATACCTGTTGGATCCGAAATCTGTAAGTCTGCTTCTAAGACGCCTAGATACACCACCACTCCCTGAGTCATCAGAATTATTATAATCGCCTGAATTATACATTTGAAAATCGGTTAGATTCTTGAAGAATTGCACAAGAAATTATAATTGGTAACAAAACTAAAAAGAAAACAAAAAAAAGTTTGTAAAGTATAAGAGGAAAAGAAAGTTCAATCGACTACTATTCCTAATTTCCCTAGTACCTAGTGTGATCAAATTCATTATAAAAATAAATTCAAAAGATTTTGTATGAAATTGAATCCTGTTTCAAATCAATTCGGCCTTTGAATCCGCTTATATACAAACGGTGTAATAGACTTATGCCTATACAAAAAAAGTAACGACCAAAAGTGGACAAATATGCTTTCACTTTTATGAAAAAGTTATTAAAACTTTATATTATAAATAGGAAGAAAATCGTTTCTGAATCAAATTTTAGCCATTTGTTGCCAAAAATGATTGTAAAATGTATCGCGTTATGTCAAGATAATCAGCCTTAGCGAGGTACTCTCCGATTTTATACGAATCGGAGAATTTTCTCCAAAAGGCAAAAATTCTCCAAATTGGATGAAATAAGAGAATTTTCTGCTCTGACGGATACCTCGCTATTGCCGAATGTGTTTCGTATTTATTATTCCTTCGAATTTTTTGCGTTTACAAAAATTATAAAAACCTTGGGCCCCACATACAGCGATAGTCACATTTGGAAGGAGAAAGATTCTTCTAATTTCTTCACTTTTTTGGGAAATAAATCAATTTTTGTTGTTATTGTTTAAGTTTCTATCTTTAGGCCTAGTACGCTGCTGATGTAAAACGACATTTGTCGTTGGTCTCCGCGAAGAAAAGCGGTTTACGTTTTCGTTGTCTGGTTTGTGTATAGGATTTTTCGTTTCGCTTCAGCAGCGTACTGGGCTTTATAGAAAAACAATTAAAAAGGAAAGTGTATGCTGTCTCTAAAATATGAACATTACTTTATTACGACACTAAACTCTTTAACGAATTCATTTATTTTATCAAAGATCAGTAAACGACGCAAAGGCAAATAAAATTTAAAATAAATTAGTGTTATAAGATAACGAATCTAACCTAGATTCTTAGCACTTGGTCAATTTTGTTTTACAACAATAGTTTGTATGAAACAAATCTTATTTGTTCGTCATTTGCTGGTCACTCCTCACATGTGCAAGGTGCTTAAATATGTTATTTGTTAAATGTTTTAGATGTTTTTATTCAACCAAATTTGATCCAGAAAAACTTTTTTTTCATATTGGCAAGTAATTACCAAAATATCGATATAATTCCCTTGAGCAATATATTTGAACCTGTTGGCCCTTTTTATACGTGGAACATTACCTGCATATCTACTTTTTCATGTTTAAAAATGTTCACTATGGCCTATACGTACTTTTTTGAAATATTTGTATTTTTATTCATTTATATGAAAAGTTAAACCTAATACTCATCCCCTCACATAAAATGCAACATTGCTCTGCCCCTAAATAAAATACAATCTTGT
Source organism: Meliscaeva auricollis (assembly GCA_948107695.1). Classification (NCBI taxonomy): domain Eukaryota; kingdom Metazoa; phylum Arthropoda; class Insecta; order Diptera; family Syrphidae; genus Meliscaeva; species Meliscaeva auricollis. The sequence continues at coordinate 44,440,775 of OX403619.1, read as the reverse complement.
ACCCATACAAACAATTAATACACTTATCGATCGAGACCTTTCATTTGATTTATTTTTGAATGTGTTACATCTATGGAGCAAGTCGCATACAAAAGTGCTCCAAAAATCGAGAATGTATGGTGTTACGAATGAAAATGGGTGGTCCAATTAAACTTTCAACAACGTTGAGAACATTTTTTAGTTAAAATGCTTACTTTTCATTTTTATAGTACATGCTTTTTTTAACATAAAATGAAACAGTGCACGAAATACAGACTTGTGATTTGGCATTGGTTTTTAAGTAAAATGTACTCGAAAATATATAAAAAAAAACATTTTTTAGTGACTGAATAATTGAATTGAATACAAGTTACTTAGTCTAATTTAAAACTTCTTTGATGTCTAATTTTTCTAAATTTATCAAAAATGTTCCTGCATATTTATTTTATTACTTCAAGAAGTGAAAATGACAACTTCGTAAAAATCTTAATTTTAGTTTACTTGCATTTTGCAATATATTTATTGTTCAGCAACAGATGCAATAATAAAAATCCAAATTTGTTTGTGAGAGTGTCTCTCAAAAAAACGAGACGATAGTGATGGAGTTATGTACGTAAAACAAGTCAACGACGATCACGTTCAGGACTATCGTTTTTGAAAATTAGCCCAGATATTATTTCGGTAGTTTATATTTCTTTAATTATGTGGGCAAATAATTCTACGCCATGATCCCGACAAAAAGATCACCTCATCATCGTAACACACCTTCTGCTGACAAAACATCACTGGACAGCCCATTATGGGACAGCTCATCACAGTGGAAAAGTCATCACGGGACAAGTCATCATAAGCCAGCATTAAGGCGTATAAACAGTGAGGTAGGGGTAGGGGGCATGCTACCCCCCTGCTCGGGGTCACTATAGGATTTGGGGTGGGTGCGAGCTCGGGTGTATGCAAAGTCATCGCCCGTATACTCATGAGTTTCTGTTTGATTATTTGTTTAATGTGATAGTTATGTGATGTTGCTTCCCACCTCCCCCCCCCCAAAACCACAGTTCTCACGGTCAGGAAATCAAAAAAATATAAGATCTACTCAAAATCGCGATAGTTTTCAAAGACTCTTAACCGATAATGCGCGCGCTTAATGGAGTGACTGATTAAAAGCAAGAATCCGAAGGAAGCAGAAAAGAAGTAGAAAAGCAGCACATCAGTGAGTGGACTGCCTGAGGTGCGCGAGTTAAGTATCCATAGCAAAACATATTGAGAAAAAAGATAACATTATTTGTATTCAATGATATCTTTAGTCTCTAGTACAGTCTTGCACACAACGCTACAATGATAACATATGTAAAAGAGATAATATCGTTTGTATACAATGTTGGAATATTATCTCTTCTTCATTATCAAGCAAGACGATTGTACGCTTGGGTCTCCTTGTAGATAGATAAGAAAAGTATATAAATACGACTGTATGATGAATTTATCAATAGTCTTATTGTAACTACATAGTAGCCTTAAGCTCCTTTTAGAATTAGTAAAAAGTATTTCAATAATAAAGGACATAGTTCCAAATAAATATTGTTTAATTTTAAAAGTAAGAAACAAGTGTTTTAATTGGCGATCCTGCCAGGAGGTTAAATATACTTTTTAACTTCAATCGAGCGGACCTCGGGAACAAGTAGTGAAATCTAGTATAAACAGAACACTCGCGTTACCGGTTACAAGAATTACCTAGCATAGCAGGTACAAATATAGCTTCTTCGTACGAAGCAGCAAAGCAATTCAGTGAAAGTGTATATGTGGAGAAAAAAAACACACAAATTCGACGACAACAGACACGAGTTCAAAATGGAACAACTCGCAGTATTAATGGCAAGATTAGAAGCTTTAGAAACCAGGTGCAACACAGTAACACAAACCCTAGAGCACACACGCACAGAGAATGCAAGGTTAGCAGCAATAATAACTAACCAAAATCAAATAAACACTAATTTAGAAACAAAACTAAATGAAGTAAAATCTGGATTAGGCATAGTACCAAACATACCTGTGCTAGAGGAAATAAGAACCACATATACAGATGGTAGTGAAATACAGTTAGACGCATTTAAAAGCCTACCTATTTTCAACGGCGATCAATCAAATTATCGGTCGTGGCGCGAAGAAGCATCCAGATTAATGGACAGCATTAAAAACTTCAAAACACACAGTAAGTACGCAGCAGCATTGACTATAGTGAAAAGTAAAATACAGGGTGCAGCCGCGAATGTGTTAACTAATTATAACACAATTTTTAATTTTGAGGCGATACGTAACAGATTAGATTATACGTACTCTAATCAAGAACCTCTATACGTGCTACAAGACATGATGAAAGCCATCACGCAAAAAAGAAGCACACTGTCTGAATACCACGACGAGATAAATAAAAATCTCAATTTAATAATATCAAAAATCACTATGTCAGGTGATCCGCCGAATATAATCGACAGACTAATTAAAAATGCTAACGACGACGCAGTTCGTATATTCATTGATGGTATGAGTGACAACTTTACAAGAGGATCATTATATTCAGCTACAATAAATGATCTAGAACACGCATTCGCAATTGCTCGCAGAATAGAACATGATAATGTGCACAGGCATTTACATCTCACTCAAGATAAGCACCACAAAAATATGCCACATGAACGCAGAAACGAAAGAAGACCAAATTATTCGAGCCAAACAACGAATTATCAACCCCAGAAGCAATACGATAATATGCAGCAACACAATCAAGGACCACGCCTAAACCCTTTCAAGAGAAATGACGGACCACAGCCGATGGAGATAAACTCGAGACAAATTGTACATGCACAGCGACAAAATTGGAATCAATACAAACCCGATGTATATAATCCACCAGCGAAACGTGAACACAGCGGGAGTTTCAACACACACAACAGACCGCAACGATCTTATCAGCAGAACTTCAAGCAGCAGAGAGTAAATAACTCCCGACTACAACGCAGAGACGATGTCAGCAGTACATATGCAGAAGCAGATGAAACGGAATGTATGGTAAATAATAACATAAGAATAGATCATTTAAACTAGTAGACGGGTTGCCCTGCTTAAATTTAACTAGTACTATTTCTAAGAAAATTTATAAAATTCTTATTGATACTGGTGCAACCCATAATTACATTAATAGAAAATGCGATTCTAGCGAAAAAATTAAAATTAAACCTATAAAAATAAAAACAATATCCATATCCCATAGCAGATAACGAATTCGTAAACAAAGAAATACAGAAACTCTTACATGACGATATAATAGAAAAAAGCCATAGTCCTTATAACAGTCCCATATGGACAGTACCTAAAAAAGGTTTGGACGAAAAAGGAAAACCAAAACGGCGCATGGTTGTTGATTTCCAAAAACTTAACGCTCACACTGTAACAGACAGATACCCCATTCCGGATGTCAACATGACAATTCAAAATTTAGGTAAAGCCAAGTACTTTACAACGTTAGATTTGGAGTCAGGTTTCCACCAAATTAAAATCAAAACAGAAATGGTGAACCAAATGTGTTTGAAATACAACAGAACTAAAGTAGAAACTCCAGTATACAGATCGACAGCGAACGGTCAGGTAGAACGTGTAAACGGTACAATAACTGAACTGTCTAGAATATTCACAATTCAGAATAAAACAAGACTTATCGAAGAAATATTTAGAACAGTGCGTGAATTAAATAATTCTATACACTCAGTTACCGGTTTGAAACCTAGAGACATTTTCTTTAATCAAAATAAATATAGCAATAGTGAAATTATAATAAATAAACTAAACTCAGCATCCAAAAAAGTGATCGAACGTCTAAATAAAGGAACTCGACACAGAGAGTATAAAAAAGGAGATAAGATAATGGTAAGAATCACAGGTCTTAGAAAGAAATCTAACGCCAGATACATAACAAGAATAGTAGAAGAAGATAAAGGAGACACTGTAATCTCTAAAGAAGGAATAAAAATTCACAAGGATAACATAAAGAATTATCATTTTTCAGATGACGAAAATATTAATATTCCTAACATTACTAGGAATTGTACAGAGTCAAGAAGGGCAAGGAAACGTTCAAATAACTGAGTTACTAAACAAGAAGTTTATACTTACGCAAACAGATGACGTGTATTTATTCAAAGAACAAACTTATTTGTTACATGCCACCAACCTGACTTCGATATTTCAACCTTACGTAAATATCGTAACTAGTAAATATCAACCTACACAAGAAGAAAAAATTTGGTTAAGTAAAATTAAGAATTTAGCAGACCAATTACAAGAACATACTAGGCATACTAGATCAATTAACTTTTTAGGAACAGCTTTCAAATATGTGTTTGGTAATCCTGACCATTATGACTTAGTTAACATAGAAACGAGTATAAATAATCTCATAGAAAACAATAATAAACAAAAAACTATAAATTCTAGATTTGAACAAATTTTGCAACAATTCGAAGGTCAGAGCCTTAAAGAACATTTAGTAATAGAACAAGTGTACGAACAATTATTATTATTGACCAGAACAATTAATGCAGCAAAAAATAATGAATATTTATCAGAAAGCCTAGACTTAGATGACATTAAAAATATTATTCAACATGAAATAATTCAAGTACCCATAATAAATATACTTGAGTACTCTAAAATATTATTAGCTAGAACTGATGAATTCTTCATCACAATATATAAATATCCAGTTCTAATTAAATCATGTAAATTGTATAAAGTAACACCTTTAAATTCAAAACATGGAAAAATCATTACAGATAAAACAATTGCCTTATGTAACCAAACTTATTTAAGAACAAGAAATTGTCAAAATCATCTAAGTAAAAACATTTGTGAAATTAACTTTGAAGAAGAAAATTGTCTTATTCCACTTTTAAAGAATATAACTTCAAAATGCAACATTAAACAAGAATACGATTACGACTTAGAAATTGAATCCGGTGTTATGTTATTAAGCGGTAAGCATAAGTTAAATAATCAAACAATTAATGGTATAAACTTAGTTACTTATGAAAATACTATAAATCTAGACGATAAAATATACAAAAACATGCATAAGCAAATTAAAGAAGTTATATTAAGAAATCATAATTCAGAGTCTTACATCGACCAAATAATTAAAGAAGATACAATGTACAAATTCGATAACATAGATACTTTAAAAAAACTAATTATTCCTTTTGAAGAAAAACCGATATTATCAACTATATACACAATTGTAACACTGATTGTTATTCTAGCATTTACGTACGTAATGATAAAAACTATACAATGTATAACAGATCGTCAAAAACAAAAAAAGATTGACGCATATAACAAAACTTATGAAAGAGAAATGTTAAAAATAGCGTCGAAAAATCGGGACGATTTCGTTTAACAAGGGGGGGAGTTAAGTATCCATAGCAAAACATATTGAGAAAAAAGATAACATTATTTGTATTCAATGATATCTTTAGTCTCTAGTACAGTCTTGCACACAACGCTACAATGATAACATATGTAAAAGAGATAATATCGTTTGTATACAATGTTGGAATATTATCTCTTCTTCATTATCAAGCAAGACGATTGTACGCTTGGGTCTCCTTGTAGATAGATAAGAAAAGTATATAAATACGACTGTATGATGAATTTATCAATAGTCTTATTGTAACTACATAGTAGCCTTAAGCTCCTTTTAGAATTAGTAAAAAGTATTTCAATAATAAAGGACATAGTTCCAAATAAATATTGTTTAATTTTAAAAGTAAGAAACAAGTGTTTTAATTCGCGCCATTATTCCGGATCGGTTAAGTATCAACAATAAAATATAACGAGCCGGCTTAAGTTTTGTGAGGGAAATAAGTATTGGGATGCGAGCCAGTTTGTTTTCATTGGACCAAATAACTCGCTTTTAGTCCTTCAGTAGTCCATTTCATGTCTTTTACAGAACTTAAGCCGGCTCTTTATGTTTTATTGTTCATACACTTAATCGATTCGGCTCTCGACAGTCCAATCACTGGTTTCCTTATTGGTGACTTTAACAAAATGAGAAAACTGAATTTTAACTATTTAAAGTTTTTGATTTAGCGGAATTGAAAAAAAGAAAAACTATGAAAATTCAATTTTTGTTTTACTAACTTTTCGTAATAGAACCTGGCCATGGTCTAATATATCTTATTTTTCAGACCTCTAAAATTCGTCTTATCCTATAATTAACAAATTCATACCACAATATTTGTTCATTTTAATTATTATTTATTTGTAATCCGAAACATATTAAAAATCTTTGAATTAATTATACATGTATACATTATAATATAAGAAACTGCAAAAAATATATTGGTTTATATATCTAATACGTGTGTTGTTGTGTTTTAAAGTCTATTTTTTATCAAATGAATTGGAATTTATATTTTTTAAATAAAAAAGAAGAAGAAACAACTATCCATTTAATAGTATATTATTTCTTTAAATTGTTAATTTCAAAATAAAATATTATAAATGTAAAAGTCTAAATATGGAAAAAAGTATTTTATTTTGATTTACAAATTTAATTGGTGTATAATTTTAAAATCAAAGCGTGTAAGTTTGTAATTTTTAATTATTAATATTTTTTTTTAATTTTTTTTTTGAATCGCAAATATGTACTATAAATTTAAAACCAAATCCAACTGCGGGTGTAACTTCTTTTTTGTTTTGTTTGTTGGGACTAAAATTGAACATGTTTATAGATATTATGTATAGAAGAGGAGAAAAGATGTGTAACTATCGGTTAGTTAGAAATAGAAGAAGAAGACTTTAAAAAATATAAAAAAAATTATCAACAAATGAAATGTTAAAAATTAAAAAAAAAAGAGCTGTACTACGGGAAGTAAGTCTTTGCGCAGCCGCGTCATCTAGATGCCATCAATGTCAATCTCTTCACCATCGTCATCCTCCATGATCTTCTTGGCAGCCGGAGCTGGAGCCTTCTTCATTGGTTGAATGTGAGCGCGATCATCATATTCGATCTCCAAATCAGAATCATCATCTTCATCTTGAGAGGAGTCCTCCTCTTCGGCCTCCTGCAGCCATTGAATAAAAGGTTTTGCCTTTTCATGGATTTCGGCGGCCACCTCCTTGGAGACGTACTTCTTGCTCACCTTCTGGGCCCAATCAAGAATGGCCTTTTCCTCGAGAATATCGACATCATAGAAGAGCTTGAGAATGCCAGCAACTTTGTCCATTAGCTTGGCAGAGTGCAAAGCGATGATTTGCTCGATGCCACCAATCAAGTAGCGTTGTGCCTTAGAATTGTTGTGTGTGAAGCGCAACAGAAGATTACGATGCTTACGCACCTCATTAATGATGTTAGCTGAGAATAGCAACTCGGCCAATACCAAAGTAGCCTTGTGATTGATATCCAAGCGTTCGGCTTCAATGGCCAGCTCCTTGTGGACAGCAACAGAGTCCAATTGATTTTCATCAATCTTGCGCTTAACCAACTCGTAAAAGATATCAATGCGCTCCTTCTCTGTCTTGTCGTAATCATCGGAGATGGTCATGGTCTTGGCACCGTCAGTTAAATCCTGCAAACGAGCACGAATAGCTTCAGCCGAGGTGTCAGTGGTCCAATTGTCATCATCATCTTCGGCCTTGGTAGGGATAGCAGCGTTTATTTCGGCTTCCGTTTGACTGGCATGATTGGTGCCGCCATCCGAATCGCCCGAATTATTGGCCATTGAATTGTTAACCGAGTCCGACATGGAGCCATTTTCACCATTCTTCTTTGAATTCCTTCCACGTTTGCCTTTGGTCAATGAGGATCCCTGAGTGGCCGGATTGATTGTTGGTGGATTCTTGATAATGAAAGTGTTCACCTTGTGGTGAATCTTCAAAATGCCATGATAACCACACGCCTTGCATGACTGGGAGATGGATCCGTTCTTGGCCGATACAGTTAGATCGGTTTCGGGATTATCACACTCTGGACAGAGGACGTACTTGCGGATAAATCCATCGAGGAGATCTTGCAGCTTGGTGGCATCATGAGAGCCGTTTACAATGAAGCGTTCGTTCTGAAATAAAAGAGAAAACAAGTTATAAAATGAGCAACATGAAAAGATATTTGAGTAAGTTTGTGTACCTTATAATCAAATTGAGTCTGAGCTCCGAGTTCACAACCAAAGTATTTGGTCGGGTAAGTGGCCGGACGCCCAATGGCTTTGGCAACTTCAGCCATATTCACAATGACAGTCTTGATGCCGTTGCCCTTTCCCTCGACCTTGGCATTGATGCGCGGCATCTTGTAGCGATAGAAAATGTCAGTGACATTACGATTAACATTTACCGAACCCATCTTTACAGAATTCCTTCTTTATTCTTTGTTTTCGTGAGGAGGTTTTAAAAAATGGAGGTTTAATTCTTGTGCTTCAATGACGATCTCTCTTAATTGTTTCACAAACAGCTTCTTGCTCTTTATCTTCAAAAACTTTAACGCTTTCGTCCTTACGTTTTGGATTTATATATTCTCCGTCTTCTTCTGTTGGTGGAATTCTATAAGCTTCGTTTAATCTTGCTTGCTTCTTGGCTTTTCTAGGGGCTTTTTAGAGCTCGCTCTGCGTGCTTAAGCTATTGACCCGTTTTGATCTGTTTTATCATTAGTGTGCAGCTGCCGTAACACTCTTGAAGAGGTTAAGGGTATTAAATTTTTATTTTTTGATTTACTGTAGATATTTGTTATTAAATTCATGAAGTTTGTTTGATTTGCTTTTGTTTTTGTGTTTCTTTTTTCGGTTTCTGGCTTTAAGATTAAAGCTTTGTGTGATAATTTTTCTAATTATTTGAGTTTAACTTTTGTATAATAATTAATTAATAATTATTTTGTTTTTTATTATTTTCCTTGAATTGAAAAGGACAAAAAATTAATTTGATCTACACCACACACAGTAGTTTCCGTTTCCGTTTTGTTGTTGTTATTGCAATATTTTTGAATTTAAAATTATAATTTTTTTTTTGTTTTTTTGCTTTTTTTTTGTTAATTTTTTGTGGTTTTTAAATACATCAATTGGATATTTTAGATTTTTAAGTTTATTTTATATTTTTAACGCGGGCGCTTTATATTGGTAATAATTGCCTCACGTTTCTCTAAAAGGTTGAAGCTTCCGGTGTCTGTTGCTGGAAAATTTTGAAGTCCTGCAAGAAAAGAAAAGAAAAAAAAAATAGTTTAAGTAAGATTGATAAATAAATAAATTTACAAAATAATAAATAAACAAAAAATAAAGAATTTTGAAGAATTACCTTTGAGAGATTTGATTGAAGTTGTTTCATTTATTTTAATCTTTTTTTTTTTTGTAATAAAAAAACGTCTCTTTATTTGTTTATAATGTTGTTATTAGTATTTTTTTAATGATTGTATTAATGTAACTGATGGTGGTATTTACAATTAAAATGTGTTTTTTTTTTTTCTGTGCATTGAACTAAAAAATTAAAAAAACAAAATCAAATAGATGAAGGTCGTAAAAAATTGAGAGATAATTTTCACATAACTTTAGATCAAGGATTTCAAACCTATTAAATTTTTTGCATCTAATTTGAAATCTCGACACTTTGTACTATGACCGGAAAATGCGGAATGAATTGACTTAAAAGATAGTAATTATTATAACTTTGTTTATTGTCGTGTCCTTTTGCCACAAGAAAATGAATCTATCCTAAGGAAAGCTACTGTAGGTATATAAAATAGGAGGTCTGTTCCACACTCGGTCTGAGGCTGCCGAATATTTAAAAAAATCATCCCAAATCCCAACATAAGAATTTTGTCTCAAGAATTAGTGGCCTGAAATATGAATTTTGGTTAAGGTTTACTTTTACTTCAGAGGAACAAAAATTAAAACAAATTATGGTATTGTTACAATGAATCGCATTTGCTGGTATTGGTATTTTCACCAAATTTTGATTTTTTTTACTGTTTTTTGAAAAAAGACATTCAGGTCTTTTCAAAAATGTAAAAAACATGTTGTTTTTTCGGCATTTGCCCATCTTCGACACAATTTTAAAAATAAATTGTAATATTATGTTTATTTCGAAACCAAACGAACCAAAAATCGGTTGAAAATTGGCTAAGAAAATTTTTGTTTAACGATTTCAATCCAGATGCAGAGATTCCAAGAATAGAAATGACAAGATAGATACCGCGGAAATTGATATAAAGTTAAATTTTCACTTAAGTTTTTCCATTGTAATGGGTGTGACACATTTGTCGTGTTTTACTCCCGTAATTATGGACTAATCAATAAAGTATTTAAACGCTTTAAGTAGGTGTTAAGGCGTTTAAATACTTTATAGAGTGGATAGTGTGAAATCATTACGAGCAAAACATAATATGCAAAATCTGCCACACCAGTTTCAATGGAAATACCCACTGGCAGAAGTTAGAGTTGGGACGAGGGAGGTGGGCGATGATACAAAAATGTAAAAAGAACAATAAAACTTAAAAGTTTTTGTAATTAAAATACGCTATAAGATTTGAACCTCAATTCGAACGACTGCAAATAATATACAAAATCGTGTTTGTAAGTAATTTGCTTTTATCCAATTTGTGGTAATGGATTTATGAATTTTTATGGCCAAAATACAAACATTTATAAACAAAATTTTGTTTTTGTGCCAATCGTGTGATACCAGCTAAAGTTTTCAGTTTAGATTACACTGACAAAACCATATATAAACGTACATGTCTACGTAATCGGTATTAGGTTCAATAGCATTTAAATAAACGAACTGGTTAAAGATTTTGCGTTGCTAAATTTGAGCTGGAGCTTTAGGTAGCCACCGCCTACCCGACAGACTGTCATGCGAACGTCCACTATATTGGACGATTCTTAACTTTTTGGCGTCCTTCCTGCCAATTAGCATAACATTCCATTACAAAACCCACGCAGTCAACGGGGTAGGTTTAGGACTAACAGGGGCGAACCAGGGCTTTTTGAGCAGGTGGGCCTTAAACCTCCATTTATACCTGCCATGCTTTAGGTACTTATGAGAAGATATGATTTTTGTCGTGAAAGGGGATACGCGCATTTGCCCAGTACTTATTATGAGAGGGGACTAATGGCCGGTTTCACGAACATTTAACAGTTTTTTAAATGTTTAAATTACGTTTTTTGTATTTAACAAGCGTCATTTTAATATATAAAAGTCTATTAAATTTTTAAAAGGGCTTTATGAAATCGGCGGTAAGTCTCTTTTTGTAGCTTTTCAACTAAAATTTAAATAAAAATTAAAGCAATAGCAAATCCTATTTCAAATATATGTACTGACAAGTACAATAATTACTCGTCACACTATGTTTTTTGTTGATAAGTAACGGTTATCATAATGTTTCTTATTAGTTCTGATCCACACTTTTTTGCACTAAATTAGGAAGACTTAGCACTTAGGAGTGGGACGAAAATTCTCTCAGAAATACATATATAAAACAATGAAAAACTGTGAAATTGCCTGGAGTTAGTAGAACAATATTACACCCTCACGATAATTTGTGATGTCTTTTGTTTTTGAATTTAAATTCTACTAAAACATTTTTTTTTAAATTTTATACACGAGCAAACGCAATTCACTTCAGCAATTACCAGATTTTGCTTTATTTTTGCTTTGTTTTTAACCACCTGACGTATGTTAACCAATGATTTGCAGAACTCATATTTCTGCCGGAAGAAATTCTTGGAACTAAATTTGTAATGGCAGAAAAATTTTGTACTCTCCTAAGAGGCTATCTTCTGCGAAAAGCAGCATAAGTTTGTAAGTTATGAACAGATGCCAGACTAAAAGTTACCAAATAGGTACTAAATAGGCACTCTCAGACCGATCGTGGAACTGGATATGAAACCAGCTCTGATTAGCCAAATGTCACAAAAATTTGACATTTGGTGACATTTGTCCAATCAGAGGATGTTCTTGAACCCAAACAATAACTACCAAAATCACTTTCGTTGTAAAATCCATCTTTGTAGTTTCCGGCTTTATAAAAAAGTACGCAAAATCAGTTTGGCCACTATGGCTCTCACGGCCTAATATATCCTTAAACCAAATTAGCTTTTAAATTTCTAAATGAAGAATGTGTTTTATTATTTATTATTGAACTGAGTCTTTGATTTTAGATTAAAGTTTGCTCTACATCACAGAATCTGAAGTGTAAACAAAAATTACCGTTAAATTACTGTTGGTTTTGTCACCAACATAATTATTTTCTTCTAGTGACTTGCACCATTTGAGTTCACAATAATGATGTGATGTAAAGATATTCCTAGTGGCTTTGCTTTGGCATCACCCAATTCGTAAAAAAAAAAATATTCTACCTGTATAAATTACCTCACCTAGCAAGTCTAGAAAAACAGCACTGGAAGCCGATTATGGTTGTGTTAAGTAAATCGAATACATAGTTTTCAAATTCGCTTGCAACCATTAACTTTGGTTCATGTATTTATTTTATTTCACTTCCAATTTTTTCCTCGAAAGAAAATTATTCATTATGAAGGTTTCAGACATTTGGTTTAATTTTTTAAATTTTTTTTTACAGAACGAGAATCGCATTTATAAGAATAAAAGTGAAAAACTGTTCATTTCAATTTTTTATAGAACCAGAATCAGCACACTGGGCTATTTTTTCTGGCTATATTTCCTTTTACAAATGGAAAATTCGAGCCTGGGTAGGGTGGTTGTAGGGTCAAACACTAAAAGTATTATTTTAAATTTGTATTTCCATTACAAAACCATTAAAATTTTCTCTACGTCCAGTGTCAATTTGGTTCTTAAAGGCAATAAAACAATATTTACATTAATTTCAAACGAAAATGCTAATATATTTTGATTTTTCAATGAAAAATAAGTCTCCACGCCAATTGATACGTTTTATGAATTATTTATTTTATAAATTATGATTGTGAGTTGAATTCTCAAGGTTTTTTTTTTAAACAAAAACCACAAATCAATTAGGTTCCTTTTGTAAATAAGCACCCTGCAATGCGGATTTTGTTCCTACTACTTTAACGAGAATTTTATTTAAATTTCTTCTATTGATTTAATTTTATATAATTTTACCCCTAACAAACTCTTAATTAAACCAAAAACACAAAACTAAACTTGATAAAAAAAAATCCTTTTGAACTTACCTATGACTTAAGTATCGCCTATGTGAATTCATGCACGATCTAACTAACTTGCTCCGTTGAGGTGGAGATGGAGGTGCTCCTTTGTGAACTGGTGTTTCTGTAAAGAGAGGGAGAAGAAAAAAAAAAAATGAATACGAATAAAATTAAAATAAATCCTTTCAAAAACAAAACAAAAACAGAAAACTAAAAAAACTATATAAATGTTGTGCACGCAAACCACTCACAGTTAGCGTTAATGATGTTAATTTCTTTGCTCTACACAAAGGTCAGTCTGTGGTTGCGGAAAACTGCATCCACAGGCACAAACAAGCATGAAAATATAGTTTTTTTTTTTTTTGAAAAGTACGAACGTTTAATTGCAACGGCACCGCTATTATATTCTGTATAGGGTTCAACTACAAGCTTTGAATTTTATTTAACTTTTTTTTTTACATGTGTGATGGTGGGGTTGTGTTTTTTCTGTTCATTTCCAGAAATGAAAACAAAAAATAGTACATATATGAGGTTGTGTCGTTGCTATATACGACCTTGTGCTGGTACTGATGGAAAATGGACGAACGGCAGCGCGCGATGAACTAAATGCATTTTAAATTGAAAAGATACACACTTCCCGCATCCCATTTGCATCTTGTATAGGTTAGGTAGGTAGGCACCACCCACATATGTGGAGTTATGACTATGAGAAAACTACTTTTGTCGGAAGTAATGATAGAGAAGGCAATTTCATAGTGAATTCCATTAATTATGCCATCCAATCATCCCTGAGAGGACTCGAGAGTCGAGACTTGGAAGGAAATGGAAAGAGCTAAGAATTCTCCCAAGTCGTTAACATTGTTTTTATTTTTTTTTATGTAAACAGAAATGAAGTAGGAAAATTATTAAGTCGGTCGTTGGTTGAGTTGGGTTGGTCGATTTCGATGATTGGATAAATACCCAGAGAAAGAGAGCCAGAAAAGAAAGAATGAAAAATCAATTAGCTTGGGAAATTGCAATGAAATAAGTGGGATAGTATGTAGTTACCAGGTATGTTGGTTTCCATTAAAATGCAGGGTTAGAGATGAGAGGATTAAAACAGTTATAATAAACTAGAAAATTAAGGTCAGAAAAAAGTTTGTTCTAAAAGCATTCAATTTATTATAGAAGTTGCGAAGGTCTGTTAAAGGTTTTATGTCATAATTTAACGAAGCTTTGCATAGGATTTATTAGAAAGTTTAATACCGATGAACTAAAATGACAATATTTATGTATTTTGTACTTAAAAACAAAAAAAATAGATAGTACTTTACTTTCGGTGGACAAAACAAAGACAGATTTAGCAAATACGAGAAATATGTTACAAGGAGAGTGGCCTTTGATGGCGCCCTTAAGGTAAATCTCAAAAATCTTGGTACAAAATGAAATTCAACTTTAAATGATACTCTTTTCAAAGTTTTTCGCTTTAAAAGATACAAGAAAAGGTTGTACAAAAAATGATCAAATAGTAAAATGACACACTGGTGAGTGTGAACTGCTGAATGTTGTTTTTGGGTAACTTCAAAAACGCATCGATGCACACATTATGCAAAATCACCCTTGTCAAAAATCTAAAACCGGCATCACTTTTTGGTGCGAATGTTTGCTGACTAATGCGCAAACTTCAAACGGAGGAAATTCAAGAAAATTTTGATGCTGCTTCGAATATTAGAAGCAGTTGCGTTACATTTGTTCTTTTTTTTTTAATAACAAGCAAGAACTTAACAAATTGACATAAATATCTCTTGATAAAAATAAAATAATTGCTCTGATCCAGGTACTAGCGTGGCAAGACTCCTGATTTTGCAGTTCCAGCTAAAACCGGTTCCTAACGTGGTAGAAATTTGACAGAACTGGGATCTAGTCATTCTGTTAAGAAATCACTTGGTACCGATTTGAGTACTAAAAACTAGGTATGTAGGTAATAGCTGATTTTGGGGATCTAAATTGCACCAAGTCCTACTATACTCGCTACCAAATTAACAGAAGTTGGGTAAAGTACTTGGTTGAAGAAATGATTTGCTACCGATTCGACTTTAAGATTAGGACCGGTTTTAGTGTTAGGACTCTTTGAAGAAATTGTCTGTCGAATAAACTGAAATAGTTGTGGGACATCTAATTTCAATTAATTAATAAGAAATACTTCGTACTTACTTCGATTTACTGCCATTTAAAAAAAGGCAATGTTTTTTTTAGACTTTGCTGTACGAAAATGTTTTAGTAAAGTTGCTATTTAAATGGCAAAGCAGGCAATAACAACGATGATCCTAGGCGTTGTCATTTGCAATGACAATGGTGAGAGTTTCTCGTGATTTTTGAAATGACTTCCGTCTTGTAGTTGGAGGTACCATGTTTAAACACAAGACGTGCCACAAATTCAGATGGGTTTTCACAAATATGCAAGCAACCTTTAACCAAATTGACCATTTGCGATTAGTCGAAGTACTCTCCTGGACATCAAGAACAGAAGAGGACCAGTTATGGGGATGGCCCAAGACCATTGAAAGACTACACACAACTGCAGTTCGGAGGATCCCACGGAATCACCCCAATGTCCAGGTTTAATACCGACATGAACCTAGGATACCACATTTTCCAAGGGCTTGGAACTATCAGCAGGACTGAACCCAGCCACAGGGAAGAAACAGTGCTTGTGTTGCCTCCCAACATAATCTTCATATACTTATCCGAAGAAACTTGGGCAAAGATCGCCAAAAAAAAAAGGAAATCATCCACTGATAGAGAGAACTCGAGAGTGCTTCCCCGAGGAGTGGAAAGGAAATGAAGGTCAAGCTTCCGAAAGGATATTTGATGCAGTGTGAAAACTGGAGAGGGATTTTGCGTGCTGCCCGCGGTTGGCAAGATAACAGGATCTTACGATGCAAGTATCAAGTTCTGCACAGGGGAAGGTTTTCAGATGCGTTTGAAGTCTCATGTGAAAGGGTTGCATACTATCGACAATACTATTTTTGTGAGTGATAAGCGATACGCTCCACGGAGGTCTGATGTACGGAAATGTAGGAACACCTGCACGGAATTTTCTTGTTCTCTCAGAGGTTCTTGGATCTTCATCAAATGACAACAATTGTTCTTTCAAATTAGGACGGCAAAAAAAAACCAACCTAACTCAAGGAAGTGTTTAAATTAATATTTCAAAAAAACCGGTAGGGAAATGGAAAACTTTCAATTTTTAGGAGTTTTGTATCTACCAAAGGCAGAAGCAGAACTAAACAAGACATCAACAGCCCTTATAACAAGGCGTAGGCTCCGCCCATTCCATCCAAAATATGAAGGAACAATTCTTTCAGTTTACAGACTCTCCAATGTTGACTTCGTACTTGTTAATAGCTGTGTTCAACGAGGAAATAGTTAGATGAGAACTGGACAGATCAGATCATTTTTATCAGAAACGTCAGAACAGAAAACTACAACAAACACATTTTACAGTTCTCACGAATCTGTTCTGATCTGTTCTGACTCAAAAGCAAGTACAGAAAATCCTGTTCTAAACTGTTTCAGACACCGTCATTGAACAACAAACTAGAACTGTCTGGAACAGAAAAACCTTATTGAACTGCAAAAAGTTGTACTTTTTTCTTCCGAAAAGGCCAGAACAAAGTAATTGAGCACACTAAATGGTTATAGCACATCCGATGTCTCAAAAAGCTGCAAACGTTTGGAAACAGGTGTCTTCGATAAATTTTACTGATGTTCTGCTTCTGGCCCAATCTAATCAAATTATAAACTTTATAGGAGAACGATGGCGCGTAGGAGTAGTGGAGGCCCTATGCCCCTTAAGACATAATACGGACTGAGTAACTAGGTAAGTAAGTAGGTAAGAATAACCTTTCTCCCGAGAACATTACCCCAGAATTCATATCTAAAAACAAACAGATTGAGAAATTTATTATTAGAATATAGAAGACAGTGCTGTCAAAGTAACAATATCGATTTCTTATAATAACGAATAAGATGAGCTGACATGGCTCATGGATTGCTGAACAACAAAATTGATAGAGCAAACGCATAACTGTCAAAGACTATTTACGGAAGAATTACTACAAAATAATATTATTCAAGTCTTCGTTTTCTTTTAAAGGATTCTTTTAGTTTTTGATTCCAATTTATCGAAGGATAAACTTCGTCTGCATCTCTATAATAAAATCAAATTAAAATTTCTTCACGTCCTCAATATATAAAAAAAAGAGGTATTTTCGAGTTCGTCTTACGTAGATAGGATGTCTGGTGCCATATCCCACGCAAAGTCACATTTTGCATACACATACAAGAACCATCTGGAGCTCTCTTATTTCTTATTTGTGGTGTCATATAATTTTGTTTTTGTTTTCTTCCCGGCATATCTGATATATTGCAGTACACACACAAACACTCCTATACTCACACTAACATGTGTACATAAATAATCACACAAATTGCACATTTAGTTGGAACAGCTTCCATTGTCCGCATTCATCGATAAAATGTTTCCTTAATAGGAGCTTTTATCTCTCTATTTAAAGAGGAGCATGGCATTGCTTATAGAAAAAATATATTCTAAGTATAGAAGAAGCAGGTGGCGCGCCGTAAGATGTGGTATAGTGGTGTACAATATTTATACATACAAACATATAAATATTATCTCTATTTCCATGAAATTGAAAAGAAGTCCTTTTTCATCATTTTCTATTCAATCATTTGAATTTGTATTTTAGATGGTGGCGTTTTTGAAAAATGGCTTAGGAATGGGAAAGGGACGAAAGAAGTGTACGGAACCAAAAAGGAAGGTAGGTTGGTAGGAATGTGTATGTATTTAGGTAAATTTGTAACGATTCAAATTGAAAATTTCATATTTAGATTGGATTTTTAGGTTGCCCGGAGCAAAAAAAATAAAAAAAAGAGTACAAATAGAAGTTCATCTTCTTATATTTATTTATTTATGGGAGGAGTGAATGAAAAGGGTTCAATCGTAATAATTTACCTTACCAATATGAATTGATTTGAAAATTATTGAGAAAGAAGTAATCAAAAATATAAAAAAAGAAATGATGAATATTTTCTTCTTAAAGGTAATAGAATTGTTGAACACAAATGGGTTTCTGATATTTCTTGTTGTTGATAGTATTAAGAATACTGTATTGAAGTTTCTTCTAACAATAGGTATTTCATTATTAGTTCAATTAAGATCATGTCATGTGGCCTTGCCACAGAAATTGACTAAGCCTCAAAGTTGATTCAAAGGAATTCTAAGCTTTTAAGTAGCGAAAATAGATCAGAAATATAGGTCCAGATATTTTTCCTATTTTCAGTGCAATTTCAGTTTGATACATAAAAAGAGAAAGAACGTTGTGCAATAAGTACACGGTTGAAAATTTTGATAAAATGCATATCATTCGTCAAACGATGTTTTTTTTTTGAATTATACTGATTATACTTTCGATTTTTTCAGGTCTTAGCTATAACATGCTAAATTTCAGGAAATTGCCATAGATGTTTTTTTTAAGCGTCAAACTGCTTCATTTTGACTAACATTATCAAGTTAAAATGAGGCAATTGGGCACTTTATAACCATTTACCGGGGCAATTTTTTGTCTAACTACACTAAGCTATAAATAAAAACGTACTACTATTATTTACCGGGTGCAAGAAGTAAAGCAGATTGCAGTTTATCGAGATTGATCAGTACAATAGCCCTCACGGAAATCAAGGTGGCGATAAATTATAAGGGCATCGATTCCAGCAAAAATGTATAATTTTTGGAAGGAGCCATTGTGGCTTGGATGGCGGGCGGCGATGATGTATGTTTTTTTTTAAAACATCAATGAATTTAACGGGATGTTTCAAACTCTGTGAATTTGAAATTCAATAGATTCAGAATAACCAAGAAACACAACAAGTCAATAATTAACGTCAACAAGCCTCAACACACAAACGGCATATTATTCTGCAAGAATCATCAACTGAAGGAGTTGAACCATTGGCGGCTGTCAACAGTTAAATATGTTTAATTTTTGCTGACAGTCAGCGGCGGCCGTTTACTAAGTATCTGGCTCAAAGGTCAAAAATACCCCAGACTAGCATTAGAAAGTCAACTGGCTGCAGGAGATTGTGTCACAAGATGATAAGCACTTTTCGATCTTTTTGTGTCACACAAGAAATAATGGTTTTTATGTCCTGAATTTTAATTGCAACTAGTGTTCTTAATCCTCGAGATAATTTTCACTCTCTGGATAACGGTATTAAAAAAAAAACCTGTATCCAGAGGTATGGATTTAACCGAATAATAATTTTCGAAAATCATGGAAAAATCTAAAAATCTGTGTTGAGAACATTCATAATTAGAGATATTTTTTTAAATCTTGTTTTTGGGCCTTCATCTCAGATCGCCGAACTTAGCACGAGGGTGTTGCAAATGTTGTTTTTCGCAAAAGAGAACGCACACGAAAGAAATACATACTTGCTTTGTCAAAGAAAATAAAAAAACGAATCACATCATGGTGATTGCTTATAGACTGACTTATAGTGGATCGCGTTGCTTTTTTTGGAAACAAAAATAGTATTTTAGTCGAAATAAAATCAAACCGTTGTGACCGGTTTAAAGTCGTTTACTCATAATTTGCTTTTTATAGATTTAAAAGATGCTTTTTGCAGCGTCAGGCCACGACATCCTGTCAAACGGATGTGTTTATCATAATGGAGACAACAGATGTTTCGTCTACATTGGAAGACGTTCTACAGAAACCTTCAACACTGTCCGAGAACTACGGCAACGAAACATGCTTCTTTAATGCAAAAAAAAGTGAGTAGGGTTTCTGCTTTCAGACGCGAATGAAGCAAGAAACTTGAATAGGGATTTTATTTTATTTTACTTGAATCTCATAGCATGTCAGTATCACTTTAAACGTTCTGGCAGTGAAAGCCTTCCGATTGCAATACATTTTGGTTCAGTAGCCTCCATTTTGTCTTTGCATGTGGACTTCGATAGAGCAAATGGATAAGATTTTACTCAACCTACGGGAATATCATCTTTTATAATTTTTCAAAAAGAATTAAATTGATTTTCTCAAAGTTAGGATACCCACAGAAAGAACTCATTGTGCCATCACACACTGGGGAATACTTTTTAATCCACTCGAAAAAGGGTTGAGCATTCTCGCTTCAATTCTATTTCATTCCTCGCCTACTAACTTTGTTCCTTCCCGATTCAATACCTTCAATACCAAATTATTTTCATTGTTCTAGACTTTATAAATAAAATCCCCCAAAAGTTTAAATCTATGGACAATTGCAACAAATGCAACTTCGTTACAAAAAAAGTAATGAATTTGGCTGTGCAAAACACTTGCAACTGACGATCATTAACAATTTTGGTAACGATTAAATTTGATTAATTTTGAAATTCATAAATTTGTTTATGTAGCTTGGTGCGTTAAGCAAGTATTAGCCACGTTTTTGATCGAGACAAGAACTTTTTAGTATAGAAACAAAAAACAATAATGAGTTTTCACTAAAATGGCCGGAAACCAAGTATTCTTCCGATATAAAATTAATTATTTTAAGGGTACTTCTAAAAATAAATATTTCAGAACGTAAATTTGGTTCCATACATATGTAGGTGCATCTACTATTTGTCAGATATTTTAGAGTGGAAAGACAAAGAACACATTGTACCATAGCAAAAGAAGACAGGAAAACTATTATTTTCTTTCAAAAAAGATCAATAGCATCTTTTAATGAAGCCAAAGTTGAACTACAGTAACCCATTGACTCATCAAAAATAAAGTGCCGTGAACTGCGGGCCAGTTTGCTTGATTTTGAGATATTGAAAAGCCAAGATTTTTCGCACAATTTCATTCGTTTTTGAAAGTCGATAGATCGTTTCATTTTTTTTTTGTAGATATTGGCCCCTGCTCTTTAACAGCATTCGGGTCGAGGGCATGGGATGCAACTATGAGATATGAAGAGGTAACCACTTGAAGATTTGTAAAAGTAGAGATTTGGGCTTTTTTCCGTCCACCTGTCATTGTTTATTTTTCTCTGGGACTCGAATTGCGGCCACTGGAAAGTTTGTCACAGCAATATTCATTATCCGAGAGTTTTGATCAGTGATAATTCTCATGTGGTGATGTGGTAACCCTTACGAAATCAATTTAAAAAAAAGTGTGCTTTTGATATACTTTCTTTTGGTACTATAACTAATATTAGCAGTCGCTTAAATATATTCCTTATCACCGTGAACGGAACTACTTGCAATATCATTAAGTTACTCTCACACAAAAAAAAAAGAAAAAATCTGATCCCAGATCAGGTTCTACTGGGTTTCTTTACACAGTAATCCGAAATAATCCAATTTCGTAATAAAATACGCAATAGATACTAATGTCGAAGAATTTTATTGAACAAAATGAATTCGATTCAATAAACTTCTACCCAAAAAAGGGACATGTTATGAGTATTATGTACAAAGTGGATACCTATGCTTAAATAAATTACAAAATATTATAAATAAGAGTTTAAAATTATAATCTCCAGATGAATACAACAACTTACACATAAATAATTCGCCGACAAAACCTTAATGGAATTCTGGCAACTATATTAACTATCACTAATCTATCGAACTGTACCAAAGTAACTAACTCAACTATATTTTACACAAAAAAAAAACAGGAAAAATATATGTACATACGAGTCAGTATATCTCAGCAGAACCTTCAAAAGTTTATTTTTTTTTTCATCTTGTCTCTAGTGACTCATCTAGTATTCAGTGCGCAAATATTTAAGTCCGTAATCAAAAGCAAATACCTCCTGCCTCTTTTACAAAACAGAAAAAAAATATATAACGCAAATTTTCCCAAATGCGTTGACTTCCGTAGGTTGGTTGCCCCCCTCTACACCACACTTCAGCTGTTATCTTTTTGTTTTTTTATTTCGTTTTTTTGTTCGTTGGTTGTTAAACAAATGCCAAGTGGTAGAATTAAAAACTTTTTACAGACATAAGTTCTCCCCCCACCCCAACCCCCTTCACATCATAACTCTCTATCAAAGCAATTAAATAAAAAAAATCCTGCATAGCAGCGAATCATAAATCAACAAAATACAAATCCCTTCGCAGCATCTAAAAGCAAAACTGCTATTCCGGGATGAATGGAGGCAAAATAAAAAAAATAAAAAACCTGCCAATGCAAGAGTTGGAATAGACGATAGAAAATTCCATAGAGATCATCGCATGGCCTATACCACTGCACGATGATATTGAGCCTGCCAGCAGCCCAGCCACCCAACAAAATGTGCATCTCTCTTGCTGCTGCTCTTCGTGGTGGTAGGTTGCTGCTAGATGAAAACTATTGATTTTACAATTTCCACATACATCACACACAGTACCTACTGCAAAAAAAAAAAAATGATGAAAAAATAAACTTTTGCCACGTCATTCCGGCGACACGGTACTTCAGAGAGTGTGTAGGTACACAAAATGCAAATTTCTTAATATTAATACATAGATGAGTGAAGATTAATTCTATTTTTAGAAAAGAAAAAAACTTACTAATAATTTCGTCGTCGGCGAATAGTGCCACAGATGGTAACAAACCGCCCACCATATGATGCAAGAACAATTGAGTTAAATCTGACCGGGGAAAAGTATCCAACTCCAACTCGATGATGATTATGAAGATGCTGCTGCTTCGCACTTTTGAAGAAAAATTTCTTACACTAAATTGATTGTTTTTGGGTGCTTTTTTTTAATTTCTGGAAGAATCCCTTAATTTACACTTTTCAATTCTTATATTCCTGAATTCCTGAATGAAAAATTGTTTCTTTTTTTTCACTGAATCAATTTTTTCTTTATTCAAACACTAGACGAGATGGTGTCTATGATCTTGAATGTTTTTTTTTTGTGCTTTGCTTTCAAGAACAGTATTAGAGTAGGGTTTTTTTTTTGAAATTAATATTTTATATATCACACACAAGAGTATTTTAATGATTCGTCTGCTTTAAAGCGTTTATCCTTTTCGACTGCAGTGCACCAGGCTGGAGACATTGACAGGAAGGTGAAAAGAAAGTTTTTTGTTTCGATTTTTTTGTTGTTGTGGTTGTTTAACGAATATAGAGATGAAAGGAAAATCAAAAGCTAAAAAGGAAAGAGATTCGTACATAACTTGAAGGGTAGTATTGTGAGCTTTTTCTCTTAAGGGACGGAAGTTAACAGTAACAGTTGATGTTATATAAAATTGGATACCCCGTAGAAAAGTCAGCAGATAAGTTAATAAATTTTAGTATTAACAATCAAAGGGAAAAGCACTGATAGTAGTTAATTACGAGATCATCAAAGTGTATTCTCGGATTTCTTGGTCTGTGATTCTATGAAAACTTATTTTGAAGTTGTTGAAGAATGACACTTTCAACCATTTGAGTAGAAATGGAGAAACCTACAATTTTCTGCCGAGTCCTAACGGCTAAGAACAAGGAGGGGTGTGCTTTTCATGACAAGAATACTTTTGAAGGTTTGTGGAACCCAGACCTCCGTTGTGATAGTCCATAGACTTAACTATTACGCTTAAAGTACTACAAGCAGGTGTCTAAGATAAGCAAATACACGAACCAAAGTGGCCTAAATAATAAATAGTACCTACTAGTATTTATGTGCTGCAAGAGAGAATATCGCTATACCAAATTAGTCGATTTCATAACTGTAGGGATCTTGCGTACCTGGAATATGATCCTGATTCCGTCCAAATCATCAATTGTGAATGAATACCATAACAAAACCCAACCACCGTTGTTAATGCGACATGCATAGCAGTATTGTGAATATGCAATGGAGGTGCCATCGGGACTTATTTCTTCCAAAATGACAAAAATGACATGCGAAGGAGAGATCACGACCCCCAAAAAGCTGTGAATTTCATTGGTTCCAAAAAGACAGGACATGTGCCCTAAGCGGGAAAAATTATTGTTATTATGTTTATTTTTTCAAACAAAAAATGTTTAGTCTAAAAAATAATATAATTTTTTTTCTTAAAAACAAAAAAAAGGAATTACTATTTTTATACAACAAATATGGGTTTCCTAGTCACGATCCTTATTCGCGAAGTACCCATTAAACCTTCAAGAAATAAACATCTTGTTAAGAGCCAAAAAAAAAATATAATTTGAGGAAAACCGAATAAATTACTTTCTTTAGTTTAAATATTAAACTATTAACTGGAACGGAGTTCTCATTTAAACGAACTTTGGATAGTTGAAACTAGTTTCACACAAGTTATAAAACTGAAGAATGAGAAAAAAGAAGCATTTTGACATTTCAAATTGAAAATTCAGTGACAGCGTTCAGTGATAATTTCATTTATGTGGAGCTGATAGGTGAAAATATTCATTTGAGTGAAGATAGTTTGTTTCCATTAAAAGGAGCTTTCACTTAAGCGAAGCTTAATTATCTGAATTAGTTTGCATGGAAACTGTTGAAAAAAAATTTCTTGTTTCAGTTTACCGATTTTTTCAGCTAAGCGGAGTGCAGTAAAGCGGAGCCGAATGTATAACCCGATAGTATTTAAAATTAACTAAAAATGTTATATTGTTGAAAAAAAAAACTGAACTGACATCGATTGAGGAGACCATAACCAAATACATGTTATAATACTCTTTGAACTGGCAACAATTTATGAAGTGTACATACATACGTGCGAAGCTAGAATACAACTCTTACATATACCTGTTTTCACGCACATAAACATCAGTAGTCCTACTAGATAAATTCCAGAACAGAGCATGAAAGATAAATAGGTCAATCTCGGAACCATTCGTTTTGTTATAACATCTTGCCTCTTATTGTTTTAACACAATTTTTTTTATTCAGTGCTTTAGTGAAATAGTCAGATACATTCATTCACTCTTAAACAATTTGTACGTAATATCCGCTCTACCAGGTTGAGATACTTTTATAATCGAACAACACGAAAACGAACATATCGCTAATTTACTTCAAGAATGTCATAATTCAAAAAAAAACTCGATTTTGCAAAAAAAAAAAAGTTTTTAAATTGGTACATTATCAATGAAATAACGGCATACTCTCGCTTCTAACGAAGAAGACAATATTACTAGGAATCGTTTTTAGAACGTAATAATTCTGCATCATCTCTTCGCAATGGCGATAGTATTCGAAACACACCGCTGCAATAGCGATACATTTGACAACAAATCAGTTCACCATTTTAAATTTTAATATTTTCTTTGCTTTTCATCTGTTTGCTCAACTTTTTTTTAGGCCAACAAATAAA
The DNA here is from genome assembly GCA_948107695.1 of Meliscaeva auricollis. Lineage (NCBI taxonomy): Eukaryota > Metazoa > Arthropoda > Insecta > Diptera > Syrphidae > Meliscaeva > Meliscaeva auricollis. Next base: position 44,415,304 of record OX403619.1, on the reverse strand, counting down.
ACTCAACACAATCACATTTATTAGAATTCGAAAATTAAAATAAAATGGGGTTTAAAAAACAAAAACTATGTACATTTTTTCATCATTTTTACCTATTTAGTTCTATTCCGAATAATGTTCACATTACGAATATTTTTTCAATTTGTTCTTGTTCAAATCATAGAAAATTCGATGTTTGTAAATACAAGAAATCAACACTTAAATGCCAATTGTCCCCGCGATCGTGCCTTTGAATGCAGTATGCGGCGATTAAGGTTTCCCGATCGCCATGTGCCAATTGAAATACACGTGTGTCAATGCATCGCTTGCACTCAATCCATCGCCATTCCAATCGCAATCGAGGTGATGTGTGAGAATCCTTAACTTAAAATTCCATTTTTTGAATTATGATAGATATTCTTCAAGTAAATTAGCGATATATATATCGCTCATTTGCTACACCATCGTCATATGTCAAAAACCATCAGATTTGAGTTGTTGATACTAACAGAAAGCTTAATTCATATTTTCGAATTGCATCAATTTCATGTCTGTAATTTAAAAAAGAACAGGTTCTTCTTTGGAGCTTATATGGGAATACAAATCTTTAAACACATTTTCCCGCGATCGAATATTTTTGAGATATGACGTTGTTGCAGCAAATAAGCAATATGTTTCTGACAAACTACTGACATCGAAGGTCGATTTTCTTGAATTTTCAGATTTGAGCGTTGAGTTAACTTTGAGTTATATTGGAATTAGTAATCAGTTAAACCCGAGTTTACCGAAGTTTGTAGTTATTAATGAAGAATTAGCTCTTCTTTCACTGTCGATGTGGATGACAGTTTAAAAATTAAGCCTTTACAACTATGCAAATTGCCTTTACCTTGAAATCGCCCTTTGATTTCAGTAATCTTTAAAATACAAAATGTATGTTTAGTTCATATACAACAGCCCTATCGTGAATAACCTCCGGGGAAATGTTTTCAGGAGAAGGAAGTTTCGTTCCGTTTTCGCTTGCAATTTTTTCGTCCCTTGCTAAGAATAACCAAAAATTGAAAATGCAACGATCTTCCCAGCAACTTTTCGTTTCCCCAAAAAATATTTCAACGAGAATTTACATTCACGACAGTTTCATTTTCAAGCCACGCGATACTTGTTCAGCATTTCAAAGATAATCAGCTATTATTGTTAAAAATTGGCCATTCTTAATGCACATCCTTTTTTATGTTTTTATTTTAATTGATACAAAACTATTATTCGCCACTGTTTTAGAAGTTTCTACATTAAAATTTCTCTTTATGCATTTAACGCGCATGACCAATTTAAAAACAACCACAAAAAGCTTTCAGGATAATGTCTAAAAATCCTAACTCTTAACTAAATTAACCGTCTCTAAACCATAAGCTTATCCTTAATTTAAAATAATAAAAAAAAAAATAGAAAAAAATAATAATGCGTCCCGGAAAAATTCCACAGCAACAAGTTTGCGAATAAAATAAACATACACACTCCCACGCACACAAAACTGAAAAACGAATCTATTTTAATTAAATTTTTTTTTTTTAATTAAATTTTTGTATCCTTTTTACCACAAAGAATGAAATATACAAGAAAGAAAAAAGAAAAAAAAAATTCGCCAAACAAATTAATTTAGGTACCCATTTTGTTGTTTAATTTTACGCACACCAAAGCCGCATTTCAATGATTACTTTTTATTTGACCAATTACCGAGAACAGTCAGGTACACCAGGGGTAGATAGAATAAACAATAAAATAAAAAAACAAAGTGGTGTCAAAAGGCTTTTCATTTTGGTTTGTTTATTCTATTTGTCTTTCACTCAAATTGTAGTAATATAAAGAGGAAAAAAAAGAAAAATAAACAAAAGAGTTAATATTTTTGTCCATTTTGGAAGTACATACTCGTACAATAACTTATTGTCGGTTTTTTTTCATTATTTTTAATCTAAAAAAAATCCAGCCTTGATTTGTAAAAAAAAAAAACAATGTGAAGGGTTGTGTGTCAATTCGATGCTGTTAGTGTAGTGAGTCTAGTGAGTGACACATTATTATTATTATAGTTTCGTGTGGCGATGTCGTCCATTCCAACCAATTATTCGATCAAACAAACAAACAAATATTCCATTCACCTACATTAGAATATCAAAATGCTAAATTGGAATTTCTTTATTATTTTTTGTGTTTGATTCTTAACCTAAATATTATATACTCGTAAAAGTTTATGAATCGAAAATAAGGAAGTTATATTATATCTTTTGTATGTTTTCATTAACATATAAAGTTATAAAAATTACGGTATTGGATTACTTTCATTTGTTTATTAGCTGTGTTCAACGAGGAAATAGTTAGAATAGTCCCACGAATCTGTTCTAAACTGTTCCAGACAACGTCATTGAACATTAAACTAGTGAACAGTCGGGAACAGGAGAGAACTCATTCAACAGCAAAAAGTTGTTATTTGTTTTGTTATTGTGACTTATGAACTATAATTTTATATCCTCTTCACATCAATTGATTTATTGATCGAACAGAATCACAATTGTTATTCCGACTAATGTACATGTAAGATGTACATAGCTGATCGAAAGATAGAATTTAAATGGAATTGATGTTGAAAGGTAAATACTCGATCCAGTTCAGATTGGCGAGCTTCATCGAATTCAAAGTTTCTTTTGGCCAACAATGCGGATTTTATAGCTTATATCTTTTGTAAGGGCCTTCATACTCTAAATATTCTTTTATTTGATTTAAAACACGATAAGAGTTAGATTTACCAAATGTTCTTAGTCTAGTGAAACAAAAATTGGTAAATTATCGAAAAGCATCATAAAATATTAATATAATACACTTTTTCCCACTTTTCTTTTTACAACATAAACAGCATACTCTTCTTCCATTTTGCATCTGTTTTTTTTTTAGATTAGTAGAGTATTTGAAAAATATCGTAAAATTAAGAAACAAAATGACTGTTCCTTATCAAGTGAGGCGGAATGTACTTAAAAATAATGCAGTGACTTAGAAAAAAAAAAGCAGAGACTGCCAAGGAATGCAAAATATTGCAAGGACCTTATGTATTTATGTCCAAATGAGTGCATTCAATTTACGACTGTAAAACGAATGGTTAAAAAAAGTTTGCAATCCTTTTAAGGAACAATGAATGGTTATTGCAAAATTGTATGTCTAAATCACAATTGAAGTCCACGAATGCAGTCATTAAATTGAAAACATTAAAGTAGGGCTTCCAATCCCGCAGTTTATATCAATCTCGGTATTTTCGGGGCTCGCGGGACTCGCGGCATCCCGGCAATTACGAGTTCCCGCATAATAGAATTTTTTAGTTAAAGAAAAATCAACGCAACTAGTAAAAAGTAAACCAGAAACGGTAATCAGTTACTTTCGATAAGTAAGTTGTTGCGATAATTCATGGAAAAACTTTGATACGAAGAGTCATTCGTTAGTTCATGACCATTATTTGAATAGATATGGAAGATCGGGAAGATATGGAAGAAGGAAGTCTTCTACTTTGAATAATTCTCGTTAGTCTTCAGAAGTTACAAATACACTCAAGGGAAATGGGAAAATTGTCCGTTATCTTCATTTACTTTGGCATCGGACTAGCAGAAGATTTTGGTAATAACACACGAGAGGACGAACTTGTACTCGCTATCGACATGCTACATTTTATGACACCTTTTGTATATATCGTATATTTGATGTCAACACTCAAAATTCACATGCAACTCCTTGGTAGATTTGATTTGATAATTTGATTTTGATAATTGTCTTGCACAGTTTAGATTTTGAGAAAATACTTAAAAAAGGAACTTTATTGCACTGCACTTCATATTTTTCTGTTAAATTTTAGAGTCACGTTAGCAATAAAAAAGACAAAACATTCAATAAAAAACCAAGAATATTTCACGTATGTGCATAAGCTAAGCCCCGTAGCGTTGGTTGCTATACACCTCAAATATTTGTCTATTTAAATTCTTCGTCTTTTTGTTCGGATATATGCTATAACATTACTGGTGCCATCATCAGTATCAAGCGATCGCGCTCGTGGCAAGTCCTAAACATAAATTCTATTTTCCAGTTCCGCAAATTCCGCGGGATCTCGAATAGAAAAATTACGCGCAGGTTCTCGAGATTCCGGTACTGCGAGATTGGAAGCCCTACATTGAAGATTGCATTCCAAAAAAGATTATAAATTCTTACAATCCTGTTGGATAGCAAGATCAAGTTTCTGGATTATCACTCATAAGAGCTTTGCAAGTTGTTTATAATTACACAGTGTTTTTTTGTTCGTCAGATCGCACATAGTTACAAAAATGATTAATTTGACGATATACAGATGTTTTACAACAATTCTCTACCAAATATTATTTTGGGAGGTGTACCAGACATTTTATAGTATAACGTTGTCCTCAAACGAAGAAGGTAATAAATAAAAGACTGCCTTCTTCACTAATAATATTTATAATCGTAAATTCATTAAAGACAACAAACTGTATATATATATTCATCCCTTTTCTTCTCCTAATGCTTAAGTTGTAAGAGCAACCACTTGTGACCTAGTGTTGTCGTGAAATCGTAAATGACTATCGACTATTAATCAAATCACTGATAAGCCACCAAAAACAGGCTCCGATTCACGTACGTTATCAAAGAAAAGTTCATAATTCAAAAAACAATCGAGACAATGAATTGCAAATCAAGTCCAATAACATTCTTATCGTCTAACAAAAAAAAAAATATACAACACACATGATGTAACTTTTTTTCTTTTTTTAAATAATTAACGGAAAACAGAGATTCCACTTCACAAAAAAAAGGCAAAACAACATACTCAAGGTGCCACATAATCAAAAAAAAAAGAAAACCGCATTAACCATAGTTTTTTTTATCATTATGTTTCTTTGATAGAAAAAGTGATAACAAACCAAGAAGACAAAAAAAAAAAAAAATATTAAACACAAATTAAATAAGCAAACAATTTAGATAGCAAGAAACTATCTTGCGTTTGTGTTTGCAACAAAGTGTCAAGTGTTACATGACTGTAAGCTAAAAGCGGCCGTTCAACTTTTGAAATGCAATCCAAGAAGAGAAGCCAACAGCTTCTGGGGTAAGAGCCGACGCAGAGGGTGGAGGTGGTAGGTATATCAAAGATTGCAATGAACATAAATAAATAATATATTTTTTTTTTAATTTTATTTTCTGATACCATACAACAACAAAAACAACAAAAAAAAAAGCGAAAATATAAATGAAAATGAAAATAAACAAATAGAGGAACCAACAAAGCGAATAATCCAAACTTTACACATCAGATTACGAAATTATATCACAAAACGAGTTTCTTTTTTTCTTTTTTTAAATTTATTTTTGTAGTTTTTTCTTTTTTTTCATTTTTGTTTTAATCTGCTTTTCGAGTTACATTTGTGAAGGGATTTTGGTATGTGTGCCGGTCTTAAAACACTTATCTATGGCATTTCAGATGAAACAAGTACCAAAGCACAGGTAGTAAAGTTGGTTAACCAGTTTATGAAGAAAACTCAATGCATGGGCATGATCTCGTATTTCATTTTGAAAAAAAAACAAGAAGAAAAAAGAAAAAAAAAAGCTCCTCAGAGAGACATACGTAACAGAGATACGTCCTTGATTGTTCAATTGCACATTCACCTCTTGGACTGCATGTTACTGCACTACACCAATAAAGAAACTTCACTTTTTTTTTCGTTTTTCCTGCTGCTTGGTGTTGGCAGACCATAATCCAATAAAGTCGTCTCAGCATTAGATAGAAAAACCAGACAGACAAACATATGTACATACATACAAATATGAGAAAAAGGTTTTTAAATTTCATTAGGTGTGGAATAATAGGATCGATGTAAACGGTTAATTCCAAGGAATTACCTTTTCCGTTTATAAACTAATGTGTTATGTAGTAGTAGTAGCAACATTGTAAGAGAATTGTCATGCGATACAACAAGCCAAGGATATAATTGAATGATGATGACATTTAAAATAATCGATAATTCTTATTAATTAACGAATAATAAGTAAATTAATCGAATCGTTACTATGTATGTCTTGTTATAAGCACTGAAATATTCAAATATAGGTAACTATTAAAAATGTCTGAGCTGCGTTAATAGGAATAAGTCCTATTTGTACAAAATTTACGAATTTTTCTCTTGCAGAGATTCGTGCTTTCAAATGTGAGGCTGATGTAAAGGAACTTACAAAACACATTTAGGCTGGTTAGGGTGGTAAGAAACTTCTTAGAAGACTAAGGGCCTGATACGATACTTAAAATATTTATGTTGAACATAAGCGCTCCTGGGCTACTTTTTTCTCTGCGTAAACCGTCATATAAGACTCTATGTTGAACATGAATGCTCTAAAATCAAGATGTTTTCGGCTAGATAATGCAATCTCCTGCACTGAATCGTATACACAATTAATAGGAGCTTGTAGATCGAATTACCTTTAGAACTGAAGCGGGATGCGTCTTCTTCAAAAACATTGGTACAAAAAGAGCAATAATCTGGGTTCCAATGCCATAACAGATATTGGACATCCTTTATACTACACCCAAAAACAAAAAAAAGAACAAAAACTCTTAACAATATTGCACTTATCCTGTCCATCACTTCCATCACCAAATAGAATTTTTTACACAGATTTATTATCTACGACTACTCTTCACCAAGGTCTGCCTCTATTCACAGTTGGAAATTATATTGCTGAGCTCGCTTGGCTAAAAAAAAGCAGTACAAATATCTATAAACTAGTCCGGAAAAAACTCTTATCTGCATTGACAATTTAGGCGTCTTACACGGGCTCAAGAATTCAGCCATCTCTCGAATCTTTTGAAAAAGGAACGTGAACGAAAATATCATATTTTCATGAATTCCAGGTCATATGGGCATTACAGGAAATGAAACATTTAATTTAGCGACAAAAGAAGTACAAAACTTCTTTAGTATCATGAAAATACCCAATTTTGATCAGCTTGTTCGTAGAGAATGGGCTGGGAATCAGAACAAAGAACTAAAAGAAAAATGGTTTAATAACAACAGCTTTTTACGAATCTACAATCCTCAAAGAGTTCATATATCATACCACTTGGAACTAACAAGACAAGATTGCATCACTCTCTTCCGAGTGGGAAAACAATATTCAACACCAGGCATTTATGCAAGCAAAGTGAGGAAGAAGAATAATTAGACTGTGGCATGGCTCTGTCTATCACCCACATTCTTATCGAATGCAAGAACAAAAAAAATTGGTTCTACATGACCTTTTGTAGGACAGGTATGTATTTTTTTCACCCATTTACTGGACTATACTGTTCTTATTTCAAAAGTACGTTCATAACTTTTGTAGGTCACAGAATAATTTAATAAAAATCCTTTGAACCGCTTTTGAAAAAAATGAAGTTTGTTTTTCTATATTTTGTATACCTATGACAGATACCGTTAATTTTGGTCCCAAGGAAATTTAATTTTCTCTCTAGGGAATCACTTAAAACCCTTAACTACCAAGTGTAAAGAAAATCGCTTCAACGGTTTAGGCTTTAGCTCGAAATAGAGACAGACAGAAATGTCGGATCAGTTATTTCGCATTTTCTATCATCGTAAAGTTATCATGTTTGATTGTCATCTCCAGTTCAATTTAATTAACGAATCCTAAACTTTGCATATAGCACCTACCTACAGTGGTGGCCATGTAATTAGAAACGATTTTTTTTAAAGAAATTTCAACGAAAGGTTGGCATTTCACAAAAAAAAAAAACTTCGTTATATCATAATGTAACTATTATTATTCTGTAAGGGACTCTTTACTTTATACAACTGCAACAAACTTTCAACCAAGACCTGGAATCTTAATGGTGGTTTGCCCTAAGAGACCTTCTTTTACTCCGAAGGAACTCGTGAAAATGTATCCTCCCTCGGCGATGGTTTTTAATGTCCCACAAATGTTAACAAATTTAAGAAGCTTCAAAACTTCAATAGAAAGCCAATAAATAAAAACAGACGACGCCAAAAAGGTAATTGACTGATAGGTGAGCAGAATCTGCTTTTTCTTTAAAAAAATTGTCTATCTGGATGTACTTACTACAAGTCAAACACTAAATGTTTCTAAAAAAAAATCTAAGGCCCATTTTTCCACTATTGCTCAACTTGAGGAAAACTCTGAAGTTGACAAACTCTCAAGTTGACCTTATCTCGGGAGTTAAAAATCAAGTTGAAAGTTCTTTCTTGCATTTGCTAGGTGGGGCTAAAGAAATTGCTGCCACTAATAGGTACGGTTCTCCCTTGTATGTTACCAAAAAAACTGGTTCAAATTAATTTACATCAGTCAGTTTTTCTTATCTTTCCGATTTTGAAGATAGAAGCCCCTATCTTGAGGAGGAAGTAATATTTCAACAGGACGAAGACCCAAAGCAAATCTCCAAAATCGTGAAGAAATGGTTCACCCAACAAAACTTTAAGCTAATTCAGTGGCCAACATAAGGTCCTGACATCAATCACTTTAAGAATTTGTTGTCAGTAGTGCAAAGATGATTTGGACAGTATAGATCGACCCCTATGAACCTGAACCAGCTTTGGAAGCCAAAAATGGCAGAGTATATTAAAAGAAATTATAGAGAATTTTGGTAGAAAGTATGCCAAAACGTGTAAAAAGTGTTTTACGTAATAAAGGCCTATAGACGAAGTATTCTACGAAGAACCTTTATTGTCTATTGCTGTAAGGTGTAATTTTTTTATTTTTGTTTTCCTAGTCTAAGTTGCTTTCCGTTTTTTATTGCAAACCATTTTGTTAAGAACTAAACATGAAATAAAGGACACCTAATACACATCTTATTTAAAGTTATCATACATCTCCCATCACCTCAAAGTAATTCTTAACCAATTATTACAACACAATTGCTGTCGGCTTTGAGAGACGTCATCCCATTTTTCGACTCCTATTCTCAGCAATATAGTGTACTTTATTTTTCAATGTATAATGGCTCCTAAATTTCATCATCTTCACTTTAAATTCCCGAAGAATTCTGTCTAATTTTCCCAAAAATAATTGAGCCATGTAATTATTACCTTTTATTTTTTTTGGTTAATTTTTGGTAATTACTGGAGCAAACAAACTAATAAAATGTAGGTGTTTTGAAGAGAAAAAATATGTTTATGTAAACTCTCAAGTTTCTTCTCCTTTTTTTCACGAGTTAAGAAAATCTAAAGTTGATCAATCCGAGAGTTCTGTGCAAATATTTGTAATAGTCCTCTGTCTGTAAAAGAATATTATTTAAAGATTGTTTTTTTTTTGCCAGAAAAGCTTTAGATTTCTAAAGTTCCATCTTAGTACCAAGATTTTATTCACTTAACAGAATAGACACGAATTTTAGATCACTTCAATATCGGTTAGAAGTTCATTAGAATCACCTAGAAATTGAATAGCATGCTGCATGCAATGTAGAAACATATTTTTTTTTTTTTAATTGCACAGAGCAATTGGGTCAGTAGATACTTTTACAATAAAATAAAGAATTCTTTTGGATTTCAGACAGCCAATGCACTTTCCAATCTATCAATTTAATATTCCTTCTAGCGACGTGGACAAAACGTTGCGCAACAGATTCTAGTTAGTTACGTCTTCCAAAAGTTTAGCTTAAGGTTTAATAAAACAGATTCTATGGCACTAATTAAAATAGAGAAACAAAACAATCTGCATCTACCTACTCCCGGATCTAAATAATAATCTCTTCATTCTAGAAAGATCTTTCAAAGATTCCACTTTCTCATATACCTATAAGCACTATTTGTGGTTTACATTAAATTACTTAATTTGCAAGTACCTAGTCATGTTCGTGCAGTAAACAAATAAATAATAAAAAAAAATTGTAATTATTGTAAATAAATAAACTTACCAAGTATTCTTTCAAAAGTCATATAAAACAATGTGAGTCCCCGCCGGGGTGCGTTCGTATCTCTCGAAATAGCTCACAAATGTAAACGACGACTATATTCAAGGCAACTGATCACGAAAATGTTCCACAATCCAAAAAAAAAAAAAAAAAAAAAATATCAAAGCAAAACAACGAAAAAAAACTTGTTAACTTTTTCGCTGTTTAGTCTCTTCTCTTTGGTGAGCTGTGTGCACTTAACTTATCGTATCAGAAAAACACCAACAACGACAACTTTGCACGACACGTTTTAAAACAGAGAAGCAACAACAATACTACTGCCAACTGCACTACAATTATATTTTATTGCCACTTTGGCAAAAAACGAACCAATTTTTTATTTTAAATAAAACAAAAAAGTCAAGAAAACGATAAAATTGGTATTTTTTCTTCTCAGACTCGGAGGAGGATGTAAGAGTTCTTGCGATGCAACTACTGTTTTTTCTCTATCAAAGACGACGACGACACAGACACACAATTTTCCCCAAGCTTCTGCTTGCAACACTCTTCTCTGACTCTACACACGTCTGCAACACGACGACGACGATTGCAAATTAAAAATAAAATTATTTATGCGAATCTTGATGATTTAAGTGATTTTGTTTTGTCCAATTCCACTTTTTATTTTTGTTGTAATCCCTTCTTCTTGGCGTCAACCACAACAACAAAATGAACAACCAACTGCCAAACGATAGTTGATTGGGGTCGGTGTGCGGTGGGTTGCTCTTACTGTCACTTTATTTGATTATTTTTTTTTTTTTTTTGATATCAAAATGCGATGGCAGATTTTAGCGTGCGTAATAAAAATAACACAAATTCTTATGTGATGATGAATAATCTTCAAAATACACACTTTTCCAGATGAAAATCGGCTTGCGTTTTTCTTTTATAGCACAAAGATAAGCTGTGGAGAGATAGAGAGCAAAAAAATAATAAAAAAAAAGAAAAGAAAATAATTTATGCAAATAAATGGATGATGATGATGATGAGGAGCTTAGAGGTTAAGGATGGCATGGAAATTTGTCGACTTTTTAGGTGCTGAATTAATTTTTATGATAATTTAAAGGGATATTGGATAAATTGCAAGCAAAATTGAATAAAATTAGATAGTATGTGAATACTAGAGAGAATATTGAATATTTTTAAATACCTTGGACGAATATTTAATTCGAATTTTGATAAAATTGAGGAGGAGAAAAATTATCACGATCCAATTTGCTGAAATTATTTTTTACAAATTACAACATGGCTGCGAAATAATGAATTTTCGATAATGAAAATGAATTTATTTGCATTCGAAGACGAAAATGTGAAATGAATGTATTCAGAAGCCATAAGTGCTAAATGAATGCATTCAGTTTTGATTGGTATTAAGCGACATCTAGTGGTAAATAGTAAAAGTATGAAAGTACTTTAGCGGATACAGTGGCGGTTATATTATTTGCCTTTTTTTTTTTTAAACAAAAAATCAGAAATTTAATTATGCGTGGGCAAATTATGTTTTGGGACCGCAAGAGCTTGATTTTATTTTATTTTTTCGTTTACCATGCTTGAGCTGGTCTGCTATGAAAAGGGAGTTATTAAAAAAAGAGGATATGGCTGTGAGAGAAAAACTATTTTTTTATAAAGTCGACGCTCGAAAAAAATTAAAATCTTAAAAAAATTCTCTGCCTTTTCTAGAAAGACTACACTAAACTAGAACGTGGTGTGATGAAGGCAGTTGCGTACGCAGCCGAACTGGTTCCAATGGCGCCGGGAATCTGTCCAACAGTACCTACTAAGGGAAAATTGAAAACAATATGGGTATTCATGAAACTTTTCCATCTGGTAAAATGGGAAAGTTTACCACGCATGTTTCATGAAAGCCCCTAAAATCAACTTGGGTAAAGGTTTGTAAATTATGTATTGATACTTGAATTATTTGGAGAAAATTATGGTTCATTCCTTGTCTTCGTCAACTAGCTACATATTAGTGGCTGGTTATATCTAAAATGACCAAAATGAAATGTTAAAAACTTTCCACAATTACCATTTCTAGATGGTAAACTTTTACCAAGCAAATATGTGTGAAAAAGTTTACTATATTCTGGTAAAGATTTCCTATAGCGTTTTTTTAAAACCCCTAAAACAACAGAATTCTGAAAAATAAACCTGTCAGACTTTCGAATTTTAAATCAGAACGGGTATACCTTTAAAACTGCTCACTCAGATTTTGGTTATACAGTGGCCGGCAAAATTCTTCGTACGACGACCATTCTATATAATCAATTTTTTGTTTATATTAAAGTAATAATGCCCTATTTTTGTTTAGTTTTATTCTTATACTTTGCTTAGTCACAAAGTTCATTAATTTTGTTCTTGATTTTCTCAAAGTATCCACACTGCGAAAAAGCAATCGTACGGAGACTTTTGTCGGCCAGTGTACATCCACTATCAAAATTTGCTGTCGGCTCTTGGTCCCTATATATAGGCTATAGGCCTCTATGTTAAATTTGAATTATGTTTTTACCTTTTAGAAGAACTTTAAAGGCTCTCTTTATTAACGGATATCGTCCAGTTTCTACGTAAACCTCGTAGCTACATTTTCTTAAATGATTTTGTTTAACATTCAAAACCGCTGGAAAACTAAGAGTAACGAAGAAGACAAAGTATAAATTGTGAAATAATCTGAATTTATTAGCCCTATTGTAAGTTTCACGTGAAAAAGATTCCACCCGATAAACTTCCATTTCACTTTTTTCCTATTGTGAATTGCGGGCTAAAAGTTATTCAATTTTCGAGAATACCATATTTTTATATAATTTTTTTGTTTGAAATGGAAGCAATTGTAATCTCTTTTTTTCACTAAAATGTTGGAGACGTACATAAAAATAGTTTGGTGGAAAATGGTAATATCATTCAGGCGAACCTCATAATAGCTTTTCAAATTCCGGGCGAACAAAAATATTTCACGTGAACAGTTTCCTGGGCGAAACTCACAAAAGGTATAAATATGTTTTACGATTCCATTAGTTTTTATTCCATCCAAATATTCAATTTCAAGAAAAACTAAAATTTCTAAAAGAAAAATAACCCAACTTTGATGTGCAGATATGTGGTTCACACAGAACCGGGACAATATAGATATTGTTGTACTTTTCCACAACACTTCATCTCTTTTGATTCTTTCTTGGTCCTATATAATTTGTAACTTTAGGGGCCTTTTCATCCGGAAGGGTCCGTATTGTGATTTCGATTTACGTAGGAAAATTTGAAAAAAGGATACTCATTTCCTTTAACGATTGCTTTCGGCGTTCGTTTTGGACTTGGATGTCACTTTTTTCGTAGTTTTTCGCCCCTATCGGGGATGAAATTTCCCGGAAAAAAAAGGAAAACGGCGTTTAGTCAAAAAATCGCTCCTTTTTCAATTATCTCGTTATTCTTCATACCAGAGGAAGAAATAACAAGTGAAAATGTAACAAAATTCCTAGAATATTTCCCAAGAAAAAAAATTCCCCGGGAAATTTCGTTTCGTAATTGGTAAGACGATCCCTGGGTAAAATTGTCAGACGTCGATTTTTATAAATTACTAATCAAACTTTACAAAATATATACAAATTTACCTTGCCAGAAGGACGTCTCCAAAACGTTCGTGTGCCGGAGGAAAGTTTTGTCAATTAAAAATTAATAACTATAAGGCTGATATTCACCAAGCGCTAGATTTTTCTGTTGTAAATATAATTAAAAAAATAAAAAATACAATAAGTTTTTACTCATAAAAATAATTTTATCTTTTTTGTTTTTATAAAATAAGAAAATAAAAATGTATAATTATTTATTGTTAAATATTTACAATATATAGTTCACAGAAGATAATATTTTGTTTGTTTTTTTTTTTTTTTATTTTCCTTTGTCGACAAATAAATTTAATGGGAAAATCGATGATTACGCGAATTGACTTCATTTAAGGAAGAAAAAAAAAGTGATAAACAATTTTTGTTTTTTTTTTTTAAATATTTCTCGTAATGTAGAAAATAATTGTTTTAAATAAATTTAATGTTTGTAAACATTGTTTTTGTTTTTTTTTAGGTACAATTACAATAAGTTTGCTTTTAAGCAGGAGTTTTCACATAATTTTTTTTTTTAGTTTTTACTTAATTTTAATAATAATAATTAATATAGACTTAATACTCCAAGTTCTATGTATTGTTTGTTTTTTTTTGTGATTAATATAGGATTTTCCAAACATCAAAAATGGATAGTATGTATATTTTTTTATCGTTTTTTTTTTAACTTTTTTAACGTGCGTATTTTAAATCATGCAGTTGGTTTTTTTTTTTTTTTAAATGTTGATTTTGTGTTATTATGTGCTTAAATGTTGGTGCGCCTATGCATTCTGCTGAATAAGGCTTTCCCATTTGGCAATAAGCTGATGTGATGAAGATGGTGCCTCTTGTGGACCTAGATCACAAAGTTGGGCGAGAGACAGTGCAGGTCGCATACCACTGCGACTATAAAGATGTTTGCTTTCAAAGTCTGGACTGGGTGTTGCTCTGTAAAACATTAAGAAAAATTAGAAATGGAACTCTTATCTGTTTTATAAAAATTAAAGAAAAAATTGTTTGAATGGATTAAAACAGTTTTAAAACAAAATAGAAGTTTACAAAAAGTTTACAAGTTTACAATAACATATAAAGTATTTACTTGACTCTTCTTATTAAGATTTCAAACAAAAACTATATCAAAATTACTAAGACGACAGAACGCTTCATTTTCAATTTTATTAACCTTAAACAAATATTTCTACAAAACCTCTTAAAAATGAGGAACTATTAGAAAAAGTCATTGGATAAAAACAAAACTACAGTGAAACTTATGAAATTGGGTTTAGTTACAAACACTTTGGGCTCGGACGAATCTACATATAACCAATCTTCCAATCGAAAAACACACACTGAAAAACATAAACTGACTCCAACCACAGTATTATTTCAGTTGAACAAATATTCTTCAAATTCTATTTCTTATGTTTGCTTTATTTTTGTGGGTCAACTTGAATTGCTAGTTTTTAACACTTGCTTTTATAAACTTTGCATTAATTTTTTTCTACAACATAAAGTAAATGAAAATATAAATGGGAAAACAATAAATTTATCGAGAAATACTGTAATGTATGTCATATTTTACTAGGGGTCACTGCGGCGTATACGTAACCTTTTTTCACATTTAATTTTGTGTAAACAAAGAATAAGGGTTTTTTTGAAACCTTTTTTAAATTCAATATTATTATTATTCAATGTATTAATGTGCATTATTGAAACAAACGCCGTTTAGAAACTAAGGGAACTTTCGGGAAAAAAAAACAAAAACAAGACGAGCTAGAGACTAAAAAAAACATGAAAACAAGAGAGATTTTTACATTTTTATTTTGCTTATTTTATGTTATGTTTCTAGTCGTTTTCATCGAGTCTGGCTTCAACGTCAATGCAACATATTATAAAGAAAATAAGCTAGAAGCTGCTTTAATTTTCTAGGCGTGCAAACGTTTCTCCCGTAGAGCATGGGCATTTCACTAAAACTCTGCAATATGGCAAAGAATGTGTGGGAGCTAAAAATGATTTACAATTAATTTCATTTCGTTTAAAAAATGGCTGCCAGATTCTCCAGATGCAAATTCAATGGAATATTTCATGTATTTCAAGAGCAAGGACCGAAGTAAAAAATACTATTGTCCGTGTATGGGTCAAAATACCTCAATATGAAAGATCACATTCGTGCAACTTGCAATTTGTTTTTGAACTTCTGAGGTTCACAGTCAAGGCAAAAGGTTGTCTCATCGAGCTAAAATGAATATTCTGAATTTGTACACATTTTTGTTTTCGAATGAATACAAAATATTTGTACAGTAAAATGTTCTGACCTTTTAAAACTATAACATTTCATTTGACTAACTCTGTAGTTCCACATTCGGTGAGTGTGGAAGAGGAAGTGATTTTGAAAACATGTATGAGAAACTAAGATTGTTGTTTTAAGCAAAAAAATTGAAAGGAATAGAAGTTTGATCTCAGAAATCGTTGACAAAAATAAGAAAAAAGGTCAGAGAAAAGACATACCCCTGAGGCACACCAGCATTTATTTTGCGAATGTCAGATTTGAACCCATTCACTAGTGTATTCATAGGTACGAAAGGTAATTTTTTATCCCTGGAAGCAGAGAATCTTCATTAACCAAATGCACTCATTTCAATGATAATAGTCAGCTTCCTGTCAAACTTTCTAAATTAGATTGAATGCTTTAGAAATATGCAGCGCAATAATTTTTATTTTAGCAAAACGGTGTAAACACTGGTTTTTCATCTTGGTAAGATAAGCCATCATATTGTGATTTAGACATTATGATATGTCGGTTGTTAAGAAGTTTACGTTCTTCAAGATATTTCATGATCCATGATCTCCCATAGCCAGGGACTTTCATGCGATAGGAGGAGGAGGGAGTTTGCCTTTTTTTTTGGGACGGAAAATTGGGCTGAACAATTGCAGTTTTCAGTTCACTGGGGAAGAGATTAGAAGCAAAAGACATGTAGAAAGCTTATGCAAAGGTTTAACGAATTTGAAAGAACACCATTTCAAAATTATAGGAGAAATACTATTTGGGCCAGCAAACTCATTCAACTGTGCGAGTTCGAAAGAATTTTGTAATTCTTGAACTGTTTGAGCCGCTTAAACACAGGAGGTTTCGTGTATTGCTAACGGTCAGCGCGGAATTAACCTTAAATTTTGCTGCAAGAAACTTTTGGTTTGTCTAAAGAGCTAAAGAGCTAAAGCAAAATATTCTTGGTGACCATAGGACACTGCAGTATTTAGTGCCTAAGGTGTTTATCATATAGGAACTCGGCACTCCGAATCAGTACATTATAAGAACTATTAGCTTTTCGGTACTTAAGGCGATTTATCGCAAACCAGCCAGCTCGTTGGGGATTTTCTCAAGTAAATACGCCTGAAGAGATTTTTGGCTACTTGAGCTATTTATAATGGGGATTGTGAGGGAATTCTTAAACATTTACTTGAAGATTACCTCAGTATCGTATCAGTCACAAAGTTCTTCCAAACACGTCTTTCAGTTAAAAACTGACTGGAGTAGGAACTTAGATTTAATCACTTAATTACGGTTGACAATGGTAGAGTGGAAGTAGTACTTCATTGTTAACTCAGAGGTGTGGTTTTGAACCCCACTCTGGGCAGCAGTCTTTGTTTCTCTATTCCCAAGCTTTGACAAGATGCCATCCCTGTGATTTTATAAGATAAATAACCATCGAGTAGTTTTCAATTGTAAATCCAGGAGAGTCCGGAATCATCTAGAAGTCTTCTGAAACTGTTTTATTGTGTCATATCTGTCATTTTTGCGCCAGTAAAAAAATTACAGAAGACTTTTGGATGATTCCGAACTCTTCTGGATTTATAATCGAAAACGACATGGGTGACAATCCACTGTAAATTTCTATTCGTTCTAAATAGTGATGTGGGAGTTGCATTCAAAAGACCTAAGATCTTAAAATTAGCTAAGAAAATTATTCTTGAAGAAGACTTCCATTCAGAAACGAAACGTCAACTTAACAAAATAAAAAGAAAGAAATTAAAATAGAGGTTACAGAAAAGGAATCATTTTCTTAAGAGAAACATAAAAAAAACTTATTTTTACTTTACAACACAAAATCATTCTACTAACACTTCAAGGTAGGTTCTAGCACTTCTAATATCAAAACTAAAAAAATAAATCGCGAACTCACAAATTTTTGCGGATTGGTGGCCATGGCCACATAACCATTGCTTTACGTTTCCTATAGCGGTTCCTTCTTTATAAAATTAACCAAAACCATAAAAATCATTTAAATTAAAATAAGCCTGGAGTAGCAAAAGTACAAAAATACTCACCTAGGAGATAGACTGTTATTTGAAGAATCACAAAGTTCTCCGATTGACTTCGCAGATCGTAATTTGCCCGGACCATAACAATGTTCAACATCTGAATCTTCATCGGACTCCAATTCTCTAAGAAACATAAATGTCACAGTAGAATACTTTATCTGATGGAATAACAAAACAAGAACTTACTCATTTTCAATAGAATCCAATAAATCTGGCGTTGACTGTCGAATCTTCCGAATTTTCTTTAACTCACTCTCACGACTCTTGAGATCTTTCAACTCTTTTTGAATCTTCTCCTCGACGGGTATGTATCCACGTCGAATTGGTTTGCCATCGGCGTCACGCTCTATGATTGGCGGTGTAATTGTCACTGGCGGAATGTATGTGGCAGCCCGTGGAAAATCTGATACCATTGGCCCAGAGGGGGTATTTGGCTGTGAGTTGGGCACACCACCACCTCCTCCGACTACATTTCCACCATTGGCGGTGGCGGCATTGTTGAGGGCGATTTTGCCACGAGTTGCAATAAATCGTTGCATGAGACCCTTGGATGCTGGCCCAAAGGTTATGCGACGTGATGGTGTAAAAATCTGTGGCGTGGACACGGTTCGTGTGAGAATCTTCTGTGGTGGCGGCGATGGAATTGAAGTGTAGCCATTTGGGCGAATGTATTTCTTTTCATTGATCACTATGTTGTTGTTGTTGTTGTTGTTGCTGTTTGTATTGTTGGTTGATGTTCCATTGACTGGACTGGATGATGCAGAAATTCCAGAATCATCCGAATGATGCCCATCAAGATGGTCTTCTTTGCTATTGACGGATGTTGTCAGTGATGATGCTGCCGATGATGAAAGGTTATCGTCCTGCGATACGGAAATTTGCTCCGATGGGAGAATTGAAATTTTAGCATCGTTCTGATGGTTCTGGCCGCTGCTGATGATGGTGTTGTTTTCCTCGAGTGGATGCATCTTCTCACGTAACTCACGCTCACGACGTGCCACTTCGTTGATTTCCTCTTGGATTCGCTTCAAGGGATCGTCTTTCTGTTTTGTTTTTTTTTTGCAAAAAAATGAAGGAAAAAAGCAAAAACAAAAAGGAATTAGAATAGATTTACGATTGTGAGGGTCATGGCGGTTTGAAGTTAAAATTATGGCATAGGTAGGTACATTTTGCTTCATAACTTCTATAATCCCATATAATATTGAATTTCACCACATAAAGTGGACTATGGGTGCCTATACACTTCTTCCCACGCCCAAAATCGATTACTAACTTATGAACTGAACAGTGTGTCTGTCTAATCGATTTTAATTAGCACGACGTATAACCTAGAGAGCTAATGCCTTAGATTAGATTACTGCGCTTGCAGAGTTCTTTTGTTTAAAAATAAAAGTTGCAAGGAGGGGACAGTGTAGGTATATACCGCAGGTTGTGTTTTTTTGTTTTTTTTTTATTAATTAGACTTTAGTGGTCGTTATTTGTAAATATATGGCTTCTTATTGTTTTTTTTCCAAATGTGCACATTCATTGTTGATAAGTTAACAGACTAGAAGTAAATAAATAGTGGAGAAGTGATGGTTGCTTTCAATTTAATTAAAGGACATTAGCTTTAGTAAGAAGGCCGATACGAGGCAGTATATCTTAGTTCGGCATTTGAAGAAAATGTTGGAACATTCAATCAAAATGATCTATAGAATGTATTTGCTTATAAAAAACCTGTACTAATGTTTAAAGACCACTGTGTGAACCTATTAATGGCCTACTAGTACTGGCGAGCGGTTAAAATTTGACCGCAGAATATAAAAACTAAATTGTAGGAGCAAGGTTACCTGTACTGTACTTTTCAAATAAGAAATTATTAAAATCGGTTGTCGGTAAGTTACTTAAAAAAGGAGCAATAGAATTCATGTTTACGTATTAATATAATGATAAGAGACATATAAAGTAACTTTTCAAATCATTTACATCACTATTTGGAATAAATTCGATCAACGATTTCAAACACATTTCTAAGTCTATTTCTAATCTCCTTTTGAGATTAATAATGTACTGAGCTTTCTTTAGCCGATGCAAAAATTTGGGCTTACCTTCTGATCTAGATGTAAATTAGAAGGCAAATAAAGCTCAACAACAAAATTTAGATTTGGGATATTTCTATTATAATCCAGAGTCTGATCCTTCGAGCCCAGTTCGGGCATCAGTTTTTCAATTAATTTGAACATACGTCGAGTTAGCACCACTAATAGAAGGAATCTGATGATCGGGTGTGGCAGCCTGTAAAATAGCTATAATTCCAGCCTATGAACTTGGTGGTAACACACACAGGTTGTTGTTGTTACATTCAAACCTTTAATGTTAAATGACGGAAAAAGCAGTATAACTGCGAGTATTACAAGCTATACAAAGCCCACTTTAACTGATCCTGAGTTGTTTGCTTTTTTTTTTTTTTTTAAGCAACTAAAATTATCAATTTTTGACGCAGAAAAATTTTCTGAAAAGCTAGAATTTGGTTTCAACTTATTTAAGAATTTCGTTCGAATAATTGGTCAGAGATGTCCCGAGTTAAGCTATCAGGACTTAACAGTGACAGTTGAGTTAACTGAGATTTGATTCCAGTTATACCTACCCAAAAGCCAACCTTACCTGGTGTCAATGCAGCTCGATAACTCTACTTAAAAAAATGTAAATTAAATAAAAAAAAAAAAACAACACTAATTATTTTGCACAAAATAAATGAGTTGAACAATTAATTTGTTTTTGTTCTTCTACATCGCTACATTCTTTAAAGAGAAAAATTATTTGCATTTTAATTTTGTTATTAAAACTGATGGAACAGAAAAACAAAACAAAATTAGACAAGCCAAAAAGTGGCCCTTCAATCAATCACAAAAAAATAAAATAAAAAAAAAAACAAAATCGGAAGTGAGTTATACGAATGAAACTATAATCGAACAATAAATTAAGGTGTGCCTAGCCATTAAAGCCCTCTATTCACAATATTAAATCACATGAAAAGAGGAAATAAAGAAAACAAACTTTATTCTTTTTTAGGGAGAGACAACAACTAACCGAGATCTTAATTTGGGAATTTTTGTTGGTTTTTTTCAAGATAACCACGCGATGGTTTTAACTTAAACTTTTTTTTGTTTTGTTTTCTTTGATTTTGTTTGGTCTTAAATTGATTAAAAGTTAACTTTGTTGCAGTAAATGACAGCCGGTAATTAAAGTTAATGTGAGGCAACTGACCGGTCTGACAGAGTTTATTTTTGTTTTTTTTTTTTTAAATAAAATATTAAAGTAAAACTTGATATTTGCATCCAATTAAACAGTCATTAACTTTTTCATTGAATGAGCATTTATGAATATTTGTGTGACTTAAAATAAGAGATTGTTTGCACAATATGCTCCAAACATGGAAAGGATTTCTTTCCCAGTGAAAGAAATAAAAAGAAATAGTTTTTCTTTTTGTATTTTTTACTTCCTGTTAACACTTGGTCATAATTAAAAGATCGGTGAACTATTATCTTGTAAAAAAAAAAACAAAACAAACGCAGTTTGTTTAGCTTCCGGACTTTTTTCATTTATTGAAAGTCACAGAACCATAGGAAATAGTCTTGTCGTGATAAATTAAATGCATTTGAACTTGATGAAACTGGCAGTACTTTTGGCGTAATTATTAGTGCGATGGGCTATTACGTCGAAGGTTCAAGCCCCAGCCAAGATATTTAAACTCAGTAGCCTGCTTGATATGGAAAAACTTTGAAGAAGAGCCAACTTTCAAAATATTCGAATTACAAACATTAGGAACATCACAATTTACGCAATAAAAAAACAAGTTATTGCAGCGACTGATGTCTTAACAAGTCGTGATTTATGACTGAGCCTGAAATCAGGTCTACTAAAAATGAGCTTCAGTAGACACACGCTATATCATCCGCAAACCCGGTTTTTGTTCCTTTTAAGTTTAAACTAAAAATTGAATTCACATACATAAAGAACATAATCGGACTAAAAACTGATCCTTGGGGCACATCAATATAAATATTGCAGCTTTCACTGAAATGACTACCTATTCTCACCTTTTACTTTCTTTTTTCTAGAAGAGTTAAACGACTCGAGAATAAACCCCCTTAAACCAGTTTTTCAATTTTTTTTTTTATCATAATAGCATGATCCACCGTATCGAAGGTCTTAGTTATGTCAATGAAAAGAGCAGCCGTATACTTTTTGTTATTCAGGCTGTCATAAATATTGGAGCAGAAGTTCAGTAGTGCATCTTCAGTAGACTTTTTAGCTCTAAATGTGTACCGAAAATAAGAAATACTTTCAAGAAAATCTAGGATTTTAGATTTAAAAAATTTCTCGAAATTGTTTGAACAAACCGAAAGAATAAATAGTGGCCTATAATTATTATTAATACACCTTTTGGCACCTTTTTTTAAAAATAGGAACGACCTCAGCTAATTTCAAGCAATCTGGAAAATTACAAAAAAGATACTTTTATTGAATAGGTAAGCTAATAAGATATCAACAATGTTAAGACAAATTTGTTTGATAAAATTATTCGAGTAACTATTCATTGTAGAGGAATCAGAATCGTGGAGCGGCTGAGGCTCAAAATAAGAACTATTGCATTGAAATATTGCATTCAAACAACTATCAGAGTAGTTAGACGAGGTAAAGTGAATACCTGCATTGCTTATAGTTTCAATTGCTATATTTTAAAAATAATCATTAAAAACCTTGATACTTAGCATCTATCAGTTTCAACAAAGTAAAGTATGTAACTTTTGACTTTGACAGATTAGAAACGGTCCTTAGTGTTGTCTTGTTCATTTACATAAACTACACGGGTATTTTAAAATCAACAGACACAATTTAAATATTGCCAATTTTGACTTTTCCATAGAGCTTATCGACACTTTTTCAAAATTTAGTTTGGCATCAGTATCAATACATGTGTATAACCCATTTCATAGAAGGGGTATTCATGCAACGGCTTAAACTCTACGTAATTGTGGTAGGCATTTCGACATTTCGTTTACCACTGTACTTCGCGCCGTTATATGAATACCCCTAGTATTAAGCCAAGGATACAATTATCTAGGATTAAGTTAAGCTCTTTTCAACCAATACTATTTGGGCCTTAGGCCTATTTCACACGAAGCCAGCGACCGGCTTACCGGCCCAGTTTGCCAGATTTGTCAGTGAAATCATCCATAAAAACGTGTTCCCAGCAACCTGCAAACCGGACCGTTTAGCCGGTCGTCGGTTTCATGTTAAATAGGCCTTAGGGTACAAGAATTCTGGTCTGAAATGAAAATAGGTAAGTAGTTGTCAACTAACCAAGATATATTCGATGTGTTTCAGCTGGTTGATGGATTTATCTTAACATTTATATTAACCTAGCTCGTGTTCAAAGTCTAATGATCGTATCGACAGATGGCCATAGGAGATGGTTAGTTTCATGTATTTTGCGAAGACTTCTGAGACGAAGTAAGATTTTTAGTACAATTGCGTTCACGAATTCGTTCTGCCTCCAAAGCTAGTTCAGAACATACTCATTTAACATTAAGGAAGTCCGTCCAGAACTGCTACACAGAGTGGATTTCGAACACAAACCCCTCAGTTAGCAGGCGTAATATTTTGAAATTATGCACCCAAATCAAATGTCTTCCGGTGTATTAATGATCCAGTCCAATATGTTGTACATTTTATTTTCCCTGATTTCCATGTCCATGCTGTATCTTTGTCATCTACGATCTACATACATCAACATCTTCTGTTTACTACTGACCCGAAAACCTCATATATAATAAATAATTTCAAAGCAGTATACAATTCATTTCTTTTGTTAATGGTTTTCATTTTTTTTAATTCAATGGATTATATTGTCCATGCAGAAAATTGCTAAAGTCTTCTGCTTTACAATCTATAGTGATTCCATGCTGTGTTGATCTCTTAGCTTTTAATCTTTTGGTCTATTTTACAACAACTACAGAGTATAAAAAGACTCATTTCAGTGTCAATAGTATCAGGCCGTCACTTTATAACACGTCGATTGTTGTCCAAAGACCACTTTTACAGATCGTGGTTAGAAGTTTAATAGAAAACAATTGAAGCAAAAAAAAAAAAACAGCAAAAAACACAACAAACTTCTAAAGATCTTAAAACTGGTAAAGGCAAATCTAGAACAAAGAAAGAAAATCAGTTCACTGTTTACTACAAGTTTTTTTGCCCGCCAATAACTAATTGGCGGATCTGGGGATACATAAACCAAGCGGCTTTCCAGGACTAATTACCCTAGGGGGCGCTACAATAGTAAACGACACAAATCCTCCGTCTAACATTGACTCAACTACTAGACGTTCTGGCTTCAATCACTGATTAACTGTCAAAAAAAATGACTTTAGGTGGTTTCTTAGGGCCCAATAAATATATTTTACTCCAGTGACACTCATAAATGGCGCCCGGGTACAAAGTTGTCTCAATCAGACTCTGCTAAATAAAGCTACTTTCAAAGAGGAACAAAGAGAAAAGTGGATACCATTATGAAAAGTAAAACCGCGCGCGGTTGTTTTTTATGTCCAATGTCCACTCCATTTGACATAGACCTTCGATGTTCAGCAGAGCAAAAATCAAAAAAACCCGTTTCACAGAATATTGCAAGAGATGCTATTTTTTTTCGTAGTTTTATTGTGTTAAAAGATGTTTGAGTTCTTTTGCTAGCATCAGGAGTCAACTTATAGTTTTCATTGTTCTGCTGTGTTTGTGGAACCCCAAGAGTCAAGTCAACATTGGATAACTTGGTCTTGGTCATTAAAATAATTGCACTGGACCATGGATAACGTCGATCGTCATCGTCTTCATCTTCGTCGTCGTTGTCGTTGTAGTTTGTCGTTGATGATAACTAGGCATTCGATTAGTTGTAGAATGCAGTCCTGATGCCTGAGCCTGGGATGCTAGAGAGAGAATGCATCCCGGTTAAGTTTTAATGGCGATATTTTTGTACCGCACGATATCAAGAAGAAAAATCTTAGAGGTTATTATAAGAGCTTGAAACAATCTTCTTTGATTACAATTAAGTGTCGCAGCAAATTCAAAGCGGATAATTTATAGGTAGGTTAGTCCGTATAGTCAATGTATAGCGATGGTGTATCTTGGTCGGTATGTCATCTTCAGAGATGCAAAATGGTCGATTTAATGGATGGATTTTTTTTGCAATCTTCAGAATTACATGAGAATAAAATTCCGGTAGTAGAACTATAACTGTTAAGAATTTTTTTACTAGTTAGGTATTTTAATGCCTTTAATGCAACCAACGGTGCATAATAATCGGGTTTTATATATGTATTTTTTATATTGCAGTGTGGGTAGCACTGTAACACAGTAAATTACATTGTTTATCGGAACACAGCTATTCTGTCAGAATACGGTTACGGTTACGGTTAATTTAAAAGAACAGTTTGAAATTTAATTTCAAAATCTGTATCAAATTCATAAGAGAGGAAAACTATCCCCACGTTTTCATAATATTTGTCAAAATTTTAAATAATCAAGAGCGTTTGTTTTTTTTTAAATGCGTCTTTTTTCATTTTCCGTTTTGCCACAAACCAAAAATCTGTTTAACTGACAGCTAAGTGAAGTGGTAGGTGAATTGGTTATCGATATTCGGTGCACTGGATCAATATTGATCAGCAAGTGGTTAATGTGTTCAATATACAGAAGGATTCAGGGCGGAAACGTGCTTGTTTAGGGTCGAGTGTGTCTTCCGGGTGTTCTCAAGAAAATCATTCCACAGTTTGTACACTGCATCAGATATACTTTCTTCGGGAGTTTAAGCATTTATTCCTTTGTGAACTCCTCAAAAAAGTGGGAGTTCTTTATAAGTTAATGCAGAAGCTCGTTTATGTCGTTAAAAATTCGGACGAGAAATCAGGCATTGGGTGTTCATCGCTGTCGAATACACAATTTAACGACGAAGCTAAGTGTTCCTTCCAAATGAAGCACAGTAACGTCTATATCTTTCACCGGAAATTGTTTTTAGGTTTGTAAACCTGTGATCCTATATTATGTATATATGCAAAGTTCTGCTGTAACATCGATTTGCTGCTTCTTCAGCTAATCCGTAGTTTCGTTTATCATTTCTTTATCTTTATGCGATTATGAAATCCCAAATGGGATTCGTTAAGGCTTTTGGGATATGAGTAAGGAAATTGTTTCCAACCATTTCCACCAATAAAAATTATGTTAAGTTTTTTTGTCCGGGTCAAATACTAAATACTCTGGTGTACTTATAAAATAAGACTTACTTTTTAGCTTTCAAAAACCCCCTTAAAAAAGATAACAAAGGCTAAATTTTATAACCCAGACGTGGGGCCTATTTCACCAAACACTTTTCACTTTTCCTTTGCAAATTTCGTTTCACAAAACGCCAAGGATATTAATTGAATTTTTCTTCTTTGCAAAATACTTTTCACCAAACACAAGTTTGCAAAGTGAACAGTTCTTTTCTGCAAAGTGAAAAGATTTTTTGTAGTTTGCAAAGTATTTGTACCTTTTATTTCACCAAACACATAAACTTTGCAAATTGTATTAAAAATTTAGAAAAGCTTTTCAATAATATGCAAAGGGAATTTCAAACCTCTAGAGTGATAGTCGAATACTCTATGATTTTTAGGATTTTTTAGTGGCTGCTCAAATATTTACTTTGCTATTTTGCAAAATATATATTCAAATGTAAAGTTCTATTTCAAATTGGTGAAACGCTTTAACTTTTCACTTTGCAAAAATAGTTTAAAAAATTGAAAAGTCTTTTTGCTTTGTAAATTTTGAAAAGTGAAAAGTATTTGTTGAAATAGGCATCTGAAGTGTGATAGTCCATCGGACTAATCATTTCTTCTTGGAGAGGGTATATGCTACATCAGCAATTAAGTGTTTAACCAACAAATATACAAGGAATTTTGCGCCCATATCAACACTGAGGACTATGCAATCCTCTGATTTCGACAAAAGACCAACACTGGGACGTTCTTATTGATTCTACTCACATGCACTTAACTGTGTAAGAGCTATCAAAAAAAGTTAATTGTTCATATTGACGTTTTATAGATCAAATCTAATTTTCGACTAAAAAATCACTGCTTAAGAAAAGCTTCAATAATTCAGTTGAGTAACTTTTAATCGAAGTTATTGCAGGTATATTCAGATTTATTTTAGATTGTCACGAAATTCGTTCATCACTTTTCCATCACGAAAGCTGTCACACTTTCTACTCTTTTAGCCTGGCTGACGAACTCTTCCTACACATTTCTGTCTAATGTTTATAATATCTGACCAAAGATATGCAATTTGCAAGTTTCTTGTAAATAATGCATCATCGATTACAATAATCCTCTTCAAATAACTACTTTTATGCAGGTAAGGTATCTACATTGTTTTTAACAATTCCATGTGCACACACCCCTTCAATTTTCGTGTTTTTACTTTTTTCTGCGCCAAACACAAACACCTCGCATATTCATGACCTTCACTTTGCTTTACGTATTGCCAGGCACACATCAGGCACTGCAATGAAAGTGAAAACCTGAATGTTTGTTTCCACTCACTCTATACTCTACTACCTTCACCATGTGCTGCTGTCACTATTGCTGGCTTGCTATTGCTTTGAGTTTCATAGCCCATGGCCAGTTGCTACTTTTGCCACAATGCCAAACAACTATATACCTTTAAGTATCAACAATCAACCAGAGAGGAACCAGCTTAAGCGATGAGGAATATGCAGCAGTTCCAACATCTGCTTGCTGATGGAGGCAACACCACCACTAAAATATTCCTTTCCAACCGATTCGCTTCACTCGTGCTCTGTGACCTGCCATCTGCGCCAAAAATATGCCCACACCACCTGTTCTTCTTTTTCATTTTTACCGACAAGACAATCGACGACCGACGAACGTTGAAAGACGTAAATGAACGACCACGCCAATGCGATGGATGGACGGGCATAGAACGCGTCATCGTCACAACAGAAATGCCAACCATACCAAATGCAACATAAAACTTGTGAACAACAAATTTTACAATAAAAAGAAAGCAAAACTCCGAAAAAATTTTCTGAGCAATCAAAACGAGTTGTTAACAACAATAATTCAATTTCAATTTTCAATATTATTTTCTCTTGATGCTTTAGGTGGCTCTTGGCTTGGTTTTAACAATGTGCGATGTCATGCCATGCCTAGTTGAGTTTTTTTTATAATAATAATTGGCACATAAAATAATTTTGTGTAAACGATAGAATGTAAATTGCCACCTGATTACGACACATTTGTGGCCAATTTGATTCATCAAGTTGGCGCAAAATTTTATAAAGTGCGTAATTTGTAGTGGAAAATACAAGTTCCTCAATGGAATGAGTGTGCATTTTTTTCAATTTCTTTATGTAATGCGGATAATATACTGCAGACAGTTATTATTGTGATTGTAATTCATTATGGTGGACTTGTCTGTCCTCTTCGGTATAGGTTCAAATTACACCAACTTCTCCCTTTATTGGTATAACCAGTTTCCGGAAAGATTCATACTGGTACGTACTGGGAACTAGAGTGCTTTTTTGATAACTACGAACAAAAATCTACTACATTTTCCATACATTTGCATTTTTTATAATCCTGTTTGTAATTTAGATTGCGATGAAATCCACTTGATTTTGTTGGCAGAGACACATTTATATCACATTGTTCTCTTTTGTATAACAGTTAAAACACAGCCAGAAGTAAAAAAGAGAAATTGGGAAATTTTAAACAAAGTGATTTTGTTCACGTTTTCAATTTAAACCAAGAAAATGATGCACTTTCAAGGGAATACACTATCCAGTGTATTATAGAGATCAGTGGCCTCAACCAAGAAACTTCTCTAGGAAGTTCTATCTTCCATTCCCTCACCATCTGTATTCAGTTAAGACCGCTTGCATGTCAACCTGAGCCGTGGTTTTCCTCTACATACATTTGTGCATGAATATTAGAAAATCCATTGAACGCTTGTAAAGTAGATAGGTAGAAATGGCGGCTTCTAGATCAGCTGCTCAGAAAGATCAATTAGAGCCAGTTGGCGCCATTTTGATACCAAAACTCTTGTGACCTATATTGTTTGTGGAATGGTTAGGATTGGTTGGTTAAGTGGCAGTAAAGTTTATAAATGTTTACCATCGGGAGTTATTTTCTAAGCTGTTACAGATTCGAAAAAATGTAGAAGGTCAATTGTTGAAATTTTTCGATACGAGAAAACGTTTTTGAGATAAACGCGAAAAAATAAAAAAAATGCATGTTTTTCCTATCTGCCGCTAGAGCTCACATCGGATTCTTAGCGACTTTTGTTTGGATCATCACTAGCTGTCCCTTAATAAGTGTGCCAAGTTTCAAAACTGGATTTTTTTTGGAAAGTTTAGGAAATTGCTAGTAAAAGTAATGAAAAGATGTTCTGTCAGAACATACGATAAAAAAAACATCACATCTTATTCATCTAGAATTTCAAAAGTATGTGGGTAGTCGAGAGTTACATTCATGCTTCACAGATTGACAAACCGCAGAACAGGGAAACTGTTTTACTCACGGAAAACACAATCTTGTACTTTTCTGATAATTTGTAAGAACAAATTTACTAAATGTTTGTAACTACAGCTACAATTATTGATACACGCAATAAAAAAAAGACATTTCTATCTGATTTCAATCAATGATGTACAACATTAAAAGTCTATAATTGCCAAGTTTTCATTAGATCACTATTTAATATCTTTTCCGGGAACTAAAATATTCAAGCAAAGTTATACGAGTTCATGAAATTACAAGTACCTACGAATACGTGTTACTTTCAGTTGACATCATTCATAAATAAAATCGATAAAAATTGTTTATCTAAAAAAAAAATTACAAAACCAAACATTGATCGATTGCATAATATATGACATGTACTGTCATTTTATTACAGATAGGTTGACAATCTTCAACAATCTTGTATTTCATACAAACTGCATAATGTTGTTGTTCAACATTTTCATCTTGGTCTTCACTATGTCCAATGTCATCACTCAAGACGTGTTTTTTATTCCAAATGTGATACATTTTTTCACAAAAAAAAAAAAAAAAACTACAACGATCATTGAATAACTTCCACAACAAAGGGTGTAACATGTACTTTTTTTCTCGATGTTTGCCATATTTATCTGTTACAAAACAAGCACTAGCACTTGTCGAATTTTCAATTCAATTTGTTGGATTCCATAGCTTCTTCAATTCAGAAACGGTAAAACTAAAGTTCCACACGGTCGGATTTACAATCAGACTCTCACCAATTTATGGGAAATACCAAGTACTCAAAACTGAAATAGTTAAGTAACTTCTAAGTGCACGGCTGATCAAAGTTTTTTTTTAAGGACCAAAACTAACTGTACCTTTCATATAACCATTAAGGAAAAGTTAACTTTTTTCAAAAATTTCTCTAACGATTTTGATTAAAAATTTTGTGTCTGCTTTTGTTAGTAGGGTCATACATTTGAATTGAAAGAAATGTTTGTAAAAATTCTACTAACGGTACCTCCCATACAACCGTTTTCTTCATTTTTGACAATCACTTTAACGACTGAACCAATTTTGATGAATTTTTTTTATACGGAAGCTCCTTAGCAATTTTAAAATTATTTGATATACAAATACTCTTTCAATCTTTCTTTTTTTTGAAAAATCAATGTTTCGAAAACGGGTCACTGTATTTTTTTGAAATTTTGGTTTTAGATGTGCAATAATATAAAAATAAATTAAAAATGGCATACCAACTTTATTTTTAAACAAGCTTTGACAATTTATGTGCGCTCTGAATGGTTCAAAGAGATTTCGTAATCTTGTTGCGAAATCTAGATGGTGTGAAAAGGCTATTCTTTAACCAGTGCAAAACTTTTAAAGAAGTAGCGAAAAATAGATGCACTTTTTCGTCCCGTTGATAATAAGTAATTGTAGTATGCCGCTTTATACTTGACAGCAGCGATAAAGCTGCTATAAGAACATGTTGAATCTTTATGGGCCCATCAAGCTAGAAGCCATTTAAACGATACAATTTATGTTGCATTGGTTGGTCAAAAATTTAAACAAGTTTTTGTCGCTGCTACACCAAAGCGTCGGTTTATATTTATGAACTCTTCAAATTATTCGATTGCATATGACCAACCCACTTGCGTATGGTCCACATAAAGATTGAGAACATTTCCAATCTGTCAAAGCCAAAAGCGACAGCTAGCATTTTGATAAAACAGACAAGATCAAAATATTAATAAGTGTTTTTATCAATTTTTTTATTAAATAATTATTAAAGTAATCGGTTTTTAACAAAATTATTTATTGAATTTGTATTCATTAACAAAAGCTACATTATGCTTTTGAATATTCAAGCACATGGCAGTTTCATCAAAGTGAAAATTTTGACGTTTATATATTTTTTTGCTAAAAAGCCCTTTTAAGATAATTTTGTTTGGCACTATTAAAAAATCATGTACTTAAACAAACCATAATCACTTGTTTTTTAGGTTTGTATTGTTTACTTAAATAATAAAACTGGCATAATCTGTTATACAACTGCATTTGGAAAGTGATATCAAAAGAATTAGCCGAAGTGTTGCAATTTCTTTAATTGCAAAAATACATTATTTTCAAATCCGCAAGATCCACTGATCTTTATACACTAAATTTTGAGTCTAATTGGGCCATCCACTGGACCACAAGCTTCGATATCCTCCAATTCAGTTGCCCGAGTGTGCGATGGCCCTTTCACGATCGTTCACATAAATGTAAATATCACACAAATGTCATATTCAATTGGAGAACAAAACTGTTACATTATTTATTACTAGGCGTGTTTTCGTGACAATTCAGTAAAGTAAAGCAAGAACGGTAGGAACGCTTGTTCTTTGTATGCAAGCATGTTCCATAGTTTCAAATTATTTCGAATGCCAACTCGGTTCAACTAGAGGTAAAACGGTACGGTATTTTCCAGTAAGTTTTTGTAGTTAAGCTGTATGCCAGATCTTTCGAAGTCTCACGGAAACACGACTGTTAAATCGTCTTTATACAAATGTCATATTACAGTCAACAAACTGTTATATTTAGTAGAAAATTTCACTGCTCACTGTATTTTTTGCGGCATATTCTATGCATTTCAAATGAAATTAGAGGAGAACGAACAATAGTAAAAAGTAGTAGATTAAAAATAGAATCCAAGGAGCAAGTCAGAGAAAACGTACAAAACTTTTCAACTGCCTGCAGTTTTTTTGACATTTCAAGGTCGGAAATACGAAATTTGAAAAAAGAAAAAATTGAAAAAAGAAGACTTGTCAAAAAAAAGCTTGAATTATATCCAGTAGTAGATCACTAATTTATGGTATGGTATTGCACTGCAGAGATGCAAAAAGCTCAAATTTCACCTGCCGGTTGAGCTGAGCTGCTATTTGAGCTGAGCTGCTAGTTGAGCTGAGCTGTTATTTGAGCTGAGCTGAGCTGATTTGAGCTGAGCTGAGCTGATTTGAGCTGAGCTGAGCTGAACTGTGTTGTGCTGAGCTCATGGTAAGAGTTGATTTAATTTGATTTACAATAATTGTAGCCATTTGCGCCCTTTTGTATCTTCATGATAAATCCGCTACTGAATGATATGACACGTTATTTCTGAAAGTAAATTGCGTGAAGGGAATCCACAATCATTATTAGGTGGCGTTGCTTTTGTGTGTTGTGTTGTGTTTGGTTTTTTTTTGTTTTTGTTGAATGTGCGGAAAATCGCATTAAATTTAAAATATTACATCACACTATAAGTTTTGTGTTGTAGCAAAAACCAAATAATGGTTTTTTTTTGTTGGAATATGAATTAGATGATCATTTCTTGACGAATGTTGGTTTTTTTGCCAGACGTTTGTTTTTTCAAATGCAATTTGTTACTACACAAGTTGAAGAAAAAAATAATATTCATCTCACGGTAATGAATGTGCATTTATTTAAAAACAATTACAAATTGCAAAGCAATGATACAAGACAAATAAAAAAAAAATATTATATATAAAAATCGTGACGTGAAGTTATTACTATATTTTTTCGAGCATGTTTTTTTGCTTGGTCAAATTCATGGCCGTTAAGTTTGTTTGTGTTTCGATCACATTGAATTATTTTCGTACCTATTTTGTGTACACCTTAATAGTCATCATAACGATGATCTTTTAACATTGCATAATAATGATGATGGGGTTTACCTACCTTTGTTGTGAATTATAAACACAAAAAAGTGTATCTTTTGCTTGTGGAATTGTTCAAGTGGCAACTGCTTAGTTTTTCGAATAATATAATGTTCACTTTTTTGGGGTGAAATACCTTTTTTTAATGGATAACAATAAAAAAAGAGTCGAATATTTTGTGGGAAATTTTGCCTGGTTAAGTATTGTTTACCTTTCGAGATATATAAATGATGGGTCGGGAAGTTAAGTAATTTTTCTATTTTTTTTTTGAATGGACCTTCCGTGATTTCAAATGTCTTCACTTACCTGGAAATAAATAAAAGAAAAAAGTAATAGGAATTAATAATGCGTTGAAAACAAGTAAAAGTATATGATAAATTATTTAGAAATTTTGTTGGTTGTTTAAATTTGACCGGATAAAGAAATTAAATAGAAACAATCACATTTTAGTCAATTATTTCTTGAAAGCAAACTTTGTTTAAAAAAATATGGTTCGTGAAATATTTCCCATTAATCCAATTGCGTGTGGAAGGACTGCAACACGATATTATGGTAAATTTGGAAAAGTTTTTATAAAAATATTTTGGCAATTGAAGTAGATAAATAATGTCGGAGGGGCAATTAGGTGGTCGTAGGAAACAGAGGGGCAAAAATTAAATTGTATGCTGGTTGAACTTGTAATGGCAAATTCATTTTTTTTGCCTGTTTCGAAAAGTTTTGTTTAGGCCCTACCAAATCCTTGATTTGGTAGTTCCAAGAAGATTTAAAATGGCAGGATAATACCCACTTTAAGATAATACCAACTTGATCAGAAAACTATACTAGGGCCTTGTGTCAATTGGGGCAAAGTAGTATCCTGTGATAGTCACCAGGCATTCTAGTATTCTGGATAGAACTAGAACTGGATAGCAACTCAACAGCTCTATGTGCAAAAAAAAGAGGGCAATTCTCATTTGCGTTCCTTGCTTCGTATATTATAAGTAAGTAACCCATTCTATTTAAGGGTGGTACGGCAGGAGTAGGTAAGGTTAGGTTTAGGTGGAGGTCAGGAAAACTGCTGACACACTAAGGCCAATAATAGACCCATTGTGATACGTGATAGTGTACGTCTTTGGGAAAGAGCAGGTTATAAGAGGAACAGGTGTGAGATAGTTCCCTGTTCCCTCTTTCTCCTCGTCCATGTAGTTTATGCAGAAATAATTTTAGAACACACCGAGTCTTCTGGCCTACCCATAAGGCAGTGTCCAGCTTTGAAACTTAATGTAGAGCTGATATATGCAATCAATTCTATTGTTTGCAGCAAACGAATGAATATTTTGAAAGGACCTTTCCAAAAGGGTGACCTATGGTCGACAAGTCTCAGTGAAGTAGAATGTTTCTTCTTATTACCACGTTAACTAAGAACTGTCTCCAGACTTAACGTTATTAGAGTGTAGGCTTATTGAAAACAGTTAATGCGGCCTCTCATCTTTGAAGTCATTAAAGGACCTAACATCTTGTCACAATCTGCATCAGTGAATAATATGATGATCTGTATCCTACGTCCGCTTCCACTAGAGGAGAAAGATGGACCTACAAAGGAAGCATTTTCCGAACTTCTCGAGAAGACAAATTGTCGGTAAACTTTTATCGTAAAAGACTAGCGGAACATTGCTGACCGCATCTCTCTCAATCTCTCGGAAACTTCACCATCATCAGCACGAACTATGGACGAGCAGTAGAATTATTGCCATCAGAAGTACCAGATCTGATGTTTTAGGTTTTAGAAGACAACCAACCAGGAATTCCGCCCCAGTTCGTTGAGAAGTCACACTGCAAATTTTTAGACGCTAGCCCGCAAGTCTGTGTGCAAAAAAAAGAGAGAAACATCGACTTCTTAAAAGAAAGAAGAGAGCGAGCACGAAAACCAAGCGATCGTATATATTGAGGCACGCTACAGCAGGGCTAATGCTTAAAAGTTATACCAAAGAGTAAAATTATCCACCCAAAGATATCAGCCCTGAATAGAGGACTGCCGTAATGAAAATGGTAATATACGGTATGAGGGTCCGGAAAGAACACTATCAATACATACACTTCTTCACCGTTATGTAGACCAACTCATTCAACATGGACGATCAATACCGAGAAGTAGTAAGAATAGCGTTTTCCAAGATATCCAAACGCCGCGTCTGCTAAGGCCCATTTCACACGTAGCCCGGTTGCTGGGAGCAACGTGCTATAACTGACAAAACTAGCAAACTGGACCGGTCAGCCGGTTGCCGGCTACGTGTGAAATGGGCTTAAGACTGCTGGATCAGATAGCCTGACGTCGAACTATTTAAAGTAGCTGAAGGATGACCTGATGAGGAGCAAACATCAACTCATTTCTAGAATTTGGTCGGTAGCAACTTAGTTTGTGCAACTGAAAGTAGCTTACTATATTTGCGGTAGCTTAAAATGTTTGCGGTAATTTCACTGCAAGATGTCGCTGTTGTTATTAAGGCTTCATTCACATTTCTCATATTTGTTAAAGCTTAAATAACATTTGAAACAGTATATTTTTAAATTGATATCCCATAACTTCAGAAAACTATTTATTTTACTGAACAAATGTCAAATATTTATTAAAAGAAAAGTAAAAAAAAACCTAGTTCCTAACTATTCCCTCAGACAAGTTACAACTCTTCGTTAGATTTTTCTACCAACAATCTTGAAAAGCCCAAGATAAAATAACTTGGTCCCCAAGTACTAGTTTCGATAAAATATGACTTTTTATGACATCTTAAAATGAAATCAATTCTAAATCCTATTATACCAACCGGTATTTCAGTTAGTTTCTAGAAGTAAGGTCCTTAGACCTGCATTCAAATCTACAATGAATACAAAATCTCATGAATTTTAAGCAACAAAATTATTTATTAGCTTTTTATGGTATAACCCAATCCAAATGGCAACAGCTGGGCACTGCAATGAACAATGAAACTCGTTGTTGGGTTGTTGCCTTTGGACAAGTTATACATAAAAATTCCGATCTCGAATGTCCTATGGAAACCTTTCCAACACCCACACGCTTTGACGGGACAAGCAATAACAACAACAACAACTTGAAAGCAAAGCCATGTGATATCCACCCAGAGAGTCAAGCCATTTGCTTGATTTAACCGATCTGAATCTATTACTTCCGCTGTTCGCTCATGCACTGCTTTATACTCTGCGCGAATTGAAATATGCACATACAATCGAGAATTCTTAGGGCACGTTCGCATTGCGCCTGTATAAAGGAGGTATAGGATAAACAAAACAAAAAAAAAAAAGAAAAGAAATACCGCAAAAAAGACGCTAGCGGCTTGGGCTGGATTCTTGTTTCAATTTTGTGTTTTGCTTTTGTTGCGACAGTGACAAGAGTGTAAGGCAGGCCATAAAGCACGTCACGCCCACTAGATTTCCACCATCAGGGTCACCGATCTCACTGTGATGTTTTTCTGCCTTGAATATAGCAGAGTTAAATCTCTGAAAGTTACGATACAGGCAGAGTAGGGATTCATCTCTTGAAAAGAGAGTTTAAAGTTTAGTGGAATGTGACACAGAAGGGATCTAGGCAAGAGTCTTAGAAGCAGCCAAAGTAGTGTTCATGTTTTTTTTTTTGTATAAAAGTCAATATGGTAGAAATATAGCGGTATGGCAAGCGGTATTCTAATTTTCAACCCAAATCACCCAGGCAGAACTTTATTATTTCTTGTTCTTGCTTGCCAAGCGGAAGTAATGTGAAAATAAGACGACTCTATGGTGAGCATCAGAATATTATAGGAAAGCATTGTGTTACAGTTTATTTTTTATTTTTATTTTTAACGATCAGCACCTGGACAAGCTCCATCCAGGTGAATGGCTTTGGCGACCGAG
Source organism: Meliscaeva auricollis (assembly GCA_948107695.1). NCBI lineage: Eukaryota > Metazoa > Arthropoda > Insecta > Diptera > Syrphidae > Meliscaeva > Meliscaeva auricollis. The sequence goes on along the minus strand of OX403619.1, from coordinate 44,378,289 downwards.
AAAGATCACAACTGTATAGAGACCATTGCTGCAATGCAATACCTACTCCTCTTTGCTACCGGTCTGGACCGTAATTTGTTTTCTTCTTTTTAGTGCTCCGCCGGCCAGCCAGAGCCAGACAGAGCGAATCGGCTGCGGGTCTAATTGCATTTCAGTGGTGCAGATTGTTTTTTTTTATGAAGTGTACCAAAGACCTCTGCAGTGCCAACGAACGAGCGGAGGTTAAATTTCATAGGATTTGACCTCAAAACATCATGAGATTATAAGAAGATAGGGTTTGCCCATCACTTATTGTTTTTGGAGCATAAAACAATTTATTTTAAAGAAAAAAGATGTTTTAATCTTGTCAGTTTTTTGTTTGTTTTGTTAAAATGGCTCCCAACGTGGGGCGTTTAATTTAACCCAAAAATCACCAAAAAATTGTTGTTGGTTTACATTAGATAAACAATTCGAATAGAATTTTGTTTTATTTGATTATTTATTTTATATAAAACAAATTTTAATAAATGTTTGCATGAATAATACAAATAAACTTTATAAAATGGTAAAGTTTGAGCAATGAAACATGTGTACCTTGTCTATTGCTATTTTTTTTTGTATTTATTTATCGTATTATTTTGTTATAATGTTTGCATATTTCTATATTTATCATATCAAGGTGTTGTTTATACAACAGGTTGTGATATGAAAACAATAAATAGATCTTAAATGAGCATATTATTTCCTATTGTGCAGTGGAAATGAGGCTACGAGGGAATATATAAAATCGACAAAAAAGTCAGTTTAATTTTTGACAGAGAATACAAATCTAAATTGGTAACAGTAAGGGTATTCATGCAACGGTAGCGTAAACTCCGTGCAAGCGTTTTAAACTAAATACATATTAAAAGTGGTAAATGAAATGTCAAAAATTTGTTTTCTTATACAAAATCTGAAAAAAGTGGTGCTTTTTATGAGTTTTAGCGACGAAATTCATTTCCTAGGCCGATTCTTGACGGAAATCGATGAAATTTAGTACACTTAGGGATTTTATTATGGAGAATTCAAAAAGTCTGCCAACTTTCTTATTTACAAAATGGCGGCTCCAATATGGCGGCCGGAACAAGCAATGTAAACGATAAACTATTAACAAATTATTCTCTAAGTTATAATTTTGGCAGAATTTATGCAAAATAGGTGCTTAATTACTGACTGACTATTTTTCTCACATTTTAACTCACATCAAGAGTTAGTGTGTAAAAAATATACACAAAAAGCCATAAATGTCAAAAAAAAAGTACTTAAAATGTACTAAAAAAAACATAATTTTACTTTTTTCAGGCATTTTTCTGACATTTCTCCTTTAAAACTTGGCACATCATGTCGTTTGTCATTTACACTGCAAAAAAGTCTTTATCCACAAACCGAAAATCTATGACGTCACGTTTTCGAGATAAAGTGGTATTCTCATGTAATGTACTCAAAGCATGTTTTGTTTTCAGTTTATCGTTTTCATTGCTTGTTTCGGCTGCCATACTGGAGCCGCCATTTTGGAAATTAGAAAGTTGGTAGACTTTTTTAATAAAAAATAAAAAAATCTTTAAGTGTACTAATTTTTAATATTAATTGATTGATTTAATATGATTTGGAGTAATGTCAATAATGGTCCTACAACTGCGGTGTACATCAGAATATTTTACAGAATATTTTACTGCAGGCTATAAAGGCTTTCCGAAACCGTACCTCAATTTTTAGTTTTCATTTAATTTTTGAATCTAGGATTACGGCAAAATATTCGGTACTGGAAGACAGACAGAAATAGAGTTTTTCCGTTGAGCTGAGGCATAGTGAAGGGAGTATTTAGTTTCTGTTAGTAAACAGCATCAGTTCAGTTTTGCATTTGGTAACATAACTCCATAGCTCATAGGCCCAGTTATCTAACTTTAATCAAAGTTGCTTCCGTAATATCACTAATCACGGGTACACACTTTTCTGACAACAATAGCAGCATTTTACTATCCTCGTGATCTGATCTGGATTAGATGATGAAAATAAAACGATTTGGATCAAAACGCAGGCTATGTTATATATCTATCTCTTTCTTCCTAGTATTTGTTTGTTTTGAAATAATTTTGCATCTCTTACTTTTCTCCTTATCAACACTTAAAAGTCATCTGCAATTCAGTGTATGAACTAATTTTTGAATTATTAAAATAGATTCCGATAGAAAACAGGACCATGTGTTGTTTTTGTTTCACTTGTTAAAATGATCTAGATCGCGATCCGCATGGATAATAAAATGCAGTTAATATTACCAAATCATCCACATAGCCAAATGTCTCTTTAATCCACATTTCTACAACGATAGTTCTATTCATGACTAAAAGCCACAGTAGAGGAGATAGACTACCACCCTGAGGTGTTCCTCTATTTTAATAATGTTGCTTATGTTTGAGTTATCTAAAGTTGCTGTTTGAAAATTGCTATCATTTAACATTAACTTGAAATTCTAGGATGTATTCTGTTAGAATGTTGTTAAAACCCACTTCTACGTCTTAATTAATGAATTATTCATCACAAAGTAAGTTAACTTTGTTACAAAACAAAACCAATTTCTATTTCTAATCAAGAAATTTAAATTTAACAATATTTTTGCAAAATTCTTATCAGTCTTCAGTCATTAAGACATAATGAAAGACAAAGTTTGATTACTTCCATTAATCTTTTATTAGTAATAACTCAAAAGCTATTAATATTGACATGTGCGTCAATTTTATTTCTCCTAAAAGTCATTGTCAGCGATAAAAAATGACAAAAATGACTTTATGTACTTTTTTTTTATCATGCCAGTGTAATCTTTACACTAAACAAACTACACACCTCATTTACTTTTTAATTCCAAGAAAACAAAAACAAACATACGAAAGGAATTTTCAAATTAAGCCATTTTAACCGTTCTGTCCTCATCAGTATTATAACAACTCCAATTAGTGCCTCTCAAAGACTTCAAAACAAAAAAAAAAAACAGTCAAACAGATCTATACATTATTTAACGTACAAGTAGGTATGTCTGTATGATGTGACACATCAAGCAGATATCGTGACAGCTTCACCTTTAAATATGATGACAGTTTGTCAAATGCGACATCTATACACTCTTGTGCTTAAATATTGAAACAGTTGGTACAGATGATGCCTTCATAATAGAATAATCAACAAACCAAAAAAAAAAAAAAAAAAACAATGAAAGAACAACGAAGGAACAACGAAACACTCAAGTGTAAACAGAACTCAAGAGTGTGGAAAGACAAAAAAAAAAATAACGATATCTAATGACAGGTTTGTGCTCTATAACATAGGAACACAAAAAAAACTGTTTATAAATTTTTTTTTTTGAAAAAAGTTACTGCACCGCGAAATGACTCTGCTAAAGTTTGTATAGTTGGATTTGGATCTTGGTTATGATAAAAAAAAATGTTGCTCCAACACGTGTAGAAAGACGTGTGGGGATAAACGACGGACACATTTCTCCGCATCTTCGAAGATCATGCAGCCGTATTTCATTTCCGCTGAGCCACAAACAACAACTATAAGAACCTCTACCTCTACCTTTGCCTAGCATTTGTATATCATTCTAACTTCTAAACTCTTATAGAAGAGGAAGAAAAGAATCTCGTATAATATGTATATCTAAGGTTTGGAATTCCGCAGCTTTATATTTGTGGAAAAAGATACCCAGTTTGACTATCTCTACACTTGAGAAGTTGATTCAAACATTGCGTGATGTTGGTTGGTTAAGGTTCTTGCCCTCTTTGGCTTAGAGAAGCAGCAACAGCAGCAACATTAGCAAAAGTGGAAGCGAAGCTGTTTCTGGCTGCTGTGTTAGAGCTATTGCACTCCCATGGGGCATATACAAGTTTTCCATGATTAACTACATTTCTTTTCTAGATTTGAAGAAGGCATTAGCATTTATTTGAATTGTTATAAAGATAGGCAAAAGGTTTCTGTGGGAAGAGTCGCATGTATAATAAATAATAATATGTTTTGTTGAGTGTAGATATATGCACTAGCACATGTTGGTATGTCTACATGCATAAGGTTTTGACGTTTAATGATTTATTGGAAACACCGGCACTCTGCTGCAACTGATTTTTTTTAATTGGATAGGATTTTTTTTTTAAATGACGTTAATTATGATTAAATTCAGGTTATTGTCATTCAAATGGTTCTCGTTTTAAGATATTATAATGAGAAACCTTGAAAGAAATAGTAGTTATTGAGTATTTAGATGAGCAGAGATATGTCTTTTATCGATTTCAGCTTTGAAGTTAACATAACCAAAAAATCTTCAAATGCCTACTTCTGATCACTGTGCTACAATAATTTTGCACTCTTGATGAGACCTTGTAAAGTTGTGGGTTTATTCGAATACACCATCACTTAATTGTACCGTTATCGAGGGACCTCGCGATCTTAGAGATTTTTAACTCAGTCCTTTTTATGAATCGATTTTGAACTTATGAATGATTTAAGAAACAGGACAGTTCATTCAAAAAAGTTTTATAAACTGGCCAGTTAAGGTCTCTGAGGTGCAAATAAGAGTTTGTTGAGAAAAGATGTCGAAAAAAATCATAATAATAAATAATTAAGATTTGTTTGAAGTAAATAATAGCCATCAAGGAGTAGTTCGGTTGGGAAGATGCCGCTCTGCGGCTCAGATCTAGTCTATATTTTTTGAGAAATCCTGAGCGACAAGATACCGTGTTTTTTGGTTTCGTGGAAAGTAACAAAAACGCTGAAATCAATAATAACCCTTTAAAGGGAAAAACAACATTGTGTTGAATTTATTTGAGGGCTAGTGTCGCTTTATTGATTTTTTTTTAAGGATCAAAGAACTTCAGTTTCTTATTTCCTAAGCCTACAGAGGAAGGTGGTAATTGTTGGTAAAATCGCTTTCACCAAAATAGGGTCCAGTAGGTACTGCGGCATTAACAGAAATAAATTACCATTAATTGTTGGCATGACTCGAGTTAAAACCTTTAACTCACCACTAGATACTAAAAGATCAACTATAAAAAAAACTTTAACTACTGAAGTTGCATTTCTAATGATGGTGGTTTCCGTTGATAGTTGAATATTCTACGAATTTGAGGATTTTTTAATGGCCGCTCAAAACACTTACTTTGCTAATTTGCAAAATAGGAATTCAAATGCAAAGTTCTATTTTAATTTGATGAATCCCTTTTACTTTTAACTTTTTAAAAATAGTTGGAAAAAATGAAAAGTGAAAAGTCTTTTCACTTTGCACATTTGAAACACTAAGCACTTGTACTCTGCAGGAAATTTTTTATTTGCAAAGATGCAAAGTGAAAAGTGTTTGGTGATATAGGCCCCTGGTGGCTGCGTAAATCTCTTTGTTAACAATATACAAGTTAAAAGAAATTTCTCAAAGGTTATCTTAAATTTGCATTATATATTTACGTTTTTTAAACTTTAAATACCGTTTTCTGCAAAATCTTGCGAAGTTTTATTTTTTTATCAAATATTTTTAAATTTTATTTAATTTCATTCATCGAAATAGGTTGTTACTAATTGCGGAAGATGTTAACAATTTGTTTAAGTATAAAGGAATTTCTTGATAAGGTTCGATGTGCTACTAGCGCCCAAGACATTATTTGTTTTAATTCCCCTATAAAGGGGAGCTTATTCTCATGTGTAAGCCCAGTTTGTGTTAAAAGTAATCGTCTTGACTTTAAGAATGGTTTAGGTTTTCAGTGTTCTTGAAGTAAATATTGCTGATGAGTACTTAGCGGTAAATCTTACCCGAAAGTGAATTTTTTTCAATTATACTTTTTTTTTGAGGCACTTTGATTATTTATTTATGCTTTGCTCGCAAGAACTTCTTGTTAGTCATTAGCATTGATGTAAATAAAAAAATTATATCTTTAATTTCAACTGCGGGCAATGCAAAATGTCTCGAACTTCATTAAAGATTATTAAAAATATTTAAATAAAGGTTATTCTGCTGCTGTGTTAAAGTTTTTGAGATAAAGAGCCGAAATTTAATTTCAGAATTGGATATAAATATATGACAAATTAGAAAACCAACATTTAAGAATACAACTTTATGAGCATACGCGTCGTGGTATTTATATCAAAAGTCTGGCAGTGTTTTTGCGGTCGTATAATGTAGATGGCTTAAAACGCACGACACATTTCAAAGTCCCCGAATCGTTTTACTACTTTTAAAACTACTACTACTTTCAAAATTATTAGCATTTGAGTATATAAGGTGATCAGGGGTACTTTAACTTATGGTTAACCGTAGTACGAATGTAGTTACTACACAAACATCATTGTTCAGCTGAAAACGTTAAAAATTTTAAAATTAAAATTTTTTCACTAAACATATAATTATTGATCAGATGTGCAAGTCTTTAGCTAAAAAGGGTTACTGTTTAATTCCCCTGGCTTTAGATTTAAAGGTTTGTACCTAAATGTTGCATTAGTTACAACTTTAAAGGCTCTCCGAAATCAACGTATGTAAACCTCCGATTGTAAAAATTGAAGCATATTTCATCGCGTCTGCTATGGGTACTTCTATGAGTCAGGATTTAAATTGGTAAGGTCTTAAATACGTTTCAGCCGAGAAACTTAATAACAAGCTTTTGACACAGATAGTAGACTATTTCTTTATTTCCTTACACAAAATTATTACTCATTTCTATACTCTGTCAAATTCTACATGAACTTTGTTTACCTAATCAAAGGACCGTGAACTTTGTGTGCTCTAAAAAGCGCACGGAAGTTAGTATTCCTACTTTGTATTACACAAACCTTTAATACCTAGAACCAAAAAATAAAATTACAAAAAACAAAAAAAAAAAACAACTCTAACACAAAAAACGTGAAGCAAAAATGTCGTGATCTGCCAATTGAATGAAATGGCTAATTGCGTTCGTTTTATTTCAATTCTTTATACAAAGGAAACAAACAAATTCTTTCATTCCTGTATGCAACATCAATAGGTTTTTGTTTTTTTTTTTTATGTCAAACCATTTATTTTGGCGGCGAGACATTTATTGGGAACTTTTCCTTCTTCCTTACATTTCCTTGTTAGGTTTTTTTTTTTTTAGGTTAAGAACATTCGAGAGCACGATCTATTGAATTTATCTAAGCAATTGTTGAGGAACACAACAACAAGAACAAAGAGCTAACAACAAATTTGTAGATTTCAATACCTAGTTTGGGTCTACCTAGGACTTTCCAAGAAGAGATTAGAAACGAACGAAAAATAATATCGGCAAATTGCGTGAAAATATCTGGGCCAATGATCTCTGTTTTGTTAGTTGTTGTTTACCATATGCCTTCAATTTTAATGGAACATACCCGCACGTGGTAGGTACTTTATTATGGACTCGTAGTATAACATAGTTTACTGGCCCATGATTACATTGGGTCGAAATAATCCGACAACAAAACAAAAAAAAAAAACTTTAAAAACAAAGCCGTATTTGTTCCATTCAAAGTGACAACGACATTAAACGAACACACAATTTTATAAACGAGGCCTATGGTGTGTATGCAATTGAAACAGGGACGGATTAAAGGCGCTACAACCTAGTGTTTGCTGAAGCAATAACTTCTAGCCAGAAGTCAGTTTCAGTTATTGTAGGATGACCTAATCGTCAATATTGACGACTGTTTTCGAAATTTCCTTCGGAACTGTTAAATTTCAAAAAGAATAATGAATCCTGAGTTACCGTGTTACAGCTGACATAATAATCATGCTTATCACTAAAGTCGCAGTCCGGATCCACGCATCAAACCCACTGTATTAACTGTATTATCGATCCAGGAATCTACCTTGCCATTTACTGAAACTATTCTAGCACTGCACTAAACTATGTTATCGAAAATCTTCTTAGTCCTCAGTGAATTGAACAAACGTGAAACTCATTAACAAATTTGCAAATGCTCTTCGGCCAAAGGGAGAGTAAGGCTCTCTTTTGTACATTGTATTCTGCAGAATCTGTCGATGCAGAAGTGAAAGATTGTCGATAACATAGTTTAAATTCTTGTATTGTATTATGTACAAAGGTTTTGGCAAATGTCAGCAATGACATCAGTCGTGACGTGACGAAGTTTGGGTAAATAACTAACAAGTTATGGTTTAGAGGATCGACATTACAGTTTATCCGTTGAATTCACTGATTTATACATACCGATAAGATTCCTGGAGTATGATACTTTGGTTTAACTTTGCGTGGAAAGAACAAATCATTGATAGCCCCTTACACGATGGGCCAATGAGGGCCTAGCAGATGGTCGATTAAACGGGTATGAAATGGTTATGTCCTATCTATACGATTCTTGTCCACTGACGAGCAATGAGGTGACCAATGAGATGGGTGTACGATAAACAAACAAAAACAGTGTGGGCCACGTGTGAATGCAGCAAACCGTGATAAATGACCCCCTATTCTTTGATGTACGGATGAAAAAACGACATCAACGCCATCGCAGACCACATCGCATCAGGTCATAGGCCATCCGACGACATAAAGGGACCAACCCATAGAATCCGTCGCCTTCGTTGAATCCGAATCCGTTGTCGATGAAATTTAAAGTTCGGCTACTTTTTTCGTCGCGTCCGTTTGTATGGGTCGCTTCTCATAACAACGTGTGTATTTTATCGAGCTGTCAGTTGAAAAATTTGACGTAACGCACGCGGTTTCGGAGCGTTACGGCACCTGTGTCAAGACTAATGGCCCGCGTTCATCTTAATTCTGAGACGTCACCGGCCAAAGAATGCTCGAACGTTGTTTGTGGGAAATCGGCCAATCGAACCAAACCTGCGTAAAAAAATGAGAAAGTGTTCGCTTTCACACGAACAAACGAAAAAATGTATTGTTAGCAACCGGCCGTTTAGCCGGTAGCCGGCTACGTCTGAAATGGGCCTAAGGGTACACGAATATGTATCGGATGGAGGGTTAAAAAGTTGATTTTAAGTTTGGGTTGGACAGCAATTTGCTTTTTCGACACAGTATAGGTTTATTCAAAACGCTCCTGGTGTACATTTGCAAATGTAGGCTGTCTATAGCCGTTTTTAGATGGCTTTCACGGTATTCTGATCAGATTAACAAGTCGTTATTTCGGTATGAGGAATTTATGTTTACACGTTACGATTAATTGTGACGGATTGGTCTAAAAACGCACCACTGTCAGCAGTCTACCTATTCCATATCAATTTTATTAAGGCTTAGATGAATGGGTTTATCGTTTATACTCGTATGTTATGCCCGGCGACAAGAGTGTCTGGTGAAGTGAGAAAATAAAATGAAAATGTTTGTCTATAAAATATGTCCAATAGGGAAATGCAGTTTTACCAAATAAGATGATGGTGCACGTGTTAATTGTTTATACGAGTTACGAGTATTGTACGTAATGAACACCCACATCCGGTTTTAAAACAATTATGTAGTTTTCATAGACAATAAGTCAAAACAATTAAAGCGATTGACAACAACCAAACAAAAGCAAGTATCTGTTTTAGTCTGTCGGCGTAGTCGGCCTTGACATACAAAACATAACGACGACATTTTCTTCCTTTTTAATATGCGTCACCTGTTTGGTTTGGAGTTTATAAAACCGACAAACAAATACGCGCTGATTATACTCTTAACACCACACGAGACACAAATTGCATAAATGGGAATGGAGATACGCGCTACGCACTCGTGCTACTTGTTGAAAAATAAAAATAAATCTGAAAAGCTTTAATTGTCGTCCCAGTCATCATCGTCAATATTATGTGGGTTGTTGTAAATTAATATTTTTGTTTTGGAAATGTTTACTTTCATTTAAAAAAAAAAATAAAAGTAAATGATTTGGTAGTGACATTAATTTATTAAAGTGGAACATTCTGTAGTTGCAAAACAATTATTATTCACAATTTTGATTTATGCAATGCATGTATTGTTCATACATAGGTTCAAATTTTAGAAGGTCAAACTTTCGAAAACAATTCAAGATTTAAAAAAAAACTTTAGAAATGAACAATTGTTTTGAAATCTTAGCATTTTCAGTTTTAACTCCAAAAATCAGTCGAATTTGTGAACTGAATCTAAGAAAAATTTTGTAGGAAATAACATTTTCTATCAAAATTACCAGTCTGAAAAAACTTTAGAAAAAAAATAAGCACGAAGAATTACAAAAAAACTAACCTAAACAAATGAAAAATTAACGATTTCAATGAAGAAAATCAGGAATGCTGGGTTGGAAAATGCCAGCACATGGCGTCGTGTGCATTTATACTTTGAGAGTTAATTGAGTTGCAAAGTCCTTTCTCGCAAACCATTGAACAAGCCGTTGAGAGTGTACGACGATTTATCTGCATTTTTTCTTTCGAGTTTTTATAGTTTTCTTCATTTGAATTTGACTTAAATGAATACCGGTTAAAAATCGCAAAACACCGCATGGAAGATCATGAAAAAGATTTAACTACCGCTCGTAAAGTACAGCGTAAAAAAAAAACAAAATCACAAAAATAAGCCTGAAAAGTGGTGGAAAGAGTGAAAAGTGGGGAGAATATGTGATATACCGCGGCCTACCGAGTTAAAAAGTGCGGAATACTATGAAAAAATCGTGGAAAACTGGTGGAAGATCGTGGAATACCACCGGAAAAAGAGTTAAATATCGCGGAGAAAAATAAAAAAAATGTCATAGATAAAGGCCTAGAAAATCGCGGAAAAAGCCTGAAAAGTCGTGGAAAAATATGCACGGCAAAAAAAAAATGGAATCACGTGGACAAAAGTGCGGAATACTGGTGGAGTGGTTAAAGAACTTTAAAATACCACGTGAATTATCGCGAAATACCGCATGATGGGTCACTACCGCGGCTACCGCGGTAAAAAGCGTAAAAAACAATCAAAGTCACAAGGAAAAAGCATGCTAAAAAAATATTAGATATACCGTGATAAAAAGTGCGGAATACCGTGGAAAAAAGCGCGGAATATTGATGAACGATCACGGAATAAAGCAGAGAACAGCAATAAAAAGTCATGACAAAAAAACTAAGTACCACCGGAAACAGCATAAAATACCCCGGATAAATATGAAAAAAGTCACAGAGCAAAACGTTAAAAATGTGTTGTTTAGTTTACTGATCTCCTTATAAAAAATGGAAAATCGCGAAAGTCACCAAAGGATATGAGTAGTACCACGGATTAGCACGGTTAAAAGCGTGGAATACTGATAAATGAACTTTTAATAGTCACGCTTTTTTTCAAAATCGACATGTTTCTTGCTCAGGTATTCCACAGTTTTTTCGCTACTCTTCACTTATTTTCTATTCAAGAGCATTTGAATAAAAAGATTTAAAATACTAAAATTATAAAGCCAATAAAAAAAATCTTGCAGGTCAGCCAATTTTATAAACAATTGTATGATAAGACCATATATGTTATTACAAAATAAAAATCAATTTGCAGGGCAGGACAACATCTGCTGAATTAAATTAATACCACTTACAAGTTTGACTTTTTTGTAAATTTTGCAGGATTATTAAAAGTTCAACTATTATCATAAATAATCATTTTTTATTAAAATCGATCTCTGAAAATACCCACTTTCAAAACCTTACAACTCTTATTAAAACTTAACTTTTTTAGAATTTTTGTTTTGTTCTTTTCATAATAAATTATTATCAAATGAAATGTTACTACAGTTATTTTTATAGATTGACATTTATTTTTCAGTTTTGGTCATTTTTAAAGATGGTCAAACTCAAATATTTTACAATAAATCACGAACTTTAGTCTTCACTTAATATAATATTAAGCACTTGTAAAATTTTTGAAGACGATGAATTGAAAGTGTTTTAAAAACCAAAATAACATCAGGTTTCTAGTTTCCAAAGGCACCAATGGGAAGTTACAAATGTGTGTCGCATCCAGCCTATTTTTTTTCGTTTTTTTTCGTTAAGTATGCCTAACCTCCTGGTAGGCTTTATTATAACCACATGTGATTGTTTCTAATAGGGGGTACACATTGACTTACTTACCGGACAACCAACTGACAGCGATGTCTTTTGACCAATACCAGAATCATTTGAAAACCATCCTGTTTGGTAAGTAAGTGAATGTGAAGCCCCTTATGACTGATACTAATAGGTCACTTGACTTTGACATGTAAATTGTTTATGTAGGTTCCTACTGTTTATTAACAAAAAAAAGGATGGATACTGAGGGTTCGATGTATTTTGGCACAAAATTAAACAAAATTTAACTATTTTTTATTGTATTCTTCTATTTCGTAAACTTTGTATTCAACCGCACCCTGCAAATTAGCAAAATAATCGTAAACATTCGAATTTATCCCACATTTGTTTATGACTCGGAGTAACTACTCATGTGTCGACATTAAATTTAAATTTCCAAAATAAAAACTGAACAATAATAAATTTGAGCATTAAACAAAAATAATTTTTTACTAAAGGAAGATAAAAGCTACAGATTCTTTGTCACCACATAAACTTTTAATATGAAGTTTTTTTTTTTTTTAATAACTTTTAATTTAACTTTGTGTCACAAGAAAACAAACAAACCGCTTTTTTATCACTGATCTTAATTAACTCACTTGACTTTGATGTGAAAGGAAAACAGAATATCAAATTCAAGTTTGTCCTTCAATATTGTCAATTAGAAAAATAAAACACTTGTTAATTTAAAACAACTATCTTCACCGATATCAGAATCTCGACTACTGCAAATTCATTAACGCACTTCAACGCATCTACTATCGCCAAACGCCAATGACTGTCTATCAGCACGCAGCATAACATTCGCAAATCAATAAATTGCAAAAAAAAGAAGATATAAAATCTTAAAGAAACATTTATCGATGTAAAAAAAAGGCAAAAACAAAAGAAAAGAAAAAATAAAGCTCTTATTGCGACACATCCAGGAACTGTTAATCCCAATCATGGTATTCATTATGTAAAAATATTATAATGCGGGCTCTGCTTTATACGTATGTGCAACATCTCTTCAAACTGTAACTGTAAATTGAAAATTTCGCAAGCAAAACATAAGAGAGAGAGAAAGAAATGAAATGAAGATCTTCATCACAACAAAAATCGAAGATATCACAATTTGGAAACAAAAACAAAGAAAAACAATATAATATGCCAATTGACAGCTAATAAAGTGAAGTGGTATGTGATGTGACATTAATTTTATCTAAACTGACAGACGAAGATGAATCAAGAAGTGAATGCCAAAAAAAAACAAATTAGGTTCTATTAATTTTATAGAAAATGCGACTCTTTAGAAGCTAACGGAAGTAAGAAAGAAATTAGAAGAGCCTTTACCACTCACTTACCATTTGCGACTTTTATTTTTAAATGATACAAAATTTCTTGATGTGATTTATGCTTCGCTAAAAGGAAAGAAAAATTAATTTTTTCCCCCATTACCGTTACTAACGCGTTCTTGCCTAATTCACTCCTTTTTTAAGAGGTCATCAATGGACCATATTATGTTTGCATATAATAAGTGGACTTTACTGTGCTACTTTGAAGTAAAGAACTTTGAACTACGTTTACCACAGAGTTTATGTACCTAGTTGAAGGTCTCCAAAAGTACTTAGCAGTAAGCTGTACATAGATACTGAAAAAAAACACATAAAACCTGTCTGCCAGAAACTTTGAGGAACTCTTATGGGTTGGTCTTGTTAACTAGCCATTATGCCAGAAATGATCTTCATCATTCATTTAACCAATTGAAGATAAAACAGTGATCGAATTGAGTGTTCATTTTTGATGGTGGTGAAGAATCACAAGATACAATTCCAAAAAAGAATCAATAGCAGGATATTATAGTTTGTAGGATTAGAGTTGGGACTGATCCAACAAGGCACATAATGAGATCGGTCGATTGCCAGGCTCCTATCTAGCATCTAGTATACCAGACGAAGTGACGAAAAATTCACGATTGAAGATGTTACTGCTATTATCAGCAAAGGAAGAGTATCGATCCAAGAGATTGAAGAAAAAGGAGCCCTAGAAGAGCCAGAAAACTCTGTTCGTTGACTCCTCGATCGAAGAATATCAAAGAACGAAAAGAATACTCTCAGAAACAGCAAAAGAAAACCAGTCATCGAAGCACAGGGAACAGTAATTGAGTTCAGAAGCATATCCAGCCACTGCTTTGTGGGGATCATTAAGAGAAGGAGAGAAAGCGGACAAGAAGAGAACCAACTTCTCGCCAAACAAAATGCAAAAGACCGCAGAAGCATTACCAGAACAAAATCATAACAAAGCTGGGAATGGCTTTTCTTCGGAATTCCAAAATAATTTGGAATATCAAATTTTCACAATAAAAATAATCCAGAAAAATAAACTAACAAGATTCACCACCAAAATTTAAAACAGCATGTACTAGTAGGTTAAAGTCTCTAGTAGCTCTTTGTCCTGATCCCGAAATAACAAAGTTGTGTGATATGAGGGATATGTTATACCATGGGATTTTTTAACCTTGTTCTGTAAATCAGTGTTAAAACGGAGGGCAATATCTTTAACTAATCATTTCCTCCAAAGGAGCAGCGATTAACAAACAAGCGTGAATGAAAGACTTTTCATTCGTCTATAACAAAACGTCACATATAGAAGACGCAACTTAAGATTTTGAATAAAAGAAGGTTGTCAGATGAAATCGAAGTTTAATGTGGAGTCAGGCAGGGTTGCATACTATCGCCAATACTTTTCTTGTTAGTAATAAGTGATTTGCTGCGTGCAGCCCTGTTGAACGGAAATGGTGGAATTCAATGGAGTCTGACATCCCAACTAAAACGTCTGGACTACGCGATGTAAAACGTATCAGCAAAACCCACTGATAACACACCGAAGCAATTTTTCGATCAATTCATGCGCTTTGACAACCAAAACTAAGAGTTACTATGACTAGTAAAGACAGATAAAATACTTATTTGAAAAACAGTCCCTAATTTGCAAAGTGGCAGCTGTTAAAAAAAAAAACAAACGTTTAAATGTTTTGCGTCAATAAAATGTCATTAGCACTGGTTTTTTTTAAACAATCGATAAACTTATCAAACTTAAACAAAGCATTGCAATTTTTTGCTTTTAATTTTCAAATTGCGGTTACCTATACATTTCTATAACATTTTCTGCAAGTAATTGAAATAAAACGTAGAAATAAAGCCTTGAAGTTGATAACATTTTGATTGAATGGAAAAAGAACATTTTGTTAGTCATACTGCAAATTTTAATGTTTATTTCATTTTATATTAGAAATAATTCAGTTAAAAATAAAATACATGAGACATTAAGTACCTGCTTGTCACTTGATGAAACTAATATCTCACCTTTAACTTATATACAGCGCAGTTCTATAAATGGTTGGCTTGATCACAAACAAAAGAATAAAACACGTCACTAACAAGTTGTATTGAGTATCACTTAAGATTCACAATGATGTAGGAAATTTCGGATTCACTTGTTCATATATTTTTTTCTTAATGTTAAAACTTAAGTAGGTACTATATACACACTGATTTCCGTTAGTAGGTACTTTTCACGTCAATAGACTTTAACAAACGCGAATGTAATTTCGATAAATTGCCGAGTGTGACTTCCCACCATTGCGGCATTTTGTTATCAAAGTTTTGCAAAAGAATATTAAAGATAATGATAACGCTACCGACAGAAACAAGTGTTGTTTGTATTGATTTTTATCAATCATTTAGCGAAAAAGTATGACACTTCTAACGGGAATGCTTTGTTCTTATAGGTAATATATCTAAACAAAAGAAAAAAAAGTCACTTTTCTATATTTGACATTAAAGGTGCACATTATCGAAACAAAAGTGACTAATGTTTGCTTAATGGTTGCCAAAGTGGCATATTTTTACACTTAACTGCATATAATTAAGATTGCTTTGAATGCCATATATAGACAATGAAGTCAACAAGTGTATTTTGCTCCGTTTAGCAGGAATTTCAAGAGATTCGGAAAAAGAGAAAGAGTGAGAAAATAGTTCATATGTCAATTTAAAAGGTACGTACATAATTTATAATTAGAACCTTAATTTTGCACTTTAAAAATCGTGACTATTAATACCAATCTAATAATCTTGAACGTAGGGCAATTTTTTTTTTTTTTACTTTTGTTGGAAAAAATATTTGGCACATCCTTCTAATAAAAAGTTACTGTCAAGTTTTTAGTTAAAAAGTGGATTTTAAAGTTTACCTCGACCAATGTCCATCGGAACCGAAAACCACCTAAAACACTTTTTATAGAACACTGAATTGCCTACATTTTTGTATATTTATATTTCATGTACGTCAAAAAACTTCTTATATAAACCACGAAAAAGTTTCTAATATTCTATGAAAATTTTGTTAATTAGGAAGTGAATTGTGCTTGTGGTAGAAGGTTCGGCCACAGGAAGATCCTCATAGAAAAAGCACATGCCTTGCATGCAATTTTCTAGATAGTGTCTAAATAAACATTTTACGCTAGAGTTTCCAAGTATGTAGTATTCTTTCAAGGCATAGGATTACCAAGCCTTAAAGTTCAATTTTATTTTATTTTTCAATTACCTGATCTGGCTATATGGCAAGCTTAAGCGATATAAAAAAAATATGTAAGAAAACATCAAATCTAAAAAATTAGACATCCGGTTTTTAAGGAAGTGCTTAGTTTTAGGAGTATAAATTAGGGTTAACTTATAAAGAGATCTAAAACTTAATTTATAAACGAAAACAGCCGAAAAAAATTAAACTTAAATTTGAAACTTTTTTTTTTTTTTTCTAAAAAATCACTGCCAATTGTTTCGGTACAGAAAAAACAACATAATATTATGATGTCAAATCTTGGCGCATGATCTGGTGGAAACGATAACTTCGAAGGTACTGTATTTAATAACAAGGCACTATAACTCCGACGACATAAGGCCGCTCTAGCCATTCGTTTGTTTATGTAATTTTTCCAACGACAAACATCTTCCTACCATTAAATTTTCTATGTTTTCTAATGTTCGCACATGATCAATGTTTCCTTAAATAAATTAAAAATTCAATTTCCCCAAATATATTTTTTTTCCAACCAAAAAAAAGATTGGTGTGCTCTATCTTGGTATTTTTCGACGTTAATAAAGTCTAAAAATACAGCAAAATGTAGCATATTTAATGTTTAATAAAATATATTAAGACTGTTTTAAATTTGGATGTTAATAGAGAAAAACTTCAAAATCCATTTGTACCTCCGAAAGTTTGGAAGTTTTTCGAAAATGACTTTTTATTGGAAAGAGCTATCAAACAAGTTGTTAAGACAAAAAAATTAGAGAATTTGTTTTACTAACTAGTCTAGGACCAATCATGACCGAGAAACCCAAAAAAACAGCCCTTTTCAGAATACTCGACGACACAGAGTTTTTATGTTCTAGTTTTGTGGTTTTAGGATCTCCAAAGAATACTATGTAAAATAAAATAATAAAATTTTCCTTAGCAATTTTTGTAGATATGTTTTACTAATTTTATTGGACTATAAGTCAGCAAAACAAAGCAACGCATATGTTCTGCAATATTCGATCACGCTCACTAACAGAATACGATTTATAAAGGTCCGAATGGTGTTATCGGGATCATATGGATGCTAAAATGTCTCAACAATTATGTTTTCTCAGCAAAAGAAGAACTTTCAGTAAAATGTTGTTAGTCTATGTAAGTAAGACCATAAAATGGACAGTACTTCTGGAATGATTGCAACATTTTTCCTTTTTTTTTTAAGCTGTTTTTTTTTTTCTTTTTAAATTTTAACTTTTTGGGCTGAAATATGAAATCCGTCAAATGTTTTCTAGTGGGAATAAAATTCTCTCAATTACAGTCGAAACTGTTCAAATACTCGTGAACACTATTATCTTAAATATCTGACACTTTTTGTTTTATTTATATAAAATTCCCGACACTTAAAAATATTTTCATGTTGTTTTTTTCACTTTTTCCTATTTTTTTTTTTATTATTTGTTTTGCACTTTTAAATGATTTTGACAGAATTCATATTTCAGCCACAAGATATTCTTTGGGCAGGAATTTTCAAAAAAATGAAGGAAATGATTTTCTCTTTCAGTATGCTCTCTCTTGACAGGTTTGACAGGACTTCGACTCAAAAATAGTAGAAATTCGTTGTTTTGGCGAGTACCCAAACAGACCTATTTTTCGATAAGTTACACGTTTTAATATGATTTAATAAAACATATTCGGCATTTGACTTAGAATATTTTGCTTATGCTGGTGTCAAATGTCATGGAGCCTTAGGATTTTTTTTATAATTTATTCGTGTAGGTATGATATGTATAAGTAATTATTTAAAAATTGTTTTGACTGGACTATTAGCGATTTTTTGATATTATGTTTAAACAATAAGAAGACTGCATTCACAGAAATTGTATTCTAATTAGTTCTCGATCAGGAACAATTTGACGGAATCTAATTAACTAATGATTTGGCATTAAACTTGCGATATTATGACCAGCTCATTTCATAGATCTCAGAACGCTCAATAATCTCAGAAACCTGAATAGAAAACATTTCACTTTTGTCTGATCCAAAACCGAACAGAAATGATCTTTGATTCACTAAAATTCTCTGAGGTCCCAAGAAACTTGAACAGGATAATTTAAACTAATGTTAATTAGTTTGTTTATTTGGTCATGGTTTTAAAATGTATTTTTATAAAAAACTTACTTAGTGCATAGTTTTTAATAAATATCCAATTTTACTGAAACATACCTGAAAATAAAAGAAAAATAGTTTTTAAGTTAAATTAAAATATAATAAAACATGAAAATAGAACATTATATGCAAATTAATAATAAATTTTAAATAATTTTTTGAAAGGATAAACAAAATCCTTTTAGATCGGATTTAATAATATTTCTGAATAACGAATGCTGCAATTATTCCTTCCCTATTTGTTCCATTACCCATTCTAAAAAAATAAAATACCAACCACCCACTTCTTCAAATAGATTTATGTTTTATTTAACTTGGTCAAAAAACCATACTATGTATAATAAACTAATAAGAATCAATATCTACATTATTAGCAAAATTATTAAATGAAGTTAAGCACTTTTTAATAAGAATGAATGACATGACAGCTACGTAAATCGCATAAATAGTGTCGACTTGC
The DNA here is from genome assembly GCA_948107695.1 of Meliscaeva auricollis. NCBI lineage: Eukaryota > Metazoa > Arthropoda > Insecta > Diptera > Syrphidae > Meliscaeva > Meliscaeva auricollis. Next base: position 44,359,096 of record OX403619.1, on the reverse strand, counting down.
ACAACATCTGGGACTCAGAAGCTTAACATAGAAATGTCAAACAAGATCTTCTTCAAATAATTATGAATAACCTTGTCTTTTTGGAGAAGAAGTAAAGTGCCAATTATAACAACATTTAGTTTCAGTTGAAAATGTCAAAAATATTAGCAATAAAGTATATTTGTGAATTTGCTAATTTTTGCAAAGTGCAAATTTGTAATTAACTTTTCTTTCAAGACATGATTTATTCAACTATAATTAGCATCATCAAGAGATTTGGGTCAAGCTGCGTAAATGAAAAAAAAAAACAAGCAAATAAAATCATTGAATGCACTTTCTTGAGTAGTGCACTGAAGTAGATATGCTAATTATGAGTGAATTGTTTAATTCGTCACCATATATCTTTAAAAAAATTTATGTGTTATTTTCTTATTTCAAAGACAGACCAGGAGAATGTGGTATTTTGATGGTTTCTCTTAAATTAACTGTTCTCTTCTTGATATGATTACTTTCGAAAAATTTAATTTTAAAGTTATTCCAATCACTTTTCGTCTTCGTTTTCATTGTCTGTTAAATGAACTTTTACTTGTAACAGTAACAATAAATAATATTGAATTCTGAAAATAAATTCGCAAATGACAGAATGGTTTTTTTTTTTAATTTGTTGCAGAAAGGGGAAGAACATATTGGACATGAAATTTAATTGAGGTTTTATTTTAATTGTGATATCAGTGTAATCACCTTTTTTTAGCCTTTGACCACAATTTAGGAGTGACTTTTCAAAAGTGGATGAACACAACCTTTTGTCATTTATCAGAAAATAGAAAAATAAATTGTAATTTTCCATATGATTACAGATTTCTAACTATTTTTAGAGTCTTATTTACAGGGATTTTTTTTTGTTTGTTTGAACCTCATCGAACAAACAAAATAGTATTGTAATGTAATTTTCTGATTCTAAATCTGGTTTTTGATAAATTGATTAAAAAAAATGATTGTTTTGTAAAAAAAGATCTGGTATATATTCAAAACTACTGAGCCGATTCGGCTGAAATTTGGAAGACTTACTCCGCATATCATAAGCTAAGACTTAAAACCAGATTTGTTTGTATTCATCAATGTATAGTCACATTTTAAACCATTATTTAAAAAAAAAAATCACCATACATTTCAAAATTTTGTAGTTTTGGGCATGTATACTGTAAAGAAAAACCTCTATACTCTTGATACTGGACAAGTTAATTATGGTGTACAGAAGGCAGTAATCAGAGGAAAACCAAAAAAAAAACATATTTTGTGCTTTTCATTTTATGAATTTTTCAACATTATTTTGTGAAGAATCCTGATATCGTACAAAAAACTGATCAAGACATACACTTGATAATTTTGTTCTACATAAACGTTTTTAGCGATTTTTGTTTTTTTGATTTCTCATGTTTCCCGTAATAGATTTTGTTGAATAACTTCAGATACGTGCTCAGCATACAAAAAAACAGAAAATTAGTCATTAAATATTAATACTTTAGAACTCTCCACCTCTAAAAAACGCTTTAATTGGACTAAGAGCCAATTTTTCAATCTTCTAATTAACAGTCAGTTAACTGTTCGATGAATAGAGTTATTAGAATCATAAACAATCAAATAGTAACATCGAATTTCTCAATCATTCATTTATTTATTCTATAGAATAGCAAAATTGAAAATGTTTGAACTCAAGTCATTTTCATATAAATTTTTGATTGTTGTTTGTATTTATTTTTGTTATAAAGCTGTCGGATTTGTAAATGAGTATGACACATAATTTTTGCTGACATTTAAAAATGTATTCTTAGGAATATTTTTTAACAAGCTCTGAAATGAGCATATAAATTTATTCGACTATTGAAACAATTATTCCAAAGAATACGTAATATCTGACTTTTGAAAAATTGATTTTTGCTCTATCTGCTGAATAAGTTCTAACTGACTGTTTGACTGACTATTGAAAAACTGACCCTAAAAGAGAGTATTTTATACAAATTATAAATCCTACTTTGCCGAAAGCGAGTTTTTTAAATGATTTAAAATGATTTAGACTGATGAAATGCACTTTATTCACATTCCATTAGTAGTTTTGTACTAAAGTAGCAGTTAAGAAATTCGACGTTAAATGTACCAAAAGAACGAAAACATAACGTGCTAGGATAGTTTGACTTCATATTTGGGCCAGCATACCGAAATCCTTCAGAAATTGTAGTTTCGTTTGAAGGCGACACGGGAACCGTGTTAAAATTTAAAGAAAACATTGAAAACACTTGTTTTTGGCCAAAATATATCATAGAAAGATATAAATGGAAATATAATTGAGAGATGTTGAGTTTCCAAGCAATGATAGACGGTTTTTTTTTTTTTTATTTCAGGCTTTTTTTGTACGTGACAAACGATTAACGGATTTTGGCGAAGATTTTCACACAAACTTTTTTTCTTTTTTTTGTTGCTATTTTAACATTATTGCATTTCAAAATTCTCATTTTCGAATTTTCTATAAAGGGCTTTAATATTCCCAAATTTTATGCAATGCAACAGTAAGATTTTTCGATTTTTCTTATTTCTTATTTGAAACGCAATATCTTTTAAAATCTTAAAAGTAGCTAGTACAAAAAAAAAGGATATGTTTTACGCTATTTTTTTATTATATAGTAATGATTTTTTTCCAGAACCTCAATTCTTAATTGTTAAACCCAAATTTTTGAATTTTGAGACAATTTCAATCTTTTTTTAAGTAATAACTTTAAGATATGCCAGAAAGCATATTTTTTTCTGTTTTAAATGGACCAAGAGGATCATCACCAAATCGTTACTTTTTTTTCGTTGGAAGTTAGTTCTTTCAGAAATACTAATCATGTTCGTTTAAGTCTATAAAGTATTTCTTCTTATTTAATATATTTACATTAAAAGTGCATTGAACTTACTCTCAGTAACAACTCATTAATTAAATTCTTTTGCTACAAATTAACCTCTTCACATTTCTTTTTGAAAATACACAAAAAATATAAATAAACAAAAAAAAAAATATATATGTAGTAAGCCAACAACTGCCAAAATACAATTAATTCGTAAAATAAAAAAAAAATGTTAATCTCAGCGCACTGACACTCACAAATCGTTCAACTCCAAAACTCAAACTCAGCTCAAGCAACCCAACCGGAACCCGTGACACGCTTTTGAATAAAAAAAAAAAAAAGGTTCCATCGTTTGCTTTTAAAAGCATCATCATCATCGACCCCAAAAACAATTAAAAAAGAAAAGAAACAAGCAAAAATCTCAGCTTAATACCGTATAATGAGTCATTGTGGTCCAAAGTGGCACTTAAATAAAAACCAAATAATAATTCTTGAGAAAAACTTTTTTCCATACTGTCCCATCTTAAAAAAAAAACCTATCTTACCAACCAATAATAATTATCATAAATGAACTGACTGAAAAGGTAGGGAATAAGTATGTTGGTCAGCAGAAAGTTTTGGGTCATGGACGACTTGCGGTCTTCACTTTTATTCAATACACACTTTAAGACAGGCAAGTAATTTTTTTAATACACACCAGTTCAATTGAATACGGACAAAGTTTACTTAACTTATTCATAAAAAAATATAGCCTTTAACTCGTCTTGAAATTTGCAGATATTGAATTTTGATTTTACTTCGTAAGATAAAGGTTCTTGAAGTGGTATATAAATTTAAAAGCAGTATTTTAGGGAAAGTAGTTGAAAGGTGCCAAGAGTGAGACACTTTTTTTTGTAAATTTGTATATCTCGGAATTTTTTCAAGCTATTTTAACTAAACTTTGGGTATATTTTAAGGCATATTTTATCTTAATGTTTCAAAACAAAACAAACTGTCTTACTGCTTGTGAGGGGTGCGATCAGTGAGACAGCTTAAGATGTACAGTGAGACAGATAAGACAATCCAGACAAAAATAAACACAAAAGTTAGAAAGGATTTAACTAGTATTTATATGATTAAATTAATTAGCTTTGATGCATTTCTTAGTAAAAAAGTAAAAAATAAACAACAAAACTAAAAAACTGTGTGCTTTTTGAAAAGGTATCAGTGTTTGGTTTTTGTTTTCATTTCTTGGAAAAAAAAATCGAAATTGTCAAAGAGAGAAGATACATAATAATAGCTGTGTTTCATATGCAGCACATTAATTTTTTTAATAAAAAAAAACAAAAACAAACGAATGCTGCAGAAAAATAAGGCAGTAAAAAGCAAGATGGTGATGCTGGCTATAGTGATTTGAAACATTGAAATGAATAAGGCCGTATTGAATAAATCATTTTTTTTTAACGTTGGCATTTTCCACGTGCTATGGATGCATTCGTTGATTTTTATTTTTTAATAAAACACGATTTGTCTAGAAAAAAAATAGAAGAAACGAAAATAACTGTGAATTTGATTTAATTAAAATCTTTACCATATTTTATTTGAAAACGAAAGAAGTGCAAATCGAGACCACTCAATGTTGCAAATCGAAAATGACATTCGATAAAGTTTACGAACACACTCCTAAACTGGTGTTGTTTTGTCATTTTTAATTGCACCCGGAACTTTCAAACATTGAACTTTCGAACGAGTAAATCGTTTTATTGGCATCCGATTGCTGTGCTTTCTACCCATCTACCAATAAAACACAGCTAATTTCATATTTAAAAAAAAAATCTGCATGCTTTTCTGATTGTTCCGTATTGCTATCCAAATTTCAAAGAAAAACTCTGAAAATATTTCAAATACTTTCTTTATGATTTTAACCCGGTGGAGGTTACGGCGCATCTTAAATTCGTGTGCAACAGAAAAACGAGACGAGGAAATAAAGGGTATCCAATACTGGCACAAGCAGTGGCGTATCCAGAAAATTGGGGGGAGGGAGGGTCTCGAAAAAAAATTGGGGGGAGGGGGGGCTCTAGTACCTGAGCCCCTTCTAAATCTCTAAGAATTACGAAAAAATTCAGTAATTCATGTAAATTATGATGAAATTACCTAAATAACATCATGATTTTGGAAGCTTGGGGGGTGGGGGCTTGAGCCCTCCCATCAATACGCCACTGAGCACAGGCAAGGGAAAAATGAATGTCTCACTGTTAGTACTTTTTGCCTACCAACTATCTATCACACCGGAGCGGAGGTCTGGGTTTCATTTCCAGCCTTCTTATTGAATTTTTCAGGGGTATCGCCTCTTGAGGGGAATTGGCAAAACCTGCAAGAATACTGGTTGTCTTTAAAAGTGCATTTCAGTTACCCTTTCGGAATCGGCAGAAAATTGTAAGTCACCTCCATTCACGCTTACAGTAAATGGTCAATAGGCCTTGGTTCTTGGTTATCTAGTCGTGCTACAAAATTTATAAGGTACTCTTTTCAAAAGACGCTTAAATCTAAAATTTTATATTTTGTGAAAAACTGCCAATATCCACAATAACTTTATTTGAACTATTGGAGACACATTGCTGCGGTTTTATCGTCCTTAAATTACGAACACTGAGAAAACAAATCGATGCTGCAAAGTTGTCCGCAGTTGCAGCAAATAGGTAAATCCGTTTGCGAACGATAAAGAAAAGAAAATTTTGCGTAACACTTTTGATTGAACCGGTGACCCCTCGCTTTCGAAGCAAGTATCTTGTCATTCCGCTACGGACTGCGTACATAATTCATGATTTGCGCAGAAAGCATAAAAACAAAATGAGAGAACGAATCGTTTGCATCAAACAATTTTTCGTTTCTTGGACAGTCATTTTCAGTCATTTTGCGACTTCAACTCTGTTTGCAGCAAACTCTTTAATTCGTTTCAATGACATAATTTATGCGAACGACTAAATAAAAAAAAAGTTCAGCGTAACACCGGCGATTGAACCTGCGACCTCTTGATTTCGAACCAATGCTGTTGACATTGCTCCATAGCAAAGAATGCATATGAACACCATAAACATAGAGTTAAATTTATTTCCTGCCGTCATTCGTTGTAAATGAATTGTATATTTACACCAAAAGTGAAGTTCTTTGCAAGAAACTACTTTTTGTATAGAGGTTCTTCACAAACTATTTATTTGTTTGCTGCAAACAATAAAATTTTCTAATAAACGAAAAGGTGTTTAGGTGCGTTTGCCGCAATCAATTCATAAAAATGAGCTCAAAACAAACTGGGTTGTTTCCCTCTATGTTTGCTCTAATATAATTAGAATTTGGGCCAAATGTACCTTATACAGTTGCTATGAATGAAAAACTTTTGTGGGCATTGTATTAACTTTTCAAAAAATGATTTTCATTTAACTCAAAGAATATTCATTTGCCGCAAACAAAAAAAATGAGTGAGGTTTTTGGTGCACTGTGTACTTAGCACTGGTCTTTCGAAGCTGCAAACTTGGTTTTACACACAAAAACTCAGTGCAGTGCAATTTTTTGCGACCTTCTATACCTTGTCTGACTGGGATATGAAGTGTATACCTTGTGTATATTTAATGATCGGTTTAAATGGTGCAGAGTGTTAAATGTATATGTCACTTACTTACATTAATTGAAATCCATGACTCCTGGTAAAGTAGAAGTTTTTATTTTTTATTTATATAGCGAAAACATACAAAACTAGACACAAAAAAAAATAAAAGAAGTTAAAATCAAGTTTGACTTAACTTTTAAGATCGAGAGTAAACTGCAATTTTTTTTGTTTTGTTTTTGGACTGCCTTTGGGGATTTAACTACGCATAAATATTCTTTTTTACGCCGGTTACCGGTTTTATGTATAAGTACATTTTTCCAAGTGAAATTGTTTATATGATTTAATTTTTTTTTTTTTTTTAATTGGGGGACTTTTAAATTTCTGAGATTCCAAGACTAAATATGGCTTTCGTTTTCTGATTTATCTGTTTCCAAACAAGAAATATTTTAAGGTCATTGTTGAAAGACATAATGGTACGAATATGTTGGTAATATAATGCGTCTTTTGGTAGTTGAATGTATAAAATTAAGAAGAACCAAAAAAAAGCACATAAATCTACATTTGGATTAGTGTTCTTTTTTTTAATGTATTAAGTCAAGTCAGTCACGTATATAGGCAGGTAGAGGTTAAGCAAATATGTTTATCGAAAATAAATGAAAATATAAATTTAAAAAAAAGTTTTGGTTTTGGTTGTCAGCGGCGTTGTCATTACAAATAGGGTAATTAATGCGATTCTTTTGGGTTGGTATCTAATGCTGTTGGATTTATTAGATCATTTGAAAAAAATCACGTTGTTTGTCAAGGTTAAAAACATTCCGGTTCACTTGAATAATGACAATGCTGCCATGAGAAAATATACAGTGTGAAATATTATCAAGATGTGAAATTTAACAAGAGCGAGGTAGGGGAACGTGACCTAAATTGGCATACCAAGGTAAAATTGCATAACAGTGTAAAATGGCCACTTAGATAGAAATTGTAGAATCAAAAACCCTTTCCTTTCAAAAACACACTTAGCATGCCAGTATGCCATTTTACAAGGGCAATTTTGATCAGTGGAATTTGAAGACGTTTTGAAAATTAAAAATTTTAAATACTTTTTTAAACCTCTTTATATTAGAACTGCTACTTCCATTGACGTACTTAGATTGATTGATGGGTGCAAATAATGTCACAGATAGCACTTCGCTTCTTCACTTCAATTTACACATAAGAGATTTTTTTTTAACCAACGAACCATATCTCGTCAAGAGAAAGGAAGTGCTATATTTGAAATGCTTGGTTTTACCAGAAAGAAATCACTGTTTTGAAAAAGAGTGCCTCGGGATCAGCCACACGAGAAAGATATCTTCAACCTCTGTGATAACCAAAATGCAAACTGCATATCGTGAATAAGAACCATCAATGCTGGAGTCCTCCAAAGCTAATTGGTGACAACTTTCCGATTTCGAAAACTTTCACTTTGCCGAAGATTCTCTTTCTTAAGCCTAATCCACATCGCTATTTATATCATACCCGGAAAGTTAAGGCTCATGTCCATAGATTTTTCTATTTTTTCGTAAATGGGGTATCAAAATCAATACTATGGGTGTTCACCTACATGTGGTGGAGGGGCATGCTGCGACTAAATACAACCGTGAAACTTAGAGCAATGCAATCGTTGAGTGCTCTCAACAAGACACTCTCAACTGATTAGATGGTAGCGAAAGAATTCTCTTGGTAGCTTCACTAGTATAAGTCGGGTTGAACTACTTACTGAAGTTATATGATGGGCTACTCCAACGTAACTAGAGTGGGTTAAAAGCCGCTGTTAATCCGACATCTCGTAGATTGGAGTAATTTAAGGACCTGTTATAGTTGCTCCACATAGCAGTTTCTAAAGGGAGAGCAAAATCCCTGGATTCGATGCGCAAAAAAGAATAGAAGAGCATCGAATTCAAGGGAGAAAAAAGAGCAAGAAAAGCAAGCGGTCAAATCTATTGAGAGGTGCTACGGCATGGGTAATGGTAAAAAGTTATATCAAAGGGTGTAATGACCTTCCTAGAGATAGTAGCGTAGTACAGAAGCCTACAGTAATGAAAATGGAAATTCAGTAGGAGAAACGCAATCGGTGGTGAGGAATCTGGAAAGAATACTTTTCCAAACAGCTTAACGAGAAGTACATCCAACCATCCGCTGTTATGCAGAATAAAAATAACTCATTTAACTTGGACGATGAGGGACATAATATTTGTTCACCCTATCTAAAAGCAAGAAGAACAATCTTGAGTTACACAAGTCTGCTGGTTTCGATAGCTTGCCTGTCTGTTTCAAGCGGCATGATATGACTTTCTCTTCTGAACTCATTTGCAGAATTTGGTCGAAAAAATGTATGCCCAATTAATATATACTCGACATAGTTTGGTCTATCTACAAGAAAAGAAATTCTACACGCTTCAGAAGTATAACAATCTCCTCAACATCAAATAACAATTGTTGTTCAATTATTTTGTGTTTCTGTCTAGAACTTTTTGCTAGCGACCAGTGACTCTTTTCATTTCGAGAAAGCTGTAAGAACAGGGTGATGCAATATCATGCAATCTCTCTAACATCGTGTACTTGAAGGAAATGTGCGCAACTCAGAAGCCAATACTAAAGACTCAATTTTTCAAAAGTCTGTTCAACTCTTTGGTAATGTTGATGACATTGATATCAACAAAGCGAACTGAAGACGAAAACCAAGTATGATGGACTGTTATATTCCGAAATGAAAAGACAAACTAATAATTATCTCTACTAACAACTGCTCATTCTGGTCTTAAATACGTTATAGTAGTAAAGCCGTCTCTTAAGAATTCAAGAAGACCAACACCATTTTTATGGGGCAGAGGAATGGACACTGTCAACTTTGGATGTTTTGAGAGAAACATTTTTCGAGTAATACTTAATCCAGTGTGTATCGGTAGAAAATGAAGAAAAAGATTCAACGACATACTTGACAGCGATATCGACGTGGTCAAAAAGCTGATAGTAAAGCGACTGACATAGATTGGAGACGTGACTTCGTATGGAAATCCATGCACCAGCTTGACTAGTCTTTGTATCCAACCTTGATGAACAACGTGACATAGTAAGACCTCAAGGTTGGGCGATCTATTGGTGTTGGTTGATCAACTAAAATTTTGTGTGTAAGTGGTGGCAGCTAGCTAGGGACCGGGCTGTCTAGAAAAGTATGTAAGTATGTATGGGTTGTAAGCGTCTTTGACAAATCGTCGCAATGCACATATTAATCTTCGAAATAGACATACACTTTTCTATCTAGGATTTATACTATAATATAACATCGCACAACGATAAAGATCAAACGAAGAACCACCGAACAGCTTTTTCTATAGACAATACCGACGTTAATCATCCTACTGCTTCTTTAAGGGTTCAAGGTATTGTTAAGATCGGATGCGAATCAGCTGGATTAGGAAGATACTTCGGGTGGAGAGTGGAGGGGAAGGCTCAACAAACACATCTACGGACATTAAAACGATATAATCAAACAGCTGAAAATACTGCTACTGAGATTGATAGGACATCGAAGATTCCAGACCGATCGACGAGGAGTCCAATTCAAACCTGAAAAACAACATGAGAGTGAAATACCTCTTATTGGGTGACATGCACAAGCGCAGAATGGCCACAACTAACTTGATGTGCTTAAACTGGAGGCAGCTAATTAGACATCGGGTTGAGTGAGTGCAAAGGCTTGTTGTTTTAGGTTGTCCCAGAATTATAAGCAGCAATTTAAGTAAATAAGAAGAAATGACATCATATTATAAGAAGCTTAGGAAGACATAAAAGTAAAGTTTTAACTTAAAATATGTGCCAGGGTGTTTGTTTAATTGGTCGCAAGTTGTTTCTTTTCTTAAAGAATTTTCTCCATCTTTCAAAATTTTACCGGCAATGTAAAAACTTACCAAACAGACCTAAAATTTCAGCTGCTCTTTTTATTTAAAAAAAAAACTACAAAGTAAAATTGAGGATAAAGAAATGTGCCACATAAATGCGTTGAAAGTTCATTCACTGGGAAAAAGGAAACAAATTAATTGAAGCTCGGTTTTGTGATGTTATAAATACACCAAACCCATATATGCAAATAATGTATCTCATTTCATTATCGCTTTATTGTAGTTAAATAAAAGTTGGTGAAACCCTAAGAAACCCTTTTTATTTTTCAAAGAAATACAACACCAACAGTGGGTTCCCATATTTGCATATAAAAAAAAACAACGACTTTCATTACCAACACTCTACCTATACAAAGTCGTGAATAATAATTATTTAGCCTGCATATAAAGTACTTCATGCTAAGTTAAAAGTATCTACTAGTTTCTTGTTGCGCTGTCGAAAGAGCATGGTTATTATTAGTTCATTGTCGCTGTCGCGTTACCAATGGGAGTTTTTTTTTTTTTGTTTTTAATTATTTTTTTTTCTATTTGTATTATCTTTTTAATTATTTATTATAGCAAGCGCTTCTATTCAACCGTGCTGGCTTAGTGCATTGCATATGTGGTACACCCTGAGCTTACTTTCGTTTTTGAATAAAAAGCGCGCCTCATATAAGATAAATTATACTCGACTTGTAGTTGAATAAAGAGAGGATAAGTGCATTCAGTGAGGTTCACATGTTCCTTTGGTTAAACTTTTATTCTCACGAAAGACGCCATGCTGGGTTTATGTTTCAATCAATTATAAGTACATCCCCCACCCTCCATTACCCCCTCTCAACCATATCTATTTTATTTATGATGAATTCTTTGAATATTCAATTGCATTAGTCTTATATTGTTTACTTGTCAGATAAAAAAAAAATAAAAAACTTATAAACGATTTTCACTTTTCTACAATTTTTCAAACATTTACACTTGAATTATGTGTTTTTTTTTTGTTTTTTTTTTTCTTTCAAAGCTCATTTAAGTTTAGTGATCTTTATCTTTTTTTTTATTGTTGAAATGCATTGAGTATTGAAGAGTGATGAAGCGCAACTTTTCATATTGCTCATTGTCATTGATATACCTAGAAACTGTCGTCTATTTGTACGTGCAAAGGTTTATTTTAAAACCACGATATTTATATTGCAGTTATCAGTGTGGTTTTGGTGCGTGACAGATTGCATTACAATATAAGAACATAATTATTAATAAAAAAAAAACAAGACTATTCAGTTGAAATAAGTTAATATCTTTGTTAGTATTTTATTTCAGAAGTAATTGATAGGTGTAACCGTTTAAGATCTTCCTTGTACAGGGGTGGACTTTAAAGCAGTCACAGACGTGATAACGATACAGGAGCACAATAATAACTAGTTACCGAAGAAAAATTGTCATATAACGAAAATTGGATAATTAATCCGGGTTATGCAGTAAAGTAGGGAGTAAAATGGTTATTAAAAGTGTATTTCAGTGAATCTGACCAGTAGTGGAATCGCACTCATACTTCGAAAAAATGTACTTTTCGGAGAGTACAACCACCTTAAGCGGGGAAAAAGATTTTTCGCCTTCAAAGTGTTTTTTAAATGAGTTTTTCTGTATAAGTTCAAATTGCAATGTCTTTTGAAACATTAATGAGCATAGTGCAGATATATTGGTATATCCAATGACCTCTATCTGTCTGTTCTTAAGCTATTTTAGACCTTGCCTAGACATTATGAAATTAAGTTATTTGAAGTATATCTCAATTCTGTTGGATCTACACCCATGTTTCACACAAATTTCACCATCATCATATCATAGGAAAAAAAACACTCATACGCCATACACATTTTCTATGAAACATTTTTACTTGCTCTATAGGGCAAGTACTGGTTTCGTTTAAAAAAAAATTGAGATTTTAATCAAAACCAACATTACGATGATGGAGAAGTTTTAAATAGTAGTTTTCGTCATGCCGTCTAACGATTTTGATTAAACTTGATGTATGTTATGTAATAAATGATTGCAACAATCCTGCATTTTTAGTTTTTCTCAAAAAATTCGAATAACGGAAATGTGATGAAGACACTTTTCGGAAATTTTCAAAACTGATTTCGTTCAAAACTCGTCACCAGGCGTTTAAAGTTTCTTAAGGAAAATAAATGGGATTTTTTGTATGTATTTTTTTGTATCTATCACTATGCTAAGAAAAAACTCCAAAAAATTGGAGATGATTGGAAGTTACCCTAAAATATGTCAATTTTCGAGGTTATGACTCCTAAATATTATTAAAAAAAATATATATAACATATTTTTGGGAAATTTCCAATCATGTTAATTTTTTTTGGAGTACACCGTACAAGAAAAAAATAAACGTTCTTGTTTTTTTTATTTATCAACTTGCTCAGCACCACAACGTTATTTATTATGTAGGTTTATTGATTTTTTTTTTCATTTAATATTTATGTATTCTTTTTTTAATTTTTTTAGTTCAGTTTTAACCTTGACCACATTCAATGTCCAATATTAACCGTCAATTTTGAGAGTTATTTTCAAACATTTTTTTAGAATTAGTTTGCTCAGAGAAAAAAGATGGTGTCAGAAGCAATACAATGAGGGCGAAATTCAAAGCCGTTAGTCAAGTCAAGATTTTTCTCAATTTCCGTAAAATGAAAATAAATCTTAAGAAGTGGCTCAACCGAAGTCCGTAATCATAGACGAAATGGATGCTTCTATGCTAATCCTCGAGTAAACGCTTAAGCATTCTCTCACAATCTCAATTGGGAAAATCTCAAGTGACCAAAAGTCTCCTCAAGCGCACACTTGATAAAAATTTTGACTTGAGGGACGACTATGGATCTAAGTATTTCAATGACAATTTGTATGTTTGAAGGGAGGAAATATACAACTTGATTAAATGCCTTTCATGTTCTTTTCCTTCTCCTTCAAACACGGCTTTGTTAAATCATTTTTAAAATTCAAAAGCAATAAACGTTGCTAAGGTTTCGCATTACTGAAAACGCATTTTGCAACCAGCCAAAAGTCATCGTGTATAATTCCGAAAAAGGGACCGATACATTTTTTAGGAATACTTGTGTCAAGGCAAAAACGTTGGCTAGTGAGTGGCTTAAGATGAATATCACACAGATATAGAATAAATCTGCGATGCCAACATTAAGTAGAAATCCTTTTAAAGTTTGGATAAAGTTAAGTTAGGTTAGAAAGAAGTGGCTATTGTGCATCATTTTAGTAGAAATATCATTTTCCTTCTGATAGATTCGTTTGAGTAGACACCAAGTCACATAACATGTTTACCTATAAGGCAGCGTCCAGTTACGACAGAGCTTATTTAGAATCCACTCAAAGATAGATTGGTTGATATCCAGCTTAGGTCACGTCTGTTTTGTTTCAATCATAAAATAATATTGTATAATATTTTTGTATAATTTTGTATAATATTTTTGAATATTCTAAAAATAATCTTATTTTGCGTATACAGAATGAAATAAGAACTACATACATGCGCCCTTAATTTCGTTAATAAGCGCCATCTATCAAAAACTTATGCAAGTAAATTGGTCTATATTTGAACCATCATGCAATAAGGGCACAAAATTTTTCGATCTACCACAGTTTTTTTACTTGTAAGTGTCTTATGAAAAACCAAATACTGGGGAAACCTCTTAATTATTTTTAGTAATGAAAAACGAACAGCTGTCATGAAATAATGAGAATACATCGCAGTAGACGAACAGATTATACAAACAAAGATTCATCTATGCATTAAAATAACCCAACAACAAATAAGGACACAAAAAGTTGATTCATAGTTTTTGCTTCAGTCATTACTTTGAAGTTTAGGTATATTGAAGCTCAAATGATAGTCAGCAGTTTGCCAAAAATAAGTACATGTATTGACGCTTTCAAGAAATTTCCTCGAAGCAGAGAATTATAAGCTTTTCTGTAACAACTGGTATACATCATTGGTCCTAGCCTATCTTAGAATGCGATTTTACCGTTAGACACAATAAAGACAGAAAAAGAATTGTAAATAAGGACAGGAGGTGCAACTGTGGCGGCTGTAGAAAATATGGTTGTTTCCATAGTAACCATATATAAGACAAGCGAATTGTAAGCTCTGAAATTTGAAGTTACAGCTACAGAAAAGGCCTACAAAAATGTACTATATCCGAAAGCATTATTAGATGCTCTACTTCGATACCACATCCACAAGATACAAATTAAATCAATAATATTTTACCTACCTTATATTTTACAATATGATCGATGTGGCTTTGATACTACAAGTCTCGACTCTCTTCTTTTTTTTTTTAATGAGTTCATACTCTCCTCCTTATGTGCATCTTAAGTCTATCGAGATGGAATCTTGTGGCAAAGGTCGACGTATTAATAAATATAGAAATATTATTACGAAATTTCATAATTAAAAAAATGCATTCAGTAAAACATGTCTTAGGTAAATTTGAACAAAAGATGACATAAATACTCGTTAAATAAAATCAGAACAAAAGAATTTATTAAATCAACAAATATTTCATTGCTAATAAATATTCAAAAAAAAAAAAATTAAAAATTAAATCGACCCAAAACCTCAAAGCATAATCGTATATCGTTTACCTAAACGAACTGTGAGATATTATTTCATATTTTAATTAAAAAAACGGCAGTTAAAATATGTTAAGTATTACAAACGATGAAAATTAATGATGAAAAACAGGTACCTTCTCTCACATATGCTATGAATACCTACCATTTTTTCAAATTTATCACAAAAAAAAAAAGAAGAAATATTAATTACAAACTTAAATCCATTTTATCTGTTCCATTGACCAACATGGCTTTTTTGAGCCGAAATATCTCATCTCGTCTCATTACAATAATTATTATATAAGATTCACAGTTAATGTGCCCGCTGATCATGGCTGATATGCTATAGAGCATGGCACCTCTCTTTATCTTAATTTATTCGACGATAATTTGTATACTTCTGAAGTCTCAAAAAATTAGATAAATATACTCGAATATATTCAAACAAAGTTAGTTGTTTTTTTTTATAGTTTTGAATGATTTATTTGTCGATTTCTCATTCAACTTTCTTTAACTGGAACTAACTGGGCCATTTCTTTCTCCATTTCGACCAACAAGAAGAAGTATCTATGTGCTCTTCAAATGGAAAATCTACATTATAAAAAATGATATTTTTGGAACTTCTTTCATTATGTTTTAACCTACACGTGGCGCCAAAATGCTATTCATCAGCTCGCAGTGATACTTGAAACCTAACTCAGGTTTAAACAAGAAGAATAAACAACAAAATTAAGACATTAAAAAAAGGTTAAACTTGCTTCTGATAATATTTCTTCAAAGGCTTGGATGAGCCACATTAATTTTATTTTTTTAGCTCAACACTCTTGTAAAGGGTATACTTGTACTCTTGTATACTTTTACTTTTCAAGACTTTTTATAACGGGACAAAACATAAAAAGAAGTTATAAGATACTTTAAGCGTGATGGTGGCTTCTTTTAAAGTTTTGGTGAATTGATTCATGTCATCTCCACTTAAAATGAACATTATAAAAATGTAATTGCTTAATGAATTTCAATGTAGGCTTCCATCAAGAGTCAAGAGTCTTGAGAAATATTTTACGAGCTAACCAGGCGCAGCGGCGATTAGCGACACATAGTTTGATTTGACATTATGCCAATAGTAAAAACATTGTTTTTATAACTGTTTTGCTGTTGTTAAAGTTTAAGTAGGTTATATAATCAATTCACTGCGATGATGACACTGAGATGGGATTAATTTCCGATTTATAATTTGAAATAGCCATTGTTAACTTATTAAACAAAGCGTTTAACGAGCGTGTGTGTGTGGCGAAAGAAAATCAGCAGTAAGCTATTACTCTTCTTCGGTTACTTAACCGATTTGTTTGAAAAGATTTTAAAAGATTTTAATAACAAAAGGTTATGCTTATTGATTGATTTAAAGAAAGATTTACGATAATTGCAGGGACTTACAAAATTTTTGGCTGAAGAGTTATTTATGTGACGATTGCCGAAGCCATGCAGATTTCAAAGATTTTTGACTGCAACTTAAAAAAAAAAACACATGAATATTTCAAAATGGTATCTTTAGTATTTGTTTGTTGATGTAACCTATCAGCTGTCAGTAACACTAACCAACGTTTATTAGTTTGGCAGTTACATTATTAGTATTACCAAGCTGAGGTCCTGGCAAGGCGTTGACGAAAGCTGTAAGACAAGTCTAAATGATGGCAAGCTGATATACTTTTTGATTGATAACCGATACGGCAATCAACACAATTTCTGCCATTGAAATCAAATCGAAGCTTTGTAACTTGCTGTATCGAAGAGCCTAGGGTACTTTGGTAAACAGCTCAAAATTAGACTAAGGCTTTGTTAATTTCCGGGTAATACAAATTAAAGGATAGGATTAGCAACAGAAACTGGGAGATAGAGTTTGGTATCCATGCTTATAATCAGGAAATTATGGCTTCGCTTAAACAAAAACAAGACTGATAACATCAGAAACCGATGCAGCTATTGACTCCTTGGAATTGGCGGCTATAGGTGCACAGAGGAGCTACAAAGAATAGATAGTGACACCTTCCGAAATCTGTTCGAAACTTGAACAGTCATGGGCAACGGTGAAGAAAATGTTGCCAAAGAATACAATAGTGAGAGATAAACACATCTAACATAAACTACCGGACAGTGTATAGTGAAGTAAACTTCAGTGCACCGACATTATATTCCGGAACTCCATTTGACACCACAACAACACCCAGTTCCGAAAGAAGTTGCAGTCAATGAAATCTCGAGGCCTTTAAGCACATCAATAGAATTATTGGTAATGATTCTTAGCAACAGTGGAGAAGCAATCCAGAAGCAAACCATCATCCTTAATAACCGCATCAACAGCTCCTTCGCTCAAAAATAGAAAACTGCATAAATCATGGCAATTCCTAAAATAGGTTCTAGGAATCGTGATCTCAAACTACAGGCCAATATCCCTTCTCAATAACCCAAGTAAGCTCTGAAAGAGCTGATACTCAGGAAGCCCAAGAAGTTTTGCTGCGATAACAAAATCATATAAGACGCATGCAGTTCGGCTTTCGTCGAAGGCATTTTATAATGCTCTTGAAGTTTTATCAAAAGATCAACGTCATATGCTTCCTTGATATCAAGAAAGCATTCGACAGCTAATTCCTAGCTTTGTCATTTGTCTATAAACTGAGCTTATCAAGCTTTCCTACAGCACTAATTAATATAATATTTTTTTTTTCAGCAACTTTTTGGTGCAACTAGGAAACCAACAATGGAGTGTGACAAAAGTGGAGTTGCTGAAGGGTCAAAGCCTGGACCATTTTTGTACAGCATCCTGATCTCCAACCAACCGACTGGAAGGTGAAGATCCTGCTCTACGCTGGGCGACTCACTCACATACTGCACAGCTCATCCTCATATCCAACATCCGTAGACTGCATCAACTCATGCAAATCGGAACTATTGGAGGAGGAGGTAGTCATTTGGCTGGAAACTGTATAAGAATCACACTATCACTTCTGATGGAACTAGATTGCCAGCAAAATGCAATGCCAAGACAACAGCTACAACTAAGTGCTGGGATTCAATCAGCACTTAAGATAGAATGAGATTAACTTGGCATTCCATCGCTTGCACTCCTTGATTAAAGTTGCTTGATTCTACCCTTCTGGGAACGGCTGTTAAAACATGATTGACGTTTGTTGTTGGTTTTCCTTCTAGAATTTTCTTCTTGGAACATCTGTTCTAGCAAATGGCATGTGTGCCTATCAAATGTAAGGTTTTGGGGCCTGTGTCCTTTACCAAAAATTCTACTCAAAGTGTAGTACATTTTGTATCTCTTTCTTTAATATTCTCTTACCAGTTTAGATTACGTTCTTGTTAGCAATCAAGTCAACTATTGCGTCTACACTCTATAAAGCGCCCGTAATTTTTCTAGGAATGCTATTCTTTTTGAATTAAGTAATTCTGTTAAGTGATGGAAAGGCTTAAAAGCTGTGCAAAATGTCTTTTCAACTTCTTGCAACATCAACGAATACAAAATTTCTCAACCAAGTGCCTTTTCTATTATACAATATTGCTATAACTTTTCCGCAAAGGCAAAACAAAACTTCAAAGTTTCCAAGTACCTATGTATATACGTTGCCTTGTACGTGGCGTCTAATACCTCGATTGCAATTTTTTTGTATTGTTTGTTCTTGACAATCAATGTGAATTGGTTTTCTTCCTCTTTTAACTTTTTCCATTTTTGCAAAAAAAAAAAAATAATAATTCAAAGAAATTCGACTCTTGTTTTCAAGAGTTTGAAATTTAAAGTCAGTCGAAAGATAACAAGAATATTGATAAGATAACACCGCAAGAAAGCAACAAACGTTTAAGTAATAATTTTAAATTGCTTTCAGTACTTAAATAAAAATTTCTGGTATTAAATTAAAAACAGACAACAACAAAAAAAATAGGTGGAAACACTCATAACTCTGTTGAAATATTTCTTTTTTTCAGATACCGTACCGACTCTGCATAGAGTGCAGAGGGGCTGATGGTAGTTTCGATGCCGATGCCCCCTCATGTATTATAGGTACCCATACCATATAGATAATAATAATTAAAAGCATCCATTGGAACGCCACTACCATGGACACACAGAGAGCTATATGGGGAATGGGAATGCGTGGCTGAGAACATTAAGTTCAATGGTCATCATCCAACCAACTACAGCTGGCTTTTTTTTTTTTATTCAATATGTGCTTGAAACTGGCACGGCTTATGGTATTTTTGTTTCTTTCTTCTTTTCTTTTTTTACGCCGGACATTACCTGTGTTCGGGGCTGTTGAGTCTTATTGTTTTCATTAATAAAACATTTTTTTATATCTACTCGCATATAAATATAATTTTACTTTCAAAATAATTTGCCCGTGAATGAGTTTTAAAATATTTGTTATGCTTTCCGATTAAAAAAATGCACCATTTAGGCTAAGTGCAGCGGAAATGATAGATCGGTTACTAACTGTTTGTTAAAATTTTAAATTAATACGAGATAATATTTTTATTAATTGAACACAAATATGCAATTTGGTAGAAAAGAGTGATAAAAATTTAAAACAAAAATTACCAAGCTATTCCATGTTATTTAATCGATGCAATTTTATTTTATTTATAAGGAGATCAGGGTAATAGACTCGAGTTAATTCAGTAGGTACTATTGGATTGGATTGGATTTGTCTCAACATGGCAGTACAGTGCCCTATTTTCGAAAAATTGATTAAAAAATATTTTTTTTTTGTTAAATCCAAAAAAGTATTTTTTGAAAATTTTGATACCAAATAATATTTAAACTATAAAGCAGCTTTCCTATAAAAAATTGCATCACAATCAGTCAAGTCCCTTAGGAGAGAACCAAAAATGAAAAATGATGTACCGTTATTTACATTTCTAAAAACATATTTTTCTTCTTAAAAAAAAAAAGACTTTCCTAACAAAAGTGTGTAATTTTTTTTTTTGAGTACACTTGTTGGGATTCTATCGTGCAAAAAAAAAAAAAAACATATAAGTTATAGGAAATTTATTTAGGTCTAGTTTTGGAGTCAGACAGGGTTGCATACTATCGCCAATATTTTTTTTAGTGATGTGCTGCGTGCAGCCATTTTGAACGGAAATGGTGATATTCAATGCAGACTGATATCCCAAGGCCCAACTAAAACATTTAGTCTTCGTGCACGCGTATATGCTTATGCTTACTCCCTCATAGGATCATGGGTCTCCATCAAATGACAACAAAAGTGGGAGGAGAAGTATAAATTGTGGGTCTGAAAATTAGCACAGCAAGCACATAAATGATCAGCCTTGGAAGTAACTCATCCGTTCAAGTCAATATATCTGGACAATGGAAATTTTGACAGCCGTATTAAAAAAACATAGTTTGCTTTCGGAATGCTGTCCGAAATATGGAGAAACAATTCTAATAAAAATAGCTAAGACTATTCTGCTCAAATGTTGAATCCGTGCATCTGTGGGGCGTGAAAAATCTTAACTACTCTCACAAGTAAGCTGCAATTGTTCGTGAATAGGTGTGTACGAAACATTTTAAGGATTTTCTGGTCCAACCGTATTTCTAATGAAAACCTTCATAGGAGAACGGGTCAAAAATTTGTAGACAGTACTATTCACAGGTACGCTTCGAAAAGGCAACGATAGCATTGCCGGCCAAGGGATGCAGTGGAACCCACACACACAGGCCGGTTGTGGGTCGGGTCGGCCGAAAAGCAAATGGCGCAGGACAGTCGGAATCTGCACAGCTGGGAAAGAGCTGAGGAGAGAAGTGCGATATATTTCTAGAATCCATACACCATGGCGCGTAGGAGTATGCCCCTTAACGAGATCAGAACGGACTCATCAAGGTCTGAGCTACGCACGTAATTAACTGAGCACTAAAAAAACTGTTGGCTTATTTGGGAAAGATACGACCTGATTTGGCAAAGTTAGTGAAAATTCGAAAAATAGCGATATTAACAATACTTTAAACTGGGGCAAATTAAAAACCTAAGCTAATTTTAAGTACCAATCAGAGTATCGCACTTTATTATTCAAAATAAAATAGCAAAACAAAACAAGAGAGTAAGAATATGATAAATGCTGATATGATATGATATGTACTTAATGTGCATGCGGATAATAATGAAGACAATAATTAAGATACAATCACGAGCTAACAAGTATCATAAAGATTTTATTTTTAAACCTTTTCTTTACCTACATAATGTAGGTACCAAATTTACCTTGAAATATTAACCTTAATAAAATCTCTAAGTCTCTAAAATAAACTTTATTACCAAACGATTGAACAAAAAAAAAAAAAAAAAACAAACATCTCGCATATCTTATCTTATCGTTCGGTTTAAAACAAAAGATTACAATCACTAGAGCAGGAAACTATTGCTTATCTTAAAAAAAAAAAAATCTTAATCCAAATACCTAGTTTTTGCAATCTTCGCTAATATCAATTAGTAGCTATTATAACCAGTAGTTAAAAAAAAAGAGCTGCGTCTTCGTTAGGCTATATCTTATCGATTATGATTATGATTAATATGAATATGATTAGTTATGGGACTTACCATTTTATTTATTTAAAAGTTATATCAATCCCATGAGATACATTGCGCATATTATGTTTTACTTTAAAGAAATGGATTCATTTATTTTATTTAAAAAAAAACCTTTAGAACGACTATGACATTTCTTCTAAGCGATCAGCTGAACCTAAAAAGTGTTTCTTTTCATAAAAAATTCAAATGAACTACTAAATTTTTATAAAATACTTTTTAAAAACGCCCACCGTTTAAAAGCTTTATCCGAAATTTTTTTTTTTTTTTTTGACATTTGAACTTAAATGACATGACAAATGATAAACACACGATCTGACAATGGACTTTACCCTAAATATTCATTAGAGCAACATTTTCACCTACAATTAAACCGGTAGACGAGAAGAACTCGTCACATTAACTACGCAAAATAATTGTTTTGACCATTGCACAAAACTTATATCACAATATTCTGTCAGTGGGTTAAATAGGCATGTGATGGAAAAGGTAGGGTGCTGCCTTCATTTGCAAAGTAGTAAATCTCGAATATGGACTTAAGGCGATTGAGGCAATTTGCATGGTCGATGGGTGCAGAAAAGAAGAAATGGCGCGATATTTTAAGACAGCTTTTGTACGTTATTTTTTGTTTCTTGTGATCGTCAATACTTTTTTTTCGAGGACACATATAAGACTTTTCATCGGACAATAGAGGCAACTTCTTTGAAGTGGTGAAACTTATGTTTATGACCCAGTTTTAAAGAAGCATTTGCTAAAAATCAAGCATTTAGTTGCTGATAAGACAGGAGTTAGCTCGCATTTTTCGAAGAATATTCAAAATGAATTTAGAAGCCTTTGGTGAAAGAAGTGAATACACAAATTGTGAAACATGAAAGACATCCGCCAAAAAGCATTATATTCGACAGCACACCCGATGAATCACATATCGACCAAATGAGCAAGGTCCATAGATACGTTCACGTCCAGAATGGCAAAGGATGAGGCGAGAGAAACATTTTTAAGGTTCTTTTCTTCATCTGGAAATCCTGCCAATTAACTAATGGACCAGGAAAGATAGGGTCTAAGGAAAAAATAATTAATTTATGGATTTTTTTGATTGATATCGACGCAGAATGTCACCCTCTATAGCTGGTCCAAAGTCCCCCACAATCTCCCTATTAGCTGTTTTTTTTTTTTTGTTAAACTGCATTAAAAGAGCGGAACTAGTCTGGGATTTGAAGGTTTATCAAGCTTAATAGTTTATCTTAATACAATCCGGCTTTATGATTTAAAAGTATTTTTCACTGCACTCGGATAAGATCAACAATAACTCCATACGATAGCGTTTAAAAAAAAACTTATTATCATTTTTATGCCAATATGAATATATTTTTCAGTCCAACAAGTAAAACTATTTTAAAATATTGATACATTAAAAAAATTTGGTATGAAGTTATTAATTGTCATAAGAATTCAGGACCAGAAGAGTCGATCAAATATTTTGGGTGAAAGGGTGTTTTTTTATGGTAAAGATCAAGTTTGGTTGTGCAACAAGTGCCAAAACACTCAGTAAAAATAATGTGAAATTGATAAAAACTCCTTAAAAAAATAATCCGATGTTCATTAGAATCATGATAACAAAAGACCACATGCGAAACATGAGTGAAAGCTTGTTTTTTTATCCATTACACTGACCTTATATTCCATTTATTCGGGTCTTATAGCTATATCTTGGGAAATTTGGATTAAATTGTTGCAAAAAATAATAACTGTTTGGTTTAGAAATATTTAGGTAATACAAATATATTCGATAAATAGTACACTTTGGAAGGAAGATATCAGAACAGAGCAGAAAAGTTCAAATTTGTTAAAACTATCAGAACACCAAAGAATAGAAAAGTATTAACAATAGGTACAGTTAATACAGTAAATTTGTGATCAAACAGGTTTCTAAAAGAAAAGTTTTGAGGAAGTTTTGATTTCTTTTATAAATTATGTTTTTGGGGGTGCTGATTCCGATTATTAGGTTTGCCAAAAAAATTTCGTTACCCAACATGGTTAAAAATGCAATTATTTTGCAGTTTTTATTACATTTTACCCATGATGGATTGAATTTTAGTTGCAATTATGTGCCTACGAGTTCAAGTAAACTTACTTTCCTAAATTTGAGCTCAGAGTTGTCTGCGTAGCCATAACAGTTTCCAAATGGCACCCTACTAAACATTTTTGAGGTCTCAAAAATTGATAAAGTTTGAAAAAAATATTATGGCTACGTAGACAATTCGGTCCTCAAAATTTGGCAAATTAAGTTTTCTTAAACTCTTAAGTAGGTAACTCAAATCAAATCCTTCATGGTAAAATTTACCAAAAACAAAGAAATCGTTGAAAATTTCGCGTTTTTTTGCGTTTTTCACAATGTTGCGTCACGAAATTTTGTTGTCAAACCTTATATTCGCATTTAGGAACCTCAAAAACATAAGATATGACAGAATTAAAATTACCCCAAAACTTTCCTGGTAAAAACACAATTTAACTGGATTAAGTCGTGTTTTATGTTGGCATTTGGCAATCACTTGTAGAAATTAAATTAATAAATGATCATCCTTATTACAGAATCCGAAAAAAACGTTGCGGTGTGAGTCGGACTAACTTTTGATTATTTTTTACTATGAGGAATATTAAAAAAAAAAACTGGCCAAAGAGCCTAAAAAAATTCTTCTATAGTGTTTTGCACTTTTTGACACTTCAGACTCATTTTCTCTACCCCAAAAGTAGGTTCTGAAAATATTCCCCTAAATTGTACTCGATAACTTCATGATTCAAGAATATTAACATCTTCATATGAAACAGGCTTTCTATGCCAACAAGCATCACAACCACCCATGACACGGTGAGGTTACATCCAACGAGAACAAAGCCAACGCCTTTTCAGACTACTACGAAGACCATTTCTAACCTTATCCACCTGCCGACCCCGGATTCTTAGACAAAGTAGGCTCATCTATAATGTGAGTACAGTCGTATTAAGAGAATTCTAGGTTTAGCGACAACAATCCAGCCAGCCACTGCTACTGCTACTTTCCTATACCAAATGAAAGCTGCTGCTTTTTTCGCTTGACAAAATCATGATCACTCTTTTGTCGGTCTTTTATTGTTTACATTGAAAAATTATGTTGATTTTTGTTAGAATCAATAAAGAAAAATTTTTGTAAATTGTAAAAGATGAATGCTTCCTATTTTATCACTTCATAGTCATGGTTTTCTCATAAAAAGTTTCCAAAAAAACATCAACGATGTACAAATAATGTGCTTTAGAAGCCGACACGATAGAATAACCTCTTCTAACATAGAAAGATCGCCCTACCTACCACCTTTTAAAAGCGACACTGCATAAAATAAGCTCTGAACAGGAACACCCTGTTAAAGGTATCGACTAAAAATAACAATTTATTTCCAAAATTCAAGTAAGATTCTCAACAAAACACATCCCATTTCGTTTGCTGACTTATATCCGAATTTTAGGAATTGTACTGGAATCCACCAAAAGTTGCCAAAACATCAACTGTCTCAAATCGACAGTGAAATCACTTGAAACCAAACCGTTACTCTCTACTTTAGATACCTACGAGTAGGTTGGTTGAGTACCTAAGGAATCTTTTCATTATCAACTTCGGACACAAACGATACTTTTTTGAATTGACACAACTTTTCCTTGATTCTCACTTCAATGCTAATTAATACGCGACTGCATGAAGTATTAACAAAAAATAATAAAAAGTAAAACAAGTCTTTAGCACGCTACTAGCTCCTCACCGAACCATCAATTGCATTGCATCGATTAGTCGTAGTGAGTCGTCCCTGGTCCACAGAGAAAAGTATTGGTTACAATTTTTTTTTCAGCCAGCCAACATAATCAGCAAGCGCATCAACGAGATGAAATCAATCGAAGAAATTCGAAACTCGTTCTTTTGAGATACACAATTAAGCAAAAAAAAAAAAATTAAAATATAGAAAGAAGTTACAACAACTCACCTCACTAATACCGATCTGCCTCATAGTTTCTATTTTTTTTTTTTTTTGTTCTGTCTTCCTTGATCTTCTCTGGGGGCTTGGAATCGGTTAAAGTCGCGATTCTGGATTTGATGCTTCGCCTACCGTTTACACGGATGTCTTTTGTCAGATGAAAAATGATACACACAGCAGAGTATTTGGGAATGTCCAAGCTCCAAAGAGTATAAATCCTCTGATTCTCGAGAGAAGAATAAACACTCACCGAACAGTCAAAATCAAAAAAAAAAAACACACACACACTGCTGCCTACTTCTTTTATGCACTTTGCGAATGAAAATATTTTACCGTTATTTTATGTAAATTACAAATTCACGAGTCCGTTATTAAATGAACAAGAATAACAAACACCACACACCGAAGAAGAAGAAGAATAAGAGATGAAAATCATCAAAAAATTAAAAAAAAAATTAGGTAGACGAACCTGCGCGCGATACTTTGGCGAAGCGTGGGATCAATGGGATTTCTGGGATATTAAAATATATTTTTGAGCGTAGAAGACCGTTTCGTTTCAACGTTCAACAATAGACTGTTTCCAACTTTAACTTTGGTGAGCCGTTCGAGGTTCGTTTGGGATTTTGTTTTGGTTGCATGGGGTTTGAGTTGAGTTTTGTTATAGAGTTGAGTGCATTTTATTTTCACTCTTTGGGGTTTGTTTTTTGCTTTGTGGGAAATTGAACTATTTTCTCTTTTTTTTTCCTTTCTATTAAATACTTTGTTGTTGGTTTTTATTTATTTACCAACTCGTGGTGGTTGCTGTTATTTTCAGGAATATTTGTTTTGTTAACGTTTTTGTTTTTGTTAGGAGAGTGGATAGAAATGTTTCGACGATTTGTGATACTGATACTGAGTTAGATTGTTATTGGAAAGAGCATCTTGAGTGAAATAATAGTAAATTGAGTTAACTTGTTTTCCAAGCAAATCATGAAACCTTCATTGGTATTCCCAAATGGAAGTTTGAAATGATTTTTTGAATTTTATCTCGTGAATTAGGTGCATCGCAACGGACTTATTTCGGAATAGGTAGATTGCTTTAAAATCTTTGATTTATAAAATTTAATTCTTTTTCTGGGGGTTATCGTCAGTAAAAAATTTTCTGTCATTTCATATTTTTTTTTTGTTCCCTGATAAATTATTCACGATAGTTGAAAAAATTTCGGGGAAAAAAATATTTTCAGGAAAACAAAAATTTCCAAGAGATTCCTGATAGGACAAATTAATGGGCCCCATCGGCAATCTCCAGGGAAATTTTGATTCTTTGGGAATTTTTTCAGCAATCGTGAACCTTCCCTGCAATTAATTTCCAGGGAACAAAAAAAAAATGTATGAGATGACAGATAAAATTAAATGGAAATTATGTTCCCGATACCAATAAATTCCGAGGGAAACATTTCCTCGGCATTTACGTTCCCAATTTTTTTACGAGGGAAACATTTCCAGGGAATTTTGTATTCACGATAGTCCCCAATAACACTGTGTGACACTCAAAATATACGCGGGCGAATGCCTATGAGGTTTTGTAGAGCTTGTTGCACTGAATACAAGACGATATGTACAAATTCCGTAACACCCTCAAAAACGTTTTTTTTTTACCATTATCCATTGTAAAAAATATAGTTTCGTCAGATTTTCACCAATTTTGGATTTATTTTTTTAAGGTAACGTCTTTTTTCGAACAAATGGTCAGGCATTTTTTTGATGTCGTCAATCAAGAACTTGTAGATGATGATGGTACTTTTAATCTGTTTGTTCTTGTGCTGTAAAGGTACGCGGTATGGTCTAAGGCGAAATGACTTTACTACTGCATCATAATTGTTCAACTGGAAAAAAGCTCGTTGAATGTGAATTTCAGATATTTAACTTTGTTTTTGAATATTAGGAGTACATCATCGTAAAGGTTTATTGTGAGTGTTTCTTCAATGCATGATGGCTGAACATTCTCTTCCTGATCTGCATGGTCGTGAAGTTTGTTTTAAAGCCTCAACTCTTTTGTAGAACTCGAACATGGGGTCGTATGTACATAAGTGGGGTGTGTCAGAGAATCAATGGCAAATAAGAGGCGCTCTGCGAGTTATCAGAGCGGGGTCAGTTCGAGATGAAGATGTTGAAGAGAAATGGTCTTTGAATAGATCCTTGCGCAATTCTGGCTCTTATAGCTCTTCTTGTTGATTGGTAATTTAGCTGAAACAAAGAAAGTTGTAAATTATTTCGATGAGATTATCGAGGAAATTGATATTAGTATAGTTTGCGGATTAGTCCTTTGTATCCAATGTTAATGAACTTAAAATTTTTATTATCGGTTAAAAGAACCATAAATGGTATTGTCCTTATTAATTTTAAATAAAATCTTCAAAATAATAAGGTTATAAAAACCTTACCCGCTCTTAACTGACCTGACTGATCTGACACTAAAGTCCCATAGTTTTGCACTTTACAATAAAACTACCAAATGCAAGCAAAAGAAGATGCTATGAAATTTTCAAGTTGTTCGATAGCAACTTGAAAAATTGGCAGTATTTACTGCAGAGAAAAAGTAAATACTAGTTGTTATGCATTCCAAAAAAGTATTTACCAGAAAAATTCATCCGAAAAAAGTAAATACTTTCACTTGAAATAAATACTGAACTTCTAGTATTTACTTAATTTTTATGCATACCAAATTAAGTATTTACTTAAAAAATCCTCAGTAAAAGCATTAATTGTCTTTTAGGCATACCACCCTCATGTAAATGTCGGCCACGACTACGCCTGAGGTTGTCCTTTGGGAAGGATTAATTTTGGGCGACTTGTTCGAGAATAGGAAATTGTATCGCGCGAATAACACGAGTAATGTTGGCTTCAAAAGCCAACAAATGATGAGGAAGGTAAATTGGCCGCTTAGATAATGCGATATCACACTTTTGGATTTTTTCTCTGGGGATATGTAAAGTCTCAGGTCTTCAGGAATAAGCTTGCTACGATTGACGATTTGGAAGCCAAAATTAATCGTGTTATTCGCAAGGCGAAGTCGCCTTAAATTGGACCTTTCGAAAGGATCACCATTTTAAAAAAGTAAATGCCATGAATTGATCTTTTAACCGATAGTAAAAATTTTTAAGATTATAAATCAAAACTCTTGAAAAAAAACCACTCAGAAAAAAAGTTGTAATTATTATTTTTATAATAATGGCAATAGTTTTATCTTCCTTTTTGAATTTTTACACATTGTATAAAGCATAATCTTATTGCGATTAAAAGTGTATCCACTAAATAACACATTTAACCTAAAAAAAAAATGCAAAGCGCCTTAAAAATAACGAAAATTAAAATTACTTACTCTATATTTTTATTCAGAAAAAGACTTACCAGGTATATTTTTTTTCAAATTTTCTTAACTCAATATCATATTTTTCCGAGTTATATGGTAACACTCAAAGTAGGTATTAATTCGCGACATTTCGTTCACTATTCATTATGGCTTCTCATATTCCTAAATCCTTTTTTCTTAGTCTAAGAACTATTTCTTATAATCAACTATTTTCATACGTGGTAGTAATTGTTACTTCAAGAACGAGTTGTTGGATCAACTCTTCCATTCTTGAAAGTATTTATTGACTATAGAAATACTTTACACAGCAATTCTAATATTTGGCAAACAATTTTTCGTTCTTCAAAATTATTTAACTATAGTAAAATTGTTGTAAGAATAACTTATTGTAAATATGACATTTTGGTTTTTGAAAACCCAAAAACAAATTGTTGCTGCAGCTAACAATTTTAAAATCACAATCTTACGAGAACTGAAAATTCTTGGGATAACAAAGTTTTTTTTTTTTTCTGAGTGATGCCTAAATTGTTGATAGGGCGAACATAGTTTATTTCTTTTCTCTTTTCAAAAGATATGATATGAAGTATCTGTCGGAGCGGAGAATTCCCCGATTTCATCCGTATTGGAATTATTTCGCTTTTCGGATGAATACCTTGAAAAGAAAATCCTCTGATTCGGAGAATTTTCCGCTTCGATAGATACCTCGCTAGGGCCAAATATGAATTCAAAAAGGACATGTTGAAAATGTTCACTATGGCGTATACGTACTTTTTTGTATTATATTTAAATTTTATTTTATTTTATTTACAACACGAAAATTTACCTTTGAATATTATGTATGAAACAGCAGTTAGAGTGCTAGTGCACTACATAGCAGCGATAGTGCGTCCTTAGCGTTTAAAAGTGACAGCTCAATGTTTTACTCGTTCCTTTAAAACAAAGATGGGAAATATATATGAGTGTATATTTTCTACACTTACTGCAAACTTAACATCTAAAACTTAGGCAACTTTTGGTGGTGACAACTTATGGTAAAGCAAATCTTTTAAATATGAAACTCAATACCCTTTAAATACTAAAACCGATCAACAATAACAGATATGTGCATATTTTGTGTACCAACCCTTTTTTCTTTCATAAAACATTACTAATCAATGAAAGAAAGTGAACTTAAATCTAATGGTCTTAAATTTATTTGTTGCTTTTGAAAACGCAAGTCCACAAAGTAAACTCTTATTGTAGGAAATCAAGCGAGTTCAATAGTGCATGTATTAACGTAATTTCGCTTAGCCTACTTTCAAGTTCATTTCCCTCAAAAATTGTATAAGCTCACCCAAACGTAGAAGTCTGGGTACTCCTTTCCATCTTTGAAAGGAAAAACGTTTTACATAATTACGTACGTAGGTATCCTTTTTAACCAACTTCAAAAAAGGAGGAGTTTCTTAATTTGATTGTTTTAGATTTTTTGTTTTAAGTTTTAAATGCTCCTAGAAATTTGTAGACCAAGACTGAAAACTAGATGCAAAAATTTCTTTTAGTTATCAAGAAAACTGAAAATAAAGAGATCTGTTTACAGGCACCCAACTTTCAAACAACAAAGTCGTCTTTTGAAGGGGAAATAGGCACTCCACACCTCACAATTTTATTCTTTTTTTTTACCTAATCAATACGTTCTACTAGTTTGATTAATGCTATGGAAAACATTTAGAATCTCTTTAAACACCTACTTTTAATTTCTGTTATAATTTTTGTATTGCCTATTGGAAAGCTGTTGAATCTACAGAAATGGTATTGGGCTCAAATTAAAGAAAAATTTGGAAGGGTGAAACCAAAGAACATAGCTCTTCATAACTCAAAATGCTGATTACTCAAAAAAGCCCAACAAAATCGCAGTTGTTTGCTTTTTTATCAATGTTGCATTCGGCGCTCGAGGTTGAATATTATAGGATTTAACAACTCAGCAAAAACTCAGAACTACCACATTGACGCACAGTCTCCATCCTACAAAACGACGATGTTACTGACTAATACCCAAAATGCATAATTTAACTTGATTAAATCACCCTGTTTGTCAGTATTAATATTACAATGTATTTACAAAAATTAATTCTATAATTGCAGTTCCGTTTTTATTTGAAAACCACAATCCGCAATGAAAGTTCATGTATAATTTCTCTACAATATCTGCAACTCATCAAGAAGAAATTTGATAGCTCAATTGTTCGCACTTTATTTTACCTACATTGAATCAAAAACTCAAAAAAGTGGGTACACATAATACACTATATGGTTGTAGATACGTATACTTACCATTGACTTTATGCGGCTGCTGCTGGTTTCGGAAATCTTGAAATGCATCTACGGATCTCTTGTGCGAATTTTATTGGATTGACTTTTGGAATTTCTCCCACGCCCTAGGCCTTTACAATTCGTTACACATTTTCTTCGGACCAGTTCAGTAGGTTGAGTCATAATCACCATATTGCTGGACGAATGTGTGTAGGTAAGTCATTTTTGTTCCTCCATTTGTATACTGGCGGGAAGTGAAACGCTTCCAGTTCCACTCGGTTACTTCTTGTCCATCTGCAGTTCTGCACTCTACAGGGTACACAATATACAATAAATAATCCAATATCAAATTTCGCCCTCCTTTCAGTGATGTGATAGTTCGCGGAGGTATGGTATTTCCTTTTGATTAGCAAGTCAAGTCATAATTGCAACGGACGACTTCTGAAGCGGCTGTAACTACTTTGACTGGTGGAGGAGTGATTGCCAGTGGTGGTATCAATTTGCGGTACGAAAAACCCTCACCGGTTTTATTTTTTTTTTTTTTTTTTTATTTTTCGATAAGAAAAGGTATGCAAGGTAGAAACAACCGGATATTGGGGTTAAATTGTTTTTCTTGTGCATCAAGAGTTAAGCAAAATAGTGTTAGCTCAATAAAATAAGGACAATTTGTTGATGAATAATAAAACCCAATATTTTTATTTGAAACTTACCAACAACATAAATTCTTTTTTTATGGTTTTGGAAAAAACAACAACATTTTTTAATTTTTACAAATCTACGATACGAATGGAATTCATGATAAGGCCGATTATTTCTCTTTGCCTCTGTTTATTCCCAAAAATACCTTCTCCTTTTTTAGATTCATTAAATTTCAAATGACCAACTACAACTCAAATAATTTAAACGTCAACAAAAATTACTTGGCTAATTTGCTCGACATTAAGTTAGTTAAGCTTTTCGATAGAAACAAAAATGTTACACATATGCCACAGTGACCGTTAAAGTTAAAAAAAAAAAAGTTAATAGTCGGAGAGCCACAGCAGCCACTTTGACTAACCTACTAGTCGCAAGGCTGACATTTTGTAAACAGTTGATTTGGTACTAGTTATGAACAAGAACCCATGTTTAAAAAATGCGAAAAAATTGTCAAAACAAATCATTTTTCGCCAAGGCTGACATTTTGTATAGCTGCTTAAAAAAACACGGTCTGTGAACCAAAGTGTTGCCAGACAAGCCTAAGGTTTTTAATATTAAGAAAATTTAGCATATATTTGAAGAAATATATTGCTCAATCTTGGTGTGTTTTTTTACATGACCAGTTCAATAAGAGTTTTATAATATATCAGGGTTTTCGCAGTTCTAGGGTTGACATGCTAGAAAGCGTACAAATGTCAAGGAGAAAAGCGTGGCAGGTCGTGTAAAAAACGCGAAAAATAGAAAATTTGAAAATTGGTGAAAGATCGCGGAATACCGCGGAAAATATACATGTACCGCAGAAAAGAAATAAAAATACCACGGAAAAAAAGCAAAGAAAGTCGCATTGAAAAGGGTGGAAAAATACTACGAGCTACTGCGGTATTAAGCACGGAATGAAAACAGCATGGGAATGGGAAAAAGCGTAAGATACTGCGAAGAAAAGCGAAAAAGTCACGGAGAAAAGTCGTGGAATAAGGATGAAAAATTTGCCGCAAAGTATGCAAAAGAACGCGGATCACTGAAGAATAACTTACAAAATACTTCATCAAATTCCACTGATCAAAATTGTCCGGGTAAAATGGCATACTGGCATGATGGAAAGTGTATTTTTGTTCAGTCACATGGTAAGCAAGTTTCAAAATACCGATGCACGAGTTGCTTTGTTCATTTGCTTATAAAAGGTGGTCCTATAAATCTTCTCAAACCCATCTGTAAGCCATTTAAAATTTAATTTTTGTTGGGAAGGGGTTTCTGACTTTCAAAATGTTTTTAAAGCTTTCTTCCTGAACAATTCCGTTTTTGGACTGCATTTAGAGTTTTCGATAATGAGTCCTCCCTCCAGGACTGGCTGTCAGTAATCCCTTCGTATTTCCAAAAAAAAAACTTATAAAGAAACTAAAAAATGTAAGGGTAAGTACAAAATGACGCACTAAGCCATTTTACCCGGGTTCTAAGGGGCCATTTTGCCCATTTAAGGCATTTTTATTTAAATTTTAACAACGAAACACTAGAATAGTTCTTGGACTACTAATTTCAGTAAATAGAAAAGAAATACTTCATTTTTACATGCATTTACCGTGTTTTCCAAAACACAATTTTTTTTTTGAGTTTTTCTTTCAATCTTTCAAAATTCATTTTGCACAAAAATGTATTAGATCTAGTTTTAGAGATAAGTAGACATATTTTAATCTGTCAAATTTCAGATAATAGCTTGAAGTTAAAAACATATTTCGTATTTGTTGGTTAATTCTGTTCAATTTTACGATTTCTAGCGTGGGCGCCATTTTACCTTGGTGATTCATTTAAGGACACGCTCCTTTACTGTTCGAAAGATAATACAGACTATAAATTCGAAGTATGTATTCGTAAAAATTTTACAATTTTTGAATAGCGGGAAAAGCTGAATTACATTTAATTGTAGGTAATTTGGTCTCTTTACCTTGCCTTGTAGCTTTTTTTCAATTAAATGCACATTTTAGAACTTTTAAGATAAAAACTGAACAAAGTGAGAAAGTTTCGAGGTATTTCAAAGCTGCAAACTTGGTCGCATACTGCTGGTATAATTTCTTTAAAACATCCCAAAAATCAGTGATCTGCAATATTCTGCGACCTGCTCTTTATTTGTTTTATACTACTAATAGTTTAATAGTGTATAGTGTGTAATCAAAATATATTTTAAAAATTTAAAGTTTTACGAAAATTCGCATTTCTTCAGTTTTGATCAGATTTTAAAAAAATTGTTTTTTATAAACAACAGATTTAAAAATAAATAATTTTTTTTCTTTTATAAAGAAGCACATAATCTACAATATTTTCTAAGACAACTTTTCGAAAGGACTCACTGTTTAAGAACAATATGCAAAAAACCGTTATTTTCGACATTTGACACATTTTAAAATCGCAATATCTTCTAAACTATTGCTCGTACAAACAAAAATATCATAACATATTTTTAGGGAATCATAAAACCTACAAGTCTCCCATATAGTTTTTTTTGATAGCTTTTCCCGTTTCAAAGTTAGATACGAAAAACCAACATTTTCTATGTGAATTATTTCTAGGTTTGACCATTTATTAGTTCAATTTTATGTAAACAAAGAGGAATTATGTATATCCGTTTTTCTCCTGAATCTTTTAGTTATTAATATAAAAAGCAGAAAGTTACATTTCTAATTGCTATTTTGAAATTGAATATTTTGCAGTCGTTTCCCAATAAGTCAGGATGGCCGAGTGGTCTAAGGCGCTGCGTTCAGGTCGCAGTCCACTCTGTGGGCGTGGGTTCGAATCCCACTTCTGACAGCTAATATTTTTTTGTTTTTTTTTTTTGAAAATTTTATATTAAATGTATTTGAGAATGAGAATTGTGAAATCATAATATTAGATAGTAATTATAATTTTTCAAAACAATCCTAACAAAACTACCTACTATTTAACATTTCAGTTATACTTTCTATATTTGCGGAAATTCAAATCGTATCTAAATTTTAATATCTAATCCAGTTTATTACAAAGCGTCTCGAAATGAGGCCATAATCTGGTACAAGAAATATAATTTGCAATGATAAGTTACCATTTGATACGAGTGTAGACTGTATAGAGGAATAGAGGTAATAATAAATGGCATCAATGGCGATGGGAATTGTTGGAATCGTGCGATGGAAATTTATTCTTTTCCTTAAGTCACGTATTCGGAGCGAAAAACAAAATAAATTACATTTACATAGTTCTTCCATTTCGATTGAAATAAATATAATGTTCATAGGTTATCATAAATCATGATCGTATTCATTATTTAATTAAACTCTGTTTTATAAAAAAAACAAAACATAATAATTCAAATTTTATTTTTTATCTCTTTAGTTTCCAAATGCGTATTTCCTTCTCCTCTTGGCTTTTGAAATCAATTGAAAAAAAAACTCTAGACGGATGAGAAACATAAACGCTTCCTTGTCTTCGGGTCAGTGTCTGGAACTACAAGACCGCTACTTATGGGGTAAAATCTTAAAGTACGGGATAGCAAAATTCGTTCGAGTTAGAGGGAGTTTTAAAGAAATTCTAGTTAGAGGGAATAAAGGAAATTAAGGAGAATACAAAACTTGGCTCGACTTAGAGGAAGTTCGATTTAAATGGGGTTCGAATGTACTTGGAAGATGGCTACCGGAAAGATCTTATCTCATTTCATGTAAGAAATTTCGATTAGGAAATTGCATATATCAGTTTAAAAATCAGTGAATTTCTCATCGGAAAATTTTCAAATCGTTTTGCAAGTTTTTAACATTTAAATTAAGGGCCAGGTCTTAAAAATTTCCTTTTCAGCTCTGACATACACTTGTTGCTGAATTTTAAATTTGAGGTTAATTAAAATAACAAAGAAATATTTTACCAAACATATCTTTGTGGGTTTTGGCATTTAAACAGCCTTATATATTTCTCATCAGAGTCCAGTTTAAATCTCGAAAATACCTTTTTTCCATTTTCGAAATATAAATTAATTAAGACTGAAATGTTTATTTAAAGCTAAAGATTAGATATTTCTACTTTTTTTTTTAATAAAATTATAATGTGGTTTTAATAGTTTTAATAGAACATATTAAAATCAAGGTTTTTAAACATTTAGAACTTAATATCTCAAAAAAACATTTTCTGACAAAATTGCATATTTTTAAACTGAATTTAAAATATAACAACATTTGCTCTAATCAATTGTTGTATTTGCTTTCATTTAATACCTCGGTCTTAAAAATCAAAAGATATTTTTTAGCAATGTGCTCTATCCCTATCTCGGAATCTCCAGGGGAATTTTGTTCCCTTTGAATTTTCCAAGCGATCGTGAATCTCTCCTGGAATTATTTTTCTTACAAATTTATGAAATGACATATAAATTCCCCTGGAAATTATATTACCGATATCAATAAATTTTGATGGAAACATTTACTTTTTCATTTACGTTTCCAAATTTTAAAGGAGGGAAACCTTATATGATCAAGAAATACAGTCCGCTAGCATATTCCAAGCGGAAATAAACGCTATAGACAAAAGTGCAGAACGAAATCTCGAGAGAAAATACCAAAACCTAAACATTGCCATCATGTCAGATAGGCAATCAGCGTTAAAGGCAGTAAACTCTTACACTAAAACTCTAGGTTAGTATGGGAATGCGTGGGCAGGCCCAATGAACTGGGTAAGAAGAACAAAGTAATACTGTACTTAATTCCTGGTCACGTTTGGTGCCCAAGGAAGAGACAGACTCTCTAGCACAGGCATGGGCCACAGCACCTCTTACTGCGGCTTAGATGAAAATATGATCAAGAACAAAATCAAGAATGAGGAGGAAACCAATAGAGATAAACTCTGAGAAGACACTCTTACAATTCTTATATATCTATTAACTGATTCAGGCAAAAATGCTACATGCGAACTACAACCAAAAGCGTTTCAAAACTTGCATTAGTTTAGGCAGAAATAACCTAACAATAATAACTGGCTTCCTCACAAACCACTGTAAATTGAGAAAACACCTCAACAACATTGGACTGTCAAGTAAAATTCCTAAATTTTAATACATTCATTCTTTTCCTGGGAAATTTTTATTTGCGATAATCTCTATATCTTATAACCTAAAGGTGAGTCACTGTGGCGTATATGTAACATTTGTTTCTATAGATTAACTTCAACAGGAACGACTTGATCATCAAATTCCTTTAATTAGTGGTGCTAAGTCCATATAGGAGAAACTATTAAAAATCTGGGATCAAGAATGATAAGAACAACAAAAATATTGATGCTTTAGCTGATCATTTTGAGGAAAATAGACTTTCTTTTAATTTTGATAGAGTTAAAACATTAAAATTAGAAAAAAAAAACAAATTTAATTTGAATGAGGTCAACAAATTAAAGAATGAAGGAATAAAACTACAAGACAGACAAAAGGGACTACACGAATACATACTATAATCTTATAGTTGATGCTTATTCGAAGACCAATTAAAATTTAAAATCAAACCAGTTTGTATATATGTATCTACTTGAAATACTAGAGTAACTTTAAATGAAAATTTGTTTTATGTTTTATATTTTTTTTTTTAATTTCAAAAAATTTGTCTAAGCTTAGATCACACGACTTGTGTATACACAAAAATTTGTGTATTTTTGCAATAAAAACACACAATATCATTTGAACCATTAATTCGAATGACATCAAATGATATACAAATCGTGTTTATAATGACATTTTCTATCATCACATTTGTGCTTCAGATGGTTTTGTGCATATTTATGTCAAAAATACACAAATTTTGATGTTTATACAAACCGTGAGATACTACCTTTACAGATTGTTATCAAATAATCTATTATTCATAATTTTGGTGTATTTATATTTAAATTTAATTTATGTATTTTTTTTTATTAAAACGCATGTATTTTACTTTTTTTTTATTATAGACCCTAATGATAAGAAAAACAATGGTTAAATATAAATGCAAGTAAATCAAATATCTCAAATCGAATTTGAAGTATTCACGGCCCTTACTATCTATCATAGGAATAACCCAGCGCATGTCTACAAGCAATCAAACAGAAAAAGCTCTACTAATGTTTAACCTTTTTTGCATTCAAAAAATATCGCAATGCATTTCAATAAATAATTTAATAAAAAAAAACACAAATTGTATTTATTTTATTGATCTAAAGATTTAATGTGCAAATTTCAAAATACTATAAGTAATTTTAAGTATCTAATACAAATAAAACTTCATTTATTAGATAAGATAGTTAAATCTCCTTTATTTCTCGATTAAGTGTATCTCTTTTTTTTCTCATTGTATTGCGTTTTACAATATTATTTTCAATATAATTAAATTCATATTCTATAACGCTTAATTGTTTGTTTTTTTTTAATTATTAATTTTTTTTTACTTTATTAACTCTTAGTTACCGAAAGAAACACAAAAATTAAAAAACGAAACCAAAATCGTTAATTGGTTTTCTCTCAATATTGCTGTGTGTGTTTGTTTCGAAAAAAAAAAATATTGAAATCATAATCATAATTATAAAATATAAAAAAAAAAAAAAAATAATTGATTAATAGACACAAAATGGAATCCTTGTGGGCTGATACTCTTGATTTTGCCATCAACCTAAAAACGATCACAAATCGTGCTTTTAAAAAAAGTCCTTCTACTCAATTTTCTTAAAAGAGCATAATATAATAATAATAAAATGACAAAAAAAAAGAGAAATTAATTATAATTCATTTTGTCGGTCGGTCGCGTCACGTCACGTCGTCGTCTTGCATCTCTGGATATGTTAAGAGGAAGATGATGCCTCATTCTGATCAGCAACACTATTCTACAAGTTGCTGCTTCCATGTGGCATGGTACGGCACTTTCACTATTGTAAACTTGGTAGTTGCCAGATTGTCACGGAGGATTTCTTCTACCTTATCTAGCGGGAGAATCTCTATTTGTGGGACAGCATTTGCTCCGGGACTGGGTTCATCGCCAGGGGTGTCTGCAGCAGCCGAGCCGGGCACTGGTTTCAGTACGGGAATGCATTCATCGAAGTGATGACGTTCTTTTCGTGTTGAATCTTCACATTGGTCCACATAGAGTGCTGTGACACGAAGCAGCTCCACAGTAACGCCCCATGTAAACACTTCCAGGGTGTCTTGAAGTTTTAAAACCGCATTTAACACAATGTTATTAGTTGTGGCTGATTGTGAGATGTATGTTGGGATGATCAAGAGCTTGAGAATATTTGTGCACTGGGCTAGTTTATCATCGAAGCCAGGCTTAATGTCGAAATTTACAAACTCAAGTTGGCTAAGATTTTCCAGCTTAGCTACCGAATCTAATATGTCCAACGTACGACACTGCTCTTGACCGATTTCTAACCGCAGACGCTCCAAGTTCGATAGTTTGGGCAGAACATTATCAGTAAAGCGTGAATCAAAATCATTGCAATCTCCCAATTCAAGTGATACGAGACTATTTAATTCACCAATAACTTCGATTCCCTTGGTGCCTAGATCCCGAATCGATGTCAAGGACAAATGTCGGAGATTTGTCAAACAGCGTAGCGGTGAGAGGTCTCCTTCAAGTGTACACTTGTCTAATGTGCGTAGACGCAGCTCTTGCAACATCACTAGATTGTCTAGATTGATCAAATTTAAACTCTCATTGTTTATCGCCAATGCACTTAAGATTGTTAGGTTGGGATTCGTGAGGAATATGCTCTCTACCACCTTGGCCGAACAGCGACACATGTCGATGTGTTCCAGCGAGGGCACCATGCCGATGTGTTTGCAAAACTCTGACCAAGTTTCTTCCAATTTGGTGCTCGATACTAAGAGCTTTCGCAGATCTAAATGCTTGGTCTCTCCGCGACGGAGGGCAGCTGTGAAGCCGGCCCAGTTGCCAACCTTGGAGTTCTTCATTCTCACAGTTTGCCAGAGGGCGCGATCTTTAGCAACAAGATTCCATATCTTGCAAACTGAAGCAGCTCGAGGACGCTCCTAAAAATAAATTGGAAAAATTGATAGTTGTGTTTTTTTTTTTTTTTTAAGTAGAAAAGTTTATTTTTATCGAAAAGATGGGATAATTGATATTTGTTTTTGTATTTTTCAAAGAATGAATTATTTTTGATTAAAACTGATTATGATGAACGACGTGAATAAGATGATGATGACTTCAATAAAGGTACTTCAATCTGTGTTTCAGATTTCAAAAAATTATTTTTCTTATTTCTTTTAGAACTCCACGACTTAAGGAACAAGATTTGGAATGGTCAGCACTGGTAAAAATTTTAACACCGGCCGAACCTATAAATTAACAAGATGTAGTCCCTGCTGATTTTTCTTAAGAGTTAATGGCACCACTCTTTTAAGAGTTTTGTACACCTACAAGAGGGACACGTCTACTGGTTTGGAAAATTCAATTCAAAGAATCAACGACAGCATTTTAAAACTTTGATGTCAATGAATAAAATCCCAGATTCTTCTCCAGTTAAGGTTGTAGAAAAATATATATTTCAAATCAAACAAAACTGTAATATAGCTGAGTCTATTTGTTCGGGGAAAATGCTTGATTGAGTCATTCATTTTTCAAGTGCTGGAAGAGTTTGGTCCTGCTGCACTTAACCATTTACGGTCTGTTATAGTCTGCATTAAGTTCTCAAGCCATAGCCTGAATTGAGGCCACTCGGCCCATTGCACTGCGTCTCCAAACATTATTCCTGAAGTACGCGTTAGCCTCATCATCAATAATGTGGGGGCAGGAGTACATCAGGTATCTTCTTAGTTAACCAAAAAAATAAATCATTAAGAGGTTCCAAACTTTAGTAGCCTTTTTTTCAGGCGAATGATCTTGCAGCTTGCAAAGAGCCTTTTCACGTGTCAACTTGTAAATAAGAATATTTATATATTTTTATAAACAGCCTCACCTAAATTGTACAAAGTCCCAACTAATGGATCACTAACTAAGTGAGCTGGGACTGATAAGTAGTTACCCTTTGATGGGATCCAGGATACTGTGCCATACCCGGTACTGATATAGCAGATGAACATTCCTTGAATAGAACCAAATAGCATCCTGGGTGCTAAGGCCAGCAAAACAAGAAAAGACCACACTTTACATACTTTCTTAAAAGCCGCAATCGATTTCGAAAGATGTTCAACAATTATTGACACTTATCGGGTCTCAATAAATCTTTGACCGAATATTTCAAAGAAACACAGGGCACTTACTGAAGAAGCGTTAACTGTCCATTTTAATTGAAATCCTTACGGGACACAACTATTCTTAAGATCAAAACAAAAGATACCACCCAGTCAAAGCCATTCAAATCGATTAGCTGAACATCTACTGCGCTAAGGATCTTGAAGAAAGTGTGCAATTTAACGGCAAGCTGAGAAGGTATCTTTGTCGATATTAAGTCGAGTAGTTTACGCTACTCAGGCTTATCGACTTTACTGTAGTTATAGTATGTAGCGATTCTTTTTGTACAAAGCCACAGCAACGAAATCTCTGGTTTAATGACGATTTTGGGCTAGCACAAGCAGAGGTAAGAATGTGTCGGAAAACAACAGAACAACACTAGCTTTTCAGATGTACAAAATGAGACAATATTAGGAACGTGATCGAGAATATAGAAATATACTAGGAATGAAGTTCGAAAATTATACCAGAAGGTAAAAAAGAAATCATTTTAAGGGTACAGACTTACAGACACGAACATAAGAAGACAAATACCACCAAGGGAACATCGCTGTGAAGTCGTAGTCAGTGTCAATGTCAATTTCAATCAAAAATTCGGAAAACCCATTTCTCCTATTCGTATGATGGCAATGACGTACCGAGTTCCGCTGCCATACAGACAGAATCATTTAACTTGTGGGTACAGTTCATGTTATGATGCAAAAAGAGTCTGCTGATGGGATTGGCACCTTTGAAATAGTTATAACTCTAGACTCTAACTTTAAAAGTAGAAGTAATCAAAGTTTGGTGATGAAGAGCAACGATTTTGTTTGCCTGCGTGGGGCGAATAAACATTTTGGAGGTGAGTCTTTCTGGTGAGCTTTTCAAAGCAGCAGGCGATTGCCTAATTAGGAGTTTGCACCACCTCTATCTGCAAAATACGATTCGTCCACCAAAGTGTAGTAAAAAAATCTTTTAGACAAAAGACTTCTTTTTAAGATCATTCTTGAAGGAATTACACAGAACTCTAACGGCAAATTCAGGGGCTCACAGTCTTTGAAAAGTCCGTCCAATTGGAAGAACAGAGAGTGATGTTTAAAGCGCTTGAGCATTGAAACGGAAGTAGCTAGAATGGTTCAAAGAGGGCAAGACTAAGTTTATGCTATCGACAGGAAAGAACATTGATATTGAAATACTGCATTTTTTGGTCTAAAAAGAGAATAGCCTTTTCACGAGCAACTTAAGTGTCCCAGTACAAGAAGGTTATCATTCTCATCCTGGTTATGTTGTATGGTGCAGAGCATGCACTTCGTCAAGGGTCCATTAGAAAGTTTTAGATTGTTTTGATTAGAGACGCATGAAGTCACAAAAAAATGTTGGAAAGTAATTGCATAAAAAGTCTTACTTTCCAGATTCACAGAAGCAACAAAAAAAAAAAATCATTAAAATTGCAAGATATATCATGTTTCTCCCAAAAACCACAGATATTTTGAATTTAAAGCAGCTTCTATGTTATTTTCCCGGTAACGTGTGGCATTGTCTTTGACAACAGACTCGATGAAAACAATTGGAGGGCATTGTGCTGGATCTTGCTTTCTGGTGGCGAATCGTTGGCTCAAAATCTTATACGTGAGTTTGTTTAATTAAATATAATCATTTAGATAGTTTACGAATTGCTTCATTGATAAATTTTTCTCATTACAGAAAACAATATTTGGAAATTGATGACGCTCGTGCAACTTGCGAATGGTTTTTGAAATTTGAAACGAAATATTGAATGATATTTCATTGATCTTAGCTTTTCAGATCTATTACTAACTACAACTACACTAATTAACTAAATAACTACTAAGAACAATTTTCAATGGCAGTTTAGAGCGATCGTAATATGAATAAATAGGATGATCAGTGGATGCCTTCAGAACAGTGTCCATTATGAAAACAAGTAATTGTTTACATTTCGGATGAAAATGGAGGATGAGAATGGAGTTTCTCAAGTGATAACGACAAACAAATATAAAACTTACATGAATTTTAAGATACTTTAGTATATGCAGTATAGCACCATATCCAACCGAAACATTTGCAAAGAAATTTGATGCAAAATTCAGCGATGCTGAAGGCATTGTCGGTTGGGCAGTACTATTACCGGGCGGTGAACTCTGTACGGCTGCTGTAGCTGTTGTCACTGCTGTTGTCGAAGTTGCCACGGCAGTTTGTTGTCTCCTGTGTGAATTAGATGTGTTATTGCGTTTCGAACGATCATTTGTAACAACATCATTTTCAGCTGTAGTTTCAATACTAGCATTGTTCCTAGAAAAAAAAACGAATACAAGACAGAAAATTAAAAAAATTAATTTTAAATAAAAACAGAAACAAGCAAACAATGCAAAAAGAAAAGTGTGTACAAATTTTTTTTTGTTAGTGGAAGTTAGGGACATGGACATTTAATTAATTATATAAATAAAATGTTCGTTTTCATGTGTGTATGGTTGTCGATAATCGAGAATATAGATAAAATATTATATAAAAAAAACATCCTGTGAGACACTATACATTCTACTCACTCAGCAGCAGCGACGGCGGCGGCGGCTATGGAACGTTGAACCAAGGGTTTCTTCACCACAACATATTTCTTTCCTTTGATAACAGCAATTGACTGGGGTAGATCGCCAACGCTAGGCTCGGGAGATGCGAATTTGGGTGTTGAAACTGGTACAACAGCAGCAGGAATTATTGGTGCTGTAGGTGCTGTTGGTGTAGGTGCAATTACTACAGCAGTGATTGGTTTAGGAGATGGAGCACTCAAAGGAGGAGGAGTACTTATAGCAGCTGGAGCTGGCAATGGAGGAGGAGGTGGAGGTGGCTGAGAAAGTGCTGCCAGTAGAATTTGCATATCTGGTTCTTTAGGATTTACGTTGTTTTCCTTAAATGTAGTTGGATTCACTGTCGGGATACAAGACTGAAAAAAAACACAAAATTTGAAAAGTATTAAAATATCAATTTCTGAAAAATAAAAACAATCTACATATCTTCGATAGTCTCTTGAATCGCATCCGTATACTTTATAAATTGATCCTATTTCTAACGAAACATTAAAATACTCAAAAATAAAAACAAAATATCGATATCCAAAGGACTTTTTTGCCAGAACCAAGAAAAAAAACAACATATGCTTTGTCATTGAATGCAGCAACAAGTTTGCTAGTGAAAAGGCACGGGTCACAGTGCCAGTCCCGAATTGTGCTAGCACGCTGCTGCCTGCTTGGTGTGACAACGAAAAATCATCTTTGATTGCGTCAGCCAGCGAGTATTTTTTCAGCGACTGGCAACGTTAAACGTGTTCATCGAGCTGCATTGCTCGCTACAGTCATTCCTACTTATCAACCCTTTTTCAGTGGAAAGCAATACAACTTTAAGGATTGTTTTCTTGAAGTTGATTCAGTTTTTTTTTTTAACATTTATAAGAAAATGAGTAATTCACTTGGAAAAAATATATAAATTTTTTGTCAAATGCCTTCTCATAAAATGCATTTTTCCTTTTTAAGCTGTGACCAGATTACAGAGCAGTAAAAAAACGCTGTATTTCTGTTTTTAGCTCAGAGACATCTGAGTGCCCATCTTTTGATTCTTTTTTCGGTCAGACCTT
Organism: Meliscaeva auricollis; assembly: GCA_948107695.1. Taxonomy (NCBI): domain Eukaryota; kingdom Metazoa; phylum Arthropoda; class Insecta; order Diptera; family Syrphidae; genus Meliscaeva; species Meliscaeva auricollis. The sequence continues at coordinate 44,314,343 of OX403619.1, read as the reverse complement.
GGTCAGAGCGCGTTCTACAAGCTCAGAAAAAAATTGCCGAGTAAGATGGAGAGCTCAGATCACATTTTACTCAGAACCTATCAATAAACTCAGGCTCTGCTCATTGATCTGGTCGGAGCACTAAAAGAAAAGTGTCTAACGTTTGTCACATTACCTAGGAATTCGTCATAGCAAAAACGCGGAGTAAAGAAAAGAACTGGGAATCCACTCCAACGTGCAGTCAAAGAATGCGCTCTAAAATGCAAAATGGGCCTTTTATCGTTTGCTTCTATTGTTGGGAAGATGAAGATCTACAAACAACTCTTGATGCCAGTTATTAGCTGTAGCTTCCCACATTAGCTTTCAATCTGCAAGAAAATCAGTTTTTTTTTTTGTCTTTATTCAAGTTAACCGCAGTGTATACACAATTTTTATTAGCAAACCTTCATTTAACGAGGAAGCAGAGTCCTTCTAAGTGGATGCAGAGTCATCCTATTACCGTGACTAAAACTACAACCACAACCATTCTACAACAAAGCAACTATTGGCCAACTAGGGCAGAACATCCTGATTTTTCAAAAAATCAAAACTAATTTTTTCGTAGTTTAGGATTACGAAAATTTTTTACAGTTTATTTTGCATGCCATGGTGTCTACTATTATCACCATTTGTATCCTTCTTTAACTAAACAATTACAGGTTGTCGTTGTGCAGTTTGCTCCTTTCTGACAACCAGTTATCTGGACTCAATTGTCTGGCGTTGCAACTCACTTCTGACTGAAGAAAAAAGTTAAGTATTTGCCGTTGTATTTTTTAATGATTGAGCTTAAATGGTTTAGAGTTTCTTTTCGGTTTGTTCAATACAAGAAGTAAAGGATGAGTTTAATTCAATAAAATGACTGGGGAAATGCAATCGGTTTATTGTGCAAGTCTCTTACTTTATTCCATTAGTTGACTTACACCTCTAATCTACTTTTAGCAGCTCGTATTTGATTTCTGATTATTATATTCTGATCTTAGCTGCATTTTTTGTAACTAGCATTTATTGGATTAACCTGGAAACGCTGCATAATGCTTAAGTTCTTAGACTGATGCAAGCAACTTGTCACTAATTCTGATCTGACAACTATATAAAGTCCAAAGTCTGTAAACATTTATCACTTCTAGGCAGGTGATTACAGACGCCTATGTTCGTCCATGGACCAAATCGAAAAAAAAGTATTAAGATTAATAGTGTTTTGCATCAAAATATGTTTCATTTAGAGACTATCGATCTATTATAGTTTCAAGTATAAAAAATATAATCAAAGCTTACCTGACAAACATAATCTTTGCGATTGTAGCCTTGACCACCTCTACCATCTGTGTCTAGCCGATAAAGATTATCCTTCCGGTCCAATCCGACGCACTCATGATGATACAAACACAGACACTTGATGCATTGCAAATGTGGAATCAATCCCATAGCAGCAGCACACTGTATCGTGCAAGGTTGAGCCGCTGCTGTTGCTGTTGCCGTTGCATCGCCGGTTCTAGAGAAATGAAAATGTGTTTTGTGTGGACAAAAAGAAAAATGTGGCACAGACAAAAGTGGATTTATCTAGAGAGGAATTAGCTAATGAGATAGAATCTATAATGAAGGAATAACATCTCGATTTTTTTCTTGTCCATGTCCGGGAAAAGGATAGTTTTTTTTTTTTTTTTTTTTTGAGGTATGGATGGGAATTATCCGGGAATTAAAACTGAAAACGACACAATGGAAAAAAAAAGTTTAAACTTACTTCCTGTTTTTAGATGACTTGGGAGTGGATTTGGGGGATGCCACTGTTGTAGTAGTTGCAGTTGATGTTTGATTTGAATTTGAATTCAGAGATGAAGAGTTCTTGAGGGCGCGTGTTGCTGTCCATCCTTGTGGCGGTGGAGAAGCTCCTTTGGGGGCTTTAGGTTTTGAAATACGTTTGCCACTGCTAGTGTTGGTTGGGGTGCTTGTCACCTAAGAAAAAGTAAAGAAACAAAAACAAATATAATAAGTTCTTATATTGAACTTAGGATGTGAACAACCAGAGAATTTGCATGACGGAAAATTTCAGCATGGACATGCATTACGATAGAATATGAAGGAAACGTTAACAAAGAAAAATAAACAAATATCTCTTTTAGTTTAGAATAAAATCCTTGACCAACCTATAGAACCGATTACTGAAAGGAACGCTTGTTAACAAAAAAAAAAAAATACCCTGATCCATGTTTGGATCACATAGTAATAAAGTTTTTAATGTTACTAGCATAAAAAGTACAGACTCTCTAGCAAAGGTAGGGGCCACAGCACCCCTTGTAAGTTTTACTGCGGCATATGAGAAAAATATGATCAAAAACAGGATCAAGAATGAGGAGGAAGCCAATAGAAATAAAATCTGGGAAGAAACTCTTAATTAGAGGCAGACAAAAATGCTACTTTGGAAGTACATTCAAAGGCGTTTCAAATCTTGCATTAAAGGCAAAAAAAAACCTAAGAATACTAACCGACTTCCTCACAAGCCACTGTAAATTGAGAAAACACCTCAAAAACATTGGACTGTCAAGCAGTGCCACCTGCAGATTCTGCAATGAACATGCCGAAACACCGGATCATATAATTGGAAACGGCACAGATTTCTGGGACGCCACCTGATTACAGAGAGAGAATTTCATTTTCTTGATGTACTCTTAATATGTACTTAAATTTCTTGAAAGAATTAATTGGGAGGCAGAGTTGTAAAGAAAAATTTCCGGCAACCCAGAAGGGGGTAAAATAGACCTAAAGGTGGCAGTGCAATTCATTCCTTAACTCGATGAGTACACTTATCCACAGGGTACCGTTTGCCAAACAAAACAATCATACAAAACTATTAAGAAATTACTTTTCCTATTTTGTTGCTAATTTTGAACAAAATTTGGTCTAGTCTAAGAAAACTGTCAAACCGTCACCTAAAAAAGCTATTTTTTAAAAAAATTGCTTTGTTTTAGCTTTGATTTGACATAAAAAAATTTCCATAATTCCTTCAGCAACACAAAATAAACCAGAACTTAAAGAAAGTCTTGCGTAAATCGCATCTAACCTTAAAACAGCTATTGTTATACTTTGACGCGGAAGACATCTGAATTTTAAAAGTGGACGTCATTACCTTTAATTTAAACTAATTGTGGACAGTAAGTCCTGTGGTTTTCGTACCTACTAATAGTCTTCTTTTACATCTTATTTGAAATTTGCTTAAACTTGATGAGTAAAGCATTCTTGCAGTTGCCGCCCGGACTGTACTCAATTTTGCACCTTACAGAAATAGAGAATAAAGGTTCTTTTTAGTACTTCGTCTAAAGGCCTTTATTACGTTTATAAAAACACAACAATTCTCCATTCTCACGTAGTTTATGTTAATAAAATTTTCTGGTGCAATATTATGTCTAGTTTTTAAAAGAAATGTCAATGTGTTGCTTAAGACGTAAGTTTTACTTACAAATTACGTAAATTTTATAGAAGTTACTTACAGGAATATAGACACTACGAACTTTGAGTTGAAATATTTGTTAAAACCTACTAAATTGACTGTCGCAAATACCTAATAATTCACAAATCATGAAAAATCATCTTAACATAAGTTCAAAACTTCTAAACGGATGCTGACTTCGTAAGTTGTAAGAATTCCGTATGTTTTTATAAATGTATTTTTTTCTTAAACTTAAGCTTGCAACTTAAGTAAGTTAAAAAAATGTGTACGATTCGAGTATATAACGTAGTTCTCTCCAACTCTTCCCCAGCTGTGCAGATTCACTTTCGACTGTCCTGCGCCATGTGCTTCTCGGCCGACCCGCCCCCTCTGCCTGTGTGAGTGGGTTCCATTGCATCGCTTGGCCAGCAATGCAATCGTTGCCTTTTCGAAGCGTATGACCAATCCATGATCCTATGAGAGAGTAAGCATACGTCGTCCGCGTAGTCCAGATGTTCTAGTTCGGATGTCAGGCTCCATTGAATTCCACTATTTCCGTTTAACAGGGCTGCACGTAGCACATCACTTATCACTAACAGGAAAAGTATTGGCGACAGTATGCAACCCTGTCTGACTCCACAATGGACTTCGAATTCATCCGCCAACCTTCCTCTATGTAAAACGTGACATTTGCATCCATCGTAGGTTGCTTTAATAATAGCGATTAACTTATCTGGAATGCCTCTCCTGCGTAAGGCAATCCAAATAAATTCTCTGTTAACACTATCAAACGCTTTTTCAAAATCAATGAACAGCAGGTGAAGTGGTGATCGATATTCGACGCACTGTTCAATAATGATCCGCAAGGTGTTAATCTGGTCAACACAGGATGAACCAGTGCGGGAACCTGCTTGTCCGGCGTCGAGTGTGTCTTCTAGATGTTCTTTAATTCGCTCTAATATAATTTTTGCTGCTATCTTGGCAACCGCAGGCAGATTATAATTGTTGAACCAAACTAATTATTGTCTTATTGCACATAAGGTAATATTTTTCCTTATTTTTTTTTAAGAAAACCTAGTTTAAAAAAAAAAAAAAAACAATAAAGTGTTTGGATTCACAAAAAGATTTTCTATTGCTGGATAGCATTAGATCAAAAATAACACGACATGGCTACGTTGAAAAGAGTTATTGTTATTTTTATGCAATAATGAATATCATTGAATGAATGAATGAATTTATATTAGGGGAATTAGGTCTATTGTACCCCCTTCTGAGTTGAAGGAGATTTTCCTTTACAACTCTGTCTCCAAATTAATTCCTTTAAGGAATTTAAGAATTTGGAGTACGTCGAGAGATGGGAATTCTCTCTCTGTAATCTGGTGTTGTCCCAGGTAATTGTGGCGTTGGTGCATGAATGCCCCACAGTTACCGAGTATGTGATTCGGTGTTTCGGCATGTTCGTTGCAGAATCTACAGTCCAATGTTGTTGAGGTGTTTTCTCAATTCACAGTGGCCTGTAAGGAAGCCAGTTAGTATTCTAAGATTGTTTCTGCCCAAACTAATGCAAGCTTTGAAACGCTTTTGGTAGTAGTTCATAAGTAGCATTTTTGCCTGCCTTAATTCAAGAGTATCTTCCTAGATTTTGTTTCTATTGGCTTCCTCTTCATTCTTGATCCTATTTTTGATCATGTTTTCTCCTATGCCGCAGTAGGGCTCAGGGCCTATAAGGGGTGCTGAGGCTTCTGCTTTTGCTAGAGAGTCTGCCTCTTCGTTTTCCTTTACACCAACGTGTCCAGGAACCCAGTTTAGTGTTACTATGTTCTTTTTACGCAGTTCATTAAGCCTATCCACGCAATCCCACACTAACAGAGTTAATGGAGTAGGAGTTTATTGCCTTTAAGGCGGCTTGGCTATCTGACATGATGGCAATGTTTAAGTTTTTATATTTTCTTTCGAGATTTCGTTCTGCACACTTGCCTATAGCGTTTATCTCCGCTTGGAATATGCTAGGGGTTTTTCCCATCGAATTGGAAATTTTGGTTCTTGGCCCAAAAATTCCTACCCCAGTGCCGTCGGAAGTTCTCGATCCATCAGTGTACCACTTGATGGCGTTTGCTTTGAGAGTGTAATTCGTAGATTCTCCTACCCACTCTGCCTTGCTACTAAACTTTGTTTGGAAGTTTTTCTCGAAATTGTATTTCTTGATCATGAAATGTCTAAGTATGTTAAGAAGGCCAATACATTTACCAGTCCCAATTCCCTCCTTGACGAACCTACTATAGCTGCACTTTGTATGACCACGTGTAGTGGTGTCGTGTGAAGAATGACCTCCATTGCCGCTGTAGGACAAGTTTTCATTGCACCAGTGATGCAAACACAGGCTAGCCTTTGAACTTAGCTAACTAGCTCGGTTCTTTTGTGCTACGCAACCGCACCATAGGTGATGATGGGTCTCACCATCATGGTGTACATCCATCTGAGGATGTTTGGTCTACAGCCCCATGATTTGCTAGCCAATCGTCTGCATATCATTAATGCTTTTGTGGCTTTCCCGACTGTTATTTCGAAGTGTTTATTCCAGAGGAGTTTGTTGTCTAGTGTAATGCCTAGATATTTTACCTCCTTCCTGGTTTCTATGACCTTACCTGCTAATCGAATAGGTTTTATATGAGGTAGGAGTCTTTTCCTAGTAAATGGTATAATTGTTGTTTTTGGTGGGTTGACGTTTAGCGCCACTGATATACACCATTTAATAGTAACTGTCAGTCCCCTTTGGATTATATCGCAAAGAGTTTCTTCAAACTTCCCGTAGGCGGTTATGACTATGTCATCAGCAAAGCCGATACATCGAATGCCGAGGGATGTAAGATGTTCTAATAGTTCATCAACTACAAGGCTCCACAGTAAGGGTGATAGTACCCCTCCCTGTGGACAACCTCTTGTTGTAATGATTTTCTGAGTTATTTGCCCTGTAATTGCCTCTGCTGTGCGCGTACCAAGCATTTCACCAATTTATCTGGTAATGGTGGTGGGAACACACTTCCTCACAAGGAATATCATTACACTGACCTTGTATTCGATTATTTCGGGTCTTGGCTGTGTACAATATCAATTCAAAATGCGTCAATTTAATAAACAACTAGATATCATTTTCCCAAGGTTTACGTTAATATTTTACTTGTTGCACCAAAATGATATTCATCCTTGCAACAATAATAACTTTTTTACTAACGTAGGTAGTCATGTGGAGTTATTTTTGGTCTAATTCGATCTGGTATTAAAAAAATACCCTCAAATCTTGGCTTTAAAATATAATTTATAAAAGAAAAGAAAGGAGACTGTACCTGTTATAGACATTCTGCGTCGCTACTAACCATTTTCCTGGACTAATAATAGGACATTTGTTTTCAAACAAAATGCAATTCCAGCCTATGAACTTTGTGGTAGCCCACACAGGTTGTTGTTGTTTCATTCAGACCTTTAATATTAAAATGCAATTCGTTTTTCATAAAACTTAACATTTTAAAAATTTTAAACAATCTAAGAATGTATAAGAGCTAGTAGGTACGTATGATCTAGTCTTGCGTTTTAATTTATTAATGAATAATGAAAATTAAAAGTTAAAATTGGAACAGAAAACTATGCATTCGTTGACAAAACAGAACTAGACTTGTTTTCAAGGCACACACCGATTGCTCTCACTAGATTTCCAGTCAAACGCAACGTCAATTATCTAGGCATTAACTTCAACGAGCTGGTCTGATTCAACCAGCACCAAGGGATGTGCCAAGGAAAGCTAAATTGGCATTCCATCGAGTATATTCTTTGAAAACAAGAACCAAACTAAGCCAACTAAACTCATAACATGCAAGCAGCTCTTAGACCAGTCATCAGCTATCGCAAAAAAAAAAAAAAAAAAAAAAACAGCCATGAAGGACATCCAACTGTTCCAAAGAAAAATCCTGAGGAAAGGACTGTTCTTCAATCATCATCGGCAGAAACATTACAGCAACCAACGACTCTACGAAGATGGGAAAATTATCCCACAGGACAAATATTTGCTACAAAAGCAAAGAAACTTGTCGAAAAATTCTCCAACCACCCTAATTAATGGATTGGAAGGATGCCCAACTCAACAAAAACATCCCGAGCGGAGGTACCTGTGCGCAATGGAAATCCTGAATGAGGGCTAAGCGTCACTTGTTCAAGTCCAGAAAGACTCTAATTCCAACTGTTCCAGAGAACGTCAATCCAAACAGTTTATTACAAAAAACTCCCTTGAATTGTACAAAAAAATGTACTTTTCTGTCCAGAAGCTAAGAAAATCCTCAAATCTCAATCCGAGACCAAAAATATGAAAAATCTTTATAAAATACAACAAAATGAAAATTTATATTTACCTCTGATGTTGAACGATTTGTTGGCTTTGCACTTCGAACGATTTCTTGGTCGGGACTGGCCCCCAGCGGCTCCTTGGCGAAGCAAAAATGCTCAATTGTGAGATCGCCTTCGAGAAGGGCACTGATCTCATTTCTTGATCGAGTTTTCTTGCCCGAAGGGGCAATAAAGTAAATGTCGGCCTTGTCCTTGCTGGCTTCCGGATTGGCGCGATACACCAGCTCACGTTTCCAACCACACTCAAAGGGTTTCTTGTAGAACTCATCTGTTGGCAATCGCGGTTTGTTGGCGACGACGGCCACAGGTGTTGGCGGCGGAGCGGCTGGTACCACCGCAACAGTTGGAGAGACCGCAACTGGTACAGTTTCTGGGGTTACGACTACAGTGGTTGCAGTCGAAGTCGATGGTGTGGGCGATGGCGAGGCACATACAGCTTCTTCGATTTTACAAACACTCTCCTCGACTGATGGTCGACTCTTCTTGGGCGGAGCAACAGCGCATTCAGTTTCTTCTGCAATTTCGGGCATTGGTTCATCTTCGGCCATAACGCCATAAGTTGGTTTGCCAGTTTCCTCATCGAAGCCAACCAGATCATCCGTCTCCGGTTGCTGCAGCATCTCGTAATACAACTTACGCTTGTTGCTGTTGATTATGCTATTGCTGCTGCCAGCAGCTTCAGAGCCACCATTTTCAAAATTTGTCGTCTTAATTTGGGTGCTTGCCGCATCTGCGGAACTGTCTCCGCCATCCTCGGCCATCTCAATATTATCAACGCCCTCACCTCCGCCGCCATCCTCGTCCTCGGATACTGCCAATTTCATGGCGGTAATGTAGTCACCGTCATCATCGACATTTTCATCCGGAATCGTGGCGTCCACCTCCATTCGAATGCGATGGAAACTTTGTTTTCGTTTGGGCGAAATGATTGTAGATTTTCTGAACTATTGGTCGAGTTGAAATGATAAAAAAGACTTCGCCAGATTACCAGGCGAAGATTTAGAGAAAATGAACTTTTCCACAAGCACCAGCCACCAGCCACACACAAACACAAGAGAACAAGCCAGAGAAACGTCGCAAAGATTTATTTCACTTTTCAATAATTTTGCTGCAAAACGTCTTTTTTATTCTTCCTTTCTTCTTGGATTTTAAGGTTATCTCTGGATTGAGAGATTTGGACGCGCTGTTTGGGGAGCGCCGTTTTATATAATCAAATATTGAATCTTTTATTTATTATTTTCACTATCGAATGCAACTACAAATTGCGGAATTGTTTGTATTTTGTAAATATACTTTTGGAAATATTGAAAATTGTTAAAAAATGCGCCAACAACGAATTTCACTTGAAAGTGTCGCCGGGGCAAAAAAAATTCCAACAAACGAAGTACGAAGATGAAGAAGAAAACAAACGAAATGCGTTTGGCGTTTATAATTTTTTAGTGTTCGGATTGGTCAAGAGATGGCGTCGTAAAAATAGGGAGAATTTAGGTAGCAGGGATGTAATTGAGAAAAAATGAAAGAATAATTATTTTCAATTTAAAAATAATTTATAAAAATAAAGCAATTAAGTTTTTGGCAAAAGTAAGATGACTTTATTAAGACTGGTATTCACCGAGCGGTCAAAGCATTGGTAATAACCCTCATAAATCTTTTTCCCACAAAATAATAGTGATTAAGAGATGTCGCGACCACTCTAAAAGTTAAATGCCACTTAAAATATAAGCTCTTGGTAAATACCAAGCCCTTTTAAAAATTTAACATTAAAATGACGTTTGTGAAGGTGGATAAAGTTGTACGCAGCTGAAACGAAACGAAATGTACCTATTTGGTTTTAAAGAGCGTGAAAGGCACTTTGGCTTGGGACAATCTCACGCGGTAGTCTGACACCCTGGTATGCAAAAGTTTTAAGGGCTTTGCTCAAACCTAAATGTGGCACTGTCGTGCAATAGTGCGACAAGGACTTTCGTAAGAAAAACGCTTTGTTTGGTTTGGGTACTCTCTCAAAACAAATAAACTATTTTGTCCCGTCACGTTGTCATGTCGCATTGTCGTGTGACATTGAGACACTTTGGTATGGGTAAGCCTTAAGACTGGACATAAGGCTTGCCCATACCGCTGCTGATGCGGATCTAAGAATCATATATAAAAATCACGCAATGAAATCATAACAGTAGTGCTTTTCGTTTGCTACGCAGTTCGACCGGTGATTTTGAAGATAATTGAAACTATTTTAAGAAGTATCCACAAATTTTGAAATCACAATTTACTGCCTTTTCAAATTTGACAAAATACTCCTTGAATATTTTCTTTTATGTGATCGTTGATATGTCGCAGTGGACGTGGTTGAAGGGGCAAACCCATTGAAACCGTCGCGTCCGTTCCTTCAATGAATCCGTTGTCGATAAAGTTAAAAGTTCGGTTCCTTTTTCGTCGCGTCCCATCTTATGGGTCGCTTCTCAGGAGAACGTGTGTATTTTATCGAGCTGTCAGTTGAAAACGTCAACTCAACGGAAGCTACGCGATTCTATGGATTGGCCTCTTGAGACCACAGAAAAAAATTAGAAAAATTAGTTTCGCTTCAGCTGCATACCAGGTACCAGGCTTCAAGTGTTTCCCAAATCAACGCGAGGCACAACAAAAAAGGTTTGTATAAGAAAAATGGGTTGTCGTTGAGTCGCGTTTGTATAATTGCTTTCATTTATGTCGCTGCGAAATTTGACAACTGGATAGTGAGACCATTATTGTCGCTCTGTAGCCGCTGGTATGGGTATACTCTCGTGTGTCACTCATGTGTAAATAAAATTTGACAGCTGAATGCAAGGCATTTTTTGTTTGTGTCGCCTTGTTTTATGGGACAGCATTTATAGGTTTGGGAGCACCTTAAGAGCCATTCCATACAAACAAGATTTTGCAACAAGATTATTAAAACTCGTTCAACAGCCCATAACCTAGATTTTTGTTGACATTTCCCTATTTTATCGGTGCTAAAAGATGCTTTAACTGCTATACAAAAGGCACAAATGTGTTATAAATGTGTCCCGCTTAAGCAAATCAAAAAGAAAGATTTATTTAAGATAGTTTTACTGTAATTTATTTTGAATTGGACAGAAGTCTTCAAAACTCTAACTGTAGATTTTAGTTCTGGCTTTTCTCTTCGAACATCGCCGGCTAAAATACTAACTAAATTTACGTTATGAGCGTCCATGAATACTGGCCTTAGAATGGTAGTGTTGCCGTCCTTTCAAATTTACTTATTTCAATATTTACCCAGAAAATGGTAGACCTTTTTTTTATGAAGAAGTCATGAGTTTAAATAGATAGGAATTATTAGTTATAAAAGAATTCTCCTCCTGTTCCTGCATTGTCATGTTTGATCAAAATCTCAAGACTGATTTTAATCACGAATACAAGACTTGCTCCGAGTACCAACCCATGTTAAAACAAATAAAACACCGTTTAGTTAAAAAAAAGAGAAAATAAAAGTGCGAACCATGTTCCCACAGATCAATGACAATTATAAATTGACACAAAACGCTACAAAAACGCAAATGTCCCCGCAAATCAGCATCCATTTTGAGACAATATGCCGCGAACCGCGATATGCACTATGAGCAGTTATTCTATTTTTAGAAATTATGGCTATTCTCGTTTTGTATTTATGCATTTGTTTTTTATTGTTTTTAGATTTTATTTTTTTTTTATTTTGTCTAATTGTGCTTATTTGCTTTGTAATTAATTTATTCACATGCGGTATACCTATTCTAGATGTGAGATCGTCCGATCGTCTATACCTACACGATGTGAAATTGCAATACAAAATTGATAGTTAGAGTCCGTCGTCGTCGGTCACAGTGCTAGATGGATTGTTTGTTTATGTGTGTTTGTTTTTTTTTGTTTTAGTTTTATGTTATTAAAACAATTTTTTACCGCAAACAGAAAAAAAGTACACATTTCATTCAAAGTTAGTTTTTATCATGTATACACTGGATTGGATAACTAGGCGAATCTAATCATGTGCGGGCCTCGAATGAGGAGGCCTCAATTGCAAACTACGATTACATGCATATAGAAACTCGGGATCGAGCTAAAATTTGAAGACAGGGATAGCGAGAGCACTTCCTCCAGTGGGCGAATGAGTCGAATAACCCACACACTATCTCTCAAACTTTATACAAATGTTAAAATCGAGGTTGAATGAAGAATATCTATCCTAATGCTTATTTGTGTTGATTTGTCTCCATTGTCATCAGATAGTTTGTGTTGACAGCTGTCAAAACAAAACTTCATGTCGGTGTCTATATTGGACTCAATCCTCCAAATCATTTTGACATTCTTCACTTTCTTTATCTCACTAGGAGGGTTCACACTGACTTACTTACTGGAGTACAAGCTGTCAAAATGGAAAAATGACAGTCGGTCTGATGGTTTTCAAATGATTTTGATATTTGCCCAGGGAGGTAGCTGTCATTTGGTCGTCCTATAAGTTAGTCAGTGTGAACCCCCTTATTGGACTCAGTCCGCCGACTTATTTGACGTCTCTGTGCTTTATCTCACTCCCTCTGCATGGTGAGAAAGAGATGACAAAGTGAGACATTTGTTGTTTCCTATATTCGTCTAAAATTAGAGCTAGAAAAAAATATAGAAGTTATGAAAATCCATGTGTTCACATAATTTTGTGACTGAACACGACACGGGGTGGACTTCTCCCGTCAAAATAAATCGACTTAGAAAGTCCAATGTGAACATCTTCCATTAAATGGCAGAGTGAGGCAGGATTTTTAAAACTTTTTAAAGCTTTGACATTTGACATTAGTTGCTTGGAGTTATTGGAGTTATTGGTTGTGACTCTTCAAAAATCAATGGTAGCGAAAGGAATGTATTCCTTTTACCTAGTCGTTTTTACTCCTTGCATCCTTTTAGCACTTATTGATTACCGTCACGACTCTTGCGTCACCGTGTACCTAATAGCTGAAGAAATCTAGATTAAGTGGTGGGTAGAAACGTAGCATTACTGACTTAAACAATAAATTAGGCGCGTCCCACAAAAAGAGATTTCTGATGGCTCCAAGATTTTTTAATCAGAACATAAAATCTCAGCTGTCAGTTTCCTGTATTTTGCGGATATCTCTGAGACGAAAAATTTTTGGATTCAATATCTCAGAGATTTTTTAGTTGGTGGGACGGGTTTAATAATTTACCTTGCAACTTTGCATCTGTCAATTAATTCAAAACCCGACTTGAGGTGTCAATTTTGGGTTTGACAGATGTCGAAAGATCCATAATCCCTGCGTTCAAAGTTTGACTAGTTTGACAGTTAGTACTAACTTTTTGGGGACTTTGATTGGTCAGATGTCAATGAATTTTTAGATAATCTGAAATTTCAGTGACATCTGACCAATCAGGGCATCGAAAGTGTAAGTACTTAATGTCCGTTGAACGTAAGGAATGCAACTTTTGATTTTCTTTGAAGATTTGTTTGATTTTTTTCTAGTTCAAACTTAGGTGTGTTAAAATAATAGTTTGAAGAATAGGTCAAATTGTGAAAAAAAAACATGAAAATGATTTAAAACTAAATGAAAGCTTTAACTATAGTAGGGTCATGTTGCCGCAATTGTGGTTTAAAATCTCCAATACCTACCTCAAGTGTCACCCTGCATAATGATTCTACTGATCTGACATTAAAAGTTTCCCAGTCAATATGGGAATCATCGTTTGACAATTATTGACAACTGGAAACTTAGCATTAGATTTGATGAAAACCTCCAATTTTATTTATTTGAAATCAATACCTGTCAAATGAGTATGTATAGTATACCAATTTCAACTGGAATGGCTAAGCGAAAGCGGTACTAGGCTGTCATAGCCTGAAGCACGTACTTAATGTGCATAATCCATTAATCCGTCACTGACTAATTGTAAAATTATTGGATAACACTTTTGGCGCTGTGCTGTAGTGTGTTGTACTATGTCGAGTGTTTTGCAGCCAGTCTAGTCCAGCAATAGAAGTTTTGAATTAAGACTAACGACCGGAAATGCGTCCAGTGATTTAATTATTTTATACACTTTTTTTCATCAACTCACATCAACTTTTGCAGGTCGCGTTTTTTTTTTTTTTAACTTTGCAAAATGCTAAATGATAGATAAATAGCTTTTGATGATGTGTGTAGGTGGGATAGATAATCATGACTGCGCGTCGCCGCGCAGCTGCCGCCGCTGGCATCTTCAATGATCTTGTGTAGGATATTGATTTACCTGTAGGCTATATCTATATAGGCAATATTTCAAATTGCTTTTAAACAAGTTTCGGTATTGAACCTCTATTTCTGTGATGACTTGAACCTAAGGTTGAGGTAATCCTATATTTACTTCCAGTGTCAAATGAGGATAGGCTATGTCATTGAATGATCGAAGACGCAGTCAGAAATATAATTAAGAGTTTAACTATTCGAAACATTCATTTAATGTCTTGTCAAAAGTCACAACATATACAACAGGATTGGCTAAGATTAGGGGGGGCTTACATTAGGCCCGTCCCACCAACAAAAAAATCTCTGACATATTGAATCCAACAATTTTTCGTCTCAGAGATCTCCGCAAAATATACATGAATCTGACAGCTGAGATTTTTTGTCTCACTTTAAAAGTCTTGGAGCCCTCAGAGATATCTCTTTAACGCGCTTATTGACTAACGAACCAGACGACGAGCTGTCAAAATGGCCAGATGGCTATCGGTCGGGCGGTTTTCAAACGATTTTGATATATGCCAAGGGAGAGAGTTGTCGTTTGGTCGTCCGGTAAGTAAGTCAATGTTAACCCTCGCATTAGAATGGAGTCCTCAAATCTGGATTCTTTTGGAGGATTATCACTTTTTACAAAAAAACGGTATTAATGGTAATGTTAGACAGCAGGTATTTTATTCTATACACATAAGTAGTTCCAAAAAGTGGTGTTGCCAGCACTCTCAAATCTCTCAAAATACAAAACATTATGTCAAAAATATGTTCAGACAGAAATTGAAAGTTCAACGTCATCCTTTAAGATCTAACAGCTTACCTTACACAACTTGACAGCCCATCCCATACAATTTGACATTTGTTTACTTAGAACATTTCTAGGACATTTCAGTGGGTACTTGAGGTCATAAACACTTTTTATTTGTTCTGTTTGACAACTCTGTTGCTAGTACAAATCACTTCAAATAGTGTGGTAGTTAGTCGGTAGTAAAATACGACCGGCATTTGACAGTTGGATGAAATTGCATGTCATTTTTATTTTGAAATGTGTGTGTTTATTTTGTGAGATAGTGCGGATACACTTTTAATTGACATACAAACCCACTTCTAATATTTAATGTTTGAAATTCCCTAGAAAATTGAGAAAAAAACGTTAAAAAAATAAATATCATGAAATTTACAGAACTATTCAGCAAAAATAAAAAGATAGAATTTCTTTTCCCAGGAGATCACAAATTCACACCTACCGCACATTAAAATTAATTATCCTTCTTTTATTCGTTAAATTATACTTGCCTCAAAATATCTACACCTCTATTTTTAATTCTTTTCAATTATATACGTGAAATCCTTAAGCCTGTGCCCAACATTATGAATCCCCTATTCAATCAGTTAATCTACATTTGTACACCCTATAGCATTTTTGTCGAAAAATATGTAAAAAGTTCAAAACTCTTATAGTAATTAATTAATTCTCTGGGGTTACATTGTGTCATGGCCTTAAAAAAAATAAATGTCCATAGGACTTACCTCCAAACTTATTAGCAGGATACTTTTTTTTTTGTTCTAATAGGCAAAAAGGCCTTTTGATATTAATTAGGAAACATGTAATTAGCACATAATCAGTTGATATAGTGAAAAATTAAATGTAATGTAGATGTATGCACACATGCATGCATAATGAAGAGGTATTAAGGATTAAATTATCTACGGGGCTTGGCGGCTAAATATAGGTATATCTTAGGCTTAAACATTGTTGAGCATTTATGTTTAAAATAATAAAAAAAAATTAAAAAAGGAACATTACTGCAATTGTGTAAACTCGTGGTAAAGTGGTAAATGTCGTAAACGAACTGTCATTTTACTGAGACATTGTCGAGCAAACGCAATGCACTTCAATAATTACAAAAGTTTGTTTGCCCATCTGACGTATGTCAATCCATGGGACTAAATTCGTCAGGGTGTGGAAATTTTGTATTCTACCGTTAAATTTTACGAAAACCAGCACAAATTTGTAAGTAGCCGCACGGGAGCCGCGCGGTAGCCGTGCTTAAGCCAAATACTAGGCGCACGATAGCCAAGCGGGAGCCACGTATTAGCCGTATGGTAGCCAAGCGGGAGCCACGCAGGGGCTGCCAAATTTTGTTGCTTAGCCGTTTCCAGATCTGGAACCTTGGGTCAGTTTAACACATTTTTGGATGAGCTCAGTTCAAGCTAGCAAACTTCTGGCAACGGCTATATTCTTGGTATTTGTTCTGTGAAATGTTGATTTGAATCCAGTTTTTCGCTGTCCAGTTTTCATCCTTCCCATTACGAATAAAAATTAATGCGCCCCTGAAAAACTAGGTCGGAGAGGGCACTATTTCGATAGATAGGGCAGCATTTTGAGAGATAGGGCGATAATACAGAAAATTTTGGTGCTTCACTCACTAAAATTGTAGGTGTGGCTTACACCCCTTCCTGTACTTCTTATCTAAAGTCGGTCTACGAGGCAGTCATTTGGCATTTTTTGCCTGTTCCTGTTCCCAAAGAGAGCACTTACGAGGGTTTTTGAAACAGTGACTAAAACATTTTAGGTGTCAAATTTTGTTTAACACAATACTATGAAAAAGTGCATTGATTTAATATCATGCAAACACCGTTTCTGTAACGGCAAAATTGTTGCATTTGGTTTGGGAAAAACTTTAAACGACGCGTTTTAGTCGTCAAAAATTAACAGGCTCAAGTGACTTTCTTTCGATCCCCATAGTAAGTAGTAAGTAAGTGAGTTGCTGACTGACTGATATGGTAAACTTATCAATGCTCAACTGTTAATTTACCGTCTTTTTTTTCTTGATAGTCAGGATTCATAAATAGCCTAGAAGCTAGTTGAGGATTGTGGCTTTCTTCACTTGCGGCCTATCAAACTTCAAGAGCTTGTTAAAAATCCCATTGCAGCGCAACATCATTAAAATTGACTGATGAAAAATTAACAGCCAATAAACCGCCTTTTGCGATGTTGTTACAAGCAAATTGCCGCAAAAATAAAATCATACAAAAAGTGGAATAAGGTAGGAACTATCTGTCTAATTAATCCTTATTCACTTAAACCCCTCTTAACGGGTGTTTAGCTAAACGAATCCATTTATTTAAAGTTGAATAAATTCTTATTAAAAAAAAATGTATTCCTCAACATTACCTACGTTCCTTTGAAGGTAGTAGATTATACATGAGTAGATAAAACCATAATCTAGTACCACCACCATGTACTACACATTCTCCTCTCCGCAAGTGAATACAGATTGCACTGATTTTCTTTAATTTGCGCCCTATTAAATACCACCTCCAAACTTTAAAGTCTTAAAGAACACGGTTTTTATAGTTAAGGAGCCCTTATTTTAGATAAAGTACAAAAATGAGAGATCTATTACATTTTCTTATCAACCTTTTAACGCGTTTAACTTAAAATGAGTTTATTATTTATTGGTGAAGTGATAACTTGGCATATGTTCTTTAAACCGGTTCAATTTTCTCATTCCTCAGAGAACTTGATATCCGTGTTTTATTCAAAACTGAGTATAGCTACTCAGTGTTTCATTTTTTTCGCAAGGATAGTGCTGATTAGTCTAATTTGTTTTTGTTTTGCCAATAAAATGAAACACTGAATTGCTATTTAGTTTTGAATAAAACTCGGCTTATGGCAAATGCTTTTTTCTCAAGGTTTGTGCAAAGAGCGATATTTATATAAAGCTATCTATCACTTGCATAAATTTTTGACCATCATCCATTGCCAAAATCTGACAGTGACAAGTAGTTTGTTATGTTATCTAAATACAATTATTAAATAAGGTAAATATAAGTTATTGGAAACTTAAAATTAGTGATTCAAAAGCGATTTCTCAACGCCTCCACGTCCATGTTAAATATTTTCTATGACTAATAAATTTATTAACTTATTTGCATAAGCCTTTTCACAAAATAAGAACTTAGTCATTGTTATTGAATATTCCTTCTGAATTTAATGAAGTACCAGTACCAGGTATTTGTATTATAGGTACTGCGATCTTTGTCAAAATTATTAGTTACATTTTCACCAAAAAACGCACTCACTTGACTTTCTGGTGAATGCTTATTTTTTGGTAGCAAAAATTTAACAAAAATAAATAAATTGTTAAACTATTTCGCTCTTAGCTAAATATTTATAAAAATAATGAGCAGCATAGGTTTATTTTTTTTTCTTCTATTCGTCATTGACACAAATGGTGGTGATGTTTAATTCGTGTAATAAATTTGACAATATTGACAGGTCTGCCGTGATGCCAGAGACAGACATATAATCATAGTGTCTGCCTCAACATCACTCGCGCATATGGGTAATCATTTCTTACAATAAATTTAACTTGCAAGTTAAATAGGTACCGAGAGTGGATCACCCTGGTAATTTAAAATGCTATGCCTGTCGTTCGTTACTCGTTGCACTATAGAAAAGGTACATTACGGCCGGCGGAGTTCAAATGTACACAAATTAATGCGTGAGGCGTTTCCACGCTCGTTTTGTTTAGAGGCACCTCGAAGAGTTTGAGAAATTATGTGTGAAATATACTCGTCGATCGATGGAGACACGAAATAATACAAAAATGACATGGGAGTGTTGCAAATTAAGATTTAATCAATTTATTTTATTTGCAAATCTTGGCATAATTGGCATTATAGGAGGTTTATTTGGTAAGCGGATATTTTAAGAAATATGAACAATTTATGATTACTTAAGAGGAGAGCTATTTATGATGATCATTGAAGGACTAAATTAACATATTTTGTCGAATGAACGAGCAAACACACCTAAACAATTTGACACATGAATTGAACAAAAAGAAATGGAGTGTGTCTGTTTATATCTGTCTCTTTCTTTCTTAACGAAACTAGAACACGAGGTCGAAGAGGGATATCGACACAGTTTAATTTTAAAAGTGATAACGATAAATGGTTGTGAAATTGTTAGTCAATTGTTAATTGTTAGTGTGAAGGCTTGCCCAAACCAAAAGGACGCACTGTCGCGCGACAAAGCGAAAAGGGCTTTCTTATGAAAAATGCTTTGTGCTTTAATAGCTTGTTTTGACTAGAGCCCAGGACAGGACTTTCGTCCTGTCATCAGATAATCCTATGAAGACAGCAAACCAACATCCAATCCATGATCCGGCCATCGGAGTCTGGCTTTTTCGCCTGGATCAAAATCCTGTCATCGGATGTCTTATATTATATGTTAAATGTAGTGGTGGGATTCTTTTTATTCCATTGATAATTACAAGACACAATTTGCCCAGTAAAATATAAACACTGGATTGTGGATGAGATGGCCGAAGAGAATTTGGATTGGATTTTACTCTTGTGGAGACGCGGGGGTAAGTGGAGACTACGAGGAAGGGTGTTGAGTTATAACTTGGGACCATAGAGTGCATCCCTATTTACGTTTTTATAAGCATGAGTTAATAACGCTGCTTCCAGCTGTTGATGATTTAGTAGCGGATTCCTACTGTCAAATGCCGCTGCGTGCTTCCAAAAGTTGAAGTTTAGCCGAACGCTGAAAAATAACCTACTCACTAGATGGAGGTATCACAGTTAATGTCTTGCAGTTCAAACTGGCTGGCAATATCAGTTGCCATGACCAGTGCTTAAGGTGATTTTAAACAGGGCCCGATAAGGGACAAGGGGGGGGAGGTAAGCAGGTTATTTATCAAGAGCTTTGAGGATTTGTAGCTTTGTAATTAAGCAGCTTAGTAGCTTAGTAGCTTAGTAGCTTAGTAGTTAGGAGCTTAGTAGTTTTGAAGAATCAGAATCTCACCTCCTTATGCCATCTTCATCTCGTCGCACTTTTAAAGAGGTCTGTTTAAGGTTCGTTAATTTTCAAATACTTGCAGATTCTAAATTTCTAGTTCAAATTTCTTTTGCTATATTTTCAACAGCATTTGTATTTTCAATATCTAAGGCTGCGTTGTTGTGTACTAAGAACTATTATTTCCATGGTAGAACAGTTACAATGATGCACAACAATGGGTGCCATTTTAAAGGACCGAAGTTCCAAATACGTCAAAGTAGCCCATTAAAGGTGTTCATGAAGTAATTTCACCTCTTTAATGCTATATATGGGCTGCCGTCAGATGTAGTATAGTGCGTTGGTAGATAACTGTGCCCTTTTAGGGTAAAGCAACAGCTATGCTCCACTCCCAAGGACGGACATATATGTATACCAACTATTCAACGAACAAGGGATTTCGTGTACTAAAAATTCACCCTGATTATCAGATTCGCAAGCGCTCTGTTGTAGAAATTGAGACTTCACTTGTACGTCAGATTTCTTATAACAGAACTCACCGATGCCGATGCAGAAGTGAAAGTTGGTTTTGGTAAAAGGGAAATTTAGAATTCCATCACTTTGTTGAGTCCCCTAAAAGAATACATTATTCGCTAGGTCTACATTCTTTTCTAAGGGTCAATTCGCCAAGTGAGTTAACTATATATCTGTCTCTCTGTCTTTTTCTCTTCTCATCTTATCTCATGCATACAAAATTGTCTTGTCTGTTAACTAATATATGATACCATTAAGGATATGACCTCGTTGCATTCATAATAATCATCATTCAATCAATCATCAACTACTTATTCACTCTCTTCACAATCACCTTCTTGTGATATATATTTTACTCAACGACTTTATCAATATTCTTAATCTGTTGCGTGCGCAATTAACTGTGAATAAACTTAGTGATGCACTTAGTAAATAAAATAAAAAATATAAATTATGACATACTTATAGAATTGATGGGAATGTGTACAAAGAACCGCTCAGCACACAACGGACCAGACTTTGTGCCGCTGCTTATCTATCTATTCTTTGTGCATCGCCCTTATAAAATTTATAATAATCATTTAAAAACGAGCCCCTTGTTATTTTGCTAGAAAGATGAAGAAATCAGGGTCGCACCTTATATACCATGAAAATGGGCATCTTGCGGGCCTTATTGTTTTTTAAGTTTGCCAACTGTCGCGCGACAAAGCGACAGGATCTTTTATATGAAAAACGCTTGGCGCTTTGTCGGTTTTGGTGTGGGTACTCCCATATGAAGATGTAAAGGCTTGCCCAAACCAAAGTGCGACAGTGCGACACGACAACGCCACTCCACCCACGACAAAGCGCAAATAGTTTTTCATACTCGTATAAAATTTCTTGTCCCACTGTAGTGTCGCACTGTCATTGGTTGGACATTGGTTGGCAAGCCTGTATAAATCAATTTTGTCGCTGTCGTGATGCACTGTCGCGCCATAGACTGACACTTTGGTTTGGGAAAAACAATTTTTTATATATTTTTAAAGGGGTTTTGAGCTCATTTTCAAAATATTGTTTTTTTTAAGCTCATTTAATGTTACAAATCAAAACTTAACAGCAAACTACAAGAGCAAAGAGCGAGCATCCAGACAAGACCTTAAAAACACTCTTCCCATGTTAAAGTTCCGTAAATTTCAGTCTATAGGTTGGTATTTCACTGTGTCACTATTTATGCAAGCGAAAGTGAATCAAAATCCCCACCACTTCTAACAGCAGGAGGCAAAGATTCACATTAGTTTCTTGTTTTTTTTTTTTTGTATATGGTTCCGCTTGGTGGTCTTGTTATTATTGTTGTGTGGCAAAACTGGCGACGACAGTTTGCATGATTATACATATACGCGATGGCGCGTCAGTCGGCATACCTGAAAGTTAGATTGGACATGGTTCATGAACTTCCAAAAGCATTAGAATGCCACTCATATACTATATAGGCTATATAGGTAGATAATACTGGATTGACCGGAAATCCATGTAGTTTGATTTTTTGAATGGGGTGCCAAAGAGGAACAAAATCTGAATATCTCTCTGATGATGATGATGATGTGCCTAGCCCGGATAATGATAATTTAATTTGTTGCACTCGCCATTCAAGGTCGATTTATGGTGTTTTTTTGTATATTGTTTCAATTTAATGTTAGAAAAGCTTGAATGTACTTTTGGTGCTTTCAATGAATTTTTGTACTAGAAACCTACCTTATGTAATTTAATATAACTGTTTTTTTAAGAAATCAGTTTAAAAATTTAAAAGGAAAATTCAGGTAAACGTATCTGAAATTTCAGTAGCCTGATATTATTTCTTCGAAAAAAGGCTTGCCCATACCAAAGTGCGACAGTGCGGTTTTTCATATAAAAGTTCGTGTCGCTCTTTCGCACTTTGGTTTGGGCAAGCCTAAAATCCTTGTTTTGATTGAAAAAGTTCATAATTTATACGAAGCGTTTTCATTCAGATTGCTTTCTCGTACGTGTCGATATGATATCCGTGAATACTAAAGCCTTGTACGCCTTGGGTATGTTGCTTATAGAATCTGCTTGCATTTGATACCTCAATCTTTGAAATCGAAGGAGAATTTTAAACTATTTCTTACTATGGAAGGCGAGGTCACTGTGGCGTATGAGTAACATTTTGATAAGGTAAAATATTTAACAGCCCGATTTTGTTGGAAATTGAGCACAACAATTTCATTAATCATATCTGGAAGTTAATGCAAGCAATGGTTACCCTAACTAGCGTATACGTCATCATCGTAAACGGACTCCTTATTAAAGTTAATCAGTTACCTCGCATGCAAAAAATATCCACGAGATCTCGGTAGAGACGACCTATCGTGCATGAGAATTGTTTTTCGAAAATGGCTCCCAATCGAAAAATTGCCAAGTCTCTCGTTATCCTATCGCTTTTACGTTATTTTTAAGCTTTAACACAACAGGAACGAACTACTAACGAAAACGGAACGAATATCCAGAAAAATATAGATTTGAGAGCATTTCTCCCTAAGGTTTTTCCCCGGGAGCTATCATTCACCTTAAATGAAGGCTCTCATTATGAATAGCGAATTCGCTTAGATTAATTTCGCTTTAAGATCTCCTCCAAACCAAAGTGTGACACGACAATACAACACGACAAAACATTTTATTCACACAGCGTCAAATGAGAGCACACAGTCCAAACGCGACAAAGAACTTTTCCATTATTCCGGAAGGCTTTTTTTTCTAAAACGTCACACTCTAGATGCCATAATTCGCGTTCAAGTTCAAATAAAACCTTACAGTTCTCTTCGTTCCATATCTCAATCTCCCCATAACAGCCAAGTTATTTCCCAGAAATGTCAATTGTCGTTTCTAGATCGTGGCGTCTTAGCGCAAACGCTTTGCGGAGTAAGAGTGAATGAGGGCCGAAAAGACATTTGTGCAGCGGACAATCTTTAAATAGATTTTTTTCGCTATTTTTGTTTGAAAAAAAAAAACTAGAAGCCTTCAGATCGAAAATAAAGAAAAAATGTCACCAACTTCTCACAAAATTCATGGGATATTGGAATAAAATCCCAATGAAGGAAAAATAAAAAAAAAATTGTTTCCGATGAGGGCGAACGCCGAAATAAAATCCAAATCTTGAACTAAATCTTGGAACAAAAAACAGACCCCTTTAAATAATTGTTAGAATAAAAAAACTAGGCAAATCTATCAAACAAAAAGAGAAAAATTATTTCTCCCTTTCAATCCCAAAACTAAAAACACACACACTAATTTTATACGAACACAAACATCATTTAATTTCGTTGAAAATTATTGAAATCTACAAAAGTCATTGGTAGAATTTTTCAAAATCAAAATAAATTTGAAAAACTAGAAACAATCATTCCATTTCCTTTATCTTGATTGTCTTTTGGCCTCGTCCTCTTATGAAGTCCCAACCAATCCTTAACTTTGACTGAAAATCCAATGGTTTATCCTTGAAAGAAAAAAAAAAAATTTCAAAATCATCAAAAAAAAAAAATCAATTAAAATAAATATATTTTCTTTAACTTACATCTAGAAGATTCCCAAAGATTGGCGTAGCATAAGCTACCCAAACAACCAAAACAATCAATTGGACGAAATACAGATTGAAATCGTCAAAGTCTCCAGCTCCAGCGGTTGTTGTATCATCATCAGACATTTTATTGATTGCGTAGAATTGGTTCTTGGTTTTTCAAAAATTCGGTTGAATATTTTTCGTCTTCTTCTTGTTTATTTTTTTCTTCAAAAAACTTGAACCTTACTCGGCAATATCCAACGAATATCTAAATTTATTTTTTTATTTTTTCTAATGTAGGATTTTTGATTGTTTGCTAAGGAATAAAAATTTGGAAATTAATATTTTCGTATCAAGTAGAAAAGTGAAAAGTAGATTTTTAAGTGTTAGACTCGCATATGGACTAAAACAAAACCATATTCTTTGTATTAAATAGATAGAAGGTGTCAAAGTTGTACTCTATCTCACAAAGATTGTCAGTACACATCTTATGGGAAAGTTTTTTTAAGCATGCAATAGACTTATGTAATACGCTGCAACGAAACTGAGATGCAAATATCCTATTTTCACTGTATACTCTGTCCCATAAAGATTGTCAGTAAGAGAGAAAATAAAACGTTTGCATCTCAGTTTGGTTGCAGTTTATTACATGAGTCTATTGAATTTTTAAAAGCTTGAAAAAAGCTTTCCCATAAGATGTGTACTGACAATTTTTGTGGGACAGAGTATTTTTTGTTTTGTATTAGCTTTTTTGGATGCCGTATGACATAAGGCCTAGTGATATGAGCCCAAATCTGCCCAAAGTTCGGAATCTCGTTGCTCCATCAAAGTCGGTAAGAACATCACAGAACTCTTTGATATCGAGAAAGGTTTGAGACAGGGTGATGCGCTATCATGCAACCTTTTTAAAATCGTACTTGAAGCAATTTTGCGCAAGTCAGAAGTCAACACCAGAGGCACAATTATTAAAAACTTATGCTTATGCTGATGGAAGAACAAATCGAGCTGTGAGTGGAGGATTTGCAAGTTTCATTCAAACGGAGGCGGCCAAGAAAATGTCCCCATGGGCAGTTATAACTTCGACGTAGTTCAAGACCTTGTTTATCTGGGATCCACTATTACATCGCAAAACAACAGCAGTATAGAGATCAAGCGAAGAGTCACGCACTTGCCAATCGCTGTTTCTTTGGGCTTTACAGCGACATCGACCTTGTCAAAAAACTGAAAATACAGCGATTGAAATAGATGGGTGACGTGGAACGTCTAACCCAGATGGACAACGTGACGGTGACAGAGCAAGACCGCATCTTAGGTGGCGCGATCAGAACGGTGGACGACCTCAACGAACTTGGTGTGCGAAACTGGTGGCAAGACCGGGCTAGTTGGAGAGGTTTCTATCGGGCCATCGTAAGTAAGTAAATATGACGTTTTCGGAAAGCGACACAAGACCTAACGTTTAAATTTGATCTGGTGTCTCTTTTCTAAAGAGTCTTTAGGCCAAACACTAAAATTTGGCCCTAAGAGTGTTCAATGAAGTTGCTCTGAACTGTTCGGAACAGAAAAGAACAACTTTTTGCTGTTCAATGAGGTTTTTCTCTTGCAGATTTTTCAAGTTTGTAACAGCAAACTAGAACAGTCTGGAACAGAAAGACGCTGTCTGGAACAGTTTAGAACTGGATTTTCTGTACTTGCTTTTGAGTCAGAACAGATCAGAATAGATTTGCGAGAACTGTCAAGTGTGTTTGTTTTTGTTTTCTGTTCTGAAGTTTCTCACGAAACTGTTGTGATCTGTTCTGTTTGATCTAACTATTTCCTCGTTAAACACTGCTCTTATGTCACTTGCCCTTATTTCAAAGCACCGCTTTTTTGCATCAAATACAATATTCTGTCAAATGCGTTTTTGGTCAGTTAACAATTATGTCAAAATTAGTCATCATATAATATAACTCAGTGATTTCAATATATCATGAGGATGTTCGAGTTGTATCTGATGAACATGATTTTCATTTTTCCAACTTAGGTCAAGGTTCAAATGTGATTTCCATAGCACACTTATTTGTAATATTAATTAAATGCAATGCCCTCTTTCAAGCGCAGCCAAATGATACCAGCATAGATTAACTTCTGGTGTAAAAGTGGGTGTTTTTTTTTCCCAATTATAACACCGCCCAAGAGTGATATATTTCTCCAATATAAACTCTAACATGTTTAAATTCCTACAAAATGAGTGCTTACACTTTCGCGTTAAATTAATTTCTCTAAAGTGGTTACGATGTGGGACGCTTTTTAATAGCTCAATATCAAGACCGAGAATAAATTAATATAAATTTGCATGCCCAAGACATATCCCGCACAATAAAAAAAAAAAAACATTCTACAATGTCTATTTATAGATTATTCGCAAGCTTAACCATTCCCTTGTCCCACCAGATACAAAAAAAAAAAAAAAAACAACACATTAACATGCCCAAGATACAAATCATTAAGTCAATAGAACCGCAAAGCTTCCGTCCTCTCAGGTCCCAGTTCTAACGTTTATAATGAAAAACCCCAGCTTAGCGAAACAAAATTTGACAGCACTACTGCAACTCTGCGGGACTGCCAGTAATATGCCTTTGCGCGTTCGTCGTCGGTTGGTCGTGTCGTTTTAGTCAAGCTTATTCATATGACGTCTCAGATGACACATCCAATCCGATCCCCAAGACGATGGCACACTTCAAATATTATTTTTTTAAGACGAAATACTTGAATCACAACTCCATGTCATATATTGGGTATGACTCAGGCCTTATAATGCTTCCCTTTCTTGGAGGAGTAAAACGATTTTATATTTTTATTATTTTATATTCAAGGACACACTACTTTCAATTAGGTCACAATCATACAACTCAAACAGGTCGTCCGTATAGTGGTGCCCAGAACAGTGTTTTTTTTAATTTTATGTGTGATTTATGGCTCAAGTCGTTAACAGTACAGAGTATACCAGATACACCATCAGGAATGGGGTAGGGCTTCTTGAACTCAGCATTCCATTTCCATCCAAGCACAAGATCACGATTATTGTCATTGCCATCTGGTGCATGCGACGACGAGAGTGGTTTGTAATAATTGGAATTGGAAGGTGGTGGGTGGAATGTAAATTGTAAATGTTTTGTTTATTGTTTTTCTCTTTTTTTTTTCTCGACCAGGAATTAATGGCATAGGATCAATATCAATGTAAAGTGATTTTTTCTTTAAATTAGATTTTAAGAGTATAAGACTTTTTAGACACAAAGAACTTACATTGTTGTTAACACGGTGAGATCACATTCAAGAAATATTGTTCTTGAGCGAAATCTTAGATCAAGAATGTATTTAGGTTTAGAACGTCAGAAATATGACGAAGGTGTTCGTGTTACTGTCTTCTTAAAGTAGGAAGAGAAATCTGAACAAGTTTTTAGAGCAGCAAGAAACTTACAAAACGCTGCAAAATCTCTTTTGGATTTGGGTCTCAGTCAACAGGATTCTCCAGCCAACTGAAGAGAATATCACTTAAGACGCCATATTTGTTAAGGTACCCTTTCACTTCTGTGGGCTAACTGTTCCACGGTTTCCTCTACTAAGACTTTCTAGGTCATGCGACCCACGTGACCAAGTCATCTCAGTCGTTGCATCTTTACTAGCTTGGCTAGGTTGAAAAGCTGTAAGAGAATCCAGTCAATTGGTAATGCAGTCAATTCAGTCGCAGTCAATTGTACTGCTATTTAGTACTTTATCTGCAAAATAAGCAGTCAGTACTAAAATACTGATTGTACAGCTAATGAAAGTGGTTAATTGACTGAAAGTTAATTAACTGCAGTACTTTTTGACTGGTTTTAGTCTTCAAGTCAGTAGAAAGTTTTTGTTCTGTTCTTTTTTTGTATTCTTTTAACTTAAAGTTACTTTTAGAGATCTATGTTCCTACAAGGAAGTGTCTGAAATTTTAAACACAACAGTAAAAAAACCTTCTACTGACTACAGTTAATTAACTTTAAGTCAATTAACTGATCTCATTAACTGTTTAGTCAGCATTTTAGTACTGACTGCTGACTGTAGTTTTACAGTCAAAGAACTTTTGTAAGTTAAAAGACTTGAGAAACTAATCCTTTTTAGTCAATTAACTGCAGTACCGACTGCAGTTCTGACAATTCTGCTAAGTTGGTGTCATTGTATGTCACGTTTGTTTGACAGCTACAAGTTTTTTGCTGCTGTTGCACCACTGGACGACAAAGCGACATTTTAGTTTGGACAGGCCTTTATTGACAGCGACAAAAGCGTTCAGATGCTAAATTATAATTGTACAGTGAAATATAGCAGTTTCGACAACCACACAACGAACATTTTCAACGTTCTTCTTTAGAAATACGCTGTTGCTGCAAAATACATTCTGAGCTTTAAATATTCATGTGCCTTACAGTTACAAGTACACAAATTCCTTGTCCATTTCCTTAAGTTGGGTGTCGATTTGAGATCAAAACTGCTGCGAGCAACCTGTTGCTAGTTTTGACGAAGCACCGATTTATTTACCAATTTCATCCTAATATGATGTATCAGTTTAACAGCGATGGAAAAGTCAGACATTCGCACGAAACAATAGTTTTTTTTAGTAAACGAAAAGTTGCTTAGATGGGGGAAGCAAATTTGTTTAACTCAAAAAAATGAAATTCAAACGAATAAGTTGTTTTGAATTATGTTTGCTGTAAAAGTAAAACTATTTGGATTAAATGTATTACAGTTGCTACGAATGAAAAATTATTTCAGGGATTTAATACCTTTCCAGCAAATGGATTTTATTTAATTCAAAGGATATTTACTAGCCGCAAACGAAAAAAAAAATAAATACTTTTTTGAGTGTATTGGCCTTGACAATCCAAAGTGGACCTCAGAATAAATCAACTAACCTGGCCAACTGCAGAAGGGTCCCTTGCACCCTGGGTCCAGTAACGCACACGAAGTTGGTTGAGTCTGGCTTCCACTTGATCGTGCAATTTAGAATTAAGTCTTCCTTTGTTACTTCGCCAATCGGACTTGAATACAAAGACTCGTACCGATAGTCCCTCGGTGTCACACACACTCGACGGGTCCTAGTCATCTGAGTACTCTATACTCTCCACCGATACAGAATTGAAGAAATCTTTAGTTTGAATCGATCGATAAGATCGTAGAATACTTTTCCACTTAATGTTCGACTGCTTTTGATAGTTGTCCATGTTTCGTTTAATGTGGTCGTCAACATTTGACTTATCTATATTCGAGGTTCTCTGTTCGGTTATAAGAATTGATTTTGTTCATCGTAGAGGACCAGATCCTCCTTTGTTCTCTCATTTGTTTTTTCTTCATTCTAAGCTAAGCATCAATTATACAGTTCGTTGCAGAATGAAAAGATACTTAAGCTAGGAGTAGTAGGTTCAATCACTTTTGTATTGTTCTTAAAAAGTGTTTAACCCATTACTATTTTGTTGAAAACGAAGTCGAAAAATGTTCCTGCAAGCGAAAAAGTCATTTGGGCATTTATTTCTACTGCCGCATACGATTTGTTATCTCAGTTTTCTCCAAGTGATTTAATCTGACTGGAACTAAAGAAGCTTCTCTTGATTCCATTAAGAGAATTCTTCCAGCTCATTTATTAAGAGTGCCTTGGTGTTCACGCTCTTGTATTCTAGAAGGGGAAGGAGCAAGCAGTAACAACCAGTTCTGCTTCGATTTGTTGACCGTTGATAATAGCCCGTTCACCCACGTTAAGGCTTACATCCATGTCAGAGTAAACGCAAATGAAAAGAAGCAAAATATCTCAAAGGTTCTTAACAACTTTAAATAAAACAAAAACAGTTACTTTCAACCCACTCTTGCATTTTAATTTTAAATCTGCTTAGAAAATCGTGTCACTATTCAATACACTTTTTGTCATATAAACCAGTTCAATTCGAATTTAGTTGATAATGCAGTAAAAAAAAAAGAAAAAAAGAACAATAAATAACTGTTCCCTATCGATTAAAAACGTTTATTGTTCTTCTATATTTACTCTACGACAACAACAAAAAATGTCAACAAAATAAATTTGAGAAACAAAATGTACATTAACATAAATTTCATATTATGCAAAATATTTTTTTTTCTCCTAATTTGCCAGAAAAAATAATTTTTTTTAAAGAAGATAAACCCAGACCCGAAAAAAGATTAAAGCTTTTAGAATGGACCATTTATTCATTAGTATCATCTAGCAGAAAAAAAAAATAGAAAATGATTTATATATAGGAAACGATTCTATAAACAAATATAATTTGCATAATAACAAAAAAAAAAACAAATTCAATAAAGATTAAAAATTCAAAATTCAAAATTTTGTTGATATCTTTTCATTGAATAAAATGGATTTGTTTTATTTTTTTATTTGTTTTTGTTTTTCATCGGTCACACAGCAGGATTTTATTAATTTCAATTGCAAAATATTATTTTATTAGATTTTTTTTAAAATATAATTTCAATTTTGTTTTTGTTATAAAACACGTTAATGGAAAAGAAGATTATTTGTATATAGTTGGGGAATGTATTAAATGGTTTGTTTATTATAGCCAAATGCTTATGAAGGTTTATTTTATTAATTCTTTTCTTTCTAAAGTGTCACTTTTGAAACGCTTCAAATAATTTTATAGTTTATGTTTAGACCTTGTTAAATTTATTATAATTTATTTTACTTTTGGGAATTTTGACACGCTTGACTGGTAATTTAGATAATTCTAATGGGAACAACAGTCACAGTCCTCTAAAAGAAAATCCGAATTGCGACAAAAAGGCATACAGAAAGCTAACCTCAAAAGCTTTACGTTAGTAATAAATATTCAAGTTCACTTCCTCTTATTTATTATTACTCTCTTACTAATTATTTTCTTTCTGGGACCTCTAAGCCCCTAACTGTTTTGCTGCTGATATTATTGTCCCCCTTTTTATATTCATTATGCAATGAAAAATATGATAAGCTCATTAAATATCGACAGCATTCTCCAGTGGGGAATAAGAAACCGATTGGAATTTAATGCTTCTAAAGCACCAAAGCTTTCCATTCTCGCAATGTGCGTTTTTTCAAAAACCACTGCGAAATTTTTAGGTTTCCTCCGCAAGTAAAGGCAATTTGTCTCCCCATTTACTACTAAGCGTATATTCGTTTATTTGTCCAAAGCTCGAGTACGATTCTAACTAATGGGTAAGGTGCACATATAAACCAACTAAGCTTTTTGGACAGAAATCAAAATAGGGAAATAATAAAATCCATTTTTTTTAATGGAACAAAATGTTGCGCATACGCCATAGTGAACGTTCTTTTTTTAACTTTAAAAACTGGCTCTTGTAAAGAAACTGGGAAGGAGTTGGTATGTCGATTAATATTTATGAGAGAAAGAGTACAAATTCCAGCAAATTGAGTCCATTTAGTGGTCCTGATTGAGAAAGGGTATATTTATCTATTTTATACATGAATGAGAAAATCTTATTCATTATCTTATAGAAGAAGTAACACATACAGTTTCATTAAATAAATAAATAAATATATAAAAGCATAAGAGTCGGTTATGGGAGCTTTGGCTGTCCTGAATTATAAACAGTAATAAAATTTTAACGATCGTGACACAAATATTTCACTCATCATCTCAAAGTTGAATGAATAGAAGAAATAGTATCAAAAAAACTATAAAACAATAATTTTTTTCTCTCTCGACAGAGAAAACTTAAATAAACCATAATCCAAAATATAATGTAGACACCTAATTATAAATAAAAAAAAAAATGCTAAAACAATTTTCATTTTTATTTATTTCGTTTTTATTTTCGGCACGCGATTACCTTTACCACGAATTGAATAAATAGTGCGTCCCACGCAGATCATCATCAGGTTGTTATTTTCTTGAAAGCATGTATAGCTTATTTCTGATTCGTCTTTAAATGAGATGTAAATTGAATTGCTATAAGTTAAAAGTGTGAATAAAGACATTCATAAATTAAAAAAAAAAAAAAACAATTCCAAAGTAAGAAAAGACACATTGACGAGAGAGGTTCTAAATCGATAAATAATATTATACAAGCAACGATACTATATAGGCATTTGGAATTTTTATAAGTGATTGTTTGTATCTATATGGTTTGTATTGGTTGTTGCCATTGACCAGAGTTGGCAAAAGGCCAAACATTATCTGGCAACTCATATATCACACTTTTTTTTATGAATTTATATTATTTATTTGCAGAGTTTCTGTATATATATCCAGCAGGCGGGCCAAGTTTACCTTGCTCAGGCGGCAGATACAATTTGCCATTCAAATGGTGTACATTTATATGCAAGGCATAGTATAAAATAATGCTGCACCTTTAAACACACACCAAAATGCAAGTAAAACTTTCAATACTGATCGGCTTTGACTTAAAAGGCAAATAAATCATATCATAGCTCCTCCCTCTTTCAATATCTATCAAAAGTTTATTAATTTTGTTGATTATTGTTTTTTTTTTTTTGAAGTGACATCAAGTAGGCAATATGCATATTATCTGCAGGATAAAATTGCTAGCTAATGTGGTAGTTAAGGAGGCTTAGAATTGTAAGCCTTTTTTAAAAAAAATTATATTATAATTGCACATAAAATGGTACAAAATTATAGTAATGTAGTGCTAAATGGTTCTAAGTACTAAAGGAATTATTATTTTGAATTTTTTTATTCTAGTCTTATCAAGATTTGTTTCTAGTAAAGAACAATTAGTATCCGCAGTTAAAAAAAACTAATATTACTATAAGACATTAACTTCCCTATCACATTTAACTAAGCTTTCAAGAAACAGTTGGTATAGTGCATTTAGAAAAATTCTATATGGGTGACCAAGTAGTTATGCTGCAGAAAAGATAAAGTCAAATAATACCTATTTTATAGAACGAAATACAAGAAGATTGTTTTTTTTTTATATCTGATAGAAGGAAGTTAGAAAAGCTTAAATTGTGATTTTCGGAATGCCAACCCCCTGGCGAAATTCACGATTTTGGAAAACTCGAATCAATCTTTATTTCCAAAACTATTAGTTTTAGCAAGAAGGTTGTTTGACCAAAGCTGTAGGTAATATTGGTATGTTTTTATCTTTTATTGAGGTTATGACCATTTAACTTAATTTTTTTTAAAATTTGTATAAGTTTTTACATCTTTTTTTATCCCCAAGATTTTTTTGTATTTTTTATTTTTGAAGACAAAGTAAAAAAGTAAAATTTTAATATGAGTTAGCCGCTGCATAATTTTCATAGTTATGGGTATTTTTGGAGATGTTACAATGCATCTGTAATTGTTAAATGGAAAATATTGCATCTGGTCCATCGTGTCAAAAGTTACAGACCATTTTCAAAAATAGTCAAAATTATGATATCAAATTCAATTTTTGGAATGCTGGCGACAACCTATCATTTTTTATTTTCATAGTATATTTGTTACGCAATCAATTCAAAATTTAACATCAGTTTCAAAGAAAAAACTGAACAAAATAAATTGCTTCTAATTATACTTTATTGGCGCTTTAATGTTGACGCGTTTTTAAAAATGGCAGATTTTGCCACGGGGTTGGCATCCCAAAAACCACAACTTAAGCTTTTCTATCTTCTTTCTTTCAGATTTGAAAAAAATTAGTTTTCCTGTATTTCGTTCTACAAAAAATGCTTTTTTTCTTGTTCTATTATTGCCATCTCAGATTTTATTTTATCATAAAAAGTAGATAATTGTTTCAAGATCAGAAAATGTATTATTCGATTTTTCGCACTTGCGAAATTTACCTTTCGGCCGCCATCTTGGATATTAATGTATGATAAATATATTGCTTTGCCGATTGGGAGAAGCAAAATGCATTTAGTTTGTATGTAGGGCTGGGACCCTGGATGTTTCCCGTGTACCTTTTCCTTCGCTCACCAGGAGCAGCTATGCATACTTACCTCCCAGACCTGTAGGTGTAAAATGCTCCATGTAACGTCTGTTTGGTGTGCGCTCAGTGGTGTGTTTTCACACCAGCGTTTCCACTTCCGGAAAACAAATCGGAGTAGATTTAAGGAAAAAAAAGTAGTAGATTGAGAACAATCTGAGTAGATTGAAAATTTAACTTTTGTATATAAATATGAGAAAATAAAATTTAATAGTAAATTTAACTAAACAAAAGCAACAAAAAATTAAAAATTGAAATTCCTTAAGATTTCATTTCTACAAAAACATGAACATTTTGGGCGCATTCACTAATCTAGTGACTAAGTAGTCGAAAATCAACTAGCTTTTGAATTCAAAATTTGCACTACAAAGCTAGTAATTTCTAACTGTCATATTTCACCAAAATCAAATAAAAAAACAAAACAAAAACCAAAACAGCTGATTTTGAAATGTCAACTATCTTTGAAGCCGAATTTTTTACACTACGTCGAAGGGGAAATTTCATCTCATATTTTAGTAGTTGTCAGCCAATCAAAATGAGTTGACTACGTAATCACTAGATTAGTGAATCCGCCCATTATATTTCAATACATTGTTTAACAACCATTTTTTAATTAAGAAAATACAAAAAAAGGTTGTGTGGAGAGTAGGAATGCTCCTTACTACACCTCATAGGTGAATTTAATAGTCCGGTAGTAGGTAAATAGGTTCATGTTGGGTGACGGTATTGGTCTTGCCCTTGTCATATTAATGAGAGATGTAATGCTTATACATAAATTACGGATTTCTTACCGATAAATCATTATTTAACTTAACATTATGAACAAAATAATTATACAACAATTCAAAATGCTAACATCCTTCTTCTTCTTAGTAGTAACGCTTGGCGTAATGGTTACTGCAATGGACTATTACACCAGAGGAGGTCTGCCTTTACTGCCTCTTGAAAGGAATTGAAAAAACCTCCGAGAGTACCTTCTGCTTTAAACGAAAAGTGCATCTCAACAAGCTGTTCAGAACCAAAAGAAAATTGTAGCTCCATTCCATTACTGTTTACTACAATTGCACAAGAAATGATTGATAGAGTCCTGAGTTAGTCAAGCCAGAAAAAAATTTTGTTTTCTTTATCTGCATCTTCATCCTGCATCTTCATCCTACATTTTCATCCTGCATTCTCATCCTGAATTCAACTATGCCTCTGTACTTCTGAGCTTCCAACCTTACACAGTTCCACTGCCCAAACGAATTAATGGATTTTCTTCAAATTTGTCGTTTAGAATAAGTA
The DNA here is from genome assembly GCA_948107695.1 of Meliscaeva auricollis. Taxonomy (NCBI): domain Eukaryota; kingdom Metazoa; phylum Arthropoda; class Insecta; order Diptera; family Syrphidae; genus Meliscaeva; species Meliscaeva auricollis. The sequence continues at coordinate 44,279,160 of OX403619.1, read as the reverse complement.
CCTGCCATATAACATGTAAATTTATGCGTATTCTAGAAAATGGCTCTAAAGAATTTTATTACCTTTAAAATTTTAACGGACACATGTGATTCAACTTTCAAGACAATAGAAACTCCTATTTAATGATTTGCCATCATACTTTTTTCTGCTTTAATATCATAAATGATGACTTTTACACACAAATATTTCTCAGGTATTTTTGTACAAACATAAAAACCTACTACTGTATTGTTTAAGAATAAAGATTCATATCTGGTGTTAGGTGGGTTAATCAAATTCTGTTTCGTGCCAAAACTTTACGGATTATCGCATTTTATAATCTCAATATTGTGCTAAAATTGAATTCATTACATTCCTTTTTCATACAGAATGAAAATTATTGTGCATGACATTTGAACTTGAAATGAGTGTTTAACAAAAAATAATAACAATAAAACAAAACAAAAAAAAAACTACTTCCCCCGTGACAATGTGTAATTTTAACATTGCCGTGACCAGGATTCGAACCTGGGTTACTACGGCCACAACGTAGGGTCCTAACCACTAGACGATCACGGCTATGGGAGGTATATAATTATCAAATTCCACTCACTATTCGCAAAATCGAATTTAATTTGAAATAGAAATAAATCATAGAAATCATAAAAGCTTTTCTTTCACATGGCAGATACACTTTTGTAATAGCTGAAGTGGTCAAGCTGGTTAATTGCGTGAGGCATTTGCGATAAAAAAAAATTATTATTATTTCTTAGGTTGAGAGAAATTTAAAATGTTAGTATGGGATCTATTACTTTTGAGCTTGAACAAAGATATGGTACATAATGGACTTAGGAAAACTTTTTATAGACTACATTAAGAAATGTTTTAAAGTATAGTTTATAACAAAATAAACATAATATTCATATTCATTTTAACAAGACAAATAGAAAAAGAAATTAGATATAATTAATCAGGAATTTAAGGGATTATTTGAAGGGAAGGAACGAGTTTGTTGTTAAAACAAAAAAACAAAAAAATATAAGTAAAAGGTATAGTATGGATTCATTTAAGCATTTCCATCCATCCATAAATCACATGAACTTAGCTATTTATTGAATGCGTCAATGGATTAATAACAGAAAATATCCGTACGTAGGGAGCAGGATAATATAAGCTGTGTTTTATTGGTAGATGGGTAGAAAGCACAGCAATCAAATGCCAATAAAACAATTTTACTCGTTTGCAATATTTAAATATTGGTACCATGTTGATGTTTTTTGGTGCAATTTATGGCGAAACAAAACCAGCTTAGGGTTAGATTTGCAACATGAAGTGTTCTCGATTTGCCCTCCTTTCTTTTTTAAATAAAATACGAATGAGTAAAACATTTTTTTTTGTTTGAGAATCCAAAATCTAGAGTTTTTGGTACACTTTTGAAAACTTTTTTTAAATAGTGAGGAGAAATGAGTTTAAAAATGATCACTTTAGCACTTTTTGAAAAAAGTGGCCGTTACAGGTAAGTCTTAAGGCTTATTTTTTGCAAAAAGTGGCCATTGTAGTTAAGCCTTCATTCTGCTTGATGGTAAAGATATAGATTTACTTCTTAATTAAATTAAATTTAGAGTAATTTTTCTTATTATTTTTTGCTAGTCAAAACGCGTTTTATAAAGAAACAAAAATCAAAATCATCGAACGCATCCTTCGCACGTAAAACTGCCAACCTTCAAACAAAAAATTATTTCTTCAATACGACTCTAAAGTCAGCATCGCCATCTTGATTTTTACTGCCTTATTTTTTGGCAGTATTCGTTTTGTTTTTGTTTCCCATAGAAAGTTTTACTGCGCTGCTTACACAACAACCAATATAACATGGCTTGGCTATAGATAAATTTCATTATTACCATTGTAATGAAACCGTCATCAGAGTAAATCTAAGGAAAATACTTTTCACTATCCTTTTGGCAGGATAAAGCGGACTTTTGATAAGATTGTTACAGTAAACAAAAGGTAAATAAATTTTTACATACAAAAAATGTTATGATTCATACCATAAGTCATTCCTCTTGGCTATGGAGGCAATTTTGAATAGCTTATATCCTTTCAAAAGTCATTAAAATAACCGTTTGAAGTCTACATCAGAGGTAAGAGGAAGCACTAAAAATATGAAGCATAAAGTACTTTTATGGCAACATTTATTTAGCTTTTACCAACTGTAAAGTAGAAGCCAAATTTTATAAAACCATGATGAAATCGAATTGTGTCAATACATACCAGGATTATTCGTAAACGTCAAAAATCATTTTCCAGATAGAAGACCCGCGAAATAACAGAGCTATTGAATAAAAACAAGGTTTAAAAGCCAAATTTTTTGACAACTTCCCTTGGTTACAAGGCTTCGGCCTTTAATGTTGATAAAATAGAACGAATTTGACTTTTATTCTGAGCTTACAAAGGTAAAAAGCAGTATGAAGGTGAAAAAGGATCAACTGAATGCAGTACAGCGGCTTGGAACAACGTTTTCCTAGACCTATTGAAACAACTTGACCTTTCCTTGTTTTTGAGGTCATTAAAAATAAGAGGGGGTCGCTTAAAGCTCTTAGATTACTTGATTAACTTTAAAAAATAAATAAGATGTGTTTTATTAAAAAAAAATCAAATAATTGCCATTTTAACTATTTTAAGTGCGGTAAGGCTATTCTAATGTGACAAAAAACATAATTATTTTAGTAACTTCAACCAAAGTTATCCTAGAAAATACCGTTAACTTTTAGAAAGCATTGAAAGAAATCTGAGAAGTAGTAGTTTATCAGTAGATATTATACTAGTATTATCCCCCTATTTTAGCTGTCAAATTCACAAAATCGACTCTTTTCTGATGATTGGTATGTGTTTTGGTGGTATGTGACACCCCACCAAAAAGGTAAAAAACTAAAACGTAGTATGAAACACAAAAAATAAAATGAAATTCTTGCGATCCCACCAAATACGTCTATTGAGTTCCACTTGCACTAAAGCCTAAGGCACTAAATCGAATCAGTACAACATAACTTAATACGCATCGATCTAAAAGGTCTTCCCTGGACCCTACAACTTGAATTCTTATGAACAACTAATTGAATTACTTCAGATGCAAACTTTATTTCAAAGGCGTGCTTATAATGATTTGGTACTCCTTCATCAGCTTATTAATGGCCAAATTGACGTTTGTGATCGAATAGCCTACATTGGCATTTATTACCTGATAGGCTACGAAGATTTGAACTTCTGCATGTTGATTTCCATAGAACGAACTATGGTATGCATGAGCCTCTTAATCGCATGAATAAACTTATTAATTTAAACCATTCAACTATTGATTTTCATATGAGTAAATGGGATTAAAAATATTGCTTCGGATCAGTGCTCCACTGTCGTGATTGTCAATCACTGTTTCAAATAATTTATTATGAGATAACAACTTATCCTAATGTCAAAATTGCCCGGCCATTCAAAAATCGCATATACGCAGTTTCCAGCTTCAATGCAATTGTGCAAGGCTATTTAGTCTTTTGGAAGGATCAGATGCAATTTCCCAAAAGATCTATATGATATAATTTTCCACTTTATTATGTAAAAATTATAAGATAAGAGAGAGGCTCACTGTAAAGATCTATATGTACATTAAAATGTTAAAAAATCGATCCTATGAGTACACAAAATGACATCATCAGGCAGGCAATGTCACACAATATCTGTTGTGGTTGTCATGTTCTTCATAGAACACACACATTATTCTCGACGCAATTTGAAAATTTTAATGTCTTATATTAGAAGGTCACACATGGGACATGGCTACCCCATGTTAAATAAACGCATACCAAACTGTATCCTCAGGCTACTTTAAAATAAATTCGAAAAAAAACATATACAAAATATATATTTCAACGCACATTTAGTTATCATTGAAATCTTGTTGATTGTCTTTTATAATTAAAGTTGAAGAATGTTCAGTTAAAAAAAAAAAAAAAATAATAAAAAAGAAGAAAAAAAAAACATAAAAATAATTCTAATTGTAAAATGCAAATTCCAATTAAATTAAACATGAAACCAACAGTTCAATGACAAATATTATTCAATTAACAAAACTTACTCTTTAGGGGTCTATTTTATATAACATTGAATTATGACTTATGTATGTCAAAGGATGTACATACATACATAATATTAGATTACCGGGTCAATGTAAAAATTCCCCTAGTACGCAGGTTTTCAAAGAAGTCTCTACGTTTTCTTATATTCATGACGAACAAATCCCGAAGAAGCATTCCACTAACGCCCAAAGCCTGAAATCTGAGGCTTAGAAGTTTGAAAAACTATAAAAGTATGTGCCACCTTTTGCAAGTTTTCAGTATTTTAACACTTTTTTGTTGGCCAGTCCCACTTGCGCAACTTTATTGCTACACTTAGGGTATGTTAAGTAAAAACCGCAGTTGTTTTTGTTGTCAGTTTTCTTGAACAAATACAGTTTTCAAAATCTTTTTTTACCAAATTGAATCCATAGAAATCGTATGCTGAAGTCTTTTTTCCATCAAACGAAACTCCGAAATCCCAGTTCGCTGTGTACTGAACATTATATATTTGGTCGTTAAAATGTAACCTACCCTATTTGGCTATTTACAACTTTCTAAAAGTTGCACTTGCATCAAGGAAACATAACTGCATTGTACCAATTATGCTTAGGTTTGAGCTTTGAGTTGATATATGTGTATGCCTAAGTTTTAGTTTTGAAGTCACTGATAACTACTCCATGGCACTTTTGCAAAAGCCAACTATTGCTTTTGCATGAATCTTAATTGTAATTCTTCTAGTTTAAGGATCCCATGTATCGAATACAAAGGGTATCTCAAAAGTTTTAGGGATACCCCGATTGGCATAGTCTGGTGGCCACCTCTATACTAATTGGAGCCTTCAGAAGTTGAATTTTTTCCTTGCAGTCGACGTTCACCTTAAGATTCGTTTTTGCTTTCGTTTTCGTGCTTGACTAAACAAAAAAAAAAGTTTCCATGAAATTCAGGAAGAATTGGTTTAAAACAAGGAGATGTGCTATTATACGATCTTAAAAGACCGTTCTTGAAGCATTTGTGTGGAAATCTAGGACTAACAGGCGCAATTTTCAGAAGTTCGTTTGAATTATGTCATATGCTGATCAAATTGGTGCATTTTTAAAGAAAGTTCATCGAGAAGAGAGGCCCAACACTAGAAACTCGGACAAAACGGTAGGTTGATGTTGTCCATTCTTAAAGTATGTCACAAAATGCCATCCGTGCAGAGATTTAATGTTTCTGTTTCTTCGGACTTAGAAGGCAATTAAGCAGTATAAAAAAAACCTTAACAGTGCCAGTCTTACAGTAGGAAATAGGTGCATGGTCATTGTCAAGATATGATGCAAATTTGCTGGGTTTCAACGATAGGCACTATGGGCCTTACAGTGTAATTGACTTATCCTGATAAACCAAACGAACTTGTTAGAAGTACTTCGAAAAAGCAGAGCCTGACATAACCAAGTAGTTCGAATAAATTGGGAAAAAGTTTGAAACTAGACAAGTAAAAACTTTGAAATATAAAATGCAGTCTTACAACAAATTCACATCAAGTGTGGGTGCTGTATGCTTCAGATTTACAAACATTACTTAACTCGAACCAATTCTTAAAGACTTTTCTACCAATTATAAAAGAGAACTACAAAACAATCAAACATTCATGGAGTCTATTAATACTAAATGACAATTATGCAAATTACATGCCAAAGCCCCTCTCAGTAAACCAACAACAAAACACAAAACATAAACTAAAAAACCGCTGGTGTAGTAATCTCTCCAAGGCTCCATATCAATTGTTGTCGTATTCGTATTGTACGGTGTTGAACTTGTACCGAATTGCTGCTTGGGAGTTGTAATATAGTGATTCAAGAATCAAGACCACCACAGCATGATTCTTTGAGGCACCTCCGTGTGCCACACACAATCAACAACAACAACTGTCCCCGTCGAGCTATACACTCGTTGTCGTATGTCTGTTTTGTGATTCTGTCCCATGTCTATGTTGAATGTACGAGTAATCGCACCTTGACTGAGGTGCTGGCTGATGCATTGTAGCTGGGAGTCCATGACATCAAGTTGGCTAGAACGCCACAGAGTCTACCACAATTGTGTGGCATAGAGTGTATTTGTTGTCGTTGTCAGAGAGTCGCTTATGCTAATGTTCCTCTCCATTCCATACACAATGAACATTGTTTTGTGCCACCGGGTATATAATATTTGCCATATACGCGAGTACCTGCCTGCAAGTAAAATAAAAAAAAAACAAATATAAACATAAAAGTAATAAATTTTCTCATTTAATTTGCTAGTGCTATTGGTAAATGCAGTAAATGCAGTTTATATGAGTAATTACTTATAAGGCTTTGAGTTCAGTTCCAACTGGATATTGTGTCGAAGTTTTCAATACCAATCACAAAATTGACCTTAAAGGTAAAATAAATTCCTTTAACATTTAATTAAAAATACCCGTACAAGTCAATTTAACCTTCGATATAAGAGTTATACAATAATAGTTTTTTTAATTTTGCCTGTTTTTTTTCTCTTTGAGTTCTTGAAGTAGGGAAAGTTGTTTTTTACCTTTTATGAAAATTTATTATATGTAAAACTTTGAACCTAGTGTCTCATTTAGGGACTTTCAAAGTAGCTTTTCTATTTTAGTAAGTCCCCAAGTCCCATGACTGATATTTTAACCGAACTAATTTAGTGAACAAAATTGAAACAAAAAAACAGCTCGGAGTGCAAAAAGTATAGGAGAAAATAAGTATAGTCTTCTACGTACTCTAAAATTGTCATCAATTTGCTAATGATTGCTATTAGAACTTATTTAATTCATTTACATTATATTATCCTGAACATAGCTCATTTAACATAGTTTGTAATTCATCTTTGGTTGTGGCGATATCATCTGCAAATCTTAGATTCGATTAATATTTGCCGCCTATGTCTTCATCGGTGAGGATCTTTGAAATGCTCTTCTTTGTAGTTCTGTAGAGTTTTCTATTGTTGTGACTAATCTTCAATTTGGCTCAGACTAGTCGGTGATGTGAATTGAACTCAAAACTATTCAAAATATGGAATCTTGCAGAACAGATCGTTTATTTAAAAAGACGAAATCATACTGGTTCTTATAGTTGCCATCAGGAGATATCCAAGTCCACTGGTTTTTTGGTTTCTTGACAAAGAATTGCCATTTGAAATTAAGGTTCTCTTGGGATACATTTTTTTGGAGTACATATTTTCTAAACGGAGAAGTTGAAAATGATGTTTGAATTTTGCGTTCGCGGTTACATTGTTTTTTCAGAATCTTCTCGTTCTAAATCAAAAAATAAAGTAAAGAATTAAGATTGATGTAAGGCTGCCAGTATAGTTAACCTGCGTCAGCTGAAAATGACACTCAAATAATTCTTATTTAATCAACATAGTATACATTTTGTTGAAGTTAAAGGATAATATGCACATCAAATTTTAGACTACTTAACTCTCTTCTACCTGTCAGGTGCTAACTTCAAAATAGGCAAAAGTATACGGGAACTCTATTTGAATGCAAAAAAACTAAAAACGCTAATTTTTCCGTCAAATTGTACCATATTTGACAGAGTAATACATAAAAGCTAAAAACATACCAAGTTTTATACTTTTCTAAAAAAAAATTCGGGTGCCAACTCTAAAATGGGTATAACTCTGTCAAATATGGTACAAAAATTCAAGTCATTTATTTAATTTGATCGGTAATCGTAGAGTAATCTAATTAACCTTCTCTTGCTAGGTTAAAAAAAAAAAACCATACAAAAATCTTTCCATTACTCGAATTTTCATTAAAAGAAATAAATGGGTGGGACTGGTTCAACTTACAACACATAACCTCGTGTTGCAAAAAATTTAAATAGATACAAGATGAAACTGTTTTTGTTTTTGTTTGGACCTTTTTTTAAATCAATTTTGCAAACCAATAACTGTCAATGAATTATTAAGTATAAAGTCAAAATAATGACAGTAACTTTAATAACTTTAAGCTACAAATTGCATATCAAAATGCTTCCTTCCGACACACATTACACTTTGTGTTTGCATGCAGTTCTTGGAGAAGAAACATCTTGATTATATCAGCACTTTATACTATTTTATCTAAGAAACGAACTCTGAATTTAATGCCTTGCACTGAGTTTTAATTTCGTCAAATTTTTAAAGATTTTTAAGTATCCCATCTTCTTCCTAATAAACTGAATAATTTTTTTCAGAAAGGTTTAATAAATTCCAAATAATTTAACCAATTCAATATCGCCATGTATCTTATTACATTCAATTAAATCGCACGTGCCAAAGGTTCACTGGAGCAGCAAAGCACAATCCAATTACATATTTTTTTGTCGATCTTCGTCGCGTCGCATCGGGTCGTCAGCGTGTCGGTCCTCGAGTCGCTATTGTCAGTTGGTCTCGGTAGTCGGTACGTCCATCCAACCATCCATGAAGTTACAGAGAAACAATAAAAAAGAAAAAAAAAATAATTTAAACAAATTTCCATGGTTAGTCACGTATGACCCAGACAACAATCGAGTAGTCCCCATCACTCCATCATCGCATCTTGTGGTGTTTTGTTTTTTATATAATTTTATTTTTTTATCTCTCTCCCAAGTCCAACTGTCTATAAATGAATCTCCCCTTTTTTAACTTCATAAATAAAGTATCTGTTGAATTTAAAACGTTATCGATGCCTTGTTAAACTGGCAAGTATCTACCTACGTTTTGTACAAAGCTTTGTCAGTTTTCTGTATCAGTAAAATTACTATAGGTGCAGATATTTAAAAGGCTCTAAGAGTATATCCAGGGGCAGTCCATACTTGCATGAACTGGAATCAGGGCAGTTTTCAAGGAACTACATCAAAATAAGAACAGAATCTTAATACGCGTGTTTTTTTGAGAAAGTGTGTAGCTACTTTAACAAATGTCGACGCAAAATTGTGATTCAGTTTTTCTTTGCGTATTAAAATTTGCTTAGCTGGCTATACACTTTACCAAAAAAACACGCCTTATGATTTTTTAGAATAATGTCTCTTTGACAGTTGCGTCAAAATTGTGACTGTCATTATTTTGTGACCATATTTATATGATTGACAGTCAAAGTGTCTTTCAACACAAAATCGGCCCATTGCTTCAGAAGGCCTTTAAACAACCTAGTACTGCCCTGACTATACAACCTGTCACTGATTGCATCTTTTGACACACCATGCGATGCAGTAGCTGCAGAAGGATTATGTATAGTTGCTGGCGGCGGCGATATATGAAGCTCTTCAAGTTAAACATAATAAAGTTACTGACAACAAAGACATGAATGGGGATGCCACTGAATATTGTTGCAACGCCAACGCATCCAACCAATGGATATTCATAATTTATTGCCTTCTACTCTGTCTGTATGTAGTTCAAGCAGAATGTGGGTGAATCAGTGACATGAAGTGACTGACTTTCTTGCTTGAGTAGCGGGCGTAATCGCCGACGTTTTTGTCGTCGTCGTCGTTGTCAGTTGGTCTTGGGTAATTTAATGAGCCACCTACTCGTAACAAGGTAAAAAATACATATAAATGTGGCGTTTAGGAAATTTGTTTACCTTTATAAGATGATTTATAGTTTTGACAGGATATTATGGCAGTGGACCATCAGTGTTTTATATATTGATTCTAGGCGTTATACAATTAATTTATCAATATAGACATCAGAAAACGCAGTGCAAGTGAAGGTAACGCTTTTGGTGTAAGACTAGTAGTGTCTGGATTTTTATTTATCGGCATTTTATAATCTCAGAAGTGGGAAAGGAATTAGGTGAAATGGATTATGTTTAGCGCCATATGTTGATTGTTTGTAAATACAGTGACTGTTGACACACGTTCTGCATGGAACTAATGCAATTCAAGCGCTTTGAAGAAAAAAAGGGTTCAGTGACATAATGGTTGAAGTTCTGTTTTATTTTGTTGAGCTAGCTACGCCACAGATGACAACGCTTTAGTTCACAAGAACTATGATGCCAAGACTGATTTGGAGAAAATTGAGTTAGGAATATTAATTCACTCTACTTATAGCCTAGATCTTGACCGTTGTGAGCAAAAATCATAATTAAAATTTTACAATCGTTCGATTAATTATTATTATTTATTATTAAATTGAAGAAAGAACTTTGAGAAACAAACAAATTAACTGACGATAAACAAGTAAAGTTTGTCAATTAATGTGTCAGGGTGAATGGAAAACATATTGAAAAGAAACAATAAAAACAGTGAACTTTTTGACCTCTCCTCCGAGGCAAGGGCAAAAGACCCAAAGCTAGACTATGAGTCTGACAAGAAGGCAGCACTGCTAATGGTTTACATTTTTATATCTTCCATACATGCCAATGCTACCCGTTGTAGTGGTTAAAAACTCGGAAAAACCACTAACAACTATTAGATAGGGCAGTTTAGGATTTACTTTGCTGTGTTAAGACGATATGCAGTGGTTTAAGTACTTCCAGTATCGTTCGTCGCTGAATTTTCTGCTCTATTCTTCACCAATGCACACTGAATCAAACACCTTTCTCGCAAAGCAACCCACATTTTTTTTGTCTGATCTTGGCAATTATTCATCCCTCTTGCCCATATAGTGGTTGGTTTGGTAGGGGTTAATCTTCTTTTGAGTTATTGTAGCCCCAAAGAATGAAGAGTCGCTAGTGTTGAGCCTGTCTTCTTGCTGACAACATTAGCATTATCATTTGTAGGCCAATCAGCGGACAGGCCATCCACAATAGCAGTCTTATGTGGACTTAGTTTGTATATAACTGTTCTAAAATCTTGTCGTTTTGATAAATATTTTAACCATCATATCATAGCGCAAGTAGAATGAATCGTTCTACCTATGTATGTTAACAGCAGATGGTGGGCTGTCTTCGCTCTTCAAGAGTTAAGGGCAATGTTCATTCCAGATCCTTAACAACAGTGTATTTTTTATAGGACTGGTAACGATTCCCAGTCTGGGTTCGAATCCCAGCCTATGCCACCTTGATTTTTTCAGCAGTTTTACCTATTGCGAGGAGTGGTAAAGGCATTCATCTGGTTGTTGCTGTCTTGGCAGTGGCTAATCTGACCAGAAACGAAAAGATAGAAAGCCCCTGGACTTCGATCCAGTATTTCTATGTGAGTTTTGTCCCCTGGTGGCAGTTCATGCTGGCTGTGGTTGCATTTTAGATGTTAGATGAACACAAAAACAAGGACAATTTGAGTTTAGGGTGCTTCATAATATTTTTCCTTAGCCCTAATATTTGGGCAGGCCTCACTGTGTGTTGGAGTTTCATTACAGGTACGCACGTTAAATTTACATTTACATTACTGCCTCTTGCAAGTAAGTGACAAATCCTCCATGATAACTTTTGTCAAAAAAAGTGCACCTTCAGCTGACTGCATGCAAACAGGAAATAATTGAGGGTGTCAGTCACTAGGCGTTGATTCTTTGTGAGCTTTTCAATTCACAAAATGTATTTATTTGTATAACCCTCGGTAGATCGTTTAACAGTTTGAAAATTTGACTTTCCATATTAACTTTTAATAGACTGGACTGCTTTTTTTCTTATCTTTCTTCTTACGTCTGAGAAGTCGGTGGTTATCTAATCTAAAAATATTCTTGCAATGTCCAGGTTTTGATGTGATGTCATAGATACCCGCATCTGGACTACTACCAGGTAGTGATCCGAGTCTATTTTGACTGCTCTCAATGTTTGAACACCCAGGATACTGGAAGAATGCCAGGCGTCAAACGCAACAAGAACAATTTGATTGGAAATTTTTTAGTCTGGAGACCGCACGTCGATCAGTTATTCAGACTGTATCTTCCGACCATCAAACTGATGATGCTATTATTTCCAAACTATGTATTAAAGTGGATAGCCATAATCTTGACATTGAGCTCAGGGGATCCTATCGTCCACTTCTCGATATTGTAGTTAAATGCATCTTTATAGTCGAGTCTTCTTTCTTGGCAAATATTAGTGTAATGTTTGCAACTTTGTTTCTTGCAGATTTCACACCTTCCGTAAACCTATTTCGCACTTCCTGAATTACAGCCATTCAGGAAGTCCGATTGTATGAAGAGGATCTACGGAAGGTGGGTTATCTACTTTGATCAATACCAAAAACAGCGGTTGTTTGGATGTCTGCCTTATCGTTATCTAACTGTTCGGCTACATGTGGTCTGTTTAACTTCTGAGGCTTCTAAATGGTTCGTAACTAGAATATCACGGGAGGGCGAGTTCCTTTGATGACTCCAAGGGCGAGAGAGACCGGATTAATTGCTCTTTAGATTCCTTTGCTCTCAATACGTAAGAGTAGGACAGTAAGTTGTCCACCGATTGAAGATATTTCCTCAGCCTCTTTTTACTTAAAACCTTATTTTCCCAGCTTGATCTCTTTATCAATCTAACCACCAAAGTTGTCAACCAAAATGTAATCGTCCAGAAAAAATGAATTTATCATATTTACCGCATTGACACAGATACTTTTATGAATGTAACTTAAGATTTATTATTCTCACAAACCTTGTCACTATCACGTTTGCATCAACTACCCATAATGAAAACAAACAACAACAACAAAAAAAACTAGTAAAACCCATCTTGCGGTGAACAAAAAAGGACACACCGACCGCACCGTCTCGAACCGAAAGCTCACATAAATTCAATGGATATGATTGTAAGATTATACGAGCTAGATTGCATAATTAAAGCAAACGGACGTGCGAATGAGGAGCATACATGGACGTGATGGAGAAAAATGCTTTGAAAAATTCAATAAAAAAAACAAAAAAAATTGCAATTTACATACATGAAGTAGAAAAATTATAGTTTTTGTTGATGTTTGTGTTCCAAGTGCGGGAAAACTTGAATTAATTGAGTAATAATGCTAAAAGATATATTGATCCGGTGGACGTGTGGTCGTAGTGAACTGAATTTTTCTTCTATCAGAAGAATTTTAATGTTAAAGTTGAATATTCATTAAAACAAACAAAAACTAGAGCAATATGTTTTGAATTTTGATAGCAGTTTTTCTTGAAAGCAATCCCAGGCATGTGTTGTCTCAACCAGATTTGACCCTTAAGTAGTTTTAGACCTTGTGAAAAAATGGAAAATTTGTAAGTAGTACACAAATCTAAGCAATTAAACAAAATTTCTACATCAAAACTATGCTTCCTACAATGTTGTAACTCCATTGACCCATTTATTTCTTTTGGCCACTACTGGCACACATCACAATAAATCACAGACAATCTATCACATATTTGCATGTATCATATAGTTGTGGCAGATGTTGTTATTAAGATTTAATTTAGAAAAATGGATCTTCTTCAACTCAAAAGCTGCACGAAGCATGAAGAATGCACAATTTGCACTGGCAATCGTTCGTAGATGCAAATTTTTTCAATTTTTTTTTATCTCTTCATTTTTCTGGATTCATTGGTTAAAAGGCTATCAATGAATTTCATTTTAAGATGTAAATTAGTCAGAGATTCAACGCACGCCAAGAGTATAAATGAAATGCGTGGGTTTTGCATGCTGTGTGGTGAAGATATAGTTCACCCTGCGTATACAATACAGCCCAGAATCAGAAATTGAGATGCAGGAGCGGATTTTAAAGAATCAAGATAATTTTTTTGCAATTGCCAAGGGCTATATATTTCGTTGGATCAAAAATAAAAGTCAATTCAGTCGCAGTTAATTGACTTTAATTTTAACTGCTAGTTGGTATTGCTAGCAGGTACAAAATAAGCAGTTAGCAGTCAATACTAAAATACTGACTGTACAATTAATGGAAGCAGTTAATTGACTAAAAGTTACTTAACTGCAGTGGTCTTAGTCTTCTAGTCAGCAGACATTTTTTTGTGCTGTTCTTTTTTTTTGTATTCTTTTTATCTATATTTCTGAATGAAAGTGTAATGGAAGTGTGGCAGTACGTTTGACTTAAATTTAAAACCCAACAGTACCTACACAAATTTTCTACTCACTAGAAGACTAAAATTATTTATTTAATACGTTTAATGCTAACGTTAAAATTGCAAAGTTAAAATAGAAGATAAACATAATATAAGACTAAAACTAGTCAACAAAGTACTACAGTTAATTAAATAAAGAAATAATTTTTCTGAAAACCCTCTTCAAACAATGATACGATGATAGAATTTGGCCCACAAATTTATTTTGCTAAAAAAATAAAAAGAAAGATGTTTTTTTTCTCAATAATCAATTGTTTTATACAAAACATGTCCGAGATGGATTCCCACATTAAGGGTAAACTATTTTGAACACAAAAAATTTAAATGAAAATCGTAAACATCGAAGTTGTTCGGATTGATATTGAGATAATTTGCTTTGACTAAAATTCATATAAAAGAAATAATTGTTACACATACGTCACAGTGACCCATTGCAATAAATATTTAGTTATGTTTTTAATTGGGTTTTCGATCTTTAAGCCTAGTACGCAGCTGAAGCATAACTTAACATAACTCGAACTGAATACTGCTAAACGAAAATTTTCGTCGACGATTTCATTGTGTGATTTTTTTGTAGGATTTTTCATTTTGCTTCAGCAGCGTACTGAACCTTAAAGCTCTCATTATGAATAGTTTAAATGGAACTTTCACTTTCATGCAAGCTTTTAAATAAGTGAACCTTCGCTATTTGTAATAGAACGACAGTGAAGGTTTGACGCTTAAAGTGAACATAATTTAAGAAAATAACTCCCATTTCATAATACAAAATTAGCCAATTCGCTACTTACTTCGGTACACTATTCATAATGAGGGCCTACACTCAGAGAAATAATTTATTTATTTTCGTTTGCGGCTAGTGAATATCCTTTGAATTGAATAAAAATCATTTGCTGGAAAGTTTATACAATCCTCGCAAAAGATTTTCATTCGTTGCAAGTGTATTACATTTGACACAAATTGTAATTCTATTACAACAAACATAATGCAAAGCAGCCCATTCGTTTGGAGCTCACTTTTATAAGTTGATTGCAGCAAACGAAGATGCTGCCCACATCCAAACACCTTCACGTTTACTAGAAATTTCTATTGTTTGCAGCAAACGAATGTTTGTAAAGAACCTCTCCATTAAGAAGTTTGTGGCAAAGAACTTAACTTTTGGTGTAAATATACAATTCATTTTTTTTCTTAATAATTGACTCTATTTTTGTGGTGTTCAATGCATTCTAAGCTACACAAAAGTTATTTAGTTCGTGGCACAATGGCAACAGTCTTGGTTCAAAATCGAAAGGTCACAGGTTCAATCACCGGTGTTACACTGAACTTTTTTTTTTTATCTAGTCGTTCGCGTAAATTGTTTTACCGGAACAAATTTAAGAGTTTGCTACAAACGAAGTTGAAGCCGAAAAAATCTGTGCAATAAACGAAAAGTCGTTTGACGCAAAGGATTCGTTCTCTCATTTTGTTTATATTTATATGCATTCTACGCCAATCATAAATTATAAAGTCCGTGGCTAAATGAAAAGACACTCGCCTCGTAAGCCAGAGGTCGCCGGTTCAATTCCAGGTGTTTTTTTTTAAACGTTCGCAAATAGTGTTTAACCCAAACGATGATTAAGATATCAAATATAAAACATCAAAATATTTAAAAAAAATGCTTATAAACTAACTCGACAGACGTTATTCTGTCATAATTCATAATTACTCTACATTATGGCGGTATATTGAAATCATTTGTTTAAGCAATTGAAAAAACACCCTTTTACCTTGTGGATTTCGATAGGCTATATTGATTCTTGGTTTTTAGAATAGACTTAACGTTTTTGCCAAATTTCAAGAGTGTAGAATTTTAAGATTCATATGTCCACTTCATGAAAACAACACACTTTCATCATTGATAAATTTAACGGCCTATTTTGATGAAGGATTCTGTTAAAAAATAAATTTTGCAAGACTGTATTCTTTTTTTACTATAAGTTGTTTTGGGGGTAGCGATTACTTGATTCATTTGGTTCAGCATTAAGAAATACCCTGAAATATTGTGTCGTAGATTCTTCTAGACATTATTATAAACTCTTTTTGATTCCATGTTCTTGTAGTAAATTAAACATAAACTATTAATTTTATTAAATCATGCATAGTAGTAAGACGTTAGAATTTCAAACAAGATGCATTAAAAGAAGTTTCTGTAACAATTACCAAAAGTTAGTATCCTTAAATAGGTTAAACAAAAGACTTGATAAATCCGCTTCTGATTTCATGATCTGTCTCTATTCTATTAAATAATTTAGCAAAATTGTCACTCTTTGCACATATTATACCGTGACTGATGATATGTTGTCTTTATTTTTCATATATGATGCTCGTGATGGTGGCAGTGATGGTTAAATTTTTGCCATTAACCCAGTTTGGGGGAATGTCTTTTTCTTTTTTGATTGGGGGTAAAAACGAGAAGAACATACATAAATAGTGATCTTATATTTTGTTCTTGTTGTTTTTATTTTTGTTGAATTAAAATAAAATGATAATAATGAATGAAATAAACGCCTGTCAAGATGTTCATTTATATAAATTAACTTGTTGGATAGATCGAAAGCCTACGCAAATCTGTCATTTTTATATCATTGTAGTTGTCAGTAGGCATAATCTCTTTTTTGGTTTGTGGACAAAACGAAAGAATGAAGACAATAATCGTGTGGATAAAGAGGCATTTTTGACAAGATGAGTTTATCATGTCAAACATAATTTATTTAGTTCATTTTAAAATTAAATCAACTGTTGTAATTCAGGAGAAAATAAGAGCTATAAATATGTAGTTGGGAGGTAAGGTTATTAGAAATTAAATTATATTATTATTAAAATGTGTGCTCTGGTAAAAGTATTTACAGTTGCAGCGTATAACAAGGACAACGAGGAAACAATACTGAACCAATTAAAAAAGATAAAGAAAGTCTTGCTGAAGAATAAAAAGAATTAAATGACTTGCACACACGCAAGCTTCTAGCTCAAGAAGATCGAAGAATTGTCTTTTTTTATCTTCTCAGTAACTGGCTGCTTATTTTCGAAAACAAAAACTTGAAAGCCCATATAGTAAATGAAGACCATCTGAACATTGGGTCTGGAAGCTATACTCAAATTAAAATTCCTTGATCTTCTTGTACTTAGCGAAACTGGTAGCTGGAAACATATGTAGTTTCATTAATCATGTGACATTTGGAGAGAAATACTTGGAACTGTAATGTTTTGTTCCTAAGGGACAAGTGTAACCATACCCAATGAGTAAATAGCGGAAGCTCTAGATACTAGACTCTAATCAATCAGCTGTCAGACAGATTGAAAATATTGATATCTTGTAATACAATAAATATCGAAACGTTTCGAAGTGCTTGTTAAGGATAATCAAGCAATATTCTTTGAAGTTGAAGTGAATGCTGGGATATGGGAAGGTTTTTGAACAAAGAAGTTCCTGAAAATCGACAGATGTTAAGGCTATACCTGTACCGTCAAAGTATAATCAGGCATCTTCGGTTGAAATAGGCCGATCGAACCAAACGTACGTAAAAGAAAGAAAATGAGTATACAAATTCAATCGACTTCGGCCCTTGGCACCCGACGCGACGCAGTTATCAATCAACCAACGAATTTGAACTTGTTTGCACTCTCGTCAGTTTGCCAACTTCTTCTTCCAATAATACATGAAATCAAGAAAAGGATACTGAGTCAATATGTTGCATAGTCCGATAGCAGGAGAACTGTAAGCAGACGAACGACCGAGGTAGGCGCCGAATAGTTCCAGCTCGAAATCAGTCGATGATTCGGTTACAGTGTACACGAACTGTTAGGATTGGTAAATGGTGGAGTCCTGGCAAAGTAAAGCAATTTGAACTTTCTACTACTAAAAGTTCGAAAGTGTTCAAAATTGTCAGCTGCTGATAAATACTTGTCTGTCGCTATTATTGCTGACTGTAGAGGCTACCTTAATTCACGGTTGGAATGCAGGGAGGTGTGATTCGTGAACACACTTAACTTTTAGGAGCCAAGAAGCGGCGGGACGTCTTATCAGTGGCATGTAACAGCGAGGTGTGACCCGTGCGGCCGCTAGATAGTAGAATTTAACACCTCTAACTTTTTAGAAGAAAGGAATAAGTAGGGTATTGTCAGCGGTTGGCACCAGCTAGCTCTGACCCGTTCAAGAGTTATCCGTGAAAAAACACATAAATGTAAGCGTGAACGGCTTTTCGAATATCGTAAGCATATTCTATCCAAACGAAAAGAACAATTTTGTTAAAAACTATAGTTTTTTTTTTTATATTTTCTTAATTTCTAACAATCACTTTTCCCAATAGAATGTTCGACCTTAATGTCTCTATCAAATAATACTGACAATGTACACTATCTACCGAAGAAACTTCAATCTCAATGTTAATTCCTTCAACTTTCAAAACCATTCAGCATTCAAATCACTCAACACACCACTTGTTTGGTAAAGATGTCCCACATGCCATGATAGCGTCGTGCGTCGTCGTATCGTCTGACAAATCGTAAACATCAAAAAGCCGTCATAAGAAAGCCAGAAAAAAAGCAAAACAAAAAATCAAACGCTACCTTGTTAAATCAACAACACGATCAATCCGAACGTACATAATACTCATATACTATCATCATCCACAATCTACAACAACAACAATAATAATTTCATTTGATATATTCACTGCAAGCTGCATTTGCATATAAATGAGCAGCGAAACCTCATCATATCACATTTTCGTACAACGTTCGGCGTACACTCTGCTTGCTATATGCAAATGCAAACTGCAAATCCGCACTGCACTCTCTCGAATTTGCATTTTGAATAATTGCCTCTTACATCGCCGATATGTTTAGGCGCTTGACTCATTCACTGGTGGTCTAATAAGCTGGCAGCTAGCGCAATGAATTTCTTAGAATTTTAGCTGAATAGCGAACAAAAATTCTAAATTTCAAGACCGTACAAACGCTCTGCTGTCACTTTATGAGTTTACTTTTGACTATGATAAGTATTGCTGTTGATTATTGCCAGATGATGAGTGTATCTCTAGAATGAGCGATTTTGCTTGCTGAAGACAACAGTTTTTTTCTTGTTCTCTAGTTTCTGCTGCCAAAAGAAATACATTAAGACACTGAATGGTAATTAATTCAATTGACAAGAGTTGACGCTGCTGTTTGGTTGACCGGTCGGTATGGGAATTAGATTTTAGTAAAGCTTAGATTTTGGCAGCTACAGTTTTGTCTAGTCTTTTTATTTTTGTGTTATAGTGTCAAAGGAAAATATGCTTTTAGAAATGACAATATGTTGTATTTGAAAATTTTTAAATTTTCTTTTGGTGGTCTGTTGCAATGGCAACGCGACACATTGTTACAAAGAAATCTAGCGGTAAAAAGACAGAGCGACACGGTGTGACACTATGGGTACGTAATCGTTTTCTTTTGAGATCGTTGTGTTACAATGAAACCTTGAAATGATGAAAAGAATAAAATTCCCTGAGTCTTTAATCATTGCTAAATCTGAAGTTCCTCAAGGGAACCACCTGGGACCAAATGTTTTAGGATTAAATCAGAAATCAGTGCAACTTGCGATTGGTTTTTGAACTTCTGAAAGTCAAAATCAAATTAAATGGTGGTTGCATCGAGTTAAATGGATGTATTCGGAATCAGTAGTAATTTGTATGCACATTTTGTTTAAAATGAATACAAAAATTTTGACACAAAAAAGTTCTGGCTTTTTGAACGAACAACACTTCATTTGAATTACCCTTTAATTTCTTGGTTGTCAGGAAAAGAACAACAGCGTATAAGGAGATATCCCAGGGTCACCAGCTAATAGAAGATATGGAAACATTTACAAACTGCTGTAGTTCGGAGATCATAAGCAAATACCCACCCGTTTTCAATTATTGAGAACAATCAGCAGTACAGAAGCTTCCGAAAGTCTGCAGGGAAGAAACAATGCAACAAGCTCTACAAAACGTGATGATCTCCGTTAGTGTATATTTTGAGTCTCACATAGTGAAATAGATGTTCAGTAACATACTTAGTTGTGTCTACATTTCTTTCAACAAGTTCCACCTTGACCTTCATATAATTTTTTGAAATTATGTAAGATTGGAATTTTCTGAATCTAAAACTGGTTTCTGAAAAATTCTATCACGTACATTTTTTTTAATTGATTAAAAAAAAAAATGTGATTGTTTTGTAGAAAAGACCTCTCTTAGTTTCGGTTGACCTAGTAAACCTATATTCAAAGCTATTGAGCTGATGCTGCTGAAATTTGGAGGACTTATTCCACATAGCATATTATGTTAAGACCTGAAACTAGATTTGTTTTTATTTATCAATGTATTACATTTTAAACCGTTATTTAAAAAATAATCGCCAACACTGCAAAAAAAACTCTTATTTAGAGAATAGTATTAAATTTCTATATACTGACCAAGAAGGCAGTTATAAGAGGAAAACCAACTTTGTGCTATTCGAAAGGACAGATTTTTATGAATTTTTCAACATTATTTTTGTGAAGACTCGAAAAATCGAACAAAAAATTGGTCAAGACATACATTTGGAAATTTTTTCTACGTTTTTGTACTACATACGCGGTTTTAGTGAAAAATTTTCATATTTTGGATTTGGATTTTTTTGGATTTTTAAATTATTTATAATGATTTAGACAGATGACATGCACTTCATTCACAACTTGTTAATAGTTTTGTAATAAAGTATTTACTAGTAAAGAAATTCAACGTTAAAAAACGGGGTTTTGACATTAGCATATCTCAAAAAAGTGACGTGCTACGGTAAGTTTGACAGATTTGGGTTCAGTGCGCCAAACTCCCTTAGAAAAGTATAGTTTGATTTGATTTAGTGGTTTTCGTTGCAGATCAGTGTAAACTAAACATTGGATTTGCTTTATTTATAATCTGAGGTATATGTCTTCTACCAGTTGAAAAGTTCCCCAGTTTAGTCGTTATTTATGATTATAAATAAAAAATATAAGAAAAACTTACATACATATAACCCTAAAAACAATCTTAAAAACTGATAGATTTTTTCTTCAACACTGACTATGTCCGAAGTGACGGCTATGTGTCTCTACTCACGCTCTCTCTCTGCCTATCCCAAAAAGCATTCCATAATTTATTTAGTTTGTTTGATATTCTTTTTTTTTTCATTTTGGAATTGTGAAAGTGAAATGATTTTGGGACACGTGCCAGAGTATTGTGCGTGAAATAGGCTCTTTCATTAATGAGGTCCTCGAAATGACGAAAAAAAAACACCAACAATATGAAATACAAAATGTATTGGTTTTTATTTTTTTTTTTTTGAATAATGTGGTTATTTTTTTTTTGTTTTTACGAAATTAGCAGATTTATGGACAAAAAGAAAAAAAAAGAAAACAAATAAATTCCAAAGTCATTTTCCATCGAAATCGAATAAATTAAACAAACACTTTTATTGTCTTTGATAACTTTAATCATAGGATGTGGTTTGTTAGCAATCCATCATTTATAGAAAAAAACAAAAACACACACGAATCCCATTTACGGTATATATATTCGCTTGTCAAGTGAAACAAAAATGAGATGAATCATTTTGATGATGAGAAACACATTAAGTAAAGTTTGTTAAATTTATTGATATATTTTCTATAGTGTGGATCTGGATATATGGTTTGTGAAAATTAAATGAGATTGAGTTGTAGCACTTCTCTTCGTTCGATAAATGGCTATAAAAACAAAATCCATATAGTTTTTGTGGAGTTTACTTTATATTTTTTCCTTTTTTGTATTCCTGAAAGGACTTGGGGTAAGTGGTTTTGTTTTTAGGAGAATATTGGAGAATAGGCTCATCAATATTAATTTCAACTCATTGTTGTATACTCATTTGAAAGATATCATTTTTCGCAAACATTTCTATAAAAACTTGGGAATTTGTTTTCTTAAGACCTTTTAGTTTACCAAATAATGCTTTCGTTTTTATCATTTCTTATTTTATTCTTCTTTTATGGTATTTTGATAGAAAAATTTCCACAATTTGGGACTTAATGAAATTTTCGATTAATTGTCATTTTACAAAATTCTCATACTGTGTACCTATTTATTTTATAGCTGAAAAGTATTATACAAACATTTTATATGGGAAAAAGTGTACAAGAACACTTTGAAGAAAATTAAGAGTATTAGACCCTAGGCACACTCAAAGAAAATATAACAAATACAAGTTATTTCCAACAAAGAGTATAGCACAATTGGTTTTGACTGACGACTTGTAACTCAAGCAACGTTGGTTCGTTTACTGTTGGAAGTTATCATTTTTCTTCCGTATTCAAAGTGGAAACAATTTGGTTTGTAAAATTTCAGTGTTTGGTTCCAAATGGTTATATTTTTGATGCTGCGTCGTTTTTTTCTCTTAGTGCAATAAAAGCCTATGTGGGGCGAATAACAATGGCCAGTGGCGTATTTAGGAGGGGGGTCTCACAGGGCTCAAGGAATGCAAGATCATGTTATTATTAAGGTGATTTCATTATAATGTACATGATTATCTGAAACTTTTTCGTAAATTTGAGAGATTTAGAGGGAGCTTAGATACTCGAGCCCCCCCTTCCCCCCTCCAAAATTCTTTTTACACCAGAAAGATCTTAAGATTTTTCGTAAACGCTCATTCACCACAATGTTAATAACTTATTCAGTTACAACTTCCAGTGTTCCAACGTCAGTAGAATTGCTTCTTTTCCGTTTATCACTCACACTCACAAGAATGGTACCTTTTGGCGACAGTATGCATTATGTAGCCCTAGTTGACTAATAGTGTGTTACGGATTGAGGATTTATGTTTAACAAAGCCCAAGCATCTAATCTCAATAATCTCCAAGACGTCCAATTTACACCCATAAAGTCCTCGTCTAATTGGATTGATCTTGAGGAGACCTAATTGTTTTATCAAAGAGCGTTCTGACGTTCCAGAATTCAATCTTTGTCCGGATACAATAGCCAGAAGTATTCAACTTTTGATCAGTTCTTATCTAAAGTATAGTTTCAGTTTAGTAAGCCTGATGTTTCACTATTCTAGCCTAGTCAGTTTCTACAAAATCAAAATTTTTCATGAAATTTTACTTACGTTTTTATTAATATCATAAATTTTATCATTCATAAGACTTTAGTGCGAATGCATTTCACAGTTCTAAGCAAATTTATTTAATTCGTTCAAAAGAGGCAGTAATTGTGTTCTATTCGTGAAGTAAATAACATTATTTAGTTTCCTTAACATAAATTATCAGCAACCCTTTTGCGTCACTGCTAACATAAAAACCAACTTCTAAAAGTCAATTCACTGCACGAAGGTCCTTAAAAACTTATTCCCGAATTGCAAATGGTTAGCTACACTCTCTGGATTATATTGAAACTCATAATTTGTTTCTTTAAGTGTTTATTTTTTTTTATTTTAATCAAATCATAAAATTTAATCTTTACAAAGACAAAAATTCTGGCTGCGGGTTGTGTGTGTGTTTCCTGTCCAGACATTTAGCAGACACGAACTGTTAATTTATCTCTAATTGGCTTAAGAACATAAGGTATGTCTTTGATGTAGTATAAATAATATAATCAGACACGAACGAAGAAAATTTTTTGACCATGTTTATTTATTTTTTGTTGCGTATTATTAAAACATTATTATTAGCTGAGGAAGTGAAAATGAAAATAAATACCACACAAAGCTGACTTCAAGGATAAATTATTAATTTCGACTAGAGTAAAATATAATTCTAAGATTTTTTTTGTGTTGTGATTTGTTTTTATTTGTCAGAGCTAATCAATCACAAAAAAAAAAGTGTTGTGTGTAATAAATTAATGGATTCTATTTATAATGGTAACTGAATCTCTACTTCCTACCATGGCACTGTGGGAGAGTTGTTAGAAAAGTTGGGAAAGTAGAAATAAATGAAAAAATTTTATAGTTATATGTTCTAATAAACATATAACTATCAGTTCCTAAAATAAATCCAATAATGTTTTAAATCTACTTATCGGCTGATTAAATTTAAGTCATGGAATCGTTGCTTAATTATCAGTAAAAGAAATAACTTGAAGAACGAAAGGTAGGACAACTATAATGATCGACAATACTGCTTTCGTAACAAGAAGTTCACTAATGAGGTAGTAGTTTATCTCAACAAGCAATAGAACCAATCTTTGCTTTGATTTAGTGAAAGTAAGATCATTGAGCTTGAAATGTTTCATTATTCCTATTCTTAAATATAATTTTAGAGTGAACAAATTACCCAAAAACTATTAAATTGTACTTGCTTTTTTATATTCTAAAAATCAGGGATTGCAAAGTTGTGAATCACCAGCTTCCATTCACTTTATTTCACTAGTCCTTATTACGCACTTATAGCACTAAAACGCTGGCACTTTAAAGTTGCATTCAATAGTTTCTTCGAGTACGTTCGATCTCAAGCCAATGATTTCTAATTTCGCACCTCAAGTCATTAAAGATCACCGATTACCTTTAACATAGTGACTCCAAATATTCCCCTTCTTCATTGATTTCGCGAACCAAAGAAAGAGCGACAAGCGAGAGATGATTCGTTTGCCTACTTTCCAGTTGTCTCTTGAAGTTAAACTTATCGATCAAGTTTTGATCAAGTTGATGAGGATTGGGACCATAACTCGTTGATATATCACACATTTTGTCTTTTCCTCATGCATGGCTAGAACCACTGTGTTCGCTTATGATTGAAAAAGCACCAGTTACACCACAATGCACATCGACATGCCACAATTTTTTGGTCGGTCGTTTTGATTTTTTCAGTAAATTTTCTTCCAAATTTTGACGGAGAAGGAGGCATTTGCCAGCCTTATCCTCAGAAGACGTGTCAGTTTAAATAAGGTCATGGGCACAAAATATCTGCATTGAATGTGCAATTCATGCAAAAGCTTGTTGATGAAATGCTTGTCTTCATCTAAATTAAGCAACTGGATATAATACCCTCTCGAAATATGAAGCATAACTTCTGTATTTACTATTCCATTAATTTCTATATCTTTTCCAGGGCAGTAAGTGAAACCTGGTTATCAGTTGGGGTTTTACAGATGTTAGAACTTCTTCAGCAGCACTCCTGAAAGTTTTTCCAGCGGTTTGGTTTGGTTTGCCCAAACAACTTCAGAGTAAAACCAACAATTTATCAGTTGGGGTTCTACAATACTTCTTCAGCAGCCCTCCTAAAAGTTTTTTTTTAGCGGTTTGGTTTAGTTTGTTTGAACAACTTCGGAGTAAAACCAACAATTTATCAGTTGGGGTCTAGGGATGTTAGTACTTCTTTAGCAGCACGCCTGAAAGTTTTTCCAGCGGTTTGCTTTGGTTTGCCCAAACAACTTCAGAGTAAAACCAACAATTTATCAGTTGGGGTTCTACAATACTTCTTCAGCAGCACTCCTTAAAGTTTTTTTTTAGCGGTTTGGTTTAGTTTGTTTGAACAACTTCGGAGTTAAACCAACAATTTATCAGTTGGGGTTCTACGGATGTTAGTATTTCTTCAGCAGCACTCCTGAAAGTCTTTTTCAGTGGGTTTTTGGGACCATATACTCAGTCATTCGCAAGTACAAATGACATATTGTCAGCATAAGCTGCGGCTGTAGTCATCATTTTGTTTCCATCAAAGTATGCGTGCTTATAAAGATACAAAGGTGGAATTACATCTTGACGCAGATCGTCGTTATTTTCTCGCTTACACTGTTATAGCAAAAACTAAAGACTTTTTCCGTGACACTGCATGCAAACTTCCAGTTCTTCCCGTTGAGCTGTCATTTTCCAAAACAAATGTCTCACTCCTATGTACGCACATTCCACGTGCAATGGACTATCAAGTAGGGGAGCTCTGGGCTCAAATCTTACCTGTGCCACCTTTCTTTTTTCTCAGGAGTAGGTACATAGGTACTACCCTATCAGAAAAAAATAACCAAAGCCTTCAAGAGTATGTCCTCTTGTACATCTCATCGTAGTTTTTTGGAATCGGCAGAAAATTTTTTTTAACCTCAATTCTTTTTAACTTAGTACCTACACACACAGAGAAATATTTAAGAGGGTAAGTCACTAGACCTCCTTTCTACGAGACCCATTCTCTTCAAAAATTTATTTCGCTAGTTCTATGGAAGGACCTCGTAATAGCTTTTGGTCCTCGTTAGAACTTTAAAGACCAAATCAAAAATGGAAAAGCGTTGTTGGTCTGACTTTTCTGTGTTTTATTTTATTTTTTTATTTTATTTCAATTTCGATCATTCTTAACACTGTAAGATATAATATCTTTTAATTTAGTGATAAGTAAATTAAATGACATCAGATATGGAACTCAAACACATTATTATAAAAGTTTTATAAGCTTAAAATCTAAAAAATGATATTTTCATCTTGCGAGCTCCTTCCGTAAAACCAGCGATTTACTTATTTTTAACCTCAAACTGAATAAAAACTTAGCATCTTTTAAATTTGTAAAGCTCATTTGCTGATACAAAACATTTAAGTAAAAAATTAACGCTCATTATATACATTTTTCGTGGTGTAAACTTTCATTTCACATTCATAAATGCTGCGTTCAAAGTTTAACTCCAATGCTAAAGTTTCCCTAGACATTCGATAAATAATTAACTAAATAAAATTTTCAATATTATGTCAATTTTAAAGCTGTTTTGTCCCACTGTACTATTTTGTTTGCAATTTTGTATTAATATTTTTATTTATTTATTATTTTTTTTAAACAAGCAACAAACTAACTTTTAAAAAATATATTCCCATCACTCTAGACTAGATAATAATAAATCATATTAAATTAAAAATGAATCATTATTCATCATGCATATTATGTGACCTTTACTTGCTGAACTTGCATCACTAAGAGAGATAATTTAAAAATGAAAAAAAAAAAAAAAAAAAAATAGACAACAAAAATAACTTAAAGCTAAATAAAAAAAAATTAAACATCAAAACAAATTCTTATCTGTAGCATAATTAGTCTCAGATACTTTGTAGTTCCGCCAGACTTTTGAAACAATATTTTGAAATGACACAATAATAAAATTAATTTACAGATTTGACATTATGAACCCTACGGCAAATATAGTTGATGAGCCCGACCTAATTGTCTGATTTGAAATCATATAGATTTGTATATGTTTGCATGTATGTAGGTTTGTATAGTTTGACAGTTAATTTATACAATAACTGTCATTTAAATAAAACTATTGTCCTAATTGGCTTAATAAAAATATCAAACTATGCATATTACTCGATCATATCTCAACAATCATTTTGTAAGTTTTATTTTTAAATTATGATTTGTTTTCTGTACTTTAAAAAAAAGATATAAAAGTCATTAACGGATTGTGTCGATATCGATAGAATATAATTTATTTTGACAGCTAAACATGTTTGACAGTAGCGCTTTGTCATAATTCGTTTATACCTGACAAACTCAACATAACTCTCTTGATGCTTGTGGAATATTAAACTAAGATAGGTATTTTTGTTTTAAGATACTATATCCTAGTATCTACATTATTTGTAGTTTAAAATTACATTCCTCATAATATAACAGTATGATAAGATTAATTCGATTAAGACATGATTTGTTTAGTTTTTGCTTTTCTTTTAATTTTTTAAGGAAGCAGGGTTGATTTAAACTTGACTCAACCATCAATGATGGGGGGCATTCAAGCAAAAGAAGCCAATAAAGTTCTTTAGGTTTTCACAGGTCTAATGGGATTTTGGTATAACAAATGGAATCGGATCCAGAAAAAATACACATACGTTGTCAGTTATTGTATTGAATAGGGATTTATAGGTAGGTATTATCTAATTATGCTTCGTTCTAAGAAATTTCAATTAAAAAGAAATAAGCTGCTTATTTGCTTAAGAATACAAACAAAAAAAGAATTGATTTGAAATACTTCTTTAAAGCTTGAATAGTTTATTTGGTTATTTTTTTTTGTGAACCGAGTGAAAAAACAGCCAAGCTCAGCCACAATTAAGTAAAGGTCTGGTACATAGCTTCTTATCTGTGTTCTTAATGAATTGTCAAAAGTCCTCTTCTTTATAAGCGCTACTCACGATCTAATGGGGGTTCAAAGGCCCCCCCAAAAAAAGTTTTTCGGTTTAAACTACCCTAACTCTGCTGCGTACACAATCAGGGTTGGATTCGAATACATAATCATGCATCGAGCTGAAGCGTTGATGGCCATACGGTCCACATATTCCAACTATCTCAGCCATTGTATATTCTTACCCTTTGGTAGAACATCTCCCTGCCGGTACAGCCCTCAATAGATTCTAGCGCTCTTTCCTTTTCTAACTGAGAAGCCAGATGGCATTTCTCTTATTTTTTTTTTGCCCTTAGAGCTCTCGGGCTTTCCTCTCAGCGGCTCTAGTTCTTTTTGTAGTATAGGCTTCATTCTTATCTCGATGCGCTAGCTGGCAGGGGCCAGAAGTTTCGTTGTGGTTGCCTAATGAGACAAAGCACATTGTTGGTGGCACTTTTACCATCTCCACTGATCGTCTGTGCTTGTTGCTGGTGGCTGGTTGGTCAAGGCATTAAGAGAAACGTGGGCAGCAAAGGTTTTAGCGGTGTCTTGGGATCTAAGTTATGCGTTATTCATTTACAACATCTGATGGTCGTTGTGGCATCATTGATATATACAGCCGGACTCGAGACATACATGTAAAATGGGTTTGAAGTGAGTGCCTATCGTTAGACTTAACCACACGTTGAGCCTACTCACAATATCAGGGCTGAAGGAGCGCCCCAGGGCATTACAAGTACCACCCTTTGCTAAGGAGCGAGGTCTATCTAACATCTCTTGTGCCTTAAGGGTCTTAAATTTTGAGACAGATCCCTTAAGTTATCATTTCTTCCCGCATTTGGGTTAAACCACAGCCACTACGATACTTACACAAGGGAGCCTACCTTACAGACAGGCACAGGCTGAACCAGGCAGCCTGGTGCCGAGACACCAGATACTGAATCTGATCGAGCTTCGCAAACGTGAAGGTTACTTCCAGATAGACTTCCTTAAAGTCCCAGGCCTGGCAACCTGTTGCCTGACCATTAGCTGAAGTCGGACCAATGGTCAAACGGTATTGTCGCAAAAACGACTCTGAAAATAAAGAAAAAAACAAAACATCAAACGTCAAACAACCTCAATCAGCAGCACAGCAGATGTGCTGAGCTATCCAACAATCTGTCGCCGCATTTGGAACATTGTGTTAACAAAGACCCCAAAGTTCGCAGTAGATTGCCTTGTAAAGAGAATCTCACTGAAAACCAAAGCATCGCCTGATCTTCGCATTACCCCATATCAGGAAGATTCCACAAGAGCACGCAGCCGACTCGACCAGTGTTCTCTGGTGCAAATATGCATAAAGCGAACCATGATCAGTTAGCAGGTGCACTTGAGTCATTGTTTGCTCGCCCCGGGATCTGCGGAAGTTGAAGATACTGAAAGCATGTCTGGCTTCAATCGCTTCTATTTAGTCGAGGGTTTTTTTTTTTTATTACATAGATCACCAAATTTCCTTTTATTTATTGAGGTGTGGGAAATGGGTACTTGCTAAATTCAACCATCCTCAGTCTGGTTTTGGACGTTTTAGAATGCAGTTTGAGTTCTCTAATAACCTAACCTGTCATTAAAGTCGCCAAGAATAAGCTTGACGTCATACTTTGGACACTTATCATATGAGAGTCCAAGGAGGTCGTAAAACTCTTTAATGAATGGGTCATCCTTCTGTGCGTGGAAGGCGTGAACACAGATCAGCTGAAATTTTGACTTGATGCGGATTGTGACCAGGCACTCGCTTTCCGCATTAAAGCCCAAGACTGCTTGTCTTAGTCTTCCTCTTATCACAAAACTGCACCTTAACAGTCGCTGACCCTGCTCCTTGAAGCACCTCCCATGATAGATGTCATGCGATTTTGTCCTCCTCATCTTACCTCCTGGTTCTCCACTAATTGCAGATTGTGGCAGGGAAATGAAAAAGCAGCCTAAAAAGACTTGCAAGATATGGAAGAGATCAAGAGGATGCAAAGATCGGTTGAGATATGGAGGTAGAAATCGATAGTGAAATGCGGAAGACGCATTGGTGGATAATGAAGATTGCGAAATTAAGTACGTACCTAATGTAGATGGCATGGATGTTTTGGGAAGCGCTTAAATTGTTGATGGTGAAGATACAGATGAGGTTTTTTGTTTATACTGCTCTATACCTAATATTGGTGACTGTTCTACATTTGCTGTAAATTTTAACCTTAACTATTAATCGAAGAAGATGATTGATGAAATACCTTATTGCAAAATGTATTATTAAGGATTTTGGGTGTTTCTTCCTTTTGTTTCCTCATAAAATTATCAAAACTATTCCTTTTAATTGAAGACGCACTTGTTCATAATTGTATTGGATTACCATTTTTATTATAACATTTTTATTAAAACCAATATCACTATTTAAATATACACAACATTTATTAAATTAACAATTTTAATCTGAAATGACACTTAATAAATCAACATAAAACAAAATAAATTATTTCCTTAAAAAATATTGTCCAAATGAACTTTTAGAATACAAAAATTTATTCAAATTCTCAAACATAATATCTTCAAAATAGTAACCGCTACCACGCCAAAAGTACATTCTTCCCAAATTACGTATGTATTGTCACAAAACAGTCATCTTTTATTATTTATGTAATCTTTATTGATTTTTAATTAATTTATGCGATCAAAAATATTGAATAAATCATCTTTAAAGGTGTGACTTAAAACACAAAAAAAAAAACTAATAATTTTGATTTCCATAAAATATATTAAATTAAGATGTTTACAATTTAGAAAAAAAGAACCAACTGATATTGTGATATTTCCACGTAAAAAATATTTATCAATGAATAAGAAATAAGTAATTTATCTTTTACCCAAAAAAAACTTACCATATTAAGAATATAACATTTAAAATTCTATAATTTGATTTCAGTTAAATTCTACGCATTCTATACTTGACCTTGTGAAGATTATTATTATTATGCGGTTATTCCTTGTATGTTTGTTTTACTTTAGCTTTTTGTTTTATTTAAGCTTTATTCAATGCTAAAAAAGACACAAAAACAAATTATACAACTTTGTTCGACTATACTGATGGTGTATTTCAATTTAAGCTATTTATTTTGTTTTATTTTTTGATTAAAAAATTAAAAAAAAAAAAACAAAACAAAACAACAAACTATTAGACAATAGTTACCGATTTTAATGGCATTAACTGAGAAATAAATAACAATCGTAATTTGACAATTTTATTTTACCTTGAAACGGGACAATGCGGATCACGAAAAATTTAATGTTTGACAATGTTGTAGGAACTTGCTCAAAATTTCCGTAAAAAATTTTGAAACTGCAAAATGTTTGTTAATTGTTGACTGCAAATTGAAAAAAATATCACCAATCTTGTATATATTTTTGAAAATACGGAACTCTCCTAAATTTGATACACAAAAACCAGTTTTAGAGGAAACTTTTGTTATTTTTTTTGTTTAAGGCCGACTTATGTCCTGAGACAAGTTAGTGTTTCAGTTATTTTATATCCCAAAATCACTGGAATATCTGAACAGATAATTTTGCAAGTTAAAAAAGTTGATTTTAAAATGCCACACTTTTCGTTTTTACAGTTTTTGAAAGTTAAAAGTTATAATTACTGTTGATGGTTTAACCAGGATTGAAATTTGTTGCTGAAAAACTTGTTCAAAGTGCATTACTATTGTATTAACTGATCAAATATTATATTACAGATAATTGTAGGGGAAAATACCAAATGCTTACCAAGACGTCAAAATTAAATTATTTCGATAGTTATTTTTTGACATCTCTATCGATAACTTTGCAGCGATACACAATTGATTAAATGCTTATTAAATCAACATTATTCTGGAAATTCTATATTTTTTTTATTTTTTTTTATAAAACCAATTCTATTCCCTTTATACGAAGACATAAATCTGTTAAAGTTTTGTGTTTTATAGATGGATAGCAAATCGTTATGCATTGCTGCGCAGTTTTTTTTTTTTTTTTTTTTGATAATTAATTGACGTACCATTGTAGGAAGTATGTTGTGTTGGGCTGGTTCACGAGATAATCTACACTATAGGGTTGTTGTTTAGTAGACTGTTGTAGATAGAGGTTGTCTCCAGTTAATGGAAAGGTAAGATAAACGACACTGGACACAAAAAAATATAACAATGTATCGCTCAGTTGATTCAGTCAGATACTAAATTGCTGGTTAAATTATGGTGGCGACTTCACTTTCAAACTAAAAAAAAAAAAGGTGTGAACAAATTAAAGTTGATTTTTTTCTTTAAAAATAACAATCAAAATGTTGTTATGTCAAAGGTTAAAAAAAAAATTAAAGTAAAATAGTTTCAATAAGAAGCCTGCATAGTGGATAATGTAGGCAGTCAGTGTGCGTTCAAAATGTAGACTTCATGGGATGGTGTGTGACGTTACAAGTAAAATCAAGTTTTGTGGAATGCTTGCTTTTGGATGGAGGGGTGGTAACTCTGGTCGACTCCTTCATACATCGGACTCAACGCATCTGTATATCTGTATTGAAATCAATACTCTTTTTCATAAAAGTATAATAGCACAGAGTGTTTAAATGTCCATATGAAAAAGGATAGATTCGAAGATCTTTAGAAGTGAATAAAGACAAAAAAGCATTGAGGCTCTTAAAACGTTTACATCGGATATTGACATTTCGTTTCAAATTTTGATTATTTTTATTCTAACCGCACACACAATTCTATAATTGCCAAAAAAAACGTACGAATTTTACTTTGTTGCAATGAAAATAACATTTTCCTGTTATCAAGAAAAAAATCCAGATAATTCAAATCTGAAAAAGTCTAGCATTACTAAAACTTGGTTAAGTTCAAATACTGCAAGGCCGATGAACTGGTCAGGAAAGGAACTATAAGACCAATTTTACCTAATAAGGTGAATATTGGAATACCAATCGCTACACATGTAAACTTATGCTAAAACAAGATGGACAAGTATTACTGCTTGTAGTGACAAAACTGACCGAAACCTTGTTGTCTTGTTGTCCCTAAGCAAACAGCATATTAGCTCCACAATAGGTGTCATTACTGGACACACTGCCTTATAGATACACACGCTAGAAGACTAGGGGTCTTCTCAAATGATTTCTGCAGAAGCTGCTTGGACGAGGAGGAAGAGGAAATAGTTCCTCACCCTATCAGTTCATTGTATTCATCGGTTTATCAAAAGCTCCAACTATGGTTTCACTAGAGGACCTTCCT
Source organism: Meliscaeva auricollis (assembly GCA_948107695.1). Classification (NCBI taxonomy): domain Eukaryota; kingdom Metazoa; phylum Arthropoda; class Insecta; order Diptera; family Syrphidae; genus Meliscaeva; species Meliscaeva auricollis. The sequence goes on along the minus strand of OX403619.1, from coordinate 44,245,713 downwards.
ATTTTTTAAATATGGTATCAAAATAGGACTATTGTTCGCCTAAGAGTGTTAGCAGTTTTTCTGACATCCACCTTGACTTGATTTAACCTGAGACTTTTCTTATATTTTCAGTTTATTAATACAACTAACCGCAGAAAATAACTTCTTTGTTTAGGAAATGACAATCTATTCTTTTTATTATTTAGGCCCACTTTCTTGACAAATTTATAGGTTTAAAAACTCCTTACAAAGGAAAATTATTGTTTTATTGGTGATTTAGAAATAAATTTTGACTTTTTTACCTCAAAACGCGTAATTACTTTTCCTGAACTAGAACTTACATTTATGAACGGTACATTTTTTTTTTATTTTTCTGACTTTCTCGTAAAGAACTTTCAATGGATTTAAACAAAATTTTTGTACAAAAAAGTTTTTACTGATTAAAATATTATTGCGAAATTTTCACAAACGAAAATTAGATAAAAAAAATATATTCACTTTTTTTGGAAAATTAATTTTTCGAAAACGTGTTAAGTAAGTAGTGATTTTCTGTATATTTTGTTTTTTGGCTTTTTGTTTTCAGTTATTATTTGAAACAATAGTTGAGCAAGAACACAGTGGCAAGTTTAAAAAGAAAGACGCAATGTTTCTCAGATATATAAATCTCACCCTTGCAAGCTCAATTTCTTAAGAATTGTGACACTTTCATTCTAAACGAACGATATCTGTATACAAAATACCAGCAATTGTTTTGTCCAAAATATCCGTTCAGATATCGTTGCCAAAATAACATCATTCTATTTAATTGTAAATTATATTAAGGATCTCTGGGGCGTATACGTAACATAATTTAAACTAAATACTCGATCTTTCCTATATTAACTTGAGTCAGTAAATACAGAAGAAAAGTGGACAAATAATGTCATAAGTACACATAGAACAATCAACTACATAAAATAGAAGAAAAATTTTAAGATTTCTCTATGGCTTTTATTAAAGAAGACTATCTTCTTAACTTTAGCAGGAAATTCTTATATTATTGAATAAAAAAAAGAAAAGAATTGGTTCATGCTGGCGAGAACTTGAGCACCTTAATATAATGCTAGGGTAATATATGAAATAATAGAAAACATTTTTAGTGCCAAACTCAAAAACACATGAAAATAATTTGTGGATGTTATGTAACTGCCTTGATTTGTATTATCTGGTTGCTTAAATCAATTTTCTACAATACGTATTTGTGGTTAGTTTTTGTACATTCATTCTAGAAAGTCATATATTAAGTATGTCTTTTTATTTTAAAAATAAAAACCATGATCATTTGTAAACTTACTTTCTAAACTATCCGTTCTGTATTCTCATACTTATACATTTATCCAATACACTAAACTACAAAAAATGCAAATGTCCATATATATTTTTGACTACATACCTACGTCAACAAATAACTCCCCCATATTCAAAAGTCCAATAATAATAAAAAAAAAAAGAAAACCCCAATAAAACTTTCTCAATTTTGACAAATGCCTAGAAACTTCCTGTTTCTTTAATGTACTTTCCATTCCAATCTATGTATTTTCTCTCGAGTTCGGAATCTTCTTTAACAATAAAACCACTTATGCTGCTACATCCATTCCATTTGAAATCTTAACGCGCAAAACCCACTCCATATTCTTGTAAAGCCTCATCACATTCCTTGCTTGTAAATCTCATGACGTAAATAATAAATATCTTTCCATTACTACCACTCCCCTCTTTGACAATGCCATTGCATACGCATGCACATCAATTTGTCTCGGAAAACGTATACGCACTATACATACACAAGGAAGTGATTACACAATTATTACGATATACGATTTGTGCCTCGCTGGCGGCGCGGCGCGGCGCGGCAGGCTGTGTGTTCCTTCTCGGACTCCTTGCTTTTTATTCTTTATGTCTTCTTTCACACACTTTGCAAATCCACTTTAAGAACGACGCGCATTTTTATTGCTACACGCGGTGCGGCGCTCAAATTAAATAAAAAAAAAGAAAATATAAGAAAAAAATAAGACAAACACTCACACACTTATATAATGAAATCGTCCTTGCCATACATTATTTGCCAGTACAGGGAACTCAAACGAAAAACCAGTTTTCCCTCTCTTTTCTTTGCCTCTCTGTTCTCCACCACACGAAGCGAATACACAAAAGAATAAATGAGATTTTTATCACCCAGTACCCTAAATACGTGCAGGGGATATAAATTTCATTCCGGTTCTTCCTGGGCGCTATCCAAGGATTAGCAAGAGGAACTTTGGTAGTGCGGGGGTCTTGGAGGGGTGTTTTGCCGTTTTGCCACAAAGCAAGGACGATGAAATAGGAGGAACGCACAAGAACGAAGAAGTAGAATAAGCAATAAAGCATGGCGCCAGAGTTCTTCTACATTGTTTACCCAACCCCTGTTGATTCTTCTCCTTGGTCGTGGTGATGGTGTCGATGTCGTGTATAGCAGAGAGTGTAGACGATTGTTGTGAGGTGCTGGGTGCTGCTGGGTGGCAACTGAGTGTGGCAACAAGAGTGGCATGGCAGGCAATGGCTGGCGTCGTGTTCTCTGGACTCAAGGGTGCTAACGGGAATGCTTTTGGTTGTTGAAGATTGCACAATACACACTAGAACTAGACTTTTGTCGCACATTCCGCGCACACATCAATACACGTATGTAGTGTAGACAGAATCAGCTAACGACCTAACGACGACGACGAATACAACAGAAGAAGGAAGAAGAAATGGGAAGTCGTTGGTGGTGGGTGAAGGAAAAAGTTCAATCTAACACCCCCTTCGAGTATTGTGGATGAATGCGTGTCTTTTGGATTCTGTGCTTTTCTGTGGTCTTGGCATCGAAATGCGCAACACTTTCCATGAATATGAGATTAGTTCTGGGATTCCTGCACGATATCAGATGAAAGAGAATATTGGATGAGTGTAAAGTTTAGTACAACTAGACTTGGTCCGGCGAGTAGCCCTTTAAACCTTTACCCAAAAGCCAATGCTCTATAGGGCGTCTGTTGTACTAAACGTTAACGTTTCTATATCTTTTGTAAATAAAAGACCTTTGTCGTTTAGCTTTTCAAATCGAAGTGAATCTTAATTATTTTTATTCAATATTTATATACAATTATTGCTATATCCAACCATACTTCGATATTCGATGACATTCCATCGGATTTCCCGTACTATGCTTCATCAGCACAATGTATCCCAGGTGTCTCAAACTATATCGCTTATGCTGCATTATCAAACAATAGCTAACAATAAGTCAGCGACCCTTATGCACTGAAGGTGTCATATGAGTATTTTATTATGACACATATAGCTCATATAAGTGATATAGCTTGTGCACTAAGTGTGCCAACGGAAATACATTATGATGATGGGAACTAGAGTGTAGGGTATCGAAGTTGGTTGGATATGATTTTTTAATTAATTAGGTGATCGCTGGTGCGATCCCTTCACACCACCCTTCCTGGGAGAAAAAGGAGAAATCAAGACATGGTATGATTTCTTCTTTTTTTTTTTACAATAGTTTGTATATTAATTTGAGATTATGTGGACACAATATATTATAGTATTAAATCAATAAGTATAGTTTAGTATTTGCTTTCATTAAGAATCTCTTACAAATTTATTATAGGTACGTTCTAGGTAGTAAAAATAATAATAGTGTTTTTGATTTGCGTTAAAACTAATTTATCTAGATAGTAAATTATATTATTATTATTATTTTTTTTTTTTTTATGTCTATATGGCCCTTATTCTATACTTGCAAGTTAATGTTTAAATGATAACTATTTATAACAAAAGTAAACGAATTAAAAATTAAACAGTATTCACTTTACACTAGTGTCATATTTTTAATAAATTTTTAGTTAACATTATTTATATTAAGGTTAAATATATATAAAATGGTTTTAACCTATTTTTATGAACTGTTACTTTTTTGTTTTCATATTTAATATCGCAGTTCACACCATTTTGAGACAATACCTCGTATGGTCCTATATAGATTGGATCTAGTTTCCCTCTATTTTCATTTCTAAGTAAAACTAAACTTCCTATTTCAAAATTTGTATATTTCGTTCGTTCATCTACATCATATCTACTTTTTCTTCTCATTTTCTTGCCTATCAGAGTTTCTTGTGCATCTTTATGAGCGATTTGTAATTTATGTTTTAAGTCAATCACGTAATCGTCATAATTGTATACAGGGTCTACCTGTTTGAGCAGATTTGACGGTAAATTACACTGTTTTCCAAAAATTAGTTCGAAAGGTGTATAGCCAGTCTCTGAGTGTACTGATGTGTTATAACAGAAAACGTAATATGGTAGCCATGTGCTCCAATCGGTATGTTTTTCTGAAACGTAACTTCTCAGATATGCTCCTAAAACTTTATGAGAATTTTCTAAGGCTCCTATGCTCTCATGATGATATGCTGTGGATTGTAACTGTTCTATTTTTAATAACTTACATACTCTTTGGAAAACCTGATTTAAAAATTCAGTTCCCTGGTCGGAAGCTATCGTATTTGGTACTCCATATCTTAAAATAAAACCTTCAACTAGAGCTTTTGCTACTGTGTTTGCTTCTTTGTTTGAAATGGGTACTGCTTCGCTGAATTTAGTTAGTTCGTCTTGTATAGTTAAGATGTATTTAAATCCGTCTTCAGATTCTTCTAAGGGTCCTACTAGGTCTAAAAATAGTTTGTCAAAACCTGATTCGGCTGTCGATGTGATAGTCATTGGCTGTTTCTTTGGCTGGATGTGTTTGTTTCGTTGACAAATAGGACAATGCTTTACGAATGTCGTCACATCGTTCTGCATACCTGTCCAAAAATATTTTTTCTTTATATTTTGTATCATGCGGTTTATTCCTGCATGTCCGCTGGTTGGAAGTATGTGATAATCATTTAGTATTAATTTCTTCTTACAAGGATCAGTTATTTCAATATTTTTATCTATAATGTGCACTTTAATATTACTTTCTTTAAATAGTTCTCCTAATATCTTTTTTAAATCATTAATATTGCTCTCTTTGCGGCCGCTTGTGAGCTTCTTTATTTCATTTTTAGTAATATATATCTTTTTAATCAAATTCGATCCGCAGAGTTTTTGCACATCCCTCGACAATATTTTGCCAAATGCTGCCGATTGGGTTGTAGTGCTGTCCTTGGATATCTTTAGGAGTAAACAATTCTCTTCTGGGATATATGCCAAAACTTTGTTTGGACCAATAATAATATCCACATCCTTGAAATTAACTAAATCTTCCTTGAAATTGTCAACAATCTTCAGCTCTATAACTTTAAGTCCATTTTCTGGTAATTTTAGCAGTTCAGTTATACGTTGTTCTCTTGTTTTCATGTTTCCTACCTTATCTTCTTCAGATTCTTGATTTTCTTTATTTGTCTTTGCTTGTGCTCTCGTTACAACACAGATACATAACTGTCTTAGATCCTCTGAGTCTATTTTTATACGACTTAATGCATCAGCTGTACAATTATTTTTACCAGGAGAATATTCTACGTAAAAATTATATTCTTCTAATAGAAGGCGAAATTTAGTCAATCTACTAGAAGGTTCTTTTAGTGAGAACAAGTACACTAATGGTCTGTGGTCTGTCAAAATTTTAAATTTTCTACCGAATAGATATGGTCGATAATGCTTAACAGACCACACTATTGCAAGTAATTCTTTCTCAATAGTACTATAATTTTTCTCGGACTTATTAAGAGTTTTGCTTGCGTAAGCAATTGGTCTATCATCAAAATTAGACAAAACAGCTCCAAGAGCGAAACCTGATGCATCTGTACGTAAAACAAATTCTTCATTAAAGTTTGGGAATTGTAAAATTTTAGGACTAGTTAGAATATCTTTAAGTAACTCGAATGATTTTTCACAGTCTTTGTTGAAATTGAATTCGACATCTTTCTTTAGTAATCGGTTTAGTGGAATTGAAATGGTGGCAAAATTTTGGATAAATTTACGATAGTAGTTAGCAAATGCAACGAATCTTCTAACTTCATCAGCGTTAGTGGGTGTTGGGTAATTTTTCATTGCTGCAGATTTAGTGGGATCAGGTAGTATACCTTTGTCAGATATAACGTGGCCTAGGTATAAGACTTCCTTTCGCAAGAAAGAGCATTTTCCTGGGTGTATTTTCAGATTTACTTCTCTGAGACGTTCAAACACGTCGATCAAGTTTTTATTGTGGTCCATTAAGTTTTTACCAAAAACTATAAGGTCATCAAGATAGACAAAACATCGTGAATATGTTAGTCCTGACATCGCTATCGACATCATTCTTGAAAATTTACTGGGTGATATCTTTAGACCCATGGGTAGTCGTTTTAATTGGTAGTGACCTTCTTCTGTTGAGAACGCCGTTATGGGTCTGCTATTCTCATCCAATTCCATTTGGTAGTACCCCTGGCTTAAATCTATACATGAAAAATAGGTTGCTCCTCCTACCATATCATAGATATCTGTTATATTGGGTAGAGGAAACTTATCATCTTCGATTCGGTCATTCACGTGACGATAGTCGATCACCATACGAAATTTTTGGAGACCGGTAACAGGGTCTTTCTTTTTAGGTACTATGAGTATTGGAGAGTTCCAAGGGGAGATGGATGGTTCAATAATGTCGTCTGCTAGCATCTTCCGTATTTCTTCCTTTATGTCTTTCTTCTGCGTGTGTGGGAGACGGTATGGTTTTGTATATTTTGGTGATGCATCCCCTTTAAGCGAGATATCTGCTTTGCCGATATGAGTATATGTAAGTTTGTCACCATCTACATGAAAGATGTCTTGGTATTTTGTACATATTGCTTTGATTTCTGATTTTTCTTCGTTGTTCAGTGTATCAAAATTAATTTCATTTAATATTTTGTTTACTCTTGAGTTAATTGATTTATCTATTTGATTGTAACGTAAAATATAATGTTCTGAAGTGGGTGAGGATAATGGTTCCGCCCATTTGAGCGTTACTGCTGTATCACGTGCATTCAAAATTTTTATTGGTATTTTCCTGTTTACGGCAGTAGATAGTGATCCTGCCATAAAAACATCTTCGCATAATTGTTGCGGGTAAAATACTCGAGCGTCTGTGTGTTTTGTGTTTATCCAATAGGTTGCTTCGCACCTCGGGGCTATTAGGATAGTGTTTATATTTTCTTGAGAATGTATGGGAAGGTGAATATCTTTACTTTCTACTTTGATTTTTAGCAAAAATTGCTCTAAATCAATTATGCCATTGAATTCTAACAGAAAATTTGCTCCAATGATGCCTTCAAATGGAACTGGAAAATCATTTGGTACCACGTGAAATTCATATGGTATGATTTGTTCTCCAAATAATAAATTAATATAACATGTTCCTTTAGTCTGAAGATTACCTGATATGCCTGAGATATTGGTTTGGTTTTCTGTGAAAATATGTATCGTATTACTGAATGTACCTTCCTTTACTACACAAATTGAAGCTCCAGTGTCGAGCAAAAATTTTTTGTTTTGTACGTCGCCGTTAAGTTTTATATCTACGTAAATGCCGTTTGATATTCCAGCAGTGCAAATGGCTTTTGACACTTGTGGAGTTACTGGTTCCCCCCCGATGGGTCGGCTTCCCCTTCGGTGGGTTGCTCGTTTCCCATAGATAATATCCTGTCATTATAAGACTGATTACCTCTGCCATTATTTCTATTTTGTTGCCTTTGATTTCGGTTTTGTTGATTGTTTGTCCTGTTAAAATTGTTAGATCTTTGTCTGTTGTCGTTGTTGTTGTACTGAGTGTAACCGTTTGATGTTTGCGGTACAGACCTTTGCCTATTGTTATTTCCTAACCTATGGTTCTGGTCAATTCTATTTTGGAAGTTCCGATCGTTTTGATAAGAATAATTTCCTTGATTATTTCGTTGTTGGTTAACGTTATTCTGTCTGTTATGAATTCTCTTATAGGTCGGTTTCCCTGATATGTCTTACTTAATTTTGTTTGTATTGTCTCTATCGTCTCTTTCGGTCCACATTTTTCTATCAACGCTTTTTTAAATGTTGGGAAATTTTCTGGTTTCTGACTACCAAATTCTGTAAGGGCTTTTCCTTGAATTTTACATTTTAACAAAAACTTAATAAGTGTGGGTTTTGAACTTTCGTTGAGGGTATCATGATAAAACTCGACGCTATTAATAAAGTCTCTAATGTGTTCTGCTCTTTTGCCATCCTCATCACAGTTGAGGGTAGGCAATTTCTGTGCTATACTAAAATTGAATGCTTCACCCATCTCTTCGGTGTCTGATGCTAATTTTTGTTCAATACTAACGTCAAGGCTATTTTTGACTATTTCTATAGATTTCTCTTTAAATTTCTTAGCTTCCACTACACAAGTTGATAAAACTTCGGTTTCCTGTTCTGACAAGGTATCTTGGTCGAATTTACCAAATGACTTACAGAATGCAGTGTATAGACAGTCTATTTCTAATAATTTCCTATTAACACTATCTTGTTTTCGTTTTCGATTGGGTGATTTCTTAAGATTTTCATAGACATTTTTGAGAGCTAACACATCTTCCCTTAATTCTTGGAAACTCATTCGGAAAGGAAAAAGAAAAAAAACAAGACCCAATCAGTTACCAAAATATGAATCAAATACAAAAATATGAATTATAACAAAAAAAAGTTTTTTCTGTTTTTTTTTTTTTATTAAAATAGGGAGATTTTTTATTTTATACTGAAATTCTTCTTGCTACATTGTTATGTTTGACTATTTCTTTTTTTACTGTATTATTAAATTTTTTTTTGATTGTCTTATGGACATATTTAAAAACAAAAATTATAACAATTATAATTAGAATGGTCATGAAATCAATGCCATACTCAAACTTATCATTGGATTTATTCATTTGAGGTCCGTTGTTGTTGACCACAACTTCCTCTATTTTAGATTGGCCTTTCCCCATAGTGGTTTAATTTGAGTTTCAATTTTTAGTTTTTGTTTAATAAGGTAAATTTCATTAATTTTTTTTTTTTTTTAAGTGGATTTTTTTATTTCTCGTGCTGTTTTGATCATTTTCGAAAATAAACTGTGGAACTCCTGTTCCTCGATTTTCTTTTTATTTATTTTTTTTTTTTGTCTGGTAGATCGGATTGTTTTTTTTACGTTTTTTATTTGCCTCAAATACTTTTGTTTGAGGTCCTTGGATTGGCCGGGTATATTGGCCAACCTGTGCAGTTCGATTATGTGCTTCTTTAACTTCACCTTCTCGCCTCCTCGGGCCTTTGGTGCTGGTTGTATGGAAATCTTCTCCGACGAATGCTTCGGGTGATTTCGTTTCCTATATTCTTCAATGGAAATAGGTTGTGGCCCTTCTTTGATCGGATCTGCTGCTGGTGGGGTCTCAGTTAACCTTATCAAAGCCTGAGCTTGTTCGATCAGGTTTGCTGCCAGGGCCAGTCGGATTTTTTCGGACATCTAAGTAAGTTTCCAAAGTGAGTTGTTAAGTACTCCTGGCAAGATCGCCATGTAAAGTTTAGTACAACTAGACTTGGTCCGGCGAGTAGCCCTTTAAACCTTTACCCAAAAGCCAATGCTCTATAGGGCGTCTGTTGTACTAAACGTTAACGTTTCTATATCTTTTGTAAATAAAAGACCTTTGTCGTTTAGCTTTTCAAATCGAAGTGAATCTTAATTATTTTTATTCAATATTTATATACAATTATTGCTATATCCAACCATACTTCGATATTCGATGACATTCCATCGGATTTCCCGTACTATGCTTCATCAGCACAATGTATCCCAGGTGTCTCAAACTATATCGCTTATGCTGCATTATCAAACAATAGCTAACAATAAGTCAGCGACCCTTATGCACTGAAGGTGTCATATGAGTATTTTATTATGACACATATAGCTCATATAAGTGATATAGCTTGTGCACTAAGTGTGCCAACGGAAATACATTATGATGATGGGAACTAGAGTGTAGGGTATCGAAGTTGGTTGGATATGATTTTTTAATTAATTAGGTGATCGCTGGTGCGATCCCTTCACATGAGAATGAGACGCAAATTATATCTAGTGGTACTTTGTACGGTTGTTTTGTATACAAACTGGGTCTCTTGATTGAGGTCATAAAATATGGTTGTGATGCCAGCGAGTCTTGGATGTAGTTACTTTTGGAAGAATACGTTACCCACCATAGCTATAGGTATCCATACCTGCCCGTGTCCCGGGCTCAACTTTGGCATACCGGCTAAACCTCCAAAAGTGTCTCGATGATCTCCCTCCTGGGTAATACTCACGCATTACTTCGAGGGGGGGTCCTTGTCTAGGCGGGTTGATTTTTGGAACTGGTTCATCTCGTTTTTTAGTCAGATACGCGGTTATTCGCATCCATTGCTCTTCATTCTCAAGCATCTTCACGATGATGTTATCTTGTGTCTCTGGCTATTTTCACCACAGCCACATCATCTGTATCTCCAACTAGGATACCTCAGGCATCTCCATGTAAAAGATATCATCGTAAGAAATATTCCAGAGGTCTGGTCCGAGGACGGATCCCTGGGCTACTCCTGCTGTAATATTTTTTCTTATCGGTCCTTCTTCTTGTTCGCGTTCTCTGAGACAGTCTTTCAGCATTTGCAGTAGATACTCGAGAATTTGGAACTTTCTTTCCAATGCAGCCAGTATATCTGTGCACCTTGCAGAATTAAAGGTATTACGAACGTCCAGTGTTGCCAGTAGCACTATCTTTCTGTTTGGATGGTTTTCGTGCTGGGCAGTTTCGGTGGCTCCAGCTACTACTTCTATCGCCATATTGTCTTTCCACAAATCCCCTTTCCAGTTGTGTCTAACATGCATATAGGCCTGTACGCGGATGAGGAATCTGGGTGTCCTTAGTTTTTACTTATCAGTACAAGTTGTTGTTTTTTTTTTCAGTGTTCAGGGAAAGTCCTTTCAGTTAAGCAGCTGTTGTACATGTTAAGGGGTAGTGTTGGGCAAGATTGGGCTATTTACTTGAGTTCTTCTACTAGGTACACCATATAGTCCAGGCGATCTTCAACTCTTCTTCACTAAAAGCTTGTATTTCTTGTCGTGGTCTAGAAAGGTCACTATCAGGTAATCTAGTGGGAAAAGTCGGGAATAGTACATCCACATGTGCACCATATTTTCTGGGTTAAGGTATGATGTTTTCTTCTGAGCTCCAAGTTTTTTCAAAGCGATCTTGTAGCCAAGTCCCCAAGGATCATTATAAATATCTTGTCGAAGTTCTTCCCATTTCCGTTTTTTGCTTAGTTTTATGGCAAGTTTGGTTTTGAACTGTTCGAGTTCGTTCTCGAGGTATTCGTCTCGTCTTCTTGGATGTCTTGGATGCAGATAACACTTTTATTTGTATCGTATGGCATTCATCAAATGATCCAGAGTGTATTTTGATGGAATAAAATATTCAACTTGGTTCCTGCAATGTGAATAAGGTCGACAAGGGTTGATTTTGAAACGTATGGGTGACATGACATTGATATATAAAATTGGAAATGCAAAATTTCAATCGAGATGAGAAATTTAAATTTTATAAAAACATGGTGTAGTTTTTCAGGAACAAGAATTGAAAGCAATAGAATTTACTTTAAAAATCATGTTCAACTACTGCACATCCATTGAGTTAGAAGTTTTTGTTTTTTAATATCGTGGAAATAGCTAAGTTGGACAGCAAATTCTATGATCTTTACTTTGTGTCCAGCAATAACAGTTATTTCATTATATTCTTTTGATTTTAGTCGTCTAAGCACGTACGAAATACCACATAACTTATCGCACTATCAATAATCACAGCAATTAATTGATAGCAATTGCAATTGTATCGAGTGTTTACTTTGGATTTTCATTAGACGAAAGAAAATTCTGTAGTAGCAGGAATTTTAATCAACACTTCAATATATTGTATGTACGCATACTTACGCATGTACCTAGTTATGATTCCTAAAAATTTCTTGAACAAAAAAAACAAATGATTACCCAGAAAGAACTCAAACGGACTTAACTAGCCAAATAATTAATAAATTGAAATTTCGAATGCTTTATTAAGCCAATCGATTTATAAAAGTTTTATTTCAGTAATTTGTAAAAATTAAATAATAATTTTATTCGTTCATAAACTCACTGGAGAATAAAATGAGATATTTCTGTAGAAGTTTTACGATAATTAAGAATGATTGGAAAGATTTTGTTCACTGAGCTAACTTATACCTTTTCTTTCTTAATTCTACAAAAACTTATAGACCGAGAGCTGGAAGCAGATTTCTTGCGTGAGAGTACCATGTTTTTGAAAGAGATGACTTACGCCACAAACTCACTGATAACAAATACACCAATGGCATACATTTTAAGTGGGGGCAAACCTCTGACAAGTGGGCAGGTGATTCTGAAAATGCGTTTTTTCGGTATGTGTTTTGAGATTAAGATCCATTTTCTTCACTAAAACTTGAACTCATTCTGAGGATTTTTATTCTCAGCTTGTGATTTTGTTTTTCTTCACCCAAAGTTGACAGTTTCAACTTTCGATTCTCAACTATCTGAACTATTGAGTTGATTAACTTCTGGTTTTCTCAAATTCCCAAAATTTTAAAAATTGAAAGAGAAAAATTAAGAGTTTTCTGTCAAATTCTAATTTGTAATAAATTTTGTTGTATCATCTGTTCAAAATTTTCGATTTCTGTTTCCAAGGAAATATTTTATTAAAAATTCGACTTCAACATCTTTAGACAGTGAAAAACGATGATGCTAACTACTTTTTTTTTTTTGTCTTCACAGAAATAATTTGATTCTCCATCCATTCTTCATCTCATCCGCCATACAAATGTTTCATCGGTAATGCCTTTGGAAGAAACCTTAACATCCATGAGACACATCATTAGACGATCATTGGTTAGAACATATTCCTAGATAATATATCGAGTAGGAACCAATTCATCAATAAAGATCGAAGATAAGTGAAGATTAAAAAAAGAATGCATCATGTTTTATAAATTTATTTACTTAAAACAAACACACAAATGTTTTTAAAAAATATTCTTTTCGGGCAGCTCTTGTTACCGTTCTTCAAACTGCATTTACATATTTAAATCAACCAAGCAGGATCTTTGAAATTCGTTTTCATATTTGAGTTTTATTTTTTGCTCGCAGTAATTTAACAACTGACGGATGACCATCCATCTCTGTCTGTTAATCAGGAAAACAGGTCGCTTCTTTTAAAAAAAATAGTATATTTGTTATAATTTCCAACACAAAATAACACAAAACTTTATAGATTTCGATTCAGAACACGAAGTTCAGAAACAGACAGTTTTTAAACTTTATGTCGCAAATATCCCAGGGATATTTTTCTTACTGTTGACCAATTTTATATATTAAACTGAAGAGTTGAAAAAAAAATTTGTGAAAAAAAAAGAAACTTGAGTTTTAACTCTCGACTTAAGGTCTACTTTAAAATTGTTCAACTTGAGAATTTTCCTTAAGTTGAGCAATAGTGGAGAAAATCTGCCTTAGACATCTGAAAATGAAAAAGAAAAACTAACCAAAAACATTGTATCATAAAAATTTGTTTTACATACGAAAGGGACTTTTGACCCACCCTGTTTATATTCCAAGAATCTTGAAATACGTCATTCAGTTTTACTTACACTTGCAATGTTTCAATGCACCTGTGTAATTACCAGTCTTCTACAGAACTGGTTAAAAATTGTAATAATTTATTATATATAATTAAACAATAAAACAAAATTATAAAACAAAAATCCTATTTCTGGTTAAATTATGTTACGTATACGCCCCAGTATCCCGTGGTATAAATTAAAAGTAAATACAATCTCTTCTACTAAAGTGCGAATTGTATGCTACTCACTCCAAACGCGATAAAGCGCAAAGCGTTTTTCATATGAAAGTTCTTGTCGCACTGTCGCACTTTGGTTATGACAAGCCTTAAATGTTATAAAACAAAATTATTAAACATTATTCGAATTTCTTTTTCTTTCAAAAACGACCGGGCAAAGTAAACAATATAAAAAAATAGAAATAAAAATTATTGCGAGTTGTCGTGTAGATAAAAAAAAATAAAATATTAAAAAAAAATGTCCCCATAAGTGTCATTTTTGGAAAGTTTTTGTATGAAAAGTACAAGAAGGTTAATGATCTTAAATTCTAGCTAAAGTTATCATGTTTGCAAATTTTTAACGCCCAGCGACGACTTCGACACCGATTACAACGGCAATAGTGGTGCTGTTAGTGCATGACAATGTCATAAAGTTTCATGATAAAATAGACTAATTTTGAAAAAAAAATTGACAATTGAGGAGTGACTTTTCAAAAGGGGATAAAACATTTTTTGTCATTTTGACTGAATAACACTATGCACTCCTAACAATGCCTTGAAACACCTACAACCTTATTCATAAATCTTATACATAGAGGCGTTAAAAGCTAAACGCGTTTAGATGCTGAATAGTGGCTACATAAGTAAATTTGAGAGGGTCAAAATTTCATTTTTACATATTATTTAAGAATTGCAATTGCCAAAAAAGTGTTTTAGTTTTGTTTTCCTGAATATACAAAAAAAAAAACCAACAAAATCATACCGTTTATCCATTCCAAGCCGTAACACAATGGCCGCGAGACACGAATGCGTAAAATATATAAAAAAATACTAAATAGATTTGATAGCTAAGATTTTTTTGGCAAATACTTCACCAATAAAATCAAAAGTTCAAATATTCACAAAAATCTCTAAGGTTTCATAAATTGTTTTTTTTTTTTGTATATTCCATTAAATTAGAAAATAAATTTTTATTAAAAAACAACTTGATATTTTTAAGGAACATCTCTGTATATTTTTTTCTAGAATATTAATTTCAGTAGGTATAACTCATCAAAGTAAAAACGTGAAGCTAAGAGTCGTGCACTTTTTAACAATAAACCTTTTTTTTTAGTAAAAAAAATGATTCATTTTATTTATATCTACACATTAGTCATAATTTAAAATCTTTTAATAAAAGTAATTAATTATATAAAGTTATAACTTATAATGTATTTACACAACATTATGTAAATGAATTTTATGTGTAATTAGATAACTATAAAATTATGATTCAACCAATCAATTAAGGCTTAAAGAGAAGACGCATCAAAACAGCATAATTTGTCAAACCAATAAACTTGTTTAAGGTCATCCTCTTCTCCAGTTTGATAGAACAAGTATAAGTAGGTATACTTAGTTGTTATAAAACCATCTTCTTCTTTTTTTTTTTTTTTTGTTGAACAATAAAAAAAAATATTAATAATTGATTTGTTAGAACTTTTATTTCCTGATAACTTATCAAACCTGTGTCATAACTGACGACATATGCATTATTAAATACAAAAACAAAATATTAGACCAGGTCGTAAATAGACAAATAATAATTTTAAAAAGTACACATAAGTTCTGCTCAAATTGCAATTTTTCAAATGCATTCTCTTCATTTCACAAGAAAACAAATATTTTTCTTCAAGTGTTCTTCAGAAACTTCTTCTAGAAACACTTTAAATGTTAATCTTCAGCGTGAAGACAAAAAATAACACAATTTTTCCAATCTTATCAATTTATTGTTGTTCATTTTTTTTTTTTTTTTTTGAAACAGTAAAAAAAATTGTCAAATAAAGTGACGATAAAAAAAAGAAAACCATGTCAATCACAGCAGAAGTCAAGACAAGTAGCTCATAAACGCTCAATTTGTATAAGAGCGCACTTTACAGCCCCCGCAATGCTGCAATGTGTGCAACAACAACCCTCGCAGCCGTCTATTTGTATTAATATTTCAACAAACTTTCACACTTGCAGTTTTTTTTGGCATTTTTTTTCTGTCTTCTAAATACTCAACAATAGTTTTGTATTCTTGCATTGCTTACCTCCCAACCCTGCTTCGTCTAAGGTCTAACACTAATTTGTCTATTGCCAATGCAAGACCGTAAAACAGAAAACAAAAACAAAAACTAACAACAACGAATTTGTGTATCAAATCAAAACTAATAACAAGAACATTACACCAAAGCGGACGAAGAAAAAAAAACTGAAGAGAATAGAACAAAATAAGAAAAGAAAAAAACACCAACAACATAAAGTTCAAGCAATTACTGTTCGCTTAAGCGCCCAGCCAATGGGGCCTCGCGATGAGGTGATATCCACCCAATCCCCAGACACTGATGATGAGAGAATCGTCTAAATATAGACGCCTTGCCTATATAGCAGGCCCCAACAACTCTAGGTTTCTAGAGAGGGTAGAGCAACGAACAGGGGGAGGGGGGGGGGTATAATGTGTGGTGTGTTGCTGTTGCTGCCTTGTTGATGGCAGTGAATGAGGTGGGATCGACACGACACGCCGCCGGCCGACCGCGACGACGACACGACCGACGATGTTGGCGCTGCTTCTGAATCCAACAAGTTATATAGCGCTACGCAAAAATTTCTTAGCTGTTAGATGGACACCGACTAAGTATTATGAACCGAAGAATTTGTAGACGATGCAGAGGCAGAGAAAGGCAAAGAGAGAGGTAACAAGTAGTTTTTTGTCAGCCTCCTGTCCTCTCCAAAAGCGGATAGACTATACACCACACTCTCTATATTCTAACGTTGAAAACTCGCATAGATACTTTTTACCTACACTTGAGCATTAGAAGAAAAACGCCGGCACAACACATAGATACTTTTTTTGTTGTTGTTTCTGTTATACTCTGTGGGCCCCCGTTCTACTGTAGAAGCAGCTTTGCAGCGATAAAATAGACAAAATAAAGCTCACATACGAGTATAGTAGGCAGATGGATAGCAGTTTTTTTGTTTTTGTTTTCTAAATTTCCAAGTTAATTTGTTGTTTTTTTTTCTTGTTCTTGTTGCTTGACATGACTTTGACAGCTCAAAATTTAAATGAAAATAGTAAAGTGCAATTGATAGATAGATAAAAAGTGGCATAGAGGTGCTTGATTTTAGCGTTGCTTTCTTATCGTTCTTTTCGTTTTTTGTTTTGTTTTGTGTGTGACGAGTCATTAAAAATGGTGGGTACGATGCTATACAACCTATACAACCAGGCAGTAATTTGTTGTATTTAATGGTTATCTTGTATTTGGCAGATTTGGATTTGACTTAAATATAAAATGAAGTTAATGGGTACCCCTTCAAAGTTCAAGTCCTTATCATAATGGTTGAGGTGAAGATACTATGATGAGTTTATTGGTTTTTTTTAAAATAGTCTTAAAATAGTCTTTTTCAGTCTTCACATCGTTTTGATGAATTTAAAATATTTGCGCTGGATTTTTCTAAAGCATTCAATCGAGTTGGGCCTGAAACTCTCTTATCAAAAATGAGTGCATTTGATTTTGAAGATTCATTGATTTGATGGATTGGAAATTACCTTTAGAACCATCCAATAAATGCTGGTGTGCCTCAGGGTTCTGTTCATTGTCCAAATCTTTTCCTTATTTTTGCTAACGATCTCTTAGATACAACTTCTAATTCCCTTCAATGTTTAGCTGATGACAGCACAATTAGTTCCTCATTCATGTTTTCAAACTCACTTCCCAACTCGTCGGATATGAAACTTAAACGTAGGCACATGACCAACTCCGATCTAAATAGCATTATTCAATGAGATTTCATAAACTGCTTTGAATTTAATGCTTCAAAAGCCAAATGCTGCCTTCTATCTCTTTAACGGAACTTAATACTGCTGACCTTATCTATTAGTGAAACTTGCATTGAGGAAACCAAAAACCTATCATTTCTCGGTATGTATTTTAATGATCACTTATTGTCGAACACATACTTGAAATCGACAAAAATTTTGCAAAGTGCTTCGGTTTTCTTGGACGTTTTACAAAATTCTTCTCTTTTTCTGATTTGGCATACATCTTCTACAAGACATACATCCACCCAAATCTAAAATCAACTCCCACATTTGGCCGGGGGCTTTTCAAACTTCCTTACTGGATCTGAAATGGCGCTATTAATGAGACTACAGACACTTTTGAGCATCGACGAAATGCCTTAGTCCTTGAAACAGTAGTTCAGGTTGGTCTTTTTCGTCTTCTTCAACCTTGTATCTTCTTCTCCACTCACCCCCTTTGCGGACTCGATCGATCCGACGTAGAATTTTTCTTTCGGAATAAATCGGTATCAACTCTACTTATTTTCTAATAAATAAATTCTATGAAGGAAGACTCGCAGAGCAAGGGTTTCTAGACGGAGAGCTTTGCCCTCAGAGTAATAGCTAGATGCTAGGTTAATTCCTCATCGGAATTCCACTCCAAGATAGGTCAGATCCAATGGTTTATCTGCTTGGATTGAAACCACACTGGTACATGTCAATTAAAGATTTGAAGAAGAGTTTTAGAAGATTGATTAGGATATCATACTGTTACATTTAGTAGGGATATGCCTCGGTAGCGGATAGTTCTTGAAAGAAATAGCTAGAATAGGGCTATTGGTCTAGTCATCGGGAATATTTCTTCCTTAATTGATTATTAATGACTTTGTTACACACATTCTACTGTTACCACTGTTCTTGAAGAGATTCGCAGGTAGGGTATTGGTATTGCAGCTTTGTTGTTTATAGGTTGTTGATGTGTAGGTGCTGATTGGCGGTATTGGATATTGGTAGGTGCTGATAGGTGGTATTGCTACTCGCGAAAAGGCCTTTTAATAGTATTTATCTCCTGTCAAGCAAAATTTCCTTTTGCACAGTTTATTGTTAGTCACTTTATTCCTGAAGACTAACAACACGCTCACAGGAAACCTTCCATTCTTCAACTTCATCCTGATAAGACTTATAAGTTCAGAATATACTAGACAACGGCACTCTATTAACACTTTCATCATAAAGAGCTCCAACATCAGTAGAATTTCTCCTTCGTTTGTAGATTTGCCATGTCTTAACGGATTGAGACATTCACAGAAAACGCTTGATATGATGATGTTTGCATGGCAATAATAACTCTTTACTAGTTAGTTTTGAGATTCGGACAGATGGTACTGTAATTTACTTTTTGTCTTAACTTTTCTGCAACCATATTTTACAAATAAGCTGGTGTATGATTCTTTTCATAATGTTTGGTGAAGATCTACCTGTCAGCTATTAACATTGGTCATTTTAAAACGAAGAACTGAACTCTTCACGAATATAAGTTGCATTAAGTTAATCTATAATTGCAAACATCTAACCATCTCTATAGAACCATTCGCAGGCAGTCTTAGGTAATTGAACACAAAACCAAAACTTTTCAGCATACGACATCCGGCAAACCACTAGATTCCAGCAAACAATAGTTAGTTTTTTTTGTTTCAATTACGCAAAGTGAATTTTTTTTTTTGACTGGGAAATTCGTCTGATTGTAAGTAATTGTAAATATTCGTTTTTGTTGCTTCACTATTTTTATCGATGGGTTTTTCTATCACTCCATTATTTACTTGGGTTTTCATAATGTTTCCATGTAAGATTACATCCCAAAGCCTCAATAATATCCAGCTGACCAAGTGGAAAAAATTATGCTTTAAGAACGTGATGCTGCAGAACGAAACGTTTTTGTTGTAATTTTTTTTTAACGTCGGTCCATGGAGGTGAATTCCAAAACAATTTTTTGACTCCAATCTAACTTAACACATTTGATGAATTAATTCTGCATCAACTGATAAGAATTGTTAAATACTTTGTGATGAAAAAACACTTTTGCAAACAGCTTATCGCTTTCCGAGACGTGACAGTCAGAGAGACGAAAGTTCTTGCCAGCTCATAATAAATAATTATGTAGTTAAAATATCTCGTAAATCGTAAATGACCGGGCTTAGGACAAAAACAACTTTTAATTAAGACTTAAAACAAACAAAAAACTAGGAAAATGGAATAGAATTTTACTTATGTGAACACATATTTGTTTTATTTTATGAATTTTTAAAATAAATATATACAGAATTCAAAACTAATAAATTTATAAGCAGTCTGAAATGTCTTTTTAACTTTTTGTTTATTATAATTTATTTTTTATTTATGTTTTTTTTTATGTCACTTCATTGCTGTTTATTTTACAAGGTATCTTAATTTTAATATTTATTGTGTAGGTGTAAAATTTAAAGATTATATTACCTCCATAATAACTGAATAAATATTTTTTGGGTGTAGTTATTTTTTTTTAAATCTTATACCTAACATATATTTTTTATTTGACAGATTTATTATGTACCTAAATAAATATTTTTTGAGTTAAAGTTAAGTAGACACTTAAATCCATATTATATACAAGCAGCTTCATAAATCTATCAATTTAAAAAAAAAATATTAAAAATATGAGAATATAAACAAAAAAGTGTCAAGCATATAACAAATACTTATAGCTAAGTTTTTTTATTTGTATATTTTCTTGCGGCAAATTTATACTTTACTAAAAGTGTAAATATTGTGGACAATAGGTCCATAGAAAATATTTTTTTTATTGTATTTTTTTTTTTTGCAAAACACATACAACGACCACCTGTTTAAATTAAGAAATATTGATTGTCAGCGGCATTTTGTTTGATGAATGGGAAGACCAAGACGGAAGAGGATTATCGCGCACGCAACAGCTATATTACAGGTAATTTACGTTGCACACAATAATATACTCAACGGTAATTAAGCTATATAAACGAAGACATAACATAAAAAATATTTTGTTAAATTATCGCACCTAGTGCTTGTTTCTGAAAACAAAAAACAAATTCCTATAATTTAATCTTGGTAAAAAGGATAAATTATTTAGTTTTTTTTTTTGTACCAGACAATGTTTTTTTACATTTTTTAATTGTTGATATTGATGTTTCAGATGAAGAAGCCTTGACTTAGAGGTTGTGGGAAAAGAATTCTTGTACAATGTACATATGTGAATATATAAATGTAAGATTTTCTGAATTAACATTTGCATGGTAAAATAAAATACATTTGCTTTAGCCGGTTTTTTTTATTTCTAAAAAAATGTATAAAAATCAATTATGGACACGACAAAAGCGAATAATTCGTCCAAAGTAAATATTTTTTAAAGTTTAAAAAAAACTGACGGTAGGTAACCGAAAGCCCTTATGATTGAGAATTAACAGGTTACAAATAAATGAGGTCATGATCTACCTGGCCTTTTAGCATTAACCTCTCAAAATTTAGAAACTGGTTTGTTTCGAAACATTAGCAGTTTTAGTTTAACTGCAGTTTTTTTGAAAGTTCGAAAAAAACCTTCTTTGATATAGTATTCTGCACGGCCCACGTCTGTCCATTAATAATACAATGCTAAATAATGTTGCAAAATAAAATTTCAAAAACTGTGGAAACAAAAATCAATTATTAACGGAAGAAGCAAGGAACTGGATAAAAAAAAGATTTTTTTCGGAGTTAAAAAAAAGTGCAATAAGTCGAATACTGGTAATGTTTGGAAACAAATCAATTTGTAAATTTTGAGAGGTCATGGCCAGAACCTAAACCATTTTCAGTTTGAACCATAACTTTTGGGAAATCCTGCAGTATCGAAATTCGAGTAAAATGGGTACAAAGGTTTTTTTGTTCTTAAAGAGAAATTTGGGCCATGAATATAAAGTTTGGTGATATAAATCAATAATGTTCAGTGATATACATAAAAGAAAAGAAAAAAAAATAACTAGCTGTAATTAAAAAAAAAATTGTGCGTTAAACCTAAAAGACCTTTTAAAAATTTTCAAGTAAACCCTCCAAAACATTTTTGATCGTTTTGAAACTTTTTTACACCGAAAATTTCTTCAAACTAATTTTGTTCTCATTTAGATACCTTGTTAAAACAAAAAAATCAAATTTTTGATTAAGCTTATTAAAAATAGAAAAAAAACACTTACTTTTTCAACCAAATTTAATATTATTCATTTTTTGGAGTAGGTTTTGGTAAAAATCGACTAGGTTTGCAGAAATACGATCAATTTCACAATGTGTGAAAAATTTCAAGCTATTGCCACCTAAAATAGCTTATTTCTTGTTTAAGAAAGGGCAATAAATTTCGTTTGCATTGTTTTTGCTCGCTACTGTATTTCGAACAAAATAATTTTACTGGCAAAACATCAAGCTCCGCTCCGTTCTGAATTGAAATTTTATTGTATTTTGCCCATTTCGGAAACAAAAAAATTGTGATATATATATTTTTCCCATCCACATTTTGGTAGGCACTCACCTCTGGTAAGGGGTTACTTGCCAATGAACTGGCCGTCATTATTGTATGGAATTTTCATTTTCAAATAAACTGGCTTTAAAAGACAATTTAAAAGTCCATATGAAAAATTCGAGTTAGTGAATATTATTTCTTAAATTAAAAACCCATTTTTGTCTAGGCATTAAGAAACCCCAAAGATAGTGTTAGTCATTCGTTAAAATTCATATGAGCCATCGATCGTGCATTTAATTTTTACCCATCTGTCTTCCACATAATTTTATTTTATTTTATTTACAATGAGATTTCTACATTTGTAAATATTAGCAAGAAGGATTTCTATTGAATTAAAGAACAATATCTTTGCAGTGGGTAAAATATTGATAATGTATGATTCATTGAAAAAAATTTAAACAACTGTTTGAATTCTAAAAATTGTGCGAGTCAGACTGATAGACGATACAAAAAAAAAATACATTAATGTTTGAAAAATAAATAAATAATATAAAAGCTATCTACCTCAAATGTTATGATAATCTTGGACTTCTAAAAGATTGAGAGAATGTAAAGGATGTGATAATTACTCTTTTTGGGCTCGTTCCAATAAAATAAATCAAACGCATTTCTTTAGTATTCTTCATTTGTTTGGGATTCCCCAGTTATAACTTTTGTAATGTTTTGCTTATAATGATGATTCTTATTTTTCTAGAAGTTTTCAAGAAAATGTTCTTGTTGGTAGTATGAAGGCCATTTCTTATCTATGGAATTTACTCTTGTTTTTGTTATTTTAAGATCTCTTTATTATTAGAAGCAATAATGTTCTTATCAATTTTGGTATTTTAAGTATTAAGATTATCAAGAACTGATAACCAATAGTTCTTGTTAAATAAAATACGGTGCATAAAAGTACCTTAGTATTCATCCTTATTATGGCACTATCCATCAACGTCTTTTTAAACATCAACGTCACTTTTAAAGAATTTGTGTGAAATGGCGCCCAACGAGAAGAATTTATTTGAAATGGCGCCCAATGGGAAGAGCAACAATTGCCAGGATCTTTATAACAAAAGAAATTGTCAACATTAATTTTGAAAAAAAAAAATAAAAAATACTTTTATAGTTAATCATTATTTTGAACCTACCGTAATTTGCAATCACAATGGTAATTATGTTTATTGTGGAAACGTGTAGTTCGTGTAGGTACTCCAGAAACTGTTGAAAAAACCAAAACAATATAATTGAATTAACTAACTACCTGCCTCTACTTAACCACAATAACAATGAAATGTCACTCGTAATCAATTAAACAGCTGAAACAACATTACGACTTGGGTACATATACATTAATAAACAAGTACATATAATTGCTAAGGCAATTTGACTACTTAACCCCAGCTAACTAAAAATAAATTGACTATGGTTTTGAAGCTTCTTACGAAAAAAACAGAAAAAAAAACATTTTTATGTTCTGAATGTATCTTTCGAGCAAAGTACCTAAACTTTATTTCTCGACCTGACTTTATCTGAACATGGGAACATTAATTGAAAACAAAAAAGCTTGTGCACCAGTCTGACACTTATTTGTCTATTGTCCTAGTTTTTTATGCTTTCCCAAAAACCCCATCACCATCAAATCGACTGTCATCTGTCAATGAATATATGAAATCAATGGCCACCTTGTTCGACACTCCTGTTCATTAATTTATTATTATCCATCCGCCACTGAAACCCTCTATTAGCATACATTTTTCATTTAGGTTTATACTTGTCATGTCACTACAAATGCATATTAGTACACAAAATACACATACACACACGCCTATAAACATATTCATATTACATTCATTATTGTGTGTGCAACCCACCCACCCTCTGGGAAGAGTGAAAAAAAGAACAAGTAAAAACGAAAAAAAACACTAACAAAATCAATGCGAAAAATAAAAAGATTAAAAGCCGGCAGCTCCGAAACCACTTCAATTTGTTGGCTTTCTTGCCATGTCAAGTACAGTGGGGCCAACTCACATAAATCAATAGGAAAAAAATTTAAAAAAAAATATGTAGATTTAACAGATTCCAAGATACAGTTTTTCAAATTACAGAAATACAAAATGTATAACAGAAAGAACCTCTCTTTCACATCCTGTTATTATTGGCGTGGTAAGCTGCAGTCGGTACCATTTTTAAGGCGTATATGAATAAGTGCTATATTTAAAGTACTACATAAAATCAACTTTATAAAGAGTAGGTCTTACTCGTCAAAACTTAACAATTACATCATACGAGCTATTTCAATGTAAGAAACAATGCAATAATTTCGGGTTTTTTAAATTCTTGTTTATTTTGTGGGGCCTGAGTCAAATCGAAGAAAGACTAAGCAATTTCTAAATATATTACATTTTCAGACAACAGCTTGATAGTTAGAGCTTAGATCAACCAAAAATTACCAAAAGTACAGAAAATTTGATATTGGTAGGTACTCTGTGGATCTCTATTTGATTTTGATTGATATTTGGGATCCAAGATTGCAATGCAGCCTATTTAATCTATTGTATCCCTTAGATCTCTATACTTATTGAGTGATAGAATCGGTATCAAATTAAAGTTCATAATGTAATCTTTTAAAATTCTGGAATATTTCACGTCGAAACTTAACATTTCATTACATAGTCTAATTTTTAGATAAATGTGAGTTATCGGTTTTTTGTTTAAATTTCTTGTGTGGCTTAAATGTTGACTTGGGTTGCTTTCTGACTTATCGGTGTGGAATCATTCCGCTGTCGTTGCTAAGGACGTACATTTTAATTATACTCTTCCTCATGGGTGAGGTATCGTTACGATGTGAAATCGGTGAACTAATCCTCGGTACGAAAACGTTGTACTGTTTTGGTATTTCCCGCGTGTTTTTGACATTTGTACAGTTGTATGCCTTAAAATATAACATGTTCGTAATTTGATATCACTTGGGAAAAATCAACTATGGACGGGGTGACAAAAAAATGGTTGGAAGAAACCAATTTTTCGAAATTTCTGAATAACCGCCGTTTTCGAAAACGATTATAATTCGAGGTAAATAAGTTACTAGATTTTAAGAGATTCTATTAGTCGTATCGTCAAGATTGAGCTCTCCAGGCTAAGGAAAAATGACCGACCATCAGTTCCAATAGTCAAAATGTCAATTTAAGTGGAATTATCTTTCTTAGATAAATTGTAATTATCGTATTTTTCAACCCCTCGAAAACGATAGAATGCAGTGAATGAAACTTGCTAGACTTTCGCCTTGCCAAATTTAGGTTATCACTCCACCAGGCACGTAGCTAGGGGGGGGGGGGCTTGAGTGGCTGAAGCTCCAAAAAACAAAGGTGTTTTATTTTACTATTTTCCATTTATTTAATTGGTGTATACTCTGGCTGCAGATACAATTTTATATTACTAACCCAATAAAGAGGAAAATTTTTGAAGTCAAAGTAACATTCTCGCAACTGATCTTCTTTGGTATGTAGTGTAACTCACATTTACTCAATTTTTCGCAACATTGCAACAGCGCATCTTAACAACATATGGATATTTGAAAAATCTTATAAATAATACTATAGTTAAGATGAAACTGTAAACATGGTTATATTCGTAACATAAGCAAAAATAGAATGCCAATCATATCAAATGTAGTGTAATTCACATATGGAATTGCCGAGATGGCTATACTACAGAATTATTCAGAATTTCAACATTGGCATAACTTGGTTTCCATAGTTAAAGTGTTATTTCAATTCAACTTATTACATTTGTTGAGTATTTCCTTTGCTCAATCCCAGGTTTAACTCACCAAACTTGTCAAGTAATCCCCACCCCGGGATCAAAGATCAAATTGAGTCACAAACACATATTTGAAGAGTGAAACCATTGAAAACTATAGACCTTACTCTTTTTATTCACTTATATTTTTTTCTTCCTGAACCTATCAAAAATCGCATTAGTATGAGTTTGATTCCTTTCTACATGGGCTTCATATGGAAAATAGATTTCATATTTCTTACCTCTTCAATATTTTAACCTTTGACGTTTTTTATCAAGTTATATTGTCCACATTTTTAAATCTTGAATTCAAAATGTAAAATAGAGCAACGGTGGCGCAATCTCGAGGCAACAAAGTTCAAAGGCCCATACCCAAACAGCTCGAAAAAAACGATTCTGACAATATTATCAATTTTTAAAAGGTATTCCTCTCCAGAATCGATTAATTTTTCTATTTTTTGTGTTTGAATTGCTGAAAAAAATTGAGGAATGTTATTCTAATAATAAAGTATTTATCAACTGAGAGATCTAAATTTTATATGAAATTAACGGCTAATTTCTTGACAAAGTTCTAGGTCTTAAAACTCGGTTTAAGAAAAATATAAACTCAAATAGTTTCATTTTTATTTTTTTTTCTTCAGAAAAACTGAGAGCTAAAAGTAATAGTTTTAAACTGATTTTAGAACTTTGTGAAGAAATTGGCCGTAAAGATAACATAAAATGTCTTCACTGATTGCGCACAAAAATTAGCTTAATTTATCAAAATGTATTTATTGTAAAAAAATACTTTTGAGACATTTTTAAAGACAAGAAAAGTACCTTTCATTTGATACCAATATAATATTTTTTCGTCATTTATTTTAAAAATTATAAACAATTATGCATTTCCAAAAACAAACTTTGTTTTGAGATGGGCACATCCAAGCTCAAATACCTCGACTCTCCCAAACCAAATTTACAAAATATTTCAGAAATATAATCAAGCTCAGCTCAACCTTTCCGTTGATACCAAACACGTTTGTGTTTACTCTGGGACAACTCTCCATTAAACCCGAAAACAAGTTTTGTAGGTCTTTTTTTAGAGTAAAGTATTGCAAAAATAAAACCCCACTACTTCCACTCAAGCCCCACTGTATCTCCATGCTGGAGAAAAATGGCTGGATGTGGACAAGGGTGCGGGAGAAGTATTTCAATGAAAGCTTTCATTCTCTTTAATACATCTTCTTCATATACCCATTCTGTTTACACTCTCAGATCTCAGTCTCAGCTGGTAAGAAGCTTAAATAATAAATAATGGATTTCGAGTCCCATGCGATGGCAAGCGCAACGCAACGGTGGTGCGGTCGTATAAGGGGCCAGGAGCCGGGTTGCCTTAGGGCAGATTAGGGGTGTTTTTTCTTCCTATAGGCTTTTCTGTTCACACTCCATCTCTCACCAACGAATCTTTATTAGAAATACACAATTTCAAAAAAGTATCACCAACAATACGAATATAAATGCAAAACAACAATATAGAAAAACACGTTGCTTTTCCAACAAGAAAAAAAAAAATAATAAATAACTTTTAGTGCTGCTGTTCTGTTTGTGCTTGGTTTTGGTATTTGTGTTTGTGTTTCGTGTATAGAGCTAAGCTACGGCTTTTTTTTTTACTTTTTGTATCTTTTTTTTTTTGAGTTTGCGTTTGCGTTCTCCCATATTCGCCGCATGTGCTTTGCTGCCTTATTTCTATTCGATTCTATGCCATTCCACCAAAATTCGTACCGCTAGGGTAATTCAGACAATTCATTCGACAGCACTTCAGTTATTATCGTGCACTAGAGTTGAAAGTATCTTTCTGAAAGCGTCAAATCGTATCCGCATCGTACGCAACAGATACAAGAGATACAAATTAAAAAAAAAAAAAAACAACAAGAAAAGTACCTTACACTCTTTCTAAATTTTTTTTGTTTGTTTAGGTTTTTTTGTTTAAAAATTCAGTTTTATCTTTTAATTGTTTATTATAACAAAAAAAAAGTTGATTGATCTTAAAAATAGGATTTATTATTATAGTCCTCCTGTTCGTTCGGAAGTGTTTTTTCTCTCTCGTCTTGATATAAAATAATGAATTTTTATATTTTCTACTGATTTTAAAAAAAAATATTTATTCAGTTAAATTTGTCATGCTGTAGTCCTTAAAGAATATCCTTTTGAAAGGATTACCTACTTTTTTGTCATCAAAAGAAAAACAAAAAAAAAAAAACCGTGTCGTCGCGTGTTTTGAAAATAAAAAAAAAAAAAATATTATGAAAAATAGATTCAACCCAACAACAATAAGTTGTAGTGAGAAAATATCGTCATCGTCATCATCGTCGTCGTTGTCGTCCTTTAGAAAACCTTTGTATCTATCGATTGTTGGAACGATCATTAAACAAATTTCTCTTTGCCTCAAACAGTGAAAAGTTGATAGTTTTCTTCTACAAAATATACAAAAAAAAATAAATTTAAGTTTAAGAAAAAATTGAAGTGCTCTTGGAAACGTAGTTTAAGTGGAATAATTTTGTATTGAAAAAAAAAATAAAAAATATAAGAAAAAAGATACTAAAGTATCTTTTTTTTTGGAATAGTGACAACCCCCAGTGTACTCAAATTTGTATTGGATTAGCCGCTGCGTTCTTTATAGAAACAATAACAAAAATAAAACCGAAAAAAAATATTTAAAAATCATACACCGTACACATTACATAACATAAATTACACATCACTGTTGTTGTTTTTGTTATAAACGCTCTAAACAAATCCAGCTGATTCACCGGTAAGTGTGAAATATTTTTTTTTTTAGACTTAAATGTATTTATCTATGTATACTTTGTGGGTGCCGATAACATAGAGGGAGAGAAATAATAATAATAATAAAAAAATGTATCTAGGGTGTAAGAAAAAAAATAAAAATATTAAAATATGGTTGGGGGAATGTCCTTGGGGCGAACTGTGTGTGTTGCATTGTGTAAATCTCATGTAGACACTGCGTCTTGTTTAAAAAAGAAGATGTGCCTTTAGAGATTGATAGAGATTAAACGTATTTTTTTTTCTTATAAGATATTTTAATGAGCTTATTGATCTATTAGATACTTTTGAATACTAAGTAGGTTGGTTGGTAGGTTTTTTTTTCCTTTTCTATTAAAAAGGGTGGTTGTTTCGGTTTAAAATAATTTTTTTTTCGTAGAGTCCAGTCACGTGTCATTTGAATTTGAAATGGATGACAGCTGCTGTCAAGGGTGGTATCGATTTGTGTTATACCAAACAATTTCTTTAAGGGGTGATTCCCCAGTTTTTAATTTTTTTTTTACTGAAGAAAAACCTCAAGTTGCAATATGGAGTTGAATTTTTTTTCCAATATGATTATTTTCTTTGTGGTCAAGTCTTTGTTTTGAAAACTAAGTAGGATATGTAAACTGTGAATTATCTAGAAATTTTTGGGAGGTAGGTAACTGGGTACTTGAATACAAAATTCAAAGATTATGCTCCTTCTCAAGACTTTCGATATTGTGTAGGTAGGTATACTTATTGATTTCTGAAAGTTTGGAAACTATATAGGGACATATAGGTACCTACATAAATACAATGGCCGCGTTCACATTCGTATAGGATATCCTATCCAAAATACCTTCGCAACAAAAAAAGATAGTCATCTGTATAGCTTTAGATTTTTATGTGAACGCGGTCAATTTCTAAATTGATCAGTTATTCTTTCTTACCCATGCTGTACAAAAATTGACTTAAGAACTTGGGAACAGGTGCTTACGTCCGCTCTGTTTTTAAAAGAAGTTGGTTCAATTTTTCAAAATTAACAAAATCAATAATAATTTTGGTATCTTTCGAACCATGAAAGCAATTTTTCTTAATTTTTCCTTTTAATTAGTGAATTTTGTTTTAATTTGTTCATTTTTCTTCACAGAATATGAAACTTATGAAAAAGTGAAATGGAGTTTTTTTGAATTCTTCTTAGTAGGTAGTAAGATCCTGTTCAATTTTTCATTCAAAATGTTGCATTATTTGCACCTATTTTCAGAGATCACGGTGGCTTGAACTTGAGCTAAACTGAATTTTTCTGGAGAGGTATTACATTCGATTAGAATTGAGTAAATAGTTTTGGGACAATTTGGGATAGAAATTCGCAGATCTTCTAGTTTTCTGATATTGACTGTTAACAGAAACCTCATTACTTGGTAGACAATTTCTTCCATAGAAGAAATTCATAAAATTTATAAGGTATTAATATTTGAGAGGATACTTGAATATTCTACATAAAATAAAAAGGTTTTACGGGCTTCGCAATGAGTTTATTAAACAAAGACCTAGTTGGAGTAGGTAGATATAGGTATAGTTCGGGAAAACCTATTTCTATTATCTATTATGTTCTTAAAAAAACTACATACTTAGTTAAAAGTGTGACAAGTCAATTTTGTTTTCAAAATGTTATTGAATGTTAACGTGCGGCAGCACTGCATTTTGCTATGCATTTTCGAGACCAAATTTGATGAGAATCAATGGAACAAAGTTTCTTATAATAGTTTTTAATTTTTGGAGACACAAATATATGAGAATTAATGAAACGAAGCATAAAACCAATTCGTCGTTCTATGGTTCATTAAAAGTAGGTACATACTAGCTTAAGCTTGGGTTTTTCATTCAGAAACTCATGATCGTAATAATATTGTAAATAAAAAGAATTAGATTGGTAGTCCCAAGCTTTGCCAGAGTTTTTATTTTACAAACAAAATTTAATTTTTTGCGAGTTCTTTTATTTTACAAAAAAAATGTAATTTTTTTTATATAAAAAAACTTATAAAAATAAAATGCCCACCTATTGATTTTTATAAAAAGTTAAAAAAAAAAAAAAAAAAATCAAGTATATTATATAGGTATTCACTGCCTCTATTGCTTTGAAGATTAATTCTAGTCTTCATTGAAACATTCGAAATAAATTGAAAAGGTACTCTTTTACAAAAGACTCATTTATGTACAAGAAGATTTCATTGAAATAAACATAAGTTTTGTTTGCTAATTCTAAACATTTATCTTGACTTTTAAGCATTAAAATGAAAATTTTAGTGCCTTAACGTTAATCTAAGTTAGTTTCTTATCCTTGAGTGTAAATTTTGTTAAAAAAAATTAGCCTCAAATTGAATTTGTTCGTTCATTCACTCATTTTGTTGGTCGCTCTCATGTGAAAGGGGCTTAAAAATTTAACGTGCTTACAAATCTCTAACGCCAACAGCAACGAACATGAAAATGTCATAAAAAAACTGTGTTTCTTTGCGTTTCATGACATTTCATGATGTAATAGACTATAATTCTGAAAACTAAATTTTTATGCCTATCGCTATACTTTTTATATAATCTATGTGTACGGAAAAGTAATACAAGTACATATCTGTAAACAGTATAATAAAACAGTCAGTTAAGAAAAAATCATCAGTTTTCTGATTTAGGTGATGTGATGGCGTAGGTGATGGCTACAGCATTTTTTTAGTTCTTTTTAAAAGTAAAAAGTCATTTGAAAGTATTCTGCTAGGTTTTATAATGTTTTACCTTTTTGTTCAATTATTTATGTATTTAAGGTTAAAACTCGCTTGTATATTTAGTTCTTTTTAGAGCTTAAATTATTTTCTTATGGAGGTTTTAATACTTATGATTAAATTTGTTTAAATAATTATTAATGTTTGCACAGTAAAAAGTAAAGAGATATAAGAACATGATTTTTTTCCTTTTTGCATTGAAATGCTTACTACTGAAAAAGTACACAATGGATTTCCATGGTTCTGGTCTTAAAATGTTGCCATTATAATAACAAAATTCGTGTAACATTTTTGATTTCCATAGAAATGAATACAAGTGAAAAGAAATGCTGAAACGAATTCATCGTTCAATTAGCAATAAAGACGAAATTCCTTCAAATGGTTTTGTTGCATGCACAACTATATAAGAACAGTAGAAATCGAATAATATAATAGGTACTGCAGTTGATTTGGTCGACGATCCATACCTCATTGGCATTGGGCGCTGTGAAATATCCATCATGCATTTAATATGCTTATAGGCTAAACTAATTTCTGTTTTTGACATTTAAGTTGCTTTCTGTTTTATTATGTTATCCAGTTCTTATCAAAATTCGCAAATAGAAAGTTCAATTTTGTGAACTCTGACTTTTATATCTACCCTCGATAAAAGACCTAAGGTACATTCTCTTCAACACTCATATTTCATATGAAAATATACTATTAATTGAAAAAAGTGTCACATAAAAACACCTTCCAGCAAGTTCAGTGTTGCACATCATAATCAGCGAATGTGTCCCCAACGCGAACATTTAATAAAACTAATTTTAGATTTTGTTGACATTTAGAAGGAACAAAAAAATTATGAATATGTCAACAAATTTTGCTGAGTAAATGGGTGATTTTTTTTGTTGTATTTGTCTTCCTTGTATTTTAAAATAATAAAAGAAAAATGTAAAAAAAACTTAAGGTCCGGGTACCAGTGAATGCGATGTACTTACTAGTCAACTGAATCATCACATTGTTATCTTAACCACAAACTTCTTTGAATTTTTTCATTGTCTAAGAAAGCTGACAAAGCCCACTTACAACTTGAACAAATCTTTACACAGCTGTTTCTGTTTGTTAATCAAACACACAAGTTAACAGAATTCTTTAAATATTAAAAGCTTGTTATATTTTAGTCTACAAAGTATGAAATTAATATGAATGTTTTTTTTTATACTGAGACGGTATTAAAATCTTAAATCACAAATTCCTAGAATACCGATTATACTTTCCCCCAAAGAAATAAAAAAAACTCGGTGAATAACAAAATTCCGAATTTAATAATTCTTTACACAACTTAACAATCTTATTCAACCCTTATAGGAGTTTAATTTATTCATGAATTTATTTTCTAGTATATCACAGTCTCCATAGCTATATAAAATATTGTCCAGAGGCAATATTTTGGGGTAAAGCAAATGAGTTTTAAGAAGTCTTTTGCTTAAAATATGAAAAAGTAATAAAAACCGTTGCACTCTCTCTCTCCCTATGAAATGAAATACCATCTGTATAAACACACTTACATTCATATCTTCTCAACAACCAACGACCCGAATATGTACTTAAAAAAAAAAGACCCCTCATCTTTATCCTGCAATTATTATTTTTTGTTGTTGACATTGTGCAGTGCGCATCATCAAATAATTGTATTTTCATATAAATTTTATTTTTCGTGGGTGCTAAAAGTACTTTCAAAATATTTTCTTCTACAAATAATAATTCTTTAACAGTTTAATGTTTCGAACAGTAGTCCTCTCCTCGTCAATTAGATTAAAATACCATTCAATACTTTATATAGATTTATATTTCAGTAGTTTAATAGATGCTACTATGAAAATTCAGGGGTGGATTGACAAATTTCCAAAGAAAACAATCAAAGCCAATTGAAAAGATTTTTTTTGTGTTTTTGTTAGGCCCTACCGCATGCATCTTCAGTTTTTAACAGAGACCTGAAAAGTAGTTTTGCATTATAATGAAGAACTTCTGTTCACACCATCGAATCGATGCATTTTAATCGATTTTGTTCCAATAATCCAAACTATCGACATTGTTCTTTTAAATCCATTTACCGGGCCACGCCTCTTTAACGCCCCATTCTCTATAAATTCAAAGACAGCATATTACATCAGGTGACCAGCAATAGTCAAATAGAAGGTTGTAAATTGAAGTTTTTTCAACAATTTTATAATTTACACCTAATTATGACGAAAATAGTTAAAAGACCCAAGCAAGTAAAGGAAGAAAGAGTACTTTGCACTATCTTCACTTTTGAAGACTTTTTAGGTTCCCATTCCTTAAAAATTAAAAGATATCAGTGGTCAGCTTTCTATTACATGAGTAGACCAGCACTAGTCAAATGTAAGCTAAATTTCTATTAAACAATTTTTTTTATAACGTTATAATTCACACTTTGTTATGACAAAACTAGTTGAGAGAGACCCAATCAAATAGTACTGGACACCATCTTCACTTTTCGAGGGCTTTGCCTTTGGTTTAAATTCTCTGTAAATTAAAAGATAGCACTGGTCACAAGTCAGTTTCTTATTTAAAAGTTTTTCTATAATGTTATAATTCACAGTTTGTTATGACGAAAATAGTTAAGAGACCCAAACAAAGATTACAGGACACCATCTTCACTTTTCGAGAGCTCTACATTTCAGTATAGAAGGTGAAAATTTAGGTTGTTGAAAAGTAAAGGTATTAATGCAACGATGGAAATCCCTGATACTGTTTTGAAATCTCGAAAACTTATATCAAATTATCGAGTTTCTCAAGTTTTCCAAGATGTTCTGCCGTTGCATGAATACCCTTAGAAGCTATTAAACCTACTCTGTTCTCTGTTTGTAGACGTAGTTAAAAGCAAATGATGAGCAAATACAATCTAAACGACAAAAAAAAGAAAACTGGAACCAAATAATATGTTTCCAATCTCACAGTTTCTTACCAAGTACCACCCTGTAGAAAGTCCGGCATTTCAAAAGTTCAAATTGTACGTAAATGTAATTACATTTAGAGAATAACCCGCCTTCAATTGACTTTTGACTTTTCTCACTTATACATATTTTTTGTATGTATGAAAGTAGCTCTCCCCCAAAAATACCAATCTACGAAAAAAAATCGATTTAGGACATGACTACCGCTTGCTGGTACTTCTATACTGCATCACTAAATCAACCGCCTTTTTCCATTTTAATTAATGTACATAACAGTGCATGCTGTGCACTTTAGAATTTGTATTATTGAGATTGAAAGCTACCCAAAGACCATGTGTAAGTGTAAGCCCTCGATGGACAACAAAAACAAAAAAAATAGGGTGAATATTTCATTCCATTTCAACACCATTTATATCTACAATCTACATATAAAAATGTAATGGTCTTATAAGAATCTTATATTCATTGTTCGTTTTTTTTTTGTTTTATAAGAATTAAATACGAGATAAAAATCCGTTTCGTCTTTCAAATGCTTCAACTTAGAGAGAACTTTTTGGCAGCCAACGTACCATATTAGATAGAGAAATCAATTCGCCCACCTCTCCGACCACAATCAGAAGTTGAATTCGAATCTTGGCCACATTGAATGTAACAATTTTTTTTTCCATTTATTTTTGTTTTATTTTTCATCACGAATAGTTTTGAAGATGCCGGCCATCATCTGTCAGTCGTACGTCTGTCCGTCCGTACTCTTTCGTTCGTTCGTTTCGTCAAACCCCTCGTGGTCGTACTTGTCTGCTGGACGAGTGTTCTGCTTACGTTTGATTTTAATGTTTTTTTTTTTTTTTTTTTTTGTTTCAGCGTGAGAAACTAATTTTAGTTGGCGGCGCTGCATGGCACGTTGCGGCATCGTCCGTCACGTCGGCAATGGTGGCGTGTGTGAGATACTTTTACCTTTGAGAGCAGACAGCACACGTTTAGTTAGAATTTTTATAGAAAAACAAAAAATTCCTAGAAGAAATAAAAATAAAAAAAAAATAAAACAACCAACCGCATGGTGTGTGGTATGGATATTTTCAATTAGACAACAAAAAAACACCTGTTTGATGAATTTCCATTTAAATTTAAATTTAAACAAAAATATATTAATTTATTATCACTATACGTATAAAAATTGCTTTACAATTTTAGGGGTAATAAATCTTTATGAAGATCAAAAAAATTACGACCATTACTTTGGAGGTTTTTGTTTGTGAATTAATTTTATTGTATTCGTTTTAAATTGAACGAACAATTCATTTCATTGATATTGTTTTCACTTAAGTATCGTTGTTAGTTTAGTTTATATTTTTTTAATAAATATTTGTTTTTTTTTGGTAAATTATCGACACGAGCCAGTTTTTTGGACTCCGATTGTCAAACTCTGCCAAACATTCTGACTTATAAAATGCATTCAACAATTTTTGATTTTTGTCAAATACCGAACTATGATCACGACTAAATCTATCACACCAGCCAATTACGGTATCATAGAATGGAAATTCGCCTTTTACTGTCATAGAATAATAGCTATAGATAAGTGTCAAACATTTCTATGAAGATAATTGGTTTTGCAGTTTTGTGTTAAAGGCCCCAGTGTTCTTTTAAATTCCTTGCAAGAGGCAGTATCCCTGGAATAAATCAATGTGGCATAGGCTGGAATACGAACCTAGATTTCCAGCGTAAAAGTAAATTGCACTACACATTACGCCAAGGGATACTACAAAACTAGATAATCACCTTTATTCCGTAAGGCGTTTGCTCAAAAACGCCACGCTCTAGAAGCCATAATTCGCGTCCAAGCTAAAATAAAGCTTTACAGTTCTCTTCGTTCTGTATCTCTCTCTCTCCTTAACACCAAAATAGTTTCCCAGAATCGTCAATTGTCTCCTCTAGAGCATGGCGTTATAGCACAAACGCCTTGCGGAATAAGATTGAATATCTGAAGTAATTCTTTTAAACCAGTTGTTGTTGTTTTATTTTCAAAAAAGTCTCCATTTAATTTGTATGGTTTATTTGAATAAAAATATAATTTATCAGCTTATCCAAATTGGCGCTAAAATTTTTCTTCCAAGAACAAAACATAATTTTTTTTCCTACTAAAAATATTAAAAACAAAAATAACTCAAACCTTTCAAAAGTTTAATAAGCAATTATTTAAATTTTCTAACAATCAAGAATTTGTTTTTGTTTTTTTTTTATTAACATAATCTTCTAAACCTGAAGGTTTAACGCAAAACTAAATACGTAAATCGAATAAAATAATGAATAGGCTGTCATTTTTTAAAAGTTCTACAACTATTATGAATCCAATTAAAATACTATTAAGACCTCAATCAAAAAAATAATCAAAAGTATAACCATAAGCTTTTATTAAATAAAGAAACAAAAACAAAAAATAAAACAACATCTGTTGAAAAATATGATCTCGAACCAACCAAATATTAACTAATAAAAACAGATGTCTGTTTCCAAGAACATATAATAATAAAATGCTAGTTAAACAGCATTTATAGTAACAAAAAAAAAAAAAAACAAATCTGAAAAAAAACACAAATGCTCATACAAAAAGCCTACAAGGCCCTTAAAGCCCCCAAAAATCAAAAATATTTAAATTTTAATTTTAATTAATGAGATAGAATCTACTTTTAATTTATTGGTGCATCTAATTTTCTCACTATAATAACACGTTTCTATTAAGTGTTTGCCACTACATAGTAAAAAAAAAAGACCCCCCGCTTTTACGATCACACCTTCTTAAAAAAAAACCTTTTGTCTTTGTATTTTTTGTATAGTTTTTTGTTTTGAGACTTTCCCAAACTTCCGGTGGTCGTTTTTTTATTTGTTAATTTTATATTAAAAAAAAATACGACCCGAAGCATTAAAGAGTTTTCGTGACGTGGGAATGAATTACCACGAAAATTAAAACCACAACAATAGCAATAGAAATTTTGTTTGAAGTTGAATAATGGCAGCGCAGCAGAGTGTTGTAGGAGAGTAGGAGGTCGATTTATCAAAATTTTGATCTTGACAACTTATTAAAATCCAATTTTGTTTAGATACAAAAATTTTAGTCTACAGTTTACCCTTTTTTGATAACTCCCAAAAATAAATTCTGAATTTGTCTTTTGTTTAACAAAAATACAAAACAATTCAGTGGGAAGTTTTAGAAACAAAAAAATGAAACATTTGTTTTTGCTTTTTTTTTTGTTTTGGTAAAACAAAATTATACAAACTCCACAAAAAGTAATTTATTATGTTGGCACTGATTATTATTTTTGGAGCTTTTGGAGGACATCCAAGGTAAAACAGGCGTAACTTGCTGCTTGGGTTGTTGATTTGGCGGAAATTGTATCTAAGAGCGTTATTTATGTATTCTTTTCGTGCGATTTGATATAAAATTATTATACTTTGTCAATTTTGTGGAAGAGAAACTGGGTAAGTATGTATATAGAATTTTGTTTTGCTTCGTTGTTATTATTTAATAAGAGAATACCTATTCGGAATTTGTTTCCTCTTTTCAGCATGTATAATTTATCAGCTTAATGTGTTACGAAATTATAATCATTAATAGTTGAGTAGTAGGTAGGTACCCTTAGGTTGTCAAATTAGTCGCACGTGAATTTTTTCGGTACAGAAATTGGTTATTCTTGAATATTTAATTTGATGTAATAATTTTGTGTAGAAAAAGGAACTCAATTTGACAATGAAAATCAATAAAAGTGGTTTTGAAAGTTAAATGGAAACAAATTTTAAAAGGAAAATTAACATTTTTAGCAAAGCAAAACTATTAAGTAAGTTGAAATAAGTCGATATAATTAATTTGTCAAGCCATATTTTTGGCGAAAAATTTTGCAGAAATTGATTTTTAATTGAAATCTTAAGGACCGTTTCCAGTTTTGTTTGTTCAACGTGATTACAGAGGCCTTAGATATTTTAAAAAC
The DNA here is from genome assembly GCA_948107695.1 of Meliscaeva auricollis. Taxonomy (NCBI): domain Eukaryota; kingdom Metazoa; phylum Arthropoda; class Insecta; order Diptera; family Syrphidae; genus Meliscaeva; species Meliscaeva auricollis. The sequence continues at coordinate 44,207,198 of OX403619.1, read as the reverse complement.
AATAATGTCAAAGGTATTAAATCTAAAGACGATGCATAACTGAAATAGTTAGAACAATTTATGTTCTGGGACTAGAATACTTGTGCCTACGTTAAGTTTAACTCTCTCATCGAGATAAATGATCGAGAAATCCTCTTTGTTTCGCAACATTTTTATCTTTGCGAGAGTAACGTAGGCTCTGAATCTGGCTCCAGTGGAACGTAAGTCCGTTCCGTAGCCTTTTATTTAAGAAAGATTTCAATAAAATTGTATTGTATTCCTCCAAATGCATCAGAAATTCATGTTGAAAAGGTAAAAATCCTAAATAAATTCAGTATTACGATGAAACTCAGTATTTCGAATAACACAAATTTTAAATAAAATATGTCACTTATTGTGTCAAAAAGCTAAGAAATACATTTAAAAAAAATTTTTCTCCAGAATTTTAGATTTTACTCACCAAACTTTACATTAGTTTTACCAGAAAATGCATTTTTCTAAAAGTATACTTCAGAAACAGGTGGTCAGATTTACTTGTTGGGCCTGTTCGTTTACTTTATGGACAAAAACTATCATAACTTGCTCCGTAAAGCTAGAATCCCGTAAAGCCTGAACCTATAAAAGTAAATTTTTGTAGGACATTCAATTTTTACAAAAATGATTATAAAATCATTAATCAAAATAAACCAAAATCAAAGTTTTTACTTATCTCTTTAATTCTGAATAAAATAAGAATAGGGGAGAGCGGCCAAAAATGGCCCCTAACGAAAATGTGCCATAACTCGAAAAAAAATTACATTTCACTTAAATTTCATATTCTCTTTGAAGTTTAATAAATTACGTATACTGACACTTTTTAACTTTACAAGTTTAAAAAATTCGAAAGAGTATTTAAATTTTTTTAATTTTCAAACCGTCTTCGAATTTGACTGATCAAAATTGCCAGGGTAAAATGGCATACTGATATGCTAGTGTTTTTTAGTCAGCCACCTGGTAAGCAAGTTTCCAAATCCCAAAAGGGTGGTCCTTAATCGCCACAGACCCTTCTCTAATCTATTTAAAATTCTTATATTGTTTGGTAAGGTGGTTCGTGAAACTCAAAATGTTTTGAAAGCTTTCTTCTTGCCTACTTCCGTTTTTGAAATTCCTCCAGGATTGCCTGTCAGTAAACCGTTTATATTTTCCAATAATTTTCCCTTTGAAGAAACTAGAAGTGTAAGGGTTAGTATCAAATGCCATTATGCCATTTTACCCGAGTTCTAAGCAGATTTATCAGTCAAACACAAAATAGTAAAAAGTTAGTATTAAATTTGAAATTACCCATGTTTATAAAATAGGTCATATTTTTAAAACCTTTTCAGAGTTTTCTTACAATAGTATCCTTTATTTTTCGCCAAAAACAGAACTTTGAGCACAAACTATAAAACTTATAATAAAATTACAGCCTTATTCATTAGAATCTTCTCTAATCAAATAAGTAGTTATTAACTGCACGTTTATTTCGCCAATAAACGTTGCAGAAATTCTTATGCATACAAAACTTTTCAAAGGAAAATCTATTAAAAATAACTTGGCTTTCATCTGCATTCTACGCAACTTGAAATAAAATCGTTAGAGCAAAAGAAACGGTTCTATTGCAGGTACCGTTAATACGTTTTTGAAAAATATGGTTCTCATTTAAATATAAACCTTATCCAAAAAAAATGAGCATGAATTTTTTAAACAAAATCGAAGGAACCATTTTTGAGAAAAACTAGTTTTTCTAAAACCGGTATATGACAGGTACCGATATTTTTGGTCCAAAAAAAGTAATTCAAAAAACGTTTGGGGATAGTCTCCAAAAAATTACAAGTTTCTGTACTTACAAAATTTTGGTCTCACAAGACTTTGGAATTCCAAATATACAACCCACACCTCTACTCTCGTGCCATATTTCAAAAATTAATTTCATTATCTTAAGTTCTTCGACTTTCTTGTACAACTGCCAGACAAAAATACATAATTTCTGTATTATATTTCATGTATAGTCAAATTATTCTTAAAAAAAAAAATGAAAACATTCAGTCCATGTCAAAAATGACACCTGTCAGAAATATTTGAAATATTATAATTAAAAAAGAAAAAAAAAAAACGACGGGCACGTACTAAAAATTAAAAATAAAACTATCAAAATTCTGTTGTATTTTAATATTCCTCTTTTTTTCTCATTTTTAACTTAAATAAGAGTGCCTACAATTCCAACAACAACAAACAAAAAGTGGGAAAAACATTCTCAAATTTCGGAAATGTTATCGGGTGACACAGTGGCACACTACTGTTATGCTTATAGCGCAATGGGGCTGCTACTGCGGCACTGATGGCGTTATTATAGTTGTTGTTCCTGTCATTAGGGTAGGGTTTCATTTTCATTTTCGTTTACTTATCAAACTTTGTTAGAGTTCCAAAGTGGTGTATTTTTTGTTGTTGTTTTATTTGTTAATTTTATTCTACACACCATTTTTCGTTCGTCTTCTTCATTAGCATAGGTAGATACAATACCTTACCTACATGTATTTATTTTCCCCCAAAAAAATGTTTGCATTAGTTTTTTATTCTGCTGTTTTTTTTAATGTATTCGTTGGTGTGGTTAAAAAAATAAATAAATTATACAGAAATAAAAAAATCAACCAGCCAAAAAGGCATTCGAAGAGGAGTCAGAATAGAAAAACAATGAAAATGAAAAAAAAAAATTTTAACGACAAGAAAAGATTAATGCTTTTATAGGAAGTTATTTTACTGCAGATACTTTGTATTTGTATCCAAATCGAATGTATCCATGTGTTTGCAGATGTTTTTTTTTTTTTTTTTTTTTTTTGGTTTCAAATAAATTTTCGACTTTAACAGAGAGCTTTATTTTTTGTTGTTTGTGGTTGATGTTTGTTTTGTTTTTTCGTTTTCTTCTTTTTTTTTTTTACTTTAGCTTCTTATTCGCTTAACCTTGAAGAATATCATATTAGAAGAACCAACCTCCAGGCGATTTTGGGCATAAGTGCGTTTTTTTTTTTTTTTGTTTTTTGTTCGTTTATTCTTTTCTCTGACATTTGGACCCAGAGTTAAGTAACTATTTTTGTGTTGTTTTTTTTTTTTGTTTTCTTTTATAATGCTCACTCACTCATGTCAAAAATGCTCTTGCTGTTTAGCTTTTAAGTTGATAAGAAGAATGGACCGGTTGTGGTTGGTTGAGTGTTAACATTAATCGTCAGTTTTTTTTCTTTTTTTTGAAGATCTTTATATTTTTTATGTTTATTCGCATTCTCGTTTCGTTAACCTTTTTTTCAAAATTTAGAGAGATAAATTATAAAAAAATATTAAACTTTATGGTTTCTGAAAACAAAAATGTTATTTTCAACTTTTAAGCCGGTACCTTCCTACATGAATTTACGTCCTACTTATATAAATTAAAAAAAATATTTTTGGGCATTTATTTTAGGAAATTTAACTGTATATTTTTTACTAGAAATTTTATAGTTGCGATTATAATTCATAATGCTGTACCTTAAGAGTCGAAAAGAATGCAGTTTTCACAAGGATTGAGAGTGAAACAACATACCTATACAAAAATTGGATTAATGTCCTTATTGACTGCATTAAAGTTGAAACCATCATAACACTTTCCTTGCGTAAAATACAACAATATGCCCACACAAATTTATATTAAACAGGAGTTTTCCCTGGGGTCTTAAAAATATAATAAATGCTTTTTTTTATTTCGGTCACTTAGCTATTCGTTCTTGTGGGGTAATTTTTGAAAAAAAAATATGTTTTTCCAAGCAATTTTTTTTTCTAAAAAGACTTTTCTTTAATATTTGGCTATAAAAACTATTGCTCTGGATAACTGCTATATACTTCTTTGTACTTGATTAGTCAAGGCTGTTAAATTATTGGAGAAATTAGTTCCTTAGACATCCTTGGGTCTTAAGTAAAGGCAATCCTTGTTTCTGAAATCTTTGAGTATTTCTACGTTTTGTGTATTTTTTTCAGTGTGGAAAAATGGAACCATTTACCTTAGTTCATTACAGTATGAACCGTTGTCGTTATTAGCACATTTTTCTTATTGTTATATTACCATAAGCGGCAGAAAAAATGCCGTTAAAATAGAGTTACAGCACATTAAAAACTTTTAAAACTCTTTTAAAATGATTAAAATCAAATTTCCATCTAACCGAATTCAATGGATTGAAATTTTAGATTGGCTACATGGTTGCATTTTCAACAGCTGATATAAATTTTATCTACTAAAGAAGACGTTGGTTTAGGTGGACTAAAAGCTGAACAAAAATCCAGAAACTCCAGTCAGCACAGAACGTGCATGTGTACTAACTTCCTGACATTATTGAGTTGCTATCCGATATTAGTTTTTTTCGAGCTACTACCTTCTACTGTACTGAAAGCATTGGCATGCAAGAGTTCTAGATAGGAGAATTTAGGTGACGAGTCTGGCTAGTAGCGCATTAAGCATATTTTCTTAGTAAACTTACTGGTACGAAAGTATTTTTTATCAAAAGCGAACTGTAAAGACTGAAATCGCTCACTTTGTTGCCGTTGCAGTTTTGGCAACGAAACAGGGCACCGACTGTTTGGCCTGACGATATTGGGCATTGTGTAGTGTAGTGAGTCTTGCTGCAGTTTATCAAGCTTTCCACCTAACTCAGTTTGATACTAACACACCTATAGGGTGATGTCGATTGTTTCAGCCATAGAGACATGACGTACTGAAACCCTGTCCGTTAATTTCTATGGCCAGGTTCCCTCCCACACGTTATCACGTTATCACTTAAGGTTACTTTGGAAAGTAACTAAAATATATTTGTGAGAATTTTTCAATAACCACACCCTCTAAGGATAATGATAATTATTCTACCAGCTTTTAGTTGGAATAAGTGGTGAATGGGACGGCCTACTGTGCGCAATATCTTGCAAGTTCTATAAGCCCGCTCTTAAAATACGAACATAGTTGGAATTTTACCAGCCAAACTTTACTAGTGATCAAAACATTTGTTCACTTGCAAATGTCCGTGCAAATTGAGTATTCTCATGAGTTATTCTCAAAGTCGTGACTAGACTATGTCGATTTTAGAGATTGCTCTCAAAAACCGCTCCAAAGCTACTTACTGTCCTTATAATCTCAAATTGACATGCACCTCTATAGAGTTCATTTAACTTTCAGTAAACTAAAACTCAAAAGTTCCTCCAAATACACTGCTACTTTCTTTTTGTTCAAAATCGTATCCAATATATAAAACATGGAGACAGTCATTGGCAGCCATAAAAGCAGTAAAATTATTTGTGTTTGCGAAAAAAACCGCCAACCCTGTTACCATTTAAAGCAGACTTCGCACCACCATTAATAAAATATTGTCTGGTGTCCTCGAGACCATAGCTTAAGGTTTATCGACCAAAATGTGCTTACTCCGATACCAATCAAAGAGGGCCATTTGAAAGAAATCATTATAATAAATATTGAAGCACCAATCATAAGCTCTCAAATAAAAAATAATATTAAAACTAAATAACGAATTAATATTCGTTTTATTCAAATTCCAAGTCTTAAAGTTCATAAACAAACACCCTTTTTTATGTTCAAATTTAATATCTTCCTCAAATACAAATAAAAAATGCTATTAAATTTGGAAACTAATTAAATCACTAAATAAGCATGAAATTATGGATGTATTATATTTAAATCTTCCAGCATCATCTGTTCTTTAATATGTTGTTGATGATTTTTCATGTTTTTTTATATATATATAATTTTAATTTACTAAATAAATGATTAATGATAACGGCCTTCGTTTATATTGTTAAAAAATTGTTATGTCAATTTCCGTGTCGAGTTTTTTTTTCTGTTTGATATTTGTATATTATTTTTTTTTTAGAACAAAACATTTTTATTTGATGATTATGTTTATGAATCAAAATAAGATGATTAATTACTTTTGAATATTATTTAGGAGTTTTTGGGTTTATTTAGCAACTTTCTCTTCTAATGATCCACAAAAAAAGAAATAACTACAAATAAGAATAATCAAAAAAAATTGCAAACTGAAAAATCTTTGATCCCTTGTTTATACATTTCGTTGACTTTTTAGATTCCTCATAATCTTATTCTTCCATTTCTTCCTTTTTCTTCTTTTCATTTTTTTTTTTCAAAGAACAATAATCTTAATTCAGTTTTTTATTTGGCGGCGGACGATAAAACAAAAAAAGTAATATAAAATCACGAAATGGCCATTCCAAATTTCAAGTGTAGTAAAAAAAAATATAATCTAAAGATGACGAAAAAAGTATAGGAGGTACCACCTAATGCTAACTGAATGGTTTTTTTTATTAGTTTTTGGGAAGGATTGCGATAAAATTTGAGTGCTGTGCACATTTTTGGCATTTTTTTGGATGTTGCTGTTATTTGAGTTCAGATCAGAGATAAAATGCCTGTAAGATTTTTTTTATTTTTTTTTTGTTGTTGTTGATTGTGTGACAAACATTTTTAACTTTAAATGTTTGATTTTTTTTCGCATTTAAACAGGAAACTTGTAGGAGGTGGGTGTTGATTTTTTTTTGTTGTTGTCGTCTTTTGAAGAAATACAAACACGTTTTTAGTTTATCGACGTGCTTTTTTGGCGATTCTGATTAGGAATGAATGTGGCAAAAAAATGTTAAAATTTTGAGTTGGTGCAAACAGTTTTTGATATGAAACTGAAATGAAAATGGAAAGCTTTGTTCACTCTACTATCTTGATGCATCATTTGGTAGAAGAACGTAGAAGATTAAAATGAAAAATATCAATACCGTAGGAAATCACAAAAGGCTATTGAATCCAGGTTTCGGTTTTCAAGATAACCTGCGCTCCACGTGATCCAACCATTTCAATCTTTGCAGCTTTAAGCGTTTGGATAGGTAGATGTTCTTGAAAATTCTGAACCGTTCGCTGAAGTATCTTATTCTCCACTCTCCATTAAATGTAGACTGAAACAAAAATCTCCCGAAGAATTTGTCGCCTTAAGTGCTCTCATCCAATCTTGACAACGTCCATTTCCCCTGCACCATATAGAAGGATCGGGACGATAAATGTCTTGTACACTTTAGTTAGTGGAGAGAACTTTAGTTGGTCAATAGCCCAAGTAAGCAGCGATTGGCAAGTATAATTCTTCGTTTAATTTCAGCGTTGTTTGAGTTTATAGCGAACCCTACGCAGACAAAGGCTTTAACTATTTCATAATGCACTTTATCCCTAAATTGTAACGTGTACCGTTAAATCCATTCTAACTGCTTCTGTTTCAATTCTCACAAAAGCACCACTGACATCACGCTGTGTTTGTCCGATTATGTCAACATCATTGGAATATGTAAGCAATTGAAAAATTGTGCATCTGGTGTTGACGTTGGAGTTCTCTATAATTTTTTTCAAGAATGATGTTTAAGATGTTACATGACAGCGCATCGCCTTGTCTAAGCCCGTTTTTTTTTTTAAATTTAAGACTTCGGGCCGGGGACACCTTTTTTCGTTTCTGCTGGAAGCAGTTCTTATTCTCTATCATCTTTGTAGAAAGGGATAAGCTTAATATATGGAAGTAAAATCTAGAAATTGCTCTTAAACATCTTGTCTGCAAAGATGCTGTGCTGTAAAAGAGTCTTCTTTCTTGTGGAAATGCTTCCTCCGACCTCATATTTTGCAAATGAGCTCCTATAGCTATATCACCGCCTATAGCTTTAAATAGCTCAGCAGTATGGCAGGCGGTCAGCTCCAGTAGCCAAAGAATAAAGAATGATGAATGATCTTCCATTTGTGTCAATAAATAAACTTGGCATCAAAATTGCTAATAGCCAGTTCAAGTTTTTCAAGATCTAAGGATCTCAGGCTTCTTGACAGAAACTGATAAACGAATGCAAAATGTGTTCTGTTAAAATTTTAACGCTCATAGATCTCAGAAACGTGAACTGGCTAGATTTAAATAGTCATTTCTGTAAATTTACTACAACAGGAGTTTCTTTAAAGACGTTTTCTAAATATCAGCTCAATAGAATTTCAAAGGTAAATGCACCATCAATTGCAGTTTGCAATCTCCGGAAGTTCTCCATGTTCGGTAAGAAAAAAAAACTCCTCTTAACCTACTTCTTTGTTTTGCGTATACATCACAGACACACTTAGTTCCCTCTTTTAGTACAATATACTATGAATAATATTAAATTCATATACTATGAACTGTATTCGTAAGATACATTTATACATTATACAACCAACCACCCTCAACAAATTTGATTAAACGGATAGAAAAAAAAAATATCAATTTGCAATTTTCCATGTTAAACACGTATTGAACGTGCCAACTTAAGTATTCTTACCTCGTTCGGGTGTAAAGGAAAAAAAAAAATAATAATTATTATTTCTTAACTTGTCCAGTAGGGGAATTTCAAAACTGACTCATAAAATAAAAATAAAAAAAACATTTCCATAAATCTAAAACTAATAAACATAGAAGAACCAAATAATGTATAATATGACCCCTTTGGCTAAGCGCAGTTCCATAACTCACTCACTTTATAATAGATTGTTGTTGAGCAGCTCCATCTATTGTTTGCAACATGAATGACAGTTCAAATGACAGCTCTCTAAGAGGGCGCCACGTAATTAAACTTGGTATTTGGCATCATGCATGGATGAAGTTCGAAAATGCGATTTTTATTTTTGTAGGTATTCAAAAATTGAAATGAAACTGAACCGTCCACTAGATACAAGATACAAGTGGGTAGGTATCAGTGTGTGCAATTATCCGAATCTTTTGTTACACTATTTGAACTGTCAATGTTTGATTAACATGGTAGTAATATTGGCGTCGATGGTGGTGCTGGTGGTGGCAGTGGCAGTGGCGTCTTCGTCAGTGCTGTCGTCGCGGTCGCGGCAATGGCAACAACTGACAGCCTTGATTAGAAGCAAATAATAATAATCACAGTTGGAAACTGTTAGTCGTGTCACTTTGGAATGACAGATACAGAAAAAAAAAACAAAACTATAGGATTGTATCTACATTTTATTGTTTTGTGTATCGTTTTTTTATATATATTCGCCACACGTAAAATTTTGGTTTTCTGAAGGTTAGATTTTGTTGTTGTTTTGTCAAAAGATGATTAAAAGCGGCGCAATTGAGAGACTTAATTGATGTTTATTTAGCTATTAGTGTGAGTTTAATGTGGTGCTTTGCCTTATTTTACTAACATTTTATCAAAATAGAATCAGTTTTTTTTTTTTTTTTTTTTTTGTTTGGCGATGCATGTGAGTTTTTAGCAATATACACACAAAAAACAAAAAAAAAAAAACGGAAGTCCATTTGCCTTACCTATATCATTAATACATATCAACGTTAAATATTCATAAACAATTGTAATAAAAATATTTCAGCAATAATGTTTCGTGTTTAAGCTAATTGAGACAGACATGCTGCGGATTTATATCAGATTTTCACTTTTTTTTAACTGTCAGAACTGCTCGCAGACAGAAATTACTAGATTTTTTATAGTTGGTGGGTATAGGAGGGCAAATTAAAGTCAGTTTTTTGAAGAAAAGATTGTTATTAAGATAATTATAGTTGCCTTAGGTTTGTATTATGGACAATAATAGGAAGAAACTTTTTTACAAGTTCTTAAAAGAAGAGTAATTTTCTATATAATTTGGGTTGTCAAGAAAATTTAACAGTGGGTGAGCTTAGAAGCACATTTGAAATACCTTATCTAAAACTTTCTAGTCTTGCAACATTTTCAATAAACTTTACTGTGAATGTTAACCAAACTGCTAAAAGCAGTTTTTACTTGATAACTTACTTAATGAAGAATCACTTTTCTTCGAAACTGAAGTTGTTTTTTTTTTTCTTGTGCCTGATGGAAAGATCTTTATAAGAGATTGTCCATTCACTTAATACGGTAGAGCAAATGTTGGTCTTTTTGACTACATCATCATCTGTGCCTGATTCAAAGAGCTTCCGAATTAATCTTTTTCTTTGAAAAATTGTATCTTCCACGAAAATTTGCATTAACTCACTTTTTGTGGTGATAGTTAAAATTATAATCAGTTGGAAGAGTTTTGAAGAACAACCACTTTGTAAATCGAGATATTTTTTTTAACAAATTTGCTATGCCACACAGAAATATCAGCGATTTACTAGTTGATTGATGCTTAATATCGATAACGTTTGTATATCGCAGTAACCTAGGAGGCTTTTGAAGATAGTGCCAATCTGATTTAGAACAAGATTGAAGAGACTGGAAGTACACATCTTTCGCCAAAAACTGCCTTCATTTTTGGAATAGTTCTGAGTTGTCCATTTTGCAGCTAGTTTTTTAAAACCTAGTGACACAGGTATTAGTTTACCCAAATTTCGAGCAATATCTTCAAATTAAATAGTATCTGTTGTTGTAGCTTTCATATGAAGCTTAAACCTTGACAAAAAAGTGATGGGTCTTCGTTTTTTTTCTTCAAGCATTTGTCTGTGACTGAATATTAATTGACTGAAAATACGTTCTTTGCTTGGTTGCACCATCTCCCTGTCTACAGCTTTTTACGTAGCTGATACAAATTTGCGGTTCTTAAGTTAACTTCGGGTTTTCGAAGAAGATGAGTTCCAGTCTAAGAAGTTGTGTTTTTTACATCACTTGTCAATCTTCTTGTGCTGGAATTTTGTTTGCGCCCATTACTTTCATCGCAATACTTTAGATAGATGAAATGAAGGGGACTTTCAATTTTCTGCTGGTTTTGAATGGCTAGCTGAGATGCACTTTTCTTGATAAACAGTAGGTACCTACTTTTGGAGGTTTCGTCAATTTCTTACAAGAGGCACTAGCCAGTACCTACCTCTGATATACAACAAGGTTGCATAGGCTGGGAAATGAACCCAGACCTCCCACACTACTATAGTTCTTCTGGGTAGTGTGATATCTTTCTGTTCGTCGGCCGAGTTTTTTGAAATTATTCGCAACAAGGTAATATTCTTCGAATGTAAAATACGTGCCTTGCGTCGATTAGTTCATAAAATGATCAACGTATAGTGTGTAGTTCGAACTTATGAACATCGCATGTGTGGATAGATCAATAGTTTGTAAAACCTAGTACATTTTTTCTACTGACTTTTGCATAATAATCCAACAACATATTTTTAAGAAAGGTAGAAATGTTTCTTGAGATTTAAAATGCTTATAAGAAACACATATGTACACTTAAACCTCCTATCTCATTCAACTATGTTGTTGGTGTTTTCTTTTTCACCAACCAAAAATGGTAAATCGAGTTTTTGGGGATTGAAATCATGAACAATGTCATTTTACTTAGTTCAGCAAGTCCCGCAAATTCTGCTAGGTCCTAAAATAGTATATTTTATTTTTTTGTCACATTGTGTTAGAGAAACCTTATAAGTTTTCAAAAACCATTTTGGCTAAAATTTTAAATATTTCTGAGCCTAAATCCGTTAATTTACAATAAACCTGGTTTTGATTTAATAAATTTATGCATTCAGCTGTGCATGATTTTTTGTTATTTTGTATACCTAATCTATTTTTTATTTTTGTTCCAAACAGCAAAAACAAAGATAACTTTTATTTTTAGAAAAACGAAGACATAAAAAACGAAACAATAACTTAAAAAGCCAACTTCACACTCATACCAAGATATTTATCTTAAAAAGAAATAAATAACTTAACTATACAAAATCTTCTTCCTCTTATTTTATTAAAACAAATATCAAACTTTCTTCAATATTCCTTTATTTTTTTCTAATAATAATCTTCACAAAAACAACTACTGACTCATCACAATCCTCCACCTAATAATAGTGGCAATCACATATATATAAGTTGTCTTGCCATTTCCAGTACCTGCCTGCCATTTTGGACATTTGAATAAATTTTAACCACTCACCAAGTCGTCTTAGAACCGCATCCATAATGCTTAAGAATAAAATAATTTGAAATTCTAAAGTGCTCTACCAGTTTGTCTTTTGGATTTTTATTTCAATAAATAGGAGAAGTTGGGGCACAAATGACTTTTCTGTCTTTTTCTCTTTTTTTCTTATAACAAAGATTGTCTTTGGTATTTAGATTTACTTTATGAAATGTAGTTTTGTTCTCTTTTTAAAAATGTTAATTCATTCATTTCATTAAGTTCCTAGAATCTATCAATGAAGAAAAAAAAAAATTAAAAGATACCAGTCGTGAGGGACTTTGAAAGGTTGAAAAGTGTCAGTATATGCAGAAATAATTCATATTTGCCAAATTTTGAGTAATTGAACCTTACAAAAACTGCAAATTTTTGAGTAAGCCACTCGCAAACTATTCATTAGGTTATACAAAATTGTAAACTTCTTTAATACAACCTTACCCCCTCTTCCCCTAATTCTTCTCATTTTTTTTTCTTTTTCGGCTTTGAGGCAACAACTTCTAACTTTACCTTTCCCAAATGGTCACAAAACGTGGTAATAAATTTGTGTACAATATTTTTTTTTTTTTTTAATTTAAATAAACTGACGTTTGCTAATAGTTTTTTGTTCTGTTTGGAGAAATAATCTGAGGATGTGTATAAATAAATTGTCATAGAGTTCCAAATTGGGGTTTCTTAGTTAAATGGTGTTTGGGTCTTTGAATTTATGTTTGGTGAAATAATATGTGCGTAAAGTTTTTTCATTCAAGTTTTTTTTTCAGTTTTTTTTTATTTTATTCGTCCCACGTATAAATTGCTCATATTACCATGATCTACACTCACGCCTTGGTCATTGGCTTTGGATCATCCAGTAATGGCATCAAACAAAGTTGACAGTATGAATGATTGTTGAATTTGATTAAAAATTCGACGACATATTTTTTTATATAGGTTTTTTTCTGAATCATCATCAAAAGGCAGCTGACCGTATAATCTTTTAAAATCATATATAAAATTATTCAAAACATTAAAGTCAAATGAAAGCCCACACTCATAAGCAAAGCAACCCAGGCTAAGATCAGTTCAATGACTATAGGGCAAGGCAACAAAGTATAACAACACAACAACATCATGATAAGATAACGATAGCCCAACCTTTTGTTGACATTTTTATTATTATTATTTTTGCTAAAAGTTAAGGGCCCGCGGTTGCCCTTAATAATGAATAACCTTAAATTTTGGTTTCAATTAGTTTTGAGATACAAAAACAGCAACAACACACCTTTTTTTAAGCTAAAAATTTTAACAGAAGAAGAACACAAATGCTCTTAATCATGATTGTCAGTTGTCATTTTGGATAAATTAATTCTTCTGACAAAATTATAGTCTGGGAGGAAGCGTTGTAAGTAGTAACTATACTAAAAATTAATGAAAATGGAGGTCAATTTTAAAAAAATTGATAGGGTTCTGGCATCCCCTTTTAAGAAGATGATTCTAATATATTTCATTCAAATGAATTTCAAATTCAGTACTGTTATCTTAGAACATACAAAAAATCACTGTTTAAAAATTATAAAAGAGTTCCTAAATGTTTCATAGCCGTTTGGTGGAAAAGTTTGAAGGATAAGTTTGAAATATAAAGTAGAAGATAAGCGTTTATGTTCAACTAAAATATTAAAATTTTGTTCCAGCAAATAACCCTTAACTGGCTTACCTTTTGCAGTTTTACCTCTCTGACTATGGTTTTTATTAATTTCTTACTTCTCAGACAATGTTCCCCGTTTGATTTGATTTATTGAAGAAAAGTGGAGACTGTAATAAAATTGACAAATCACTTAATTTGAGCATCTCTAATGTCTAACCTAATATGCCACCATCAACTGTCACTTGACCCGCATGCCTACATTTTCTTTTTTTTTCAGTTTGGTTTTTTATTATTGGGGCACACTTAAAGGGAAATTTCTGACACAAATGATAGCACAGTTGAACCTATTACAATATAACTTATGTGCTATAATATTTTTGATCAGCTGTAAAGTATTTCTGAGTCTATTGAGATGCAAAAGTTGTTCAACAACTATGTGGGATGTCAAAGTCGAAACATACTTCAATTTGAATAATTTATAATTCAGTTTAGGTAGGTATAGGTTATAGGTATAGTAGGTACCTACATTCATTTTTTTTAAAGAATGTTGAACCTCAAAAGTGTATTGGCGGATAACCTTGTAAAAAGATTTGAATGAATTATCGTGAGCTATTGAGTTTGACCATTAGTAAATCATTTTTTTTTTTCGTTAAGAAAATAAACTTGGAAGGTAAATCTAGAATTTTATTTAAAAAGAACCTTGTTTAGATATAGGAGCACGTGGTGGATATTTAAATTTTTAAATTCTGTAGAATTAGTTTGTTCTTAGGAATAAAAAGAAAACACATTAAAAGATGTTGCTTTTCATATTTGTCCAAAGAAAACTACTCTTAAATTTTATTTAAAATAGATAGAAACAATCTTTATGTTAATAAAAAAAATTAATTAAATTCTTTTCCTTTTGACTAACTTGACGGCAACGGATCTCCTAATAGTTTTTGTTTTATTTTAAAAATACAGGCCATCCAGTTTCCATACTAGAATTTAGTATTTATAATCGATTTTTTGACAACTAGAAATAAAAATTAGATATAATAAATCTGTTTCGTTGTGAATTAGATTTTACTAAAGAGATATTGTGTCAAGAAAACATTAAAAGTAGTTGCGTTTTCTGTCCAATACCAATACTTCTTGATACCATTTAACTATACTTTTCTAATATTGTTTAAACTTTTTATGTAAAAACGGTTAAAGCAAAATGACAAAAAATGAAAATGTGTTTGTGTTTTTAATATTCCTGTCTTAAAATCTCTCCATCATCCTTTCATTTAAAATTTAATTTATATTTCTTTTTATAACAATTTTCATTTCAATATGACCAACTTAACTATTCATTAAATTTACCTTTTTAATATTAAATATTATATGCATTCACCTGATCATTTAAAAAAAAATTTATCATTGAGATTTGAACTTCATAATTCAAAACAGGGTAGGTACTCCAATTATTTTGTCTTGTATGCCTCTGTTGTTGGGTTTGTGTTTGCTAATATGGATTTCTTGTTGCTTGTTTAAAAGAACTCTTTTCATAATGTTTTTTTTTTCAACCTTAGGCTATTAACTCCAAATGAATAAGTTCTTTCAGTAAAGAATTCAATATGAGATGATTTTTTTTTACATTGACATTGAATTCCATTAAAAGTGCAATTATTTTCTACAAGTTGTTTCCTTTTTTAATTTTTTTTATTTTGATTTGATACTTTAAAAATGATTTAAAGCTTTTATTTAAGTGTTTCTGAAATTAAATTTTTTATAACCACACGTACAAATAGATGATATTTTTTTTTAAACATCGTCTAAGTTGTTTTCAGAGCGATAATATAAATGATACCGTTTTTTTTTGGTTTCTCTGAGATGCTAAAAGCATGAATTAGTCTAAGAACTAGCGACGGTAATCCTTCTTCAAAAGAAAAAGACTGAAAATGTTCACGTATGTACGTGTAAAAATATAATTAACCACCGGAGTAACCATTCCAGTAGTCATTCCTGACACTATTTCTGTCCATTTCCCGTCACTATTTCGGTCAGCTTTTAAGTCACCAATACTGTAACTTTTCTGATAACTGATAACCATTCCAGGAACTATTTCGCTCAGCATTCTTGTCATCATTCAAGCGTGGAAAGTCGCAGAGAAAAAAAATGCGAAATACGATGGACTAGCGCGGTAAAAATTGCGACACATCGTAGATAAAAGCGCCGAAAGAAATTTTAAACTCCACGCCTTTTAATATACCAAAATTAGCCAATTACTGAGAATTAAAGAATGATAAGTCGTAAAAGTAATTAGCTACTGTAGTTTAGTTGTGGTCCAATAACTAATATATATTTTAAAATAAAAATCACTACACGACAGAACAACGTCTGTCGGGTCAGCTATTAAAGGACAAAACATTTTATAAGCCGAAAATAATGTTCAAAACTTGAAATCGTATAAAAACCTTAAACACACCTTAAAGTAAACTAGGTACCAGCATTAAAAAAAAACAAGAAGCCCAAATTTTATATTCCTCAAATCCCCATATGCATACCTACACATCTCTATCCCACCACACCTTTTTTAAAGAAAGAAAAAAAAACCCTACAAGATAGTGCGGTGTATATTACCCTCATATTTAATTACAATACAAAGCCTAAAAATTAAATCTACCTTAGTTTACTTAAACACAAAACACTGAAAAACAAAAGAAAATAAGAAACAAAAAAACACAAAAAAAATAATTATGTTGAATGCAAATGGGCGGGTAATTTCAAGTTCAGGTATAGAAGTATACCAACGAGTAGTGTGCTACCTTAATTTACCTACCAAACTATTACCCACAGTCGACATAGTCCCCTCGGCCAATTAAGCTGATTAGCTTCCTCTATTTTATTCTAAGAATCGGGCCTATACCTTTATTCAACGCAACGCAATTTTAGCTCTTGTATTATGGCTTTATATTACCCCATGTGCCCACTTAAGTTTTACACCTATTTCGTGTGCGGTTGTGCTTAACATGCACACTATAATACTAACTTATACACATCCATTAAAAAACAAAGTCACAAAAAAACAAAACAACTACAAAAAATATGCTCTTACAACCTTTGCCTTTTGTGCAAGAAGGTCAAAAAGCAGTTCTTGGATCTCTATCAGTCTTCTGTTTTTTTTTGTTTTTCTTCTTCTTCTTCTTCATTATTTTTTTGTGGAGTTATGTGGGTTTTGTTCCGTTTTGGCTTCCTACATTTATTTCCGCTAATGTATTTTCTTTTGATACCACCTACCTACCTAGGAGTAGGTACCTACCAACATCAATGTGTGCTGCTTCTTGGTTGGTATTATTTGAATATGGTAGATTTTTTTTAACTCCTACATCTAAAAAAATAGATAGTCTTGCAATATTATTTTTTTGTCTACCCACATTATTAGACAACAAAAAATGAATTTTGACACTAACCATACTTTTTTTTCATTATTCTATTGAAAAACAAAACTGAAGGGAGTATGTTTTACTTGTGACTTACACTACATTTGACATAATCGGTGGCTCAATATTTTGCGTGATGTTACGAATACCACTTTGTTCAAATGTCATCTTTAGTAGTTCAGTATAGTAGAATCTTCAATTATCACCCTGTTTTAAATATGCTTTCTTTATTAATTTAATGAGAAGTAAATGTGACTTACACTACATGCCAGTCAGTTGTGAAAGTGTATTTTTTTTACTTCATCCTCACTTCATTCCTTATCATCCTTACTTCATTCCTCACTACACTTTTTATAATTTAAAATTCCATCATGATATAAATTATTGGAAAAATATTAAATAGAACTTCTCACGAAATCTGTGGAGCAAACATCCATCGGAAAACTATCTGTAATACGTAATTTACATCGTGAAATAAATCGCTAGATCATTTATTAAGAACTTAGTTGCAATCGAGGAGTGGAGGTATTTTAGAAATTATTTTTAAAATTCTTTTTTTAAAAACTTGTTTAATCAGAAAAAAACGTGACCTACACTACAAACATACTCGCGTATTACATTTCTCACAGTTCATTTTGAGGTTTGAAACACCTTTCCGCGATAATATCAAATGAAATTTTTTTTTTTTAAATTGTGTAACAAGAAAAATACTGTTCGTGACTTGCACTACATGCCAGGACGCAAACTACACTACCCTTGCATATGATTGCAAAATTGTAGTATCTTTGTTTTTAAAAGATGTTACCTACAAAGCTAAACAGAATCTACCGTCTAGTCTTGGGAAGCGTAGGGCATTGAACATTGGCAAGAAAACTTGATCCTGATATAACAGCACATAAATCAAAAACAAAAAAAATTAGTCCTGGAATATTTGAAAAAGTCTGAGATTTGTGTGCCTTTGGTGCTAGGATATTTTATCAAGTTTTACTTTTATGATTGAAGTATGTATCGATCATTGATTTTTGTTTGATCAAATGTCGTAGTTGATCTATATTTTTGATATGTTTTTCTTCTCTCTTTACCTTCTGTATCTACGTTTGCTTTCTCTTTTCCTGCGTTTAGCCATCAGGAAAAAAAAAATAACAATCAAAGTATTAAATTTTAATGGTTTACTGTAACGCGTGACTTACACTACACAATTTTCGAAGAAATTTGAGAATTACCAATAAAGATAGTGCATTTTTAATGTCTACATCATGAACCTTATTGTGTCAAGCAGCTTATTAGATTTTTAACTTTTTCTAAGTTAAAGACTGTGACTTACACTACAACTGATTAGTAGAAACTATTAGATTCAATATTAGTGGCAAGGAAATATTAAATAGATTCCAAAGATTGTTACTCTTCCTTATATCTATTATCCTATTTAGCAAGTAAAAAGAAATCGCTTGATAGACTTGGGGTTCGAGACACGGCTGCGGCAGGATTGTGGAACCCACATATTTCCCACTATCTTGATTTTGAATTAAAAACAAATTAAGAATTTTAAAAGAATTATTAAAAAACTTTATTTAAATTCCTACTTTTGATTATTCGAAACAGAAAAACAAACATTCAAAGCGTATAGCAGCTGTTAAAATATAATCTTAATAATTTATGAGTAGCAGTCAGTAATAAATGTGCTAAAGGATATTGAGTCGTTTATTTTTTCCATTAAATGAATTCTCTGTTCAACTACTGTTAATTTTAGAAATTAACTTTTAATGACTTAAGTTTAAAAAAAAATTGTTTAAAATGTAATAAAACATTTTTAACTACGCATTACTTACAATTTATGTCTTGACCTTGTTTAATATTGTTGCTTTATATTTCTGATAAGTACTCGTATCTTAATCTTCAAGTAATTATAAATAGATTATGTAATGCAGTGTTAGCGCCACTAACAAACGCTCTAATGCAAATGGTTCTCAAGAACTCTGTGTCATGTGAACTTTGGCTGTCTCAAAAAATACGACAGTAAAAAAAAAAAAAAAACAAAATAAAAAACTGAAATCACAAGTTAAATCGTTTTCTAGCCAAAGAATTTCAATTTCAATCTCTAAGCGAGAGTACTTCGTTGAAAGAAATGTTCTCTGGTATACAAAAAGTGTGCTTCAACATTTTTTTAGTGGCAAGGAAATAGTGGCAAAGTGTCAAGTTTTTTTACTTTTTTTTTTGTTTTAACTTTGAATTACTTGGTGTTTTATTTTTTGTTTTTCTTGTTTGTAAATTAATCGTGAGAGAGTATATCAAACAAAATAAAAATCAAAGCGCACCACAGGAAATGAATGAAATTGATGAATGAATGAATGAATTTAGTGTACAACAAAAAATATAATTATGTAAGCCATCATTGAATGAGCGAGTGTGTGCTATAATAAAATCCACCCACACAAATTGTATATACCTACATCAGCAAATGACATTGGGTTAGTTATAGTGTTTTGGTTTCATTTTATTTTATTTAAAAAAAGGAAAAACATTGTTGCATGACAGCTTGAGCATAAAAAGTCAAACAGAACTCAAAAAACAAAAAAAAAATAACTAGAAGATTTTATGGCATTTTCAAGGCAATAGCTACACAATTTGCATATTACCAGTAATTATAGAAAATTTTATGATTCCTCGCAATAATTCTCAAAATGAAAGAATCTCTCTTTTTTTGCTGTCATTTTTTATTCTAAAATCATAAAACATTAAAATTACAATGTATGGAATGGATTGTAGGTATCATTTTTTTTTACATGGTTATCAGGAGATGTGTTGATGAACAATTATTTTATATTTTCTAATTATTTTTATGACAAGCAAACAAAAAAAAAAAAAACAAGAAAATTAAATAGACTTTGATGGGTCAAGTTGTGTAATCAAACTTTTATGTTTGTTAATTGGCGACAGTGTAATTTATGTTTTAGTACATGATTATTACTTTTGTATGATATTGGAGCCGCGGGTACTCATAAACAACTGGATATTAGGTATATAATCGATATGGTCATAAAATTTAATGCAGTTTTTTTTTAAGAGCCTTTTTTTCAAAGAAATACTAAAATATCAGATATCAAGTGGGGGTAATGGATATATGAAACCTGTGCTGTGATGAGAAATTAAAAAGTTCTTGAAATACAGATAAGAAAATCCAAAATCTGTTAGCAGCAATTTGCAACAGTTCAAAAAACCTTTACCTCTTTGAACTAAAAAAAATGTTTTCAACTTTGTGTGATACAAATTTCTCTCTTCTTGAGGTTAAGTTAACACAGACCTAAGTCAGGCGAGCAGAACTAGTAGAAATTGATTCACTATGTTAATTTCTTGAATAATGTAAGTTACTGAATGACTAATTAAATCAATTATCGAAAGAAATTACTTAAAATTTTGTTAGAGGTCTTAAATTTTGGGAAGATAAACGAAGACTATCGTCCAGAAGGTAAACTGTGATAGCAGTTCGGTATTTTGCGAGACAAATTAATAGTTTTTCAGTGGCTCACTCCTAAAATTTGGTACAGCAAAGCTACTTCTTTTAGGATATTAAATAGTGAATAGTGCCCCCAGCTATTAAAGGACGAGTGCGGCAAATAAACTGGTGAACCAGATAAATCTGACACTTTAGTGGGATCTATGAAATACGGGAATTTTAAAGAAAAACCTGACAAATCCAGTTTTGCTGTATTATTTCGATTTGGTAAAGGGGGGAGGGACTGCTTTCAGCTATGATAGTGTATTAAACCTAAACCATGCTCACCGTAGAATTGGATATCCGGTTCGGCATTGATGTTTAACAGATCCTCATTGAGTATTTCCTTGCAGCTATGAAATATCGAGTGTTTAGATATCTTAGATTGGTAATTCTACTTACTATCAGTGCATTAATGGTGATATCTGTTGGTATAGAAGAGTTTGCATCTTGTTGCTAGGGTATTACCTTGGCATCCTGTCGCATCGGATATCAGTGCAGTTTTACAAGATCTTTCTTTCAAAGATTGTTAGCTTCCTCCGCTAATGTATATTTTTGACGCTGATAAGCTGCTTCTAAAGTATGAAGTTGTTTACCTGTCTGAGCCCTTTCTTTTTCCAATTCAGATGTGATGAAAAGAGGAAGTTTCCTTTCTTCAGAACGGCTGTTGCTTAGAGTGGAAACAGAACAGGTACAAATTGCAGGAGTTTATGTTGAATCCCCGTGCTGGACCCTAATAGGCATCGTATGTGGTGTTCCACTTAATAGGCTGTTATTATCTTGGATACAAACTTGGCGTAAGACAGAGAACCATCGGCAAACCAGAGGGTCTTCGAATTCTCTGAACCGGGTTGGTAAAAAGTGAAGTTGTTGATGAAGAATGGTCCTAGTTTGGATCCTTTTGGTAGTTTGTCCAGCTGTTTTCTGTTAAAGCTGTACGCAGGTGAAGTGAAATTTAAAATCACACAACAAAATCATTATTATTAGTTTATTTATAACTTTTTTATCGTTTTTATTAACGTGTTTGTTGCTAAATAAATTAAATAAATTAAATTCGTTAGTATTTTGCTGTCGGAGTGGAGACTAAAGACAAATTACGTTTTCCCTTAGCTCCGTACTAGGCTTAAATCTTAAAAATTCCTAGAGTGAAGAAATTTCTAAATTATTTTGATAAGATTTTCAGAAAATTGAAGCTAGTAAAGCTTGTGAACTAAACTACTTCTTTTAACACTGTCAAATGCATATTTAATAATAAGAACTCAGAAATCAGTGAGAAATCATCTTGCTGGAGTTTCAAATGACTTTTGTAAGAACTGAACTCTCTGTTGTTGTCAATGTGATCACTGGCTGGATTATTATCTTGCATTCTTTTATTGCGACTGCACTCGTCAATATATGCTTATTTCTCTAGGAATCCTACGTCCACGGGTGGGTTTTGGTTGAAAATGAACTTCAAAGCACTCCGAAGAGGCTAATTTTTGTTTATTTAACAAACAGCTAAAACAATTATTCAAAATGCAATCTATATGCAAAGCATTGAGCTAGATAACCAATTCTAACACCTTAAATTATCATTTTTCAACACACATCCACTTTGTAAATCGAGGCGTGCGCATCCAGTTCTAAGAATTCCTTTTTATTTTCACTCTTCGTCTATAGAAGTGTCTACATACCAACCATCCACCGACCTTAAACACACACCCATCAAAATCTATGTATGTCTAGAAAATGTATAAATAAAAAAGAAAAAAACTTCAAAAACATCAACGAATTCATGTCAAATCTGACATAGTTGTGGCATTCTCATATTATGGATGTGTCTCTCACTCCACAATGCAATTCCAATTGCCAATTAACAAAAAACACCAACAAAAAAAATTAAAATAAAACAAAACAAAAATCACATTTCAAAAGAAAACCGCGAATATATTTTTTTTATGTTTTTCTTTTTAAAAGCGATTTTTCGCATGCTTGCATGCACACTTGATAGTTTTGTATGCCTCCTTCGCTCCATGTTGCAGTTTGTTGTAGCGCGCGGCAAACAAACAAAAACACACACACGATAAGCCTGCCAAAGCTCGGCTATATATTCTCAATATAATAACAACACACACTCTTGTTTGGCAAAGTGTCAGAATCGCGTGGTGGCAGCAGGCGATGCAACTAAGTTGTAAGAAAAAAAAAATAAATAAAGAATAGCAAATGCTCTCGTCCATTAGGCATATTGAAGTCCATCCATGTTGTTCGAGTATAAATTTATAAAAATATATAAAAAGAAGAAATTAGCCAGCAAAATACAGTAGGAGCTCATGCAGCGATGAAGATTGCGCTGTTGTCGGTGGAAAGTTATAGTCGGACCCAGACCCAAACACACACGATATTGTTTCTGTGAAGTGCACTGTGCCTGTCCAGACCACCACCCGCACAATGCGCATTTTTTCTTTAACCAAATGTAGAGTAAAGTTGGGTCAGCCAAAAATTTATTTGAAGAAACATAAACTAGAATACATTGTGGCTAACAAAAGAATGTTATGGGATTCATACTGAATCATAAAAATGGTCCCTTGAATCGATGAGAATCAACAAGAACGAACATTTTTGTTTGAGCATTTTGGTTTGAGCTAAAATATTGTTTGAATGACTCTGAATTGTGTCATATTAATTTTTTTAAATCCCCCGAGAAAAAAAAGGTTTACAAAAGTGTTAATTCATACAATAAACCCAACTTACCCAACGTCACCTTATTTTAAAAACCAACAACAAAACATACTCTTTTGGTCTAAAAATGTTTGTTCGTGTATTATGCATGCGGTTATGGGCGCTTATCCATTTAAAAAAACACACATACTCGTAGTTATACCAACCTACCTTTAACTTATGTAGAATTATAATGTCTATGGGTTAGCCGCATTTGCTGAGTTCGTCCCCAAATAAGGGTGCGTTTTGCTGGTATGGCTTGTCTTTGGCTATAATAGTCCCACAGCAGAAAAAGAAAACCACCATCAACATCATCAGCAGCAAGCAAGCAAGCACATATAATATTGTATGCCACACCAATATGTGAGAGTATATGGAAAAGGAACAAATAGAAAATGGATAACAAATGGAATAAATAATTATTCACATGCAGCTATACTCTAAAGCGGAAGTTAGACTTCGATTTTTTTTTCCTTTTTCTTTATTTTTTTTCTTCTTCCTGTTCACATTTTTTTGTCCAAACAAAATTTTAGCTTTTTGAAACTTTTTTTTTGGTGCGAGTTAAATGCAATTTTCATTTCTGGACACTAAATAAATCTATTTTCGTATTGAGGGCGCATGTGAAACAGTTTTTTTTTCTAGAGTAATTTCATTTTGTGTACACTTCTGTTGCTGGGTGAAGAATTTTACTCCACAAGAACAAAAAAATAACAAAACGGGTCAGATTTTGAAATGGATTTCCTGGTAAATTATTTTGATTGTTGATATGATAAAGTACTGAGAAGAATCTTTTTTAGATGTTTCCGCGGTTGTTACTCAAATTTTGGGGTTCATTCAAAATAAAAATACGTCACGCAAACGATTCTTGAATGCAGTAACGAAATTTCAAAGTTGAAGAAAATGCAAAATCTAATATTATGGTTTGATAAAGGGTTTTCAGGAAAACAACTATCACGATATAGTTTCTACAATGTTACCTTGAAAGCAGACTTTACGCAAAGTTGTTGTTCTACTTCTGAGAATGTAAGGTTTTAAAAAATTGGTAAAAGTTATTATTCCACTAGGGGTTTCGGTTCTTTTGGTGAATTTTCAAAATCTCGTTTTAACGGACAAAATATCGAAAACATCACTTTTCAGAAATCAAGAAATTCCTTAAAAAATTCTCTGTTAAACTTTTCAAAAACTATCAAAAAAAAATCGAAAAAAATTTGACTTGTGAAAATTGACACTGGAAGAATAAATGGACTATAAATCAACAATTTTCTTCAAGGAAATGAATAGAACCAGATTTCCAAGTATGAGGACTAAGAAACACACAAAATTGATATCAGGTATGAGATGTTATTGATAATAGGATAATCCGCCTGGGCTAAAATATAAAAACTATCAATTTCTTAAGAGGGAATGAAAAATGCTCTCATAAACTTCAGAATCTGTACAAGGACACACAACTAATTTGCAGTTTCTTTATTATATGTACATATCTCAATCAATTATCTTTTTTTTTTTTTTGATATTTAAAATTGTTTAGCTATTAAAAATTCATTATCTTGTGACAAGGCTACATTCAAAAATATACTGATGAGTCCTTTTTTTTATCTTTATCAAATGACTGATAGAACTCATATTTTCGCCAAAGGAATTTTTTTAGGCTGAATTTTGGATGGGGGAGGGGGAAGATTTTCTGTCTTGATATTCGTCGTTTTTTGGAGGTACCCAAACAGACCTAATTTTGGATCTAAAAAAAGTTTTCCACCTTAAGTCAAAAATGAAATATATGTAAAAAAGTTTTTGTTACACTTTAAACTAGGCTTTGATAAAACCCATTATGTTATAACCAGGGATAGGATTTTGCTCAATTTGCTTTTTTTTGCGCAGTCGTATGACGATATAGGTTTTAAACAAACTTTTTTCACGTCCCTCTGATTCCAAATATATGTATTGTATCTTGCCTTTTCTTCCATTATTGTCTTTTTCTGCCTTTTTCCACTTTTTTCCGCTTTTTAGTCTCTCTGTGGGAACCAAATTTCAGTATTAAGAAAACGTTGCCAACATTAACAAAAACAAATGCTAACTTATATGTAAAACAAATTTGTGTTTGCGTTTGCAAATGGATGTAGGCCTTGCTAAAAATCGAAATTTGAAAAAATTGGTCTCGCATCAAAATAAAAATAATTTCTGGTGGCAAATAGAATTTTAGACTTTGAATCAAGTTAATTGAGTAACCAAAGGTGACGCAAACCGTGAGATACCTGAAAATATTAAAATTGCGTGTGTCGAATTTTTCAATTGGGCACCACTCGCTTCTCCTGAAGTAGAGAAGAGCTCTTTTGAGTCTTTTGAGGTGCTTTTAAGGGACTATTGCAGGTGGTTATTGATACACAAATTTTAATGTTTTCACAAATAATCTGATACTAGCTTAAGTCTAACAAAAATCTTGATACAATATGGCAAAGTGTGATTATACACTCGACGAAAAAAATTGTGGTTTTCGTGTCAAATGATACATTCGTGCCAAAAAATATATGAGGGTAACTCAGTAATAAATGATTTAGTTTAAAAAAATTTAGTTTCACTACAAAGAAACATTTTTAAAATTTCAATACAAAAAAATCCATGTTAATTTAGACATATTTATGTTGAAATAGCCATGTGCTTATTCTGTACATCTCTGAAGTGACAACTTCTCAAGAAATGCTATCAAAACCAGGTCAAATTCCACAAAAAAAAAACAAAAATTCACAGAATATAATCATCAGTTAATTTGTCTTATGATTAAACACCACAAAGCTCTTATTCTCCCTTATCCGTAATTTCTATGATGATAATCTTTGCATCTCAAAACTTTAAACATATTTACAACACATGCATCAGTCAAGAAAATTCTTTATATTTCATGTTGATTTTTTTTTATAAAAAGGCGTCATCGTCTAATATTACATCTCAAAGTCATCTGTAAACTGACTAGACAGATGTTTCCAAGCATTTTATTCATTTCAGATGACTACTCACTATAATCATCAGTTAAGAAAAAAAAGAAAAAAACATAATGAATGTAATAGTCTCTCTAATGCAACTATTAAAAATCCATCATTGGTATTGTTTTTTTTTTGTTGTTGTTGTTGTAAAAAAAATGTAAAATTGTAAAAATGTGGGGGCTTTTAGCATTTCCTCTATTTAATTTACTTTATGAATGACTTTAATGACTATGACTGACTTCACTATACAACACAAACTTGAAAGACAAACTTAAATTTTTCACTCAAAAGCTATGATTATTCTTGAACTTTATATCTAGACTTTTCAGACTTCCATTTTTTTCTTTTTTTAATGCTGGTATAAAACAAGTGTGCAATTCTAAACGAACCTATATGCAAAGTAAAACTACACCATTAATCAGTATTTAGGTAAATAGAATGCAAATTAAATTTTCAATGTGAGAACAAATTAAAAGTGAACACACACGTTTTTTTTTTGCTTTTTGTGATTTATAGAAGAAAAAAAATTTAGAAAAAAATCATCGTGTTGGAGAAAAAAACAAGGCCATTTGGTAAAACAAATCTTTATGGACTATTTTTAAGATTACTGCGCTGTCAGGAGATTGGATATGGTCATTAATTTCCATTTGTTAAATTTTTTTAGGGTCACTGCATAAATGTTTATTTATGTGTCATTTGTCTAGGTCTAGCCATTAAATACATTTCATGACACAGAAACAAAAAAAAAAACCCTTCCATTGATTAAGTGTTTATAGAAATCAGGGCAACTTATGGGTATAGAATTATTTTATTTCCACACTCGCCCAGACCCAATACCTTATAAAGTCATCAATTAATTGCTCATTGAATTTTAATCACGATTCAATGCACGCGCCCTGTTTTTAATGGTGATTGAACAATTTAATTTCGCATGAATTTACGATCTTCGCACGACCAACGACGACGACACGATAAAGTTTCCTCAAAACAACATTCGATTAAGACGAACAAATTTTGCAAACATTAAAGGGTGTTGGTTGGTGTACACCGTACACTCGTACAGTACACAAAACACCCCCCAAAATAATACTGCACTATAAAAGGAAGTAATAGAATTTGGAAAATTACTCCCAAGGCGCCAGAAAAGGATCCCATGGATTAAAAGGTGGTACATAAATTTCAAATTGTGCTGATTTTAACGATAAGAAAGCTTCTATTATCCACTTTCGTCTGAATCCAATGGATTGTTTTTAATGACAGGATAGAACTTCGCTTCGAGGTCCATTTTTTAACTGAATTCGTTGGTTTATTTTT
Source organism: Meliscaeva auricollis (assembly GCA_948107695.1). Classification (NCBI taxonomy): domain Eukaryota; kingdom Metazoa; phylum Arthropoda; class Insecta; order Diptera; family Syrphidae; genus Meliscaeva; species Meliscaeva auricollis. The sequence continues at coordinate 44,179,753 of OX403619.1, read as the reverse complement.
TATTTTTGTAAAAATTTAGTACTGGATTTACAAACCACACTTTATTTGTGTAAATATAATTTTTATATTTTTAATATAAATACAAAAAAAAATAAACTGCTGAAATGACTAATCAAAAGTGTATTCAGGTGAATTTTCCTCCTAATATGTATACTTGACTTTGCTTAAATAAATACATGCCGTATGGATATATTAAAACAGAAAAAAATAATATATTTTTGTTGATTTTTATCTCATTTAACAATAACTAGAAAATACAAAAAAAAAAAATTATATCTCTGCCAGACAGTTAGTCAGTAGAAACGAAACATTAATTGTTTAGATAACACCAACCAAGCGTAATTTTTAATGTGAAACGCTACGTGAATTATAGTAAAACCTACTACATTAAATGCAAAAAGGGGAAGTTTACTTTTAATAGAAAAAAAAGAGCAAAAAAAAAAAAAAACAACTAGATTGCTTACAAATATTTCTCGACTAAAAAAGAAGGCAAATATTTTAAAAGTTTGTTTTATAGGAAATTGTTTTATTTCATAGATGTACAGGGCTACTGAATTTCTTGTAAATCTTTGGAGAACATATACTTCGGCTCTTGAATATGTTTTAAGAAGAATGAAATGTTTGCCTGTAAACTATTCATCGAGTACCTAAGAAAAACTACCCAGACGGCATATCTTCACACTTAAAACAGTAGTTGTTCAAAGTCAAAAAATATTATTCGCATCGAATGAATTATTAACAAGATCAAGTTGTAAAGGATTAAAATATTTTGTTTGTTTACACTTACCCATTTTGTATCATTAATTAAAAAGATCGGAGTTATATCATAAAACTAAACTAATTTTTCAATCAATTAAATCATTGAAGTTTCCAATTTTTAAAAATGTAATTCTTTTCGACTAGTAATAAAAACAAATTGTACGAAGAATTTGTTTAAATTTCAAATACTTATTCCGGTTGAACTAAAACTGCAATGATATAAAACACGCAGAAGGTGGTTACCGTTTGTTTGTTGGTGTCATTTATTTCAAACTTTGCAACTAGCGTTTTATGAGTACTCCAGAAAACTTTGGTATATTAGGACTTAAAACAAATTGTATTTTAGCAGTTTTAACGACAAATTTCATGGTTTTGTTAGTTTTTTTTCTAAAATTAGTAGAATCAGTTTAGATGAAAAATGGGGAAAAAAAAATAGATTATTTGTGTGGGCAAAAAATATTAACATAGTGTGCCTAAGAGCCGTTTGCTGATACGATACTTATTTATGTTGACTATGAGAGCGTATGTTTTACTCTAAAACTTAAAACCTTACTTTGAACATAAATTTTGAAGTTTTGTACTTATACTTTTGTGTATAGTGTTTTAGGTTATCTGAATTGGAGGTAGTTGACCACTTTGTTTGACCCCCTTTACTCCATGTACCCTAAGGGTTTCGGCACGATTTGACCCGGCATCCTAAGTATTTCTTGTTGTAGGCATACAGCTGCATATTGTAGTGCTGTTTTTAAGTGATAATCGAATGTTGTTCACGACGAACTATTTAAGGCATTAGAATCGATTCAAGGCAGCAAAATCGACTGAGCTCTAAGATTAGTAGAGTTTTCAACATTTCAATTCAAACTTTTAAATGATTAAACTCTAAGGAAGCTTAAATTCTGTCCGCAGCATATTTACGCTCAAATTGAAAATAATATATAGTAGTAAAGAAACTGGCTCTTGAATTACTGCCTAAAATGATAGAAATTAACAATTCATATTTCCAAATATCAGTTTATTTCTATCATTATTTAACTTTGCTGCCCTCTATCTTTTCGGAAAAAATAGAAAGTAGTTTTTTACATTGCTTTTAAAGTTCAGTGGAATCACATTTTTGATGTTATAACTTCAAATTAACGAAACATTTTTGGATAATTATTAAAATTCCCTACAGATTGGATTGGCTTATAACTTTTAACTTATAACTACGTTTTCAATGCAGAAGCTATAAGTTTAACATCATTTCAATGTCATTTCTAGCTCAGGGAAAAATTTTTTCAGTTCAACAGCTTCAGTACACTTTTTTTTAAATACAAATTGTCAGTCTTATTTTGTTTTTGTACTTAATGAAATTTTTAAGCTAACCAAATTTTATTCATTACTGTCAAGAATGGAGCACGGAAATGATTTTTGCTAGTGACCGCATGATTTTACTAAGTCGACCCTTTAGAGAGAGCGCCTGTGGTAATTTGATTAAAATAATTTGAATTATACCTGAGAACGTGGAAAATATAAATACGGTTCGATGCAAGTTACATTCAATTTTAATCCTACCTCTAGGGAATTATTTAAAACTCAATTCGTCAGATGAGGCTTCAACTTAACAAGCTTAATATCATATTTAGGTAACACAGCAGCTGTTAACTGCCACAAAATAAAATTTTGAAGACCCTTACTTCCTTCCAGCCCACACTGTTTCCCTCTTTAAAAAAGAGACATGCATTTTTTTAAAATTTTAGCTTTTGTGATGACGAAAAAGGTGATACACCTTTTCTCCCTCATTCTATACACACCGGTGAAAAAAACCAAAAAAAAAACATCTTTAACACGAAAATGGAACTCAAAGAGGATATAGGTAAAACGAGAAAATACACAACAACAAAAAAAAAAAAAACGAAAAATCGTGGGTATAATTATATTAAAGTATCTAATACCCCTGACCTTGAACGAATTTCATTCCCGTCTTCGTTGTGTACTCCGTCGTCGTGGTCGTCGAGAATTCTCCTCTCGCACAAAACTTATTGTATCTCTTTTTTTTTTTTTTTGTATTTTCTTTTTTATCTGTATTTTGATTCTTATTTTTTGGTTGTTATTTGTTGCTGTTGTTGTTTTATTTATGACCCAAGCTGTTTTCTTGAATATGCTGCTCGCATCTGAATTCTGAATCAGAAAACGCGACCGCACAACACAAAATACTATCTCTTAAATATTTTGGAGAATATAGAATGTATCTACATACTTATAAGAATATTTTTGTAGGTATGTATTTTTTTGTTTATTACTTTTTAGTTTATTACTCAACACAGAGTGTGCTGTGTATAGACAGATAAAAATGATTGTTTGGGTCATTAAGTTGGTTCAGTTGGATTCATATAGAATATTTTTTTGACTTTTCGTAGGATGACTTTGACTTATTAACTTTTTTTTTTTTGGAAAGAATGAATAAAAGCTTTTCATTTTTTGGGGAATGCTATGGGTCGTTGGCGAAGATGGATTGCTATCTTCGATAAAACGAAATCCGATTAAGTGTTTAAGAATGTTTGTCCAAACTTTATAGTTAGAAAAAGGACTGTTAGTAGGGAACAGAGATTTTTTCTAAGAACATCTCGTTTGAGTCTACTCTCGTTGTATTGTCTTTTTTTTAAGGAGCCTTTGAAATTGGAACCCTGCAGCATTTTTCTGGGTACCTCACACTTTGAGTCAATCTTTCAGTTAAAATTCTTTATAAAACCACCAAACGATCTCAAACTAATCTTTTTAAATAATAGTGAGAGGGTAAAAACTTGAAAATATTCAATCTTACTGTATAAATTTCAAAAACAGAAATATACAGTACTAAGGGCTACATAATCTACATTTGTCAAATATTAAAGAAAAAAAACCTACGAAAATGTGTTGGAAACCTTAGATTGTTATTTCAAAAGCAATTTTTATATATTTTTTCCGCAAGGAAATAGCTCAAGCTAGTAAGAATTTTTTTTTTACTTTAAGTTATAAAAAAGTGGCCCAAAAAACTATTTAATTTCGAAAAAAATTAGACATTGAACAATTCTTAAAAAGTCAAGCTCTATGCAAATGTTATTGCAGAAAAAATGGATTTCTAAATTAACAAAAGTAATAATTTAGTTGTCTCTTTTGAGGAAACACCCTTTAAAATATTTTAATCAAATTAAATACAACAATATTCTTAATTGATAATTATTTTTCGTAATAAATAAAACTAAAAGCATTTGATTTCAAATAAATTATCACCGATCTAAGATCTAAAACAATTGGAATTTCTTTTGTAGTTTTTTTTTTTTTGTTGTTTATATTTTTCTTAATTTCAAACAAATCCCCTCTCTTGACATTTATTGATCACACATCACCAACAAAAAATATATATCTCTCTGGGATTTAACAATTAATTTATTTTAAGTTTGCATCTTGTAAACACATACTTTTCATTCAAAATTTATTAGAAACTATAGATATTAACTAAGAACATATATTTTTTCTTCCATTTATCTGATTGTGACATTTAAAATATCTATTTATTTTTTTTTTGTGTTTTAATTTAAGAATCAAAATATCTATCACAAGGCCACACTATTATAGATAAAAACCAACAAAAAAATCTAAAACCATCAATCGGATCTTTATAAAAATAAAACACCAGGTTAATGTTAATGCATAGCTAAATGTGCCACAGGTGCAGAAAGTATACAAAAATTTATTTATAAAACAAAAAAAATGAAGAGAAAAAAAAATGTGTGTGTTTTTGTTTAAAAATGAATTTCCATCCGGAAGTTGTGAATGTCTTTCCATTTGAAAGGAGACGCAGTGTGGAAACTTTGTTGTTGATAGAAACAAGAATTATGTACACAATTAATCAGTGCCACTAACTTTATTATTTTTTTTTTTTCTGTTTAAACAAATTTGTATTTTGTTTAAGGAACAATAACATAAAATTATATACTTTGTCTCTGAATTCAGGGCCAGCTTTTAGAGTGTGAAAAAAAGATCATCACTTGATTGTCTATTATGATTTTAAAGAAAAATTAGATTTTTAAAACAAATTTGCATATTTTTGTATTTTTTTTTTTTTAAAGTTGAAGTTGCAATATATGTATATATTTTTTTTTAAATACAAAAACAAATATTTGATAAAAAAAGAACAACAAATCTAAAAAAATTGGAATTTTCATTGTCTAAAAATAATAAAAAGGAGTGGAGAAGCCACTGTGTTGGCCTAGATTACCTTGATGTTAGTTTTTTTAATTATTAATCATTATACTTAATTATTTTGACTATTTTTATTTTCCTGATTCCAAAAAAGAGATACTTAGTCATAATTATTAGTTGCTTTATAGTTTATTGATGTTTTTTTTTTTTTTTTGTTAATGATGATTACGTCCGAAGGCGTATCAAATGAAATTATTGTTTTATTAAATTTTAGTTCTTTGTTTAATCTTTTTTTTTGCTAGTCTTTAAACAATTTCCTGGCATTTGTCATTTGATTAACTTACACCATAATGTGACGCAGTTCATAGAATAATAATAAAATATTGCAAAAGTGGGATAGTCAGTGAAACAAATCGTTTTTTTTTTGTGTATGTTTTTCAAATACATACATAAATACAATACTTTATTGATTTTTGTAATTTATTAATCTTAAATATTTTCTTAAATGTTTTTAAACATTCTATTGTGTAATAACACTAATTTTTTGTATTTTCTTAATTTTTTTTTCAGAGCTAAAACGGTGAACTTAAAATGGTGAGCATTTTTTATTTTATTGATGTTTATTTTTTGTTTTAATAAATTGAATTAAGTCATTTTTGAATATTTAAAGTAAAAAATATAAAAATTGTGGAATGTTTTATGACATGTGAGCAAGCCTATGTGTGATTGATGTTTCGTAATCTATTTTTTTTTTGTACAATCAATTAATACCAGCACCTTTTTGTTTTAAGTAATTAGACATCTTTAAGTACTTCTTTTCCCTTGAGGTAAAGCACGCACTCCCTTCCCATCGTTGAAAAAAAACTATGATACATAATTAAAAAAAGGCTTTGAAGGCATTATAGGAGAATAATCAGAAACAAAATTTAAAGATGATAATCTCAAAAAGCACACCCACCGCAGCAAAGTAATTTCTAGAATGATTATTTTCAGCAGATCAGAACCTTTTTTAAAGGTGTTTCATCAAAATGACCCTTTGTTTTTTTTAAGTATACGGCTAAAAATATAAAAAAAAACTCACAGGTATGCTACACGTGTATGTAGAATGAAATAAACAATAGAATAAATCAAGAAAACAAAAACATTAAGATCTAAGCAGCAGCCATTATTTGAGCAATAACGAAATATTGTGTTTAATTAAAATTCAATTAAAACTTGAAGGGCAATAGAAAAGCACTTCAAATTTGTTGCTTTAGGGATTCAGATGGTATTTAATTATACCTTAAACCTATTACGCCTTTAGTTCTTATATAGAATAGTTTCTGGCATTTTTGTACATATTACACAAAAAAAATATAATGATCTAGGCTTCAGTATTATTGAAAAAGATATAGTTTTGAGAGAAGCTTGCATCTAAGGTTCTTCTTGGCGGCAAATACCACAAAATCTCACTTAAAAATTTTCAAAATTTGAGCGGACTCTGCCAAATTTCTAAATTCTGCGCTGGGTGCTATTGGATAAAAAAAAATAATACATTTACCACATTCTGCAAAAAGTATTAAAAATCAGTTTTTTTTTTCAATAAATACTTTTAGAAATAAGAACTTGTTGTATTTAATTTATTGAAATTTGTGTTCAAAGTATTAAATGCTCCAACAAAATTTTAAGTATCGAAATGAATGTTTAAATATTTTTTTAATTTTATTTAAAAAATTGATTTTTTGTGATTTTATCTTCAGATCATTAAAAATACTGTTAAATCCTTTTACTGTCTAATTTATGTCTATAATAACACACAATAATTAAATAAATGATACACGCTCCTTGTTGGAGTTAAGGAAAAAATCCATTAACTATTTAACATTGAATACAAAAACAAACGTAACCTTGAAATGAATAAATTGCAACATAGTTTTACTGTCAATTTATTTTTTTGTAATTTGCTAGTCAACTCGTTAACACATCCCAAGTCGAACCTTAACTCCGGGGAAAAATTAGTCAACATGAACTATTATTATCACTGTTTAGATGATGGTGGAAGTGCTAATAGTTCAGTCATTTTGTAGTTGTTTGGTGACCCTACTAGAATGAGTATAAGTGAATTAGTATTCTTTCACCAATTTAAGTAGTGTAGTTTAAACTACTATTTTCCGCCTTATTTTAAAAAGGGTGTATTGTTGGAGAGTAATTTGCAATGACGAACCTAAAAAATTCTACATAATTAATGAACTGGACAAAAAAATTCAAAACAACTCTCCAAACTTGAATTTTTCGAACGTACATAATTACTGAGCTCTAAATTTAATAACGAAAAATTTAATTTATTGGTATTTTTTTTAATCTATAGGTTTTTTTGTCCTTCATCTTACATAATTTCAAAAAATTATTTTGAAATTATGTAAGATTGGACTTTTCTGAATCTAAATTTTTTTTTTCAGAAAAATTCTATCACGTAATTTTTTTTTTTAATAGATTTTTCAAAAAATATTATTTTTTTTTTTTTAAAGAGCTCTCTTAGAATCTGTTGATCTAGTACACATACATAATATATTCGAAATTATTCATTCTAATTCATCTGAAATTTAAAGGACTTATTTCACATAGCATAAGCTAAAACCTGAACTTGTTTTTATTCATCAATGTATAGTCACATTTTCAAGCATTATTTAAAAAAAAAATCACCATAAATTTCAAAATTCCGTAGTTTTTGGAATCTAATTTCAATGATAGTATGGAATTACTATACTCTTGATAATAGCCAAGTTATTATGGTGGTAGTAGTCAGAGGAAAACCAATGACACAAGAATATTTTCTGCTCTTCAAAAGAACTAATTTTTTTTTGGATTTTTCAACATGTTCTTGTGAAGAATCCAGAAGTTGTACAAAAAATTCTTCAAAACATAAATTTGGTAATTTTTTCTACAGTTTGTTCTACATAAACGGTTTAAGCGAAAAATGTTTAAGTATATTTTGGATTATGATGCACCAAAACCAATAAAAAAACAATTCTTTGTATGTTTTTAGAATGATTTCTCATGGGCTTCCGTGATAAAATTTTGTTGGATAGTTTCAGATTCGTGCTCAGAATCTCAAAAAACATAAAGTAAGCCATTGAAAATTATTTCCTCTAGAACTTTCCACCTCTAAAAAACGATTTATTTGGGCTAAAAAAAGTATTTTGGAAAAATTCTAAAATCAATTTGCAATATCTTTGCCCCGATAGTGAATTTTTAAATGATTTAAAATGATTTAGACAGAATTTGCACTTCATTCACAACCCATTAAAAGTTTTATAATAGAGTATTTACCAGTAATGATATTCGACGTTAAATGTACCAAAAAAACGGGTTTTTGACGTGTTCATATTAGGATATCTCGGAAACGTGACATACTGGGTTAGTTTTGTCTTCATATTCGGGTTCAAGGTGCCAAAATCCATTAGAAAAGAAGAGTTTGGTTTGAACGCGATGGTCGTTGCAGACCAGTGTAATTTGCAGCAGGTACTTTTTATTATTATTTTTTTTTTTTTCAAAAATGTGCAGTTAAATAGAATTTGTTAGTTTTTGATTCCGAAAAAATACCATTTTTTCAATAGAAATCAGAAATTTTATGTTTTTTATTATTATTTTTATTCAGTAATATTGTGCGCCTGTTTAGGCCAAACATTTTGATGCCCATATTTCACAATCAGTGTCTTTGTTGTTTCTTAAGATCTGAAAAAACGCTCCCCAATTTAACAAAGATTTAAAAAAAAGACAATAAAGCAAAAAACTGTTTATATCAGTCTCATTTTATATGCAAAATTGAGATTTTCTTTACCAAAATTGAAAAATCCATTCATACAATTTATTTACTTTGCTTTTTTTTCATAAATAAATGAAAATACTAGTCCTCTTATCTTTGCTGAACACACACATTCAATTCATGATATCAATTTTGTTTTTTTTTTTTTTTTTTTTTATAAATTAAAGATAACATTAACTGAGCCTTAGTAACGCAACCCTTAAATCAAAATTGTCAAATTCTTTATATACAATCATAATAATCAAAAAAATGTATTTTTCGTCACAAAAAATAACAAATCCATCAAACCATCATCAATCAAATAAAATTCACAAATAAAATTTTATGGACAATAACATCGAGTGATTGAAGAGGAAAAAAAAAATGATTGATGCAAATAATTCTATTTTTCCCCCTCCCATCAGTGGGTCAGTAATTTTTTGTTTTACATTTACCCTATTTGCCTTATTTGAACTTTCTCGTTATAAAATATATTCAAATCACTTATATACACTAGTATGTAGGTTGGTACTACATGATAACAGGAATTATTCGAATTGCAGAAGAAAAATTCTTCTACTCATGCGAAGGGGTTATTTGAAGTGTAAATCGACCCGAATAATACATTTTCCCATAAGAAAAGTACTCGAAGGCTTTGTCAGTCAAAAATATCCCACAAATATTTCGAAAATTTTCAGTTTTCTTTAAAAAAATACATACATCCAAGCATGCACCACAGTAAATTTAATGAAAACACAGAAAAATTCATCAAAGAGACGTACAGGCATACATTTCGTTAAAATTAAATTTAATGAACCAACATGTTCCCAAGAAAATCATCAAGTTTCCCTTTATTGCTCCTTTCTTGAATGTACTTTCAAACAAAGTGGGACCTTTCCCACGATCCTACAACACTACCTACTACACACTCGCATACACATTTACAGAAGAACAGAAAAAAGCTTGAAGTAATTTCATTTCGAGGTCACCCTGCCCCATCATCATAGAGAGACACAACCCTTGGCATTTAATTCCTTCTTCTTTTTCGTTTTGTTTTTTCCTTTGTGTTTCCTTCTCCACAAAAAATAACTGGATAAGGGAGGAAACAACATTTCGATAGCCACCCCAAAAAAAAAACCATTGTTGGTTGGTTGCCTGCTGGTGGTATGGGTGCTCGAGACAATTGGACGCCAAAGGGCGATTTTACTAATGTGAGTGTCTCCTTGCTGCTGCTGCTGCTGCTGAAGCTGATGTTTTCCACACCAGTTTGCCTGGTGGGGTTGCCAGTTGCCACATAGAATATATAGTTTAGAGACACAAACACCTACAACGAGCATATCAAAACCATCTAACACTAACAATCTATAACAGAGGGATGTAGTGCTGAAATACTGCACTAAAAAAGTTTGCATGGGTGTGTCGTCCTCGTCGTCGTCGTCGTCGTGTCGTCCGATAAAAATGTAGTCCAACCAAAAGGGTAGAGGAAGCAAAAATTTAATTAAATGTAGTTAATCATTTGATTTTTTTTTTTTTTTTTGTTATGGTGCCTTCCTTCATACCTTTAATAGCGCAATCAGTTTTTTTTAATCATGGCGACTGGATGTCTTGAATTTTTATCAGTTTAAAGAAAAAAAATCACCACACGATAAAAAAATAATAAATTAATCAGACTGAAGTACGATAAAATATTTAGGGAATAAAAAACAATGTTGACGAATTGCTTGAAAAAAAAAAAATCTCAGAACCAATCAAACTTTGTGGAGTTTATTATTTTGGTTTAATTCAAAAATGATTAATCATCAATGTGTTTTTTTGCTTTTGTAATTTTTTTTTCAAATATATTTTTATGTATGGAGATTACACACAAATATGCCAACACATTAGCAACAAAATTGTTAAACATTGTAAATATAAATAAAAGAATACCTAAGAAACGAAGAGTTTGTTTGATTATTCTTTTAGCAGTTTTTTTTTTTTTTTTCTTTTTATCTGATAATTAGCTAGGCAACAAAGTAAGTCGTTATGTAAATTAGCTTTATAGAATAGCAAATACACCTCTTTACTCCCTTTCATGAATAGTTCCTAATGAATGTGAGTTTCATATATTAAAAACACAGTAGTGTGTAAAAATCTTTTTCGATTTTTGACAAATTAATTCACTTTTCTTTCTTGGTATTTTCCAAACAGTCCTGAACAACTTCGATGTCAAAAACCTCGTACATAAAAAGTGTTCTTTTTTCAGAGGTAGGGAAATTTAAATTGGTAACATTTTTTTATGTGACATCTGATTTGGCAGTTCTCAGTTGTTTTCGGGATTGTTTGATTTGACAATTCATCTCTTAGCAACGTTTAAAAGTAACCTGTTTTAAAAAGTCTTCTTCTGTCCAAGAAGTTACTCATAATTGACTATTAGAGTAATCAATTGGACAAAAAATCGAGTATTTGTATTGCCAAAATACAAACTGCAAAAATTGTGTATTTTACAGGTTGCACCTCCAACTTCGGTGAGTATAACATTCAAACATTATCAGTCTTTTTCATTAAAATTCGCTAAACGGGTGAATAGTTATTCGATGCATATGTAAACACAATACAACAGTGTATGTATTCTTATTCATAAAACATTTTTCCATGCATAATAGTAACAATGAGCTTGCGCCAAAAAAAGGACCAAAAAGGGAAAATCTATCGCATTTAGCAGTCATTAAATAGCTTAGCTGTCAGTCAGCTGTCTTTGTACAAAAAAAAATCAGCAAATCCAATTTAAAACAATCTCAACACTTCCTCTTTACTTGGAATTCTTAAATGAAATATCAAAATTACATTTCGACCTAAAAATATCCTTATGTAGCGACTATTCAACCTCTAAACGGGTTTAGCTTATAATGGTTCTATTCATCGTTGTATAAGTTTTATTAATCTGTGTTTTATTTCAATTTAAAGTTCGTCTCCTTAAAAAAACACCCTTTATTCTGTCTGTTTATGTACCTGCAAAATTTCTACAAATAGCATTAAAAATAGTAAGAAAAAAGAAAACCACCACAAAACTTTAACACCCCAGTGTACAATTAAATGAAAATAAGGTAGGGCTCAATATGCTATAAACATACGGAACAAAGTCTTTTTTTGGGGAAGCAATTAAGTCGTTTCAAAGAGGAAAACAAAAAAAAAACAAAACCTATCTAACTCTTCTTCTTCTTCTTGTTCTTTGTTGGAAATTTATTTCGTGCTATTTATGTCTTTAGGTTATTTTAGCCTTAGTGTGGGAATAGACAGAAATTGCCAATTTTCGGTTACGGCGCGCGGCGGGTTGATGGCTAATCAAGAAATTTAACTTTTGCGTTCGTTTTTTTGTTTTGTTTTTTGTTCATCCAAAACCGACTGAGATGAGAAATTTATGGAATCGATTTTTTTTGTTTGATATTGCTTTACGCAAGACTAAAACTATTCGTTTATCAATTAGAATAAATATATTAGGTAAAGTCAATTTTTAGTTGGTTTTTATATGAATTTGTTTTTTTGAAATATTTCTATTGATGTGGGTACCGAAATACTTGATATTCGGAAATTAATGCTAACATTCTTTAGTTTTGGTTGCAATTGGTATAATTTTGTAGTAATTGTTGGCTGGTTTTAGGCTTTTAGTCAGTCGAAAGTTCAGCTTGTCAACTTTTTGTGAAAAAGTTCAAAATTTTCAATTATTTTTTTTTTTAATAATTTTGTCAAATCATAAATTCTCAATGTTACCCGATCTCCTCTACACAGTTAAATTATCGTACATGTCGTATGATTTTTTATTAAGAAACGTCTAAGAGATTATGCAAATATTTATAGTCAGATGAATGAAAATATTCCTCAATCAATCGTAGTATAGGAAAATATATAGAATTTATAAGACGATTATTTGTTTTAAGTAGTAGCTTAAGATGTTCCATGAGAATTGCAGTTTGTTTAGTAAACACAACGTGCTATTCCATTCATTATAAATTCTAAAAAGAAAAACAATAAACTATGTTTCATAAGTTTATGAAAAAGTCAATAACGTTTGGTAATTTTATTGAGTTAGAGACAAATGCAAACATTTTTGCGTTTAATTTTTTGAAGTGCGACGTTCAACCAAAAAACTGATTAAAAAATTCTTAAATTGTAAAATTAAAATGATCAATATTTCATTATTTTTAACTGTTAGGTTTTATATCATTTACATAATGTGCTCGAATGTTTCTTATTTGTTTTGCTAGTCTGGAACGTTTATACCTTCCTTATTGATTTTGTAAGCCTTTGACTCATTGTAGTTTTAAGCAAGTTATCGATAGAAATTTTGTCAAATTAGGTGGAGATTTTTTAAGATTGTTCACACATTTTTTTTTTATTTTATTCCTTAGAGGGAACATCTTTTGAACAATGAAGGACTTTTGGATAATAAGAAGCTAAACACAGATTGAACTCATAACTTAAATTTTGATGATTTTTGACTTTGGTTTTGACAAATAAATTATTTCAATCCAAATTTTTCAATTTCCATTAACAATACACAAAAAGTATGACGGTCTACTTTTTTTACATTTGCCTCATAAATACAATAGAAAATGTATATTATAAAAAAAAAAAGACTTACAAAAATAATACAAATTCTATATTTTCTTAATAAAATGATTATGGGGTACTAAAATCTCGGAACTCTTAAGCATATACAAAATACATACATAAATTCCAAAAGTAAAGGTAAATCGTGTAATTTGTATCCAATAACCCAATTAAACAAAAAAAAAAAAAGGATAAAACAAAATGGCAGATGTTGAAGGAACTTTCTGTTTTTCTACCCGCAAAGGCAAAAAAGTGTAAAAAACTTAATGTCCCAAAATCGTTATGCATAATACTTTTTGTTCAACTCTTAAATTTTAGCTATCATAAAAAACCACACTTCAGCTAGACTAAGAACAAACTAGCATAAAAAAGCATAATTTCCATTAACCATTAAGATTATACTCACGTGGTTCACTTATTTTTTATATTTTGAAGTTTTGATAAGGGTTTTTTGTTAAATACTCCTTCCAAGTGGCATTTTTTTCGTTTATAAAAAGCTCCAAGAGTCTTAAAAACCCAATGAGCTCTTCAAGTACTATAAGATTGTAATAATTTTTTTAAAAACTTTAAAGGGAAGAAGTGTTCTAAATTTTGAAACAAGATGAATTTCTATTAAAATAATTCTGGTATTTTGATAAGAATTTTATTTTCATAATGAGAATTTTTGTTCTTAAATGAGGTTACAAAAATATAACTTAAGTCTTGTAAGGCTCTGGTAACACTTTCTTTACTAAAAGTATGAAAGTACATAAACTCCAATCAGTTTTCCTATAGAGAAAACGAAAGTACTTAACATTCATTCTCTAGGTTTTTTTGTAAAAGATATAAATCCAATTTGCGATCACTTAGCAGCCTGATAAGTTTTTTATGTTTTTTTAGATAATTTCACAAAGTGATTGGTTGGTGGGATAAAATTAATTTTGTAAAGTTTTAATATATTTGTTAATTTTTTTAATTAAAAAAAAAAAAAAATTTATCAATATAATGTTTTCTTGTTGTTCTTAAACACCGATTAACCACTTCCTCATCCTGAACAATAAAACAAACCAAAAAAAATACTTCATCCCAACTTCCTAACTCGATAAAAAAAGACAACTCCAAATATCTCTTTTTGAAATAAAGTTTTCACATTAATTTTACGAGTTTATTCAAAACCAATTCAACAAAACAAAAAGATAAACAAAACAATTTCCCAAATTAACAAAAAAATTCCCTTTTAATATGGGAAATAGTTTTATAAGTTTTGGGTAATCGTAAATTGATTTTCTTTGTTTCCTCAAAAACCTCAACCCTTCAGTCAATTTTTCAATTGACATCAACATAAACAAATCTATTAAACCACAAAACCAACAGAACTGTCTGGTTATGTATATGTATTTCTTCTATCAATTATATGATATTTTTCGACTAAACTTTTTCAAGTGTTCATTTTAATAATACATATTAATGGCGCCTGGCTCTGATGCCACTATACTTTATTCTTCTTTTATATAGCATATAAACACTCAATGATATTTTGGTTGGGAACATTTATAATAAAATGAGAAACTTTGTGTGTGTCTCTGATTATTGACGTTCTATATTTATTTTAACTTTAGTAAAAGCTCTTATGTTACCGCAATATAACAATGCCCATATTTTCTGTTAGTCAGCACAAAAAATTTACAATGTAAGGTATACAGTCGAATCTCCTTTAATTGAGAGCCTTTTCAATACGAGTCCTAACTTATACCTTAATTAAGTCCCTGAATTTCGAAAATATGAGCATTGTTTGGATAACAGAGACTTCACTGTAGAAACTCAATGTTTTGCTTGTAATTATTTATTATTGAATGTCTTTTCTCTTTCGAAGTGTGTATCTTTTCCAATAAATTTCATTTTGTTTAGAATTAACAAAAAAAATAGCTTTTCTCATAATTTATTTAATATTTGTTTTTCTTTTTGTTTTCCTTATGAAAATCTATTTGAAAATCAAGCGAAATTCCCACAGCAACCCCTAGAGAGCGCACACTTTTTCCCTACCCAATAGCTACAAGTTAACTTGGATAATTAGATTGAAAATAGGAAAACAAATGTATAGTAAAAAAAAAAACAACAATGAAAAGATTTGAAATATAATTGCAGCGCTCTCTAATCACGTTTATTTAGCTAAAATTAAACGTAAAATTGAATTAACGCTATTCTCGTGTAGCACAATTCAGTGGCGTGTAATTTTGTAATTCTTATAAACATAAAAGTTTTTAAGCAAGTGCTTCAGGGAGGAAAGAAGCTGTTTATGAAAAAAATTAGAAAAAATATATGGAACAACAATTTTTTTGGACTTTAGAAAATAGGATTGTTTAAAATGTATTTATGGCAATTTATGTGCACTGAAGGGGCTGCTAAGTGAAAACAACCTTAAACGAAAGCTCAACTACCTCCATTCAATTGCAAATCAATGGCCTTGCACCATCACTTTCTTTCAATGATATCTAGAAGCTAATTTCTTCACAAACTCCTAACACAAGATCCGGAAGTAGCCCTAAAGTGTGAATTCATTTGGAAGTGAATATTTCGCAAGTATCTCTGAAGAATCCTGATAAATTAGAATTAGATAATTAGAGTCTTGAGGGTTGCTCTCAGAATTTTTATTTTCTCTAATAGACATTATCCTACTTTATGATTTAATGTAGACTTCGAATTTCCGGACAGGTACTAATAAAAGCATTCAATTTGGATAGTTGGATCGGAAGCTACCAGGATGCAGTTTTTTGGTGTTACATTGACTCCAGTTTTAATACTCTGAAAACACACAGTTTGAGCCGATTCTTACAATCAAATGGGCACCCATTAAGGTATAGGACTTGTACCGATTCTAGAGTTTGATTCGGCCAAATTTCAACCATCAAAGGAAGTCCCACAAATACGTTACAAGAAAAATGTGCTGTTGGACATAAAAATGCTTTCTGGCTGCATAAAGTAATGGCTGCAGTAATTGTTTGTCCCTAAAAACTGCTAAAAAGAGATCAAAATACTCAACGAAGAACTCAAACAGAACCGCAACACCAATAAATTCACAAGAGCAGGTAATCAGCTATTGAACTTATAATATTTCCTTCTGAAAGACACATTAAAGTGTTTCGACTTTTTGTAAAAACTGGTCAATAAAAGAACTCATGGGAAAAAGTTTCCTAACGTAGTGTAGAAGATCAGTCAAAGTACTTACTTACTTGCTTACTTACTAAGGTCCTCAGAGCTAGGGCCCCTAAAAGGACATACAGGTAATGAACTGTCATTGCAATAGAACAAAAGTTCTGGCAGTTTCTCCCGATAAATTTGTAGTCCGTTTAATGTCATTATATCCGCTTTTCTCTGCGCCGGCATCCAGTTGGACATCAGGTTTCGAACTCTAGATACCAAGTAAAAGGTTTTCCAATGGGCACTCGACATGTTTGGATTTAATTTTTAAACACACCCTTTCATTAATCATCGAACTGTCGTTGTCAATTTAATTAATAAACTCAACATTTTCATCATGGTAAAGAACACGATTGAGCAACGTCTGCAAATTATAAAAATTGTCTACCGAAATTTTTAATCGGTAACCGCGACTTCAAGAGCGTTAACTCCAATTTTCGGTCGTAATTCTCGCCCTAGCAAACAGGTAATAACAAGTTTAGTGCAAAAATTTCAGTCTACATATTCGTTGTGAGATGTTGCTGTGCCAGTGAGACGATGAGTTGGTCGAAGTGTCGAAAATATCTCTGCCGTTCAGGCGTCCGTAGAAAACACTTAGCATAGGCTGTCTCTCTTTGGAACGTTCAGACATCCAAGATACTGAATGAATGCCTGGCGTCTATCGCAACATGATCAACTTGTTGACAGTTTGTTGATCTGGAGATCAGACTTGGCGGTGAATATTGAGTTTTGCGCATAGAGTGCCCTGCCGAAAAAATTTATCAGTCTGTGTCCGTTTTTTTAAGTTTCGTCGTGCAAACTGTGTCCTCCGACTTTCTTCTTGGAAAAATCCAGCAATGCTAATGCTTCCTGAGTTGGGTTAGCTTTCTCTTGTGTTGGGGCGTGGGCACATATCGGCTTGATATTCCTAAATTTGGCGTTAATGCAAACATTACAAGTGGATTGTTTTATGTCTGGGTCCTAGATTGATCACCAAACCACCCATTTCTCCATCTCCTGCAGTACTTACCAAAGAAGATATTGCTGGATTTATAATTTTTCGTATGTCCTCTCCATTTCATCGCATTTTCTGGGTATACTTATAATGTCTAGGTTCTCCACTAAAACAAACTAATATTGATACCACGTTCAGCTGTATTTGTAGATTATACCGTCCATCAATTCCTGCTATTCCTTAAATGAAAAACTTCTGCATGGACACTTCTAGACAAGTCTGAGTTTCTTCCATTTTTTCAACCAATACCCAAATTTATCATTGATTAGAATAGAATAATTACAATGATTTTCCACAACAAAACCTTATACCTTTACTTAAATCAAAATACCTACCAATCAAAACCAAGAATAGAAATCCACGCGCGACCATTTGCCCTTTTGAAAATAAAACCAATAAACTTGCAATCTGTTTACCATAAACTCGCCCCAAAAATGGTATTAACTAATCAATAAAATGTTATCTTCTCCCATTTTTTTCATCATCCTTCACAACACACACTTAATAATTTGAATCAGTATCAAAAACTTCATCGTCCTGGATGGCCATCAGCATATTTAACAAAAAAAAAAAGAAGAATGAAAAAAAGTTATCTCTCTCATAAATATAAATCCTATTCTATCGATGCTAATAAATTTGTCTTTAATACAAAGAAGCACACACATACTATGCATTCCCACACCTTATTCTTGATTCCTTCATATTGCTGCTCCCTTTTTTTTTGCGCGTTTTGAATACCTTATGTTAACGTAACTTTCATTTTGAAATCTTTTCATCCTGATATGGGAAACAACACCACCATACACAACTAACTGATTCTAAGAAATATCCTGTCTATCTTTCTTGTTTAAGACCACAATTTACTGCCGTAGTAAGACTGGTATACGTATATTTAAAAGGATAACACACCTACATGTTTAGCAATGAAATGAGAACATTGCGTGAGGTTGTCACCTTAAAAGGTTTTGTGCCCCCTGTCTATCGTGGACAGACAACGACTCACGGTTATAATAAGACTTCTTGCAAGGGGGATAGTTGTAGAAGTATAGTAGTTGTGAAGTGAGTGTAGGTATATTATAGTTGTGTGTGTTTGTTAAAAGCTACAAAACTTTTACTTGTTGTAGGAATAATTGATGAAGGGCTTCTCACATTCGGGTTTCTTCTTACCCACGACACGACGACGACACATGGCGGCGAGTGTCCTTGACATCGAAACTCGAAAAAAAAAATTCGATTTTACTTTTGTTTTTTTTTACCTTCTCTGTCGACTACAACCAAATATACATAAAAGAAGAATGTGGAATAAGGATGATTCGAAAGGACACTTTATTTTATTTTCATTGTGTGTTCGTCCTTTTTGTTTCTTTTAATTCTTATTTTTTTTTTGTTCCTTTTAGACGCGTATAAGCATAATGTTTGTTAAATGTAATCTGAACCTAATGGAATTTCGCACACCACAACTAACACACACTATAGCAGATGTCAATTTTCCATACTTTTTTTTTTTTTTTTTTTTGTAGTTAGTAGGTATATCCTTGGGTTTATTTTTAACCTAATTCTGTCCAGAAAAATCAATTAATCACATACATTTTTTGTTAAGGGTGGGGTCTTTCGAGCTTTGACGTACATATAAATGGTAATCTAATATTTTTATATTTTTTTTTTTTCACATTCAAATGCTTAGAAATGAGTTTGTTCTTAATTGTTGTTGGAGAACCTTAAAAATCACAACAATCCTTTCAAAAGTTGAGTGTGTAAAAAAAGAGGAACTTAATGTGAATACGTGTTTCTATCGTGTCGCCTTTCTTATATAGGAAATACTAACATGGCGCCAAATGACTTTGCCATATACTCTACCACCCCATCATATATCCTTCTTTTACACACACACACACACACATACGCACTAATACAGAGTATAAGTTGAAAATGGTTTTTAGCAGTTTTGTGTTAAACCGTAAAGGACGTCAATTTTTATGGCTTCTTCGGCCGTGTGTCGTTTGTTAGTGGTGTCGTTAGTTACGGTACAGCGGCTGGCGGTGTTCATTAGAAGAGAAATTAAGTAAAATTAATTGGTAAACTTTTTTTAAGGCATGGTACGTTTGATAGTTAAATTTTTCTGGGAATGTACCTATACTTACTGAGATTCACGCAGTGTATTTACTAAAGGATACATAGATGGATGATAGACGTCACCAAATTTTCAGTAGACGCGATGAATGAAATACAGAAAATTTGTATGTTCTGCGAATATTGGCTGTTGACAAATAATATTTACGGATCAGTTAAAATACTTCCGAATAAAATATTGCTCTTGTAAAATGATACTACATACTTGGGGCCTTTTTCACCAAACACTTTTCACTTCTCACTTTGCAACTTTTCACTTATACTTTGCAAATTTCGTTTCACCAAACGCCAATTTGCAAAGAATATATTTATTGAAATGAAAAGTTAAAAAGTTTTGTTCTTTGCAAAATACGTTTCCACCAAACAAAAATTTGCAAAGTAAAAAGTTCTTTTCTGCAAAGTAAAAAGTTTTGTTAGTATATGCAAAGTATTTGTACTTTTCGTTTTATCAAACACATAAACTTTGCAAATTATATTAAAAAAGCTTTTCAATAATATGCAAAGAGAAATTTTTGCTTGCAATTATGAGTTTGTTGAGAAACGTGAAAAGCAACTTATTAAGATTTCAATATAATTTAATAGCACTTTTGTCGAGAGATCAAAAAATGTTCTTCTTTTTGTTGGTGCATCTATATAATGAATACACATGCATGCTTAACGGAGGGCCAAGTCCTTTTCATTTTTAAGTAATTGGTGTCTGGAAAAAAAATCTTAGATGCATACAGTGAAATAAAAATGAGGGGTTCTTATAAAACTCAGTTAACTTAAACCCTATAAAAGTCTAAACACTAGAAGTACTATTGTTACAAAATTATTTTTTTCATAATTGTATAGTTCCCAACATTGGGGGTGGTGTTCCACCCAAAATTTCGATTCGCATTTAGATTACTACGTGAATATTGTCTCAATAAAGGTTTCAATTGTTGGCAAAACTGCTTTTCCCTCAGGATGGCAGGGCAAATTACCTTTAATTATTGACATGCCTCGAGTTAAACCCTTAGCTCACCATTAGATACTAAAAGAACAACTATAGCAAACTTTAATTATTGCAATTTGATTGCTTATGATGGTAATTGCTGTAGAAGACTACCGATTTTCTGTTCAGTTGTCGTCATTATTACCAAAAAAAAAAAAAGTTGGTGTCTATAGGATTTGAACCCCGAACCTCTAGGGTGTTGGTCGAATACTCTACGATTTAAATGGCCACTCAAACATTTATTTTGCTACTTTACTTTATTTTATATTGTTGAAACGCTTTTCTTTTCACTTTTCGAAAATAGTTTGAAAAAGCGAAAAGTGAAAACTCTATTAACTTTGCAAATTTTGTGAAACACTTAGAATTTTTATTTTGCAGGAAATTATACAAATTGCAAAGATGCAAAGTGAAAAGTGTTTGGTGAAATAGGCCACTGCTCTCAAAAATGTATTTGGAGTTCTGGGTACTTTTTTTAATTAAAAATAACATTTCCAAATTGGAAATTTGATTCACAGTTTGTTGAACTTATTTTAAAAGGTTTTAGAGACCTATTCTTAGAATTAGTGCCTTAATTCGACTTTGAAAAGACTTTCCCAAAATTATTTCACTTTTAACTGATATAGCCACTACGAGCACTACCCTTTCAAAATATACAATATATTTGACTTATCATTTTCCACTTATAAATTCTACTTGTATAATAATCATATAAGCCTTGTATAATACTACTAAAATTTTAAAAGCTGAAGTTGTCTTCCTTTTATTGAACTTAAATTAAGCAAATTCATTCTGGTACTTTAATAACTTCCATATTTCATCCCCTACGAAAACTACACTAGTGCAGTAATAATGTATAAAGGACTCCTTCAGAAGTGTATCTGGATCTTATAGTAAATATCATTAAATGATTTAAACATGCATGTAAAAAAGCAGCTCTGGAACTTTCTGGAAGCAAACTGCATTTCAAGGAAATTCACCTTGAATTCTATATAAATTTGTATACATACAAAATTTTTACCAGGAACCATAGAAGTCATTAATTTTTTTTTTTAATTTTAACACACTTTAAAAAAAAAAGAAACACAAAAAAATAGACATTAATGAGAATGACTTTTGAATTGAAACTAAAATACATATCAAACCTCGCAATATCCACAAAGTATAGCGAAACAAAAATGTGTTTATTTTTTGCAAAAAAAAACACAAAAACAAATAAAATAATATATTGATTGATTTTTGGCACAACTTTGCATATAATGAAAAGAGAACACAATCAATGTACTTGTCCAATGAAATTGTATGCTGAAAAATTAAATAAAACAGACACGTAATTCGTTAGAGAACGACGAAGTACCATTATTGATTTTAGTTTTGTTTTTTTGTTCAGCACAGACGCAAACATTAAATTTTAACAAGTTGCAAAGAGTGTGACAAACAATAAGTGATTTTTTGGTATTTTTTGTATACCTTCCACTGCTGCTGCAAAAATAAAATACTACACAAAAAAAAATTGCAAAGTCAACAAATCGTTACCAAAAAATCCCACGCAAAAGCCATGAAAAGCAAAACTCTTGATGATTCACTTTTGGGTCAGTTTTTTTGTTTTTTTTTTTGAAAATTCAACAACATTTTGTTCAAAAGGCAAATTGTACATGTTAAACATTAAAAGTAAAAAAAAAAAACAACAACAAAATATAAACAAAAATTCGTTTTTTATTTGTCGATAATTTCTGCAGCGTGTAGGCGAAAAAAAAACAGGATAAATGACAAAACGTGATTTTAATCATATCACGACGCCAAATAAAATATAATTCGAAATGTCCATCCGTCCGCAAAAAAAAAAACACTTTGCAAACAAAAAAAAAACAATATGTGTGTGTGTACAAAAAATTAGATTTTAATGAGCTCCTTTTTTGAAGGTTATAAAACGAAGATGTGGTTGTAATTTAATTTTTGTGATTTGCATATTAATTGCTTCGTTTTATTTTTTGTTCTTCAGGTTTTTTGTTTATTTGGTTTTTATTTGGGCTTAAAATAAAAAATTTAATTTTGTTTTTGTTTAATTATTTTATTTATTTATAGATTTAACTTTTAACTGAATGAATATTTGCAATTCAATATTTGAAATAATAATTCTTGTTTTTTTCTTTTTTGTTCTCTCACTGATTTATTGCGAGGGAGGGTTAACGAAAATAATTATCTTTGGTTACTTAACCAATTTAAAGAATGAAACAAAAAAAAAAACAACTTAAATTTATTTCCAGATAAAGTGGAGCTCTCTTAATTGATTAATTACTTCAGCTGAAAGAGTTGATTAAATTCGATTAGTTCTCGAAATAAAATTGTTCTCTTTATGTCTCAAACGCGTACTTGATGTGTAGAAATATTCACAAGGAAATGAAAAAAAAGAACTACACTTTGGGCTGCTGTTGTACTACTTTTGATTCTTTGGAATTTGTGTTTCAAATAAAAGTAGACCACAAAAATTGTTTAAAATAAATTTTATAAACAATGTATTTTAGATCATCTTATTTTGAAACAGGGTCCTTAAATTTTTTCTGTAAACATGGTCCTGTCCTGCTCACAGCTTTCTTTTTTCGTCAAATCGAGAGCAAAATCCAAACCAAATCCGAGCCAAAATGGGTCCAATTTTATGCAAAGCGTCAAATATTGCTGTAAGCAAATTTGAAACAAAGTCTTCTATTCACAATCGGAAGTTAAAAAAGGATTTGGCAACAAATTAACTCTGCGAAACTAGTGACATTGATGGAAATAAGTTAAAAAATTATACAAATTTGGAATTGAATAAGTTAAATCACTAGATTTCGAATATCTTTAAGGTTAAAAATTCAAGTTTTGGGTCCATCTATCGTTTTATAGTCTTGTAGTTCTACTTCATAATTGTAAAAGCTTGTAATCATTCTAACTAATGTCCTGTCATTTTTCAGGACATCAGAAAAAATGTTTTAGCTTTTACTTTAGGCGTCTGTATTGATTTAAGAATAAAGTGCCTTATTTTATGGAAATCCATTGTGGAACGCCTTTATTAATAAGTAGTTTAACACTTGGCAACAAGCCCGGTAACGTTTAGCTTTGCTATCACCTTAAAATCGATTATAACAAACTTAATACCCGACGTAGTCTTAAAACGCGCTTCTAAGTTTTTACAAGATGTCCACAGTAAGTCAGTCAAAAAAGATTTTAAAACATCTTGACTGTCAGAGAAGTAAATATTACGTTTTGTTATAATTATTTTTACCATACAAATGTGACTGCAAGACCTTTGGTCTTTTTTTAATGCAACTTGCACGGCAAATTATGAAACTAAGAGGAAAGAATTGTGAAAGGATTCATCAAGCGTAGATCTAGAAACCAGCCCTTTTAGTCAAGGATCAATCATTAAATCCCTTGTCCTCACAGGTGTATCCAAAGCAGTTTTTAAACAGCTTGGTACCCATGCATTTTAACTTATGCATTTTTAATATTTTTATGAGCACCTGCATTCTTTCTTACGCGAAGTATCTATCACCCATTGTTTTAGAATCAGAATACATCGTTGCAAAAGTTTTTCTAATAACATCTTATGTTACTTCTCATTGCCTAAAGGAACTCTTCAAAAGAAAAATTTATAAAAACAAACTTTATCTCCAGCTTATCCTAATCCGGTCATGGATAGCATGCATGTTGTTCAAAATTTACTCAATTATTCATCATCGCATTGATAAAATATACGAAGGTACCTAAATAAGGTACAACATCCATTGAGCAAATTCCATTCTGACGTAGATATTCTTTTAGATAAAGAATTAAACGTTTTTATAGATACAATCAAAATGCATATGTATGTATGTTTGTTATTAAAATAGCAACAGTTTTTTTCTTTCATTTCTTATCAAACGTTCTTGGCAAGGTCGTAAAAAAAACATTTATTTGAACATTTTTTCTTTAACCATTTCTAATATTTCTATTGAAATCGAAATTAACAATCAAAAATGAAATACAAATGACTCTCTATCAGGATGTTGATATAAATATGTACATATAATGTACTTTTACAATTAAAATTAGACAAACATTTTTGATGTTTTATGGAATACCTATCTTAGATTTCAAAAAATCAAGATTGATTCATTTTTTTCAAGAGTATTCTATAAGTGCTACATACAACAAAAGTTTTTCTGATAGCACAAACTTTTCAGTCAGAACAACAAAACAAAAACGTACAAACTTTCTTATCGCTTAGAAAAAAAAAAAAACAAAAACAAAATTTATTGTTAAATTATTATGACTGTTCTTGCGCTCGAAGTCATTTGGGGAAGTGTAAAATATCACGTACCAAAAATAAATTCACTTATTTTCTGATTATTAAATTAATTTAAAATAGCTTGTGGGAGTTTGAAAAAAAAAAATAATTCTCAAGTTATTGCACAAAACTCTGATTATATTGTGACTTTTCTGAGCAGACGGCAAATTACTTCATTTTTTTTTAAATTATTATTTTCATTTGAAGTTACCCGCAACGCTTATAGATGATTTATTTTTTAACTTGGCATCTATTCAAATGACCCACTTTCTCACTTTATCTTAATCTGAATCAATAAATGGATAAAAAAAATATTCCTCTTTCATCCACAATGATATGCAAATTAAATTAGTTGGTAACAAAAAAAAAGGAACGACCTCTGCCTCTGCCGACACTTATCTTTAGTTTAATTAAAAAATTCCTCGAATTCACCACAACAACAACAACAAAATTCACAATGTGATGGTTTCTATTCTTCAAAGTCGATTTTTCTTTATTAGACAACTGGAAAAACAAACCACAATTTAGTGTTGCTATTTTTTTTTTCTTTAAATATTTTTAATTCAATTGAAATTCGAATTATTATTTATTAAACAAGTTCCGAAAGAGTCTCCTAATCAAATTGAATCACTACTTTTTGGCTACTGAACGAAAAAATACAGAGCTGTCGAATTGTATTAAAGAGGTGTTTGTTTTAAAATAAAGTTATTGAGCAATCGGTTAAAAATTTGTTTTAAATTATTTTCACAAACTAAAAAAATATAAGATCGATTACAAATTGCTTACGAACTGATTTCAAATGAGTTGAAAATTGATTGGAAATTCGTTTTAATTTTTTACATTAGATCAAAATTAGCTGCAAATTAGTTTCAAATTGAATACAAATAATGAATTATTTATAAATCAATAAAAGTTTTTACTTAAAAATCAATTGCAAATGTAAGTTTCATATAGATTTCAAGTTCTTTTTCTAACTGATAGCAAATGAGTAAAAACTTGATTAGAAATTAGTTGCAAATCGATTGCACATTCTTTGTAAATCCTATTTAAAACTAGTTTCAAATCAATTGAAAACTTGCCTTTCAGAGCTAAATTAAGAGGGAATTTAGTTCAAAGTCGATTGCAATCATTCACCCATAAAAAACAAACAAGCTGGTAGCTTATTTTACATCTGTCATTCAAGGGTAGAATTAGCTGGAGAATTGACTGGTAATTTATCAATTCAACAATGACCTTGCAACTGACACATATTTACGTTGCTGTCCTTTTCATATTTCTGTGATTTTCACTTTGACCTAATTCCACTACAAATATGAGCTATTCATTTCATCGAATTAAATTTTAGTTCTATAGACGATTAAAAATGATGTATTTGTGAGTCGATTGCAACCTACATTCGAAAATTTATAGCAAACTAGTTTCAAATTGGTTGCAAACTAGTTCTGAGTGATTTTTTGAGTTTCAACCGAATAGTTAAACAGAAAGAAAGTAGCCAATCGACAACTCTGTTCAAAACCACATTACGATTTAAGAGAATACCGCACCGTTGTCGGTCTTCGGTCGCCAGACTATAGCCACCACCAACTGCCACAAACCAAAGCCGCTGCGTATAAAACAGAAACCCCACCATGTTTGATGTTCGTTTGTTATTTTTGGCAAATAATGTTTATGACTTGAACCATAAATAAAATTTGAAATTCAATTAGATATTAAAATTGTTAAAAAAAAAAAAAAAAAAATTCAGTTCAATAAAAGAGAAAGAGAAATAAATTTTAAAATCTAAATGAAATCGAAGGACTGCAACTAATTCACAATCACAAGAGCATGCATACATTCATATAGTAGGTAAAATGACACAAGATGGATGGGAATAAAATCATAGAGTCACCGTGTTGTCGTCGCCGCCGGCATAATACACAATAGATTGTTGTTGTGCCTAAAGGGGTTGAATTTTTTTTTTTTTCGATATACATTATTATCGACTTAAATTCATATATGCAATGCATGTATGTCCTCAAGCAGTAACATCAACATCACCATCATCATCATCATCATCATCTACTTGAATGAAAAATGCATTGATAGGAAAATTGCACAAGCGATTAACTTTGATGCAATCTTATTATCTGCGTGTCATCTCTGGATGATTATTATTTATACTTATGCAAAGATACTTTACTATAATATAGTAGTATCCCTCTTTTAGGGGGTGCATGTATTTTATAATGCATGTTACAAAGAGTGGCGCCAAAGATTGATAGTAACATGCTGACATATTCAAATTGTTTATAAACAATTGTAATTCTTCAATTTAAATTCACATACAAATACTACGACTCATCTTATAGTTTAGGAAAAAACGTTGCAAATATTTATAACATTTTATGGGTTGGGCTATCCTAGCCTCAAAAACAAATTATGATAGTACAGATTTCAGATGATAGAAATCATCTAGCCAAGTTATCAAAATTAGAGGACAAGTTTTTATAACGGTGCTGGATGCTAAATTGATGTTATTTTAATATCCGATACGACTTTCGTGAATATATTGACGCATAATGCTAACTGCTCTTCTTGACGACATTACTTCAGAGTAAACTTCTGAAAAAACAGCACTATCCACCACGAACTTCCACATGGAAGCCAATCTCAAATAGATAGACTGGATCAAGACAGCTACAGCCGAATGAGTGCATTAACACTTGCTCATCAGGCAGAGGATAGGATATCGTATGATCAAATTAGGGGCCCTTCAAAGACTACCACATCAAATAGTTACACCAACATGTGACCAAACATTAATACATAACCATTAGACTATAACATAGCGCATTCCGGTGGACGAACCGACGGAAAATACCTATTGTGTGACGCCGCCGCGAGCACTGCAGCTGCTTGCCCACCATCAGACATGTCAGCCTCGGCAACCATGGTTGCACATATGAGTACTGACTACTGAAGTTGGCACCCTACAATGACTTATTCTTTTCCATCTTTGACAAAATCCTATAGTTCTTCATGCCTTGAACGGAATAACTCAGGTCGCAATGCCTTTTTAACTCGGTCCATCTTACAATTTTGAACTTCTAGTTGTCACAATGTTAACAACTAACTAAAAAACCACAGAAAATTGCTTACAAGACCCCTTAGCCACGATGAAGCTGTCAGCGCTTGGGGGGCATTGGCGATAGCAGCAAAAAAACGAATATTAGGCTGGTTTTCGTCGCTGCTAATTACTCACCCACTGGCAATATCGTAGGCTTATAAATATGTGGTCAAATATACAGCTGATAATGGTGACTAACTCAATTTTTAACTGGCAATCAGCTCGTGAGACCCGTGCTATTGATGGCATGACCACTGGCACCAACCACCACCACAATAGACTCACCGCACTATCAAAACCACTATCAGCAGTTTGGCGTAAAGTCACAGGCGATCTGTTTACTGAAAACTTCTAGTGATCTGGTTTGTATCAGACGACAGCAGCTTGTCAAAAGCTATTCAATAAGTCGAATTTAGGTGAAATGTCTATACATTTCTACTACGGAAAGTGAAAAGTCTGTGAACGATGTCACTTCTCCCATAAGTACATACACTATTGTGCTAGATCCCTTCTATGATGTATGGATTGGAACTGTATAAGTGTTAAACGAGCATTTTGATGGTTTTTAAGATATCAGACGATTTGGAAGAAAAGAAAGGCGCATTACAGCATATATGCCATTAAGAGAAAAAATCAATTGCGGCAAACTAATAAATCACCCAGACGACTTTTTTGTTGCCCGTTGATGACCGAATCGTTTGCGTCAAACGACTTTTCGTTTGTTGAACAATAATTTTTCGACTCTAACTTCGTTTGCAGCAAACTCTTAAATTCGCTTTGGTGAAACAATTAATGAAAAAAAAGTTCAGCCTAACACCGGCGATTAAAACTGAAACCTCTCGATTACAAACAAAAGATGTTCCCATTGCAGCATGAACTAGATAACTTTTGTGTAGCATATAATGCATATGAACACCACAAACATACAGTCAATTATTAAGAAGGTTTTTTTTTTTTTTTTTTTTTTTTTTTATAATAAGCGCGCATGTCCTGCAGACATTTGTTGTAAATGAATTGTTTATTTACAAAAAAAAGTGAAGTTCTTTGCAGGGAACTAGTTTCTGGAGAGGTTCTTCGCAAACTATTCATTAGGTTACTGTAAGCAATAGAATTATCTAGTGCACGAAATAGTATATTTAAATGTGAGAAGCATTTTCGTTTGCCGCAAACAACTTATGAAAATGAGCTCCAAACGAAAATTTGTAAAAAGCAACTCTATCTCCCAGAATATAACTGACACCCCATCATGCACTCCTATGCCTAATACTCATACCTCCACTGCAAGGTTAATTGCGCATTACAAATTGTGGTGTATGAGTAGGTTTCAAACATGCGAAGATCGTTTGTTATACCAATTCAATTAAAGAATCTTTATCATTTGCATTCAATTCAGGCCTAAAGATACTTTATGTAGATAATATATATCTCCATGTTGTTTTGGGGTCACGGTTTGCATGGGAAATTGTTTTTGCGAGCACTTAAAATATTTTAAATTTTAACACCGACACAAACTATATTCTCTTTATTTTTTCTATTCCCTCGCTAAGTGCCTTTGCGATGTTTTTTTTTTTTTTTAATTTAAATTGTAAAAATGTGCAATGAAAAAAATTTCAAAAAAAAAAGCTTTTAAAATTCAACAAAGTAACACCGAAATAATATTAAATAAAACAAAATACAACAACAACAAAAAAAAGATCAACAAATATGTGTATTGTTGCAGTAATAAAGCACACACAGACCGGCCGGTAACCGACAGTTTATTTTCTTCTCCATATTTCTACCTACCAGCCACCACAGCCGCTATACCGCAGTGCGATTATTACTCTCCGACTCTCTAGCATCACATTTTGCTACGGTTCGGCGGCGGTACGACGACAACAACGCGACGCCGACGGTACTGGTGGTGGCGGTATCTTTTCTAATTCACATTATATCGAATCTATGGAATTTGTATTTTATTAAAAATGTAAATATACGAATAAGGCTAAAAATAAAAAAAAGATATTCACAGAGATAGAGAGGTGCTATATAATATTTCTATAAATGGTATTTTGTTTTAATAAATACTTGGGCTCTGTGTACCTCTCTCAATAATACACAACCCAGTACTTGAGTTAATTACTTGTGGACTTAGCTGAATGATAATATAATTTGTGGTTGCCGGTAATTTTCTTCTTTTTTTTTTTTGTATTGTTAATTATTCGTATTATGTTTATTGAAAAGCAAAAAAAAAAAGGAATGATTATTATAATTTTGTGCGAAAAGCTAAATTATTTCGAAGTGTGTGTAATTTTGTTTTATCTAATCGTGTGGAGAAAAAAAAATCTATAGAAAGGAATTTCATTCAAATGTGTCGTTAATCATTTGTAAGAGGAAATAAATTTACTTTGATTTGTTCATCTTGAAAGATAAAAGCTATTTTTATATAAGCTTAGTGCAAGTGTGATGAAGTTGTGGGTATATGAAGTCATTGGAAAGATAGATTCGATGTAAAATAGATAACAGATAATTTCATACAAAAAAAAAGATGATTCACAAAAAAATTCTTCAAGAAAAGGTGATAAATTATGAAGATTATACAGTGGGAGAAAGATTTCCCCCTTTTATTCAAATAAATTTAAACATTAAAGTAAGTACCTATTTGCACAATTGCAATTAGAGTAAGCCCATAAGGAGCAACAAAATAAAGTTTTCGATAGCGTTGAAACTCAAAGTTTATCAGCAAACAATAATTTACAATCTTACTACACAAAAGTAGCAGTTGTCAATCATGCAATCATCCTGTTTCCACGATGGTTGTAATTGCTATACAACTGCACTGTAAATAAGTTTTTCAAATGTGTTTGAAATAATTTATTTTTGATGTTTTGGCGCATATGAAGATTTCAAAAACCCAGGCAAACTTTTTAAACGTATCTTTAAAATGCTATTTAAGCTGAGCAAATCGATTTGAAAACTGATCATTTTGTGAAAAAGGAAGTGGAAACTCACCTATCTATATCCAATATTTCGTATCACTTCTTAAAGGGCACTTTGTCCCTTGTAAGATCCGATTCCCAAATCACGTTGAATTATCCTTACCGATGTTAATTTCTCGAAATATATATATATATTTCTACGGATTTGATTCTCTACGGCAATGATGAGTTTTTATAACTATTGATTTATTCTATGCATATCCTTGAAATATTTGACGTTACAAAATTCCAAGTAACATCCTAAAGATTTCCCTTCATTTGTATCTGCATTTTTTCAGGCCGATTACGACTAAGTACACGATTTTTGAACTTGGCTCATTTCGTGATTGCAGCCAAATGATGTTAAAACTTTTTATCCAGAATCCTTCTGTAAATGTCCCTCATTAAAAAGCAAAGCAGCCAAGTTCACTTTAATACCTTCTAAGAATCATTGAGTTAATTTTGTGTACCAAAACAATTGCAAATACATACTAGGTATTTGGCTATGGTAGTATTCCGATCACTCCCTTTTTTAACAATGTTATAAAGTCTTGTTCTTTCACAAGTAAGAACAATGTGTTCATGTTGTAGATGCAATCAAATAGAAGTTTCTCCTTTTTTTGTACTAATTTAATGAATTAAACCGAGCCCCAAAGAATATAGTTACTTCTTGAGTTTTTTTGTTGATGCTACAAAATTTGTATGTTTCCTTAACATACGCACAAGAGGATCATAAACGATTTTACTAGCAATGTAATTAGGTCAAGTGGGTGAGGTGAAAAGTACACAAATGTATGGACTAGCCACAATCATAACTATACTATCCTTGAATCCTTTTTTTCCTCAAACCCCACGACTAGTTTTCAAATGACATTCACATTCAGCAAGGGTTTGAACTTATTGTTTGCTGGTTGGTTCAAAAACCAACAATATACGTTACACCCAAACCCTAGTTTGTCACGAAACTTAAGACTGTTCTTTTTCATTTGTATCCTTTATAGCCGGTCTGGTCAAAGTACGTACGAGGCGTAATATGGTTTAAGGGAAGCAATATAGTAAAATTTATGGTCGTTTTAAAATATACTCTGCCGCCGTGGCTTGGTAAAGTTGGAGCTCATTTCCAGCAAAGAATTAAAAATAAAAAACAGTAAAGTGCACATAAAATGTCAAATGAATGCGCCAACAATATAATATTTCGAGAGTGTGTTGGTTTTTCTTTTTTTTATTATTATTATTTTGCCAACACGAATAGTGTTTATGTGGGTCAGACTACAGACACACTGTCTAGATACAAAGGACGGGGGTTTGTTGCATGCTATAGTCTCGGTTTGTTCTCGTATAGTGCATTTAATTTCACCCTTGTCCATTGTATGAGTATGTATTTTTATTATTTTTTGTTTGTAATTACTGAACAGAACGTATAGTTTTTTTTTTGTCTGTTTATTAGTTTGTCTGGTTAAAGTGTGAATAAAAATTAACACTTCAAAGAAATTTATAATATTTTTTTAAAGTATCTCTATATGTATCTGCAATATGCGAACTTGCAGTTTGTAGATTCTCTGTTAATTATTGTGATTAAAAACATGCGTCCAGTTAAAACCTCTTCATAGCTAAGGTCATCTTGATGATGAACTACGTGACTAAATCACATGAATATTTATTAAACTTAGGTAATAAGTGGTTCTACATTTAACCAGTTATGTTTTGAAATCGTGTTAGAGAGTAAAATTAAGATTTAAACGTGAACTTCAATGTTAAAAAAAAAACAAAAAGGATGAGCTGCAATTTGATTATGTACATTTCTTTTTTTAATTGCTATTAGTTTTTATTTCTTATCTATCATTGATAAAAAAATATATAAACAGAGATCTGCAAAAAAATTTTCATTAAAACCAAACCATAGAAGAATTTATTTGTGCAAAATTTGTAATAATATCTGAAGCAACTAGCCTCTCCCTTAGGAATCCTTATAGGCCCAGATCCCTCCACAAGACGATTCATAGGATGACCTACCCTCATCCCTATACCAGTTGAGAGCTATATTTTCTTAGTTTATCTAGTGTTTAAAGAAATAGTATCAGCATGGGATGTCTTCTTCCTATCAAGAGTTTTTTCAACGTGAAATTAAGTATGTTTGAGATAACTGACTACAATGCTAAAGTTGCAGTTCTGTTGTAAAAATGTGATCTTACAATGGTGTTAACAATGATTTATTTAATAAACACTAAATGTGACTTACACTACATGTACAAAGGAGGTCAGTTACAAGAGTGGGTTTCAACTTAAAAAAATCTTCCTCTCTACGGGCTTTTAAAATTTAAAATTGTATCAATAGCAGAGTACATGAAATAAATTATTCTTAAATGAGAATGGGCGGTTCCGTCCCATTGTGTTTACATGAAATTTATTCGGTGAAAGCATCCAGCACCAATATTTTCTGTCCTCCTTAAAATAAGCACTATTTTTACCTAAAATTTTTTGATACATTCTTTGGCCAAATCCAAATTGCAATTCAATTGGACATTTAGGATATAATTGAGGGAATCGCTGCCAAGCAATTTCATCCGATTTATTATGCTATAAGGTATTTGGAACTTACTACAACATCACATTTTTCTTTGAGTAAAGAAAGCTTAGTAGCTCTTTTCTGCCACCAGATACGAACTGTGTGTCCAAAGTCGAGATCTTTTCAACGATATATGAAGGTCGCAATGTGTTACAACATATAAAAAGTTTGTACAACATCAGTGACGAAATCCCGAAGGAATAGTAAAAACAAGTTTTTTTTTCCTTGAAGCGTAGATCGAAAAGGGCTGCTGGACCATTGATTGCAATTCACCTTATTGACCGCCGAGCATTTTCCACTTGATTTTTTTAACGTTTTGAGGTTTTTGACCATTAAAAAATTAATGAATTGTACTTTAATTTTGGCAAAAAAGGCCCTATAACTTTTTTCCCACGAGATACGGACAATAAATTGCTGCATTAGTCGAGACCTTTCCAACTATATGTCACTACTGTCACCAATGGGACGCTGTTCATACAAAAGTGCACATTTTCCATCAGAAATTTAGAAATTTTGTTATATTTTATGACTTCACTTTGGATTGCAACAGAATATATTATAGAAACAAAACAATTTCAATGAAAAAAAAAATTGAAGTTTTCTTCAAGAAACTCAATAATTCTTAACATTTTTAAATTTGTTTCTTTTAAAAATCTTTTGAAAGACTCTTTTCAACTTAAGAATCAGACTGTGAGAAGGATTTGATGGCTGTAGTGTTGTTTCTCCTTAAATTCTTCAAATAATTCACATAATGCTACCTTCTTTATCTGTTTTCACTTTCTTTTTGCTTCTTTTTAGTCATCTACAAAAAAATAAATACATTTTAGTGATAAATTACCTCACTGACTACGTTTATCGTGATCTTTGAGTTTTCCTCCGAAACTTCGACACACAGACTTTTGCAACAAAGATTCATTTACAAACTCTTTTTTAACCAAAGATATAGGATGCTTGGTGGCAATCCTAAATAGTTAACAGGAATTCTTGTCCTTTGTAATTCTTCTTCTTCTTCATAACCTTGCAAAAATGTCTTAGAAAATATCAACAGCATGACGCAGACTGGCATATTTACAGATACAATGTTCTGATTTCTATTATTTCTGCATAAAAAACAAAGTTTTTGTGTGAATCATTCTCAAGTTTTTTGTAAAAAAAATCTTTTCTGATAGTTTTTTCCATTAAATTCATTTAAAAAATAAAAACTCAACTTGAAAATTATTATTCTATCGCATGTGTTGTAGAAATTATGCCACTAATTTTATTATTGTTTTTTTTTCAAAGCTATTTTAAATAAGTAGTTTTCCATGTTTCTCTTTTCAATAATTATTTTTTTTTTCTTAATAACTACCACTACATGAATAATTTTTTAATGCTTTGAATTATTAATTTTCTTATCCATAAAAAATGCCAAAATCCAGACAAATTCCATCAATAAAAATCATTCTGCACCATAAATCAAAAATAATACAAAAAAAATGTATGTATATAAAAATTATTACGAGTGGAGTGGAACCCTATCTCTTTTAGTTTTTTTTTTTTTCTAACCAGAACCAACATAGCCAAAATGTATTTTTATACATATTTTGGCTTCTTCAAAAAAAATAAAAAAAAAAACTGTCTATAGAAATGTGTTTCCATTTATGTTTTTTTTTTTCTTTGCTTTTGTTTTGTTTCTTTTTCGTTTGCAATAGATAATGAGTGTGGTAGGTTAAATAAAAAGAAAGATAAAAAGATCCAATGATTGGCACTGTCAAGAAACATCTGGAACATAAAAAGTCTTAAAAGAATGATTCTATTTCCACATACATTTTTTTTTTGGGGTCTGGACTTGACTGCTTTTTTATTTTATTTTATTTTTTTTTGTGTGTTTTCATTGAATTTATTGGGTGGCAAATAAATACATCTGTTAATGGAATGTTTTTTTTCAAACAGAGAGATACACTTTCCAGATGATTCAATTTTATAGAATCATGATATTTGCGTTATTTCAAGCACAAGAATAGTTTAAAAAATAAAACCCAATATAAAATTTATTTACTGCAATATTG
The DNA here is from genome assembly GCA_948107695.1 of Meliscaeva auricollis. Lineage (NCBI taxonomy): Eukaryota > Metazoa > Arthropoda > Insecta > Diptera > Syrphidae > Meliscaeva > Meliscaeva auricollis. The sequence continues at coordinate 44,144,205 of OX403619.1, read as the reverse complement.
AGGTTATATGAATGAAATCGAGACCAAAGTTCAGTGTCATAAATCTTCTATCTACAAAATTAATACAAAGAATAAAAAAAATACTAAGATTTTGTTTGTCTACATATATTCCTCCCACAAGTGCTTGCTGCATGCTCCTCAATATTTCATTAAATCATTAATTAAAACATGCGAGCTAAATTGGTTCAATTAAAGCACGCAGTCAGCAGACCCCTCAAAATACACACACACATGCCCATACACTTTACTTTCAATCTTCATAGAATTTTATTTTTTGGAAGTTCTCAAAATTCTAATTAGTTCTAATTATGATTAATGCTTTTCATTAAACTAGTTAATTTTTAATTTTATCATACCCACTAACCTTGAGTGATATAATTGAAAAAGGATTGAATGAAAGTGCAATCAATTTAGAAAATTTATAACAAAAAAAAAAAACAAATAAAAATATTAATTCAAATCTAATTTGTTGTATTTTTTTATCTTTTCAGTTATTTTGCGCAAAAAGACGAAGGAAATACCTAATTTAGGTAAAAAAAAACAAGAGAAAAAAAAATAAAATACAACTCAAGTGTTCTTATCTTATATTCAAATGGCCACAAATATAAATTTTAGTGAATGAGTAAAAAAAAAATTAAAAAATAGTTTATCTACAATATATAATTATTTATACAAAAAAAAAAATAAAAGAAACAAGTTAAAGAAAAGTGTATAGATTTTGTGATTTAAAAAAATATATATATTTATATTTATTTATCAAAAGGAAAAAAAGAAAACAAAAAAAAAATCAACCAAAACTAACCATCTAACTGTGATTTAAGCTTAATATAAAGTTATGTTAATATATACAAATTAAAAATCATAATACAAAAAAAAAACAAAATTTGAGAAAAATACGGTTTATTTTAAAGTTTATTTAATATTTCCGTTTGTGTGTGTTTTCAAATTTCTTATTTTTATTTTATTTTATATTTTTTTATTAATTTAAGTAAATTAAAAATAAAAACAAAAAACAAAAATTCAATGAGAATGTTCAATTTAACTATACCACAAACGTTGGGCCTGGATGCCGGCTCAACGCCAAAAACACCAGAAATTGTAAATTCCTTGATAGCAATGTCAAATCCAATGGATAATTACAATTTTTCAACAACACACGGAATATCGGTGCGGAGTTTCAATTCCATGAATCCACAGGTGAGTTTGTGATTATTATTAACTGTAGTTTAAACTTTTACTTAAGCTTTGCTTTAATATTCTATTCTAAAGCTAGTAGAACACGATTTGTGTAAACACTAAAATTTGTGTAAAAATTTGTGTATTTTTGACATTAATATGCACAAAACCATATGAACCACAAATTGGAAGACAGAAAATAACATTATAAACACGATCATGTCATCCGAATTATGGTTGAAATGATATAGTGTGTTTTTATTGCAAAAATACACAAATTTTTGTGTAAACACAAATCATGTGATCTAAGCTTAAGCATAAAACTTTTAAAAATCAATCATTAAATATCATTAAAATATTTTAAGTGCTTAATTGAGACATAAACCAATTAGCGGACAAAATATTCTCTGAGGGCTTTTTTCCTGGTCTTGGCTAAGCTGGGCCATTAAGTGGTAGTTTAGATGAGTTTGTAGGTCTATTCTTATCATAGGGTTTCAGTTGAATTGTGTCCCATTAGCACTGACTAAATTTTGTGATTTTTTTCCTTAAAATATTCGGGAAAAATTTCTTTTGACCATCTATCGTTTGTTGCTTTGCGGAAATTTTGGTGAATTCGGTTTGTTTCCGAAAAACTGTTTTTCGCTTATCCATCTGCAATATTACTACCGTATTTTCCTGAGACCAATCGAATAGTCAATAAGTTCGTTCCCTGATGAGCATGATGATAGTCTAAATGTTTGCCACCTGCAATGAGAAAACAAATCATTTGCGGCAAACGAAAAATATACCCTAAAAAATTTTACCGTTTGCTGGACAATGTTTCGAATTTGTTTGCAGAAAATCATTTGTGTTAAACATTTTTAGCGAACGATAAAAAAAACAAGTAAAAGAACACCAGTGAATGAACCAGCAAACTAAGCGAGTCATTCCGCCATAAACTGTATAATTCATGACTAGCGTAGAATGCAGATGAACAAAATTATAGAACAAATCGTTTCCGTCAAACAATTTTTCCTTTTTTGCACATTATAGAAAACGAAAAGTTTTTTTAAATGTGGGAAGCATTTTCGTTTGCCGAAATCAAACCATGAAAATGAGATTCATTTTAGGATTGGTGTCCCGGAAAATCCCGTACAGTTGGCTATTGTATTTTCTTTCCACTTATTATTTATGAAAACGGGAACAAACAACACCCAAAGAATTAGTCGTTTAAAATAATCTAAAGCGTTCTCGTACATATAATGCACTGAGAGATAAAATCGATTGCGCACATGAAAAAATTGCCCAAACGACTTTTTCGTTTGCTAGAAAATTTTTCAGCTTCGATAAACACTTTCTGCGAGCGATTACAAAACAAAAGTTAAGCGTAACTTTTGTTGGACAGTTGGACAGTCATTTTTCTTCTTCAACTTCATTTGCAGCAAACTATTAAATTCGTTTCGGTGAAACAATTTATGTGAACGACTTAATAAAAATAATTATTAATTATTAATAATATAATATCTCTTTCTCATGTTGTCTCTTTTTTATTTCTGAGAAAGTGAGAAGCTGTTGTTCGTCTGTTCTCTTCTCATTTGCAACCCTGGTGATCTTCTGCAGGGCCGCTTTGAAACTTCTTTTCAATACCTTCTGCTAGTGACATAGGACCTCTTCAGATATTATTTAAATATAACAGGAATTGGACGTCTGAGATATTGCTAACGGTTCCCCCTTAGCCAATATAGCAATGTTGCCAATTTCAGTCTGATTTGTGGTTTGAGTCAGCTCCTTTAACAGTATCATTTAATTTGGTTTTAAGTACCTTCTCCTTACAGCCAATTTCTTCACAGAATCCCAGCGCTAGGACCGGTACTAGTCCTTAAGTTAGGTGTCCATTTGAGCGTAAATATTCTGTGGCTACTCTTCAAGGTTCCTGAGAGTTGAATGACATTGGAAATTATTCAACTCTCAGGGCTGCTTGAAGCATATAAACGCTCTAATGGTGACCGATTTTTCAGACTTGTACAGGTTCTAGCGCTAGTACTTTGTGCTAGTAAGGTTGTTACAGATTCATTTCTAAAAGTAAGTACTACTAACAAGTGATCTGGTTTTATTTTAGGTCCTTGGAACTTTCCGATACTCAAGATTTTTGAAGCACGCCTAATAACAGAATCAACATTTCGAATAAATATTCAAGTCAAGTACATAATTTATATCAGAGAAAAACCAATGCATGAAAGCGTATGCATGCACTTCTCCAAAATCAAGGCTTGGGAAAAAACCGGAGTCATAAGAGCAATTCAAGTCGGTTTTGCTATGTAAAACAGAACTACATTATATCATTAATGCATTGAAATGGTTATTCTCAATATATTGCCTAAAACTTTTTTCAAAATGACAAATAAGGCTTATTAGAAAATGTTTTTCTTACTTTGGCCGTTCATTTTTCTGCGTCAATTATTATTTTTCTAGACATAGAGAAGCCAAATTTTGAAGACTTGTGACATTTGTGCACAACAAATCTGTTCACACGATGGTTTTCTAGCTTCATCAAAGCAATAATGTCATACAAAAAATTAAAAACAGGCAATCAAATCCATAATTTGCAAATGCATGCATTTTCCATATATATTTTTTTTGTATTTTTGTTTGCTGAAAATAAAATAAATATTTTGTGCACGACTAGCTCACCAAGAACCAAGTCCTATTGGCATATTGACTGACACTCTCAACCATTTCCTGTATGCGTATATAATTAGCAAGAATGGAGTGAACCTACAATTCTGTGCCGGTTCCGAACGGCTAACTGAGATCCACTTTTCTTGACAACGAGTGGATAATCTCAGAAGATTTGTCAATTCCTCGAAAGAGGCATATTTATAACAAATTTAAAAGAAACTCCGAATAAATCAAGAAAATAAGTAATTTTTTTGCAGTCATTCACAATTTTTCAATTAGAAAAAAAAACTATTTTTCATTGAAATAACAATTAATTGTTTGTCAAAAAATAACAAATCAAAGGGAACAACAATCCTCATTGACAGAAAAATACAAATTGTATTACAACTCTCAAAACCTTGAAACACTTACATACATAAAAAAACAAACCTTGTTTTCCATTAGAATAACATTTATATTATTTAATTTGTATGTTTATTTTTTTATTATCTAATCTTAACAAATGATACTAATTTGATTCTACTTTTTTTTTATAATTAATTCCAGGCAATATCACAGGATAGTAGTCATTCCAGTTGTTCAGGTTCACCGCTTGACTCACCCGCCGGTACAGCAACAACACCCAGCGTCCAACAGGTATAATTAATTATTATTTGAATTTTTATTTGCTGTTGTATTTTTTTTTCTATTTTCTGCATTCGTCTGTAACATTTGAAGAAAACGAAACCAAAATCAATTACCAGTCAAGCACCCAAATTGAAATCAATTTTTCAATGCATTAGTACCTCTTTAATTAAAATGTAAATTTTATTCAAAAAAATACAAAAAAAAAAATTATAAAAGAGAGAAGATAAATCGAATACCCTTAGTGGTGTGTGGTGCGACGCGCATCGGTAGATTGAAAATCTTCACGGCGACATTCTCGTTGCATTTGATCAATGGTGATGTTCACACTGCCATGCCGGCCCGGCCGGTCGTCTCGTCTCGTTGCTCTACACCACCGTCTCCACCGCCCACGATAACGCCCACATTTTAAGATCACACACTTCCCTCCTTACTATGCAAACAAAATTACTGAAATAAAATGGAGAAAAAAAATCAGAACAAAAATAAAAACCATGCGACATTGACCTGTATATGCAAAATTAATGCAAATATATTAAAAAAGTATCTACCAGTAATAGAATAGAAAAAAAAATAATGATTAATCGTATAGGCTGCAGGGTAATACACACCATTGCGAAGATGCAAGAAAATAAAAATCTCAGCTTTCCACTCACATCACATCTCTGACTGACTTGACTGCATTTGTCGAGATAATCATTTAATTATAATCGCAATCGAAACGCCTATATATTGGCGGTGGCTTTATAAATAATTGACTTCTGTTAGGAAAACGGATGCAATAAAAAAATTTATTGCCGAGAGAGAGATAGAAATTAAATGCAAATTCGCTTTTTATTTTGTATTTTTTTCAAATTCATAAGAGATATTTTTTGTGATGATGCTAACAACATTATGTCAAGAGGAACTTCTTTTCTTAGGACGCAGATTATTCTTACTTTATTGTAAAATACACATTTTTATAAGAAATACGCTTGGAACCCATCTTTTCACAGTTGGTGGACAATTGCTAGAAATAGTTCTTCAAAAACTGTAAGGAACATGTACATTTCAGGAAATGTTGGAGCTTTTAATCTTTGTTCCGCAAAATAACGCTAAAAACATCAAAGCAGCTGTGAAAACAAGCAGCTGGGAAAGAAAGCCCCTTAGTTTTGGAAAAAATGGTATTTTATAAGAAAGCACACTTCTTAAAAATCTTGCATCCAAGTTGGCAAATATTAGTAATTTTTATTTATATTATTCGAAGAAGACACGGCAAATTCATAATTTAGACTAGTTTCGAGCTTTGGAGTACAACTATACACACATAACAACAAATTTTTAAATAGCAATTTGGAGAGGTTTTAATGATTAATTTTATTATCTCTTTCTAAGAATAGAAATCCCTTGGCACATAGCACAACTTGTGAGCTTCTACCAATTTTTTTTTATTTCTGTAAGCTACTTTTTTGATAAACTGTTTTAGATAATAAAAGTATGTACTTCCAAATTTTAAATGTAGTTATCAGTGAGCTTAAATAGCTAACTAACAGCGGCCCGATAATTTTTTTGATTTATTACCACCAATTCGGTAATTCTGCATTATCCAGGTGTGCAATTGTTAAATTAAAAAATTAAAGTACTTATATATTTCAAACTTTAATAGAACATTTGGGCTCAAGAAAACAATCAAACGTAGTTCAGCTGTCAATACCTTTCAATGATATATTGGCTACAGCAGAAAAATATGCTATGATTTGGTCTACCAACAAGCATATTCTGCAGATTTGATTCCCAAAGACTGTTTTCCATCTTGTAAGGGCACATTTCTATAATTTTTTCAGCAAACCTTGTTTTTCTTATTCTTAAGTCTATTTTGAAAGAAACTGAATTTGTGAAAAAATATATCAACTCCTTTCTTTACTAACAATCAGTTTCTTTGCCTAAGTACTAAGCACCCGGTCTAGCTAGAGTAAGTTCTAGGTTTGATTCCTGCCTAACGAAAAATTAGTACATGTGAAGAGATCACATTTTAACACAAGTTTGAAGTTCATTAGGAGCTCAATACTTAAAAAATTGGTTGGAGTCAGTTTTAATTAATTGTGGGGCCTATTTCACCAAACACTTTCCACTTTTCGCTTTGCTTCTTTGCAAATAAATAAATTTCTGCAACGAAAAAAGAACATTTTTTGACCTCTCCACTATAGTGCTATTAATTAAAATTAAAAATTTGCACGAGACCCAAAAAAAACATGGTATCTTGTCGCTCAGGATTTTTCAAAAAATATGCATTAGATCTGAGCAATAGAGCGGCATATCGACAGCTTCCCAAACAAACTACTCTTTGGTCACTATTATTTACTTCAAACAATTCTTCATTATTTATTATTCATGCCTATTATGGAATTCGCAATACATTACTCCCGGGGAGTCAGCGTGATTCACAGGGTTCGCGTTCGCATTTAGAGCAATTATGAACTTACTGGGTGAACTATATTATCAATACGAGACACTACCTTACCATTTCCATTAACACACTTCCTCAACTACGAGTTCTAGAGAAGAAAATATGTCACAAAGAAGTGCGAATCCCGCCGCAACGCATTGGTCGGATTCTATAGGGGTGATTATGATTTTTCTTCATATTTTGCAAACAAAAAAATTATCTTTACATACATATTATTGAAAAGCTTTTCTAAATTATTAATAGCATCTGCAAAGCTTGTGTTTGGTGAAACAAAAAGTACAAATACTTTGCAAACTTACAAAACTTTTCACTTTTGCAGAAAAGAACTTTTCACTTTGCTAATTTGTGTTTGGTGAAACGTATTTTGCAAAGAGGAAAACTTTTCAACTTTTCATTACAATAAATATAGTCTCTGCAAATTGGCGTTTGGTGAAACGAAATTTGCTAAGTAAAACTGAAAAGTTGCAAATTGAAAAGTGAAAAGTGTTTGGTAAAATAGGCTCGTTTAAATATTATATTCATTATTCTTCAAAAAAAATTGTTAGTTTTTCCAAAAAGCTCTTTTATTTTCGATTATTACCAAAACTCAGACTGTGAACTTGTAATTTTCTTCCAGTTACCGATTCAATTGAAATTCCGTCTACTTTCCTTTTTTTAACTTACTCTGAAAAACCCAATGACCTTTACTTTAATTATAAGCAAGTTGATAGATTTATAAAACCGATAAAAACAGCTTCGTCTAGACCCTAGAGAAATGTCAATTTCTATTAATTTTAACTCCATTAAAAGAACAAAATGTTCAACGTACTTTACACGAGTTGAATAAAAAAATTACGATTGCCTAAATTAAAACCGCACTAATAATACCCAAATACTTCATTCATTTTATGTTTGTACACACAATCTGATACTCCTAGCATGTCTCGAATAAAAGCCAATAACAACTTTTATTTTATTTTTGTCAGTTTTAAAATGTTAAATAATTTTTATAAGGTGGCTTAATAAAATGATAAAAGATTTCTATCAACAATAAGCCACTTTTTACCATATACCTCAATTGCATGTCACACGACAATCTGCATATAAAATTACATATTGGAACATTCCGCATTGATGTCAAAATTTTGCCATGAAATAAAAGGTATTTCTTAAAGCTTGTTGTTTTACATTCTTTTTCAATAAAAAAAAATTAAAAAAAAAACATGACTGACGTGTTCATATGAAAGTACTTAAGTGTATATTTAATATGTTCAACTTGTCCCTTCCGAATTCAGAAAAGTAAACATTTGTTTTTCATTATTACAAGAGAATATTCCAAAGAATTTTATTATTCCGTCAGTAATGAAATTTCGCGATAACAAATATTACAAAGAGACATTCGGTGTGTCGTGATCAATAATAAAAAATGTATTCACTGTAAAAAGGTGTCCAATGGTGCATGTAACATGTTGAGTAATACAGAATATTTATAAACATTGATTCAGTAGTCAAAGTTTTTAAAGAATGTCGTTTCGGAAAGATGGGTGGTTCAAACATTATAAACTATAAACATTACTTGGTGAAGCAGCTAAAAACTAAATGGATTTTGATCGCACCATACTGGAGAACCGTGCGGCAAAATAAAGACCTGCATGAGACCCAATGTTTAGTTTTCATTTTAGTATTGCAGTTTTTATTCAGCAGAAAGAAAGAAATCTTTCTTAAAACGAAAGATTACACACAAATTTGTATAAAAATGTTCAGCCCCAATCAACAAAGTTGCACTAAAACTCAAATCACTTATATTAACATTTACTATTCTGTCACTAATTTAAGAGTACAATACCCAATTCATGAAATGAACAAAATAAAGATAAGTGTTTAAATTGGAGCCCTCTCTCATTTAGGGCATCGAAATTTTGGATTTTTTTTTTTATTTCTGTAACACATTTTGAAGAAATCTCTGATGTACCTTTACAATATTTCTTGACCACATGGTCATTCATTGTCTTCCACTTGTCGACTTGTATTCACTTTTTAATCTTCTTCAACTTACCCGCATTGAGTTTATTTTTTTGTGTGTTTTTTTTTTGCCCCCAGCAGACCTTTTGTGTATATTTTGTAGGCAGGTTGGCTTCCAAAAATGGTCAAAAAACATTCGAGGTTTTATTTTTATGTTTATTTCATTGTTTTGTATATGTGCGCGGCACTTTAACTGATGGTGACCCGCACAAAATTAAATCTAGGTCAGAATTAAGGTGCGTCGTCGTTCGTTGGTCTTTCAACCAGCCTATTCCAACTTTTTTTGCCGACATTAATCCTCTTTAAATTAATATTACTCTGGTACAACCAAAACTGTGCAGATTCTTATCGGTTATGTTTTTTTTTTAACAGTTGCGAGTGTGACCCGTAAAATACACCGACGCCATAAAAAGTGAATTATAATAATTCCACAAAATGATAAAATTTAATAAAAAATATGACAAATCCTAACCACGAGCGGATTAACATAGTCAACAGCTTGCCTCTGGGCGACAGATTTGTGGGTCCCAAAAAAGTGTTAAAGTAACAAGACTTTTTGTACGTTTTTGAATACTTAACAACACACGTTACTTATTGGACCTTGAGGCCAATTTAGTTTTCAACCTCTAAGCATAATTTATATTTTTTTACTATGAAGAAAATATAACCAAACCTTCAAGACTTTTATACGAAGAAATTGCTAAGAATTGGAAGTGCAATAAAGAAGCAGATGTCTAGGATAATCAAATACATGAACCAAATAATGTAGTAGTAGCCACAAAAGAAATGATAATTACAAAACATTTAAGATACCGAGCTGAGTTTTGTTATACCAGCGATACATTCTTTGAAGCCTACCCACCAATTTCGGCCAGAACGAAGGCATTTTGGCTTCGGGCATCTTTACTAAACTCATGGAACGGCGTTGGCTTTATGGCATAAGCCGCAACAGCATAAACCATAAGAATGAAATTCAACGTGGTTAGACCACATGAGCGAGATGGCATTTAATCGCACCATTTCTCGAGATTACATCATTATTACAGAACTTTCTATTCAATAGATCAATAAATTATTTGAGCACCTGTGGTGCAAGTGCCACTATTTTGTTGGAACCACTGACACTTAGTTTGTTTATTTAGTAGCCAGGTCTCAATTAAGGTATCTTGACCCTTCCTATTACAGCAAAGTATTACGTTCCGAAGACTCAACTTTTATCAGCGCAGCGTTCCAAAAATCCAAACAAACATGACTTCAGACCCTAGTCGAGTGTCATTATTGGATGGAAGACAATCAACGAAGCTGCTGACCAAGATGAGACACCTTTTATTGACAACAATAAAAAGAAGAAAACCTCAGAACCTTTGTTGATATATCAACTGCCAAACACTTTGTCACGCAGTACCAGTCAAGAACAGAAATGTTGGCAGAAATGACTAATTAGTCAACTTCGCTTCAGAAATTTTACTTCTGTCTCAACACCCTTTATTATTTCTGGCAAATTCTTCTCTCGAAAAGCAAATCGACGCACTAAAAGTATCATAAAGTCGATGCTTTTTACGTTTGATGAATATTAGACGTTTTATTTCGAATTTGATAACTGAGCAATAAAATCGATAAACAATTGTTCACTTAGAATTCCTTGGTTCGCCTTTAAGGTGGCCCGTGATTGAAAATGCGCCCCTGTTATCACCTTTTTTAACATAATTCACAAAATGCAAAAACGTGATTTATAAAGCAAACGCACGAATTCACTATTCTTGCCGCCAAACATGACTTTTGAGTCAAAATATACCTCAACGCGTGATTGATTAGGAGGTAAAATGTAGGCAGAGTCTTACTCACAAAAATCAGCAGAAAACTTCCTCCCAGTTTGTGTATTCTGTGAAACATTTTCCGTTTATAAATCATCTTTCTTTTATCAGAAGCGAGATATATCGAAAAGTCTACAGCTATAGTAGAGTGCCCGCGATGAAGTATCCGCAACGCGACGACGATTTGTATTTAGTTTACACATTCCCAGACCGCAACTCGATGAAAACTTCCCCCAAAATTTGTACACACATCAAATCCTCGGTGTATAATATATCTGCTGGAGATATACAAATTAAATGTTTTATATGATTTCATAACTTTTTAAAGTTTTTTTTGTTTTTGTTTTTTAAATTTTATATTGAATTTTGTTATTCCATGTGCATATAAATGTGCGATGCGTAACGAGGTCTGGTCATAGTCAGTTAGGCCAGGCACAGGCACAAGCACAAGCAAGCCAGTGGCAGCGCCTGGCGTTGATATGTTTATTGTGTTTGATTGCATTTAAGTAATTAAGCACTGCTGCTGCTGCTGCTCCTTTGGTTTTCGTGCTGCGGACTTTATATTTTTTATTTATTTTGCTTGCGAATATAAATTGCGACAGTTTTGGGTCAAGTCGATCCAAACAGAGTATCTAAATACAAAAAAAAAGCTTACAAACTGGAAGATACACCACATAGATTGATATTACGAAGAGGACTTTGGAAGCAAGGGAAAACAATCTTATGCCAAAATCAAAGGCTAGGCTGAGTGTATGTTTTGCATAAAGTTTTGCTTTTGTTTGAAGATTGTCATTATACACCAAAAAGAAAAAAATATAATGAAGAAACGAAACATTTGAAGAAAGAGAAATTCCAAAAAAGGCAGGGTCGTCGCCCACGCCCAAAAAATCTGTTTTTTTTTTTTTTTGTAGTGATTTGTTGATTTGGCACAAGCGGATTAGGAAAATATATGGACTTGACGCCCTGCATACGGAATTTATCAACCAAAAAAACGCCTACGATAGTTTATGATTAATTATTTAATCGGGAGGATATTCATTTATATACTTTGATTTGTTTAATGTTCTAAGAAAAACAAAAAACTGGCCTCGAAGTAGCGAAGAATAATTGCGACTTGAGACTGATAGTCAGAGAAACATTAATTTTAAGGTTCTAGATATCAACCATCATTATCATTTGTAGCGTGTGTGCCATATTTGTGACTTTTCACGAATTTGACAGTGCAAAAAAGTAAAATGTATTTCAAAACAAATGGACGGTCAAAAATTTAAATTTGGCTGAATAAGTGAGTAATATCTCCGAAATCTTTGGTTCTGAGTAATTTTAAGTGTTGGTGAGTTCGCATTTTGCTAAACTATTGTAACATCAGAGATCTCCAAAGCGCTTAGAAAACAAAACTGGATTGCTCGGTGAAATTTCTCACTTTTGGTTGTGATCAACTGACTTAACTGCATTCCATTCCTCCAGCTTCTTTTTAAAAAAATTACCACAGAGTTCAAGAAACCATGAGCTGGCTCAATAATCCAAAAGGCCCGATAAGTTTCTGATGCTTTTTTTCCGCTTAAATGCTGAATACATTTAAAAGAGAATACATAAAAAAAAAAACGGTTTCATGAAAAACAAAATGCACATAATTTTTTTAATCGAAATCGTTGCAGTAATTCTTGAGAACAATCAGTTTTACTAAAATGTACTCATGTCAGGTACATACCGTTAATTTTAGTTCAAAAAATATATTTTAAAAAGTCTCTACAAAACGCCAAATACTAAGTTTGAAGAAAATCGACAGAATGACGCCACCGGACAGAACAACCGAGTTATGGGACCCATTGTTTTTGCAGTCATTGAATGATATTGATATTTTTCAAGGCCCTATAATGTGATTAATATTAGTTTTTTTTTTCAAAATCTCAACCAACATCTCTTCTAATTCCTCTTCGACCGCTGTACAGAATAAACTTCTCTGTCAAACAATCACTCCTTTAGTCGCTAAAAAAATAAAACTAAGTAAATCCAATCCTGCTTCTGCTTCCAATGTGCTAACCCCGTCGTTTTTGACCAAAGTTTTCTTAAAAATATAAACAATACCGAGAAAATGATTCGTAAGTATCGTTTGCAAAGCTCCGATTACCTATTAAAAAGATTCTCGGTAGCACAGCTGATTTACATCAGTTCCCCTACTGGTTGCTGTAGTTAGTAGGTACTAAGAAAAGCAAAAATTTTGTTTGACTCTGTAGCAGGTTTTGTACTCAAAATGATGCCTTATATTAAATGATAGCAGGCTTTAACCATCATATAGCTTCAGCGCTTGAACTCTGACTTCTTTTTGTGAAAGCTCTTTCTTGCTGTTCAAATTTCCACCTTGTTTGTGTATTGTTTTGTATGATAGATTTCTCTGAACTGGGTAGAATCTGTGGTGCCAAAACCTTCTAGAAAAGATAGATTTCAGAAACCAATATTATCCAATAGCCAAACGTCATCAATGATACTTAATTGTGAATTATTTTTGTTCTACTAGATTCAAGTATATTCCAAGTTCCAACATCCACTTTGAAGTCTGAAAAAATTTCTGATTCCAAAATAACCATAAAGCCTATCTATCACACTTAAACTGCCATCCAAAAACTCACATCATCGACGGAGAATTTTTTTATTAAACAATTTGTCTAAAAATTGAATTATTTTCAACTTTGACTGAGCATTTTGTTCGTTTTAATACTCCTAACAAATCTCATCTTAATCTCAATCACATTCCGCGACGAATTATCTGTCAAACAATCATTTTTCCAAACAGATGGTCATCATAACAACGTGCTTGCATTTTGCCAAAAAAATCTTTATGGTCATTGTTAAACTTTCGCTTTTTATTTAAATTATTGCGGAATTTTCACTCTTTATTTGCCCTTCGCGATTCCTTTCAAAAATTTCTTTTATTTTTTTTTACATTGTTTGTATTATTTGATTCTCAGAAAAAACAACACACACGATTTCAACTGAGACATATTATCTCTCCAAAAAGGCAAACTGCATTCATGTTGAACGCTCGTAAATAATAATACAAAACCAATGTGAAAAAAAAATTATTCACATTAAAAGTAAAACACAAACGATCGATGGAATAAATATAAAAAAGTAAAAAAAAAAAATAAAATCTCAAAACATGTCTGTCACCAATAACCAAATTGGTCAGCGCAGTCATGCGTTGTTACTGCAAGGCCCAAAAATGGCAGCTTGTCTTTTTGTTGGTCACACAATAACACGTTTTGAAAATTTTAAAATCGGTTGCATGTCATTTGAGATTTGGTGTGCGAAATTTTATTGCTCGTCTTATCAAATGCGCTGCGGAATGTAGCGATGGACAATTTATTTGATTTTTATTTCTTTTAGGAAAGAATTTTATTTCAAAGTCACTAAATTATTTGTTTGTTTTCTTATTTAATTGCAGACATGTTCGCAACTTATCAAAGCCGGACTAAAGCTCTCCATTCAGAGTAAGCGGAAACTTTCTACTTGTGAGTCGAGTTCGGGCTCAGAACAAACCACGTCGAAATGCTCCCGCAAGGACGACGATACCAGCGATGATGATTGTGATAGTAAATCCATCAAAGGTCTCACTCCGGAAGATGAAGACCGCCGCAAGAGGCGACGTGAACGCAATAAGATCGCTGCCACCAAGTGTCGCATGAAGAAGCGTGAACGCACACAAAATCTCATGAAAGAATCCGAACAACTTGACACGCAAAATATCGACCTCAAGACTCAAATGCGAACTCTGGAATTGGAACGCCAGCAACTGTTTGACATGTTGCAGGCCCACTCACCATCGTGTGTTCGACGAGGCGGCTTCAATCCACCAACGAAACTTTTGCAATCGCCTGCCCTCAAATATTTGGCTGATTTGGAATTGGACATCAAGCCATTTCAGACATCCGAGTCACCGGTGCCAGTTACATCTCAAGCATCCACTCCCACCCAATCCCAACATCAACAACAGCATCAACAACAACAACGAACAGTTATACCACCGATGTCAACAATCAACAATCGCAGTAATGTCTTCAAAGCCACCACAGCGGCGATACCCAATTCACCACACCATCATCAAACATCCAACAACAATCACCACTCCTCGGACATCATACCAAATGGCTATTGTAAGCCATCGCCAACAGCTCAAGAGCTTGGCTATTTGAGCTCACCTGCCCAAGATGTCTGCCTGCCACAAATGCAACAGCAACAATCCCACCTTCTCCATCACAACAACAACAACAACAACAATCACCAGCAGCAACATCACCAACATCTACACCATCATCCAGTTGTCAGTCAGTCCCTGATATCTGATTACATTCCAAATTGTGAAAGCAGCCTCACACCGACCTCTGACACGACCTCCGACTTTGTCAAAAACGAGCTGGTTGACTCCCAGAGTCCCTACACCACCGCTCAAAGCGCTGAACGCTTCCTCTTCGAGTCTGAAAACTTTGACCTGAAGCACAGCTCCAATGCCTGCAATAACAACAACACTAGCAATCACAATGCCAACATCGTGGACTTCCATGGGCCAATGGGTGGCACCACAACAATTGTACCCTTCCATCATGATCACCTTTCGATCAAAAACGATCTGCTCTCGGTGCAAGAGGCTGACTTTCTGTCACATCTAACTGGCGACACAACAGATCCGGACTTTGTTGATTTGGATACGGGTGTTGCGGCTGCATTTTCTCAAATGACAAATGGTGGGTGCTTGGCGTGAGATGAGTACTTTCTGTTGGAGCCCTAGGAATAGTTGTGGTTTGACTATTCGTTTTTTTACCAATTATCTTAACTAATCATTTTTTTTTATTATTATTATTATTTTTTTGTTGCTGTAAGTATGTATATCTGTAACTGTAAATTATATTGAACAAAACAAATTTATTGATAAAAATTGTTTTATGCGTGAAACATTAAAAGCCACAGATAGAGACGGGAATATAAACATAACAGAGAGTCAAGCATGGCGTCCATTTTTATTTTTATTTTATTTCTTTATTTTTGCTTGAACAAGCTATCAAGTTTTTGATTGTCAATTAGAGGGGAAAATATGAGAAATATAAGAGAGAGAGCGATATGATGGAGTATTTATACCCTTTTGTTTTTACATTCCTATCCCAGGGACTTTGTTTTTAAGATTTTATTTTTATTTTTGTATAAATTTTAATTTTAGAAATTTAGACCCTTTCTTGAGAGCTTTGTCCTATGAACCATGTTAACTAAAAAATGAACTGTTAACACTGTATTATTTTTTTCAGAAACGGGCTAACGATTTTTGTAGCTTTGCTATCTCTTTGAACAATTGATCGGAGTACAGATAGAAGAAACTCTTGCACACGATTTCTGTTAACTTCTTAGGTGTATGATGAAAAATGTCAGAAAAACCATGAAAAGTCATCAGAATAGTAAGAATACGAAGATATCGAGGTACAAAAACTAGAAATTGATCAATTTTTTGTAAAAATACTGACGGATTGCAATTCGTTGTAAAAACAGTTGGGGTGCGGTGGCGTATGAGTATTTTTTTTAGAAAAAATTAAATAGTGAACTCGGAAGTGTGATCTTTTTTTGTACAAACACAAAATTGCTTTTTTAAAGACTATTTCTGGTATGGATTAAAATGATTTAATGCCGTTCAATGCAATAATGAATTTCTTGTTGGATTAGAATATTCTAGTTTTTTTAACGTTCTAAGAATTTTTTTGTAGGTAATACCTTTTTGAACGTGTCAGGTTGTAGCAGAGGCTGCCTTATTAAGGTCGCTATAAGCTAGCATAAAGGTCCGAAAAGAGTATCTATTAAAAGCAGTGTGCAAAAGCAAAAACAGAATATTGTTTTATGTATTTTGTATACAAATTCTAAAAGCAAGAGAACCTCTAATATTCAGGAACGTTAAACTTCTTCAGTTAGTAAAAAGAGGTTGATATATGCTCTTGAAATTGATTAAAGTATTTATACGTATCCGAAGTGACCAGCCTATTGATAGGTCAGTAATTTATTATTCGGTGGTAAAAGTTACAACCGGTCACAATTTCGAGCCAATAAGTGTAACGATATGTCGGGACTTATTTCAAATTGTATTTTCTCCTTGAAAAAATAGATAATGCTTTTGGACAGAATATCATGAACAAATTTGAAAAAAAAAATCTATCTACGGAATCATTAACTATCAAATTCCATTGAAAAATTACTAAGAGATCAAAGGACACCAATCCGGATTATATCAGTTATATTCTTTACTTCGAAAAATTGTAATTTTAGGTCTTTTGGAACAGAGCAGAACAGCACAATTACATGAAAACTCTCCGAACAAAAAAGAACCGATAAGTCCAGCTTCGTGTTTTATAAGTTTAACGTTGGCAAAAAAAGTTTAAATATCAACAAAAAATTTAACTAAATTAATCAAAAGTAATTTTAATTTTCAATCTGAATCTGTAAAAAAAAATTACTTTTTTATCAATCGTATTTTAATGTCTTATTAAATTTATCCCAAACACACGACACAACTGACGATGACGTTTGACACTTATCACGAACTTGCTCTTCCCCAAAAGTAGGGGCAGAAAATGTTGTTCTAAACTCTTCTCAAAAACTTTACGGAACACAAAGTGAGAAATTGTAGAATAGTTTAGGGCAAAGTTTTTTTTGTCATGGAATACAAAGACCTGTACTTTTCTGATCTTTTTCCTTCTTTTATGTCCTGAACAGATTCATTAAACACACCTTTTATCAACGTGAAAATATATTTTTTTTTCTACTTATCAAGACAAAATTCTGTATGAAAACTGGTAGCAAAATGCTCAGCCCTTTGGTATTTATGTAACGGCATCAACGTGATAAAGTAATACATTTATAACATTAGAATCACAAAAATCTATCTATCAAAAGTTTTTCCGAATGTTTTTGAACGACCATTTCCTGTCAAAAGTTCATTCGGTAGATTTGTTGGTTACAAAGCTGGAGGTAGAAGAATAACAATTTTTCGATTTGAAAATTAGACAATTTAACTTCCGAATATTCAAGATTTTTTTTTTAGATCAATGCCCATGTTAAATAAATTTTCAAAATGATAAGAAGTTATGAAGACAATTAATATGCTACGATGAAATATTGGAAGTAATCAATTTGCGGGCAATTTTATTTTAGAACATATATTTTTTTAAAGCAGAATTTTATAATGAACTTGCTGGCAATTTACGAGCCACTAAGATGAAATAACTTGATTTTTTAGTGAGCAACTTCCCTAGGTGTTGAACTATTAGTTTTTTTTTATTCAATATTGCCAAGGCTGCTCGTACACACATATTTTTATCATAAAGCCTGGAAATTTCTTCATGATTTTATTTTAAAAGATTCGATATAATAGGTATTGCCTTTAAGCACTTGAGTATTTATTGGCCTACTTAATTAAAAAAGCAACCAGAGATGATAATTATTAGCGAGCTTTCAAAAAAATTGGGATAGACAACACACAAAATCAACTCTTTTTTCTTAAATTTTCTCACCTCCAACAATCAAAAGCTTGAAAAAATCATCTCGAATATTTTATTATCGAATTTCTTTCTTCTATATAAATTATCTGTGGCTTAACTACCTCAAAATGTAAAAGAAATCAAAGAGAAAGAACAAAAAAAAGAAAACAAAACAGTGAATTATAAAAAAAAAAAACAAAATATAAAAACACTTTTTTATTATTGTTTTGCATTCTAATTTATTTATTTTTGTTTTATTTAAAAAAAAATTGTAAAAATGCCTTAAATACAAAAAATATTTCAATGTTAAAACATTTAAAACAAAATTTTAAAAAAAATCTTTCATAAAAAAAATATGTGACATTCCTTTCAAATCGTTCTAAATGTTTGATAAAGATCCAAAAATAAATCATAATAAAAAAAACTGTCGTTTAAAAAATAAATATATTCAAAAAAATCCTGCTTAAGCAATCCAATTTTTTTGTCGATACAAATTATTAAAAAAACAAAAAAAAAACAATCATCTTCGATTCCCTTTAATTTGGCTTTAAATCATAAAATTCGCTTTTTTATAAATAAGAAAAAAAATCCAAACAAAAAATAAATAAACAAAAAAAAACGAAAACATGTTGATGATATTTCGTAGGTGATATAATTCTAAACAAAAACAAAAAAATATAAACAAAAAAAAAAACAAACAACAAAAATTTAATGTGTCCTTAAAAATTCAAAATTTTATTTTTTAAAACTAAATTTAAATACAAAAACTAAAATTAAAAAACAAAAAAAAAAACAAAAACTAATTGTGGTAAAAAATTGCCTATAAATATTATTATATCTAGGAAACAACTAAAATTTATATATATACATATATGTATATCTTAGGCTTTATATATAATATATTATACATAAATGTCTACCAGTTTTGAAATATTTTGATGTAAGTATAACTCTATTTGTTTTAATATGATGATGAACTTGAAAAACAAAAAAAATCGATATTTATCTGTGAAAAAAAACATATAATTTGAATTAAATAAGGATATATGTAGATAAGCTTGTTGATAATAATGTGGCTTAGTTTAAATAAAAAAAAATAAAATAACAATTTGAAAATTGTGACTTGTGATGCTGTAAAGATCGTAAATTGAACAAAAATTAATTATTTTTTTAGTTTTATTCATAGAATTACAACAACAAAAAAATGAAGCAAATGACAAACTTCAATCGGTGCTTTAAATACAAAATTGGCCTTTAATTTTATTATTTTCTAGTCCTAAGCAATATCAACTCATTGTCTATTTTTTTTTTATATTTTGGATGAGTTTTTTTTATTATTAACTTGTTGTCCCAACAGTATTTTTTTAATTTTAAATATGAGTCAAAATGATTATGAGGCGAATTTTCAGCAGCGCTATTGAATGTTAAACAAAACAAAATAAAAAATAACTAGGTCACTAAAAAATCACAAATAAAATGCTTATGTAAAAAAAATTATATAAATTTAAAAAAAATAAAAACGCAGTGCTTTAAATATTTTATTGAAATGAAAACAAAAACAAATTTTATTAAAAGCGAATTATAATCCTTTTTTTATTATTCTGATTCAAACGCTTGATATTTATATATAAATGTATATTTGTACACCATAAAAATCAAATTAAAAAAAAAATAAAAAAAAAATACACAAAATGTTAAGTAAAATAATAAAAAAAATCCAAGTAATTTGTAACATCTTTTATTTTTTTATTAATTCGGTTGACAAAAAATTAAAAAAAATATATATATATAATTAAAATGCCTTCCTATTTTAAATGAATAGGCTTAGTGTGCATAGTATATGTGTAAAAATGTAAAAATATTGAAAACAAAAATGGAAAAAAATATATTATATTAAAAAAAAAAGAAAAACTAAATGTTTTACCTCAAAAAATTATTAATGTAAACAAAACAAAAATTACAACATTAATAATGCCATAGGTATGTACTACTAAAAAATAGCGACAGTGAAATTATTGTGTGCAAGAAAAATATATAAAATTTTTATTAATTTGATCAAAGGAAATAATTTTAAAGACCAGTGATATGAAGTCAAAATGGAATCGTTTTATTTTTTTTATTCTTGTTTTGTCTTACAATTTTTCATAAGAAATAAAAAATTATAAAAATTCATACATATTCATCTCATTTTTATCAACTTCAAAGAAAAAAATGTTGGCTCTGTGAAATTAAAAATTACGACATTTTCTGTATGTCAAAATTAATTTAAGACGACATATTTTTGACAAATTTTGCAACTACAAAATAATTGAAGAATAACCTACGTTGAAATTGTTTGGAAAACTCTGTAACCCATAAATCTGATGTTCGAATTTTGTTCTGCTCCAAATTTTAAAATTTTTAAAGTGGTTCAGAATACCAAAATGCAATGTCGAAAAAATCCCCAAATCAAAAAAAAAACCGAAAATTCATAAAATCCGAAATCACAAAAATCCAAAAGCCTAAAAAGTCGAGTTACTAAAGTAAATTATCCTGCGAAACCGTTCAAAAAATCTCCGATTTCGATAATTTGTTTTTAAGTGTTGACATTCAAAAATACATTCACCTTTATGATTTCAAATTTGGCCTTTTTTTAATTAACTTAAAGATTTTTCTGAAGAAAATATTTTTTTTTTTTGAACACAAATGTTCCATTTTTTTAATAAACCTGTCAAAAAATTCTCTTTCTAATTTGTAAAATAAAAATTGATACGTCAAAAAATTTACGCAGGTCATTTTTCGTATGTGACCAATTTTCTTCAGCTTATACACTTTTGAAATAGTTTTGGTCAGTATTTTGGTCATTTGTAATAAGTTTAGGGAATTCACTTTCTTTAGGTAATTTTTTTCGTCATTTTTTGTTGTTATTTTTCAATACGGCCTAATTTCAAGGAGCCTAAACGTTTATAACAAAATAGTAGCCACTTTTTTTAATTTAGACTTTCCAGTTTTTGGGGGAAATAATGACTTATATTGGGTTTGGGTTTCTTCCTCTCAGAACATTTAAAACTATACATATTAAAATTTTATTATTTAAAGTATTTTTTTTTTTTATTTTTCATTTTTAATTTAATGTAACATTAGAAACATCATCACTATCCCGTGTGTATCATGACTATAAATCATTTTTAAAAGTTTACAAACTATATTTTAAAGTTTTAAATAAAAAAAAAATAAATAAAAATGAATAATTAATTTGGCGCTACATAGTACCTGTTACTTTTAATAATTTCAAAACTGTTTGTGTTATCTTAAAAACTAAGAAAAAAAACAAAAAAAACTTGTAAGATAAAATTTAAAAAAAATTATTCGATTCCTTTGCCAATTTTGTAAAAAAAAAAAAATAATCGGCTTAACATTGCAAGACCAAAACAAAAAAAAAACATTTAAAAAATAAAATTGTCACTATTATTGCACTTACCCTACGAATAAGAAACTTATTTTTTTTCCATTTTATACTCTGATTTGAAATATTGAAAATGTATAAAAGTACTTTCATATTTTTAAAATAAAAAAGAAATAACATTTTTAAAAGAAAAAAAACAGAAAATTATATAAGAGTAGAAGAGATTCCAAAGGCATTCATCAGTCAGTTAAGAGAAACAAACAAAAAATATTATTACTTTTTTGACAGGAGCAAAAATATAATAAAATATTAAAAATGTGTATAAAACAATCAACAAAATGTCTAAATATGAAAATTACAAAAAAAAAAAAAACAAAATTGTTAACCTGCTTTTTACAATAATATTTGTTCTATAATATAAACCTGAACATATTACCATAAAAACCATAGGTACCTTATAATAAAAAAAAAATAAAAATAAAATAAAGTTATATTTTTTTTTTATTTTTTCTTTAATTTTTGTATTTTTATGTTGTACTTTTTTGTTTATAATTCACAGAGAGCAAATTTTAAAAACAAAAAACAACAAAAATAAAACTAAAACCAGTATATTATATCTATTTGATTTGTTTATAATTTTATTTTTATTTTATTTTTTTACAAATATATTTAAAATATATAACTTTGTTATTTAATATCTAATAATACTTAAAGCACAATCAAGACAAAATATATAAACAACAAAAAAAAAACAATCAAAAGAAACAGTACACGTCACAATCTACAATCACTAATTGTAATAATTTATTTCGCAGCTTATTGTTAATTATTATTTTATTTTATTTTTTATCTAATTGCATAGGAAACAAATAAATGAGAAAAAAAATATTGATTTTAAAACAAAAAAAATTTAATGTTGTTTTTATTGTTATTTTAATTTTCGGTTTTGAATTATAAAAGGTTTTTGATGGTTCATTTGTTGGTCGCATGATTTATCAAGCAAAATTTTTCTCATTTGATGATGCATTAATAAATCTTCTACTCCTGTACCTGCAAAACAACAAAAATATATAACTGAAATTTGTTTTATTTAAGTCACCGAAGATAATCCAGGTATATCATGGATGTGGAATTGGAAAAAAAACAGTCAGCCCAGTTCTCAATAAAAACTCATTGGAAAGTGTTTTTTGTGGGAAAGGTTCCCAGTAAAAAATAAATGCCAGATCTCTACTGTCACACAATCTCCGTTAGTTTTGAAGAAATGGCAAGAAAATTGTCTATTTTTTACTTTTTTGTCTCAAAAGTATTTCCTTTTCTTTTTGTAAAATAAAAAGAGAGGTTCGGTTGCCTAATGTTAGTCTAGGGTACCCTAAAATTCTTTTTCGTTAGCCCAGCCTCATTTCCAATGTTAAGACGAAAAATGTGTTTTCTTCTCAAAATCCACACAATAATACGAATTATTGTTTCCGGACCGCGAGCTTTAGGGAGGAGGGGTCAAGTTTTCTGCAGATTATCGAGTACATCAAATGGTCAAATGAATAGTAAAATATTGTTGTGAACTGTAAAATATGAGTACCTTAATATTTAAATTCTTTGGCGTAAATGAATATCATGGAGCGTTCCTTTTATCGAAGTTTTGAAATTTCATAAAAAGCGACAACATTTTTTCTAAAAGTATTAATCAAGTATTTATAAACTATTTTATATAATCAGACGAAAAACTGCCTATATTGTCTGGAAGTGTATGAAATAGCTTGTATACCGTTAAAAAGTTTAATGACATAAAATACTTTTGACGTTTGATCTGGAATAACTTTTGACGAAGACAAGATATATTATGTATGTCTTTCGACTTGTCCCAAAAAGAGAAAGAATTGCTTTTAAAAATCTTCAGTCGCAATTTGTGCGGTTTTTTTGCTTTAATTTCGTAAAGCAGGAGAGTATGGATTTAATGACTTTGTTTAGATAAACAATTTAAATCCTACTAATCTTTTGCCGAAGGTTTAAAAATAAGAAATAGTAAACACTTCCTAAGTCGTAAGAGCAAAAATTCATATTTATAGTAGAAGGGTGATTTTCATTCCCTTACATAATTCTGGAGTTAACTTATCCAATTTGTTGAGGTTAACCTGACTGAAAAACATGATCTATAAGTTTTATGAACTACAGTTTTGTACATCTTCAGTTAGAATTGGCAAAATGAACTGCTCACCCTCGAGGGTACGAAGTTGCAGGTTTTATAAGGCCAATGCGTAAACAAAAAATACCCAGAGAATATCCTTGGCTTAAAATGTAGGAAATTCAATTGGCTCAAAGAGTCGTTATATTTTTATACAATCAAAAATTAGTCGTTTAGGCCTGAAATTACTAAAAACATCGTGTTTTTTTTAAACATTTTTTAGTTTCAGCCAAAATCAAAATTACCGGATTTATGACCCGATTTGGTCTTCCTCTACAAAATGGTAAGTAGAGGTAGTTAAGAGAGATAGGCACAGTTTATTTTTTGCACATTTATAGTCATTATTTTTTTTGTTTAAAAGATTCTCGAAAGTTTAAGCAAGTGTTATTAATTATTTAGGCTTAAGAAACATTGCCGAAAACATGGTCTTGTTTCTGAAAAATCTGAAATCTCTCTTTACCCAAAACATCACAAAAACTGTGTGTTTTGGGATGTTCAAAATTCGATATCGCTTTCCATGATAGAACAATTCTGATATTAGATTCGAATTCAGAGTGTCAAATCTTTTGCAAAAGTTTAATTTGGTTTCTATGACCACTCCTTGCCGGCTGATATTACTGAAATAAATAAAATAATTTAAATTTTAAAAATATTTTTTTTCTCATTGTTGACAATGTATTCCACAATAACTGTATTGGTTTTCACCTCATCTTAAAAAAAAAAAAAAAACAAGATTTAACCAAAAAGAATTCATCTTAAAATTTTCAAATCTCATAAACTTTTTCGCCAACTTTTTGAATGTAATAGGCTATAAGTATTCGTCAAAAACATTTACTGTGTGAGTAAAAGACATAGCAATGCACGTTAAAACCAAGTTTCATTAGTATCTAACAATTTCTGTAGAAGATACAAATAAAAAACAAAAAAAATGTTTTTGGGATTTTCCCCAACATTTTTGAGATTATATTGACAAATTTATAACAAAAGTTGTAAATCTTTTTACCATCTACATTTCTCATTAATAGCTTTTTTTCCATAGGATGTCTACATTTGATAGAAATCGTTAAAAATCAATTTTTCGACACCCACCTCACCTAAACGCTTACATACCCCCTTTCTCTCAATCTTTTCGTAGCCAATTTAAGTATGGGTGTGCGCGAAACCTACATTGTACTTAAAGTCTAGCCAAAATTTCATTTATAACCAACTATTGTTAGGTATTTACGATTCTGGATATATACCCTGTATTTACCCATCCATAAATACCTACCGGGTGGGTAAAAGAAACGAGTCACATCACTAAGTCAAACCCAAAAATGCTGTATTGTTGCAGTTTTTTTTTTTCAAAATATTGGCCAAACCTCAAATGGGATCTGCATAACGACTTTTCGTATGTAAAAGCCGATATAATTGCTGTCAACAACTCCCACCAGTAAAAATACTATTATGTAAATATTTTATTCGAGTCAGGGATAATGTATTTCTAACTGCCCGAACATTAGTTCAGGAACAACATATTCTCTTACTCAGCGATATTTAAACAAAAAAAAGAAAATAGGTTAATTTGTATCCGCACAACCATCCATGACCCTGAACACGGTTTTTTAAAAAAACTTTTCAGTTATCAAAATATCTGAAATTGGTAACTGAAACGTCGTTTTTGAAGCTTAATTTTTTTTTTTTTTTTTTGAATTTTTGATAAAGGTGACGAAACAGGAATAGTATCCATTACCAAATAACTTATTTTAAAAAATCAATGATGGATTTCCTAACTTTATAATTACTGTTATCATTGTCGCTTCTTATTTTGTAAATTAATAATAATACTACACCAAACTGTGTAAACAACTCGATTTGTATTAGAAGTTATTTTAACATAATTTACCAAGAAAAAAAAAAAAAGAATGTGACTCATTATTTTGGCACTCAAAGATCGATAATCAAGATTTCATTGAGCTTCCTAACGAGATATTTTTCTCCCTGCTGCTTCCCTGGCTCGCATCATGCCCCATAGTGAGGGGTACTGCGATTGGCGTGGAAGAGGGATATTATGGTATAATTATTACTCTTCAAATAAAAACTCGTGTGTGCTGCCACGAGGATTTGAACCTCGATGAATTTTTATTTTCAGAATTAAAGGCCGCGGCTAGACTATCACCACCACTAAACCTTTTAAGTATTGAAGAAACAAATGCATAGACAACTGCTGTATAATTTAATGAGAACGAATTTAATTTGAAAACTGTTACCACATGTTTTTTAGTGTAGACAAGAACCAGAGGTGGAATCCAAATTGTGGTAAGGGTGGTAAGTTTTATTCTGGTGAAAATTGTTTTAAATATTAAAAAAATAAAACGGTTGTTTCAATTTAAAAAAAAATTTGTATACAGGAATTAAAAATATCTACCGAAAACAAAACTGACATCAATAAAAATGGGAACTTTTGTATGGGTTGCGTACAATACAACAATATGGTATAGTGTGACCTATGAACATTAGGGTGGTCGTTATTTAAAAAAAAAATGGAATTATACTCCCAAAGTCTTATATGGTTGGAAATTAATAATAAAAAAAAATATTCTTCAAGTATCAGGTCACTAACTTTATTCTAACCCGTGCCTGCAATCAGTTAAAGTTTCTTATGGAACTTTTAGTCCTATAAAATTCTGAAACTTAGTAGACTTTAACTTTAAAATTACAGCTATTTTTGTTATTTCTTACAAATTTTTATCATTTATAGTTTTCAAGGTATAGCTAGGTAAAAACAACTAGTTTTTTAGCTGTTTCATTTTATCCAAACGTTGTTTCGTTATTAATTTTACACTAAATTTTGTTCAAAAACTATGAAACTTGACTCACATTGACCTAATATTAATAGCTATCACTTGTATATTGTATGTTTATGTTTAATTCAAGTTCTAAAACTTTTCGAAAAATTATAGTTTTCATAGATGTCAATAGCGAATAACAACCTTTGGATCTGTATCCCCTTTCACCTCTTTTTGAGCTTTTTTTCGTTCCACTACCCTATACACTTAAAAAACTTAAATATACCAAGCCTGCAATGGTCTCATTTTCTCTATTGAGAATTCTAGGCGGAAAGTGATTAATTGTCTGGAAATTCTTCTCATTTGGAACAATTTGTTCGCTTGAAAAGGAAGAAATTGTAAGCTATTTTTCATTTTTTAAAGGAAAATGTTATTTTAATTCAAGCGAAACTCATAATAGCGAAATTCAAGAAGGGAAAAGTTTTCCGGGCGAGACTCACAGTAAGGCCCAAAGTTTTATTCACAATAATCATGTTAATTATTTACAGAATAACAGATCACAATTTCAAAGGTGTTTCACAATTCAAAAATAAAAAAGAAATTTATCCATTTGATGGACTTTTACCACGTCGGGAGTTGAATGACATTCGCAATCGCAATAAGGTTTTATAGAGTAAAACTCATTAAACTGATGTAGGCTAAAATACTTCTCATGAGCTACAACCAAGGGGAATTCAAGTCCTGATGCATTAGCTTGAGTGGAAATATAATAATCTCAGCACCACTCTAAACTAAGAATGTAAATAGTGGGGACTCCAAATATAGGAATCAAGCATGAGGAGTCAATTCACCCAGTTAAATACACAATAGATCTATACAAGTCTCATACATTGTAAAATCAATTAATTAAGTCATCGGTATGTCATTAAAATTAAAATATTCTGACTGAGCTATTGAACTGTTCAAAGAAATTCAAATAGCTTAGCTATAATTCATAATTTGGATGCATGATGACAAAGTTCTTTACCACAAAGGATTTTTCACTCTTCTGTTAATTCTTCTTCGGAATTCTATTTTTTTTTTACAGTAAAAAATAAAAACAAATCTCTTCAATAATAAAAATAATACTGTTTTTAATCACAATCAATTCCACACTTCAACTACTTCGCTTTTGTCGAAAAAACTTGGCAGTTGCTCCCTGTACCATTCCAAAAGCAGCTGGAATCTTCAAATTTCTGGATATCCATTGGGGTAATTTCTTTTGAACTTTTTCACTGGCATATCGTTCATCAATCAAAAGAACTGAAGCATAATCATTGATGTGACGAACTGAGCGACCTGCAAACAATACAAAAACAAAAATCAGAAAATGTATGAATGTTGTAAAAATAAGAATCCAAACCTATGCACTGATTTACACTTTTCATACAAAGATTCTCATAATATTCAGAACCAGCGCCATTTCGCAGTGTCACATCCAAATATTTCATTTTCTCTTGCAATTCTGGTGAATTTTTATTCGGATATGGCATTCCAACAACAATCACACATCGTCCTAAATCATCAGCAAAATTCAAGCCTTCACTTAGCTTCCCTCCAACAACACTGAATAGGATCGCCCCATTGCGATCTGGATTTTTAATTGCACAAGCATAGTCTGTCAGGAGTTTTTCTACAGATTGGCCACCAGCTCCTCGAGGTTCACGGAATATATGTTTCTTTTGTGAGATTGCTTCTATGAAATGTTCCTTCACGAAGTGATCATAGACGAAATCCATATAATCGTAAGAAGAGAAGAAACAAACTATTCCAGCTGGTATCACGTTGCAAACATTCCTCAAAGTCATACCTAGTTCGGAGAGCTGTGAAAGAAGTTTTGTTTTAATTAATTGAATAAAATAACTAAATTTGTTTTCCTTACCATTTCCGTTTTCCTTCGTTCAGTAAAATTGAATAGAAACTTCTTGCCAGTTGGACCTTTTTGTATGACAAATGGAGCAACTGCATCTTCAGATACGACATGGTCATAAAATTTGAGATGAACTCGTTCGGGACATGATTTGAAAAGTTGATCTGTGAGCTCATCCGTTGGACGCATTGTTCCTCCAGCTATAATGATCTAAGAAAACGAACAGTAAGATAAAAGAAGTTTAGTGTTTAGATTATTGTTTTTTAATAATACAGCTACTTTTTTGTACAAGATATGCTGTTAAGCTTTATTCCCTTGATATATCCAGTAGAACAGTAACCAAGGACAGAATATGAGACACGATTTAAGGGTATTCTTTTTAATATCGGCCAAACCCAAACAATGCTTGCGCCAGTAAACAAATTTGTTTTATTGAATTTGCTTTGAAAAAAAAAAAAAAAAATTAAAGTGTGTCGGCGGGGATCGAACCCAGAACCCCAGGTGTGAAACTTTTTTTTGGGTTTTGTTCTTAAATTAATTTTACTACGATCTGAAAAGACATTGGGATGGCTCAGGACTGCCATCTGATGGTAGCTACTGCAACTGCAAGTTGGTTACAGCTTCAGTTCTGATATCAGAAGGTCTAGATTAAATACCGACAGGCGAAATGATGCCTCAGTGGTCAACAATTAGAAGAACACCTTTCTCAAAGATTAAGAAACAATCAACAGCACTGGAACTATTTCTACTGAAAACCAATGGTTTGCTGTGAAATACTTTTTCATAACTGTTGCTGAAAGAATAGTCGGTAGCACACAGGGAAGAAACAGTGCCTGATGGCTGTCCGAAGTAACTTGAGCAAGGATCGACGAAGTAAAACAACTTAAAATTCATATTGTAGTAGAGAATCTTATCTTCTCTCACAAGAAAGCTGCAAACATTTGTAAAAAGTTGTCTATACAATATCTTCAGAAATTTCTAATTGTATATCAAATGATGAACCTTATAGGAGAACGGATCAAAAATCCAAAGGGCCAATTTACACGTAGCCGGCAATCGGCGAAACGGTTCTTCAAGGGGAGTTTACTGACAAAACTAGCAAACCGGACCGGTTGCCGGCTACGTGTGAAATGGGACATAGGCAGTTCTATAAGAAGAAGAAGAAGTTAGTGGCAGTGGATTGGTCACACGCTACGAAAAGGCAATAATTACATTGTAATCCAAGAGATGCAGCGAAACCCACTCTCAAAAGCGGGTAGAGGATCGGGTTGCACATGCCGAAGAACAGTCGAACGGGAATCGGCACAGCTGGGGAAGAGTTGCATAGACCTAAGGTATAGTTCCAAAAATCCCTTAGGGCTACTATCACATTCGTCTTACATAAAATATTTTTGAAAGATTCTATTAAGTTTGCTTATTGTTAGGAAGACGTTTACTAATCATCTGAATAAACTCTTCCAGTGTGGATTCAGGTTAAGGAAGAGTTAAACTTTGAATATGCATATCAATCACTTTTCCACTGATTTAAGAGTGAGAATTTAAAATCTCCACAGTGCACTCGCCCGGAGCACTCGAGATATCACTAAGGAATTAGGCGAAACCGCAGGGAATGGCAACCACTTCAGAAAACAGAATGTGTAATGATGAATACAAACACTAGAAAAATGTAATAAATGTTCAAATGAAAACCCCCTCGAAATCAAGAAGAATGAACAGAAAAAACGGCATCTTCGATCTCAAGAAAATCGAAAACCTCGCGATAAAAACAATCCACAAAGATTTTACATAAGAGCCAACCAGCTGACTGGTCCTGAGACCAGGGTGCAACATCTTCGAATCAACCTACAGTTACATGAAGTGATGCGAATAGTTTAAGATTTTCCAGAAGTTGCTTATGTCGTTTTCGAAGTCTGGAAACAAAAAATGACACATATGACACAATAAAACAGTTTTACAAGACTTTTAGATGCTTCGGGACTCTGCTAGACGTACAATCAAAAACATCATGTAAAGAAACAGGGAGAGAAAGGTATGTAGAGACTAACCTTCAGTCTATAAGGATTCCAGAAGCGTCGTTCAAAACAACTGATTTAGCGGGAAATTGAAAATTGGAATGTGCAATTCTGAACACATTCAAATCAATGCCTAGACACTCCGACTACACCACCGGTCAGTTGGTTTTTGGCAAAAACTTCCAAATCACTATTCCATCAAGATCCACATGGGACGACGATGCATTTTTGAGAGATGAAGCAATTCATTTCTATACGGATGGTTCGAAAACAGAAAATGGGGTGGAAGGTGGAGTGTTCTCAGAAATACTACATCTAAGTCTCTGTTTCCATCTCTCTGACCATTCTAGCGTATTCCAAGTGGAAATCCTGGCGATCAATGAGGTCCTATCTTGGCTAAAAGAAAACGTGAAACATATTACTACTTGTCTAGCGACAAAACAGATCTGGCCAATACTAGATCCGCAACGTTCCAAATGCTTGTTGTCTATCGCATATTAGCTCCACAATTGGTGTCATCACTGGACACTGCCTTACAGGTATACATGCTAGAAGACTAGGAGTCGTCTCTAACTAAAAATAAGTACATGATATCAACAAGAAGATGAACAGGGCATTACTGTTACAACTTCAAGATAGTTGAGGATATGATATGATAAACATCAACTCTACGAAAAATACCTTCAAATTGGCAAAACAAATGGATTCAAAACTGCTTATGAGAAAAAATTCATTCTGCACTAAGCTCTTATTTTACGAAAGTTCCTCAGCGAACTCAATAACTATTGAATATAGGGCTTCCCAAAAGTAGTATTAAAAACCAATAAGTTGAAAGGAGCAAATAGACTAAAGTTAATTCCTTACCGATCTGGCTTCCCGTATGATCTCTTCAAAGTGACCGCCAGGATTGAGAAGAATAAATTTCATGGTAGCTTGCTTTGGATCGGAATTTTGTGTAATCAAAACTCCCCCATCGTCCGAACATTCTGTCAGTGACTCCAAGAATCCCAACAGCGGCCGAATCACCAATGGAACTGGTTCATTCTTTACTTCCACTTTGACATCCTCAACAACTTCCATCTTTTTCTTGGAAGATTTTACCTTGGACAGTTTGTCTTCTTCGAGTTTTTTCAAAAGTTCAATAGTAGCACTCCGAGGTGGCTCTTTATTTTCACTTGGAGCTGGTTCAGCATTCATTCGTTTGGCAAATCCTTGCAACTTTTGAGCGAATCGTGTCTGTTCACAGAAATCAAGAATGTGAAACAGATTGATGTTGAAGAACTCTCCTTCAGCCATCAATTCGTGAGTTCGAAGCATTCTGTGTGGGGCATTTCCAGTGGAGAACATTTTGGTAAGTCTTTTTGTGATGAAAATCATTTGATTGATTTTGAGGAGATTCTGAGTACTGAACCGAGAGCAGTACTTCATTTTGTAGGCAGTCATTTGTGCCACAGCTGCGGAGAGTTGGAACAGACTCACTTCGGAGCTGTAGATGTTCGAGATTGTGTCCAGCAGATTGTGAGCTTCGTCAATTATGATAACACTGTTTTTGAGTGATATTCCTGTTTGGAGCCGCGTGCGTTTGTGTAGAAGAAGTTGATATGGGAGCATTATAATCTGGGCATCTTTGGCAGATGACCTGGAGGCATAATAGGGACAGGATTTAAGGGATTTCCCTGTAGTGACTAGATCCTCAATGTCCATAACATCGACAAGCGATGAATCTCTTAGATTTTCGATTTGATTTTGAGATTTGTAGGGACATTTCGAATTGGAGGAGACTTTTAGTCGGGATTTCTTGACACATTGGCCATCGGAGTCGCAGGAAGTCTTCTTTGACTGGGAGCGTTGCATATCTAGGCAACGTTCATTGATCAAAGCCCCTGATGTGAGTTTCCTTACTTCTGGATGAATGCAGAGATTTTGCCGGGAGGCTAGAGATACGCAACGTACTTGTTTACCATATTCGGTTTTTCTAATTTCAGACACAACCTGGGAAAGTTGCGAATGGGTTCGACTACAGAAGAAGATCTTCACATCCCGATGAATGGTGTCTTCTTCCTCATCTTTTTGTTTATTTGCATCGAATTCATCCAATTCTAGTTCTTCTTCTGGAGGTTTTTCGTCCTCAAACAAAACATCATCAACAGGTCCTGATGATTTCTTGCCGCTGCCAACCTTTTTCTCTGCAACTTTCTTTGCCTTTAGGTCTTCGATTTTCTTCTCAAATTCCTTGATTATATCGAAAGTCTTTTGCAAGCTTACCATTTGTTCCTTCTTTTTCCCAGTTCGAAATTGAGATTCAATCCAATCTGTTGCTTGATTGCCATCTAATTCGAGCTTTCTAATTTCGTTACTCAAATCAGCTACTTTTTGTTGTAATTCTTCCTTGACCAGTGCCTCATGATCTAACAACCATCGAAGAGCACCACAAGTTAGGGTTAGTGATTTGCCAGTCCCTGTGGGACTCTCAAATATACCAATTTGTTTGTTCTCCAGAATCTCGTACAGAGATTCCATAAGAATTTGTTGGATTCGATATGGTTCATAGGGGAATTCATAGTTTTGGGGAGTTTTGAGATTCTTTTCGGGTGAATACATTCAGTAATAAGAAAACAAAAACACTATAAAATTAAGATATATTTAGAAAAGATAATAAACAATAAGAAAACACAAAAATTTAAAATAAACAAATAAAAAACGATACAAAAATGAAAAAGTGCTAGAATTTTGATGACAGTTGACAGTTTTAAAATTTAATGGTGGATCGAGACTCGCTGCATTCAGCAAAATATTTAATTATATTAGGCGTGTTTGTCTTTTGGAGGTGTTTGTCTTTGCTCTGTTCAAGTTCACACATTAGATTTTTTTTTAGTTCAGAGTAGTTACAAGAAAAAATTGATTTCGGTGGTTCTTTTATTTTTCAAAAACCGTGTTTTAATGATACTTCGTAGTTCAGTCAATATAAATCTAAAATTATGCAGCCCAAAAACAAAACCTTACGGGGAATTACTTTACACTATTGTATTTCTAGTTAAAAAGTGTGTTCAATGACGTTGTTCTGAACTGTTAGGAACAGAAAAGTACAACTTTTTGCTGTTTAATGAGGTTTTTCTGTTTCAGACTGTTCTACAGAACAGTCAAATGTGTTTGTTGTAGTTTTCTGTTCTGAAGTTTCTCACAAAACTGATCTAATCTAACTATTTTTTCGATGAACTTAGCTTAATTGAGTGGGGATAGATCACTGATCTCTATAAAACACTGGATAGTGGATTCCCTTCTAAGTATAACAGTTTTACTGAGTCAAATTGAAGATGACATTTGGATGGTACCAAAGCCATTTGGATAGTACCAAAGCAGAGTCATATCTCACTCTATACAGGTGAAAGGGAGAGACAAACTGTTCTACAGCTAAAAAATATTATATTGACAAGAGTACCTCAGCAGAGTTCTATCTCTCTCTCTGTCTTCTCAAAAAGAAAGATGGGATAGACTTATTATAATAGCTTATTATAACAGCTATCGATTGGAGTCAATTGTTTTTATATGAATCCACTATCCAGTGTTTTATAGAGATTAGTGGGATAGATAGACGATAAAAATAGGCAGCGAAAAGTGGGTAGGGATAGTAAAGTGGGCGGTGCGATCAAAATAGGCAGGGCAAAATGTGTGGGCCGATCAAAGTGGGCCGGGCTATCAAAATGGGCTGCGCAAAGGGGTCGGGTTGACCAAATGGGCGATGCGTTCAAAACGGACGGAGTGATCAAAATCGGCGGAGGATTGAAATGGGCAACGATCAGAAAGTTGGCTGGGACAAAGAAGCTACGTGATCCAAATAGGGAAGAGCAAAGTGTGCGGGGGCAATAAAAGTTGCTGGTACAAAATAGGCGGAGCAAAGAGGGCATAGTGAAGTGGGCGAAGTAACAAAAATAGGCATGGCGACATATGTGGAAGGGACAGAAAGTGGGTGGAGAAAAGTGAGTTGGACAAATTGTGCGGGGAAGAGCGGGCATGGAAAAATGAATTGGGTGGAGCACAGTAGGCAGATGCATGTGCTGACATAAAAAGTAATCAAAACAAAATGAAGTAAAATGTTAACATTGCTCACGCTTAAAGGCGTAGTTTATCTTATTAAAGGGTTTCTATGTCACCTTGAATTTTTTCAGGGGCACTTCCTCTGAATTGACAAAATGGTTGAGAATGTCAGTCACTAGGCCTTGGCTCTACTAACAGGAAAAGTATTAGCGATAGTTGGTTGCTCCAGTTTTCACACTGCATCAAATCTCCTTTCTTCGGGAGCTTGACTATCATTCCCTTTTTCCACTCCTCTGGGAAGCACTCAGCTCAGAGTTCCAGGCTCTGTCTATGAGTAGATGCAGCAGCTCACTTGATGTCGTTGGTGCTGCTTGTGAGAGCTCTGCAAGAATAGGTACTCCAGTACTACCACCTTGTTGTTAAAACACTTAATAGTGGCAATGATCTCTTTCTCTACTCGGAGGTGTGGTGCGATGTGAATTTTTGATTGGCTCTCCGTGAGATTATCATTAGGGTGGAGTGAAAAGCTGTCTTTTCTTATATTTCGATATACATAGGTGGGAATAGCTGCTATTTAGATCCTGAATAATGAAGAAAATGTTTCAAAACAATCAAAAAAGTGTTAGAGGATTCACAAGTCACTTGAAATTTTTTAAAAAGTCTTTTAGGTTAATATGGAGACTTTTTTTTGAATTACAGCTGATTATTTTTTAAATTATAGATTTATACCAAAATATGTACTCATGACCCGGATTTCTCTTAAAACTGATGTCCTTGCTGTCATAGAAAAAAAAAAACCATTTTACCCATTTTACCACAAATTTCACTACTGCAGTTTTTCCCAAAAGTTATGGTTCAAACTGAAAATGGTTTGCGTCCTGGTCATGACCTCTCTCAAAATTCAAAAACTGCTTTGTTTCGAAACATTATTGGTTTTGTATTTACTGCAGTTGTTTTTTGAAAGTTCGAAAAACCCCTTTTTGATCCAGTATCTTGCACCGTCCGTCTGTCCATTATTATTTTTTTTTTGTTTTTTAAAAATTTTAAACATAAAAATTGGTAATAAAGGTTCAAAGATTGTGGAGAACAAAATTCTATTAAGGACGGAAGGTGCAAAATACTGGATAAAAACCATAGAGAAATCTTATAGTTTTTGTTCTGTTTTATGTGGTGGAATATGAGTGCTAGTAGGTTACTCACAGCGATCGTTTATCAGTTCGAACAAATCTATTGAAATAATTCTTTATTTGTACCAACGATGGTTTGTAAAAATATACTAACTTCGAAAAATAATATTTGCACAAAAAATTGCGTAAAAATTTGCGCCAGTGAATCCATGCTTGTATAATCCCAATACCGAAATGAATGCAATCAGTGATGCCCTTATAAACTACAATAACTACATTTACCGATTCTGATCTTGTTTACACAACTAATCTGTTTAACCATATTTTGATTGTTTATCTCAAACTGATATTTTTTGTATCTATCAATTTTTTTTAAGCACGTCAGGGCTTAGCATTACCATCCTGAGGGTGAATATGATAGCTCACACCACCCTCAGAATATTGTTTTTTTCTTCTATTTGCATTTTTGAATTTCTACTTTAATATTTTAACCGTAAATCGTTTATGAAATAATACAAAAAAACTATTTTTGAAACAAATCGTGAAAAAAAATTACAACCCTTGGCCTCCTTTTGTGCGACTCTCTTCACATTTTTTTTTTAATCTGCGTATAGTTGGTGGGGTAGGAGAATGGAATTTTCCTCGACCGCATTTCTGATTTTTATCATTATAAATGTTTTATGTTGGAAAAGCAAACGAAAAATGTTTGATTTTTTTTTTAATATCGTCATGGGTTTTGTTTAAAATTTGTTGTCGGCTTTTCTAATGGGTTCGCGGTTATTAAAATGCAGTCAAATGAAAATCGCGCGCATTAACTTTTTTTTTGTTGGAAAATTATTCTTGTCATCTCTTTTTTGTGCATACTTTCAGTTTTTAGAAAAATGTCCTCCTTTAAACATAGTGATTGACGGAAGCAGAAGGATTACCTATTATAGGAAATGTGATTGACATGAGTCCGGGTGGTGATGCATTTTTAATGTAAAGTGCAGTCAAAAATTATTTCTATTCGGATGATCTTTTTGTTCAAGTAGCACGAGGGTGTTTTTTGTTATAAGAAGGTGTAGCCGTTTGTTAAGTCATGATAATATCATTTTTATGAAATTTGTAAGCTTATGTCATTCCAGGACAAACTCAGTCTTTTTTATGATTGACATTGGTGACAAGAAGACCTATGAACCACGCTCAGTGGATAGCAGTTCTAAGAAGAAAAGGGTCGTGCATTTGTAGTTAAGTGCATGCATTGAGCTCTAAGCTATTTCCCTTTTAAAAAATCGATATTAGAGTCAAATCACTGAACTATTTTGCAACATAAATATAATCGCTACATAGAGTAATGCTTCATCGTGGTCAGTAGACTAGACGGTTTGATATTTGATTATGAAAAGGACTGTAGGGCAGCACATGTTGCTAGCGCTGACTTCTTTTGAACAACTCTAGAGGCAATACTGTCCAATGTCCTGCTAAGCCCAGCCCATGTTAGCGGAAAACTATAAAAACAAATCCAATTGTGTTACCAGTGGGTTTAAAAACGGAAGCGGCAAATATATAGGCTCTGTAACCAATGATGAACTAATTGAGGAAAAAAAGTCATAAATGAAGATTTTTCAGCATTTTGATGAGTTTCGAAACTATGTGTCTTCAAATTTGTTAATGTTCGTGCTGATTGATATGTAGCAATGCCTAAGTTTCAATACTTGCAAAGGCTAAGAACCATTTTGGCCCAAAGTGTACACAAACGAGTTTGGTATGAAATTAAAGGTGACGTTGACCTTTGTTATTGAAATATTTTCAAAATAGTTTACGAGAAAGTCAATTCAGTCGCAGCTAGTTAACTTTAATTTTAACTGCAAGTTAGTACTGATAATTAGTACTTTAACTGCAAATTAAGAATTTGGCAGTCAGTACTAAAATAATGACTGTGCAGTTAATGAAAGCAGCTAATTGACTGAAAGTTTGCAGTGCTTTTTGACTTGTCTTTTAGTCTGTTGAAAGATTTTTGTACTGTTCTTTTTTTTTGTGTTCTTTTAGCATAGAGTTACTTTCAAAGCTCTAAATTCCTACAGGAAAGTGACATAGAAGTGTGGCAGTACGCCTCACAAAAAATTAAAACACAACAGTACACAAACTTTCTACTGACTAGATGACTAAAACCAGTCAAAAAGCATTGCAGTTAATTAACTTTTAGTCAAATAACTGCTTCCATTAACTGTACAGTCAGTATTTTAGTACTGACTGCTGACTGTAGTTGTATGTTTTCAAAGTACGTTTGTAAGCTAACAGATTTAAGAAATTAAGTCTTTTTAGTCAATTAAGTACAGTACCGAAAAGACTGCAGTTTTTACAACAAAAACGATTTTTTCTCAATGAAACAAGGATAAACCGCAACTGAAATCATTAGGAAGGATTTGTAAAAGACAATCAGCTGAGACAAAAAATTAATTTGCTTTAGGAAAAAAGGTAAATAGATACATTTTGAAAACAAAATTCGTTGACTTATTTGTAATCAATAAGTTATCGATTTGTATTTCAAATCGAATGAAAACACCTGAAAGAATCCATTAGACAGTTTTGCCTAATTCGTTTTTCCAATCACTATCGCTACAAGTGGCTCCTAAGTGCAAAGTCGAAATCATTATTTATATGAACCTTTAGCAGATGAAATATCAAAAGATAGAAGAGCCAGAGAAAGGAATCGCTGATAAAACTTTTCCCTGGCGACTTTTGTGTGTGACCTCTGTCTGCGGCTCTTATCTGCGACCTTTATTCTGCGTTTCTGGTCCATTCATTATTCGTGTGTGTTGTCTGCGGTTCTTATCTAAGTTAAAAGAGCAGCAAATGTAAAATATTGTTTTGTTTGTTTGACATTAGACTCGAAAAGTGGGTACATAAAGTACAAGTGACACCTTTACTCCAAAATACGTTTTGCCTAGGTACTTAAAAAAAAATAAAATATAATTTTCTTTATTTCAATTTCGTTTTCTTAATTTATCGTAGTTACTTATATATAAAGCAGTTTGCATGAAAGCTACACTGACCTTCAAAGCAAAATATGGCTCGCTTGACACTTAAAAGTACGATTAATATTAACAGTTGTTTTTAAACCAGTTTTTTCACATTTCAGCTCTCATTGAGTTTAGCAAGTTTATCAAATAAGACAATTAAGTATTATCCCTTAGCGTAATTGTTAGTGCGATGGACTATCACGCGCCGGAGGTCTGGGTTCGATTCCCAGCCTAAACCACGTTGATTATTTCAGGAGTACTGCCTCTTGCAACGAATCGACAAAACCTCCAAAAGCACATACTTCTTATCTAGAAAAAAATAAAATTCAGTTAGGCGTTTGGATCTGGCAGTACATTGTAGGTCCCCTCCGTTCTTGCGTACTACACGCACTAAGGAAAAATTTAAGACCAAAATCTTACAGCAAACAACGGATTCGTTGACGGAACGGACGTAACGGATACTATGGGTTGGGTTGATTTTTTGTACAGCACCTACCCACTACATCACCGCAGCCACCTTGTTTTAGATCAAGAATTGTAATACCAACACCCTTTTTTTACATTTTTCATTTCACTATTTCAGTCGAAAAAACTATTCATTTTTCAAATGCGAAATGCCTTGCTTGCAAATCTGCAAATAAGAGCAAATGCGTGACCTGCAAATGGTGTTGCAAACCATGTGAAAACTTTGCAAATATACTTCAAAGTTTGCATTGTCCCATTTGCAAGCAAATTATATTTACTCTTAGAACTCTGCTTGCAAATGCATTTGCAAGTTTTGGGACAAAAGTTGCAATCCGTGTAAACACGTTTATTTGCATGTTTTTAGCTTTGTCCAAATGAATACCACATTTACCACAAGTTTATATTCGGCGTCAAACTTGCAAATATTTGCAACTTTTGCATACAGTGTGTTCATAGGAGCATTCAGCATTTTTTCTGACCCTTAAAATTGCATGAGGCTTAAAGCAATTTTGTTGCGAAATATTTTTAATATATAAAAGTAGAGATTAGATCCATGTGGTTTAGTTCAACTCATGCATACAATAATTCAATTTTTTCAGAACTCTCCCTTTGCTGATATACCTAATTTAATCCCAATAAATCATCTTTGCAGTCTTAATCCGTTCAAATTATTATCTTGCTTTACTAATATGCCTCATTTGAATGCAAACAATAAATAAACAAAACTCTCTGCCAACTATAGGTACCTACACCGCAAAACACTTTGAAAAATCCTGTTTTGTATATTTTTATCTCCAACGTCCACCCTAAAAAATATAGTTCTGTAAAGGATATTCTTTTCTTTTATAAAAATAACAAAAAAAAAAATATATAAATCGAAAAAATTCCTAAACAAACAAACAAAACTGAAAAGCACGCGCTAAAGCAAACACACGACTTGAAAAATTTGGATAGAAAAACTGGAAAAATCATTTCAACAGTCTTGATTACGTTATCGCGCATAGATCAGGATTTCTTATCCTCTATACTATATTGTAGGTTCATCTAACACAATTTGATCAAATTAGAATGAAAAGGGTCAATTCTAGACGTTGTCGGTCGTCCTTCCGTAAGACTGGTTCATGCCCCTTAATACTCTATTTAAGTTAACTTAGAAACAAAACCCCGCGGAATCTGACAGTAATAGAAAAAAAAAAATTATTAATTCCCTTAGCACGCGTTCGCGGAATAGTTTTTATGTCCACACGGCTGAACCTGATGGACATTAGCTACCAACAAAAGAAGGAGAGTGGTCCGTCATAATTAGAATTTATGCAAATAAGGGTAGGAATAGTGATATTTGTTTATTAATCCCGACAACACGATGCGCGACGTGGTATATATTGCACAAATGCACATTGCACACCCGTATTATAAGCAGCGTGTCCAATTGAAACGTGAAAACAATGATGTTGAATGGTAAAAGCGTATCCTTAATTCGTCCTTTTGGTGGTGGTGTCATAGAGCATCATATCTCGAGCCGTCACGTTGTACACGCGGTCAAAAAGTCGGTTGCTCTGCATGGGGTGAAAAAAAAAAAATATACGAAAAAAATGAGGGATCCTTCGATCCTGGCGCGCAAAGGCAAATCATCATTTATCAATATTTTTTTAGGCTGTCGAATTATTTTTGCATGCGTCATTGCAGCAGGATGCTTGAGTGTCTATTTGTACTTGAAAAAAGGAAAAGAGGGATCCTTTGCCATTAGAAGAACAAAGTACAGTGCCAGTTTGCATATTGGAAAAGGACTATAAGTCCTTACGTCTAATGAATTCGTCAATCAAAAGGCGAAACACTATCGTTCCAGTTGATATACAGATAAGTTTGATTAATAATTCAATAAGAGTTTAGAATTGATTTTATGTGTGGGAAGATGTACTTGCAAAATTAAACTGACCGTTAAGAAGGACTACACAGTCTCTCGTCTTTGTAGCCGTTAAAGGCTCTGGGTCACCAGGTTTGGGGCTCCTGCCTCTGTGGTTACTGCCTGAATAGGATTGAAATCTTTGTTACGAACCAGCTAACAAGCCTCGGGAACTCGCTTCAGTGTTTGTGATGCTGAATAGGAATTTAAGCTTGAGGGCGAACTGACAGGCAGTGGCCTGTCACATAAACTGTTACTATCTGGGGTTGAAATTCAGCATCCCTGCATTGCAACACTATCAATAGTACCTAGGCTACGGGCCAGTTTTACAGTCGAGTAAGTCACTGCAGGCCGTTACGCTGACGACTACTATTTTGGACGATGGTAAGCATCCTTCGTGACACTAAATTTTACATTCCATCGCCAATCTCATGCAGGTATCTGAACAGGGAAGGTTTAGAATCAAATGTATAACATTAGTATATTTGTTATCAATGAGTTTGTGACGTGCGTTCGTCATCTATAAATTTTCATTGATTACCCAAAGTAAATCGATTTTCAGAAAAATTGAACTTTTGATGAAATTTTTCTCGACAAGTCCCCCTATATATGCAGGCAGCCTAAGGTATTCGATATCTCATCACCATGACCAGGACTACCTGTACCATTCATATGAATCGGTCTCGATGCTCCCGGCTCTCGGCCTATGGGGCAGCTTCCTAGAGAATGGCTGGGGACCAGATTTACCCTGGATTTTGTAACCGTGATCTTCAGTAAAAGTAAGTAAATACAGAAGGCAATTCCTTTTATTTCTGCATTGAATTCTTGGAAAAAAAATTGCTCCAGAATGAAACCCTACTACAGATGCCCATCAGTACCTAATTTAGATCAAAAAAAGGAGGCATAAACTTCACCCAATAAAAACGACATCAAAAATGTCATAAAATACAAAAAAAAAAAATACAAAACCCAGGGGAAGGAAATCCTTCAAAACAAAAAAAGAATCGAACAAAGAAATAATGGCAATAGATAAGAAGTCCTTCCCAGATGCCTTCCTTTCGGGCGCCTTTACCTCAATCATTTATTTTCTTGAGATTGATTAATCTAGGCCGACACTTTTGAACAGAGACAATACAGTTGTTGCTTGGTCCAAGAGTTCCGTATCAGGTAGTAGAGGTACCAAAAGATGACGTTGGTTGCATCTTTGAGAATTATGCCACAATTGTGCGCATTTTTTTTTCGTGTTTTTCTTCCTGTGTCCCGTGACAAGATTGCACAGCTGAAAGTAGTGTGTATTTTTTTCTTTACTTTCTTTGGATTTTGAAAACAATTCCCAGATTTATTACTTTCTCCCCCTCTATCGTAAAGATGGCATACGACACGACAAACTATGTTTATTGAATGGAGCGTATTGGGCTTCTTCCTGAAAATTTTCTTCTTTCTCCTTTTTATTTTTTGGTAATTGAATCCTGGCATAGAACAAATCTGGAAAACAAATAATATTACGAAATACTCGTACATACACATTTTCTCAGGCGATTTTGTGTACTATAACCAGGTGGTGGTAGATGGTTGATATGGTTGTCCAATGTATTGAAGTTGATGTAAAGTATTGGAT
This sequence comes from Meliscaeva auricollis, assembly GCA_948107695.1. Taxonomy (NCBI): domain Eukaryota; kingdom Metazoa; phylum Arthropoda; class Insecta; order Diptera; family Syrphidae; genus Meliscaeva; species Meliscaeva auricollis. The sequence continues at coordinate 44,101,572 of OX403619.1, read as the reverse complement.
AATGTGGATGAGTAATGTGATCTGACAGATAGGCAAGGGATTTCTTATTTTCTTGTGTTTTTTTTTCCCAAAAAACAAACCTTTGATGGGATTTTGGCAAAAATTTCGGAACAGCGGATTTCATGCTTGATTGTAAGGAATTAGAGTAAACGAAAGGACATTGTGAAGTCCTTAAAATGGGAGCATATCGGGACAAATATATAGAAGGCAAGTTGGAAGCTGTAGGTATACCTATGTGGGAAAACTGTTACATAGTTTGATATTGTTTATTATACTTAGGTACTTTCTTTAGGGTGGTGTTCTTTAGGCTCGGGCCTTAAGCAACAAGCTTCTCCAAGCAGCTCTATCGCGCAAAATGGCAATTTAATTTCAGCACACATATTTTGTTGAAGTCCTTCTTCACTTGCATAAAAAGGCTGGGGGATGATAATTGAAAACTGCTCCAGATAGTCCAGCCATTCTAGTTGGACCTTTACTCATTTGGCTAGTTTTGCGTCCTTGTACACTTCGTATACTGCACGCTTGATATTTAGCTCCTCCATGCAAATGAATGTGCCGACGAACTAGTAAGACAAGGTTCAGCCCTTCATGTCTCCATGAAGGAAAGAGTCGATATCCCTCTTGGAGTCGTGAAGGGTGAAATATATGAACACTACCAATCTCGATCAAACCGAAGAAGGTGGGAAAGCCGATTGTCCAGCCTTATACCAATCTAGAAACCAGGCAATAAGGTCACAGGCAAGTCAATCTCACGGAAACCTTTCACAATGCTGAGATTCACTTTATAGGGCATGCTTTTCTCTGACCGTATTTTGGAGATGAATTGCTGCATATTCCATACACCACAGAGGTCATCATCGGGCTGCTTTGAATAGCTTGGCGAAAAAAGCAATCATTTCCAGCAGATGTATGTGATTTCCTTCGTTAATCTTCAGCAGAGGGGTCGATTTTTAAAAATCTATGTTAAATGTTGCAATCTGACAGTATGAAACCCAATAGTTCTGTTCTTTACCACCGTTAAAAAGTTTTCAGAAATGAGTGTTTCACTTTGGTAATATTTTGTAAGTTTCAGTTTGTGGTATGTACCCTATTTAAACTTCCAATCCCACGCTTCTCTGATACTCCTTCTTTTTCTTTTTGGTAGACCGGTGTTTCTTTGCTCACTTCTGTTTGCAGATTTCATGGACAAGAGGCAGCTCATGTTCATCTATGCAGTCTCCTTGTAGAGGTTTCCCGTTTATGTGCATGTGCTAGCTGATGGCACTCATCATGAAACAAATGTTTTGTTCTCGATACTTAAAGCGGATATTTTAACTTCGCAAGTTGCAAGCACTTTCGGCTGGAAAAAGGTTCAAAGGTTGGAAGTTTAAATGATTAATTTATTGGTAGGTTAACTGAAAACCTGCAACCTGCATTCTCATCCTGCTTTCTTATCGTGCATTCACATCCCGCATCCTTTCCTCATCCTGCATTATCATTCCCATTCTGCATTCTCATTCTAAATTCTCATTCTGCATTCTCATCCTGCATTTTCATCCTGCTTTCTCATCCTACATCCTCATCCTGCATTCTCATCCTGCTTCCTCATCCTGCATTCTCATTCTGCATCCTCGTTCTACATTCTCATCCTGCAATCTCATCCTGCTTTCTCATCCTACATCCTCATTTTGCATTCTTAGTTAACATTCTCATCCTACATTCTCATCCTACATTCTTATCCTTCCGTATTATTGATTGTATTTTTGTTTGTAGAACTCTGAGGAATCTCAGTGATATTGATTTGTTATCTCTTACAAACTTGACTAAGGAAAATTCTTGCGAAATCTGTTAATCTGAATTCGCCGATTTCCCTTATTCTTTTCAATAAATGGGTTATTTGGTATCGGAGAAATGAAATATTTCTTAATTGCCAAATGTATTAAATAATTGTTTTTTTACTTTTCTCACAAAAAATTATAAAACTTAGGTATTTTTTTTTATAACTTTTCCAGGTAGGTAAACAACAGGAAAGAACTATTGTCTTCATCCCTTTCTCATCACGCATCAGTCGTAGTACAATTTATTGTCTCATAAATCTGCCATATATCAATTCCTTGAATCATTAACCACAAATTAAATAAATTTAAGGCAATGCAAACAAAGATAGGTATAAGTTCGATATTAAAAAAAAAATTAAACACACAAAAAAACTATTTGCTCTTCTTATAGGTATTTCTTGTGTGTCTAGAAAAACAAAGATCAAACATTATTAAACAAACACCAAGCCTCCCTTTGAAGGATTTTCAATTTTTTGTCAAGATTTTTTTTTTTGCATACCTATATAAGCTGTATTATTGTAGATCACCTTGAAAAGGTGCTTGAAATAATATTTTCCTAGGATTATACATTGACACAACCAAAAAGAAAAAAAAAACAACAAGGAAGAATAAAATCAAAGTCCTTTTCTATTCAATTTTTAACGGATTAATCCAAATCGGCGTGATATTGGAAAATTTCGTTATCGACAAATCGATAGCATATCGAAATGAGAAATCTATCATCTTGGCAAAAATATTATAGTCCTGAGAAAAACTTCTTATTGCGTTCTTGTGAAATAAGGACTTCTTATTGATCCTGATTCTATTTTATATGTATAAGAGAGGGCGAATTGAAGTAATGTGAATCTGCTACATACATATATCGAGATTGAGAGAGCATCCACACTTTATGTAGGTAAGACTTAATAGCAAAAAAGGCTTCTACGAAGGTATGTCCTTGCCCTTTCTTTTCCTTATTGCACAACAATGAATTGGTTAATTTCGCAGATGATAAAGAATAGAAAAGGAAAAATTGCTCAAGGCGATGTAACGGCACCAGGTGCTGCTGATTCAAAGTGAAGGAATCCCGGAAGATCACTTACGTACATATGTACACAATATTTCAGAGGACTTCTTTTTCTACTGCACTTATACAAACCACTTTGGAAATACAAATGCAAGAAGAAAACAAAAAAAAACGGGACTGCGCCTACGGCTGTTTTCCTTGCAGTATGATTTTGAGAGCTGGTAGACATCAGAAGCGGCAATATTTGATGGAGATGGAGATCCGAGATGACTCCCGGGCACAATCAATGATATAATGACATAGATACATAAAACACGCAATCAAGAAGAAAAAAAAAACCAATGAAAGAGACATTTAAATTTGTAATTTATTATTCATGACAACGAAATGATGATGACTTGATCATCAATCGCGTGACAAGATCGCAATGTCAGGGATATGTCATACCTATACTACACGTTGAAGACAAAAGGAAGATGTGTGTCTAGCTGAGATCAATTGAATATTGATTGATAGACATGTCCTTGAACCTTGAGAAGCAATACATGTTTTTTTGGGAATTCTTTACGCTTTGTTTTCAATTTCACGCTTCTTCAGGTTTCTGATTGATTTTTTTTCTTACTTTTTTAAATAAGGAAGAAGATGTCGTGATTTACTGAAGTTGACAAATTTAATTATATTCATATAGTTGTACCCTTACCCACACATAAATAAATACAAGAAAAACATCAGTAAAAAAAAGGACAAATGACAAAAAAGTTTTAGATCAAACAAAAATTATTTCTCAATCAATCGGATATGGTTGTATTTCAGCGCTTGCAATTTAAGAATGACTCAACGGAATTTCAAGTTTATAGTTTCAAAATTTTGCCAATAATATATACAAAATAGTTGATGGATTCTTTTTTACATAACCATAAGAATACGCGAGTAAGAACGCTGACACGAATTCGTCGTTCAATTAGAAATAATTGTGAAATTTCTAATAATGAACCAAAAAAGCATCTATCTGTTATAGAAGTTTTAAATATCATTAGCTAATAACAGAATAGCTGAAAACTACACCAAACTACAAGAAAAACTACCAGAAGCAAGAATACCTTCCACTTTTTTTTTAATAAACAATATTGTCTGTGGTTCGCTTTGAGAGTTCTTAGAATCTTTATCCTCTATTTGTTTATAATATACCTGGACCTGTACCAACAACTTGTTTGCTAAAAGCCAGTTCTGCGGGTGGACCGCTTCGCGGGTTCTCAGGACACCATCAACTCAATTGGTTATTGTTGCGTTTAACGGCCAATCGCAACCTTTAGTTACTGATGCTCATTAAGATAAAAAAGTAATTAAGATCAGAATTACTGTTATATTTTAAGCCCTTACCGAACTAAGGCATTTATTATTTAAATAGTTTCTGTTCTGTGTCAAGCTTCCGGCACCTATAAAAGATACGCCTACAACACACACGTTGGTGGTTGTGCTGTTATCTGCAATCAAAAATAAAGTAATTACATATGAAACACTAAAAATTTGTCAAATGTTCTTCTATAATTTCAGTGCTTAATCGAAAATGTCACTAACCCTTAAAATTTCACTCCCACTTACCTATACCCACGCATAGACGTTGCTCTTACTTATATAGTAATAGAGGTACGCACCACTCTTTTTGTTGTGCGATACTGTTTTTAATTTGAGCCTGTCATTAATGTTGATTGAGACAATCAAATTGTAATTGCATTATGGCGTTTTTGATCTAAAATTTTTACTTTTTTTTTTTGTTAAGTTTTGACATCTGATGCTATCAGTTTCACGAAGGCACGTGTTTGTTTTGGTCCGATCGCGGTTGCGGCCGGCATCGGCACGGCGGCGTTAAAAATGTCACGCAAGAGTGATTTGCATATTTTACAATGTAAGCATCCACCTACCCATACCAAATGTCAATATACTTTGACAAATTTCAAAGTCATGACATATGTCTGTAGTCTCTAGTTAAACATTACCACTATTTAGACATTTAGAGTATAAGCATTATTGATTTTCAACTGAACAGTAGCATTTTTATAACTTTTTTTTTCTTGCTACAGGGTGTTTATTTTTATAAAATATTTTTGTTTGCAGTTTTGACACACTTACATAACTGATCATGAACAGTTTAAAATGCAGGGCCGTATAAGCGGTCGTACAAAATCAAGCGAATAAAAAAGGAGCGGCCATATTGAAGAATTGCCTTACTTTTCTGTCAATTTTCGTGCACTTTTTCTTTGGAAGAGAAAGAGTGGTTTGATTTACATCTCATTTAAGTACAAAACTAATTTTAGTTACATACATCCAGTTAAGTGCATCACGAATGGCTTGTAAATTTTTCGCTTCGGAAAGCGTTTTTATATTAGCTTTCGACCACATTCGACTTGGTACTTGAAGTGGAAGTTCGGTTTCTCTTGTCTTCTGAAACCTAGGAGCTAGACCATTATAGTCCATTTGCGCGATGTGACCGAGCCAATGGAGTCTCGACTAGTATTTATCAAGCACTCATAAATTATGAGCGTTCATATCGAAGTTTTCGGAGTCAGTGCTCTCAACTTTGAGAGTGGTCGAGACCAATCGTAAGTCACTAATACTGGTGAATAGGTTCATGAGCGCTCGTAACTTATGAGAGCTTGATTAATATCGTGTTTTACACTACATTCACGTCATTGTACAGCTCATAAAGCTGTATTTCCTTGGAAGATCGAATTTTCTGGTCGAAAAAGTTCAGTATCAACTCTACATTACGTATAAACATTTCGTCCAACACTCACTATAAAACAATACTGGCAGGATCAGGTTTTTGTACGTCTTCCTAGTAAGGTGTTTTGAATACCTACATTTGTTTTACTGCGATTTGTTAGGGTAATTCTTCACCAATTTTAACTAAGTTGTCAATCATGGAGTTGATATTTACTCCAAACTAGGTGAATTCCTTGACCAACTAGAAAATGCTGATATCGACAGATCATCACTAGACAGCTCAGCATGGGTAAGCTCATCACGGACAATTCAACTGCGAACAGGTCATTACGGGAAAAGTCATCATGAATCATTTCATCACGGGAGAAAATGAAACTTCAGACGATGAATATGCATACACCCAACTTCACATCTACCCGAAATCCTATCCTATTCCCGAGCGGGGCGTTGCAGGGGGGTAGCACAGTAGTGTTGTTTGTTTGTTGACCTTAATAGTATGTTGTTTGTATAACACAAAATTTACAAAATTAAAAATAATACCACTTGAATTACAATTCGGAAGACACCAAATGATACACAAATAGTCTTTGTTTGTCATTTGCTATGTAATCCAATTTGCCGTTCGTATTGTTTTGTGCGTTTTTATGACCAAAATATACAAATTCTTACACAAACGTTGGTGTTTAAACAAATCGTGTAATCTAAGCTTTATTTTCATTACGTTCAGGATTAACTATCAACAATTTGTTCCTGTTCTTCAATTGCTGTGAACGATTTCTCTCATACTACACACTCAGAATAATAATATTTTTGTTTCGTTTGCGGCTAGTGAATATATCCTTTGAAATAAATGAATTTGCTGAAAAGTTAATACAATACCCGCAAAAGTTTTTCATTCGTAGCAAATGTATTACATTAGACATAAATTGAAATCCTATTACAGCAAACATAATGCAAAACAACCCATTCGTTTCGAGCTCATTTGTATGAGTTGATTGCGGCAGACAAAAATGTCTCCCACACCTAAACTCCTATTCGTCTACTAGAAAATTATATTGTGTGCAGCAAACAAATTAATATTTTGGGAAGAACCTCTCCAGAAAGTAGTTTGTTGCAAGGAACTTCACTTTTGGTGTAAATATACAATTCATTGACTCAAATGAATTCAAATGACTGCAGGAAATAAATTTTCTCAATACTTGGCTCTATGTTTGTAGTGTTCATATGAATTATATGCTACAAGAAAATTATCTAGTTCGTGGTGCATTAGCAACAGGTTTTGTTCGAAATCGAGAGGTCACAGGTCCAATTACTGGTGTTATGCTGAATTTTTTTTGTGTTTATTCGTTCACATATATTATTTCCCCGAACGAAGTTTGCTGCAAACGAAGTTGAAAAAGAAAAATTAATGTCTATCAAACGAAAAGTCGTTTGGTGCAAACGATTCGTTCATTAATTTATTTATATGCATTCTGTGCCAATCATAAATTATAATTTCTGTGGTAGAATGACAAGATACTCGCTTCGTAAGCGAGAGGTCGTTGGTTCAATCACAAGTGTTACGCCTAACTTTTGTTTAATGGTCCAACTGAAACATATTTACCAATTTGCTGCAAACGAAAAAGTCGTTAGTGCAATTTTCAGTTCACAATGCTCATTTTGCAACTACTACTAAAAACTACTAAAATATGTCAATTTCTTTGATCTTGGAGTCTCTGGACGCTCTTTTTTTCTCCGCCGCAGGATGCATTCAACATAATATAACGGATCTGTAGCAGGTTAATGCACCGTGGAGCACTTCTCATTCAGGCCTAAAAGTCTTACTTTATGTTTACCAAGTAAGAACTGTAAAAATAAGAAAAAGGAAATTCCCGACTGGCCGAAAACCATTACAACTGTTCTTGTTCTGTGGTAAAAAAAGAACACCCTTTATTTCCCACTGAATACCTGAATAACAAAATGCACCATGTCGTGTGCAATACTGGACAAGGACTCTGTTGTCGCTGATTGAAGTCCATAAGTCACCATTTTTGTGCAATCGTGAATCGTGGACAAAGTGCGCCATATGTCAGCGATGACGGACACAGGGCCCTCAAGGTGTATAATATGTTGTACCTACGTACTCGTACATGACTTGGTGGCATAGAGTTAATGATGTCAAACATCGAATGACACGAATCGCAGGACATTTTAACGAAAATTCAAAATAAAACTCTCATACAAATATCAAATTGTTCATTTAATAAATTGAAGAAATAAAGGGTGACAGTTACAAAATGCAATAATCAAGATATGTATTTCTTTTTTTGCGCACATTTTTGATTAATGATTCCATGTAACTCGCGAATCGATTATATGGACAATGGCAACGGACATTTATTTCTCCTATTTGCGAGGCTATTAGTGTAGACCGTGAATAATATTTTTTATAAATATGTGTAACTCTAATAATGCTGTTAGAGTTGACACTCTTGGTTTACCAAATTGGACATAATTAATGATGGAAAAAGTATAGAAGATTTTTTCATGGCGGTTTTTGTGATCGAATGTCAGTTATTATAGTAAGTTTTTCGATTCGAAAGACCGAAACCAAATATTTCTTAATGAACAGATGTCACCTCAATATAACTAGACACACAATGTGCCTGCTTTATTGCTTCATTTAGGTAGTAAACCCTTTTAAATTGATAATCCTTGGTATCGTATTTAAAATTTTGTGTTTACAAAAACTTCAATATTTTGAATTTTTATAAATTTATTTCTTTTTAATGCTTTTCTAGAATCTCATGAATAACAAAACGATTGACAATGAAAAAAAACAGGATCAAAGTCAAGACATTGTTCTCGTTTAGGACATTTTTTTTTTTAAGTTTTATTAAATAACAAAAAGATCACGCCGCTAAAAAACAAAACGTTATTCGATGAAAATAAAGAAAGACTTGGGAAAGGATTTTTTGTTGTTGTTGTTTGAAGAAAAACAAAAAAAACTGGGTGGCGGCTATGGTCGGGAGGGAGAAATTAAATATGCAAATTATTTCTTAAAAGATTATGACAACCTCTTGATGAGGATGAATTGTTATGAAAATACAATTTTGAAATAGAAGAACATGTTTACGAAATAAGAAAATAATTACAATTTGATCCTTTTTGTCCTTTTTCCATATATGTATGAGGTATGAGTATAGTATGGTGTTTTATATGTTATATTTAATGTTCAATGTGGGACAGTTTGCTTTGGGAGTTTCTTAACCCTTTATTCTAGATTTGATTTTTTTTTCTGTTGCTGTTTTGTCGTTGTCCCATGTAAGAAGAGGGAATAAAGTATGTTCATTTGAACATAAATATAGTAAGAAAGCACTTTAAGTGGTATTCTGTGACAAGCATGCAATTATGACAAGCGTACATGGTATGTTCTTGATTTATGTGCATTTTGTTCAAAATTTTATTCATACGACAACAAAAAACAAAACGGCTTTAGAGATTACTTATTTGTTAGGCTTAGCAAAGGTTAACACTTTAAGATGGGTTAAGAAAAAACTTAATTTTTAAACCTATAATTTTTGCATTTTTAAATGATTTTTTTATTTGGAATTTTTATTTGCGACGCATAAACGAAAAATTTATTCGTATAGAGGCCAGTTTTTCAATAGCTAGGTAAACAGTCAGTTAATAGGTACTCATTCATTAAATAGAGCAAAAATCTATTTTTCAAGAATCAGATATTACGTATTCTTTAGAATAATTATTTCAGCAGTCGAATAAACTTATCTGCTTTTTTCAAAGCTTGTTAAAAAATATACCTAGGAATAAATTTTCAAATAAAAACAAACAAAAATCAAAAATTTATATGAAAATGACTTTTGAGTTCAAACATTTTCAATTTTAATTTTCAGTTTTGTTATTCTATAGAATAAATAAATGAGTGATTGAAAAATCTTTCGGCTCTCCGATCCACCACTGTTTTGAAACTATAATTAAAAACTAAAGAAAAGAAAATTGTACAAGCGTCAGTGATTTTTATGTTTTCTCATAAAGAGAATGCAAATTAAACACTCTAATGTTTATAAACGCTATGATAAAGATAAGGAATAATTTTATTTTGAAACTATTTTACCCAATAAATGCAATTTGTGTGGATTTTCAATCTGATGCCAATTATTCTTGGTGATCCAACTTAAGCCAGTGGAAAATTTCATTTGATTGCACCAAATGTTAAAATCACCTATCCACATCTGCACTTTTATAATATTTTCTGTTGTTTTCTGATCGGAACAGATTCATTAAACACACCTTTAGGGTGAGGTATTTCTTTAGGAAAGGAAGTGTTAGAAAATAATGGGTTAAAATGTAAAATTCTGGAGAAAGTGGCGCCCAATGTGATAGCCACGAGCTTACAATTCCGTTCTAGCTTATTCCAAAACTTCCTTACCGATTTTTTCCTAGACTATTAAACCAACAATTTCTTCGATCCTTTATTGTCTATTCTATAGCATCGCAACTGCATGCATTTGCAATACAAACAGTTTCAACAACGTAAAATGACTTCAACTGCTAAAGAATCGAATGAGAGTAAAATTAACTCTCTCTGCAACTAATATAATATACTTCAAAACAAAAAGGACATTTACACTATCAAAATCTCCTCTAATGAAGTTTGTAATGATTTTTTTTTTGTCAATAAAATTGTGAACATCGCAAACAACGTGTAAATGAAGGCAACAAAAACACACATAATTCATTAACAAAAAAGAAACCCATTCAAATCTGAACATAAAAAAACTACATTTTACCCTGATTTTCACTTTCTGCGAAATGGCACACAAAACCAAATCATATAATGAAAAGGGTTATTAACTGATTATTAATGATAGATTGATCATTCAAGTGTACCTTAACCAAAAAAAAAAAAAAAACTATTGCCTGTTTTTTTAATGGTAACCCATATAAATCACTGGGATCCTCTCAGCAGCTACTTAACCCCTTGTCCTATAAACTGCGAATCAAACAACCAACCAACACAAAAAAAACACATAAAAACCCTTGAAAAAAAGGGTAAAATCGCACAAAAAATAACAAAAACAAAAAAAAAACACAAAGCAACAGAAAACCTTTGACTAAATTACAATGAGAAAATGATCAAAGTTCGATAAATTCTATAAAAATAAGGGTGCAACGGTATGCAAGCAAGTGAAGTGAATCTCCTTTGTTGTCATAATTTTGTCGGGCTTTTGCGCTCTAATGAGCCTTCTGATGGGATACAACTGATAACTCTTCCTATTAGATCTTACAATCAAGATTAACAAACAAAATGAAAAGAACAAAAAAATTAAATTACAGAAAAAATGTCACCTAATTTCAGTTAAATTTGCCTTAGAACCTTAGACATTACAAGGTCGAGTTGAGTATTGTTACTTTTGGTTACGATACGACTCCCTAGGAAAATTTCTTTTTAAATAGTTTTGGAATATAATTGTTTCCTTTAGCATCTTCTTTTAAACTAACCGCATTGCTTTGTAGTTGCTCGTCAACTAGAAAATTACCTACATGCAATAGCTCATCCTTTAAGAAATATCAAACAAATTCAATGTTTGTTTTGATGTTTTGAAAATGATAAAACTAATTTTCTAGAAAGCATTTATTTTGCTATTAATACACGCAGTTCGTTTTATTCTGGAAGTCTTATGGGTATACTTACATATTTTTATAGCTTAAAGATTAGGAACAAAAAATTATCTTGTACCCTAGATACAAAACTATCAAATTTTATGTTTAGGTTCATACAAAAAAATTGTAGACAATATTTCCAAAATATTTGAACTGGAAAATTAGAGACCTAATGTATGTAGGAATTCTAAATCCTTCTTTCAGTTATAATGTTCACATAAAAAATAATTTATTTTTTATTTGAAATCCATTAGAAGGCGCGTAAAAGATGCAACAAAGCCTCCATCATAAATAATATCTCTTACCCCTGAACTAAAAAAAAAAAAAAAACTAACAAAAAAAACTGATAGATTCCTTTGAACTCCCTTTCTCACTCTTGACATTTTCAAATTTTCAAGTCAAGATTTTTTAAATTATAGAAAAGATGTTTCTTTTTTGTTGTGATTTTGCATAATAATTATCCAAGCTACTCTGAACAGAACATGCATGCATACGGATTTGAGCCTATTTCCAAAGGAAATGATTTAAATTCACATAAGGAAGAACAAAAACTAGGTATCTACCTCGATAACCTTAATGATGAAATGCATGTCATGTCATTTTTATCATCAGCTGTCAGAAGACGGAAATGTTTTTGGGGGTAAGTTTGTATCATCCTCGTACGCATTATAAGTTGTTTTTTTTTTTGTTATTTTTTTTTTAATCTGGCTAATGTCTTAGGTGTGTTGCTACAAACAAAAAAATTATAAGATTTTTACATAATTGTGAAAATAATTCTTAGCGGCTGAGGTGAGAACACTCAAGTAAGATAATGTGGTTGTACAGAATTTTTTTTTCTTAAGGATTTTATGAGAACAGATTATCTTACGAAATTTTTAACCCTTTGCCAAATAGTACAAAGTATGTAGTAATTTTTTTTTTCTTTGGTGAAATATGTTTTTATAAAACAAAAATTGAACCCATTTGAAGTAAAGATTAAAATAAAAAATACCTTTTTGAACCTCAAGATTATAATGTAGCGAATGACCAACTCTAATAACTATATTAATAGTTATGAAGATCTGGGAATGACAAAATTGTAAGTTGCTCATAGAACATGATTTCTGTATACACAAAAATTTGTGTATTTTTGCAATTAAAATATTTAATAGCATCCAAACCAAAATTCGGATGACAGAAATTAATATAAAAATCGTGTTTGTATGTCATTTGCTATCACCTAATTTGTGGTTAAAACGATTTCGTGCGTTTTTATGACAAAATATAGAAATTTATACACAAATTGTATTGTTTACACGGGTTTCATTTAATCCGTTAAGTTGCGGCGGAATAGGTGCCCATAAATTTTTTTCTCATCTTCGAATTATTGGCTTAAAAAAAAAAAAATAAAATATAAATACATAAAATTGTCAAAGAACTTTTCAAAAAAAAAAAATATGGTATGGCATTTTTAAAATATTGTTTATCAACATCTTAAAACTATATTATGAAAAAAAAAAGCATTAAGTCATTTTGAAACCATTTTAAGTTACGTTAAATATAATGTTGCCTGGTACATAAATTGTTTTGGTAACTCTTTTTGTACATATTCGTTAGGGTGCCTCTTAAAATTTGAATTTTAGAAAATTTTACGGGCACTCTCTGATTGTGTTCTATGTATCTAAATACAATGTTGTGGACAATTTTATACGATTTTGACAATTATTAGGAGTCACTTATAATGTTTGAATTTTTGCACATTGTGGATGGACCCAAGAAATAAGGTATAAGTTTTTGTTATTAAAATAAGATGCAATGTAAAATATCGGTTGATTTCGACAACTTTTAGGGGGACTGACATGTTTCTTAAGATAATGCTTAAAAATGTGAACAAATATCTATCATAATCCCTTAAATTTCAAGAAATCAAGCGAAATCTTATACATTATCTTATTGTAATACCAAGAATGAACATAACTCAAGGGTGTCATGACAATTTTTAATTCTACGGTACACCCACAATGTGCAAAAATTCAAACTCCGGTGGCGACCGCTTAAAATTTTCAAAATCGTATAAAATGCTTAAAATTGTATTTAGGCACATAGAACACAATAAGTGGGTGCCCTATTCGATTTTCTGAAGCACCCTAATATTCATTACAACTTTTTCAAAGAAAAATTAACAAAAAGGTTTTTTGAAAGCGAAATTTATTTTTTTAAGAAAAGTCTACCAACGTGCAAAAACGCGCCTTTTCACAGCTCTATAAATCAGTAAATTTTCTTAATATGTAAGAAATTATAGTTTTATTAATTTTTGTATATATTCATTATGATTCTGAAACGAAAATATTAAAAAAAGGCTTTTTTTTGTAACCGTAAATAAATTTGTTTGAAATGAGTCTACAAAAGGGCAAGAAACTTTAATTCTTACAACTCTTTACATAAACAATTTGGCGAAGTATACTAACAATTGTAGTTATATTAAGTTTTTCATATATTTTTGATAAATTTTGCAAAAAAAATGTTATCAAAAAAATTAAACTTGTAGGTGCTTATAGGTTAAAGTCCCTCTTGCGAGAATTGACAAACCTGAACAAGTGCAAAGTGCACAGTCAGAAAACCTATTAGACATGGAGCTGGTGAACATTTTGGTGACGTTATCCTGAGAAGGCTAATTTTTGTGTATGCTGTCAATCTGGGTTTGTGTGTCTCAAAAATCATCATCTGGCAGTTGTCACCCAGGGTCTTTGTGGTGCAACAGGCTGCAATTATTTTTTTTAAATCAATGCTTTAACGTTATTGTTGTCAAACTAATTTCGTAGGCAACTATTTAAACTTTCGAAGTACATGAATGTAGTTAATGTAGTTTTATGTGAAACAGAGCCTATTCGTATGAGCCCAAAATAGGACAAAAATGATGAAAACATGCTTGTGACATCTGAAAGCCATATATTTGGTGACACAGTCTCATGTAAGACTTCATGATTCTTGCTAAATAGAGCCCCCATTTACAAGTACACCGACTAAATGCGTGGGTCGAAAAACGTACTTCTACGACTTGTTGAATATCAGTTTGTAAGCTTTTTTAAACAAATTTCAAAATGTAACATCCGTAAGCACTGATAAACATAAAAAAAATGTTTTTAAAAATTTTAAAATACAAAAATTGTATAAAATAAATTCAAATAATGTGGCTTTGCAAGGGTGCAAGCTGCAATGATCCATGTCTTAAACCGTTTTTGTTAAATGTAGGATTACTTAGTTTATAAGGTTTGAGATTTAAGTTGGTAAAAATGAAAGATAAGATGATACTGAAAATTAACACACAGGGTTGTCACTTTAAAAATAGGTACATCAACGTGGCAACTGTGTTTGGACGAAAGAAAGCTACATCACTTTATGCATTATAACTTTTTAGTTTATTAAATAAAGGCAAATATACCTAATTGCTACCAAACAAAAGTCAAAAATATGTAAATAAAAAAATTAAAAAAATAAACGTAAGAGTGTAAAGCTGAGAATGTGGTAATTCTTATCAACTGAAAAACACACTATAATATTTCTTATTTATACAAAATAGTTTACATTTTGGTAGAGTTAAAGGTTATAAAATGTACATCCAAGTTTAGCCATAACTCTCTTCTATCTATAAAAAAAATCGAAAGCCAACTCTTAAATGGGTATAAGAAGGTACATATACGGCAGCCCTATTTAAATGAAAAAAAAAACACTAAAAACACTATTTTTTCAGTCAAAATGTACTTTGTCAAATTAGGAGACAAAGTTCAAAGCTTAAAATAGACTAAATTTTAGATAAAGGTTTCTTCTACCCAAAAAATGTCGGGTGCCAACTCTAAAATAGGTATAAGTTAAGTATACGGCAATGGTTTTTGAATTATAAAAAACAATAAAAATACAAAAATAGATAGAAGAGACCCTCCTATTAAATTTATAGCTATAAGCTCTGTCGAATATAGTATACCTATTTTGATTGAAAAAAATTGTGTTTTTAGTGTTTTTTGCATTCAAAAAGAGTTGCCGTATATTTATACCTATCCATTTGAAAGTTGGCACCCGACATTTTTTAGATAGAAGAGAGTTCAGACTAAAATTTGACCCTAAAATTTTAGCCTTTATTTTTTTTTTATTTGAGGTAAGTACCTAGGTACCCACTTATTTTATCATAAAATAATTATGTACTTGATTTTCCTTATTTCATGTCCAATTAAATCATTTTTAATTAATGTCCATACAAATTGAGAAATAAGTCGACATACAATATTTTAAACTTTAATCGTTTAACATGCCTTCATTTAGATAATTGCATTTTATTATCTCAAGCATACCTAAACGGTCATTAACAATGGCACAGAAATGCAATGACATCCGGGGCCAAGGGCATTTCGATTTTAACGATTCTTGACAACCCAATCGAAAATGCCAACACTTTAAAAACAAGACCATGACATTTAACAACTTACCTACATACGTATCCTATTATAGGTAGGTACTAACAGTCTTGGTTTTTTTTATTTTTTTTTTTTGCATCATTAAAACCCAAGCTGAGAAAGAATCTACATTCTCAAAATTAATACCAATTAATTTAATAGCGGATAGACAGGCACCCACCTGTTCTACACGTTAATCCCGCATAACATAACATACCGACTTACAATCATCGAAATTCAAAACCCGCCAGACAATCCTTCTCCTTCCACAAGGCTGCTGGTGTTGTTTTTCTGTCTATCTTTTTTGTTCTCCCCTACAACAGTGGTCTGCATATGATATAACAAAAACAAAGAACAAAAAAACATTTTAAGCACGTGCGGGTGATGGTGCTGCTAGCTGCTCCTACACACCAACGCAACGCAACGCCAACATAAAAACCAAATTTATAAACAACACAATAACAATAATAAAGAAGGATAAAAGAATAATCGAACAAAAGAAAGATGTTTAAAAGATCCTTATCACCTATACACATCAACGTGGTCCTGTTGTAGGTATATTTTCTCTGGTCCCGTTGCTATAGTGGACATGGACACGAGTCAAAAATTCAAGAAAAATAAAAGAAACAAAAAAAAAAAATTGAACCCAATTGGCGGGCAAATTTTATTTATGTCGAATTGTTGATTTCAGAGCAAAAGGACCAAAAAGGACGTTCATCTATGTTTGTGTGGATGTGTGGTGTGTGCTACAACTTTCAATTTTATTTCAATTTATGAGAGAACTCTTTAAATGTGTGTGTCATCTGTGAGAAGAGAACACTATTTTCCATCTCATTCTGGTATTCGAATTTCGAAAAGGATACAAGACGATCAACCCTGTTCAATTTATTTTCATAGTTTTTCTTTATCCTTCTGTTCGTGCTCTCAAACCAGACAAACAGTAGCCAAACTGAAGTTGAATTTTTCAATCATTCACCTTTCGTATGTTCTGCGGGATGGATGTGTTCCTATCTTAACGGTGAATTTTATATCTTCTTCTTTAAAAAAAATAGAAATTTCTTTTTTTGAATTTGTACCTACCAAATTACCAATCGTGAAAAGAAGTGAATTTTTTGAATATCGAAAAGAAGTGACAAGATAATGGAATAATTTTGGCTAAATCAGTGAAAATATACTTATACTAAAATCCCAATTTAAACATAATCTAATCAAAAACAAGGATCTTGTGAATTTGGTGTTAAATACAAAAATTATATAAAGAAAACAAACAAAAAACTTAGTGCAGAGTGTGAAACGAATTTTCGAACATATTTTTTGGATTATCTTTTTTTTTCTAATCATTATAAAGGTGAGTTTCTTTTCTCTTCACTTTGCATATTAAATGAACCTTTAAAAAAAATTTCAACCCCTAAGAATATCCTTTCCCATAGCAAAAGTGTAGGATAATTTTAAGGAGCCTCTGAAATAGATACCGTTATCTATTATTCAAATAAAAAAGAATGTTCGTGTGAGTGTGGGATGTTAGATTTACTCCCTAATAATTTTTATGACAGAATTTTTGATAGGGCAACTAAACTACCCCTGTTGTTAAATTTTTCTAATTAAAATATCAATAAATAAAAATTATCTGCAGAAAAGTATAGTTGCGATAGTTTTGTTAGTAGTTAAAAAAACCATAACGGTGTGTCAATTGAGTGTGTCTATTCTATTTCTGTGTGGGAAAATTCTTTTTGTATTAAAAGGTCCTTGCGATGATTTATGGGTAAAAAGATCACTTGTAGCTTTAAGGGGTGAGTGACAAATAGGCTTGAAAAGTATGGTTGGGTCGATATAGTGTATAGAAATTTGAATTTACAGAACAGTACCTATTCTGAAAAAAACGTAAAGTATTATGAAATGACCATACAAAAATTTTAGTCAACCAGAATTTTGTTATAGAGAATTTTTAACTTTCAGTATTTTGGTCATACAAGATTTCACCAAATACAGAATTTCGACACTTGAAGTAGGTATTTTGAAAATAGAATTTTGACGGATACAATATTACGATCTCAACCCATTTGAATTGTTTTCAGGCGACTTTTTGAAAGTTATAAGATCAGAAAGATCAAAAATACAGAGTAAATCAATTCGAGGTCTAAAATTGTGTATGGTAGAGTTGTTGAGTTGAAGAGGGAGGGAGGAATTATTCTAAAAAATATAATCACAGTTTTGCAGTATGTGTTTTCTGGGGTTCCCGCAATTTAAAAAAAATCAAAACACCCTGTTGCCTCTCTACTTAAAAATTTCAAAGATACGAATTTGGTTTTATTGGTAAACTCTTTGCATTTGTTCGATTACTAGTAGCTAACTTCAGGGTTGTGTTGTGTTATGAAGAATTGCGATAAATTGCTTATGTTCTAAAGAATGTTGGTGTTAACTGAAATTTTCTTAAAGAACTTCTCACATCTCACGATTAGTTTGGAAAAGTGGTTTCATTAAAAAAATGCTCAATCTCAAAATGCACACGAACTATTTTTAGGGGTCACTAACGGCCATTGAATTTTTAATCCCTTAATAATAAAATTTTCATAAAATTGCCGTGGCAACCCCTCTACATTGGTTATATGTATTGACACAAGATATTTTGAAAAATTTCGCTTGAATTTCACAACAACACTTTCGTACAATTATTTTAGTGCGTATTTGTATACAAATGGACAAAAAAAGTGTCGAAATCTAGTGAAATTTTGCAGTTACCAACTGGGAGGTGCTGTGATAATTTTTTTAATCTTTTATTTTACGACCCCCAAAAATTTCAAAAAGTATAATGGCCGATAACTCGAAATTGCCAAAATCGTATAAAACTGTACATAAGATCTTATTTTACAACACATTTAGGGGGGGACTATCCAAAACTATTTATTTAGGACCCTAAAAATAAAAATTAAATTGAATAAAGTGTAACACCTAACTTGGTGATATTCAAAAAACCGTGAAATTTTCAGCGATTTTGCACTTTTTGAAAAATTTTAACAGTTTTCTTGAACCCTTAGGTACAAAGTATTTAGTTACCAAAAACTAATCCTTCATGGTAAAATTTGCAAAATCGTTGAAAATTTTACGGTTTTTTTGCATTTTTGACCATGTTGCGTCACGAAATTTTGTTGGCAAACATCATACTCGGACTTAGCACCCCCAAACACATAAAGCCCGATAGAACATCGTGCTATCTATCTATCGTGAACAATTGCAATAATACGAACGAAAAAAAAAATCTTAATTCGAATCAAGTATTTTGATGCCCTGAATCCAAATCTGAACTCGATTTAGTGTTACCTAAACCCTGTATTTTTGAATAAATTGCCGAAAAACGCTAAAGATAGCAAGAAGTCGTTATAAATATGTTGGGTTTTTTTTTTAGATTTACTCATTTTGACTAAACGGACTAAATGGACCTCAAATTTGGATTCCGCTCATCGTAATAGATAATCCTAAATGGGTCTGGTCCAGTTAAAGGTACAGGGCACTCGTTTTTTGTGGGTCAGTGTTGACAATGACCAAGAGCTGTGTGTTTCCTTCAATAACTAGCAATGCGCTTTTGGTACAGTATTTTCTAGTAGCAATTACTTCCTGTAATTTCTTACGAGATTGTTTTTTCATGCATACATTTTTGAAAATGCATTTTTTCTTTCAAAACTCGCGATATTTCTGTTATTTTATCATTCAATTCCCACTCTATTCCTAATGCTCTAAAATAATTCTCATAATTTGAACACTTCACTGATCTTGACCTAACAAAAAAAAATAAAAATCAAGTCGATAGCCATTATCATCTCCTTCCAAACTAAGCATCTAGCGATCCCATAAATGTACAACTTTTTTCTACATACGCATCTCTCCATTAAAGGTACGCGCCAGCACTTCAGTAAACAAATACAAAAAAAAAAAAAAAACAGCGAAACACTTATACCCACTTCTAAAACTCACTTGAAATCCCATTAAATCTGCATTTCTGCGGTTCTCCTGCCTGACGTGGTAAACTAGCAGTGCTGTAAAAAAAGAACATATTCGCTCTTGAGCTCTTATAGGTCTGTTCGCTGGCGCTAAATGAACTGGAAATAACCGAATAAAATTCTGACCATTAAACCCAAAAAAAAAATCTCATAGCGAAAATTATTCACGAAAAATTGGATGTAGATGTGTGGCTGGTGGAAGGGCATACTAGAAGACCCCTTTAAAATTGGATTTTAGTTTTTTTTTTAATAGTCTTGGATTTTTTTTGTTTGTTCATTCTTTTTTTTTGTTTTTGTTAACCTTTACCTTGAAAGCTTCACACTAAATCGAACAGCAAGAATTTTTTTTCAACGGATTTTTTGGCGGGAAATTATAATAATTCTATTATTATTCGCAAACTGGAGAAATCCAGTTCTTCTTGCATATAGAAATACGTCACATGAAATTATTTACATTCCTTTGAAAAATTGGCAAACATTGGTAGGTACCTTCATCCATATAAAAATTCTTGGTGACGCCTTGTTTTTTTCTTCATTCTTCTTCTGGGTGTACTTCCGTTCTTTTGATTCTCCTCTTCCGAGTTAGTGTACAGTAATTCCGTTCCGATACAGTCTTTTATGTGAGTTTTTATTTGCAAGTAAAAGAAAAAAAAAATACCCAGAGGACATTATTTGTGTTTTTTTTTTTTATTTCGCGATATCCAGCTGATCCAGTTTTTAAAATTTACAAAGGAATCAAAATCAGAAGACATTTCTATTCTTTCTACTTCTTGTTCTTCTTTTTTTTTAATCGTTGATCCTTAGAAGAAAAAATAAAATAAAAAGTCCTTTGGGCTGTTTGTTTGCAGCCGCACAAATTACGCGGATTTCTTTCAATTTCTTGATTGGCAGATGAAACTTTTTTTTAAATTGGCGGTGTGGTTTTTTTTTTGCAAGGATTTTTATATAACTAGTTATCTGTCTGAAGGTGCGTGTGTCTCTAAACAAGATCAACTGGTTTTTCTAGAACAAAACATGATTGATCAGATTGAAAAGAATTTTCAGCGTTGATTTTACATCCAAGTTATAAAAAAAGAACTTGTTGAGCTGATATTGTGAGAATTTCGCAAAAGGTTGCTATTTTTTTAGCGACCCTTATTTTGTATTGAGATAAGATATGAAAACTTGAATAATGCTTCACACGAAATGTACTGCCAGGTCAGGTACGTATGTATACAGAAGCCTTATAGTCAAATGTAGTTTTGTATCTAGATTTTTAGCATTGAATTGTTTAGGTATGTAAGAAGGGTTTCTGGTAAAAAAAAGTTTCTTCAAATTTGCATCATAATAGATGCAAAATTCCAAAAAGGTGATATTCGTTTGGGGAAATCTATTCGTACAAAAATCAAACTTCGTTATTTTTTGAGTATTCTGTATGTGTCTATACCTTCGTCAATTTACTTTAAATTTTGTGTTAAGGGATTTCAGGGTACTAACTAGAAAAGTTTAAAAATGTTTGTTTTAGCTCTTCTTCTTTTTGCAATCGCAATCACTAGTAGTTTGGTTTTATCAAAAATAGTTTTTATTTGATTTTAATAAATAAATTACGATTCCGCTACACACGACTTTGGATATCAATTTTTAAATCAGAGATTTGTATATTTTATGGATGGAAATATTTAAAAAAACATCTAGATTTAATTATGAAACAACTTTTATGAGGCTACATTTATAATAAATCATTAAAATTCCACGTTTTAGTGTAATCTGAAATCGATGTCTACAATTTAATGTGTTGCACCCGGTATGTCATTCTTATGCTTATTGAGTTCCTATTGAGCCATTTAATTCAAAATTTTGAAGTGAGTCAGAGAGAACACGCAAAAATGTAGGCCTTCAAAGATATTGCAAAGGCAGCAAATGAGTGAAAATGTTGCACCCGCGATAATGGAATCGCCCTAAAGCAAGTAGGCTCCGTCAATTTACTTTAAAATTTGTGCTGATTGGTTTCAGAACACTGACTTCGGAGCCATTACTGTTCGGACACCTTGTATTTGGGAGTTTAGTATTTAGTCAGAAATTGTTCGCAAATCCATGTTTTGCCATTATCATTATAAATTTAGTTTACCTTGCAGTTTTTGTTTCGCAAATTTTCATTATGCAGTTGATTTAACTCAAAATTTTATCATTTCGACAAAGAAATGTTTATAAATTTTGCACGAAATCGTGTGGAACTAGTTCTAAAAACCCCTTTGAATAAAAAGATGTAAATCGAGAGAAAATCTAGTGCTTACTATTATTATTTTTGTATTGTTTCATAAAAAGTTTACTTCAGCAAAACCATCCGTATTCTACCAAAGTAGAATCTGAGTTAAGAAAACCTAAGACATCAATTTCTTTCAAAAACTGTAAGTTTGTTTGAAGTTTGTTTAGTTTATCTTTCCAAAAAAAAAAAAAAAAAGATTAAGATCCTTTTTTTCGAAAAACAATTGATTCAATAGCCAGAGCGTCTGTTTGCGCGATTTGTGATTCAACGTTATCATAACCTGATTACAAAATTAAATAACAAATAAAAAAATAAAACCTATCGAGTACCTAAACCTCATAGTGCTGTGTAAAATAAAATACAAAATTGATGTTCAAACGTACCTATCTACCAATTTGCACGTTTTGGTTTTTCTTATAAAAATGGTTACTTGCTTGAAAAGAAATTATCATATTTTTTTTCCCCAGTAATTTGAAAGTGGCTTGTAAATTAGTACGTAAATGATCTCAAAACGGTTGATTGCACAAAAAAATTAAAAGAATCTCAGTTTTTTTTTGATAAATCTGCACCCATTTCCACCACTTTTGAGAAATTCCTTTTCAAATTTAAAGTATTTCTTAGCATTTACTTTAAAAATTAAAAAAGATGTTTCACAAAAAAATTTAGATTTTTCGCAATTTGTTATAGGACTAATTTAAGTACTTTCTTCCCAATAGAGTTCTAAGTCAATTTTCTTTTATGATTTTTTCGGAATAGGTTTTTGTTACGTTCGAAAAAGTTTTCCAATAAGATTTTTTCTTGAAGTTTATTCTGATCGTTTTTTTAAATTAGAACAAACACAATATTAAATTACATGAAAATATTGTATGTCATTCTGTCCAAATGGAGTATAGTATCAAAATTTCGCACCCTCAAAACTTCATTTTTTTTATAAATTTCAAGAAACGAACAGCAAACAAAAAATAAAAAAAAACAAGTTCACCCCTTCAAATCTTGATATGAAAATAAAAAATTAATAAAAATTAAAAAAAAAGGAAATAACAACAACACACAACCAACAGGACATAGGACCCGCTTCTTTTAATTTTTATCTTGACAAATAGTTTCTTGACATTGATAAAATGTGTATATAGGTAAAAGTTTCACGGTTGAATATAAGATAATTTTTGTATATCCTTTATTCTTTCTTTCATTTTTTCTCGACTCATGCCCACTTTCTGTGATTGTATCCCTTTTTTTTAATAATATTAAAAGGACTCTCCTTGTCGTCCCGCTTTGGAACATGTTTTCAGCTTGGTTGATTTTTATAAATTTCGACCAGTTGCTTGATACCTACCTAAAGTATATTCCCTTTTGCTATCTTGAACAAAAAAGGGAAACAAAATTTCAACATTATACAATTTTAACAGAAACAAATCAAAAATTTGACAAAACTGATATCCTTTTATGGGAACCTTTAGATATACAAGTATGTGTGTGTGTGTTTCCGGTGAACTAGTATTGTTTATATTGTAGTTATCAGCCGACACTGACCCATATTGTTTGGTTTAGAATGGTAGAAATACAAAAAAATAGTTTACCTTTAACTACTATGCCCTTTTTTTTCTGTATGTCAATAGTCCTTGTATGCATTACGGTTGAGTAAATTTTTCAATTCGTTTTTTTCAAATTTTCCTATGAAAAAAAAGAGATTGAGTCCAATTTTGAAGAAATTACAACAACAAAAAAAAAGGAAAACAAGTAAAATAAGGACATTCGAGTGGAGAGGAAAAATAAATTTGGTACAATAAAGCAAAAAAAAAAAACGGGAAAACAGTAAACAAAGCAACATTTTCAGGTGTAAAAAACGTTTGTTTTGCCAACAAATTGCAGTTATTTTCATGCTTCATTAAACTCCAAACTCCTATAATAGAATTTAGGGAACATAAGAGTACATGTGCGCACTGATTTCTTCTGTTATATTTTTTTTAAAAACTGTTTTTGATTGAACATTTGCTGATTGAACTGTAAAATTGATTCCATCTACGAACAACTACGAAAAAACTGAAAAATCGACCAGTACTCTTACTAAGGCTTAATCATTCGAAATTAACAAAACAGCTGATAGGTACACAGTTGAAGTAGGTATTTACTCTTCCTCCCCTCGTAAGGAATTTATTAAGAAAACTCGTCCTTGTTCAAATATTTACCAAGAAAACCTTCAAAAAAAACCATCATTTTATCTTCTAACACGTCACATACAACAATGAGCGTTATTTCTTGTGTGTCTTTCGAAATTCTTCCGCAACTTTATGTAAATTCATTGTCCTTAAAAAAAATTGCAACCTTTTTCGCGAGACCGTTAGACAGGAACTGTTCCTGTTGGAAGAATAAAAAGAATGTGTCTTTTTTTAAATTCCAAATAAAAGAAGCAACACACCTGGGCTTTATACAAATACACTTCACTGCTTTAGATATTTTTTGATCGTTAACGTACGTTGACAGTTTTCTTTAAAAGATATCCTCATTGTAGTTGGGTTCGAATTGAATGGATATCCTTTTTCTTTTGATCGATTTGAAATATGAGATTCATTCAATTTTTCTCTCTCTCTCTCTCTTTCTCTCTCTTCATATAATACAAACATGATCATGTAGTTTATTTTCATCTTGATTTCAAACAAAAATTACATCATACACACATTTATTTATACATTTCCTTTCTTTTTCTTCTTGTATCCTTGCAGATTGTCCATCAAAATGTTGAAATGGGCAGTGAATGGTCCTTATAAGCAATCATACTTGCCAACAGTTGCAGAAAACACAACCACCACCACTACGACGACCACCAACACAAATCATCATAATCAAGATTACACAATCCGCCGTAGGAGTATAACAACAACAACAAAAACAACATCAGCAGCAGGAGCAGATGTGCCATTGTCGACGACAATGACGACGTCTTCAAGTCGCCGTCGTTGTTCCCTTCCAGCAAATTCTTCTACAGCAATGCGGAAAGTCTGTAGGAAATTATCAGATAATTCTTCTTTAAGGAGAAAACTGCTTGTGGGACAAGACAAAGAGAATCATTTAACATCTACACCTTTGCCATTAAGTATGCGGAATGCGAGTCCTTTGAGAAAATTGGGTTCCCTCAAGGATCTTAGCAATATTACTCCGGATAAGTTTGTTTCAAGCCCAGTGCTGACGCCCAAGAGAATCGAAACACCTCCAAAACCACAATACGCTTCGACACTGCCAACTTTCGGTGTAGAGTATTCACCATGTGAGTTGGTACCAGGTCCAATATTGGCACTTCGAGGCATTGGAATAGCTGATAATTACTTTGAAAAACCAAGATATCTTACCCATGAATTTAAGGACCTTAACAATCAGAGAGGTGAAAAGCGTGCAAAAATGTCCACCTCAGCTCCTCCAGCTGATGAAGAATCATCATTGAGTTCATCGAAAATGGGTGACCTAACCTTGGAACGAATGATTGATGCTATTCTAGAAAGTGCCCGAAAAGATCGCAAGATCCCAAAAGCCAAGCAAAACAACCATCACCATATTATCATGTCTCCAACTTATACTGCAGCAGATGATCCAGCAAGTGATCTACACGAATTCTGGGACCCACAGAGTGAGAAATACCAACAAGAGCAGGATCCACCACCTCGCCATCCAAAGGTGGACTTCAATGAACGTGAAGTTCGAACACCAGAAACTTTTGACAAACATGACCCACCATTGGATTTTCAAGATGCTGTAGCCTCTTGTCAATTGAGGCGCCAACGGGCGGTAAGACGAAAGCGGAAGCTCAACGAACTAAAATCAAGTGTAAAGAATTCTGCTCAAAAATTGCTCAAACGAAAAAGCTTAGGCGATCGCTTAGACACACCCAAGAAAAAGGGTGCTCTAAAGGCATTGAGAAATATCAGTCCGGATAGCGGACGAAATTCATCCAGTGATCTCGAAGATTCTACTATTGATGGTGGAAATTTTATCAAACGACGATTATCATTTTCTCCTAATGAATTAAAGGATAATTAATTATTATTGTTTCCTAAATTTCGAGTTTTTAAACTTGAACTTAAGTATGCGTTCGAATATACGTAATACACACTCTGATGAATTTATTTATTTTGTTAAAATGATTGAAGATCAATCCTATTGAGTTGAATTATTTTTAATAATTATTATGGAATAGCAAAATGCGCTTATTAGTTTTATTTAGTTTTAATTTTTTTAATTTTTTATTATTATTATTTCTTCTTAAGTTTTTGTTTTTATTTAATTTATTTTTTAAGTTGTTTTAGTTTTAAGAGATAAATAATTTGGACAAGAGAAATTTTAATTATGTGTGGCTTTAATTGGCAAAAGAAATTTTTATTTAAATGAACAAAATGAAGAAATATATACTTACAAATAAAACAAAATTGGGTTTTCATGTTATTATTTTTTTTTTTGAAGATGCATATTGGGAGATTTTCAGTGAAATTCTTTCGAAGTTTGGTAAGTAGACCTAAAGCCAGAAGGAATTGAGTGTAAAAACATACATGAAGATCTCACTTTGTCAGTTGATAGAATTCGTTAAACAGCAACCAGATTGAGAAACTTGATGTTGCAGTTTCTGTATATCCCCATCAAATTTTAATGAACTATAAATGTAAATTTATAACTATTCCCATGAATCTTGTTTAGTTTGTCACCATGTAAATAAGATGCTAAACATAATACATAAAACAACCAGGGTAAAAGGGTGTTTTTATGAGAGATATAGATAAAACAAGACATTCATACGCAATCTTCTAAATATATAAAACAAAGTCAGGTTAGTTACACCATTTATAACTGAAGAACTGCTGGACCGATTTTAATGCTGCTTGATGTGTTGGATTCGTCTTCCTTACGAATAGCAGAATAAGTATTAAAAGGACGGAAAGTCATGGTCTCGAAAAAATTTCCCAGGCATTGTCAAAAAAGAAGAAAATCACAAAAAATTAAATTCCTATACAACTCCATTTCTGATACAGATCAGCAGCAGACCACGGAATGCTGGCTTGGGTAATTCCTGCAGATGATTTTGTGTAATACGTGCACGACGATTTATCAGCCTTTATTTCGAATTTTCTATAGCTATTTCATTTGAATTCCAATGAATACAAGTTGAAGATCGTCAGAAGGTCATCGAAGAAGAGCGCGGAATACCCTGTGATACCTTATGTGGTGAAAGAACTTTTAAACACCAGTTTTTTTTTCGTGATATCCAACGCATTTATTCACGACCTCACACCTTCCTTTCTAAGGTATTCTACACTTTTTTTTCGTAACTTTTCATGTGTTTTCCTTCACTTTCCTCGGTCTTCTGCGTTGTTCCATGATTCTCACTTGGACAACTGTATATGTGTGTGGGTCAGTAGGTCTGTTTCAGTAACTAACAAACTTATGTAGGTACAAAATTAAAATCACTCTGCAGAGCTGGACAACGCCTGCTGGGTCAGCTAGTATTAATATAAATGCGCATTACCATTATAAAACTTGGCATGGGCATTCCATTTACTATAGAAACAAAAAGTCAAAAAAATCCATATACAAATATGTGAGATGAAAGGGTGTTTTTTCCTGCGGATTTAATCAAGCCTTGGTTATAGGGTAAAGTTTTTAACGGTACTTTTCAATGCAAAAATAAAATCCAGACAATCAGACTACTTTGACAAAAGTTATAGTCGTTTTTGGGTACAAAAGTAAAAAATTCCAGTACTATTTTCGAACATAATGGAACAATAGAATCAACTAAAATATCTGGGGTGAACGGGTGCTTTTGAAAGGAGGCGAGAGTAAGGAACTATCATAAATCCCAAGAACTCCAGTGGAAAAAATATAAATTTGTTAAAAACTATAATTGATCTTTAAAATTAAAATTATCAAAAGTGAAATGGTATTTATTCGGCAGAAATGTTAGTTTATCATTAATTCAAGTTTTTTTTTACTTTGGAGCAGTTTGAGGTATTTGGTGCAGGACCTAGGAAGCTTTTGTTCATTCCTATTATAAAAACTGCCATTAAATCGTATTCTTTCTACCTTACATTGCTCCAAAGTAAAGTTTTAATTAAAATAAAATCCACGCTCTCATTTCCCCTGATAAAATCCGCTATTTACCTTATGAACTTTGCATTCTTCTTATAATAAATTTGAAAAGATTAATTTGTTTAGTAAAAGAAAAAAAAATAACTTGAACTGTGTTTTCTAGCATTATTTTCAGCAAAAAAAAACTTTATTTAAAAAAAAATTAAGAATAGATTTTGGCTTTAGGTTGAAATCTGGCTTACAGTTCAGAGCGCAAAAAAAATGTAATTTCCAGAAGAAATATAGTCCATTGTTTTTTACTATATAACGAAGTTAGCTTCGACTTCAAGATATATAAGTATGATGCATGCGAAATTTATTGTGTACAAAGATCAAGTAGGTACTCTGACTAACTGACGAGGTATAGAAACAACCTGCATTAACATTTAAAACTTTCAATAGAAAAAAAAGTTACGTATACGCCATAGTGACCAGTTAAGTTTACCTAAAAATAATAGCAAAAACATCTTTACCCTTAAATAAGCAGATAAGTTTATTCGACTATTGAGATAATTATTCCAAAGACTTTTGAAAAATAGATTTTTGCTCTATCTAATGAATAAGTACTAACAGACTGTTTAACTGACTATTAAAAAACTGGCCCTAAAAGCTACTAAATCGAACACTATTGCACTAAAAAACTAACCGAGACGTTGATAAAATAAAATAAATAAAATAATAAAAATAGATTTTGTAGCCCGACTAGCTCACGAAGAACCAAGACCTAGTGATTGACTCTCTCAACCATTTCCGATGTGCATGTAGTAGGTAAAATGGAAATGGAGACGTCCTAAATTTTTTGTCGGTTCCGAGCTGCTAGTTGAGATGCATTTCCATGACAAGTAGTACTCTTGCAGGCTTTTCCAATTCCTCGCAAAAGGCAGTACCACTGCCAGTACATACAGTCGACTCCGCTTTACTGCACTCTGTATTGAACTTCGCTTAGGTGAAAACTCCTTTTAATTGAAACAAAATATCTTGACTCAAATGAATATTTTGGAAATGGAAATATCACTTTACAGTGTACACTGTCATCGAATTTTCAATTGAACAGAACTTTTCAATTTTAAATGTGAAAATGTTTCTTATTTTTTCACTCTCGATTTTTTTTCATTAAACTCCGCTAGTTTAAATTAGCCGAAGTTTGTTTGAATGAGAACTGCGCTTAACTGAAACATTTTTTTTGTAATTTTGGTTAGTTGTCAGCACTATAACTTCAAAATTGTGAATTTTTTAGTGAGGATCAATTAGTAAAATCTCGAAATTGCTTATGACAAAAAAAATTAAAAAAAAAAATCAAAATAATAGTCCAAAAAATAGCCCTAAGGGTGTACGCTCAAGTGCGGGCTAAATCTCCATAATTAAATCTCTAAGTGTACCAAATTTCATAAATTTTCGTCAAAAAATAGACAAGAAAAGCACCACTGTGCAGTGTGCGGCGACCTCTTGCTTAAGAAGTGAGTATCTTGTCATTCCGCCAACTTTTTATTTGTTGGATAGTAATTTTTCGACTTCAACTTCGTTTGCAGCAAAAACAATTTATTGGAACCACTAAATTAAAAAAAAAAAAAAGTGGATTGAACCTGTAACCTCTCGATTGCGAACCAAGTCTGTTTGCCATTGCACCACGAACAAGATAACTTACGTATAGCATAAAATGCATAAGAACACCGCACACATAGAGTCAGACAATTTGTTTCCTGCAGCCATTTATTGTAAATTAATTGTATATTTAGACCAAAAGTGAAGTTCTTTGCAACAAACAACTTTCTGCAAACGATAGATTTTTTTTAGAAAAGGTGTTTGGATGTGAGAAGCATTTTCATTTGCCGCAATAAACTCTTGAAAATGACTTCCAAACAAATGTCTTCTTTTGCATTATGTTTGCTGTAATAGAATTACAATTTGAGTCAAATGAAATACGTTTGCTACGAATGAAAAAAACTTTCCGGGGATTGTATTAACTTTCCAACAAATGTTTTTCATTTAATTCAAAGGATATTCATTAGCGGCAAATGAGAACAGAAATATTATTTCTCTTAGTGCAGTTCCCGGCAACTAGTATTTCTCTTAGCAATTTTGTAAAGACTATAAATTTGCTGTGAGGTTTAGAAACTCTATGCATAGAAGAATAATTTGGGAGATAGTTGAATTTTAATTTACAATTGTCTATTTTTTTAAGAAAGGTGCTGTATTTTGGTTTTTAAGCCCGAATGAATTGCTCCTCTCAAAGGCATTTGCTTTTCCTTAGTATATTGCCAAATGGTATTTGAATTGATACAAAAAGGGTAGTCAGCATAAATTTATCATATCCCAATTGGATTAAATGGTTTTTTCTGAGTATGGTCATAACTCCTTGTGAAGTACTACAGAAAACTCGTATTTTTTTGAATAATGACATCCGCCTGATAATTACTCGAATAAAATTCAATAAAAATGAATAATCTTTTGTTTTTTTTTTCCACACTGTTAAGGTTAAGAAGAAGGCCGATTTGATAACAGATGCGATTGCAATATTTTTGTGGTCGTCAGTTACTGTTTTTTCATACAATAAAATTGCATTTAGCAGTTCCAATGGTGAACAGTCCTTCCTTTTAAGATCCAAATATAAAACTATGTATAGTATATGTAAGCACATGTTATTAATATTTACAAATTGCTCATCGTATAGGTATCAAATCTCTTCCTATATTTTCAGGAATGATTCTCTCTCTTTCAATAAAAAAAAAAAAAAAAAATTTTAGACAATGACGAAGTATGATTTTACCCAATTTTACTCTGATCCCAAAAAGGATCAATTTAGGAAATGTTTTTTTTACTTTAATTCCAAATCGCTTCAACAAAATTTAACAAAAAATTGATTACCCATTCTTATGCATTATTGTATTTCGTTCATTTGGAACAAATTGTCAAACTCCAAACGATTCAACCAATTTAAGCCTTCCAAATTAAAATCTAAAAAAAGGATATTTCCTTCAACAAATCGTAAGATAACTCAAAACATGCAATTAACGTCATAGCACCATCTTCCAAGAAGACTATCTGTTTTTTTGAAGAAAAAAAAATTTAAAAAAATATTTTCAGCCCTAAGGGAAAATGTCAACCATGTCTCAAAATATCACAAGATAAATGTCACATAAATTTAAATAAAAACATTTGCAGGACCTTTTGTTTTGTCCTTCCTTCTTCATTCAATTCATCTCATGTCTTAAGGACTGCAGGTAGACTTTATCTAATACCTAATCACAGCCTCAAGGTTGTGATTATATACTTTATATATGAAAATGAAAGTGCATAAATTCAGTGAGGTATAAAAAGGATACACAAAAAAAAACCGATCCGCTTTGATCGTAAAGAATAGCTTTTCGTTTTTTTTTCATCTTTGGAATATCTAAATTTTATAAATAATGAAACTAAATAAACATCCCCGAGAGGTTGAAGTTTCTCGTCTAAGAGAATTTATGTAAATCAGCGAGAAAGGCGATACCATCAGGCTACCACATTGAAGAATCCATTTTCTTCAATTCGACCACGAAGATATTTGACAAGAACGTACATGTAAAATGTATAACTACCTCTGCCACATAGGGCATAGAGTATGATCCTGCCACTTACAGACATTACCTGGCAATATATTGGAAAAAAAGGATACATAGCTAGCGGATTCCCACGTCTTCCTGCTGTACCAAAACTGATGGAGGGTTATTGCTTCAATTAAAATTAATTTAAACAGAAACAGTTTTTGTTTACTTCCTGGTATATCGGTGAAAAGACTCATACCCATTACCAACCTAAAGAAAGAGGTATAATGGAACTTTCTAAAATGGTGTGTCGAAGGATGCAAGATAAATGTGTAGCGATAAGAAAATGTTTTCTGATCTCTTAATCCAATTAAACGATGGTAAATTTATTATTCTGTGTTCCAAAGTAGTCTTCTGCCAAAAAACGCGGTTTAAAGTAAATATTGCTTTTTAATGGTTATCCTTTTGGTCGGCCGCGTTATAGTTTGTTTTTCATTGTGATAGTTTTTCGAAATTTGGAGGGTGACCAATTGGACATGACAATTGTTTCTTTATCGTAATTGTGTACTTGTGGCCACCGTGCGATCAATTTAAATGCATTTGTAATAATTATAATCCTCTTTTTACTTACTAAGTTTTTGAGACTAAACCAACAGTTGCATAATTATTTGATTTATTTTCTTAGAAAACCGCTTACGAAATTAAATAGAAACTGGCATATGGAAAACAGTGTACCGACTAGGAAGTGGGTGACGTTTTGCAAACGTCATCCTGGCGTTTCGGACTAGAGTGCGCCGCGTTATTATCGTACAGTGCTACACCCGCCCCAACAAAATACCTTTTTTAATGACAAAAAGGAGGATATTAAAAACCGCTTACAACAATACCCCACATGGAGACATCACAATGGGTAAAAAAAAACTCAAAACAACAACCATTGAAAGAATTAGAAGATTCTCTGCTCCATTGGAATGAAGATAAGCTCAGAAGATGAAAGAAACACTTCGCTTTGGCTTTAAGCCGTGTGTTCACCGGCTGCGTATCCAATACCTGATGAATCGTACAAAGTAGCGAATGCTCGACTACGCGTTGTACCTCCAAGTTACCAGTAGAAAAGAGATCATTTCCTTGTTTAAAACACTAGAGAACAACAAGATCTTTGGACTCGAAGAAGCAAGTTTCCAAGCTGAATTATCATGTATTGACCACTTGAAACCTTGGGGGGCAAAATTGAACAGTGTATCGTGTATCGATAACTTCTGTTCATTGATTTTGAACAAGCTTGCTTGAATTTATTTGTATTGCTTGATTCAAGAAAAGTTAATTTCTTTCAATAACAAACTTGCGATAGAGGCCATATCACGCTTTGCATAGAGAAAGGTTGACAGGTGAATTTGAAGTCCAATGTGGAATCAGGCAGGATTGCAAACTACCACTAATTATTTTTGTTACTTACAAGTTATTTGCTGCAGCCCTGGTGCATGGAAATGATGGCATTTAATGGATTCAGACATCATAACGAACAGTAGCTTTATTTTTACAATAATTGAATAATGTCGAATTTTGGAATACATTAGTTGACCACTTACTTGACCACTTAGTTGACCACAGTACAATAAACTTTTTAATAAAACACTTAAACCAGTCAAAAAGTACTGCACTTAATTAACTTTTAGTCAACTAACTTTACAGTCAGTATTTTAGTACTGAGTGCTAACTGCTTGTTTTGCAGTTAAGGGACTTTTTAGCAGCAATGACTTGCAGCTAATATTAAATTGACTGCAATACCAATTGAGTGCATTCTCTTACAGCTCTGATATCAAGCACAATCCCCAATATGTTGGTTAGAGTACGTTTTTTTAGAAACAAATCAACTCTCCCATGAAGAAATGATTACCCAAAAGCAGTGGACTACAACTAACGACTTTTCGCCAAAGTAGCCTGTAAGAAATCTAAAAAATCTTGTTGTTTTTTTTTTTTTAATGCATTTTCAAAATCAATCTGAAGTGTATATAAGCATGACCATTTTATGAAACGTTATAATTTATTCATACTTCATAAACCTACCGGAAATGAACACATTTCAATTCAATTTATACGAGAAAAAAATATAAAATAACCTCTTTAATTCAATTCTACTTAGTTCCAGATCATTAGCTTTTTAAGAGCCACCACCAATGATTCTCCCTCGCACTTTTTTTGATTTCTTTTCTACCAGAAACCCGCAACAAATTCATTTACAATGTTCAACCCTAATTTCGATTGTTGAGTTTATTCAATACAAATTTATTGATACGTATTTGATGTATATGGCTTGTAAATTCGATGTAAGTCCTACCGTCATATTGTAATGGTGCTGGTATATTCTGTAAAACCACCACCGCAACCCTTGCTTGAAAAGTGATTTTAAACAAAAATCAATTTTCTGTACTGTTTCAATAGTGTGTTGGTGCTGATATTTTTTCATCTCCCAATAAACAGATTTTTTTTGTGTCGAAAACTATTTAATTTTTTTTTTCGATAAAATGAAAATAAATTCATATTTTGAAAAAGATCAACTAAAACATATGGCACACGACCCAGGTAGAGGAGGATACGACTTTTCTGAATGCAAAAAGATTATCCTCCTACAAACAAACAAGTAGGTATTAACATCAAACTGTGCCGTTGTCGTTACTCTTAATAGTTTCTTTGGAAATTTTTAATCTGCCAAAGAAAATTGATATTTATGGTGTGTGTTCAAATTTCAAAATAGCTTAAAACCGAAAATGTTGTCACCTCAGGTGTGAAATTTTACGCAGGTGGTATGTAGGTAGTACAACTGTAACATTATATGTGTATTTGTGTTACCGAAATTGGATTACCGAACTGGTTTTTTTTTAACATAAATAGGTAATTAACTTTTTAAAAATGGAGTTACAAAAATTGTATGGAATCATGTTTTGAAAGTTGTCTACAAGTAGAATGGGCATACTTGATTACTCTACGAGAATTCTTTTATTTTGTAGTAGACCTCCTATCGAAAAAAGTTTAATACAAGAGTTGTTAGTTAATAGATCTACAACTTCTGTGCAAATAATTTTTCTATATAACCTCAAAAATATTGTGAAAATAGCAAAAACGATTATTTTTTGTTTTTTATTTAATTCTTTCTCAAATATAATTAGATTTTGATGAAACTTGGTTTAAAAGTACACATATATACATTCTATGTCTTTTACTTATACAATTTTTTTCTTCAAATGTTTCATAAATAATTAAAAATTAAATTTCTATTTAGTTTAGATTAAAAGTTAAAAAAAAAAAAAAATTGAGAAGAAAACAGTCCTCCAAAGCTCTTAAAGCTTCCCAATATAAATGAAAAACAATAATTGGGTCATAATTAAATTTAAAATGTTACAAATAAAACATGGGTAGAAAATCTTGCATCTAAAATGTAAGTGCCTATAATCTCTTAAATATGTTGAGAATAAGTGTTGTTAGTCAGTCGTGAATCTTTTAAAGAATCAAGAAGAATCACGACTCTTGAGGCTTCGTATTTCGTATAAAACCTATCTGTCTTATCGTCGATTTTATGAACATTTAAAAGCCTCTTAGTGATTTAAAGAGGTTTAAAAAACTGTTAAATGCTTAAAAGGGATGAGATCGGTGATAAGTAAACTAGGTTTCCGTGTACTTCCCTTTAGTTTAGAGATGGTACTGACATCTAAGTTGAAAAGTCTAGGGATACTTTTTAGTTAAAAAAATAATAATTTCTTTTCCAGTTCCCCAGTGGCCCTTCTATATTTGTGTTTTTGGTTCATGTATCGTATTTTCCAAAGTCCACATATTGCGGTACTTAGCAAATAAATTCCTGAAAAACTCTCAATATTGACAGAGCCCGATAATAGCAATTCCCTGGCGTCTTTGCTAAATTCACACGATATAATCTTCTTTTATCTATAACAATCCTTAATTTTCTGTTGATTTTATATAAATTCAATATAATATAACGACAGATGTATTTCAAAGTTGAAATAACACATCATTCCTATGCACACTGTATCAGAAACGATTCACAAATAAATCCCAGTGGGTATACCTACATTATATCCCTACATCGTCATTGCTCATTGCTCTCAATATTTCTTAATGTTGAACCCAATCCGTCACGCTTCACTCTCAGAACTCACAGCCAAACAGCCAAACAGATGAGCAAAATTGTACCCATCCTTTTTTTTATGAATTGCAAGATATATTTATGCTATTCCTTAATCTTATCCTTCGTCCTTCCTTAAGAAAAGTATTTCCTTATGTGTTTTTTTTTCATTCCCAGAAAATTGGCGCTTCATTCACCCTAGGCATTCAATCCATCTTAAAAAAAAAAAAAAAAAACTTACCAAAAGGTTCTACTCTAGATCTGTCACGTCACTTTTTAAAATCCATCATCTTTTCACCTTTAGTCAATTCTCGATTCAGATGAAATGATGTTCATGTGACCGAAATCTTCAATTCCGTTCAGTATACTGATCTGCTGTACTGGATTTGTGTGCCCCTTTGGTGTGATTAATCGCTCTATAAGATTAAAAAAACGACTATCACAATGAAAATACTATTTCACAAAAAAAAAAAGGAAAGAAAAAGAACATAACCTCAAACAAGGATGTTTGTTTTTTGGTGACAATGCGCTCTGATTAATCTTCAAAGATGATCGTGGGGTAATGTCCTTGTAATTTTGATTGTTATGAAGCGAGTTTTTTTTTCCTTTGAATGATTCTAATGATTCACTTTTTTTCAAATCACATGGTTCTCTGTCATTTCATCATTTTTTTGTGGTTAGTTTTAGTTTTTTTTTTTTTGACAGAAAAAAAAGAGTATTCTCTATTTAGTTTTTGTTAAGAAAAAGATTAATGATGTTTGGGTTACGGTGATGACATGATTCCTTGTTATGGTCATTTGACACAAATATGCTCAAGCTGTGACATTGTTAATGGTTTTTGCACGACAGCAACCATACAACTTCGAAAAAGTAAGTTTTTGTTAAAAACCCCTAACACAATTCTTTTTCTAATAGTGTACGAAATTTCATACAAAATTCTTCAATTTTTCATTCGGTTAAATTTGTGTGGGTATGGAGTAAGTTTTACCACATTTTTTCTAAAAAAAAACCACCCCTTCCTACTTTCATCATTTTTTAGATAGACAGTCCTCATTTCAAGATTTTGAACAAAATAATAGCCTATGTTCATCACTAAACCGAAAAACATATATCCGCTAAGTTTCATTCAAATTATATGAATATTTTGAGCTGCAACTCCCCACTTACAGACAATAATTTCAATATTTTTAGTATTGGAGCAATAAAACAAGTGTTTTTTGAAAATGTTTAACTTAACCAATCGAATCTTAACAGGTAGAATTAGAGGGTATAGATTAATAGAATGTTCTGATAATTTTACAAGTAAAATACATTATGGCGAGCTCACAATTATTAACTCATAGAATTCGTAGGGATGACATTTGACACAATGGACATGAATATCTTCGCGATTTCTTCTTTTAAAACTTCATTCTTTCTTTCGATGAAGAAATGCATTTTAATACAAAAGATAAATACGAAGAATATTCTGAAGTTCTTCCTTAAAAACATGACACTTTTCATAGAAAAAAAAATATTACTCAAAGATAATGATGTCCATCTGTATAACATAAAAATGTATACACGCGGAAGAAATCATGCTGTGGGAAAGTTCAATGATGGGTCAATATGAGGAGACCTTTCCCTATTGATACAATTTATTTATTAGAAATGCAATACAATTGTATATCCATTTAGGGCAGATTTTACCTCAAAATTAGGTATGAATTTAGGTGATAAGTTTGCAAAAGAATATTACCTATACATTTTTATAAATTTATGGACTTTCTTTTACAAAAAAAGAGAGGGGGATTTTATTTGTTATTAGGTATTTGATTTACATACTTGGGCATTATTTCTTTTAAAGAGGAAATTTTACATTGCAATAATTAAAAATTGATTAAGAGTGATTTTTATTTTTCTTCGGACCATGTCTAAGGACATTCCAGGATCTGCACAAAAAGATATATTGTCGCAGCAGTTTAAAAGTAGATAGATGAACGAAGCATTTAAGGCAT
Organism: Meliscaeva auricollis; assembly: GCA_948107695.1. Lineage (NCBI taxonomy): Eukaryota > Metazoa > Arthropoda > Insecta > Diptera > Syrphidae > Meliscaeva > Meliscaeva auricollis. The sequence goes on along the minus strand of OX403619.1, from coordinate 44,063,930 downwards.
CTATTCAGAACTTGATATAAAGCAGTATACTACATGAAGTTTTGTATTAAGATGCGAGCTTCGTATGTAAAAAAGTAATAACACTAACTCCATAACATAACACTTACTCCATGAGTTGAGAAAACTGGAAAAAGTTCAAGCAAATATGAAAGATTTGCAACGTCTATACATCGATTAAAATGTTTAAATGACGAAAAATTAATGCACAAAGTTAAAGAATAAAAAATGTTTGTTAATTGTTAAAAAAAACACATTCAGAACACTATTTTGTCGCAGGTTGTAACGTCCCTTTAATGAAACTCTCTTTGTTATCCCTCTTGTTAGTTGATGGTTATTCTACAAGCAAATAATTCTCCTGTACTCAATGAAGTAAGCTTTTTATTTGCCCTCGTCCAGTTGCCACACTTCTCTCAAAGATCTTTGAATATTCTACATTCAAAATCGATCTGTACTACAAAAATCAATCCTGTATTCTAAAAGGGACTGCAAAGGCTTACCCCGTAAAGTTTTCCCCTGTATTGTTTGCTCCATATCGTTTACTGTCGTTACTTTTGTTACCGATCAACAGCAATACATTTTTCTTTGCATTTGGAGACTCGAGATGGTACAAAGTTTATATCTATATTTTTTTATTTTTTTTAGAAGGCTTCCCTGTATATTTTATTTGTGATTGCCTTAAGGACATGGGGCCTCCACACCTACACCTATGCAACATAGTGTTCAGTTTCTGGAAAAATGCTTCGCATTTCTCTCCAACTCTTCTGAGTGGGTTCCACTACACTGCATATATTATTTAATAATTATTTTATTATTTGGGAGACACGAATTTATGAGAATCAATGTAAGGAAGCATAAAACGAATTCATCGTTCAACCAAAGTACACAAACCTGTGTTTTTTGTAATTATATTTCCAGACAGCCATTTTAGTTAGTTCTTTTAAAAATTGAGGAACTTTTGAATATAAAACGCTTTTAAGACTATAATAAAAAAAATACCAGTTTGGCATTAAAAAAAATTAATAATATTAAAACAAAAGAGTGTTTTCTTTCGACATGATTTTAGCAAATCGAACAACTTTTGATCTTTTTCCATTAAAGTGGTTGTAACTAAAAAAGTACGCAACCAATTTTCAAAATTATAGTCCTTAAATATTGTCACTAAAATGACAAAATACGTGTTGTATATTAGTTTTAAATAGTAATGACAATAAGCGAGTAAAAACGCTGGTAAGAATTCACCGTTCAATTACAAATATAGGAGAAAATAGTGCACATGATCAAAATTACGCCACAGATTTTTGATTGTATGGTCTGGGTATTGCTGAAATTGAAAATAACTAAGTCTGTTTTTAATAAAAATTACACAAAACTACTAGAAAATACAACAAAAACCAACAAAACCCGACAATTTTTTATTTTTAATAATAGTACCTACTGATTAACGGGTTCTAAGTATTTTAACCTTTGATTTGTGTAATGCTTATCAACAACGACGGAAGGCCAAGGCTCTCTTGAGCTTGGCTCTATTACCACCTTATTTAAAAAAAAAAACGAACTGTAGGTGGCTCACTTCGCGGGTTCTTAGGATAGTCTAAAGTACGCTCACCACCTGAGGGCCCTGGCCCTTGGGGGCTGAATCATTACCTTTGATCAGGGTGGCTCAGTTTGGGGGTTCTTTCGACTTAAACCTAAAGAGAGCCCCAACAATATAACTTGTTTTTGATATAAAAAGTCTCTGGGTAGACTACTTCGGTTTATTGAAATCCCATTTAAATTTTACCTAGTTTTCTCTGAACGACGCGATGGCTCAAGTGGCATGTTTATTTTTAAACCACTTTCATAGCGTTCCTTAATCCACTTAGCCTTTAACTGAACGCTCTTTAGCACCACTTAGAAACTTCATAAAATACTTGACCACAAAAGTTGTCAACCCACGCTTCATATTTCACATCAGTTACATAAATCTTATACTCACACAATTCCAAATCCTTTTTGGTGACGTTTACAACAAAACACTTTTTCTTCCTTCTATCAAAGCAGCTGGTTTTTCCTCTTCCTAGCAAAACAAAAAAAGAAAACAAAAATAATAAAAATAAATAACTCTCGGTAATGTTTGAAGGATCAAAGAGAGTCTATTGAGCAATTTATATAAATTCAACTTCTTCGTCTACCGTTGCTTTAAGAAACACACACAAAAAAATCAAGAACGCGCCAAAATCTCAATGATAAATGAATGTGCCACAGGGGACATCTGTCTGAATGAAATATAAATCAAAAACGCTCTTCAGAAAAAAAAAACACTTGAGAGTGTGGGTGAGTAATAAAGTGCGACTCTTAAGTGCAATAAATTCTTAATGAGGGTTAAATGGTTTAAGAGAAAAAAAATCAAAGAATATGTTTTTTGTTGACATTGTTTTTGTTGTTAAATGAACTCTTTATGATTTAAGACATTAAGATTTTTTAACTTGTGTTATAGACTTATTTTCAGTTCAAAAAGAATAATTCAATTGGGGTCATTCGTTCCGAAGCATCTGCCGCTTGGCCGTATTCTATGCAGTTAAAGGTTTTTAAGAAAAATTAAATGATTTCGATTAAAAATTCGCTACACCAGATGCCCACACAATCGCCGGACCTACTTGACTGTTTCTATATTTTTTTATTCCTTTTGTTTTTCCTCCTTCATTTATTAATGCATTGTACATATGTCAGCGTGAAAGTAAGTAAAATTGCAATAAAAACACTATCATTTATACTGGCGCTGGCGCAATAATGACTTTCCGAAGAGTCATTGTTCTAAGAAAACGATCAAGCCACACATGGTGCGATACACAGAACACTTCCCAATTATATAAGTCTATTCTTGACAGGACATTTTGGAATAATTTAGTTCTGGTTGTACGATCGTGACAATGGTAAACCGCACTTGATTTGCATAAACATTTTTAGAGTCCTTGAAGCGTTATGGGATCTTGAAGAAGCAAGAATTTCAGTTACCAAACAAAATTGTTAATGTGTTTGTGAAGGTTTTATTGTTTTCACTCACTACATGGTCTGTTTGGTAATGAACAAAAAGAAACGGTAAGCCAGAGACAGGTTGTGTATATATACGTGAAACAATATTATTTTTTAATATAATTTTCACTGTCCGGAAAGAAGCATTTTCAAAGAAATAATATGGTAATCATTTTCTGAAACTTCTATGACGAACTGTGTCAAAAAATCAAGTTCCGCTTTAACGACATTAAAGTTTTTGGAGCATGAGATATTTAAGAAGATCATTAATGAGTATTATTAAGAACTTTGGAGCTAAATCGAATTTTCGCTGTTCTGAAAAACTTCAAGGAACACAAAGTGACAGATTGTAGAACAGTTTGGGGCAAGGTTACTTCTTATGGAACACAAAAACCTGTACTTTTCTGATCTTTTTTGTTTTTTTTCCGTCCGGAACAGACTCATTAAACACAACTATTTTTTCTCAACAGCGTCTAGCAGCAACAATTGCCGTTGAATTAAAAATCTTACTGCGAAGTTCTCTCCGCTCGTCACATTTTTCCCCATCGCAACTATAGTTGATTTACAGAAACGTTAACTGTAGCTTCTAGAGCAAGTCGTTTTATTGGCGTTTAAGTTAAAATAAAAACCGTAATAGAGGAAAATCTCTTTAGGTCTTAGAACTCTATTCTTTAAAGGACAGCCATTATCACAACCTGAACTTAGGTTCCATAAGTATTTTAGACAATATTATATTTTTCGAGAGAGAGGGCCCCAAAACTTTATTAGGCTTTACTACCCTACTTTGTCAGGTTCTACTACACTAAAAGAATGTCCGTGCGAAAATACAGCTTAATGTTTTCAATATAAGAAAATTCATTACATAATTTTAGAAATTGACTGGATTTCTTGCTTTTACTTGGTGTGAATTTCGTACATGACAAGTTAAAACAGAGTTTTTTGATACATACATATAAGAGTTGCTGTAGTTCAAGGGTTACCATACATTTTTTTATCAAATTATTTGTATAAATATAGAAATTATTTGATAGATATCCACCAAATTTTTAATTTAAGCTTTGGTTTTGAGTCACTGATTTTTTAAAAACTGCGGATTTTCTATTTTTTAATTACCGACATCGGCGAACCCAGCAATTTCGCAAAATTAATAGCTAAAGCCGGGTTTTCTACGAGCTTTGATTCTAAGTAGGAAGAAGACCTTGCATCAAATCCGGCAGTTCTAATTTGTTGCTGAGTTGTTTATGATGTTAAGCCGATGCTAAATCCAATTTTTGGACCTCAAGCGCCGAACGCAACATTTGTAAAAATGCAGAAAAACGCAATTTTTGGCGCTTTTTTCAATAAATTGCATTTTAAGCTATAAAGGGCTAGTTTCAAACTGAGCCAAGAATCAGAACTACCGGATTTGACGCAAGGTCTGATGTTAATAAGTTACTGTTCTACTACCTACTTTAAATTTGATAACTTCATTAAATTGTTAGCGTTAGTGAATACACATCACTATAGTTATCACTAGTCTGTTCCATCATGCAGTCAAACTATTAGCAAACTGTCAGGACTCAGACGCATTATTAACAGTTTGGTGATTGTCCATTCTAAGAGTTACATTTTCCTCAAAAAATCTGGATGATTGTTTTGCGTTTTTGTGTCATCTTCTATTCGCAGAACCTGAAAGTTATGGACATCAGAAACTTTCATCTACAAATCAATTATCAGATGAAATGATAAATGATTGAACAATATAGCTAACCAAGATAAAAACTCTTGCTAGTCCGAACCCGAGGTTCAACCGGAACTACAAATACATAAACATGTGTAGATGTAAGCTACTTTCTTTCAATCCAGTTATAAATATAAAATCGTGTAAAAATTTCTATTGAATTTTTAAAATGTCCAATTTCGGACACTAAAACTTATTCAACCGAAATAAACTCGTTGTCCAATATTAAAATGTTTGTTTACATAGCTTATCGCTAAATATTTTTTCAAAGTTAGACATCACTCAATGAGAATTAAAAAACAAAAACACTAAAAACAAGGATTTAACACATGACTGCGGATGTACATCAACAGTCACAGTATGAACTGCGTAACATTGTAAATCATGGGAAGCAGGAAAGAACTTTACTTTCTTATATTTACATACAAGCGAAAGTACATTAACAATTGTCAGTAAAAAAAATAAAATAACAATAAAACTTTAAACCTAATTGCCATGAAAAGGACTGACCCCAGGATTGACCCTTGTCAAACTCGCATATCCTTGTATATGCAAAACATAATATCAAAATTTCTAAATCAACCCTTTTCCGCATCGGCTTTCTTACAAGATATAAAAATCACAGCGATATAATCTGCGTGGCATCAGTGGTCAGGTCATATCTTAACGCGAATCAAGGTGAAAGTCTTTAGAAATTGAGTGAGAAAATTTTTAAGAAGGGTATACAATGCGGATGTTGACCCTTTCTCAACCCAAGTAATGGTCATCTTTTGTTGCGCGAGTGATCTTGGCCTACGGGTGTTTTCTCTGTTTCCATCAGTAATGAAGATCCTCAATTTCATGGTTGTTTGTAAGAGTATTTCCATCGTCTTTTAAGAAACAATTAGCAACAAAGTTGATTTGACATAAACATGACATTTTTACGCGTGTTTAGCGGTTGACCATCTGCAATCGCGGATGATGATGGTTTGAACAAAAAAACCGCGAAGGCAAGTTTTTGGGAATTGTTTGACGAGGATCTTAAACATTATTCGGGTAATTGACATCGTTTGACATGTTTTGATTCTTAGAAAAGGGATTGAGTTCTCATAATGACTTTCTAGTAAGAATGTGAAGGTAGAAATTCCTAATTACAAAACTTGGTTTCCTACATTATGCGAAAGTCTTACAACCAAACCAGTGATAGTGTAACGACATATAAGATCTTTCAAAAAACACATTAGTAGGTTCCCACAAACTCTATTCCGGAGCACCCAAAAAGCAAATGAATCAACGTCTTTTCGACTCACATCAGTGAACCTTTAAAATCAGTCTTGTGGAACTCGAAATAAAATTTAGCCCAATTTTAAGATGTAATTACATCCCATTGTTGAAATGAAGTTTTATATCTGATTGCTGTGCATTTATACGGCGGACATATTTTGATTTAGTTCATCAGTGTTCCTATTGAGAATAGACTGATCGGCTCTCCTTCGTGTCCTTATCCATAAAAAAAACTTTATAAAAAAATCCTTTACCCTTAAGAAGAAGAAAGTCTCCCTGAAGAAAAAAAAAACTTATCTTGATTTACCTCTTCCGTCCGTCACTCCAAATCAGAACCATCACCTACAAAACAAAAAAAAATGAAATAAAGAAAGTCGCAAGGGGTTGTGTACTCCTTCCTTTTTTTTTTGTTAATATACTTTGTTCAGGGTGCTGAAAATGGGATTTCCCTTAATAACTTCAAAGGAGATATGGCTTTTAAAATTAAAAAAAAAAAAAACAAAAAAATTGTTTTCCTTAAGGCACTACAGGAATTCGCCAAAAAACCATGATTGGCAGGCAATGGTCTATAATTTACTATGATTGCAAATGTTATTATTTGGATTTTACTTTTCAATGACTTAAGGGAGTCACATCTCACATATAGGTAGTCCTAGTCACATCATATGGATATAATAGAACCTTCATAATTCGATCTTAGGGTGCATTGTGTCGGTATGTTTGTGTTGTTGTTTTTTGTTGTTATATAGATTTCAAAGTTAGAGAATCGAAATGTATGTTGGACGAATTTTCTTTTGATATCTCTACAAAATTATATTTATAAGAAATTCGTAATTGCTATACTTTTGTTAAGACAGCGGGAGCTATAAATTTATTTATAAGACCTTCATTGAATTTCTTATTTAGTTGGTGTGAAATTGTTTGGCTCCAGATGTATTTTGAGGGCATGTACATTTATGAAAATGGAACAGAGAGTAGAGACTGATAGGCTTTGTAAAGACCGCAACGAATTAAGAATTTTCCTTAGAACTCTTTTTGAAAAGAAATTAAAAAATTCTATTATTTTTGTTTAGCCAATTTAGGCTTCTAAGTTCTAAGACATTCCAAGGTTTGATTTTTTTTTTTTCAGTAAAAAAGATTGAATTTAACTAAAAAATCCTATTTTCTGGGAGCTCATAATTTAGATTCATAGGAATTTGCAGCAACAAGTTTTTTTTTTTAATAATACACTGAAATGAGACAATTGAAACACTTGAAAGATTTTGCATAAAACCAGAGCAAAGTTTTTAAAAGAGCAATCCATAGGTACAAATACCAACGATTTTTGTATTGTTGTATTTGAAAACTGTTCCATGAGGCTTCGTCCGGAATGTTCCAAGTTTTTTTTATTCTCAGTTCAGCGCAAAACAAAAAAATAAATTTACAAAACTGTTTTCTGTCTTTTCTGTCCTTCGTTTTTATTATAGAAAAAAGCAAACTTGTTTGTCATATCTCAGATAACACGTAGGATACTTTTTTTTGTAACCAATCAAAACAAAGGGCTAAGAATGCAATTTGTTGTTTTTTTGCATGCAAAAAAAAATCAAAATTGCATTTGTAGCCTCTGGTACCAATTAATATAGGAAAAAAAGGTAATTTATGTATTGGTTACAGTGATTTAAAAATATAAACACCAAAATATGGTACAAAATTATGCCCAAAACGGACTAAATTTTGGTTCGAATTTTTGTTTTTTGTTTTTGCACGCTGAACTGTAAACTAGCCTTTAGACCATAGATCTTTTTTTGAAAATTTAACGTTTAATAATTGTTTTAGGGTTGTACCTAACCTTAATATAGAAAAAGTTCTAGCCGTAGCCCTCGGTGATTAATTTTTTGTATCTTTTTTCTTATAAAGAACAATGTTCTGATATTATTCCAAAGAATTTAGGTCGAAAATGATTATGTGTTCCCAAACAACCCTATTCGTATCTATTGAAAAATAAGCACATTATTATCAGAGTTACCATTCAAACGTTAATGCAAATCATGGCATTTGTCTATACCTTTCAAGGTATTTCACGATTAAATAGACTGATTCTGAAGAAAAAACAAATTTTGCCAATAGGTTGGTATGCTTATCCTTTACACCACATGTACGGAAAAGTAATAAAGATTTAACACCAAGAAAACACATGGCATACGAAGGGTCTGTGCATCTTTTGACAACACTTCCACGATCTCTGATGGTTAAACAACTCGAGTTACCAAAACATACACCTCATAAAACTGCTAATTCACCTTCAATAGTTTTCATTGTAACAGTTTTATCATTCATTGTTTTCGTAAATTCGTGACTCATTTCATTTTTGCACGACCAAATTTACTGTCATGCATTTTAGGTTGATTCACCTTCTTGAAATTTACTTTTGCAACTAAAGCAATATTTTCATTTGAATAGGAGCATCATTAAGAAAATCTTTTACAAGGCTTTCAAAAATTCAAACTCAAACTTACTTTTCTATTACAATTTTTTTTCAAACAAATTGGGGCCTCATTTCATTTTTTATAATTTATATGAAAATGCTAAAATTCGTACACAAATGAGGGGGGCGATATGTACCTGCACAGCACTTTTTTTTTAAAATTGTTTACCAAATCTAAAATCCTGATCACCATAAACGTTACAAATCAACCTTAAAAAAAATTATTGTTAAAAAACATAACATTTGCAAATTAAAAGGGTTGATGGTTGGCGTTATGTCTAATTGTGCTAAACCAAGTGTGACTATTTATTCTTTCATTCCATTACGAAAACAATTTCCACATATTTTCTGGGTCAGTAAGAATTGTCAAACAAACTTCACACTTTGCATGTTGGAGAACGACATGTGTTTAAGTGTTGACTTCGAGTACAAAATAAAAAGAAACATTGAAAATAAATACATTATTCTGAAGTTCTCATACGTGTTGACATATGGTGGGCGAATGTAGATTTAAATTGTAACGTTTATTTTTGTTTGTTTGTTTTTGTCTTCAGGTATTTCAATTGAATTTATTTTCCACATTAGATTTCTAAACATGGACCTGCTCCAACGTAGAAAACCTAAAAAGGGAATAATGTCAAGACCCAAAATCTAATCTCAAATTTGTATTTAACGTTGGAGAGTGGGTTTCTGAAAATTTAATTTTGATTGGTTCATAACTTAGCACCGGCCACGCCTACTTTAAACAATCAATTTTTACATTCTTATTCAGAACAAAGATGTAAACCAACGATTTACCCATACTCAGACTGCTTGTTGAATCCAATGGATTATAACAAAATAGAACTAATATTACATTAAATATAGTTCGCATTTGAAGAACAAACTAACTTGAAGGCTATTATACCAATTTTATTTAGTTCTTATATTTGGGAAGTTCGCAGATCAGCTCTTTCGTTTCTACGAATATGAATGGAAATTCTCACCTTTTTTAGTTGAAACAACTGTTTCTGGTTGTGAATTAGCTATTTTTGAATCAAGTTGATACATCACCCGTTGAGAATAATAACGTCACAACTCAAAAAAAAAAAAAAAAACTTACAAAAAATGATTTCAAAGTTCAGAAGCAACTGTGACAAACCGAACAGGAAAATATTGTTGCAGCTAGGTAGCAGGTAAGTTGAATGCATTTCGCCTTATAAAGTTTGTTGTTGGTTATAAGCGTTACGTTTTTCTAGCTACCCCATCTCTCGGTAGTACATTATAAGATTTTTGAAACAACAATTATATGCTTGGTTAAAAAAAAAGAAAGATAAAAGTTCGCTAGCGTCTCAAAAATGGTGCTTTGCCCAAGATACCTGTTATTATTCCTTTTTGATGAATTTTTAAGCTTAATGTAGTCTATTCTTACCTTTTTCACCCTGATGGTGTACGCAGCAGAGGGATACCGTGTAAGAGGTGGCGCACACAACTTGGCCTGCGTAACTGGAGGCAGCTAGCTAAGGCCGTAATCCATCCTGGATTGTAAGCGCCACTTTTAGTAAGTAAGTCACCTCTTTTATTATGATACTCCCAAAAATGCCACCAACATCACTCACCATTTAACCGATTGCATCAAAAACTTCAATATGCAGGACATTAGGTATACAAAACTGTAAGCAGATTTAAATGATTAGCAACAATCTCAATTCAAATATCTATAGAGTATTGACTTTGTCATCACTTTATCAGATTAATCGCAAATATTTTCATAATTTTCCGATTTAAATGCAAATTATGTAACAAAAAATATATAACACCACCAAATACCAACCAAATCTAAATCACTGAACTGGAAAAGAGCAAGCAACAATAAAATGCACATTTAAAATTAAATCAAATAGTAACAACTTATCATATACACCAAAAAAAGACCAACTTAACGACAGGCATATAAATTACCTCATTAGAACTTAACCAGGATAATAATATAAGGATACGCGTTTTATACAAATTTCATCGATTTGCAAATACGCTAAATGGGGCAATGCCACAGGGCTTTTTTTTGGTATAAACGGGATTACTAATAAAAACCAACCCTAGTCATTTACATTTATCATCCCATTCAGGATACAAAGTGTCACGTTGTCGATATGGGGTGGTATAAGTATTTTGTTCATATTCAAAACATTCCAAAACGAAAAAGGACATTTTTATGAAAACAAAAAGAGAAAAAAAGTATAATAGTGAAACAAATGGATTTATAAAGAGATGCCGTTTTGTTTTTGGTTACCCTCTGGCATTATTTTAGTTGTTGAAAGTATAATTTATTCGAGAACATGAATGGACAATTTCGTGGACAGATCTGTTTATTTATTGGTATAAATAAAAGATTTTCACTCATTTGTTGGGTGTTTTTTTGTTTGTTTTTATTTTCACGAAAAACGGATGTGCATTGTGTGCTTTATTTTTTCAGTTTTTTTTTTTTATAAAAAAAACAACAAACAAGTAAAAATCTAAACTATATCAGAGCAAGCTAAGCTTAGAGTTAGTTCGGTTTGTGTTTCTTGGAACTTTATTAAAGAATTATTACTTCAAGTTGGGAGTTTTGCGTCTCTCATGTGTTTTAATGAGACATTAGATATGGATGAGCCAAAAATGTTGACAATTACAGCAAACGAAAAAAAAGCCTACTCCATCTACCCAGTTAGTATTTGATGAGACTTCTAAGACGATAACTTTATATGAAGTGTTCTAAACGCCCACAAATTTTCAATGAGATAAACGACTTGAAAGCGTTTTTTTTTTTGTCCTCTCCGTTACTTTGGAAAGTATAGTCGTTTTCAATTGATGGTCGTTACAAATAATGCAATTTCCAGTCACGCAAAAAAAACGATTTTTATAGAGGTTGGTTATTTAAGGTAACGTATCGAAAAATAAATAAGTTATCTAAAATTCAGATATTCAAATAGTTTTTTTAAAGACTTTTTCGAACGGTTATTTACAAAAGTTGAGTAATACTAACGATAAAACTCTTTATATTTTTTTTATTATAGATGGCACTTTTTAACCAGAGGAGTGGATGTCGACCTAACCAACAAGCTTCTATAGCCAACCCTGATTTTTTTGTTGTCCTCTTCCTTACTTTGGAATGGCCGTTCTATAAATATTAAAATTACTTTACCGACAACTTTAATTGATATTATTTCAAAAATTACTCCTTAATCTATTCACTCGATTTACTTTACGCAAAATGTCAGATTAATCAAACACTATCCCCATTAATCCTGTAAACACTCTCAAACCAAAACTTACTGTGTCAGAAATCAAATATAAATCGCATGAGTATAACAAATACATGACACGACAAAAGGGTTAGTCCCTGCTTGACATTGATTTGTAGCTTAAAAAACTTTTAACTAATTTTTGCCTCTAAAATTAGTGCAAAAAACCTCCCTCTAATGTATATATCTCTGCTAAAAACCTATAGTTTTCAAATTTCACCCTTTTCTATCTATGCGAAACCTTAAATTTATATTGTCATTCAAAGTCATTTGATTGATCTCGTCGCTGTCCTCGTCGTTGTCGGTTTAAATCCTTTTATTTATTATTACATTTTTGCGTAAAGGTTTTTTATCTGTTTTGAACTATCAAAATCCATCTGCATAGATTTATCAATGAGCAAATTCCATTTGTATCTATTTATCTTTGAAAGTCTTTGAAGCGTGATCCTTTTTAGAAGGCAAACATTTTTGCATCGTTATTTTTTTTTTTTTTTTTTGAGAAACATTTAAGTGTCATCCGTTTGAAGAGATAAACCCTTTTATTTGTGAGATGCAATCAACATAGGGCGGAGTATGCTAATATAATGCGCGCTCATTCTCTGCCAGAGGGTGACGATTTCACACGGAAGCCAATACTTTTTGCTCACTTGGAATTTGAAATCACTCATATGCAAAACCAAAAACAAGAGCATCAGTTAACCCCTTTTCAGCGATTTGACAGTAATTGATTGTTGTTAGTTCGGTTTCGCAAATTCTCAATTGCAAATAAATGTAAAGTCAAAATTCAGAATGAATATTTGATTTTGAAGGTATTTTTTTCACACGATTATAAAAAAAACTAATGGACATCATGTTCTAATTCAGAGGAATCATTTGATGAATAATTGGAATAACCTTGAAAGGATATGATTAGCAGTGGAAAAAGGAATATTGCATTGTTATTTAAAATCGATTTGTAATCTATAAAGAGAAAGTATTTATTATTTAACATAAAAATAAAATACTTTAGTCATTAGGATTAGAATTCAAAAACAGCAAACAAAGTTGATCATCAATTATTTCAATTGCCTTCAAATATATTGTGACATTAGGGCTTACCTAGGATACAATAATTTAACCCTGTTTTATGGATATTGATTGTTTTACTGGCTGATTTTGTTTTTTTTTTAAATTTTAAAACAGCTTCTGTTTTATTATAGCTGTACAATTTGTATTTGAATTTCATTTAAATAAAACATCTGCTTTAGCAGCTTATCCACGCATAAAATTTTCAAAAAAAAGGAAGAAATTCATTCAAAACATACATCTACTCGTAAGTTGATTCAAATTAAAAAAAAAAAAAACATATGTCGCCGTTTTTTATCTATTGATTTTACATTAATCTTCTCCTGAAAATATGTTAATGCCCAAAAAATTAATTCAAAGGTAATATAACTCGTTCATTGAATTCTAAGACTTTTGAGTTTTTTTTATCGCAGGTTCAAGATCAACGTCCTTTAGTAACCTCTCTTAGCAAGGAGCAGGTGTAAACAATTTCGTCCTTTTTTTTTTTGTATTCTCGTTTTGTTCTTCATTCTTCGATTTTGGTAGTTTTTTTTTTTCCTATTTTTATTTCCTTTGAACCTTTCTACACCTTTTGTAAAAGTGTGGGATGTCCTCGGTGTTTATCATTTTATCAATCTTGATTGATTAGGTTAGAGAAACACTTGTCTAAGGATATTTAATGGTAAACGCAAGAATCTTACCTTATTCAATTGGGAGAGAAAAAGAAAAACAGAAGGATTGTATAGACAGCAAAACAAAATACACGAGGCAAAAAAAAAAACACCTGCTGCTCTTATTGATGTTTTTTTTTAATATTTTTTCGTAAACAAAAACAAATTAGATACTTTGGGGGAGGAGATTTTTTGTACATGTTAAGTATCTAAGTTGACATGTTGTCATTTTAATTAATTAATTAATAAACGGGAAAATGTAGTCTTTGCGTAAGTACGTTTCTAGTCTTAAAGTAAGTGTAGTTTAAACACCCTTTGGATGTGTTTATGATTGTCCTTAAAAATACTGAGCGTACAATAGTTTTTTTTTTTTATTTAGTTAGAAAAAGAAATTAGAGATGTTATTTTGGTTTTTAGAATCTCAAAAATTTCAGATCTTCAAAAACCTCAATAAGCGAAGACCAATTTCACATTGGATAAAATTATCCTAAAATCAAAATCAGTATTTTCTATTTTTTTAATTTTTTAAACAAATAACATGATAGAAAATGTTAATAGGTTTTTAAATTTGTTTTGATTCGCATTTAACACAAACAGAGTTTAAATTGAGTTTAAGACCTCATCAATTTTTACTTACGGCGTTATGTGTAGAAAAAAATTCAGTCGGAATCGATATTTTTCTTGATTCCTGAGATATTTGAGAGAAGAACCAACTTTTAGTAATTTTTTGAATTTTCTTGCAGTTTTATTATATATATATAAGCATTTTCTTATAAATTCCAATTCAATATTCGTTCTAATCGAGATATTCAAAAACAACCTTGGAAATTACAAAAAGGTATTTTTGTACCAAATTTCATGCAAATCCGGCTTGTGGCTTTCTGTACAGATGGACGCACAGACGAACAGATGAACAGGTGCACCGACGGACAACATGACGAAATCCATTTTTTTGGACTTCTCCATCATCGTAATGTTGGGCTTGATTAAAACCTCGATTTTTTTTTAAACGAAACCAATTATAGCTACATGGCCTATACAGAAAGGTTCATTCCAAATTAATTTGTCAAATGCATTATGCATGCATGTAGTTTTAAAGAAATTTAGAAAATTCTGTTTTTTTTTTCTTGCAACTTTGGGCGCATGGCAAACTTTCGAAATTTTACTCAGAAACCTTAAGGTATTATTCAAAAAGCAAAAATAAAAAAAAACTAATAAAAACACTGTGCAAGTTCAAAAAAGAAAAGAAAAACTGAACAAAATATGTCGTTATTTTCCGAAAAAAAAACGCTTTTAAAAACATGAAATTCATAATTTTGTTGTTGATATGTTTTTATAGATTGTAATTCTACCAAAACAACATATTTTTGAACGCCGATATAAAATCTATCTTATTTGACTTAATCAAGAAAAACTAAGTATGCCATCGTGTTCAGTAAATTACAATATTATCTACAGTAGTTATGAGCGCCATCTGTCAGTACAAATAAGTTGCATTATCGAGCACACTGTTATAAATAGGTAAACTTTAATCAATTCTAACTTCCGTTTTTTTCAATTTGGGGGTTTCCCTCCTGGTTTTCCTTCCGGTTTTCAGCCTAGTTTTCCGCACGGTTTCCCAAATGCTTTCACACCTGGTCTCCAACTCGGTATCCCACCTTGTTTTGACACAACAAAAATTGTTGCTACTAAGCTACAAGTAAAGTTTGTTTCAAAGCGGGAATTTTTGGACAGAAACTGTTTTTGGTATCAAAGTTTTTTAAGAAACTACAATTTTATTTTATACTGAAATCAGTAGGTACTGAAAAACTGTTCCTTAAAAGCATTTAAGAACTATTAGTAAATTATGTAAAAGTCATCATCTGATTTTCACAATAATTTTCTAATGGCACAAAAGAGAGTCGTCTATAAAAATGTTAAAATAATTTAAATTGTCCTGCCCAAAGTTAGGACACTTGCCAATGCCAAGGGCAGCTCTCTAATTCCCTTAAAATCATAAATTCCAAAAGGCGTCAATTCGAAATGTGCACATTCAAAATCGTCAATCAATTAAAATAAAAGCACTTAGATTAATCAAAACCGTCAAAAATCATTAACCATCAAAACATCACAAGAGTTATTTAAATCGTTCAAAATTCTTGTGGGAAAAAAATTCTTCTAAATGCGAATTTTTGTTTTTTTTTTCTTCAGTCGTCAGTGGTTATTCCATTTAAAATTGCAAAACCAGCCAACATTGAAATATTAAATTGAAGGGGTTACCTTGAAACTACTTCTACTTAATATTTTTTTTTTTTTTTGCATCTGAGTGATTCTCTTAATTTCCGTGTGAAATCGTCACACACTTCCTTCCTATATGCCTAACTTTCTGCACATCCAGTGTCGACCTTTGAAGGCAAAATACAGCCATTAGCATACTCCGCCCTATGTACATTGCGTGTGTCATGAAAAGGTTCATCTTTTCAAATGAATGAGTGACATGATCAAGAATGTGTTTTGCAAAAAACTAAATAATGAGAAGATATGATTGCAAAATATGTGTCGTCTCAAACGAGATCACGCTTCGAAGGATCTCGCAAACATAAATGGATACTAATTACTTGAGCTCGTAAATTAAATATTTCTGCACATGCGAAATTCCAAAGTGGCAGGGAATTTATAGGCAAAATATGAAATAAATGAAGGTAAATCGATTACATCAATCAAGTGGTTTGTAATGACAGTCAAATATATAAAAATGACATTGAATAAGGGTGTAGTTTTTATATCACTTGGGATGGATTCAGTTGGGTTCCGTTTAAATTAAAGGGAGTTTTCTGCACATAGTTTCTTGAGGTTCAGATTGAAAAATTTTAATGCATTGACTTCTTACTTGGGAAATCATAACATTAGAATCTGATGTTTGTAGATAATTCAAATTTCTACTGTACATTTATTGTGTCTGTGTTTCTGTATTGGCTTTATACTAGCGTCACCGTAAATTCAGTACTAGAAGTTTTTTGGCTAGAAAACTGTAATACTGTCATGGATTTTTAGCATAAATCATCCATGAAGAGTTGTATAGGCATTCCATTCAATACCGAACAATATTGACATTTCACTTTGGGTTCGGGTTGGGTACCTATAACTACCTGATATAATTATCACAGGTGACCTAATCCTAGTTTTTGTGATGCCTTTTAAAATGTCATTATTGAAAAATGCTGTCCTTTGCAACTGTTATACATTGTCATTGTCAAAAAAGCATTGATTGTTTCGTTTGTTTGTTTATTTTTGAGAATCTGAAAAAAATTATTGAATGAAATTTTGTCGGTTTGTTTATTTTTCGGTCAACCATACAAAATTTGAAACTAAAAGAATTTATAGATCTTTTGCCAATTGTTTTCTATTTAGTGACAACCTGAATTTCTATTCAATAATGACCTTTGAACAATATACACTGAGAACAATAGAAAGTTGAAGTGAGTTACTGTTGAAACCAAAAAAACCATCACAGAAATACAACAAATTTGTTCTGAATGAATGTTACAATAACTTATTCTGCCATCGCATTGTGTGCCAAACATTTATAAATCTGGTGTAGAGAATTGTTGCAAAGATATATTATAGTTCTTGGATTTTTAAAAAATAAATAAATATCCTCCTCGTTGTTCGAACATAAAGGAATTTTTCACGCACGTTTTTTTAAACAAAAAAACTTTAAAAAAATTCTTGCTAAAAGATGACGTTTTTCCCTCAAAAATATTCTCATGGGTATACCTACTTTTTCTCACCCTACATTGAGTAATCGATCTTTAATCGAATTCGAAATGGCAGTTAAGACAAAAAGACAATATAGATTGATAGATGCGAAACAAAAGTTGAGGAAGATTTAATGTGCGAAATAAAGCAAATATCTTGCAATTTATACTAAAAATCGATTTGATAATTTGTATCTTCTTTGAATCTGATTGAAGCGTTACAAATTGATTTAAAGCATTTTGAAGCATTGCTGTCAAAGGTACACATTGAAACTTCATTGTTAATTTTTTTGTTTGAAAAAGGAGTTTATATGTTTTTTTGTTTGTTTTTTAATTTTTAAATAATATATAAGATTATAGAAGCAGCTGCAAAATAGAAGATCAACCTTTATTCACGATAGCAAACTCTACCATTTATATTTGAGGATGCAGAGGTAGACCAATGTTTTAAAATAGGTATTGTAAATGAATTCAAGTATTTGGCATTAATAAAATTGAATGAGTTTTAACAACCATAAAGAAAATCTTAGACAGTATTTCCAGTATACTCTTAGATGTTTCTTTTTTCTGTGAAAAGTTTGCTCTTCTCAACTACTGCTAAAAATATATTAAGGAATGTTTCATTCCAAGTTGCAATATGCAATTTCTTGTTGTGGAGGTAAATATCATATCATAATGAAATACAGCCTCTTTTAGTGCAAAAAAGTGTTCTGAAAAATACTTATTTGGACAACCTCGCTTATATCTTAGTTTTCACTAGGAATTTCAGTACGGCATAAGTATGTATTGCTACAAAGCTTTAAAAGATTAGGTTATATTACTTTTTTTTTTATTGACCATTACAGTATACGTGAAATTTTTTTGAACCAAGCGTCTATAACGATATTTCGAACAACTGCAATTCGAAATTTTTAAAGTGTTTCCTCTTGCCGTTTATTTAATAAGCTTTCTCCGTCTATCAGAATGCTAACTTTTCATTTGTTATTTTTGCAACAAGAAAAAAATTCTTTCCCTTATTGTCGATGCAAGGTTAGGAAACTATGCGTCAACTCATCTGGAAAATATGGTCGGACGAAAGCATGCTCCCAGAATGGAACTTGAGCATTGTTTCCCTGATCCTTATTAGGATATTTTAACCGCATAAACTGTAGATGTGCCATTCTTCCAAACATCGCGTATAAGAACCTATTTGCAGTATATTATGTAGCAGCCTGAAGTTTTCATCAATAATCTGATCAGTCCAGGAGAGTCTACTATAGACCAGATATTTGAGTACGCAGATCTTGAAAAAAAAAAAAAATAGGATCACATTGATATCCATCGCCTCTTTCCATTGACTTCCAGGCATATGACAGCGGTCTGACTGGAAGCGACAAGGAAGTTTGTTGGTTAATATCCAATGGATTGTAGTAGTACCTTAAGGTGCTGGTCATAATTTTACTAATTAAAGTCACCTAAGAAGTTATTTACATTTAACGATGGACCAAAACCGATATTCGAAAATGCATTTATTGGTTCTGGGCCACTGCGCGCTATAGAAAATATATCTATCTTTGTTGGATAACGCATACTTGTTGTGGTTTGATTATTGAAGTTGAATTTCTATAACAAAACCGACCTTTGTTTATTAAAAGTCATTTCCATTTATTCAAAAAGTATGTCATAGCAATAAGCTAGTAGGTACTCATACTTGATAAACCAAATTGAAGAAAAAAAAACACCTTTCTACCCGTATAATTGTCCATTCACCCTCAGAACATAAAATTCTTTGCCGCAAATGTGTCACACAAAAACAGGGACATCACAGCAATTCAATTATTTTGTTCACAAAATGTTGTTGACATACAAAAAGACTATAGAAACAATTGATATGCACTATTCTATAGGAAGTACATCCATGAGCACTACCATCAGACAAAAACCACTAGCGCAGCGCAGCGCCAGCAGTGCTTCCGTTGTTCTAAAGGGGGTTTGCCAAAAATGTGCCCCTAGAGAACTATGTACGTCGAAAGGTTCACTTTCTTTTCATTCTTCAACAGAGAATACGTACTACCATTAGTATGACTGTTTTTGACAAAACAGTTGGTATGAA
This sequence comes from Meliscaeva auricollis, assembly GCA_948107695.1. Classification (NCBI taxonomy): domain Eukaryota; kingdom Metazoa; phylum Arthropoda; class Insecta; order Diptera; family Syrphidae; genus Meliscaeva; species Meliscaeva auricollis. The sequence continues at coordinate 44,044,664 of OX403619.1, read as the reverse complement.
TTAATGTGGCAAATGCATGCAAAATGTATGCTGGTCCTATATGAAAGGTGAAAAGAGCGACCAACACCTTGTTCCTCTCCAATAACATAAAATTCCATGCTTTCACTGATGGTGTCTGTCTCCCTTATTATTTTGATGGATAGAATAAAATTGATTGGTAAATTTCGATTTGAGATACATTTTAATGTATCTACTTGTTGTATAGATGAATTGTGCGAGCATTGCCATTAATGATGATGAGGGTACCTACTATCTGGAATAATCTTGTTTTGAAGTGAATAATGCTTGAGATTACAAGAGAGGCACGTGCTTGGCTACTGGTGTGGCTATATGTGCATGTCATGCAGGTCCTTGTCTAGAATTTAGACGCATGGTCAACATTTCAAGGTTTTCAAAATGGATCAAAGTATGATAATGATAACAGACCTAAATGAGTGTGAAAAAAATGGTTTTCAAAAATAATATTAATATAAAAAGGTATTTTTAAAAATTTGGCAAAATCAGTAAATTTTTTTAGATCTAATCAAATGTAGGAGACGGTTTTTTTGCTAAATTGGACGCAAATATGTAGAATCTTCTATCTGACCTTATATTTCGGGCGGCCACTGCGAGAATGCTTTATTCATCGAGCTAAAGAATATTTCAAATGAGAAGTGAAAAATTACTATCAATTGGTATACGAAAACCACAGGTCTTCGCGCTCGTATTGGGTACCATTTTAGAGATGTGGTTGAAATTGGTGTCAAAATACTTAAAGGTAATGACGTTCACTTTAAAAATTCAGAGATCTTCCTCAAAGTATAACAGTGGCTGTTTTTGTGTGTCGCTCAAGAATTTATGGGCATTTTTTAAAAACATTATGTACATATGTACAGTATGTAATAATTTTTTGGGTGACAGCTCGACAGTTTCCTTAGAAAAAACCAAAGATTGTTCAAAATTAGCAACAAAATAGGAGTTGGTTACGTTTGCCTGCCGAAAAACAAACTCGTGTAACGAAATCCCGAAGATCAAAATCCCTTGTAACGAAATTCCCAAATACCTACTACCTTTCGGTAATTCACACAATAATTATATTAAGGGACATGCTGTTTCTATAACGCTGTTACGTTTTCTTCTTTATAAAATAGGTTCGTGTTAATATATGATTATATTCGTGTTGTTCGATGTTGTTTTAAGTAGTAAATTTGCATATTTTTTCTTATCAATCACTCATGGGTTCTGTTACGCTATGGCATTTCCTTGGCTATTAGAAGTTTTAGTGTTGATTTATGACTATATTCGTGTTGCTGGTGTTTTTTGAAGAAAATTTGCATACTAACTCTTATCAATCACTCACGGGTTCTCTAACGCAATGGTGTTTTCTTGGTTGTTTGATGCGTTAGTGTTGATATTTCATTGTATTCGTTTTGCTGGTTTTTTAATAGTTAACTTGCACATTTACTTTTATCAATGAACCACGGATTCTGTAACGCTAATGCGTTTTCTTAATCAATAAAGATATTGTTGTTTATTTATGATTATATTCGTGTTGCGGGTGTTTTTAATAGAAAGTTTGCGTATTTATTCTTATTAATCACTCAATGATTCTGTAACGCAATGGTGTTTTCTTTGTTATTTGATGCGTTAGTGTTGATTTATGATTATATTCGTATTGTTGGTGTTTTTAATAATGAATTTGCGTCTTTACTCTTATCAAAGAATCATGGATTCTGTAATACTATAGCGTTTTCTTGGTTATTAGTTGTGCAAGTGCTGCTTTATAATTATATTCGTGTTGCTGGTGTTGTCAATTGTAAAAATTAATCAATTTTTGTCAACTATTATGCGATACACTGATGATTTTCAAAAAAAAAACCTCACGTTGCCTAGCTAATAACAGAATAGTTGAAAAAAAATAGCCCGATTTGTGGAATTTTTCTATATTTGGTTGCTAATTTTGTACAAAGTTTGGTTCTGCCACCTAAAATTATATATTTAGAAACTGCTCTGTTGTAGCTATGCTTTGACATCAAAAAATATTTAAAAATTCTTCAGCGACACAAAATAAACTAGAATTTAAAGAAAAAAATACGTTAAGTGCTTCTTACCTTAAAACAGCCATTGTTGGTAAACTGTTATACTTTGAGGAGAAACATCTCTGAATAATAAAAGAGACGCTATTACCTTTACTTTTTGACATTAATTTCTACCACATCTCAGAAATGGTACCGACGCCAATCTTCAGCTCGATTATTGAAGCATTCTTGCAGTGGCCGCTCTCCCTATAACATTATAAACAAGTATCCTTTCCATATTATCTTGTTACCTCGGTCTGTCTGCTAAAAATGTGTTGCCTACTTAAATATTGCTCTACAAGTTGTCTTAAGTAATTCAACATGAGACTACTTCCTTCCCGAACAATGAATTAAGTCTCATCACATGTTTTCTACCATACATTATCAAAAAACTCTGCTTGGTTCCATTTCCTTCCTTCACCCAATAAGTGTCTACCGCAAATCATACCTTAAAAAACTCCTATTGTTGACACAATCAAACGCCTTCTCAAAATCAAGCGAACAGCAGGTGAAGTGATGATGATTTGTCGCGTGGGCTTGTTCAACGTCAAGTGTGGCGGCATCAAATAGTACTTCAGAAAAAGATGATTTGTGATAGTTTTTTTTGTATTTTTTTTCAAAACAGCAGGCAAAACTCAAAATTACATATGTCGTCCTTACAAATTTTATACACAGAGAAAAATTGTACCGCCAAATTGTCAAACTGTCGTACTTTGGTTTGGGCAAGCCTTTACTTGGAAATCTTATTGAAATTTCAATAAGATTTTCACATATATTTTTGCATTTGGCACTTAAATCAAAATTGGCTGTGTTACTTTGTATAGCCTGGCCTAGAGGGTAAGGTGAGCGCTTAATAGTCTTGACAGTCAGGTTCAATCCCCAGCATGAACAATAATTTTGTTTCTTATATTTTCCTATTGAAAAATCTTATCTAGAAGGATAAAAATCATAGAGAAATCTTATAGTTTTGGTTCTATTTTATGTGGTCCTTTTTTTCCGTATAATTTTGAACATAAAATAAACCAAGAAAAAGTTCGTCCGTTGATTATTGTAATTTAGGGTTACACGACTGCACATTGAATAAACATTACACAAATTTCGACCCATTCATAGTAGTGACGTTGATCGCAGTAAGAATAGTTTTGTTTCTAGGATAGCTTTGGGGGCATAAACCACCAGGTCTTCTTAGAAAAAAATTATCAGCACGTGAAAAAAACGTTCATAAATGTATCATCGCAATGAAGCTGAAACTTTTTTTTGAAACAGCTAAGAGTAGATAACCAAAAAATTTAGTCAAAGAACTAGACTCAAAAGAAGGCAAGCGCATACCGAGAGCGAGAAAATACACTTTACCGAGAATTTTGGTATTATTTACCGGGGGTATTTGTATCTACCAAACTGGTATTAATTGCCCTCATAGATGACATGCAAATACACTCAAAGTCAATAACTTACCGCAGTCCTAGTGTTGCCATCTAACGTTTACAATCAATGCGAAAAAAAACATTATTTTCTATTTTTTTCTGGGAAATTCTGATCTACAGTTCTGATACTTATATAAATCTGATATAAGTCATAGATAAAATGTAAATATTGACGAAATAAATAGTTTATCGCAGCACAAGTGTTGCCATCTTACGTTTTTCATCGTGTAATTAATGTAAAGTGCTGAAAAAGAATTATATTTAATGTTTCCATTTTTTCTGAGGAATGCTGATCTACAAGTCTGCTATGGATATAACTTATAGGAAATATGAAAATACTACCAAATTAAATAGTCTACCACCACACAAGTGTTGCCGTCTCAGGCTTACCATCCAAGCATACTCTCGAAAAACAAGCATTTTTCATCGAGGTAAGGCAGACATAATGTTTTTAATATTTTAAAATAAAACATGTCAAAAAATTACGCATCATTGCTTTTCTTTTTACAAGCTTATCCATAGAAGACGTAAACGAACGCAAGTGATACCCCAGGATCGGTAAGTTCCAAATAAATACAAAATTTTAGCTTATTCCGCTAGGATTTGTCAATGAATCCCAAAGCATATATTGCCAATTCTCGGAAATGGCTCTCGTTCAACTGCACGTAAACTAAATTTCATTTGACATTTCCCTTTGTCTCGCTGCTAAAATTTTGCTTTAAATGTTATACAAAATAGATAAATGTAGTACAAAATGTGTCTGTGAGATTTCGTTGCAATCTAAATTACAAACAAGATTTTGATAACCTAAAATGTATGGGAAATCTAGTAGATATCGATGAGTTTTCGTACTTTTTGCACGAAATCTAGATTATGGTTCGATGTGGAAACCGTATACAGTATAAACTAAATTGATATTGCCTTCTTTATTTTTGGAATATCGAAACGCTTTTTGAAACTTGTTTTATGAATTGTAATTTAAGTAATTTCTGTAATCAAGAACAAGCTTTTAGAAAGTTTCAAATCTCTTGTTTCCAGATTAAAAGTTCCAGCCCAGTTCCATATAAAATTTACAAAAAAAACCTTTAAGCTAAATACACGAATTTGTTCTCTATGCCCTAAATATTTCAAAAATAACAAAACTATATAAGAACATTTTGTCTAGTGTTTGCCTCAAGCTATAAAGTATACGACAAAATTCCCTATATTTTCAAATAAAAACAACACATTATCACTTTCAAACGATTTGACTTAACTGCCCTTAAAAGCCAGAGAATACATGTACAGTACAGAGTACAGAGTACAAAATCCACCCTCCTTGATACCAGATGATGATTATGTTGATGCTATCTTGCATCCATTGTCTGTCCTTTTTTTATGATAATCCTTTTTTAATCGGCAAACCAGTCCTATTGTGATTATTATTTTTCTGCTGAATAAAATAGAAAAAGGATGTATTTTATCTAGTTTTTTTTATAAAAATAAAGCGGGTTTTTTTCAATTTTTGATGTGCTTTATGAGGATGCTATTATGGCAAAATAGAAACGTTTGAACGATCAATTCAAAAGATTGACTTGACACGTGCCCAATTATTTTGATAAACGGTGTGGTAATGATTTGACAGAAAATTCTTCATGATTTATAAATCATTGTTGTGGAAATAAATTTTAATTTTTTATTGTTGGTTTGCCTTTGTAATGAAAAGGGCATAAACTAGAATAACAACAATATTAAATGGTAGCTATAAAACAAAATTAGGTATACATTTTTGATGTTTTCACAAAATAAATAGGTATTCGATTTTGAGTAGGTGTAGTTTGGAACAACTTAGCATAAATACGAGGAATGTACGAGGATAAGTAGAAACTACTCATTTGGGTCTGCTAGGTCTTTAACAGCAAAAAACTTGCAGCTTGGTACTTTAATGCCTAGAACTCTCGGTTGCATTGCAACTTTCACTCATAACGACTCATATGTTTATGCTATAAGTAAGATAGTGTAAAAAGGCACCTTAAGTAGAAAACTCAATGATATGTACTTACAACATTTAGGACTGATACGGGCAGGGTTGGACTAGCCTGAAGGACTAGTTGGTGCCACAACTCAGTTGCTGCGTCTTTTAGTCAATATTAATCTTTTGTGGCCCCCTTACGAGGCTAAGAGTCCCTGGAGGCGCTTTGATCCCCAGCCCACCCCTCGATACTTGAAACTCTCTAGTAGATTAAAGGGATACATTTCTGAATTAGATTAGAGGTAGGTACATTATAAGGCAATATGCAACTTCTATTATGTTTCTTGACCGTATGGTTAAAATTAAGGATAAAATATTTATTCTAAAGAATCTCCAAAAATATAACACGAATTTAGTCACAAGAATATTAAAGAAGATTTCCCCTAAAATCGAAAAAAAATATTCTGAGTCTTTTTCCTCTCATATAACCTCTCTCTTCAAACATAAATTAGGTCATCAATAAGAAATGCGAAGAATTTGTATAAAGTATGGGAAAATTATTACATTATATTCAATAAAAACATAAGTGATATTTCAGGATGGGACGATATTTTCATAATACACCCTACTGGCAGACATTCGTTATTTTCTCCTATAACAAATTCTGATCTGATCCTGTGGGAAAGTCCACTGATCAAGGGTCATTTCGGATGACCTTTCTACCTACAGTTATAGTCATTGCAGAAAATTTATTAGAGATGCAAAATAATTGTTCTTATTGGCATATACCTATCCATAAATTAGGGCGAATTTTTACCTCAAAATTAGAAATAAATGAAGAATAGAAGTGAAAGGAAGGAATTTTTTTTTTTTTTTTTTTTTTTGAAAGATTTATGTACTTTCTTCTAGAAATAAAACCAAAATCCATTTGTCTACATTGCGGCATGATATTTATATCAGTTTACATTTTTTTTGCAAATTTGGTTATGGGAACACTTTATGATAATCTGAGTTCTAGTTTCATTTATTATTTCATAGTTGGACAGCTGAGCATAAAAGACGAACAATTCTTTTTGGAAACTTCTAGTGTGTCTGTTGGAATACGGAAGATTAATAGCGTCGCCCTTTAAATCTGGATACTGTAAGTAATACGGGAAGCGGAAGCACTGCCGGTTGTTTGGATTTTACTTTGTGATAAAAAGAACACTTAGTCAAGACGTCATGCACTTTAAATTATGTAAGCGAGGGCCTTGTCACAATACGCATTAGGGCAAACTTAAGAACATCAGGCTGATATATGCCCAGGCCCACACCACAACAGAGCAGAAAAATAACCCCACCTAGAAAGTATTTTACGACCTTCTCAAGATGACGTATGATAAGTGCCCGAAGTTAACCTCAAGGCTACTTTAACGCCAAGATCGGATAAGTGAGCTTCCTTCGATAAAATACCTGCAGATATTCAAATCAACTTACACTGTCCTGGGGCTTATAACACAAAACTACAAGTACTTGTAAGAGAGCCGGTGCTCAGGATCAGAAAGGACAGGAACACTTTTCCAAGCTACTAAATGGTGAAGACAGCCAACCATCCACTGTTGTGCAGAACAACCATTTCAACATGGACGATTATGGTCAAAATATCCGTACACCCGACGCAAAAGAAGTAAGAACAGCGATATTCAAACTTTAAATCGCAGAAAGCTGCTGGTTCAGATGTCCGGCTTCACCAACTATTTTAGGTAGCGAAAGATAATTCAAAAATGGTCAGAACTATACATTAACCATTTCTAGAATTTGATCGGAGGAAATTATGCCCAATGAATGGAAACTTGACATAGTGAATCCAAATCTACAAGAAAGGAGATGCTTTACGCTGGACCAACTACAGAGGTCTTCTCAACGTCGCATATAAAATTCCAAGAACTATCAGCTAGCTAGAAACAGGACTGGCTGGAAGGTTTGTTTTCTCGGAGCCAAGGAAAAGACGCAAGCACCGGAATGTAAAACCACCTCTTCAAAAACCTCAAGTCCTCAAGTAGTTTCTGAGATTCGAACTAATTTCAACTTTCAAGGCTTCAAGGCCAGGCCAGTGATGAAAAATATACCTAATAGAAAATTTCATATTCATTCAAAAAAAGCTAGGGGCTCTTTTACGTATTACGAAAAGAGCGATACTAAAGTAAACGATAGTCACTACAAAGAGCGATTATGTAAAACGAGAAAGGCCTTATAATTATTTTGCCAAATTAAATGAACACAAAAACATTTTATTTCAACAACAACAAACACAACGTTCCTCCTACTTAGGAATGCCAAAAAATGAAAACGAAAGCCTTGCGATAGCTAAATAGCAGTCGTAAGGAAAAACGATCTCATCATAATGTAATCGCATTTGAACGATAAAGAAGAAATTTCAACGATTATTAATATCGTTAAAAAATAGGGGCCCAGACTAAGACAAAAAGCAAAGCTCTTCATCTCAAAAGCAAATTCGTAGATAAGTTCGAGCTTTCTACAGTGGTACACCATTTTGAAGAAAGACAAGCAGGAGCCACAAATTTTCAAAGGAAAATTCCGTTCTGCATCCAATATTTAAATTTAAGCCTCTATACCGATAGCAAATTTTGTATCTTCTAGTCGTTAAAATGTATCTTTTTCATCAATGAGTATTCCATTCATAATTCTTTGTTTTGTTTCTTTAATCTGCAGGTGGCTAATCCTGTTTTCTAATAAGCAGTAGGAATCCCTTAGTTTAGATGATGACAATTATTTCTTGAACCTAATCAGCTTACAGTAATTGGAAAAACACAATCTCCGGAAATAAGAATTTCTTTCATCTTTATCTGGTTCTTGTCCAGAGACAAAATTTAAGAAAACCCGACACACTTTGACATAATTACCTGTTTTGTAGGTGGCCTAATCTTTGCATAAGAGAAGCAAAAACTGGATTCTAATTTTTCCTAGTCGTGTGCCACACATGTCCAAATTTCAAAAAGTTTGCCAGATCATTCATTCTTAAAAAAATAAAATACCCTTTTCAGGATTAGGATTTATTTTTGTTAAAAAAATTTAAAGGAATCTATTTGAACGTTGCGTTGTGTATCTACAATTTTTCTACATCGTTGAGCAAGTGATTGAATTAATTTTTGTTTACAGTTGAAATGGTTTTAGAATTTTTTTTTCTAAATCGAGTCAAACGCACCTTCAATCGCATAAGAATAGGCAATAGGCACTACTATCTAATGAAATGTAGCGAATTTCTGCATCATGAACTAATCTGCGCACACACAATAAAAATTGCAACAATAAGTTTAAAATTGTACAATTTAAAAAGTGAGGGTTGATGTGGCGATGGTGGTTTGAAACACTTAACAAGATTGACGTGGAATTATATTCATACAGCAAGTATTTCCTATTGGAAATAAGGACAACAAGTAGGTCGCACTTTCTTACTTTTATCTTTTATGATAGAATTGAAATTTAAATTAAAATGGAAACTTTTCCCTGAAAATTTGTGACATGTTTCCAATAAGAAAATCGAGCCAATGTGCTTTGGAAAGTATAACAGGGAACCGATAAAAACCACTAAGGTTTTCAAAAATACTTTAATTCACATCTGAAAGATCCATTTTTTTACCAATTCTTGTAATTTACCTTTAGAACCACGTACAAAAAAATTTAAGATTACCAAATTGTATGCTCTATGAACACGATAATTATAATTTTTAAACGATTTTCAATCAATTTTTCTGAATACATTAACTTTAAAAAAAAAATTAAAAGGGTGAGCATTTTTAAGTAGTTTGTTGTGGGTTCATAGAGAAATTAAAACCAAAGACCAGAACATTGGAAATATATCAAAGAGAAATCAAGTGGAAATAATTAAAAGTGAAAATGAATGAAATGAAGCAGATTTAAGTTGAACAGACATTTTGTTCGTTTAGGTGTAAAATTTTAGTGAGGAACTGTGGCGATAATTTGAAACCATAAATTCGGTTAGATAAGTACGAGTACTTAATCAGTTTACTTTAATATTTTGGGTTGTGTAATTTTAAAGAGGATTAAGTTTTGTTTAATTTGTAGCACAATTGTCAATTATTGTGCTACAAATTAAACAAAACTTAATGCTCTTTAAAATTAAAATTGTTTAAAACTGCAATTGGAAATGCGTATTAATTGGCCAAGCGGTCAAAATTCAACTGCAGAATCAAAAATAACGGCAATACATATTGCATATAAGAATTAAATTTATTATTAGAATGCGTTGAATTTATGGCCCACTCAAAATAGACAAATAAGTGCATAGTTCGCAAAGAGTTGAAAATTGGTACAAAACCATAAAATCATCGAAAAAAATAAATTGTTAAAAGTCCCCATGGTTTTTTGCATATACCTCGTAAATGGTGAAAGCTACTAATTAAAAGTTTATAGAAGACTTGTAGATTATGTTTTCCTGTGAAAAAACCAAGGTATGACTTTTTTTCCTACAAGCAATCGTCCGTTTCGATTTTAAAATATGTCAAATGTTGAAAATAACCAATATAATACAGAATACAAGGTAATATACACCCGCTAATTTTGAAGTGTCGTCTGAATAAAAATGTTGTTGTTTTGCTAATGTTGAAAACTGCTCAAGGTGGCGAAGCTTAAAAAGTGAATTCACAACACATTTCAAATGTCAAACCACGAATAAAAAAAAACAGAAAAATTCAGATGACGTCACATGAATATATTGTATTTTGTATATCTTGGAAAATGAGGGTTTATATTATGTTTTTAATTTTTTGTAAGTAAATATACTATTAATGCTGTAGACCAGCGTTTCCTAAATGGTTGTCCGGGGTACCTTAGGATTTCGTGAAAAGATCAAAAGCGTTTAAGATATGCGCTATTTTTTGACAGTTTTTCGAGAGTTTTTCGATTTTAGTTGAAAACTCTCAAAAAAGCTTATATCTTCAGTGTCACCAATTAGTTCGTCAAGTCAGGGGTAAGGTCTTAAGAACTAGGAAAAATGATAGAGCATAAGATGCTATATAAATAAAATGCACGACTAGAACGCACTTGATCTTTAAGATAAAATAACTTAGGTTGCTAAGCTTTTTCAATTATACTTTTGTAAATGCAGTTTTTGAAAGAATGTTAAAAACACCTTCTTTGTTGTCAAAACAAAGTATGCAATAAGTATACAATTTGATTTATTTTATAAAAAAGAATTTTTAGAAAAATGAAATTGAAAATCGTTAAGCTGTTTTCAAAGACAAAACTACCATTTTGTTTAAAAAATAAATTTGGTATGCAATATTTAAGATATTATTTTTCAACATCTAAAAACAAAATTTGAAAAAAAAATATTGAGTCGTTACTTCTATGTAAATCCAAAAAATATAATTTTTGAAAATTTTGTTACAAAACTTTACCACAGCAACTAAAAAGCTTTAATATTAAACAAATCGTTGAAATTGAGTGAGTCATAAAAAACCTCGTAAACCTCATGGTGTGCTTTTTTGGCAACATCACATATCAGGGAAGTACAAATTAAGTCAAAACGAGATGATTCGACACTTAAAAAAATGGAAAGTTTCCCGAATCTAGAATCCGTATAATCCTTTGACCAATGATATACATGTTTTTTTTTTTATTCTTGATTCCAATGAACATCGGAATTATAACTCCAATTTTTTTAAATCTACCATTAATTTCATAAGGTGTTTTGTACTCTTTGCACAACGATTTTTCTCGCTTAAAAGACCACCTTTTTGAACAAAGCATTTCGACGCACACTTTTAGTTTTTGGTTTTCATTGCAAATGAAACGTTCAAATAAAATTTTATCGCCTTAGCACTATTGGTACAGGGTTTTTTTGAAAAATAACCCCTATTTCATTGAAAAAAGCGTTTAACATAAATACTACCTTACCTTGGTATCTATCGGTTTAGCATTTAAACAAGCTTATTTTAAATCATCACTCAAGAAGAATTAGTTGAATATATATTATATATAGAACCTCAAATTGCAATATTGATGCAGTTTTTTCAAGATAGTGACCAAACCCCAAATGGGATTTGTTGGAACTTTTGGAATATGAGTAGGGACATTGCTCCCAACAATTTCCACCAGTAAAAAAGCTGTAAAGTATTTTGTCCGGCTCAAAACATAAATACCATGGTCTATTAATAAATATTTTGAAAATAAACTCGTGACAAAAGTAAACTAGAAAAAAAACTAGAATTTTTCATTAAATAAAGGATTTCTTAGAACTCTAATGTTCCATGTTGGGCTTATATTGAAGCAGGTGCGTACTTTAAGCTGGGGGCCTGGGCCAAGAGTAAATTTGGGGCCTGTTTTGCTTTTTTTTTGCCTTTCACTTCTGTGTTCTTTTGAAATTATGTATTAGGTACTTTAGGCTGGTTCGTGCTGTAGGTACAGAAATGTACTCATTTCTTGTAACGGAGTACAGGAATGCTGGATTTTTTCATATCTGTAATTATTAGGGTAATAGAAAATCTGAAGTAATTTTTTTCGACGCCACACCATTTTGGATTTTTAAAAATCGACTACCAGTTAACAAAAGAGGTGATGAGTTGTGCAAAACAAAAACCACCAAAGGTTTTCAATTGTCAGTTGCATACAATTTATTTGCAAAGGTACATAAATATTCGCTTATACTCCCAATCGATTAAAAAAAATCCAATAAAATTAACATAAAATTCACATAAACTTCATCAATATTGCAACTGTCTAAATTATGTTGCAAAAATATGAGTGTTCATAATTTAAATTATACACAAATCTAAATGAAGGCATAGCAAGGATAATGCCTTTAATGGTGTGAGAAAAAAACATTCAGCTTAGCAAATCCAATATCATTTAAGCATATGTACCTATTTCCTACTCGGAAATTCCAATAATTAAACTTGTTCACACAACTAACAATGATAAACAGTTTTAGTCCTGTACCTTTGGCATTGTACCTGTAGGTTGGTACATAATTTTTGCATATGAGTGATTCCATTAAGCAAATAGATGATTTCCGTGTGAAACCATCACCCTTATCTCTTTGAAACTTCCGTGTCGTCAAGCAGAATGCGCATCATCCATTAGCATATTTTGCCTTATGTTAACGTATAACACGTCCGTTTGCAGAAAAAAAGGGTTCCTTTCACTACAACAATCAGGAAAAGATGACATTAATTTTTTGCAAAAAAAAAAAGAAACAAAACTGGATCACGCTTCAAAGAGTCCCAATGGCAAGAAGACACAAATAAATCTACATTTATTATTTAACATTCATATAGGATAGAAACTAAAGAATAACTTAAATGTCATACAAAGATCGATACGGTAGAAATATTTTATGGAACAAGTATTATGGACGGGTTGATAGTATTGAAATTCTAACTTATAGGTTCAAGAGGGATGATTTTGCACTAGTTGTTGAAATAGTACAAACAGGACTTCTCTAGCCACAAATTAAAGAGTTAACCCTTCTAGTGATTCACGTTGGCCTGCTTGTATTTAAAGCGACTATATGCTCAAACTCTTTGTCGCAGAAAAATAAATCGAAACACTTTCTACAGAGATTTTTTGTTACCCCCTACCAATCAAATAAAAATAAAATTTTGGCATGAACGTTTTATTTGCAATAAAATCCAGGACCCTAAAGAGTGCATGGAAATATTTTGGATGAAAGGGAGAAAGAAAGTTGTGCAATTACAAGATACTAAAACTAAAACATCCAATGCAAATAATGGTAACAAAATTGGTAAGAATATTTCGATGTTCATTAGAACCAGGAATAAAAATAGACCGCTTGCATATCATGGGTAAAAGGGCGCTTTTTTTCAATTACACTGACCTTATATTTGATTTTCGGGTGTTTTGGTAGATATTCTTGCACAAGGGAGGGACCAAAATGAAATGTCCTGGGCTAACCAAGGATAAATGAAATACAATTTGAAATGAACAATTTTTACACTGAAACAAAAGTTCATAAATTTTTTGGAGATGCAAAAATATAGATAACCTGTTATAACTTTTCGACGGAAACGTAATAAAACTTTAAAAATGTTAAAATCCCGCATACTAATTTATTGTTCAAACTCCTTTGATTAGGTCCTAAGATTTTGATGCAGAGGCAGGGTATCTGATAAAAAAAAATTGCGAAAAATGCTCCGAAGCCCACAAAAGGCACGAGGTTCGGGACTCTTTGTCATAAGAAAAAAACTGCTTATTACCTACAGACGTGTTGTATCAACTATAAAAACTCATCAAACGATCTGAAAACCCCTAGAATTAACAAAATACCAATCAAACCCAACAGATTTTCATATTATTTTTCTTTCAAAACAATAATGAACACATTTTTATAGACTATTTGTATTGAATGTCAATAAATTTCATTTAACGATCCTAAAGTTAGCCATTAAATCCATATTTATCCTCAATTAACTATTTCTAAACTGAAGACTCGGCGTTAGCCCGCAAATTTTCCAAAATTCTGTGAAATACAAAAGTAAAATAATAATGACTCATAAAAAAAATCGCCAGCGTATAAAAAAAACCTAAATCAGGAAATGAATATACAGGAAATAAAATAGTTTTTATTGCTCTTGGCAGTGTCTGCGAATAAATTGTACTCCACATGGATTTTTATAGAAAAGAAACGTGCGATGTGAGATTCTTTAAGAACATTTAAGACTCGAATGTAGAAGAATCCTTTTTTGTCATTTTTAAGTATTATTAACAGTTGTGGCTAGGCTATAAATGGTAAACATATGTGCATTGTATTTGTTTTTCTATAAGACAGATCCACTTATTTATGACTTTTTAAATTTTCGTCCACATTCAAAGGGTCCTTATTGTCGTCTGATAACCGCTATAAAAATCATTGAGGTGGATCGTGCCCGTGTGTGTGGTTTCTTTAAGGGCAGAGAGTTGGTCCTTTTGCGTTGATTTGGTTTTTCTTCACTTTTATGTGTTATATCTTATAAGTAAATGAAACCTTGTCCTCAAGTGGAAGGATTAAATTGAAAGGAGTGTCCCTGTGATCTTAGGTCTCAGGTATTGATAATATTCATTTACATGTGGTTACCATCAACTGCTGGTTTAAGGAAGTAGCATGATTGATGTTCAAAGTAAACAACTTGGAAGGCCAGGTGTTAAGAAAAATTGATTAAAATCGGTTTCTTAAAGTAGACAGATATCTAAAGAAAATGTGATGGACTGATCGATTATTTAGATTTTAGATAAAAAAAAATTAAAATATGGAAAGGTTGTTTTTGTTGTTAGATGAAGATAGGAACTCAATCAATTTTGTAATTGCATTGAACGCTAAGTAACAAGTAACATTTCGGTTGGTAGCCCAGCTATTTTTTATCTAACTGCACTATTTACTCTTTGGCAATGCACTTGTGTTTTTGCTAATCACACTACTTAAAAAAGTTCTTGTTTTCTTCTTCAAAAGAACCATTTTCTTGTCTTAATTCAGTGCGTGAATAAGGCTTAGTATTGAAGTATCAAAACATACAGTGGTGGTCGAAAAATGTTGGTCAAACTATTTTTTTTTTTTTAATTTTGTCAAATTAGTTGCAATAACCACATATTTTTTAATGAGGTTTTTTTTATTATGCGTTTCCAATCATTTCATGACATATTTTAAGGATTACAAATTTTTACACGCGGGCACGGAAGCAAATAGTTTTTTGAGTGAAAATGGGTTTATACGCACAGACACAAAATATTAGCTTTGCCCTCCGATCTTTTTTTTTCACTTTTGTTCAATAAATTATTTTGGTTCTTTTCTAATCTAATAATAATAACATCGATTTTTATTTCAACAACATTTTGCTACCAAGAAAATGTTTGACCAACATTTTTCGTACAGCACTGTACATATATGCCATACTTTGGCATTAAGCATCAATATTCGTCAAGCGGTGATCCTGTTCATACTTAACACTGTTCGTATATAAAGTTAATCGTCAAACAGAAGCAAACGATCTGATACTGCTCTAAAATATGTAAGTACAGTTTGGCTCCGCTTAGCTGGAACACTTAAATTCAAGAAAATTTGTTGCAGTTAACCGGAGTTCTCATTTTAACGAACTTCGGATAACTGAACCTTGTTTCACATTAGCGGAGTTTTATACAAAAATAAGTTGGGGAATGAAGAAATAAGAAACATTTTGACATTTCAAATTGAAAAGATGTATTCAACTGAAAATTCGGTGACAGCGTTCAGTGATATTTCCATTTATGCGGAAATTATTCACTTGAGTCAAGTGCTTTGTTCAATCATTGAAACTCAATTATCCGAAGTAGTTTGCATGGAACCTGTTTAAAAAAGCCTCGTTATAAATTTCTTGTTTAAGTTGACCGGAATGCAGTAAAGCGGATTCACCTCTAAGCTACAGCTCCTCCAGCTTCATTACTAGTTCAAACTTTGACCACAACTATTATGAATCAGATCAAATGTGTTAGTGTTGCTTTATCATATTAATAACGGGTCAAAATTGAGCCAAAGTCTTCTTGTTTTCGTACCTTCTTTCATATCTTAAATATTTTTTAGGGTTAATGTAACTAAAATTGTAGTCATCATAATTACAATTGTCTTAGTGCATCACCTAAAAACAGACAGGTTAAGGTTGTCTTTTATTCTAGCTGATTTTAGTGACAGATAGTAGGTACAAAATAATTAGGGAGGCCAAAAGGTAGTTATGAATGTGAGGGTTAGACTACCTATTAAGATATTTTGTTGACATCTTCAACTGTATTTACATTATGTATAATTTATCGTGTGTGAGCTGTAAATTAACTGGGAAAAAATCTGAAATAACTAAGAGCGTAACATTTTTGTTTGGTCATCCGAAAGTATTCTGAAAAAAATAGTTTGACGCTGTTTTTATTACCGGAAAAAAACGAGAAAACTGATTCCAAACTTGAAGACAAAATCCAAACCAGATGTGAGCATATTAGACCAGTAGGTAATTTTGTCGTTTCATAGTAATTTTGTCGTCAAATCCGGTAGTCCTGATCTGCTGAGATGTTTATGATGTTAAGTCGCTGTTAAATCCAATTTTTTTTTCGACCTCAGGGGCAACGTTGGTAGAAATGCAAAAATCCGCGAAATTTTTGCGTTTTTTTTTCAGTAATAAGTGAACAACTTATTTTCAAACTCAAAATTTTGCAAAAACAATTGATTTTCAAAGCATCATTAAGTTCCCTTCTTGTTTATGATTAAAATGCTCCTATCAATTTTTGGTCAAATAGTAAAAACTAGATGCAAAAATGTCTTTAAGTTTAAGTTTTTGAGAAAATTGTAAATAACGAGATCTAGATCACTATTTACAGGTCAACAACCTTGTTCTTTGAAAGATGGGTGCCTTGCCTTTCGAAAATTTAGATTTACTTCAGGGAGTAGCAGAGGTCAAAATAGAAATCTAGAAAAATTAGGGAATTGTTTTAATTATCTAAAAATCTAAAAAAAACAACGGTCTAATGTACCTAGATAGTTGACAAAAAAAAAACAGAATTGTGTTAAGGGTGGTTAAGAGTAGAAATAATGGAAACAAAAATTACCCCTTAAAGTCACATTTCCCACCACGAAACGGAAATTGTTGTTAATAATTGTTTCTTATCTTCATTTCAAGATTTTGTGTGCTAAAGGAGACAAAACCTTATCAGGTCATTGCCATCACAAAAGTTCATTAGAGCGAAAAGTCCAATTTAAAGAAGATTCACCTCACTTGTAAATTGAAGCAATTATACCTTTAGGAAATTTTGTGAACATTAGAAGTTAGATCTATCTAACCTTTCCTATAGGAAATAAATTTGACCAATTTCGCTTCTTCACTTGTTCTAATGTTGGTATGTACTTTATATCAGGAAATTTCACATGCATAACAACTAGTGGTATTTGTAGTTTATATAGTTTATACGGCTTTAGAGATATTTGTTTCAAAAATATAAAAAACATTTATTTTAGTACATAAAGAATTATTGAATTTAAATTTTTAAGTGAACTAAATATCAACTTCTCTTGTACCGCTGAATTGTTCATAAAACTTGTCCAAACAACATTTAACGAGACCATCCCAGAAATGAAAAAAAAAAATTAAAACGCGTGCGGGCGGTGATGATGATTGCAAAACGAAAAGAATTAAGACTCCAGAATTCTTCCAAAAAGACCTAAACTACCTACCTGTTGCTTATGTACAGAAGACTTTTAATATGAATACAAATAAGGCAAAAGAATTCCAGCACAGGTTTCTTTATGTGCTGTGCAATATACATCGAAATCGCGAGTATACGCGATTTCAGAAACCAGTCAAGAAATCAAAAAAAAAAGTAAAAAAAAAAACAGAAAATATACGAGTAACCTATTGAAGATGGTATTTTTGGCAAACTCACGACTTGGGTCGCACGTTTTTGTTCTAAAGACTAGGAATTTAAAAGAATTTCAAGGAATAGGAATTTAATAAATAAAAATTTAGAAATTAAAAAAAAACGAAGGATAAAAGGTACGAAGCACAAGAACATGAGCTCAGTCTGACATTTATGCTACATTTGTCAAAATATTGGCAACTTTAATGGCAAAAGAATCAGCAGGTCGATTCTTTAATGTAGGTTTGGCATCATTTTTAAAAAAAATGTCGGACTATTTGAAAATTGGTAAGAAAATAGCAGAAATTGTGGCAGTTTGACAATCGCACAAATAGTCCAGTCAATTGGTCTGATATATAAGGGTTGGCTGGAAAGTTTTAGTGTAGTTTTGTTACTGGCTCTTTTTAATGTTTTTGAGGTTCTTTTCACCTCTTATCTTTAGCGCATAATTCACGATTTTGTAAAGTGGCGGCCAAAAACAGTTTTTGGACCAAATTCCAAACTTTCTTAAGATTAATTAAATAAGGAAAACTTTTGAAAAAACATTTTCATTAGTAAAAAATGTTTATGTAGCTAGGTTTGAGGGTCCACAGTGGTTCGAGCTGTAGGAAAAAGCGGTTTTCAAAACAAAAAATTTGAACCATAGAACCTAATTGAATGAAATTTTTGAAATAATATCTTTGTAAGGAAAAATTTTGAGTTCTAAAAATTGTATAACTTTTCCACATCGTATCTCTTATTTTTTTTAGTAAATCGGCGATAGTAAAAAAAAAAAAACAGTTTTTGTCAGTACCTAACAATTTAAATATGATATTACAAATCCATAGCTTACCTTTATACGGACGTTTATTTAAAATGAAATAAAGTGGATTGACCTCTCTTAGCGAACCAAAGTCAAACACTGCAGCCAAAGTCAATATGCATTTCTTAAGAATTTCATGTGTGTCTTGCATTTTGTACAGTCCGCATCAAGAATGCAACTAAGAGGTACGGTTTAAGATGCAAGTCAAAATTCAAAAGATATAAAAATATACGTTGTTGTAAAAATAAAAACAAATAAATAAAAGATTAAAAAAACAAAACGGGAAACGGTTGTCAAGCAATTGTTTTTTTTGTTTTTCTTATTCAGTCAAGATAATGATTTGATGTTTATATGATGTGCGCACATGAATAATACAAAATCGTGGCTCTCGATCATCTACTGATAAGACACTGGTAACTAGAGACCCGATTTTATTTTTGTTTTTAGAAATCGGCAATGCAAGGTCTTCAAAAACCTTAGCAAATGTTCAGTATTATACATAAAGTATAGACCAAAGTTGATGTATTTGAGTTTCGAACAATTTTTTTTTTTTCGTAAAAAAAAATAACTTTAATTAAATTTTTTTAGAAGCCTTATCAGTTGTTTTCATTTTGGGTAGAATTGAAAAATTTTGGAGTCAAAATCACTAATTTTTATCGAGATGTTTTGAAACAAAATAACATGACTGCAGAATTTTTAGTTTTTACAGTTTTTTTCACTTTTTTGAAAACCTCATAAATTCATAAAAAAAAATCACCCCGAACCGATTTCTTTATTCAGTTCTGAACTAGTTAAGAGAAAAAACATGAATTCATAGAAGGAAAGTTTTGTGTTAGTCTTAATTTCGTTCGTAAATTTGTTTAAAATGTTCACAACAATTTCCTTACTTTGAAAAAATCCAATATGGATATATTTTTTCAAGGTGGTGATAACACAATGCCTCTGTTAGTTTCTTTTCACATTGTTGTGAATATATTTTACAAATTTTAGATTGAAAAAAAAGGTTTCTGGTAAAATCAAATTACACTGAATTATGTAAGTATATTAATATTAAGTATAGGGTGCTTCTAAAAATTTGGATCTCAGAAAATTTAATAAGGCAACCTCTGATTGTGTTCTATGTTCTAAAATAAAATTTTGTGTAAAATTTTATACAATTTTGACAATTTTTAGGAGTCACTACCGACGTTTGAATTTTTGCACATTGTGGGTGGACCCAAGTATTGAAAAATTACCGTGGCACCCCTTAGTAAAATTCTTGTTATTTATATAAGATACTATGTACAATTTCGGTTGATTTTGACAACTTTTAGGGATACCGCTTGATATGTCAAGTCGCTGTTAAATTCTTAAGATAATGCTCAAAAATGTGACAAAGTATTTGTTGGTACCCCTGAGAATTGCCGAAATCAAAAGAAATCTTACACATTATCTTATTTTAATACCTAGAAAGAACCTAACTCAAGGGTGCCATGAAAATTTTTCGAAATTTTACTATTACTATTACAAAACAAAAATAAAAAACTGCTGGGTAGTCTAATTTGTTTTTGATTTGTGAATAAAATGAAACACTGAGTAGCTCAGTGTTGAATAAAACTCGGCTTGGGTTTTATTAAAGATCCTACCAATACCAAAATTGATATTAGAACTTAGCCTCTTCTCAAAACAACCATTATTTTTGTTAATTATATGTTTTTCAACATTATAAATATTTTGAAAGAAAATCACCTTTTATTTTCTATCCTAGAACTGACCCAACATTAATTTAACTAAAATTAAAAAAAAAACATTTAACACTTTTTCACAATAAATATACAAAAAAAGTACAAAATTTTCATTTTCCAATTTTGATTAGCCATTGCATAACTTTCAAATTATAACATAATTGAAAATTACATGTCACATTGTTTGTCAAACCTTGCTCACGCATTACCAATTCAATCTTCATTCTTGTTCAGAATGACTCAGAATGACAAATTCATATGCAAATTTCAAAAAGAGAAAGTCATGAAGGGGCGTTATCCCTCCCTGTTTTCTAAACAAGTGATGAAAATGGGTTTACCCTCACTCTATATTTTTTTTAATTAACCAGGTAAGATATGGCTTGTAATAGTTTGCCTACTTACTTAATGCACCTATAAGGATTGTGCCAACCTCCAAAATTGCATAGACCTATAATTTAAAATTATTTAAATTTCATTTTTTAAATATGTACCTTCCAATGTTTGAAAAAGCATCTCTCCTTATAATCGTACTGAGAATCAGAAAGGAAAAATTGATTGTATGGTATGGTAGGTTGTTCGGCTTCAATATTATACCTTAACCTTGTACATTCTGATCAGGGTGAGTGGAGTCTCAGAGAATGATTTCACTTTAAGATCTGGATAAAAACTTATTTAGAAACATTTCAAAAACAACGTTATTAATTGTTAGTTTCAGGCTAAAATTGATGGTAATTTTGAGCCAAAAAATCCAAACGAAATGGTATGGTCCAGTCTAAAGCAAGAAGTAAGCTATTTTAAGTGGTAATAGCTTAAAATTTTGCACACAGTTGTGAAATTGATCGTATTTCTGTCGATTTTTACCGAAACCTACTCCATAAAAATGCATACTCATCAAAAACTTGAAAAAATTTAATATTTTTTTTTTTGAGAGCCAATCAAATAGGTACACTATTTAACAGCTTAATAACTTGAAATTTTTAGCTTACTTATCTCTCAGAATACAGGCTTCTATTCATTTGCTATACGATTCAGGTCAAGAGATTTAATTTTCCATCCCAAAACATAAAGATTTTCCACTTCTAAGAAGTTTCTTACGAGCTGTCTGGTGTGTTTTGAGTCGTGATCGTGTTGGAATACGCTGTTTTCAAGGATTTTGGACACTCCAAGCGTTTTTTATTCTCTCCGTTACTTTGGAATGGCTGACCATTAAAATTTAAAAAAGTTTTAAAGCGAAAGAAAATCTTAACAAAACTACGATACAGTTTATGTTATACTTTTTTCCATATATTTTTTTTTATTCAATCAGACCCTAATAACTTATCCTACAAGAAATATGAAATAATTGAATGAATTGTGTTCCTCTAGATGTCGTTTATCAAACACCTATATTTCAATAAAAATGTTGTAAACATAATCTACATTGACACATTTACAACTTATAATTTGTTTTAATTTCATATTTTCATAATTTTCCAATCAAAATACAAATCGATGTGTGATTGACAAATATGAATTGATTTAGAATTCAAATAGGCAATGACATAAAATTAAAGTACCAACTACAACTCTTTCATTTCTAATAACTCAAATCATTTTGTTCCATTTGAAGAACAAAAAAATAACAAAAACAAATTCCCTTCAAAAAGAAAAAAGAGCAACTTCTATGATTCCAGCTTAGAAATGAGCATATAAATTGCCTCATTAGAATTTTATCAGGATCAAAAATAAACTACAACGTCGATATGTTGCTGAAAGGATTGTTTCCTGTCTGCATTTATTCAACCACCCAATGAATTTTTCGTTACTATCCCATTTTCAGGATGCAAAGTGTCACACATTGTTTTTATTTTGTTTCAAAAAAATATCGCACTCTGTTGCTATAGTTGCATAAATTATGCATGCCCCCTTCGTGATGGTAAATAATTGCGGTATGAAATATGCGCGAGCATGAAGGACCAATTTCGATGACAAATCTGTTTATTTATGGGCAACAAATGAAGGATTTGTGCTTAGAATAATAAATTTTTAATGCAGAATGTGATGGTGTCCTTATTTCTTTTTTTTTTTTAATCCGGCCATTTAGGAACATTTTGAAGGATTTAAATTTTCGTTAACATGATGATGGTGGTGCAACGCATAATGCACACTTAAAAATGTTTCACTATCATGATTTGTTAAGAGATTGAAGAGCAACATCCTGAAAAATGTGTTGAGTTTTATCTCGAGAACGAGGAACTGTCATTAAAATTTCCGCTGAAAGAAGGAAAAATAAAAAAGACTGGAGAATGTTCAAGGTCTTGTGAGTGACAACGAGAGAGTTTTAGAATTTTCAAATGAACACTTTTCCTTTTCCACTTTTCTCTTATAGCCGCACTTAAATGCCATAAAAGGAATAGCGATTGGGCTAGAAGAGATACCCTCTAAGTTCTGGATAAAAATAGGAGAACACGGGTCTAGATGGCAATGGTTTATGATTCTCACCTTCTTGTGATGCCAATATTAATTGCATCTTGAGAGCATGAGGCTGGAAAACTGATTCAGAAATCTCTGAAAGAAATCCAATATTTTTCTTTAAATATTTTCTAAAATAGAAAAGTTGTCTTTTTTGAGATAATTGATTTCCATTTGAGTGAATATAATTGAAGACCGAATAGCTATTTATTTTTAGTATTTTAATGAGAAAAAAAAAATGTTTTGCATTAAAATATCCCACGATAAAAACTAGAAAATTTGTAACAATTATTGCTTAAATCCTTGTGACCATTATCATCCAGTCTTCTTAACATTTTCATCACTTGAGTAAATTTAGGTAGGTACCTTTTTTCTGGCGGATGAAATCTGTTTGCTTGTAAGTTATGACTCGTTCTTGTTTCATTTTGTATTTCTGTGTGGTTAAGGATCATCATTAAAAAATATTTACAAACCTTTAAAATTGAAATAATGAGGATGATTCCCATGAATGTTTATTAGAGTTTTAAGATATTGAAAATACTTCATAATATAGGTACCTACAAGCAAACAATTTTACGTTTCCTTCGAATAATTGAAAATAAATATTTCTAGCAGCCTATACTTTTCCTGTTAGTGATAAGTGATGTGCTGCGTGCAGCCCTGTTAAACGGAAATGGTGGAGTACAATAGAATCTGACATTCCAACCAAAACATCTGGACTAAGCGGACGACCGACTTTTGCTTACTTTCTCATAGGATCATGGATCTCCATCAAATGACAACAAGGGTGGAGGGAGAAGCAGAAAACGTGGGGCTGAAAATTAGCACGGCAAAAACAAAAATGATCAGCCTCGGAAGTAACTCATCTGTTCAAGTCAATATTTCTGGACAACCGGTAGAAAAAGTAGAAGACTTTCAATATCTTGGGAGTTTTGTCTCTACCAAAGGCGGAACCGAAAAAGACGTCGACAGAAGTATTAAAAATTCAAAGGCTGCTTTCGGAATGCTGTCCAAAATATGGAGAAATAATGTTATAAGCTTAAAGAACAAGCTGAGACTGTTCCACTCCAATGTTGAATCCGTGCTTCTGTATGGGTGCAGCACTTGGAAAATCTTAACTACTGTCACAAATAAGCTGCAAACATCTTAAGAATTCTTTGGTCCAACCGTATTTCTGATGAAGAACTTCATAGGAGAACGGGTCAAGAATCCATAGACAGTTCTATACGCGGACGTAAGTGGCAGTGGATTGGTCAGACGCTTCGAAAAGGCAACGATTGCATTGCTGGCGAAGAGATGCAATGGAACCCATACTCAAAGGCAGGTCGAGTCGGCTGAGCAGCACATGGCGCAGGATAGTCGAAAGGGAATCTGCACAGCTGGGGAAGAGTTGGAGAGAACTACGATATATTTCCAGAAATCGTACACGATGGTGCGTAGGAGTAGTGGAGGACCTATGACCCTTAAGGGGATCACAGTAAGGCCGCGGCCACGCAGTAAGCGGCTGAGCGGCAGAGCGGAAAAAAAAATATAAAACATATGAAATCACATAGAAGCGGCCACGCAATGAGCGAGCGGTGAAACAAAATTCTGAGCGGCTAAGCGGCGCCGCTCAACAACCAAACCTGTTTTAATTAGTAATTTTCTGAGCGGCAAGAAGTAAAGATGGCGAAAGTAAACATTGAATTATTAATTTCGTGTGTGCAATCT
Organism: Meliscaeva auricollis; assembly: GCA_948107695.1. Classification (NCBI taxonomy): domain Eukaryota; kingdom Metazoa; phylum Arthropoda; class Insecta; order Diptera; family Syrphidae; genus Meliscaeva; species Meliscaeva auricollis. The sequence goes on along the minus strand of OX403619.1, from coordinate 44,020,161 downwards.
CAACCTGATTTATGGCAAGATAGAAATGCCAATTTTAAAAATAAAAATATTACTCAAAAACTATGGAATGAAGTTGGTGAAATTTGTGGTTTGGTCTGCAGAAATAGCAATTCTTTGTTTTATTAATCTAGGACGCACTTTTTCTAGCAGCAAATCAAAAGATTCGATAGACATACGTAGATATTGCCAGAATCTATCTGGAAATTTTCGTAGATTCAAAAATAAATGATTGAATTCTCCGAACTCCGATCTTAATTGGTTAATCGGATGAACACCAAATCGTCTCCTTTTTTGTATACGTTTAAGTAATTTGTACACATAAAAACGATTTTCAGACAGTAAAATACGGCGAACTGTTCTTGACAACGGCATTTTAAATACTAATCGCTCAAAAGCAGTCGCTCAGTGCCTGGCCATACGTCGCTTAGAGCTGCCGCTTAGACGCTTGCCGCTCAGCCGCTTACTGCGTGGCCGCGGCCTAAGCCTTTAATCTCGTCAAACAAAACAAAAAATCTATCAACCAGGATTTTGTATTTGACTGAAAATTTGATAAATATCATTTTTTTTGACAACCATAATACCAAATTTGTCATTAAAAAAAACTGATAATTGATAACGATAATACGGGTTCATCAATTTTATTGCGGCAAAATGGTAGGCATCAAAACTCAATTTAAATCCCTTAAACCGACCGCACACTTTTGTTCGCTAGCTCATATTTCCTCGGACACAATTTAAAATCATGGTCAGTCAATTTTTAACGACAATTGGCCAATCAGTGGTTTTGAATATGCAAGTGGGCTAATTTCATATACATAAAAGGAGTTTAACATAATCATTGTCACCTCAAACTGCCCAGAGTAGGTACACTTATCAATTTGATCATGATTATATATCGCAAAATAAATATATGTACATGCTGCATGCGTAAATTTTGTCATCATTCAGATCCTTAATAAAAATTGCAACACATTTCCATGGTATGTACTGTAATTGAAATAACTATCCTTTGAAAATTACCGTAATTGAAGAAATGCCTCGAAGTCATTAATATAAATGAATATTTTTGAAAATAAAATGCCCACCACAAAGTCATAAACTTATACCGAATTAGGTACACCACCCTCAATGGAGGGCAGGTCAAACAGATGGCCACTTTGTCCACAATAATTGCGACTCGTGTCGTAGTGACTTATGGAATTATTGCTGTCAATCATCAGTTATACTGACTAAAAAACTACACCGGGCTTTTTTTGAGGTAGAACGGAGCATAATGGCGTTGTAATTCGACGTTAGTACTGCGATGGGTAGCTACTGGTCAAATACAGAAGTTGGAAGTCTATCAAAAACTATAATAAATGGGGTGTAACAAAGAAATCAGAAAATAAATCAAAAACTGATTTGACAAATTGATAAATTGTGTGGATAATCTTGATTTAGAATACCGTCTGCATCAGTGGTCAATTGATTTTCATTCAGTTGCATTTATAAGGTGATCTTGATAAATTGATTTTTTTTTTCTTCAATTCAAGTTCACGCTAAATTCAAGGAGGTCTACACTCTATATAGTAAAAATTGCAACGATTTCTTGGCGGGAGTTCTTACAACAAATTATGCATTAAGATTCGGGTTTCCATATTCCAGATTGCAAAAAAATAAGAAATCCTTGGTTACGCCTATTCATATTTTAATGGATGTGTGCGTATTTTGATCCTTTGCCATCAGGAAGGTAGCATATCCTTTCTTATAGTCACTTCCTAACAGGATTGTGGTTACGGTTTTGCGTGTGCTCACAAAATACCCAGAGGCTATTTATTTGCATGTTGCACAATATTCTTTGGCGATATCCAGCTGATCCTGTTTGAAAGGACAACAGAATACAAATCAGTGTACCTATAGACGCTTTTGTTCATTTATCTTAAAGAAAAAAGAGAGAAAAAAACTTATTGGGCTGTTTGTTTGCAGTCGCAGCCGCACAAATTACGCGGATTTTTATTTTGATTTGTATACCTACCTAGTTGAAAGCAAATCTTTATGCAAAGTAACCAACCAATTGAAGTTTTTGAGAACTAAAATTTGTATCTATCAATTTCTGCCTGATGAACTAACTGGTACAACTTGTTTTCTAGACTTAAATAATGAATGTGAACGGAATGAAACATTATTTGTTCAATTTTGCAAAAAAAATAAAAAAGTTGTCTTTCTCGAAACTCAAGTTTGAAATTTTAGGTGACAGGGAACTTCAAGCTTATTTCTACGTCTCAACTTAATCACCTTAGATTTTTTTTGCAACTCGGGTTTTTTGTGACTACTCTTCTGCTAGACAAAATATCATGATGGTTTCTTGTTCTGAATTAAAAGTAGGCTGTGCAAGACTTGCAATTAATTATTATTTGAATATCACAAAAAAGTAGGTACAAAATTTTCTCAGCACACGAAAAACTCACGAAATTCCCTCTTTGAAATAGGTCACACGCATAAATTCCTTCCTAAGCGTCTAGGACCTTTATGCCCGACCTTTATTTTTCAAAAAAATTATAAAAAAAGGAACAAAATTATAAGGTTCTTCTGTGTCTTAATTATCATAAAAATTATGTAAATGATAATTCACGGATCTTAGCACCACCTGTTTTGTTCGGTCTTGTGTTAGACTGTCTACTAAATCGACCATACATTTCTTTTTTACCATATACACACTCTCAAACCTGCACACAAACTCCTTTCCGCTTTTTATTACGCTACATGGTTTTCAACTATTTAATTGTTTTATGCAAATCAGGACTTTAGGAGTGTGATGGTTTCTTAAATTTGTGCATCCGTAACTAAATTATTCTGAAATATCCCTACAATTGATTCAGGAGTTACTATACTTCAAGTGGTCAGAGAGTTATGGTCGGGTTCCTTACAGTGCATGTTTATATGTATTTTTGGCTTATTCCTTTGTACCTTGAGGTCTTTGCGCGATCGTTTTATTGCAATTTAAATAAATTTTGCGCTAACATCTGGACTTATCGTAAAACAATAAAGACATTATTGTAGTTTTTGCTCCAAAGCAATTATGTAGGAGGACATGTAACATATGCCATTGAGAATTTATAATAAAAATCGTTATTTTTTTAATTGCTTTCCCATAACGAATTTCTATCATATTTTTTTTTTTTTTTTGAAGTGAAAAGATTAACAAAAATGTAAAATAGGTAATCCGTAAAGTCATGCAGAAACCAAAGCAGAAAATCATTAACAATTTTAGTTGTCACTGAGTTTTTTTTTGTATCCTTCCTAATGCCATGAGTCCTGTCATCATTGTTACCAAAACATCATTAATCTCTTTAAAGCATTTTCATGATGAACATTAAAATTTTTTTTTTCCAAAAAAAAATAAATAAAATCAACTTAACAATAAAAATTGTGTAAAAATAAAAATTTGGGTTGTATACCTACAGTGAACCAATTTTAAGTGGTATACAGTGAATCACTGATTTGCTCGAAAACTTATCTTATCTTATGGGTATAACATGATATAAGGTAAGGTGATGTAAGTGCGGCTTATAAAACAGAAAGTTTTTTGTAATCGTTGTGAAACAACGTTTGCAATTGCCATCATTAATGAAACAAATAGCCTAGTTAAATTTTGTTTATATTTCATATGCTTTTAGTTAAACACTTAGTCTGACAGGGTTGCCGTGGGCCCGGGGCTGCCAATTGATTTTTCAAAACGACAAAACGAAGCCCTATTGCGAGGCTGAGATTTTGTATGCAGTTTTTTTTTGTACTAGCTATTGCTATATACAAAAAACACAGTCTAACAGGGTTGCCGTTTGCCAAAACGCTTGCCAGAAGAATCTACAATTTTTGATATGAGAGTGTAAATCATATAATTTTATAGATTGGCAATTTATTGTTTAAACTTGGTGTATCAAATGTATCTCGTACACTACCAGTTTAATCAAAATTTCATGATCTATATTTGGGTTGCCATAACTTCTTTTGTACTTATCAAATTTAAATCAGCTAAAAATGAAGAAATTAACTTTCTTGCAAAAGGCTGTAGGTATAAATTTGTGATATGTAGGTGCTATGCGTGGTTTTCGGTAGAAAGTGCTTGCAATTAAAATGCCATTATTTGAAAATTCTGTTGTTATTAACGACTAAACTGATAATCTGTCCAAAAAGATACAAAACAAAACTGTTTAAAAAACTTTCGAAAACTTCAATACATAAATAAAGAATACATTCTTGTGTTTTGCATGATTACTTGTGCAAGTAAATCTATATTCACGATTAAATGAAGCATGCATTTTTTAAGCTATAAATAATGCTAACAACTGAAATATTTCTAAGCACAGAGAATAATGCTTTAAGAGACCCCACGAGTTTCATTTGAATGCATTTTGAATAACCGCGAACTCATTATAATAAAGGAGCCACCATACCGTATAGTTCAACAATTCAAAACGTGAAATAGCGGTGGCGATAATTTTTTCCGCTTTTCAATTATACTTTCACCATAGGTACCTAACCTATTATAAAGGACATGTGTGGCGATGTAATGATACAAAAAAAATTCAAAAGTGGTTAAGCGATATCTCTGCGCTGACTACTACACAGATTAAACATTTTTGTGAAAGCAAAGCAATACAAAAAGAAGGCTTAGGGGTGTAAATTCTATTCACGCTATACTTTTACCATTAATTTTTCATAAACGATTAACGATTAGGAAAAAAATGAAAATAAAAAAAAAAATGAAAATCGAAATGTAAATAAAAAAAATATCTGAGGGTGGCAGTCAGGCTATCATATATTTGCCCTCCGGATGATACTGTTGAAGATGTGACCCCACGATTCAGAAAAAAAACATAAAAGGGCGAAAACAATGTTAAAGAGATACTCGTATGCTTTAGAAATGTGGTTGAAAAAAATTGTGTAAACAATAACATACATTCTAGTTACCATCGGTTTGAGATTTTGAATAAAAAAATCAATGATTTATGTTTTATCAATAAAGCGTTCGATTTTTAAAATCTTCCGCGAGCATTCAGCGCAGAATCTGTAGGACGTTACAGTGCCCAATGTCGTATAGCTGCAAGGCCACAAAGTAAAAAGAATACTGGGGTATTGCTTCTGCAATTGCCTAGCCCAATTTCAATCGGGACATCAACAATTTGGTGATCCGTTATCCCTTCATAGACGACCTTAGCTAGCCGATAAACTGTAATTAAAGAATTAAAAATGTACCTACTCCTCTTTCAAACTACGTAAACGATGGTTAACTTTTTAAGCATCCTTCATGCCGCCAAAGATTCCATTCCATTACCAACGTTAGTTCTTGCAGATATGTTTATGTCCAGGGTAGGTTTAGGACAGTGTTCCTTGGCGAGAACCACAAAATATGTAGCTTCCTGACCTATAAATTGGTCAGTACTATATTTTAAGAACAATGCTGAAGAAGGTAGGTACATGACACCTTGTCAACCTGCCGCAATGGTCTGGTTTTTAAGATATATTCAATAATTTATTTCAATTGTATGGTGTATCGAATTATCATGACAAGTTATATCAATTAACCAGGAATACCAAAACCAAACATGGCATAGTTAGGCTCCACTCAATATACACTGTACCACTGCTTTGAAATAGGTAAAAGAGTCGGATAGGATATTGGATGTCAATACTTTGCGTAAGAAATTTTTGCAGGTATAAAGCCGTATGCTATGGTCAGTATACGGATTCGAACGTTCACAAAAAATGCTTGGTATGGTCTTTTAGGCAACTTTCAACGGACTAACGTCGCTACAAACCTGTATAGTTGGCGCAGAGAGGGAAGGTTTTATGAATCGGTCAGGTTATGCTGTGTTTTGTCACTACTTTCATCGTGGATCACAAGGAGATCTTTTCACATTGAGATCTTTTCATCAATACTTCTTGAAAAGAAGTAAGAGTGTCATAATTCATGGACCCGATAACCAACGATCATTTAAAATTACCTTTTGGCTATTAAAAATGGATACAAGTGGTTTTGGTCTATACTACAATTTTCTACTTCAAAGAAGACCAGTCCGTTAGGTGAAACAAATTAATTTCACCAATCTGTTTAAAATGTTTTAAATCGATTACCAATTTTCTAACATGCTAAAAGTAAGCAAATATTTGCCTCAAGTGACTTCAATAAAATTCATAAACAAAATGGAAATTCTCTTTTGTTTGTAATTTGTCTAAATTTCCGGATTTTTTGCCCTCTGTGCTGGGTTATTTAAAAATAATAGTGTCCGTAGTTTTAAAAATTGCATTTCAGTGATAAAAAGAGAGAGTTCGGGTAAGTTAAAACAAAGAAAAATTGACATTTCTAACGAATTAAGGAAATGCTTAAGGTAGCTTCCGACCTCACTGGCGTTTCCATTTCTCTTGAGGAAATCCTCAAGTGAAGACTTAAGCATTTTTACACGATTTCGATTATGAATAGCTTAAGTGTCCAAAAGCCTCCTCAAGCGTTCACTTAAGAAAAATCTTAACTTCAGGACGGCTATAAATTCCACCCATAGAATCGATATTACAAAAAAATTAAAAAAATATATTTATCAATCGTATAAATCCGCATAAATTTATTGTAAACAGATAAGAGAAGAGGGTAAAGTAGTTATCTTCTGCTAATTAACATTTTTTTGCTATAAATCAAAGTTTGAAGTAGGAAGGGAAATTTTTCGCCAAGTCATTGCATATATTTTAAATTAATTGTTTTGATGAGTTCTAAGCACTCTCACACTTATCTTCTTGACGCGCAAAATCCTTCTATACGAAACACCCATCAAATGCATCATTAATAAAATAATCACTTTCAAATGAAATAGCAATATTAAGAGAGTTACCCTCAATGTAAAATATACGACCCCATATAAAGGTACAACAAACACATCATGCATCGTTCCGCGGTGCCATACTGCCATACACTATGCAAAACAGTTTGACAGCTTCAAAATATTTCCTAATGACGACTGGCTGCATCCTAATTAAGAGCGAGTTGCATTTCAAAATAAATTCTAAAAATATACCTAACAGGCATTGTTTACATAAAAAGTTATAGAAATTACATTTACATTCCGCCCCGATGTAACGCCCGTCTTTCTGACCGCAGGCAATGTGAATTGAGGATTTTTTACAGAATTCACTTTTATGATTGTTTTTGCGATTACACACTAGATTCGAAATGTGGATTTTTGAAGTGTGTGATGCAATAGATACGGATGTATTTTTAAACAAATACACCCTTATTTGCATGAAATCTAATTATGATGGACAACTCACAACCCTGTAATTACATACAACCACCTTGTCTAGGACCAACGACCGATAGGATCTAGAGAAAAGGGTTGCATTTCATAAGCACTTGCCAAAGGATTTAATAATTCCTTTTATTTTTTCAAAAACCCTGGTCGCGATATTTTTTTGAATTTTCTGAATTTTGTTAATAAAAGTAGCGTCAATCAGTCACGCGGCAGAAATGCACAACACAAAAAGTGTCGAGAGTAGTTGGACCCTTTCTATTTGAATTGTTTGAATATGGGCGAATATAGAGAAAATCCTATTCAAATAGGAAATCCATTGTTAAGTCTTCAAGGTTTAGCAAAGCGCGATTTTTTAGACTTTTTGTTTGTTTATTTAAGAATTTTTGTATTTACATAAATCAGACAAATGTCAGTCCCAGGTTCAAAAAAAAAGGATAACAGGAATTTCAATAGTGACTAATAGGCATAAGCAGGATCTTGTCAACAAAAAGGTTAGAACATTGGCGTCGAAAGTCGAAGTTTTTTTTTGTTGAATACTGACAGAAAGTCACAAGAGAATATCCTTTCAACCTTTGTTTTAAGGTAAACATATATTTGAGTTCCTTATAAAACAACGCTACAAGTTTTACCAGTGAAAATAATAATCCACTGCTTCGTATCCGCTTGCACTAATTAAATGTATCTTCCTCTCGAATTCCTTTCCGGCATATTATCCACACAACATTCATCCCTCTCTTAACAGAAGAATTCCTAGACTTCATGTACCTAGTAGAAATGTGTGTCTATCGTGCCGCCCGCCGCGGCTTAAATTAAAATATCAATTAATAATAATTGTCCTTTTGTGAGTTATGCGACATCATAATAGTTAGAAGACATCCTGTTTTGATTTTTAATGGAAAACATTTGTTGCTTCTGCACAAATGTTCTATACATTATAATATCACTATTAGTATGCCTACCGCCTGAGTATATTAATTTATGAAGATCTTTATAGGTGGGAAACGTGTTGCATATTTAGAGAAAAAAAAACTCTAAAAACACTACAAGTACTTGCATTTTAAGTGAAATTTGCTCAATTTTGTATGGGAAATTTTAAGATTTCACTTGTAATACAAATACTTGTAGTTTGGTGTTATAAGTCACTGTTTTTTTTTTAAATTTTTTAGCACATTTATTTGTTTGTTTTGGTAAGTCAACACCCACAGTTTATTTTCAAATATTGTTTTGTTGAGGAGCTTGACATCGTTCTCCAAAAAATGAGTTTGGTAAACATTCTTCGAAGTTTGAAAATCTTCTCGAAGAAATGGATCTTCATGCATCATGCCTCCATCATATGTGGAAAATTGTAAACCTTTTCCAATTCCATGATCCAAACGGTGGGTGTGGAGGCCAGGCACCCCCAAATCCTCGAAAAACCAGTAAAATTCCAGAAGTCTGTCAAGTGAGGGATGCGGATCCAGGGACGCCAAGGCAACAAAACTAAATTAAACTGAATTTTGTAAAATTTGTTAACCTTTAACCTTTTGAGTAAAATTTCGGAAATCTGCCAAAAGTGCCAGGTGCCAAGTGCCTATAGTGTCCCCAATACTTAAAACATTTATTCTAATTTTAAAAAAGGACAGTTTAAAAAATGTAGATACATCATATTGTTATTTTAAAAGAAACAAAAGCATTTAAAGAATTTATAAATTGATTCCGCCAAAGTAAACAAATCGACCAAATGTATTAGTTTAAAGCCTATAGTACGCAAAATTCAGATAGTTAAAATTTTGTTAGGGGTTTTGGAAAAAAAATTAAAACCTAAAATTTGCCGTGGTCTGTACACTAGGCCTTATATCAAGGAGAAAATGAGCAGCTTGAATTTTGTATTTTGGGGTTCTGTTCATCTTCCAATATGAAAACAGAAAATGTATTTCCCATACATTTAGTTGATTCGGCAAGTATTGGCTGAAAAAAAATATATAATACTTTATTGTATGTATTACCGCTATTTTTAAATGATTTTTTTTCCATTTTTATTACTTTTTTCATGAAATAGCTTTTTCCTCCCAAACGGGGGGAGATAGACCCCTCCCACCTCACATAGTAAAAAAATGCTTGTATTTAAGTGTTCTACAAATCATCGTTATCATTATTTCTTGGTACCACAGTTATCAAACGCTTGGATTCAAATGCTTACACTTTTTCGCAACAAGTTTAACTTATCCAAATTTCAAGAAAAAAGTCTTGCACAAACCAAAGTGTCGCCTTGTCGCGCGACAGTGCGATACGAAAAAAAACAAAATTTACCTACAAAGCGTCATATGAGAGTACCCTCACTAAACGTGACAAAGCGTTCTTCGTATGAAAGCCCTTCGCGCCCGACAGTTCGACTTTTTAATTTGGGCAAGCCTTAACTCGGGAAGAAATAGCTTATTCGGGCGGAAAAATAAAATAAAAATTACTTAGAGTCTAGTGTGTATAAGGCCTTATTATACTCAATTTTCTTTTAACCCGGAACGCATCTAATTGCAGTGCATTTCATCGATACTCGAAACTCGAAAGGATATTTGCTGTCACTTTTGACATTTCATTTTTTGTTTACAAATAAATTTTCTTTTTGTTCAAATTTTCAAATAAATTATTTATTAATAATATGGACGAAATTGAATCAACAATATCGGATATTTGCCGGTGCTGTCTTTCTGAAGAAATAAATCTAAATGACTTATTTGAATCAATTGATAGTATCGATGTAGCAAAAGCAATCCAAGATGTTTGTGGCATTGAAGTAAGTAGGCACAGGACAACAAAATATACCTATGTATAATTATTTTAAAATAGATTAATACTGAAGACTCCCTTCCTCATATAATCTGTGATGACTGCCTTGAATGTGTAAAATTTTGCTACAACTTTCGAATAAGAACTCAACAAAGTGACACAACTCTTCAAAACCTTCTTAAAGGAGCTATAACAGTTAAGGAATTCGTCGAAAAAGACCAAAAAATAACAGACCCTCAGACAGATTTCATAAGACCACAGAGTATAGATTCCCAAAGTGAAGATGAGACAATTGACGATGCTGAGGCTGACCAAGAACCTGCATTTACTCCTGATAACAACTCCAGTGCTATGAGCAAGCAATGTCCTCATTGCCAAAAAGACTTTGTCCATCTCAGAAACCTGCGCACTCATATGCAGAGACATTTCACTGAAGGCAAATACAATTGTCCTCATTGTCCAGATAGATATCACACAAAATCCGATGTGCAACGCCACATGACCAAGGTACATTCTGATGGTTTCTCCTTTGAATGTGACCTCTGTTATAAGGAATTCCCAACCAAATCAGAATTGAAAAGACACTTTAGAAGTCATGATGATTTAAAACCATATTCGTGTGTTGAGTGTGGTATGATGTTTAGATTCAGACACAATGCTCAGCAACACATTTGGAATTCACATGAAAATAAGAAATCATTCTTTTGTGAAATATGTGGAAAGGGATTTGCATTTGCATGTAAGTTAAAGAATCACAATGCATCCAAGTGTAAACCATCAGTTCATATAAGTATTTTGCAAGAGGATGTTATTGAAGAGGAAGAGTTGTTAAATACTAGTGGAGTTGAATAATAGGTTTAATAATAAAGTTAAAACACTTTTAAAGCTATTGGCCTTTTCATTTTACCTACCAAAAGGTTTTAAGTTTAAAGAAATATTTAGTAAATTGTTGATTGGAGTAGCGTGTGAAGACACTTTCCAGCAGTTTCGTATTAAGTCGATTTTTTCCAGATTGGACAACGCCTATGTAGGGAGGCATCTGGTCTAGATAACTCACCATATTTATCTCCAATTTTTTCAGCGGTGACAAAACTTCATATCAGTGGAAGAAAGATGACCTTCTTCCAATTATCAAGAGAAAATTTGATACATCTTACACTTAACACTCTGCTCCATCTATCAACCCTCGTCACAGCCATTCTGCTTAAAGCCTCCTCACAGTGGATAAACAATGATATTGGCCATTCCATCATTCTAAACTCATTCAGATCAATTCTATGTAACATAGATTTTACCACCCCGAAGATGCAGTTTGAGAAAAATGTTCAGGTTACCATCCCTTCTAGATCTAGATTCTGGGAGGATATTCAATCGATTTCTACACGACGGATCGAAAATTTATGATGGGATTGGTGGAGGTGTATACTCAGATAGACTTAATTTAAGTCTCTCCTTTTGTCTTCCTAATCACTGTAGCGTGTTCCAGGCAGATCTTTTGGCGATAAAAGAGGAGTCCTGTCTTGGCTTAAAGAAAACATGATATCAAACCAAGATATTCGTATTTTCGCGGACAGCCAAGCAGCTAGTAAATCTCTGAATTCTTTATCTACCAACTCAATAACAGCCTTTAACAGATCATCTGTGATGGAGATGGCGCAGCAGGTTAACATTTACATATGCTGCGTGCCGGGCCAACAAACATGATGCTATACAAAAAAAAACCTCAGGTGGAACAATATCACTACATTACATGCCCTACTCTATCGCAAAGACAAAAAATCTATCTGGGAGACTTCTACCATAACGACCCCAGCGATCTATCAAGTAATCTCGCTCGCTTTATTAGAAGCTCGAAGTGGTTCAACGATTAGGAAGAAAGTTTCCTTAAATTCAATGTGGTATCACAATGGACCAAACTTTGGTCTAAGTGTATCGGCACCCCTGCCAGTAGCCACGTCAACCTAACCCAACAGCCCTATGTCGTTAGGCAGAGGGAGGGGATGGTAGTTTGAATATGCAATTTTTTTTCAGCAAAACAAAGTCATCGGTAAAAGGCTGAAAATTTCCAATAACATGGTTCTTGGGGGGAAACAAATTGGCAGAAGGAGCGTATGTTAGGATCGAGCTTTGAAAGATGTCATCAAACCTAAAAAAAAAAACTGATAAGATACAAGGCTGGAAATTAGTAGCAAAAAAAGTAGGTTTTTTTAAAATATCAAAATGGTGACAAATCGGCACATGAGTGGGTGGGTGTAAAAGAGCTTCAATATTTTATTAAAGTCTTCTCAAACTGTTTTATTGGCTCAAAAATGACACAGTAAAACAGTTATGTGCAAATTTCAATAAACAAAGGACCAACAACGCTATTCCTCTGAGCAAAAAGTCTCGCTCTCTCTCTTCGTGAGTATCACTACTGAACGACTTATGTAGAGTATGTGGTGACGAGGACATACATGAAGATACCCCGCATTTTCTCTTCCACTGCCCTGCGCTGGTCATCTAAAAAGCAAGCTCCTTGAAAGGCACTTCTTCAACGACCTTAAGGAACTCTCTGAGCTTCCAAGCAAAGGCCTATTCAATTTTATCAATGCCACAAAATGGATCTAAAATCACTGATCTTCATCAACATACAGAAAGAGCTGTAGCGAACGGAGACTTGGCACCTCGCTCTAACACCAGCAGTTGCCACTCCTGCGTTGAGCACCAGCGTCAGTTAGGCGATGGGACTCCCTACCCCTAAGACTGATACACATACTGACCACTGCCGCAAGAATGACAATCAGCGGAGAATGGGCACCTCGCCCTAACACTAGCGGCTGCCGCACCTGCGATGCACAACAAAACAAGTTTTACGACATAGGATTTATCATAGGTTTCAAATATATCGGAATCACAATCCCTGGGGTATCACAATGGATCACAACCTACCCCTTATAAAACGATTTGTCTTTTGTCTTCTCCTTGCCATTTATTTTAAATTTGGGCAATTCAAAAAGATAGCTGATTCTGTAAGTTGTAATTTCTTAAAAAAATGTGTTGCTTCGGAGTACCCACTTTCGAAATCACATTGTTCTTTTCTTTTCGATCGATGCGATGTAAAAAACAAAAACGGCTCTGATGAAGATCATCTTTCCATTGATTCTAATCTACTTCAAGGCCTATTCATCTACTTAAAGGCTTATTTATCTTTTGGACAGAACGTCACCATGGACACGGACAGACATAACTTTGATGTAGTTAAGGACTTTTTCTACCTAAGCTCAAACAACGATACCAACGTCGAAATCAAACGAAAAATAACTCTTGGAAATCGCTCCTTCTCTTTGCTATGATTTGATTAGCGTCGCTTATAATCCGGTTTATCTGAATGAGTATAGCCATGGATTTTGTCAAGTGTGAATTGACAACTCTTTAGAAGTGTTTTAAACCAAAAAATTTTCTGGTGATTTTTTGTCCCGTCTACATACATAAGTGGCTAGTGGAGAAGAAGATACAACAGCGAATTTTACAGTCTGTCTAAGGACACCAACTTAGCCAATGGTCATGGTTCATTTGGAGCACCTGAACAACAATTCTTCGGGCCGGAAAGCTTTCGAATCCCAATTCCTTCGGACGATGCTGTAGAGGAAGACCTAAGGCTGCACTCGCAGGTGCAAGGAGATTAACCAAATCGTTGTGACAACCTGTTGGAAGCTGTCTTGTTTATGTCTAAAAGTATAAAAATAAGACCAAATTCCTAAACGAACTTATTGCAAAGCAGATATAATAACGCAAATGCAAAAGAAGTTTGTAACATATTTCTAATATTTGGAAAAGTCTACTTGTAAGGGATTTTTATGTTTGTATGGAACTGTTTGCTTAACATTTGTACATTTGTATCCAAGCTTTCAACTGAAAACAACTTGGAGTTTATAATAATGCCCTATTTCCATAGGGAACAAAAATACATTACTGAATATTTAATTTTGCTTTATTTTAAATAGCATTCACTTTGTTTTGTTTTTTACTTGTTTTTTCTGTTTTTGTTTTTGTTTTTTTTTTTTAAATTAATTTATAATTAATATTTTCCTTACAATCATTGATATTCAACTATAAGTGATTTCTTAAATTTAACTGGTACTCTAATTTTATTCTGTTTTTTTTTTTTTTTTTGTTTTATTTTGCTGATTTTGTTCCAGTTTTTCTTTTTATTTTGTATCACACAATCTAAAGTTTAGCTCATTCTTGTTGATTTTAATGTTTTGTTTTGTTTTTTTTTTTAGTCCTTGATTTTTGCATAATTTTTTTTTTTACACAAATTTTTAGTTTAAAATTCTACATCTTTACAATAATTGGATTTTATTTTGATGATTTTTTTGTTTATTTGTTTGTTTTTAATTTCTTAATCAATAATTTTAGGGATGCATTTTTTTGTATATTTAGAACAATTGTTTTTTTTTATACTTGGATTGAATATAATGATTATTTTTTTTTTTTGTTTTGTTTTTTTGATAAGGAAAAAAATAAATACTTGGAAAAATTGTATAAACAGTTTTATTTATGTTAAAAAGAGAAATGGGCTTCCTCTTAAATGTTAAATAAAATAAAATACTAAAACAAAAAAAAAAAAACACAGTCGACGCTAATAATACAAAATTTAAAAAATCAATAAAAGAAAAAGAAGAAAAAAAACGAAAAAAAAAACAATAATAATAAATACAATAGTCGAAGAAGAAATATTACAGTGTGCTTGCGTTAAGTCTCTATTGTTGGTCTTAAATCTCCTTAATTGATGGATAACCGTGTGATTTTAAAAGTTACTTCTGTTCTAAGCAATTACTTTTGTCCAGAAGTTATAGTCTGTTCGGAAATTGGCACTCTTGAAATTACTACGATCTGCGGCTGTCTCTGCTGCCACCAATTCTTGCAGATCGCCTGGAAAACAATACCGCTAGATGTTGCCGGCGCCATTGTAGAATTGAAAATTGTGAAAATTCACCGGCGTCTTTGGACTCGGACACATGTATAAGAAATCATCATTTTGTAATTGAGTTTGTGTCAGATTGGGTTCGCTCGCACTGCGATGGATCTTCGGCAAAGTCCGCAACATATTCTCCAGTGTGTTAAGTAAATGTCTAAACAGAGGCCTATCATTCCGGTCAAACTTAATGCAATCCTCACCAAGACGTTTGAGAGCTTGCGGACAATCAGAACGCACTCTTGTCATATCAGGCCGCAAAAGACCCCTGCCCACCATAAAGAGGATCTGATCCTTGTTGTTGATGTGGCTATAGGGTAAACATTCAGCCAGTAGTTCATACATGACCACGCCAAAGGCGTAAACATCCGATTGGAATGAATAGGGATTTTGTTCCTGCATGCGAATGACTTCGGGTGCCATCCAGAGAATACTTCCTGTAGGTTGGTTGGCTTGCTTTTCGCCCGACCATCGCGTCTTCGCGGTAGCCAGACCGAAATCGCCTATTTTAACTGATAAATCTTCGTGCAAGAAAATATTGTTCGATTTGAGATCTCTGGAAAAGTTGAATAATGACATTTAATGGAACAATTTATTAAAAAAAAAGAACCAAACCTGTGAATAATATGCTTAGCATGAAGATAATCCATTCCCTGAGCCACCTGGCGGCCAATGTCAATCAACGTATTCAACTTGAATTTCGTCTCATTCACATGCACGTGCTTGTATAAACTACTGCCTTCGCACCATTGTGTTACAATCGCCAGCGAAGGTTTACTGACACAGCCCATAAATAGGAGGATATTGCAGTGGCGGGTTTTCTTTAGCATTGCAACCTCATTTTTAAATGCTTGCAATTGCGCCAGACTAGGTGTTTTGACGTTCAACGTCTTCACAGCCACAGGACCATGCCAATGGGCCTTGTATACCGTCCCAAAGGAACCCGAACCAATTCGAGGACCAATTAGAATTTCTTCAGCTTGAATATTCTAAAAAGGAGATTGTTAAATGGATGAGGAATAATTAGATTAAAGTAAATTGGCTTACCCAATTCTCTTCAGAGCCCTTAGAATCTCTCGGCGATAAAAGATTTTTATTGCTTTCGTCTGCTGAGCGCGCCCTAGCCCGTTTCACGTGCTTGAGTGTGTTTGTCGGTGATGCCTGTGTTGAATGTGAATGATCATTGTTTATGTGATTCTAAAAGATTTGCGAGTTTTAAATATCAAATGGATTGGTTACGTACGTCTACTACCTGGAGGGGTCCCCGCGCCTGAGATGCCAACGTTCTCTGAGCATCGGTTAGCGGTCGAATGTTATTTATGCATACATTTGGCGCTGAATTTGATCTGTCTTGTTGACTTATCGTGCGAGGATGGCGATTCTGGAAAAAGAAAACAATATTAAAACAATTTTCATAGATTTAAATGAAAATTACTTACATGAAATCCCAATGCAACACCACTACCCGGATGCAGAATACCAACTGTATTTTCAGGATTCTGTGCCAGTAGTCTCTGGTAGTAGTAATTATCCATAGGAAATTGTTGACACAAGGTCGGAACTTTGTCAGCACAGCGCTGGTGAAACCGAAAATTACACTGATTGCAATAGAAGCCAGTGAATAAGAGGCGACGACATCCTTCGCAAAAAGCCAACGAAAAGAATGTCTTGCGGATGAATTGATGCGATATATGCGTCATTATTGGGCATTTGTCCAGTACATTCACATGCACCTCATCTATGTGCAAACAACCAAGATCTGTGTCCCATGATATGGGTACACTGCCAGTTTTTGGACTGGACACAACTTCACACATGTCTGGGGTTAGTTTACGTAACTTGAGTGCTTTTGTTAGAGCTTCACGCAGTCGAACACCGGGAATGACCTCAACAGATGTTCTTTGTTGATTAGGTAAATGAGCTCGTAGTAGGATTTTGGGTGGTCTTATATCCGCCTTTTTGTGAAGAAAAATTAAATTAAAAAAAACATAATTATTAGAAAAGAATGCTTAAGTTGTTGTTGTTTGAATTTTTAAATAGACTAGACAACTTATATAATTGTTTGACAAATAATTTTTTTGTAAGAATTTGACAAGTTTACGAGTTTTTACCGTTACGAACATTTTTGAAGAAGCGAAGAGGATATTTCCAGGAACCGTTCCTGGTGACCAGTAGAAAAAAGAGTGCTATATAAGTTGAACGGATCCTTCCATGGGAGTAAGCCTTATAGTGGCGGATTGGCTTACGGTGACTACTACAATGAAACTTAGAGCTATGTCATCGCGGAACTTGTTTCTGCAGAAGATTTAGACATGGTGGTCGAAGTAGTGTAGGATGTCGCTACTAACTAAGAAGTACTCCCAACATATTAGACGGTAGCGGAAGAATTCTCTCGATGGAATCAACAGCTGTAGCGGTACTATTTAGTTCCAGCCAAATGAACTACTTGGTCAACAAATTATGCGGGCTACTACGACACATTCGGAGCGCAAGCCGATAAGAACCGGTTTTTATCCGGCTCCTCACCATTGGAGCTAACTAAGATGGGGGTTGTGCTACCGGGTAACTTCCTTACCACGAAAGAACAACATGATTCGGATACGGATGATTTTAATTTTGACGAACCCAGCAAACAAAACAAGGACACTGAATTTACAGGCCACGTGAAGCCGAACAATTAGTGAAGAGCCTGAGTAGGGTAAGGGCTGTTTGGGAACGGTTTTGTGATAAGGGCAAGACCTGGGCAAGAAGTCTTGGGCTATAATGCGAGGGGACTTGGCGGTCATGTGATCAAAAAACCATCAACCAAATAGATCACATCGCTATTGGCGCCAGACATACTTCCAGTATCTTAGATGTCCGAACGTTCCGGAGAGTAAACATTTTTCAGGAGGAAGGTTCCAACTCTTCGATTGGGAACCTTTCTCCCAAAAACATTTCTCCGATAGTTTTGATTCAGAATAGGGATCTTAATCTCTTGGCCAGCCAGGCCAGTGGAGACACTGTCAACAAGCCATAAGTAATGCCGCCAGTGATGCGCTGACTTTCACTAGGCGACCACAACGACACTCACTGGTTAGACGAAGAATTCCGTCTGGTGCATGCAGATAAGAACTATCAATGCAATGCTTCAAACAAGACCAGAGCTGCCCGAGAGCTCTACGGCAAAAAAAGTAAAGAGGAACGTCGACTTCTCAGGAAGAAAAAGAGAGAGCACGAGAAACGGGCGGATTGTATCGGTAGAGAAGATATTCGAAATATCTACCAAAGGGTAAGCAGATCGACCTAAAGCTATTAGGTAAGCAGGGAAGCCTGCCAAGATGAGAGGGAGAATATGGTGGTAGATACACAGTCGGTGCTGAGGATCTGGAAGGAATATTTTTCTAGACTCCTGAACGGCGGCGAAGATAATCATCATTCCGCTGTTATTCCATTTAATTTGACTGACCTAGATGAAGTTCGATTAGCCATTATTGCCATTAAGTCGTATAAGGCTACTGGTGCAGATGGCTTACCAGCCGAATCGTTTAAAGCAGCTGGAGATGGTATGCATCAAATCATCTGTAAAATCTGATTGGATGTGATAGAGGAATGTCACCTGATGTTTGGTGGCGCGATAAAGTGATGGATGACCTCAACCAAATTGGTGTGCCTAGCTGCTGGCATCTAGCTAGGTCCTGGGCTGGGTGGAGAGATTTGTTGGTTAAGGTCCAGATCCACCATAGATTGTAAGCGCAATCCTTAGTAAGTAGAAATGAAAGTCCACTACAAAAAGGCAAAGACTCTATTGAGATCTTCCGAATGCATTGGATAAAGAAATGGCTCGCCGATGACCACAAGGAGAACAAAAAATTGAAGAGAAATCCTTAAAACCGGCAAAGATTTGAACAAAATTTAAGTACAATTTCGGCAAATCGAGACAAGACTTGCTTAGAGTAAAAATAGAAGAAAATATGGACATTAGGAATTAATTGAAATGAAGTGGAAGGTATGTGAAATATCAGTTCCGAACTCGACTTTAATATTTAAACCCTTTTATCGTATGCAACAGTTAAGCAGTTCAAGTTTAGAGATCTCATTAGGTTAGGTTAGGTAAAGGTCAGGAAAACGTAGGTCAACAATAAGCCCATGTTCTTCTAATTAAACCAGTTGGAGCTTTTGATATAACGGTGGAGACTGTGAAGAAAAAAAAGTAAATTTTACGTCTTTTGGATAGAGCAGAATGAGCAGAGAATGTTTGGGAGAGTTTCCTCTTCGTCTTTCTCCTCGTTCATGCAGCTTCTGCAGATATCATAGGAGAAGACTCCTAGTTTTCTTGGGGAGCCAATATGCAATCTACTTAGAGACAACATGCATTTGGAACGTTTCGGGTCTAGTACTGGACAGATCTGTTTTGTCGCTTGACAAGTAGTAATAACTATCCATCTATTGTTTGTCATAACCATAGCATCTTGTTTTAGCATAAGTTTAAATGTAACGATTGGTATTCCAATATTCAATTTATTAGGTAAAATTAGTCTTCAGTTACCCGGAACACAGAGACAGTGTTCTGGCACCCAGAATAGGTGAACTTTAAACTGTTTTCCATCTCCAAGAGTGACGATCGATAGTTTTGAGCATTTACGGAGTTTTTGGCAACAGAACTGAGTGATTAAGGGCTGCTTGGCTATCTGACAAAACGTACGGATGAATCGTAGTAGATATCACGTTATGTTTGAGCCAAGATATTTTGCTCAAAGATCGCTTGGAACATGCTACAATGGTCAGGGAGACGGAAGCACAGACTTAGATTAACTCTTTCTGAGAACACTCAGTAACCCCAACAGAATTACTCATTAATATTTTTCACTTTTACTAAAGAAAAAAACATTTTGGCTTTGCCCCCCAAATCCTATCGGAAGTTTTTCTCTGAGATATCAGAAACCTGAAATATAACTGTCGAGTTACTGGTTTTGTTGGCAGCAAAAGAAAATTGTCTCAATATGAATTTTCTAACATAAATACCATCGAGAAGGCAATCATACATTTCCCTAACAACGCAAATGACCAACAGAATTCGAAGGACATAGTTCCGCATATACACCAAGGGCTGTAATAGTAAACCAACAATAACAACAATTAAGTTCACGGACGTCAGAGATGTCTGCTAGCAGCATACTCGTCCTCGTCCTCATCCTCGTCGTCTTCTTCGTACCTAGTCCATTTCGTTAAATTTCTCCTCTAATCGTATACCTCTTTGCCAGAAAATGAAGGCAAGAAGAAAAAACTAAAATAAACGAAAGAAAAAACAAGTATCGAAAATTAAAGGCCACCATGGCGCAGGTCTTCTGCATGTAAAGGGCACACAATAATATTGGAGTAGGACCAGACCACCATCAAAGAATTGTGTACATGTCACACTCATTCCCCATCATATCCACACACACCCTTTTCAAGGAGAAGATTTATTTTCAGAGCTACCCGTTGCCATTTCCAAATAGAAGAAAAAAATGAACAAAAAATAACTCCTCTTGACTTACGTTTAACACATGAGCGTGAAGTTCATGATAGTCGGGCACATACTGATGGTCCTGTTGAGCATTGATCTGGTCGATGAGTTCGTGTTCCTTGCTCTCCAGTTCGTGTAGCTTCGAAGTCAACTCTTGGTATTCTGTAACATACATCGGCGGAGGGTCTTGCAAGTTGGCGAACTTAGCATTCAATGCGTCTATGTTTTCTCTAGTCACATGGATCACCGATTGGATATTCCGTAGCTCCTCGGAAACAGCGTCCAACAGATCGTCACTTTCGTCGGTGGAGGACGAAGACATCTTTTCGTCGGCAGAACACTGCGCAGCATATGCAAAGGACACCTTCGTCGATGGAATTATCTTGTGCTGGTGCTGTTGGAGCTGTGATGGAGCATCGCCAGCCCCCCGATTCGGTGTGTTTGTTGTCACCACCGAGGCCGCTGTCGTAGTAGATACGCCGGTATGTGAGGGCTTCATCTTGTTGTTGTTGGTATCTTTTGCAGGTTCACTATTCCTCTCCCCCAATACTGCCGACAACTATTTTACACTTTTATCGGGCGAGAAAAAAAGTACAAATTCACAAAATATTTATCAATATTATTGTTTGTTTTGTTTATTTTACATTTTATTTAGTTTTTTGCAAAACAAAACGAAAACTTAACACAACAGAAAATAAACTTTTGCACTTTTCTTCACTCATTCGGGTTCGGGGGAGCAGCTGCAAAAGCAGCCAAGGCAGGCAAGCAGGCTAGATGAAGAGAGAGAAAGAGAGAAGGAGAACACACACCGACAGTGGTTGGGGAAATTTTTCAGAGAATTTGTAAAAAGTTTTCCGTCTCGCTCTTGTGTTTTGCGAAAAGAAAATTTTTTATTGGATTTTTTTTTTCTTCGTCCGATTTTAGATATTTTCGCACTTTTTCAAGATGAAATTCACACAAAAAAAACTGCACAATTCCATCGTGGGATAATGTAATGTTATATTTCGAAAGTAATTGATTGATTTTAAATCATTTTATATCGCGATTGTGAGTTAAAAGTTATTCTAGAAAATCTACCTTCGAAGCTCGAAGTTTTCGTCGACGACAAGCCGCACAAGAACAAGTGAAAGTGACAGATGTGTTTTTTTTTTGTTGGTACCTGTTTTTTCTTTTTAAAAAGTGAAAAGGGTGGTTGGAAAGAGAAGAGAGGAGAGAATTTTTGATTTTGACAGAAGGACTTTTACGGCAGTGCTTAATGCAGAGGGAAATTAAGTATTCCGAAAATACATGAGGACCAACTGTTATAACTATTTCTGTCATACAAAATTTTTGAATAAAAAAAAGCGAAAAGGGTTTTAGAAAAGGAATATTCTTATGACTTCAAATAGAAATAATTTCTAAAAAAAAACGTATTTTCATGAGGCTTCAAAGTTCATTTAGTATAAATTAAACATACATCGCAAGAACAAAAACCAACTAAGAATTTTACTTCCAATAGTGAGTTAAGATAAATGTTTTGGAACAATTTGAAACTATGTACATGCATACTACATTCTTACATAATACAGACATACAAAATAGCCTAGGGACATTGAAGAGCTGAACAGAATACATTGCTCGTTGCTGACTAATGTCAAAAAAATGTACGGCGAAGTTGAAAACATTTGAACTTATGGGCGAGTTGCTAAGCGACGAGCGACATTATTTTGTAGAGCTGATCATTTAATTAGGGGTATTCATGCAACCATGTTAAACATGGTAAACCTGGTAAATGTGTTAAACCTGTCAAAATTTGTATGGAAATGACAATTAGTTTACCAGATATTGTACTTTACAACGTTTACCAAGAGTTTACCAGGTTGCATGAATACCCTATTATGCATCGCTCGTCGCTGTCGGATGAAACCGACAGGTGACTAACATTAAGGGCGTACGCAGTCACCACCGCAAACGAAAACCATGGGTTCCCGTGGTTATTCTAAGACGAAAAACGTATAAGGTAATATTCTCGTTTTCACTTCGTTTTCGAGTTACATAAATCGGATTTTATGATTTTGGCTCTATTTTTCATTAACTGGTGACTGTGGCAGAACCAGTTTACCCCCAGCATTACCGCGTTCAAACAGTGCAGGGGCAATTTACAATTCACAATTACAATTTCTAGTTTACAATTTCGTTGTGCGATTTTTGTATGAGATTTTTCGTTTCACTTTAGCTGCGTACTAGGCTGCGAAAAGAACTAATTTTTAAGGTTCTACGTATTGCATTTTTTTCGAATTATAATAAAATATACAGGGGTTTTGAAAGAGTCAAGCACAGACTTTTTTCTTTATTTTTGTCAATAAAAGAAAAATAATAAAACGTTTTATTTATTACGCATTTTTGAAAGAATATTGAACTCAAAGTTAAAAAAAAAACACGGACAGGAAAAAATGAAATATGTAGGTACATTTGAAAACTAATATTTAATAACCAAAAAAGATATCTATTAACATTATTTAAAGGCAATTACAAAAAAATGTATTTTTACTTGCGAAGTAGGTACAAGTGCACAGTGCAAGTTTAGGATTCGTAAAAAAAAATCGAAATCGAGATAACAATCAGACAATCAGATTCCCCTAGAGGGGAATTTTTTCGGACAAAAAATTTAAGGTATCTGCCATACACCCAATATATAGGAATAATAAATTTTCTCAAAAACGACTGTAACTATAAGAAGGTCGTTCTTTTGAAATAAAAACAATATTTTTTCATCGGATCACAACTGTACTACCCCCTCCCCCCCCCCCCCCCAGGAACCGTTTTTACTTTTTCAGATTTTCTCGTAAGCGACTTCCCGGATTTCGATGAAAATTTTTATATTAGAAGTTCTTAACAATTCTTATTTTATTTTATATCAAAATTTTCCAAAAAAAATAATTCAATTTGTTTTTTGATAAAAAAAATTTTCGAAAACGTGTTGGGGATTTTTTTTTATTACTATACATACATACCAACTATATATTTTTTTTTTTTTAAGGATTTATATACATAAAACAATTTTTTTTCAAAAACGACTCCAACGATTTTGATTTTTTTTTTAAAAAAATTAACTTTCTTAACAGAATCAAATGGCACAACTAGTTTGGAGCCTTAAACAGTTTAAGAAGTCTTTTAAGTCATTTAAGTAATGAATCTTATGTAACATTTTTTAACATTTTTTTACAAAATCATTTATTTTTAAAAACTTTTATGAGAAGCTGTAACGTGCACAGCAACTTTGACCCTAAGAGCATATACGTGCGACCGGCAGTCGTGCATTTTTTTTATAAAGGACTTCACAAATGTTTAACCAAAGGTATTAGCAAAGAAATGATCGATAACATGGCACAGACCAAGGTATACTAAATTAAGTGTTGTCTTAAATCATCGAAAAGTGATATCAACAGAATCACCTCTTATATTTTCCTTGGACACAGGACGGGACACCCTGTATAAAAGCAAGTACGTGCGACCCAGTAGCCCATTTTGTTTTGTAATCGAATCATAATTTTGAATAAAAATTATTAAAATTAAACCAATGTGTGAGAAATCCCTAATTAAAAAAAAATTATAACCCAAAACTTTCGTTTTAAATCGCTCCTATACACCTACTACATTTTCGAGGACATCTTCTACGATAGTACAATAACTTTGAATTTTTTTTTCTATTTATTGATTTCCATGTTGCTTTCAAATTTTTATATTTACTCGTAATTCCTTTTTTCTTGTGCACTTAATTTCATATAAATTATCTTCACTATTCAGTTAACCTTGAATAGACTTTTGGACATGATTTTTGTTTCAACTTCGATAAAATCACAAATAATAAATTATGCCTATTCTATTTCTCCATTACTTTAACTGAGTCCACTTTCATTCGTTTTTACCCTTCAAACATTTTCTTACTTTCACTTTCAGTAACGGACATAAAACATTCTTTTAAAAATTCATTTAAATTTGTACCTGCAGTTTTTTTTTCCTGAAATATTTTGTTGGTTGAAGTCCTTGATATTAGATGAAAATATTCAAGGCAAAAGTCTGGAATTCAAACTTGCGGAGTATCGAATGAAGAAAAGCGAACACAAAATACACACACAATCATTTAAAAATCATCATCTAGATTAGCATATAAATAATTAAATATTAACAAGCAATTATAATGTTGTTTAACTCACTTTTAAAATACATAAATTTTAACTACACATAGTCATAATGAAATTATTAACAAAATCGAAATTTTCAATAGACTTTTTGTAACAAACCATCCGACAGCATCCAGCGTTCACCACGAACTGTGTCCTTTATGCACAACCTCGTGGATAGTTTGCACTAGATATAGACAGGGGGTGTATATCTGCCACCCAAATGCACCACCCAATGTGTATACACATGCATATCACATCACATCCTTTTTGGGGGAGCATGCCATAAGGATATAGAAAATAGGCGCAGAGTATAGTACGTTGTCTCGTAGTAGTAGTAGTAGCAGCAGTATAGTAGAGTAGAGTAGAGTAGAGTGTAGAGTACTATTGTGAAGGACAACTATCGTAAACCTGCTGCTGCTGGTGGTTTTCATCGCATGCTCACATTTATTTATATTGTTGTTCAATTTAAGAAATTTTCCACAATATAATTTACGTTAAGGCTGTCAAAAGAATAGTTCACCGATAAACTTTTGGTGTGGAAATAAGGTGGTAACGGTGGAGGGGGGGGGGGAGGTAAGGTATCAAATTTAGCGCGCCTTGTGTCCTGCTTCTGCTGTTGCTACCCAGAGATAATGCATTTTGTTTGCACACACACAGCACAGCTGAACAAGGTTACTTCAGTTCAGGGATAAATATGTGCTAAGTCCGGGCGATAGTGCTGGAGTGAAGTGTGTATGATTGTGCGAGAAAGTGTGGGTTTGCTCGCTGTGCCAGCCTCCTTGTTGACAGACAACTATAACAGAAAACCGATACGGAATAGAGAAAAGCTAGGAAACCCAACAGGTCAAGGACACTTTTACTATTCCGTGTCTGGAAATGGAAAGGGGTTGGCTTTTGAAAACAATTTTTTTTTTTCTTTTGATTTTTTTTTGTTTTTGTGGTGGAAAAATTATTTATCTGTTCGATATTTGTTTTTTTTTTTACCTATTCAGCTTTAGGAATAAATAAATAATAGAGTTTTTGTTTATTTTGTTTATATTAAAATTGTTCTATCTTATTTTTGTAACATTCTGATTTCAACTAATATCTAGTCAAGTTGTGGTTTTAACAGGAAATTGTTTAGTCCAGTAATTTTTTCGTTTCGTAGAAAGGATTCGTTATATCAAATCCAGTAGTTCTGATTTTTTTGCTAAATTGGTTATTATAATAATACGTAAAACCCCGTTTAAATAAGCTCGTTAAAAATGCAAGAAAATACGCTCGTAAGAACACGCGTAAGAACTCGCGTAAAAAAGAGCATAAAAACGCGAGTAAAAACGTGCGTATTTACGCGCGTAAAGAACGCACGTGAACAAAAAAAAACTCACGTGAGAACTCCTATATATTATAAACGAGCGCGAAATCGACATCGGAAAATAGCGAGTAAATACGCGTGTAAGATCGAAAGTAAATCGTGCATAAATACGCATATATATATATGTGCGTAAAAACAAGCGCAAAATGCTCTTAAAAACGAAAGCATAAATACGTCCTTTAAAACGAACATTAAAATTCGCGTAAATACGCGCGTAATATGAGTAGAAGAACATGCGTGAAAAGTGTAAAAAAGGGGTAAAATACAGGCGTAAGAAAGTGCGTCATTTACGCTTATAAAAACGAGCTTAAAAACGCATATAAATACAAGCGTAAATACCTGCATGCGTAAAAGCGAGTGTAAAAATACGCGTAAATACGCGAGTAAAAACTGAGCTTAAATATGCTCGTGAGTAAATACGAGGGTCTCCAAATCGACAGTGATATTTTTGAGAAAACGTAATAAAAAAAATAAATCGAGCATTCCGTCAAAATCAAAATAAGAATAATTAACAAAAAAAAAAAAATTAAGGTTTGCCCCACACAAAGTGTCACTCTGTCGCACGTCATCGCTTTTAGGCGGACACGACAAACAAATATATTTAGACAGCGTCAGAATGACACTTTAATTTTGACAAGCCTTTAAGGCTTACCTTTACTAAAGTGTTGAACTGTCACGCGACAAAGTGACAAGGGATTCCATATGAAAAACGCTTTGTCGTTATGTCGCATTTTGTGTGGGTACTCTCATATTATGACTCTGTGTAAATAAATTTTTCTGTCTCATGTGACTGTACCCACACCAAACACAAAAAAGTGTTTTTCATATGAAAGCTCTTGCGCACTGTCGCGCTACAGTGCGGCACACGGACAGCAAAATTTATCTATACAGCTTCATGTATTTATAGAGCTTAACAATAAAAAGCGAGAAAGTGGCTTTTTTCTCGTGAAAGTTCTTGTCGCGTGACAATACGACATGACAACAACAAAATTAATTTACTCAGCGTCATATGAGAGTAGGTATTTACAGCAAACTCGACAAGTTGACAAAACGTTTTTCATATGACAGCCCAGTGCGACACTTTGGTTTAGGCAAGCCTTTATTCTTCAATCAAAATTAAATAAGAACAATTATTAACAAAGCTTTTGGTGCAGTAAAAATATGCCGGATAATTAATTGTGTGTGACAAATATATGGAGACATGTCCAATTAATCACGTAGAATTATGTATATCTCGGTCTAAAAAAAAATGTTTCGTTTAAGTTTTCGTTGTATGATTTTTCGTTTCTCTTAATTACCATACTAGTTTTAAATTTTTACATTCTCGTTTGCGTAAACTTTTCAGTGTGCTGAGGTGATATAAATATATTTAAGCACGATCTCCGTACAAGGTGGTCATTTGTTGATGCTGGT
Source organism: Meliscaeva auricollis (assembly GCA_948107695.1). Taxonomy (NCBI): domain Eukaryota; kingdom Metazoa; phylum Arthropoda; class Insecta; order Diptera; family Syrphidae; genus Meliscaeva; species Meliscaeva auricollis. The sequence continues at coordinate 43,992,740 of OX403619.1, read as the reverse complement.
TGGCTAGCAATTAAAACTTTTTGAATTATGATGCCCATGTGAACCCCGCTTTTGCCACAGGAATATTGCCCATGAACACTAAGGGCTAACTTACAAAAATGGAACATCTTGGCAGCACTTAAAAAAATGTACCCAAATGTCACAGCTTGCAGCGCCATATTGATTTTTTTCTTTTTTCAGTATCAGTGGTGCGGTGAAATATTTGTGCGAGACGTAAAAAGTTTTTTTTTCTGTTTTTCCTTTTGGAATTTTCTAAAATTCTAAATTTTTCGACAAATTATTATTTTAGAAAATTTCTTTTTCTAAAAGTAAATGTTTGGATTGTAAAAATTAATTAGAAACAAAAAAAATCCAAGCTCTTACAAAAGAAACCAGCCAACAACTATGGAACAAGAAGGTATGTAGGTATTTTTCGAAAGGGAGTGTTTCTGCATTCTGTCTGTTGTAAACGTTTATAGCAAAAAAAAAGACGCTTAAGGGATTTTTATTTTGCGAAAAAATTATATTTTTCAAAATAATTGTTTACAGATTATCATGCACCGCCAAAGAAAATTGGCAAACAACACAATACATTGCCTTTGTGGGGCAATGAGGCTTCAATGAACTTGAACCCACTCATATTGGCCAACATTCAGGGGTCCAGCTATTTCAAAGGTACGTCCGCGAAGGTACAGTCGATGAGGATGACCCTGAGCATCGTAATAAAAGTTTAAACTTTATACAAACAAATAGAATATTCTAAAGTATTTTTTTTTTCTTCTTTTTTTTTTGTTTTATTTTTTCTTTGTTCTTTCTATCCAGTGCACTTGTTTAAGTTGAAAACTTATCATGAGGTGGTGGACGAAATTTACTATCAGGTCAAGCATTTGGAACCATGGGAACGTGGTTCGAGGAAGACGTCTGGACAGACGGGAATGTGTGGCGGAGTGAGTTTATCAAGTAGATGTTTATTTTTTTTACATATATATTTTTAATTTTATACATTCTTAAAAAACATAATGATTGAAAAGTTGAGACAAAATCATGTTATACATACGTTTTCCGGTTTGCAAACATTTTATTTCCATATTGCATGAAAGTTGTGGTCTAGGTTAAGTTTGTTAATCAAGAAAAGAGACCATTCCGAATCATAACCATTAGGGGGTTCACATGGGCGAGCATGGCTCGAAAAAATACAATGCTTTTCTATATGAACGAAAAAACAACATAAATTTCTGTCGAGCTTTGATGGGAAGTATACTCCCTCATGTGAACCTCCCTATTAGATTAAAGAAATAAGATGACAATTATTTCACTTTGATGGGAAAGTTATTAAAATTAACATATCGATGGACTCTCATAGTCCTTTTATATAATTGCCTCACACTATCCGCGATATATGGGGGCTCTTGTACGAGGTTGCCTTTGGTCTGTAGGTCTGTTTCCCATAATTCGTTCTTATTAAATACTAAGCGGTTTAGTGGGCTAAATTGCTTGTTAGAACATTCGTTCAGTAATCTTTTATATGTCCGATAACACAAAACTACCTGATAAGTTTTTCAACTCAAAATTATAGCAGAAATCTATAGTTTAATCTGTGGAAGCAGTAGGACATCCTGTATATACTAGCGAACTTATGCTAACGTTGCTTCGCATTTCTTGCGAACTTTTTTAAATATGGTTCCACTTTACTTCAGAAAAAAATGTAATTATTGCAGAATACATGCTCCCCCCCACAGACAGATTAGTAAGACAGGCAAATGGTTTCGCAAAATATAGTTGAGGCACTAATGCCGCAACAAGCTCAATTTTTTGGGTCTTCTTGCAGCAATTGGGGATAGCAATTTTTTTAATTGCCAAGCATTTGCACTTAAATATGCCAACCGAGAATTGAAAAGTCTCATGTCCGTATCGATTATGAACAAGAGACATACATATTTCTTGTCTGATGGGGATGAGAATACGAATATATTCCTAACTGCGAACTATGTTTTTACGCGCAATGCTTCTTGTATGGCTCAATGCATTTACAAACGGCATCAATTTTTTGTTGCTAATTTGTCAGTGATTCAACATGCAATTCAGCCTATGCCAAAAATTGTTCCTTATTCCAACAGAACCTGCAAGATGCTCAATTCGATAAAAATCTATCCTTGCCAATGATTGTTCAAGTACAGAAATTGAACTGTCATGAAGATATTGTTTTCTTATCCAACTTCCTATATAATTGGCATAATTTTATCGGCCTAATCTACTAGTACTTCCTTTAGATTTTGGATGGATTTTAGAGTTGTCAGCGTCCTATTCCATTGTTAGGGCTTAGCCATTCCAGGAGAAACAGCCTTAACAATTTCATCAATCCACATCCGTACATATAAATGAATAGAATTATGGATCAAATATTTTACATGATGGTCGCCAAAAATAACGCTCATCATCTTCGCCCATCCGAGTTATAACTCGATTCAATGTTCTTTCGTTGGTTTCTTGCTTAGTGAACGTGTGACCTTGCGAGATGTATCCTTAGTTTACTTTACCTTGTTACTTCTTGCGTCAAACTTCACTGTGCAAGCCAGGTTTAACCAAAATTCTTCTTACTGTCCATGCATTAATTTTGTTTACCTATTCCATATTGAATTTCCTAACTTTCCTGGTCTAAAAATACAATTTGTGATTCTTATTACTTGTCCACAGCTTTATGTCTAAATAGCAGTGTATATAGTTTTTTTTATCCTTATGTTCGATTTTGTTTTAATTTTATTGGGAAAGCCTCAAAAAATTGGAGGGAATTTCATTTTTGATAACAGTGGCAACTATCTTGCGCCGAATGCTTCGCGTTGCAGTTAATGTTAAACTTTGAAAAAAATTAGTTGATTTGTTAATATTTTTCAAAAACATATAGCCCTATTACCGATGTCGTTTGTACTAAAACGACTCGCTCTAAAAGAGAACATTGACAAGTGGTTCAATAAAATATTTATCGGCAAAATGGGTAGAATAGTGAAAAGCAAAGAGAATGCAAATTTCACTTTATAGCGTTTAGTTTTCTTGTCGGTTTAGAACAAACCACATCCATGAATCAAGGCATTAAAAAAAAAAACCAGTTTTTATTACATTTATACTTTGAGTTGCAGCACCAAAAGTGTTGCTTTTTTAGCTTTTTTTTAAAGCAAAAACTAACAATAGCAAACTCTTTCACGATGTAACTCTTAATGTATAAATCTTCGAACAAAATATATCAGGAATAGGGGAAAGATATGTTTCAAAATGGCCACTTACAGACGCGCTTTTACTCAATTCTTATTAGGCGGGGATTCCACACGTAAGTTTTACTTACAAATTACGTTAATTTTACGAACTTACGGCAAAAATCACTGTTAAAAACTACAAAACTACAAATTTACTGCACGATACTCAAGACTTCTTAAAATATGAAAAAAAAAAACAACCATAAGTTAAAAACTTACAGATGTTGACTGTATAAGTTGTAAGAATCCCGACTCGGCTATCAGATTTTTTTTGTGGGAAGAACTATATCCTTAGCTTAAAGCCTTTAAAAGTTCTAGAAAGGCATTGTTTTGAAAAGTGCTAATATAAATTGATTGATATTTTACGCTAGGGATAGTTTTAAGGCTAATTAAAAAAAGGCGTATATCCATTTTTGTTGTTTTGAAATAAATGCATTTTAATGTTTAGCTACAAAGCTGAGTATGGTAGATTTGCCCATTTTTCTTCGTGATTTTGAGCAATTTGTATGTTGAAATGTGAATAATGGATGCGTTCAAACAAATAACAAGAAGCTGACGGATAGCTTTTCGTTGTTGTTTTCTAGTTGTAACCGTTGTCTTTGAATGGTCATAACATTTAAAGTCATTTTTTTTTTTTTAAATGGCACCTCCTGTCTGAACGAGGGGACATAAATACCCGACTTCTCACAATTATTTTCTTTTTTTGACCTTATCAACACGTTCTAATATTTTAATTATTGTTATTGGAGTGTTCAAGCAATGAAGGCTCTCTGCAGCTTGCCGGCCACTGCCTGGCCGAAGCCTATGTATAAGTAAAACTTAAACTTAAGCATTTGAAAGGTCCAGGGGAAAAACGGCATAAGTGCATTTAAACCCATTCCGAGAAAAACGCAATTTCTTTTGAGATTTTGAGCAAATTGCAGTTGAAAATTATCTCTTGAAGTTCACACATATAAAAGGGACTATTTTAAGACTACAAATTTGTCTTTAACTCAATTTGAAATCATGTGCTAAAATGTTTTTTTAAATAAACTTGATTATTTTATTATTTTACTCTACCCGAAAGACACCTAAAAATCACAGTACTGTGCCTAAAACTATAACTTTGATTTTTTTGTTGTAATTTTCAATTATCGAAGTGCTGTGTACTTATATTTCAAGACCTATTTTAACAATTTTGTCTTCTTAACCTGGTGACTTTTTTCTGTAAGATGCATATAAGTTAAAAGCAAGAAAGTACAAACATTTTGAGGTTTTTGGTGCACTATGCAATTAGCACAGGTCTTTCGAAGCTGCAAGCTTCGTATTACACTACTGATATCTATCCTAACCACTTCCTACAGAATCAGTGCAATATAGTTTTTGCGACCTATAATGTCTTGTATTTTTGGATTGGAATGGGTATTTCATCATTTGGAGGGGATCTTAGGTTAATTCGCTTAACTGACCAGCAACCTTTAAACAAACTACAAAATGTACACCTTTAAAACCGTTAAATTTTAAATTAACTTTCCTATTAGACAGTAGAATAAGCTCTTTTGGTATATTTTCAAAGTATTTTGTTATAATTTTGTGTGTTTTCTTTTATTTTCAGGTCCGTGGAGTGGGTGCAGGTGGAATTGTCTCGACTGCCTTTTGTTTACTGTACAAGTTGTATACACTGCGCCTTACAAGGAAACAGGTTAATGGCCTCTTAAATCACTCAGATTCACCATATATACGGGCATTAGGTAGGTGGTAAGTCGATCGGGTGCATACCATGATTAAGCTAAACGTTGTTTTCCCCCTTCATTTATGTGGTTAAATGAAAATACACACAAATATTTTCGCACCTCAGTGCTTATTGTTTATATAAAAAAAAAAAAACATTTATTTAAACTAAAAATCAGGTATGTGCTGAAAGTTATGAGTTTTTACTAACTTGTGTTTTTTTTTTATTCTTCTTCCTTTCCTTCTTACACTTTTGATTTTTCGGAATTAGGCTTCATGTACATTCGATACACACAGCCACCAGCCGATTTGTATGATTGGTACGAGGACTACTTACTTGACGAGGAGGAAATCGATGTGAAGGCTGGTGGTGGCCAGGTGAGTCACCAGTATGACCCAAAATGACTGCTCCATGGGGAGTAGAGTGTTATGTTTGCAGTGATAAATACAATTTGTTTACTTCTAGACGATGACTATTGGACAAATGTCCCATCAGTTTCTAATTAAATTAGATTGGTTTTCTACACTTTTTCCACGAATACCTGTTCCGATCCAGAAACAAATCGAGAAGCGCCTGGAAAACTTTTGTATGGTAAACAAGGTGAATTTCAATCAGTACAATATGCGACCTGGAGCCGCCCCCAGTGCCCGTGGTGGGCCTGCTACTGGGGTAGGTGGTGGAGGTGGTGCCAATCAGTATGACGCCGAACGCGATTATGTGGATCGAGGGCGAAGAGATGAACGCGATAGAGATTATTACGGTCGTGGTGGTGGTGGTGCTGGCGGTGGTGGAACGGTAGGAGCATATCGACCAGAACATGACGAACGTAACACCGGCAACCACGACTATCGTAGAGAAAGAGATGATCGCTACGATCGGTCACCGTCAAACCGTGAACGCCGTGAAAAGCACAAAAAGAAGCACAAACACAACACCCGTAGTCGTAGCCGCAGTCGTGAACGTCACAGAGAGTCATCGAAAAGCTACCGTGGTGGTGGTGGTGGTGCTGGTGGCGGTGGCGGTGGAAGTGCAGGAGGTAACGAACGGGACTATGAATCCTACGAAAGAAGATATCGTTAGAACTTTTTTTTACAACCAGTTGTAGAGTAGAAGAACAGAAAACAAAGAAAGCAAAAATGTTAAAGATCTACAATAGTTTTTAAGGAATTACAAATTTGCTATATCATTTTTTTATTTAAGTATTTTTTTTTTGTTTACTAGCGTATAAAATATTAACATAGGCGAATTGTTGATGCTCAGGTTAAAGTTTTTAACTTTATGTTTTTATCTTGCTCAGTTTGAAAAAAAAAAACAAAAATCAAAGTACTAAATGATCACTTAAACGCGCGAATTAGAATAATAAAAAACAAAAATACTGAAATTAAAATTCTTTGTTTCTCTTAAAATTACTTGATGAACGTTTGTCCTGAAAAAATCAGTCAACATCATCGATGATAAATAAACCAATGTTGGAATTTGTAATGGGAGCTATTGGGAACGTGAATACCGAGGGAATGCTTCCGGGAATCGGGAACATAATTCCCAGGAAAATTTATCTGTCATTTCATACATATTTTTGTTCCCTGGAAAATAATTCCAGCGAAGATTCAAGATCGCTGAAAAAAATATTTCCAGGGAAACAAAATTCCCTTGGAGTTGCAGCTACTGCCCAATAGGTGTACCTAAAAGCGATTTTTATTGAAGTCGTGGAATTTATACCCGTTGCAGAGAAGAAAAAACACATGCCGAGATTAGAAATCTGTTCAGATTCTTGAAACCATAGGAACTCTTGAACATTGCCGTAAACGGTATGTTCCTCAGTTGAACAACATTGGCCCAATTATCTAACGCGATTCTACAAAAATTAGCGTTCGAATTCGATCAAGTCACGCCAACTTTTTCGTTGGGTTATAATTCTACATGCCTTCTATTCCTCTATATGTACTTTGTTGAGTGTTTTTTGTTTTGAGGTCAGAAATTAATGGGCCCTATCGGGAATTTCCAGAGGAATTTTGTTTCCCTGGAAATATCTTTTTCTCCGGATTTGTTTCAGCGATAGTGAATCTTCCCTGGAACTAATTTCCAGGGAACAAAAATATTTATGAAATGGCAGATAAACTTCCCTGGAAATTGTGTTCCCTTACACACCTTTATTGCTGGTTACAAACATATTGGGCCGTATTCAAATATGTTGTCCATCCGTTAATTAGAATAACTGGGGTTTATCCTATTAAAATAACAGGATTTACCCGTCTTTCGTAGCGGTTAAGACGGGAAGAGCATCATTAGCAGTCAATGATGGGGCTGCACTTGAACTAGCTTTAACACGCACGAAAAAATTCAGTGTGAACAAAAAATTTCCAGGGGGCTATGCTCAAATGCGCTACATATCGCTGAAAGGGAGTCAAAAAGGGTAAAATCAGAACTCGAGAAGTATTGTAGTTTTGAAGCTTGCACTGACATTATCCAGCCAGTGCAATCTAGCCCCGGGAAATTCCAAAAATCATTACCTGAAATTCCCTGAAAACCTTTGCTCAATCAATGGTTTCGTGGAATCCTTTCCAGAACCAGAATCAGATCCAGAACGAAGAGAACTGTAAAGCTTTATTTAAACTTGGATGCGAATTATAGCTTTCAGAGCGTACCGTTTTTGATCCGCACCCTCATTTCCACCATAATAGGTTAGGTACGTAAATCTGTTTCCGTCTGAAATCTTATCCATTAACTAATAAAGTTAAAAAAAAGAAGAAATCTAAGCCATAAATTCATTTATATCTGTTTATTCGTGAATGAAATGTTAGGCATGTTAGAAATAAAAATAAACACTAAATCAAGTATGTTTTAATTAAAAAAAAAAGATTACGCGTGACAAAGATTAATAATACGAAAGAGAATTAAGTGAATGTTTAATGAACTTTTAATTCTTATCCCTTAAGACTTGTCATACCGGCACGCATGACTTCATCGACAAGCAGGAGGTTGCTGGCAATAACCGAACAGGAATTGAGAATTTGTTTCTTGACAATGTAATTGTCATACACGCCCAAATCCACAGGCTTCATTGCTTCGCCTGTTGCCAAATCCAAACCAACTGGGTCAGGATTCAAACGATCTTCTTCAGTCAACTTAACAATGGTGTCTTGAGCGTCATAGCCACTGTTGATTGCTAGATTCTTGGGAATGACCAAAAGTGATTCTGCAAATGCCTGTACTCCAAGGCGCACTTTGCCCTTAATTTCATCCTTGTACTTCATCAATTGGTTAAATGCCCGAATTTCAAAGGCACCAGCTCCAGGAATCAGACATTTATCATTGATGGCATTGTTAATGGCTCTCAATCCATCGCGAATGGCATCCTTGATTTGCACAATGGTGTGCTTGTTGGGACCCTTAACTAGAATTGTCACAGACTGAGGGTTCCTGCATTCTTCGACAAATGTGTATTTGTTTTCACCCAAAACATGCTCGTAAACAACACCAGCATAACTAAAACAAAACAGTTAGAAGTTATACTTTAAAGAAAATCATAGTAAAACTTACCCCAAGTTAGCTTCTTCCATTTCATCTAATGAATTCAAAGCAAGTCCACCACATGCCAACGCCAAACGTTCCATATTCCTCCTCTTAGCACGGCGCAGAGCCATTATTCCCTCCTTGGCCAAAGCATCCAATGACATGGGGTCGATTCCCTTTTGGTTAATCACCACGAATGTCTTGTCTGTTCCGTCGCAAAGTTTTTTCTTTAATTCAATGATTTTCTTTACACGCTGATCAATAAATTCACGTTCAGCCAAAACAAACTTCTCACGTTCCTCTGCGGTTTTGTAAAAGAATCCAGAATTAACTTCAGATTTCTCATATTCCAACGAAACGTTGCAAGTGAGGACATAAGCATTCTCCAAACGCTTTGGCATATCAGGATGTCTTGAACCGTGATCCATAACAATACCACGAATCAGGCTAGTATCGGTTGAAGTTTTGTGTTGCATTTCCATCAATTCAACCATATGCAAGTCAATGGGCTTCTCCTCTTGACGAATGGCCAATAATGCGTCTACGCATACTTCAGTGAGCAAATCTGCCAAGCTCGAGTGCACTTTAGTCTTCAAACTTGTTCTTGCTACATCAATAAGATTTTTCTTGTTGATCTCGATGGGGATCTTCATGGATTCAAGGACTTCCAGAGCCTTGACCTTGGCCTTTTCAACACCCTCGGTCAAAATACGTGGATGCAAACCCTCAGATAAGAAAATATCGGCTTGCTTCAGGAGTTCACCAATCAAAAGGACAGTGCAAGTTGTACCATCACCAGTTGAGTCATCTTGAGCTGTACTAGCGCGAGCAATCATCGATGCTGTTGGATGTTGGATCTGCATTTCGTGGAGAAGAACATTTCCGTCCTTGGTGATTTTAATATCGCCAGCACCAGAAACCAACCTTTTAAGTTAAAGAAATCACTTTGTTGAAAAATATTTCATTTATTTATTTTGTTTATTTATTAAAATAGGGTTTTGTAGACCCAAAGAGGTCTATAGAGGTCTATATCTGCTCTATGATCAGATCCAAAAGAATTAAATAAAAATTCCACCAAATCAAATGTAGAGCATTTTGTTCTCGCACATCTTTTATAGCAAATTTACAAACGGTCTGTAATTTACTGGCTAAATGTGCTAACTTGGAACTAAGTAAAAATAGTGCTAAATAGACCTAAGGTCTACTTCCGTTAAATACCATTTAAATGAATAGAATAGAACCAGGTTAAAGTCAACATTTTCCTGCCGACGGAGTTTGTTTAAATATTTCTTGAAAAAGAGGTCTATATCTGCTCTATGATCAGATTCAAAGGAATTAAATAAAAATTCCATCAAATCAAATGTAGGGCATTTTGTTCTCGCACATCTTTTATAGCAAATTTACAAAAATTCTGTAATTTACTGGCTAAATGTGCTCAGGTGGAACTAAGTAAAAAATAGGCCTAAATAGACCTAAAGTCTACTTCCATTAATACCATTTAATTGTATAGAATAGAACCAGGTTAAAGTCAACAGTTTCCAGTCAACGGAGTTTGGTTAAATATTTCTTGAAAAAGAGGTCTATATCTGCTCTATGATCAGATTCAAAAGAATTAAATAAAAATTCCATCAAATCAAATGTAGAGCATTTTGTTCTCGCACATCTTTTATAGCAAATTTACAAAAATTCTGTAATTTACTGGCTAAATGTGCTCAGGTGGAACTAAGTAAAAAATAGGCCTAAATAGACCTAAGGTCTACTTCCATTAATACCATTTAATTGTATAGAATAGAACCAGGTTAAAGTCAACTGTTTCCAACCAACGGAGTTTGGTTAAATATTTCTTAAAAAAGAGGTCTATATCTGTTCTATGATCAGATTCAAAAGAATTAAATAAAAATTCCATCAAATCAAATGTAGGGCATTTTATTCTCGCACATCTTTTATAGCAAATTTACAAAAGTTCTGTAATTTACTGGCTAAATGTGCTTAGGTGGAACTAAGCAAAAAAAATAGGCCTAAATAGACTTAAAGTCTACTTCCATTAATACCATTTAATTGTATAGAATAGAACCAGGCTGAAGTCAACCGTTTCCCGCCAACGAAGTTTGGTTAAATATTTCTTGAAAAAGAGGTCTATATCTGCTCTATGATCAGATTCAAAAGAATTAAATAAAAATTCCATCAAATCAAATGTAGAGCATTTTGTTCTCGCACATCTTTTATAGCAAATTTACAAAAATTCTGTAATTTACTGGCTAAATGTGCTCAGGTGGAACTAAGTAAAAAATAGGCCTAAATAGACCTAAGATCTACTTCCATTAATACCATTTAATTGTATAGAATAGAACCAGGTTAAAGTCAACTGTTTCCAGACAACGGAGTTTGGTTAAATATTTCTTAAAAAAGAGGTCTATATCTGCTCTATGATCAGATTCAAAAGAATTAAATAAAAATTCCATCAAATCAAATGTAGGGCATTTTATTCTCGCACATCTTTTATAGCAAATTTACAAAAGTTCTGTAATTTACTGGCTAAATGTGCTTAGGTGGAACTAAGCAAAAAAAATAGGCCTAAATAGACCTAAAGTCTACTTCCATTAATACCATTTAATTGTATAGAATAGAACCAGGCTGAAGTCAACCGTTTCCCGCCAACGAAGTTTGGTTAAATATTTCTTGAAAAAGAGGTCTATATCTGCTCTATGATCAGATTCAAAAGAATTAAATAAAAATTCCATCAAATCAAATGTAGGGCATTTTGTTCTCGCACATCTTTTATAGCAAATTTACAAACTGTCTGTAATTTACTGGCTAAATGTGCTTAAGTGGAACTAAGTAGTAATTATAACTAAGTAAAATAGTAGGCCTATGGGGACCTAAGGTCAACGCATTAGCTGAAGAATCAAAAGAGGACGCAAATCGATGCGTGAGCAGAACTGTTGAGTTCTTCACAAGTGTACAGAGCTCTAAACAGCACCCAGTGAAAGATGTAGATGGTTCTCTACCCAGTTGAAGGAACACTCCGCTTCATTCTTAACCCGTGAATTGAGTAAAACTCATCACTGGACAGCCCATCACGGGACTAGTCATCTCGGACAAGTACGCATTATGCGTATAAACAGTGAGGTATGTATGGAAGGGCATACTGCCAACAAATTAGCTACTTCGTCCACTCATAGGGAGAGCTTGGAACTCGCCAGTGCTTCCTAATCGAATGAAAAAAGGGAATGATCGTCATGCTCCCAAAGAAAGGAGATTTAATGCAGTGTACAAACTGGAGGCATTTTCGTTCTGCAAAAATTGTTTTAGAGCAAATTAAAGAACATCTAGAAGACACACTCGACGCCGAACAAGCTGGTCGGAGTTGCAATTATATCCAGCTCGGAAACAACATCGCAACAAGGATGGAGGGAGGGCCTAAAAATTAACAAAGCAAAAACAAAAACGACCAGCCTCGGAAGTAACTCATCCGTTCAAATCAATATTTCTGGGGAACGGGCTATTTATCTTGTTTAAACTATGCAACTATATGTAATAAATTTTCAGTTTTCATAAGTAAAACAACAAAACTAAGTTCTCCAGAAGAAAAAGAAGCCCTTTGCATGACACATCCAGTGCGTGCGACACAAAAGACATAACCTACAAACAGACACACCTCTGTGTTAGCATCTGCTATCGTTTTACCCATTTTTATCGATTAAAGTGTTTATTTTTCAATTCAAATGTGGATTTACTATATTTATGGAAATAAATTAATAAATTTCTTACATTTTCATGGTTCCCTTTGGTCCAAGATTGGTTCTCATCACATCCTGTAGTCCCTTTGCTGCCGAAATATTAATGGCAAGTGCTTGAGCTGCACGTGCAAATTCAGCTTTTGGATTCAATAAACTTATTGCTGCCATTGTTTAAATTGAATTAGTAATTCTTTTTATTTAACAAAAATTTAATAATTATTAAAGATTTTTTTTCGGAATCTTCGAGATCTAACAAGACGGACGATGATGGATGATTTCTCAAACGAAAAATGTGACCAACATAAAAGTTTAGCCAACCAAAAACGCCGAAATTGACAGATGAACAGATTCCACAATCCACAATAGAAATGGGTGTGTTCAAAGTAATGAAAATTCTGACACTGAAATGGATGTGTTCGCGTATCCGTATTAAATTGATGAGGAATTTTTAAAGAACATTGAGGGTATTCATGCAAGGGCGTAAATACTAGGGATACTCATGACATTTAACATATTTACAACGTTGCATAGTGGTATTTTTACAGTATCGATACAAAAAACGTCCCTCTCGTTGTGTTGTATTAGCTTAGAAGAATCTTGAGAAATACTTTCAGAAAAAAACTTCTCGTTTAAAGGCTTGCCCAAACCAAAGTGGGACAGTGCGATATGACAGTGCAACACGATAACGAAAAGATTTATTTATACAGCGTCATATGAGAGTACCCACACCAAATGTGACAAAGCCTGTAGCATTTTTCATATACAAGCCACCTTCTCGGACGACAGTGCAACACTTTGATTTGGGCAAGTCTTTATTAGTTGGAACGTTTTCCTATTGGGTAGGTTACCACTCCACGAGATTGCAATGCTAATATTCAAACGGCTTTTATTCCGAGGGCAGTATATTAATCCTACGATAAAATACTCATGAGTAGTTTTCGACCTCCAAACGAACACGGCTTGTATTAATTCCTAGCTTAAAACCTTGCAGTTGCAGGCATTAGCCACAAATAAAAGAAAAATTAGCATAATTTGTCTCTGAACACACTCTTTATCACCGTGAATAATTTTTGGTACAAGCGCACTCAGTTGACATATGACATTTCTGCAAAGGCGATATGGAAGATGGATATCTGCTACTGCTACCCCTGCCACCAAAAAGGAGTTTGGCGGTGGCGGTGTCTCAAAGGACATTTTTCGCAAAGCTTGAGAAAAATCTCAAAACATCACAATCTCACCCAAAAAGAAGTTCTGCAAATTATTTTCAAATAGTCAATAAATCAAATACCAAAGTTAACCCATTCGGGGGTATGTAATTATTTATAAACAAAACAATCTACTAAATATTTTTGCATCCTTCCCACATTCTGAAAGTTCTAATTTTTTTTAACCTACGGCAGCGCATCATCATGGCCCTTCCTATGGAATTTCGTGATATCTGCCGAGCCTGCATGAAAAGGCGCGATGATATGAAAATGTTTTTCTTTTCGCGAATTAATTCAGTCAATATTGCATCAATGTTGACCAAAATAGCACTTCTGCCCGTTGAGCCATCCGATAGTTTGCCCAAAGTTTTGTGCAGCATTTGCATAAGGAAACTCAATGATGCATACAACTTCCAACAGATGTGTATCAAATCTCACATATCATTCAATGATATGCTTCAAACACAGCAATTCCCACGGAATCCACCGGATGTTGTTATAAAGAAGGAACCATGTGAGTTGACCATAACATCTGTAGAATCTCAAGTCTCCACATTGATGCATGATGCTGATAAAAATGCCATAAATTTTGAAAATGAAGTATTAAAGAAACCAAAAATAGAACCAGGTACGGAAGAAAACTCACAAGACATCAACAATGTATCTATCCAAAGCGCAGCAAAGTGTTTCAAGTTAGTATAGTTTTTTGTTTGCACTCAAAGGCATTCGGCTAAACAAATTGATTTGCTCTTTAGGTCTTCAAATAAAACAAAAACATTCACATGTAATTTTTGTCGTGATATATTTGAGACATGGAATGAGCTTACAATACACATTGCCGAGCACAAAGTGAAGAACAATGGGAGGGTGGCGAGAGGAGATGAAAGCAGGTAAGTTCACAAAGGTATCCATTATGCATTTTCTTATTGGAACATTTTGCAGCAGCTGTGACGTGCCAGAAAAAAAGAGAAAAATGTCTGAAGCTAGTACTTCCAAAGAAGTTTTCTCAACAGAACTAGGCCTTAGGCTAGGACTAGGAATCTCAAGCTATGATGGACGAAGTGAAAAGTAAGTTCTTAATAATCTTAATTTTGTAAAGATATTTTAAGCTTAGTTTCGTTGGGCTTCAATAGTCTCATCCAACTAAATGGATCTTTAGCTAACTGTCCTCAAGTCGTTGGAGCTCAACTGTAAACTGATAAAGACAGTGAAGATGAGGTCTTCCTCTATTTCTCGCACTGTGTGCTTGCTAGTACATGAAACTACTCGAAAATTTTATTTCTCAATAGTCACGTTCTGGCCAAGTCCCGTTGTTGAATTTCGGTATTCAGTATTCAAATTAAAAGTTTCGCGCGCACTCCAAATGCCAACTTAATACTTCTCGAGTTTCTGGATTCAATTTATCAGTTAGAAGGTCTTACAGGGTTTAAGAAGATCGAAATTGAAATAAATAAAAAAAATAAATAAAGGTTAATCTCAAGTTTAAGATAGTTTGTAGACAGGGACTGTTCCGCTCTCTAGTCCCTTGGGACTGCAGTTTTTTCAAATTTTAACTTCATACACGTGGTTTCTGTTGATAGCGCAGGCAGGTAGGAATGGCTGTCACGCGCACGTGGCTCATGACACAAATAGCGCTGGATTGTGCCGTTTTGATACCATAACTCGTGTAAACCTGTGGGTTGTATTAGGATTTTAGTGTTTGTTTAAAAGGGGGAACGTTTGAATGACTGAACATATTCTTTTCAGTCATTTAATCTTGAAATCAAAAAGTCTAACAAGATCTTGATAGAAGTCTTTACCAAGTAGTTGCGTTCTTATTCTTGCAAGATCAGGACACTGATAGAGAAGGTGAAAGACCGTTTCCTTTTCATGAAGGTGCTTACAACTACGAAAGAAGGTGTCGTGGGGAATGCCCAACTTCATCGTATGCTCACCTATCGGCCAATGTCCTTTACAGGTGGCAACGAATATGTCTCGCCATCTTCGAGCCATCAGTAAAAATAGTTGTGTCAAAGTCTCTCGTCACAACGCCACCATCCCATTCCTTCCTTGATAGGATTATGACTTTAAAATTTTTACTAAGGCTCAAGGTAGGAGTGCAGTAGTCAGTGCTTGTGTGAAAAATATCTGATGTGAGCAAAGCAGTTATATTGCTGTGACCATAGGGCAGCCCCAAGAAGGTGGATAGGAAACCAACAAAAACCCCGGTGCAGGATTTGCACATCCGAAAACTCTGCCTGAACATTTGGGTGGAGGCTGGTGATTCAGAAAGAGCAAGAAAGCTCTCTTAGGTACTGGTTTTTTACTTAATAATAATAATCGGAACTAGAAATTGTGCTTATAGGTCTTTTGTGGACTGCATCCCAGACCATAGATGGCCTTTCCGCAGAACAAAGTTCAGTGATCGCATAGCTCTAAGTTAAATTGTAGTTGCCGTCGGAGGGCACCAGCAACCCGAGTTGTGAGGCACTCGTCCGGCTGTAGCTGCCTTGGCAGCAAAGGTGCTCTGTCAGTGTAGCTGTCTTGGCAGTGGCTATTCTGACTAGAGATGAATTTTCTGGTAGCACGGGAGATGGAGAGCCCCTGAACTTCGGTCCAGTATATCTATTTGAGGTCGGCGCCTTAGGGCAGTTGGTGCTGCCTGTATTTGTTTTTTCAGACATTATCGCTGAAACACGGTACCTGAGTACTTCGGTACGAGGGCGAAATCGGAGAAATGTTCAGACAGCATTCAGGATTATATTTCAACATAATAGTGGAAATCTCACTGGACACATTAACATCAATTGAGGTCAGGGTGTTGGCCGGCACTTGTCACCGGCTCTGCTAATGTGGGTAGGCCCGTGTGCTTAAAGCTCACGCTAGTACAGTATTAGTTTTCGTATGCCTCTCCTTCAAGGCTTCCCCCATACAGGGGACAAATAATTAATTCCACAAGAAAAAAAAGCTCTTACCAAAGCTTATTTGGCATTGCAAACCAGACCATGTGCACAACATATGGCTCCGGTGGGTTTCTGGTCACAGTGATAGACTAGAATATTAAAGCGCCAACGAGCTGGGATCAACACAAAATATGTATTTGTTATTTTTTTTCCTGGCACGTTTGCTTCCAAATATTGCAGTAAAAGCAAACTAGTCATTAAGTTTGTTGTCCATTCGCAACTAGTCGTTCATGTGCCCCATATCAATGCTCTAATCAATCATTGTACTTCACTGAGCTCTTGGGTATATTTTGTATTGCGAAGAACGTTATTTTCTTATTTGAAACTTAAAAATTGAGACATTTTTAGGTGGATTTATATTTTATTAGAATTTCATAACTAACGGTTAATTTTACAGCAGTAGTTCCTTAGATGGACTACCTCTCGAGCCAATTTGTAATGTTCAAGTCAAAGATGAAATCGAATCAGACCAAAGCAGTTGTGAATATGACGAAGAAGATCACCATGGATCCTTTAGGTAAGAAAATACAAATTTGAAATATACATAGTTTAATACAAAAATTCCTATTTTCATTTGCTTAGCAAAAAACAAAATAATCACAATGATGGAGATGATGAAAATGGCAATGTCGAAGATGTAGACACAGACAAAGTGCATGAGAGACATTATGATACAGAAAAATCCAACAAAACCGGACGTAATTTTACCGACTCAAAGAGTACAGTTTGTGAAATGTGTGGATTTAAGCCAAAAATTCCAGCTTTAATGCACGCCCACGTGCGAAATCGACATCCGGATAATTATATGGAATATGTTGAGAATTTAAAAGCGTATGCACCTTCTTTCTATAATTGCATTTGATGATTTTTATTTTGTGTATATAAATTCTTGCAGTTCCGGTGAATGGGTAGTTAAATGCAGGATCTGTGATGTTTATCTATTCAGCAGCACCATTTATGGACAGCACTTGAAATACACCCATTCGTAAGGATGTTAATCATTGAATCTTAAATAGACAGGAGTTTTAATGTTTTTTTGTTTGTTGTTGTTTATAATTTCAGGCAAATTGTGAATGATTGTAGTGGATATTTTGAATGCAACCATTGCGATCAAACATTTAGCAGCAAGAATGATTTCTTCTTGCATAAGAATCAAGCTCATAAGTAAATGAATTACATGTGAACCCCACATAGTACAGTTTTAATGAAAATATTTTTCTTATTTTCCATTTACAGTATGCGAAGAATCAATAAAGCAAAACAATTATTTATTTGTCTTCTATGTGATAAACAATTTGGCCGATATGTTAATCTTCAGCAACATGAAGAATCTCATGAAAGTAATGGAACATCTACAATGGCTATTGGAAATGGGGGTGGGGGAAGTATTGGTGGTGGAGGTGTTAGTGGTGGAGGTGCTAGTGGTGGTATTGTAAGAGGCAGTGTGAGCAGAGTCAGTTCGGTCAGTAGCAGCGGACATATACCACTGAGCGGATATTTAAGAAAAAAGAAAGCTGAACCACCAGAGGAAGTTGCTGAAAATCAATTAATAGTGCCATTTATAAAAATATCACCAAAAAAATAGTAAGTCTTTTAAACTTTTCAAATTTAAAGGTTTCCTTATTTGTTTACATGCAGCATAACTACTAAGTTTCCCTTATTACTAAGAATCCTTTAAATTTCCGGCAAAAAGAACTGTTAAAATTTTGCTATTCATTCATTCAGAATTTAATATTCTGTAAAAGTAATCATCCCTATTATGGATTTCGCAATACTTTACTTGTGGGTAGTCAACGTGCTCGCAGGGTTCGCATTTGCATTTAAAGCGATTGATAACTTGCTACCTTACCATTTCCACTAAGACACTTCCTCACCTGCGAGTTCCTCAATTGAAAATAAGGCTGAAATAAGTGCTAATTCTGCCGCAACGCATTCGTCGGATTCTCTAATAGGGGTCAATATTATTTAATAAAAGAAACCTTTCCTTTATATATATGTAAGTACCCCTTGGCGTACAGATTAGTGCGATGGACTGTCACGCCGGAGAGGTCTCTCCATTCCTGCTAACTATACGCACACAGGAAATGGTTGAGAGTGTCAGTCACTAGACCTTGGTTCTTCGTGAGCTAGTCGTGCTACAATATTTTTTTTTTTTTTTATTTTTAATTTCCTTTCTATAGTTATACAAATTAGCCATTCAATTGATTAATATATAAACTTTCATCTTAGTGTTAACAGCAACATCACAACATCAGCGGGAGGAAAATTCCGGTGCACTGGTTGCGATAAGTCATTTGCTACAGAATTCGGTCTCAGGGTGCACATCGGTTGTGTTCACAAGGGCATGGAGAAACTGCCACCAAAGAAATCAAGTACTGCCCCTGTTCCTCAAGTCAACAAGAAACCACCACCACCGCCAACTATGCCCGACAACTATTGTGAAATTTGTGAAAAACAATTTGACTCGATTTTGGAGTGTGGAACTCATATGCAAAAGCATTATGAAGTTGCTTACACATACCGAGAGTAAGTACAACATTTTGGTTGGTAGTTTTTTCTTTAAAGTTTTATAGTTTTTTTTTTTTTCATTTCTTAATTTTCTTATTTTATTTTATTTTTATTTTCTTATCATTTAAAAAAACAATCTTAGCCGTCCAATTCGATGTAAGGAATGTAAATTCAAATGTCCAACTCGTTCGGAATTTAAACAACACATCAAGGAAAGACACAGGGAAATTTACAGAAAACGCATTGCTGGTTTTATAAAAATGGATCCAAAATTTAAAGCATGTCATTTGTGTTTCATGCCACTTTTCCATACAAAAATCATCCGGCATTTAAATTCTCATTATATGTCAGAAAACAAATCGAAAGAAGAGTAAGTTTTATTTTCAAGTTTTAACTGATTAGCTGATAAAGCGATCTTCATTCTCATATCAAATTAGTAAAGCATTGCAGGTTTCATATTGCTAGGAAATCATTGTATTGGTTTAGTTTTCCTTTTTACTTTATTGAAAAAAAAGAAATAACAGAAAAAGAGACATATTTTGCATTTAAGTAACTGTACTACAGGTTATAGGTATTCTACAAAGGCTTTAGTTTAACTTTTTCGGTTCTCTGATCTACCCCGATATTGCTCGATATTCCTTACATACTTTACTTTAGATGGCGCTTACAATCCAGGATGGATTACGGCCTCAACCAAAATGCCTCTCCCGCCAGCTCTGTCCCTAGCTAGCAGCCTCCAGTTACCCACGCCAAGTTGGTTGAGGTCGTTCTCCACGTGTGTGCGCCACCTGTAACGTTGTTTCCTCTGCTGCATACACCATCAGGGTTGGATACGAAGAGTCGTCTGTTGCGTTGATGTCCATACGCTTCACGTGCCCCAGCCATCTCAGCCGCTGTATTTTGAGCTTCTTGACTGCTATCCATAGGCTACTATTAATAGGCTGTATCTTGGGCCATGAATAAGGATACAATTCAGCATCCCTTCATGTCAGGCCTATCAACAATAGGCTCAATAACTTAAATCAACCAGAGGCAATAAGGCCACAAAAGAGCGATATTCACAGATAGCCCTTTAAACAAGAGAATTGAACATCGGGTCCTCTGATAGACGAACTCGCTTCAGACTTTGAGGTGCTAGAGGAGAGCTGAAATTTGAGTTGGACGAACTGGTTTTTTAGCTCTTCGGTGTATAGCAGTTGTCTGCGTGACAGACCGACTTTTGTATTGGGCGAGATGGTTACCATTGGTGGCTGTCGTGAATAAAAAGTTCCCTGCCATTTCATACATTTCTTTATTCCCTACCTATCTAAAACGCTTTATACAGTTTCGAAGTCGATAAAAATAGTACCTCTTGTCGCAATTGTCATAGGACTATCATGCCAGAGGTCTGTGATCGATTCCGATTACTGTAATTTTTCCATAAAGAGGTTATTCTTCGAATAGCTTAACTATTATTTTAATTTGTTTCCTTCAACATTATAAGTGTTCATGATTTGCTTCTCAAAATTTTTACTTTGTACTTTACGATATTCATTTCCTCTTTCTTTCTTTTAGTTCGCATGAAATAGTTGTTCCAGTGCCAGTAAAAACTACAACAAACATTTCAAAACTAACTAAGAATTTGCCAAAGGATCATCCTACAAGACTCAACCAAAATGGAAAAAATGTCAAATATAAATGCAAAATTTGCTCCACATTTTATCCAGATAAGTCATCACTCATGAAACATACGCTTGTTATCCATAAGAAACCTGAGTAAGTGTACAATTTTTATTAACATCAAAAAGTAACACATATTCTTTTAAAATAATTTCTATCTTTTAGCGGAAGAAAACATTTTAATTGCAAAATATGTTTCCGATCAATTACTGGATTGCAGAATTTCAATTCACACATGAATTCGCACAAAGGTGAACTTCCCAAAGCAACACCCAAAAAGTAAGATTAATTTTGTAAACAAATTTTATATATTAATATTTATGTATATTTTACTTATAGTAGTCATGCTTGCCATTTATGCTCAGGGATATTTGTTGAAAGAGAAGATCTTCAAAAGCATCTTGTCGTCGCGCACAGTTTTAATCCAATGATATTTTATAAAAAATAAAGAGATACGTTTATAATTATTATTATGACGTATGCATGTTAGTAACTTAAAAGTTCATAAGAAATCGATTTACTGTTAAAAACAAAATACACACAACAAGAAACTAAAAAAAAATATTGACAGTAAACAATAGTGACAAAAATATTAATAAAATGATCAACAAAAATATATTTGAATAAAAAGTTAAGTATTTGTTAATGATCAAAAATCTGTAAATTCGGTTTTTTCACTTTTTCGTAGAAATAATTTTTCTCATTCAGCTTTTTTGTTTGTTTTCAGAAACCCTTATAGGCAAAATTCTGTGATTAAAAAAAAACTCTAAATCTGTAATTCTGTTTTCCAAAATTCTAGATTTTAAAATTGTTAAAATCAAATAAAGGTATCAAAATCCAAAAAAATTAAAATAAGGCTTGAAAATTTAATAAAAATAACACTGCTGGACTCTATGAGTCGGCGGCTTTCGCAGAAAATACATTTTTAAACAAAAACGTCTGACTGTAAAATTAAAAATAAAAAAAAAAACATTTTTAATATAAAATTTGGATTTAAAGAATTTTAAAAAGCAGCAATATAATTTTACACAATTTTTGATTAACAGTCATAAAGAATTCTAAATTTGCAGAATTTTGGTATACGGAATAAAAGAATTAATGGTATATACAGAATTATTATTACCCTTTCACTTTGATTCTCAGTTAGCGAAATGTATTTGTTTTTAAGTGCAGAATAAATAAGTAACTTTATTATTCTTCTTTTACATTTCACAGAATGAGTCTCAAATCACATATAATTTTTCATCTGTGAAGAGATAACATAGTTTTTAGATTGTGGCGGCCAAAGCAATAGTTCAAAAACAAGTAATATTGACTCAAAATTTACATTCTCTGAAGATATTGGTAAATATTCACCATTTCTTAATATGAATCGAATCAATTCTACTGTCTGGCATCTAAATACCCAGTAAGCGGAATCTATGGCAATAGATGAATAAAGAAAGAAACCAGTATTACGTTTTCGTAATGCAATACGTTTTCAAATCCATAACCGCTTTGAAAATATTAAAAGCCAACTCCAAGGGGCTTTATTTTTAAAGGAAAACAATAGATGAATGAGAACAATAAAATGTGAAAAGAAGGTAGCGGAAAAAACACCATTGATTTCAAAATCAGCATCAGACCTTATTATGACCTCATTGTTGCTACATCAAACAATAAAATAGTAAAATCTTTCAGAATAATGCAAAAATAACGGATTTCAAGAACAAGCTTTCCAAACTTAAAACGTAAGTCTGAACGTATTGAAAGAAAAACTACAAATCAAAATCTAAATATTATATGGAAGCTACTTTCAAAAGTACGTACAAGGGCTGTTCGAAAAGTGAGTAGGGCTCAGGAGACATTGATTTTTTCCGCTCATATCTTAATTTTTATTTAGGTGTAAAAAATTCAAACATTTCATTATTCAGCATTTTACAAAAAAAGCTTAAACATGTGTTATTTAACAAAAAAAAAAAAAAAGAACAAATTGAACATCGCTTTTTAATGAAGCAATACTTTTTGCGTAGTAAAACCAAGAGACTGAGAAAAAACTTAAAAAAGATTATGAAGATTCTGCTCCTTCGCATAGAATGGTCCACAAGTGGTTCGCCGAATTTCGTTATGGTCGTACAAAAGACACTGAGCGCCAAAGACGTTCTAATAAAGTGTGACTTGACTGAAGAAATAATCAAAAATATCAAGGATATTGTGTCAGACGATTACAAATCAATGTTCGTAAATTAAAATTGTAACCACTTCAAATAATAGCGTTATTCGAACCCGGCATGATCATTTGGACATGATAAATTATCGGTGCCGGGTTTGCTAACAAGTGATAGAAAACGATATTGGGTCGTAACTTTTTTCACACTCTTTGAGCGCAGTTCAAATGAATTTTTTACGTTTTTTTTTTAACTTTTGAGGAAACCTTTTTTCAAACAAGAAGAAATGTTTTCATAGCCCCGTAATTATTTTTGTATCTATTGTAATAACAGGTAATCACCAAAATCGATACCTGCCACCTCAACTAGCATGTATTGATTTGTTTAATGTTTTAATTATCGTAAGTGTACAGAGTTTCCAAACTTATTCATCCTAGGTAAACTTTAATTAAGGGCCAACTGTAAACGATTTCTATCAGTTTGAAGCAAAGTAGGTAAGTATGGTGTCAAAAAAAAAGTTCAACACTTTAGGTCACAGTGTTAATTTTTAGTTATTGTATTTACTCACACGAAGTCCTATTCATTGTATATTTATATTTCTATGCCCGAGAATTTATTCATTACTATGGCCACGCTTTATGTATTTTATTAATTAACAAGTCTATTTTGATCGATACAAATTATATTTAAGTCTCGTGGCGTATTATTGAAATTAAAAAAAAATACATTTTCATTAAGTTCTTCCTAATTGATTCTGAAGAAATGTAAAATGGTTTTAATTTATTAATGTCTGTTCTGCTGTTCAATTTATCTTGACTTTGATATAATAAATAATGTAACTGATATATGTACATACACAGAAAGGAAGGTATAAACATTTTTATTTATTTGACATTTTCTTTAAATAATTTCTAATTTATTCCGAAATTACAATTTACAAGATCAGTTGATCAGTTGATACTGATAATTTCAGATACCATAAACTAAAATAGGTTTTTAGGTTGTACAGTGCACACAACGGTGACTTGTTTTCTTTGAGCTGTGTAGTGATAACATTAAAATTACGTAAAATCTTATACAACAATTTCACTCAATACTCTCCGTCTATTAGGCTATGGCTTTGTGTACAGATCGACTTCAGACCCACCAAACGTATGCTGAAATCCACTTTTATTTTACTCTTCTACTATCGTTTGGTTGGTTTTGATTAAAAAATCGAACATCAATTCGCAAAAAAAAACATTTACTTTAAAAAAAACCAGGTAGGGTTTCAAAATTTATAAAAAGTTTGGTTAAGAACTTGCTTAGGATTTATGTATTTCTCTGTAAGAAATTCAAATATTCAACAAAAAAAAATATTTTCCTTTATATTTACATACATTTTCCTATATCCTACATTATTAAAAATTATTCAAAACTAAAAAAAAATGAATATTCAATATTCAAAATTAATATATTCATTTTTTTACAAATATGCGAAGCAACGCTAGTATGGTACAGGTAGTTATTTATAAAAACGTTTCAAGAAACGTCAAAGAAAAACAAATTTAAATATAAAAAAAAAAAACTTGTATAAAAACTTAAATCTATATGTTTTGTATCAATTGATTTATGAACATTCCTAAAAAAAGATCTTCAATAAAAAAAAACACTTGCGTGTATTTGCTTGATTTTAAATTAAAATTGTTATAATCTAAACAATTAATTGAAAACATAATTTTAAAAACAGGAAGTTGTTAAAAGATGAATCGATAGATATACATTAAGCATGACTTTTTTGCCATATTCATCGACTCATCGTACCGCTATTGAAAATGTATTAATACGAAAAACTACGAAACAAGATGTTAAGTATCTTTCACCCAGATGATTGTGTTAATTGTCTTAGCATGTTTTTGAAAATGTTGAAACTTTCTTCAGTAAATAAGAGCTAAAATGACTTGCAGAAATAAAAGATAGAACTAAGTATACTAAATCAATCAATGCGAAGATGTTTTTTGTGTGTTGAAAGGCATAAACAATATCGTCTCAATTGAGGAGTGACTTTTTAAAAGGGCATACAAATATTTGAGTCATTGCTCAGAAAATCCGAAAGCAAACAAAATTTCCTTTCGTGTTTTTAATAATAATGTTTAATAATAAGTATTTACATTATGTATTAAAAAGATCGACCATTTGATTAAAATTATTTCCGATGGATAATATACTGCTCAAAAAAGTTCTAACAGGTGATTTTAAATTACTGTTTTTTTTTTTATAATTTATATTGGCACGTAATAGAACTTACGTAAAGTATTTTGATCCAATGCAGAAGCCTCAATTATATTTATATTTGGATATTACGACGTTATAAGATCTATTTTTGTGCTAGAGGTATCAATCAAATATGACTTAACGATAAAAAGAAATAAAAAAATGCAGATTTTCAGTTTTTTTTTTTTTTAAATCTTACATTTACCTACTGAGAGAATAGTACATAAGGATTTGGAAAAACATAGGTTGCCTTGTTTCATCCTGGGGCCTGTTTCACTTGTGCTACATCAGCTGCATTGTACTACACTAATGATTGTGTAACATCATTACAGTTCCATGTAAGCACTGTAGAAACAAAACATAATGATACATTCTTCCAGGATGTCCAGTCAGCTACATACATTGATGTAGTACAATAATAGTCGCGTTTTATTATCCTTATGATGTGATCTGGATTAGATCGTGAAAATAAAACGATGCAATGGAGGCTTTGTCGTATATCTATCTCTTTTTATAAAATCTTGCATCTCTTATTTTTTTCAAAACTTCTGAGCGAACTTTTCAATATTAAAACTTAATTTACTCAAAACGAAAAAAATAGACTTAAGTTGTTCTATCTACTTGCCATATGTACATACATGTTTAGATATATGTATGTATGTACGTATGTATGTATGTATACTATATAGTTTATTTCTGTTTTTAAATAAATAAAATGCATACGAATTTAAGAAGTACTTGCACCTTCACAATGTTCACTATGGCGTATACGTACTTTTTTTGTATTTATATTTAAATTGTATTTTAATGCGTTTTATTATGATACAGAGTGTACTACATAAAAGCAGCGCTTTAGATGTTAAAAGTGGCAACCCTATGTTTTAGTTTTCAACACGAACTTAATATTGGACTGAGAACTTAAATATAGTAATACTCTTTACCTTTAAAAAATGAAATAAGATGGGAAATATTTTCTACATTTGCTGAAAACTTAACATCTTAAATCTGGACAACCTTCGATGTGCCGAACTTTTGGTTAGGCAACTATACTCTGTTGGACAGATAGTTAATACCCTTTCATTTAAAACAAAACCCGATTAAATAACATAACCCACCTGTTTTGACCTGGCAACCTCCTAATAAGGCAATCACGGCCTTTCTCATCTACTACATTAGTAAATTGTAGAACATTGATGATTGTGTAACATCATTACTGTTTTAAGTAGTCTAAACTCCAAAAGGTCATGCCTCTTTTATAAAAACAAAATTTAGCATTTGAATGAATAAGTTTTCCCAATTTCAATATGTCACAAATCTTGTGTTGTTATAAATCTAGTGTATACTAACTTTCGTGACTGAGTGTACATCAAACTATAGCTGAGAATCTCTTCTGTCTGAAAAATGTAAATATCGGCTCAAATATGATCCACGATGCTGGATCTCGCTCGAAAAGAACATTCCGCGGCCATTTTTTGTCAATTCAATGCAGCTTCATGCAACTGATGCGGCGCGGGGACTTTGGTGCCGAGTTTTTTTGTCCATGATTTTTCTGTTCCATCTAAGTGGATCATGTGCCCCAAATCGAATTCTTGGCTTTGTTTCTCAGGTCATATATCCTGAAGTTTCGGGACACAAGTTCCTAATTTATATTTTACAATAATTAGTCAAACCAGTTTTATTAACCTGATTTTAGTTTCGGTTAGTTAATTAAACCGGTTTGACATTGTCCTACCAGTTCAACTGAAATCCCGGACATGTGTCCTATTTTCGGCAGGAAAACTTCAAAACGAATATAAACACATTTCTAGCATGTGTTGCCGTTGTGTTAAAATTATTATTATTTTTTTTCATTTTGAGTATTTTTTTTTCTCCGTCTCTTCCCGTCTAAACATAGAGAAATAAGCCCTGTCTTTGCTATAAAAAATACTTATATTCAGTGCCCATCCCCCTTCAAAACTGATATTATTTAAGTAATCGTAGCCTTGGAAACCACAAACAAAGTAAAATAAATAAAAAAAAAAAATTGTTCCCTATTTTTTTTCGAAATTGCTTCAGTCGCAGTTCGGAGCTCAAAGGCAAGGAACTACACCGTATATGTACCTAGTAGTCCTGGACTTTTAAACTAAAAATACCCTCCCAGTCAGAATTGCTGAAGTAATTCGAAAAAATACTTATTTTACCAGCAAACTGAAGTTTTCACAGGGCGCAGTTTTTTTTTGACCGGGCCTGAGCAAAACCAACAGCGTTCAAGGTCGGTGTGTTACTCACTTGTTACAATTTCTTTTTGTAAATGAGATCAATATCTCGGATCAGTCTACAATTACTGTTGATGATACACACAACTCACTATTTTATTAATGATTCCAAAACGCAATTACCTTCGCTTCTGATGTCCGGTGTCTTTTAATACAAAAAAACTCACTCTTATACTCCAATGATAAACCAGTCACAAACAAAAACACATCCCAATGACAGACACTTCCATTAAGGCATTCTTCGACTCGACGACCAACACGAATTCGGTACCTACACTCACTCTAGCCTCTTTCAGATCAGATATAATGCACAAATTATACATTTTCTCTCAAGAGCCAACAACGAAAACCGTTCAAACGGATTGCACGCCAAAATTACGTATTTCATTAAAAACCAAAAGCCTCTGCCGCTCAGTTGCTTACAACAATTTCGCCGCGAAACATCTCGTCGTGCTTCATACGGTGAAAAATACTTTTATAATTTTTATTGAGACATTTTTTGTTGTTATTCTCTTGGAACCTACATGACAGAGTCTCTATGTAAGTATCCATAAGAGATACCGTGAAATACGATTATGTAAATTCATGTCTTTATTATGATTGTTTTGGCCATTAGTTCGTCTGTGAGATAATCTAGTAACCTTCAGATAAACCTAGATGACGTATTCTCTCTGACCCAATGCAGATTCATTAAAAAAAAAAAACAAAATTAAAAACGTGCATTGTCTAACACATCATAAAGGCGCGTCAGAAAAATGTGTATAAATTAAGTGAAAGTACCTTGCAAAAATATGTGCGTTATGTTTTGTGAATTAAAACAAAAATATGCAAACAATTTGATAAAATATTAGTTTGCATTTGCAAACAATGAGATTTTCTTGAATTTCCTGTTATTACATTTGAAATTTTGTGTAAACATACACAAGAAGTTACCATCAGCAATGTTTCGCAACATAAACGAACCCACTATATGAGAGAGAATAGGGGAGACTTGGTAGAAGTGTGGGTTATCTCTTTTTGTAAATAAAAATTATACGCAATTTATTGGTAAGCTCGTAGGATCCATTTTGCCTCCGTTGCGGGCGTGACACTAAAACAACATATCAAAACTCTTTTATATTGTAAAATATTGTATGGAAACTGTATAAAATTCAGCTTCAGTGTCATCTTTTGAAATTAGAGGAGATGCAAAAATCCGATATTTCGGGTATGACAAGTAATGTACCGGGTGTGACATATTACAATGTGCACGTTTATAAAAAGAGACAACATTAGTGAATTTATTCATCTTAATTGTGAGTTTCAACCGGAAAATATTCCACCTAAAACAACAGGACCACCGTGCAAACATATATGTATGTACATTAGGGTGGTGCGTTTTTTGAGTTTTTTTTTATTTCAAATCAATGCGTGGAACCCATGGTATATGCGTATTCGTATTCGCCTGTGGGAAAAAAATCGGGAAGCGGCCGAACAAAGCAGGTTTAAAAAAAAAGTGAAATTTTTCGAGTTAGAAATCCCCTAGCTAAATTCTTTTCAATTCATTTCGTGTAACTCTTGGTTTGTGCCTGATATTCTGCTGAACAAATTCTGATATTTATTTCGAGTCACCTTTGGGGGAAAATAATCGGGAAGCCACCCAAGAATGCACTTTATTCAAACAAAATCTAATTTTTTACTATCAAGAAATTCGACCTAGAATAAGTGTCTCTTTCAAATCTTAAGTATTTATTGTCTTCAAAACATATTATATATACGTGCAAAACGTTCACTTAAAGCATAGCTACAAATACAAGTACTTTTACTTGGAACTTGAAACTTTTTAAGTACGAGAACAATCATTTCTGGGTTTTTGATGTACTTAAGAATTCTAAATACATGTACCGTTCCTAGTACTTGTACTTATAAATTCCAAAAAAGTTCTTAAACATGAGGAATTGATAACTTTGGCACATAAAATTTGTACTTGTTTCTTTTTCAGTTCCTACACGATTCCTAAAGTACTTATTAATACTTTTAAGTACTCTATTATTCTTTTTGTATTCCCGACACTTTTCGATTCTTTTAAGTCATAGCTAAGACAAATAAAATAAAAGACTTTACGTTAATGTAAAAAAATGTAATTTGATTTTTACCCCACACTCTCCTATTTCTTGTTGCAGACTGCAATTGCAAAATTTACTTGATTTCCATAAGTACGAGTATTTGTAAGCCTGTGTGGAGCAGGGATAAGTGTGTGGAGTGTGGAGGTAGTTATTAAACTTTTTTTATTACATAACAGAACTTTACGTATGGATATAACCATGCCAATTTTATTTGTTTGTATGTTTGTTTTGCCGGCATGGTGAATGTTCGGATCATTAAATGAAGTTTTCTTATATAGAGTTAAGCTTATTAAATACTATACCTTTTGGTAAACATAATTCCATGCATTCAAGTTAATCAGAGCGGTCACACTACTTGGCTCTCTTTAAAGAAGTAGACTGAAGTAATTAGTACATGTAAATTGTACATACATAAATGTTATTTTTTGATAACAATGGAAAGAAAATTACATTTTGAGTCAAGACTTGCTCAAGTTGTATGAATGAAATTGTTTGTGTTTCAAGTGAAAATGCGTGCGTCGTTAAATGTAATGAATTTATTACGCAATTTAATAGGGAAATAAGTTTTTCGATAGTGGAAACATAGTCGATTTTAACACAATAACCTCCAGCTAGACAGTTCAAGTTTGAGAACTTTTACTGATAAATAAAATGAACGACTTATACGCGCTAGTACGCATTTACATAATGGCCTCATAGGTCAAGTTGCTTGGAATATGTATCATTTACGTAGGTTAAAAGTTTGGATTAAAATTTTTTAAACGTGTCAAATTATAATTTTGAAAACGTAAAGAAAAGTATGAAATTCATTCGTTTTTTTTGAAGTCTAGAGCATAAAAACCAAAAATGGCGTATTCATCTTACCAGCGCTAACCTCTTCCCCTCCCCCAATATCCCGCCATTAACTTTTCAAATTGGTGCATTTCAATTCATATGGGTCAGAGAAAAAAAAAATGAATATTTCATTTCATAAGTCTGTATTTTGCGCCAAAAATATTTGTTGCTAACTTTGCTGCCCTCTACCTTTTTGGCTGCCCTCTTTCTTTTTTTTTTACAGGAACTATAGGACTTATGGAAAGAAATATTCAAAATTTTAAGCTAAACATTTTATTTGTTTCTCACAAACTTTTATTCCCCGAAATGCATCGATTTGATTAATTAAAGTGGAGAAATTTGGGGAAATCACTGCGGGAGGGGAGAATACGAAATTTGTGTGTTTTATGTTTTGGACTTCGAAGACCTGTTAATAATTTTTGTGATGTCAAATCCTTATTTTAATGTTCTATTTTCAAAATCTCAAAATCGCCCTTTTTGAAAAACCGTTATGATTCAATATGAACAAGTTACTAACTTTTAAAATGGACAACTATACATATGTTATACAAAGTTTTTTTTAAAATGAATGTTTATTTTAGCCACATAATATTTCCGAAAACTTATACTCTCAACCATTGGGATACGATGTAATATCGTCCCCCTCATGCCAGAAACATGAATGTACAAATTAAATTTTTTTCTCTGTCTTTCAAGGACTAAAACTGTGCCAAATATTAAGTCAAATAAATATTTAAATGTGTAAAATCGTTAAATATCTAATTCGGTCACAGTATACGACAGCGATTATAGCTTTGAAAACCGACCTTCTCAAGTTTTCAATTTTTCACATTAATCCTTCTAGACGATATTAGAATAAGAAGTAAAGAAAAACAAAAACCCAACAAGTTGATTAAGACCACTAAAAACCGGGAAATAAGTTCCCTAGAAAATGTTTTTCCCCCTTTAGTTAAAAAAAAGTTGAAAAATAAAATAAACAAAAAGTTAATATTGTATTACTGTTTTATTTAAAACTATAAATTAGTCACAACTTATTTAAATATTTGCGACGCGTTTCGAAATTTAAAATTTCATCATCAGGTTTTGCCACTTTTGTCGAAAGTTTTTTTTGTTTTTCAATGTCCTTGGTTTACAAACATACCTATTTGTTTTGTACTTATATTGATTCGTAACCAATAAACAAAAGCCAGTTGGCATGTTTCATTAAAAATATGTAGAACAATTCTCGAATGTCGCGGAAATTCTTTCAGACTGCATTGAAAAACGCTATTCAACTGCTTCCTTTGTTTCCTTATGAACTCCGATTTAATGTATTAATATGAATATGAAAATATTCTTTTTGTACTTATGTACCTGAGTTAAACGCCGTTGTTTATCTTGTTTTTTTGTTTGGTTTCAACAAAAGCAATGACAATTTCAAAATTTTCAGAATCCAACAGTTTTTATATCGTCCCCCTCATGCCAGAATCATGAATGTGCAAATTTTAGAATTTTCAGCTTATTGGTTGTTTGTAAAATCCTTTAGGTGATCTATGATTTACCAGAATTTAGAATACAAAGACAACAAGGAAACCGAATTATTTTATAATGTCAATCATATGAATGAATGGGTAATTTTTCGACACCGACAAACCTTGTAACACGATTTCTCAAAATGTTTATTTGTGCATATTCATGTTTCCGGCATGAGGGGGATGATATGTTTTTTTAAGGGTGAAGTGTGAAGGTGTTTGGATCTCATATAAAGCTTAAAAAGTCAACATTTAAATGTAATACTCGGATATATAAAATCCACCTCCAAATTTCAACCATACCCACAGAGAAAAAACAACGTAAAACCACTGAAAACCACGTTGAATTAACTATTTTTTGCGGAATTATTTATTTAGCTTCCAAGATGGAAATTTCAAAATCAATCGAATTCGAACTTGTGTCCCTTGAGTTATCGATCCAGTGCCTTACCCATCTTTGCTATCTCTTTAATTTGTAAATTACATGCCTCTGTTTTAACTTGAACCTTGAAATTCAGAACAATTTTAAATTTTGCGTAGGTGGATAATACTTTCAAACCTTATTTTCGCCATTACTAAAATGTTCTTATCTAAAACAACGTTAGGTGCAGCTTGATACTACGTTAGTTGCACTTTGTTTGTGAAAAAAGTTGATTTCAACTTAAATATCATTACAAAACGAAGTGAAAATAAAGTTGCCCATATTTGAAATGACATTGCATATTCAAATCAAATAAGTTTCAACTTGAAATCAAAAATTTTTGAGGTTTGTTGTTACAACTTCCAGTTAAGTATGACCGTGTTCAGTTTTACGTTGCGTTTTTTCCCCTCAGTTATAGTTTAAGTTACCTTGTTTTTAATTATAAACAAAAGAATAATTTCTGTAAATAACAATCTTAAATATAAATACTTCAAAAATATGTTTTTAGAAGATTAAAATAATCGATTTAGCCTTGCCAGAATAATATCACCAAGACGTTTACCAGCTCTCAGACTACAATTTTTGTTTATTTCTATAAATTTAAAAAAAATAGGAAACAGTATACGCAAATAGGTCACTAGGAGCTTAGGACCCTTCGTCGTCGACATATTAAAACTCTTAACAACTTAAAGATGGCCATTACACAACACAAACAGAAACCTCTACCTCTCATACTTTGAGTTACTCTATCACTCAGATTCTCTTATATATAGTGATCTTTATATCTTAATTCAATAAAGTATTTTTCTGTAAATTATTTGTTTTGAGGTTTTAATTCAATACGCGCTCATGCAAAAATATTATTCAAACACTACTTTTATTAAAAACGTTGGTCAACAAGATGTGTTATTTTTAGATGATATATGTGTTCAGTTTAATCAGTTTAATAATTTTTGAACAAATATGTAATATTGTCATTTTCCTTAACTATTTCCTCAACTCATTAGAGTAAATAATATATGTAGTTATTGTTGTGTTCCATATCTTATTTGCATTCCTGGCTGTTAAGTTAAGATTTGTCTGTGTTAATCAAACTACTTATTATTTTCTTTTAGTAAATAGTTATTTTTGCAATAAAATTGTTTCTAATTGTTTTCAGAAATATGCTAATGATGCGAAGAGTTTCATCATTATCATAGCTACCCTAGAAGCACTTTATTGTTATTTTATCTAAGGCTTATGTTCTAAGCATTTTTAAATTGCAAACCATGTACATGTACATTTAAATTGACCATTATGTGTTTGAAAAAATGTCAGACTGATCAATTTTCTGTATTTTAACTGGAAGATTTCTATGAAAGTACCTAAGTCGTTTAAAAAAATATAATAAATATTTTATGCAAAATTTATTACCAATAACAAAACCTAATAATATTGTAGATAGGTTTTTTTTTTTTATTGAGGCAAACTCCTGTGAGAATACGAAATGCTAGCACACAACATATACTAGGTACAGTAATGAAAAAAATAATTGAAACATCATTCTATACTATATGAAAATCTTAATAACTCCATTAATATAAGGTTTTCAACGAAGATTTCCTTACATTTGTAGACTTGCTAATAGTTCTTCAAAATGGTGTAATAGTCATCTGACATAAGTGTTTGGTTTGCTTTTACCAAACATAAAATGTTTAGTAATTACAATTTTGCCTGGAAAAAAACAATAGAAACAAACGAGTCGATATTTTTCTTAAGTGTACGCTTGAGGAGTCTTTTGGACACTTGACCCATTCATAATAGAGATTGTGTGGAAATGCTTAAGTCTTCACTTGAGGATTTCCTCAAGAGAAATCGAAACTCAAGTGAGGTCGGATTCTACCTATGTAAGCATTTTCATGATTCGTTAGAAATGTCAAAATTTTTCAATTATTTATCACTAAAATGCTCTTTTGTAACTACGGACACTATTATTTTTAAAGAACCTAGCACGGAGAACAAAAAAAATGAATTGAAGTTTCAAAAAAAAAGGTTGTGGATTACATTTTTTTTTACTAATAATTGATTACTAGTAATCAAAAATGATTAAAAAATAAAGAAACGAAGAGAGAACCATGAATGAAATAACGCAAGGTAATCTTTTGTTTGTTTTCGACGTAGAATCGTACGTTAGACGTTCAAAGAACTTTGAATTTATTCCTAAGAATGCCAAAAAGATATTTAAACATGATGAAGTTTGTCTGATGATCTAGAAATGCTTTTCAGCATCTGGAGGTTGGCCAATCTTTTGGATATAATATTAAATATGATTTAAATGTGCCATTAGTTTATGCAGGACAACGACCCCAAGCACACCTTCCAGCTGGCTAAGAAATGGTTTACAAAAAAAAAAAAAATAATGTTATTGACTCGCTTTTCCAGTCACCTGACCTTTTACCCTATATGACCTATAAGCGAAGGATTTGTGACACTAGAGGTCCAAGAACATACAATCTACAATACAATACAAGGTACTCCATACATGCCATCCCCTGTGCGAATTTGGTGGAGTCTTTGAGATGAAGACGGAGCAGTTTCAATAAGGAAAGAACAAACAACTATGTTATTTAGGCATTTAATCCAATTTTGACAATATAGCACTTTTGACAAAAAGTATGAATGCTGAACTTGGTTTCTATTATTTTTTCCAGCATAAAAGTGTCGATGTTTTTAAATGAAATTTTTTTACTTAATTATTTCTCATATTTGCATTTTATCTGTGCATTGAAATATAATAGAAAAATTCAAAAAGATATAAGAAGGCATTTTCCACCACTGTAAGTAGATTTTCGAATGACAAATTATTTTATTTTTAAGGTCAAAGAATTTTCAACAAAGGTCACCTTATTTGAATTTTGTATTAGCAACAGAATTTGTGTATCACTTAACTAATTGGGTCACTGTGGCGTATACGTAACTTTTTTTCTATACAAATAAATTTCAAACAAAATTTGCAGATCCCACCGCATTGCATATACAACGACATTCCCTACTTGATTTTATACTTAAATGTGTATTTGTAAAATAAAAATACAATGTACAATGTACATTAGGGTGGTTGTTATTTAAAAATAAAATGGAATTTGTCTACTCCCAGAGACTTATGTATATATATCGTTGAAAAGAACTAAAAAAAAAAATATTCTCCAAGTTTCAAGTTAATTCACCCTAATGTGCATGTCCCATGTACAACTAAGTTTAATTAATTTTATGTCTGTCGGGCCAGTACATCTTTGATAATGAACCGATTTATTATATATAATTTATATGAATACCCGTTGAGAGCAAAAAAAAAATAAATAAATATTACCTTTTAACACGCCTTGACAACCCTTAATACTGCAGGGACATAACATAAGCTTTAAGTATTGAATTCAATGAGGAAAGGTCGATGTATAGCTGAATCTTATGTTGCACTTTTTTGTTCGAAACACTATAGTTTCAGCTTTCACTTTTAAATTAATTCAAAATATATCTTTTATTTCCAGCAACATTTGTAACAATGAAAACCTGATAAAGAAAAAAAATACAACAAGAAAAGCCATTAAAAGCCCATTAAATCAATCAACTATTTTCCACATCAATCAATAGAAAGTAATTAAATTTTCATCATGTCATCAGAGGACAGAAATGCAACTAATCATTCTACAGCTGCTAGTAAAAACTATCCAGATCTTTCCGAATTGTACTCAAGTAAGTTCTAAAATTCAAGAAATAATCCATTACCGAGAAATTAAAATTAAAATTTCCTTTTTTTTCAGATCTTACTCCATTTATAACATTTTCACTAATCATTGCGGTCCTGGTGCTTACTTTAAATTTAGCAATCTTCGCCACAACCATATCAAAAGCA
The DNA here is from genome assembly GCA_948107695.1 of Meliscaeva auricollis. NCBI lineage: Eukaryota > Metazoa > Arthropoda > Insecta > Diptera > Syrphidae > Meliscaeva > Meliscaeva auricollis. The sequence goes on along the minus strand of OX403619.1, from coordinate 43,956,817 downwards.
AAAAAACGTCTTACCAGCCATCTGTACTTACCAACAACCCTTCTTTGTTCTATTTATCCATTAATATCTTCGGCAGCACTTGTTACTATACTACTTCCGAAATCATGGCTCATTTGCCACACAGTAATGCATTTATCTTTTACCATTGGAGCGGTAGTGTTTCATAATTTATGCTTTCGGTATGCCAACTCAGAGGTTGGTTATATAAAAGAAGTTGGTGATCAGGAAGTAATGGATTTCCAAACTTCACCTTTGTGTTGTTGCTGTAGTTTCTTGCCTAAATTCCTACCAACAAAGACGAGGCTTTTCGGCGTAAAGTGCTTAATTTGGCAAATGCCATTTGTCCAATCCAGTATTATGATTGTTTTAAATGTGATATACTACAGGGATACGGTAAGATATTAAAAATACCTACTAAAAAATTGAAAGAAAATATATAAAAACGCCCAATGGCCAATTTGAACACACAGATGTTCTCTATAAATCCGTCAATTCTCCAGCCAAATGGTATTCCATTTGGCTCGTGTTTCAAAAATTAATAAAAAGTACTAAATATTTTTGCTTATATTAATAAATAATTCTCTATCCAACAGGAAATGTATGAAAAACTGATGGTATTTTTTGTACCATTTATTGTTGGGTCTATCGTAAGTGGACTTTGGGGTCTTAATATCACCGTCAAGATGATAAGCACATTATTTCCTGATTATAATTTAATGGTAGGGTTATTAGGACAGAACATGATGAATATATATTTTATTACTACTGTTGTTTTTGTTTTTTCTTCAGAAAAAGATGCTATGTCTTCAGTTGATCTTGCTGCTCTGTAAGCTGCAGTATCTTGTCCTAGATTCGCAATTGAATTATTTTGATTTTGGTGGAATCTACCCTATCACCAACACAATATACAAACAAAGTACGTAATACCGCTATCTGCAAAACATTCGTAGTGTCATTTCTTTTATTTTATTTCCTTTTTTGTTTTATTTTACAGCCCTGATAAACCTTTTAATTTTAGTTGAAATGACGCTTGTTTCAACATTGGTACAAAATGCCTACAGTAAACCAGTAGAATTATAGTTAAATTATTATTTATAGTTACCGGTGATATAATTAAAAATTTCTCTAGTTTTTTAATTTTGTTTTCTTAATTGTATTCATATTTTTGTTCTATTTAAAGTTTTTTTTATTATTTATAGAAAAATAAAAAATATACCAATTTATTATTATGTTACATCCAGTTTTTTTATTTTAACTAGTTGCCACTACTAGGTACTAGTTGCACAATTTAATAAAAATCCAAAAAAAACTTGCTTCTGAAGGTTCTTGGTCAATTGTCATTTATCATAGAGGCAAAAGCCTTTTGGTTGAGAAGTTGAAGGTATGGTTAGCCAAAATTTATAATACTTTTTTTTTATTCCGAAGTATTCAGATTGAGATATTAAATACACGACTGGATTGCATGTAATTGATCTCATAAGATCATGCTCGAAGATGATGTTTTAAATCATACCCATTTTTGGAAAATCCTACCAAAGGGTAAGAAGATCTACCCAAGGTTACAAGGCCAGAACAGAAGCCTGCCGAGATGAGAGGGAGAATACATTCCGCTGTTATTCCATTTAATTTAAATGACACACAAATCAAAAAAAAAATTCGATGCAACGATCGAATGCCGTGAAAGAAACCTTCCAGACTCTTGAATTTTGTATCAGGACGCTAATACACAAACATGTGCACCATTTTCGGTTATCACTACACTCCCAAAATTTGTTGTCGGCTGTCGGCCTAAAGCTGAAAAGCAGGATTATCAACGCGAATCTAGGTAGCTTCACCAGAAGAATGGCAGTCAGCAGAGGCAATCCACAAGGTGCTGTCCTAGCTATTGCCGTATCAGGGAACCATCCCTAGATTCTAATAGAAGTCTTACAAACCGCTCTCAACCATCTACTCAAATGGACAAATAGTTGTAGATTAGATATTCACTTACGGGGTGACTAGTTTGATTTACTCTGCCTTAGATAAAGCGTCTTTAATGGCGAGGTTGGCGTTCAGCCCTGTATTAGATAACTCCTCAACCCTACACTCTTCGATATACACCAAACAAATGGCTGCGAGCAGAGCTGTACGTCTCAAAGTTATCTCTCAATGGACCAATAACTCTATTGGCCACAAAATCATTTTGAACTGGTCCGGAACATTCCCAAGTCACTCTCACGGTCCTACTACATCACTCGTCCCTTACTGGTTTTCGATCAAAACTTTAAATTCACCATTACCACAAGGTAATGTTGGGAGGACGCATTGACAGAAAATGTATCAATACATTTTTATACAGATGGGTCGTGCGTGGTCAAGTGCATCCGGATACACTAAACCTTAGTCTCTTCTTCCGCCTACCAAAAGCATATTCTAAGCGGCAATTTTGTATAGTCTTAGCTTAAAGAAAACGATATCCACTTGGATATGCGCATCTTTCCAAATAGTCTGACTCCTTTGAAATTCCTTGAATCGGTCCCTATAATCTTCATCACAGCTCACAACTTTTGATCGTCTCTGATGGAGCTGACTAAACAGCTTAATATTCACATATGATGGGTGCCAGGACACAGGGACATTCCGAGTAATTGTAAGGCCAGTAAGAACTCACCTGGAAATACCTATCTTGCCCGAGATGGCAAATCGTCCCGTTTCTGAGTGAACCACGTATCTACTAAGCAAATTTAGTTTAGTTTTTTAAGAAATTTTAGTCTTTTTTTTGTCGAAATTGAATATTTGGATTGCATAAAAAGAAATCGAATTAACTGTAAAACATATTAATTGAGGTTATTTCACCATATATACTTTTTCATCTTCCTTACTTATAGTTTTCTAGCGGTGTCTAATGTTAAGCAAAATCTTTTAAGAAAATGTAGTTATGAGGTTCACGCAGAAACGGGACGAAATATAGGTAAACACATAGCTACTACCAAATACAAAGATGTTTTAATACTATTACTTGTATAGCGACCAAACCAATCTGGTCCAAAGCAGATTTGAAACGGTCAAACTGCTTGTTGTCTCTCAGTAGATCCGTAACAGGTGTCATAATTGGACACTGTCTTAAAGGTAGACACGCCGGTCGCACTGTTACGTTCACTATCAAACGATTTCAGCGGGATTTGCATGGACGAGGAAGAAGAAGAAACCATCTCACACCTTCTTTGTACATACCCTGCTCTTTCAATAGCAAAGGTGACTATTTAAGTCACCTTTGCTTTATCAGAAGTTCTAAATGGTTTTAACTAGTAGGAAAATTATTGGTCTAAGTGTGTCAGATGCTTTTGATGACAGCCATTTTAACCTTATTTAACCAAACCACACTGCTAGGTACAGCAGTCACTTCATTCTAGGATTGAACATTTTCTATTATAGGTCAGATTTGACAGACTGAAAAAATATGAATCAAATTCAAAAAAATTATAAGTCAAATTGAAAAAAAAAATATTTTTATACCACAAATATGGGTTTGTAATGCAGCTCGTCATTGGAAGGTCTTCCATCATCAACCTAAAACCTATAAAAAAAATCATTCTTCCCAAAAAGCTAAAAAAAGAAAAACTAAATCATTCTTCCCAACAATACCCAAAAAATGAAAAGAAATTTTATATCCAGCCTTGCAGCAAAAATTAAAGACAAGTTTTTTGGAAGTAAAAGACGTTAAAAAATTAATGCTTTTATTAAAAATATCTGAAAGAAAAAAATGGAATAAAAATTAAATTAAATACAAAATAACAATTAAATTAAATTAAAATAATAAGAACGTCAAGATCTTAAGTGATACATCCAAAAAGTGTAAGAAAATAGATAATAAAATAACCATTTTTTCAATGTATCACTTATGATCACGACGTCCTCTTCTTCGGGTGGAATTTCCACCACTCGCTCCGAAAACCGAACCATTTTCTTTTGCTTAAATGGTTGTATTTGCTCTCGTTCTGACACCATCGTCTGAGAAGGCACAAAATACCACAGTCCCAGTGATGGAAAATCGTGCCTTGTTTGCTTCTCAATGGCTCTTGGAATATAAATGTTTGGCATCAGCTTGTAATCCAGAAGACTAAGCTACTACTGTACAAGCAGCTTATAAGGCCTGTCATCACGTACAGCTTTCCAATCTGGTTCACGGCGTCGAAAACATACATGGGCAAACTGGCAATTTTTGAAAGGAAGATCCTGCGAATCTGCACAGGAATGAATTTCGACAGGTTACGAAGGAAATATCCCAGCAACAAGAGACTCTTCGATGAAGCGAAGCTCCTCCAAATAGAGCGATACCTTGTCCGGAAGAAGATGTCTACAAAATCTGGAAAATCATCCAAACCCAATGATAGGAAGCACCATGAGAAGCCCAAGACACCCCGACCCTCGATATCTAGAAGCTAAGGATCTACTCGATGAGGAACAAATCAACACCAATAACGAAGAGGACATCCGATTCTACGCTGACGTTGGGTCAGCTCACTACCGTGGCTGAAAGCTCCATATTAGTAAATACATAGTAACAAAAAAAAAAAATTTTTGAAGGAGAGAAACATTCCCAGGGAAATATTGGTTTACGATACCCCCCATTGATTTTTTTTTTTCAAACACTAAGGACAGTGTGTATTCTATTTGTTTGTAATTCTATACATTAAAACTTCCAATTTTTGTTTTTTCTTAGGATAAACATCCTAAACACTTTTTTTTTGTCCATATTTTATTCTCAGTTTTACATTTTATTAATAACTATTAATTTTACAATAATAAGAAAGTCATACAATAAATATGAATGCATTTTTGTTTTCTCCTAAATTTGCTGCTTGCCATTAATTATTTGATAGTTAAACATTTAATAATTCTTATGTTTTTTTTTGTTTTTGCTTGTCAGTAAGTTAAATTAAAATAAAAAAAAAACTGGACTTTTAATGCTTAATTCTCTCATTATAAAGAGAATAACATTAGTTCGTGACGTTATTTACCATAGAACGCGCACATCAAAAAAAATCTGCCAATTTGCGGTACTATAAAGGTCTTGGAAACATAAAACCCAATTGTACACAAAAATTAAAAATACAATTTTGATCAAACAGGGAATTGAAGGTGTAAAATGAACAAAAACAAAACAAAATAAAAATGAGAGTTATAAAGCTAAATATTTGTATCTATATTTTTTGTTTTTTTTTTTCTTTTGTTTGTTTGTAATTATATATTTATTTTTTTATATATAGTTGATCTTTTCATATCCAATTTTATATTTTTTTTTTTTATGTTGATAGATTTAAGTTTTTCATCTTTGCTGCATCTCTCAAGAATCCAACTTTTTTTTTTATAAATCCTTTCGCCAGCTCTGTGTTTTCTTTACTTAGTTTTTGCCATAGACATTCTCATCCGAGTATGCAATGTACAAGAAATAGTCTTCCTCGTGGTGTTCCTAAGATAAATAATTTGTTAAATTAATACAAAATGGTAAAAAGTATTTATTTATAATAACCTGGTATAGAGAGCCCATTGTGGCTGATGTTGGTGGAATTACATTGTTCACAAAGAAGAAGAGAGCATCTTCGGGGCGGAGATGAATTCGTTTGCGGATTAAAAAGTAAAATTGGCCGACAGTCAAATCAGATGGGACCAAGTATTTCTTCTTATCGAGATCGCCAATGCGGGCTTTTGGTGCCTTCTCTACTATAACCTACAAAAAGAATAAGAATGTCTTAGATTTTATAACTGCGAAATATAAGGTTGGACAAAAAAGAAAACAAATCACGTAGGTTGGCTTAAACGAGACAGCATTTTTCATGGCACTTTAATAGTTTTTCAAGTTTACATTTATTCAATGCTCAAATTGGCAGAAACATAAAAAAGGGGATTCACACTTTTTTATTTGTAGTTATTCGACAAATACAAATAAGAAATAACAAACAAAATAGAGTTTGGACGATATATCCGGTTCAGGGAGTTGTTTATCTGCATTTATGTAAAAAACAATTTTATCTCATATTTATCATTATTGATTTGATTAGATTAGATTAGATTTTGTATAGAATATGGAAAAATAATTGATTGCATTATTGAATAATCCCCAATTTAAACAATACGAGTATGGATTTCTATCAATTATATTTTATGATATTAGTCTTCTCATTTTCATAATAATTAAAAAGACAACTGAGAAAACGGTATTCTTAATAAAAAAGATAGTCTATCAAAGGATATTATATTCATTTCTAATAGTTAGACGGAAGGAATATTGGGGTCAACAGTTTTCTGTCGAGTCGGGAACGGCTGAGATGCATTTTCAGCCGTTTCGTTCAGGTCAGAATTTCTCAGTTTTCAGGATTCGATTCATCTGTATACAAATGTATTGATTCATTTTCTATTAGAGCCCCTTCTTCCCAAGGGAATGATGCCTTCATAGTTTTTATCGAAATCCAGTAAAGTAGTGATGTAGTTGGAATGACTCGGGAATATTCCGAACGACATTAGAATGATTGTGTGGCCAATAGAGTTATTGGTCTAGTAAGACATGGCTTTGAAACGTACAACTGTGCTAGCGGCCAGTTGCCATATACATACATATATTGGGGAGTGAAGGGTTGCGGAGTATGATTTCTGAGCGCAGGGCTCCGCTGATGCACATCACTTTGACCACTGCACATTGCTTAGTTTATTGCGATTAGTCACTTTATCTAAGGCTGTCCACTTACAGTCACCCCAAAAGTGAGTAATTATTGGCCTTAATTGCCTCAATATATAGGCAGTGATTAATTTATGGACACAAGCAACATTTGTTTTCCACGGCTTTCTTACAAGAGAAGAGAGCTACTAGGACTATTTTGACTGTTTTCTGTAAGGGTTTCTAATTCAACTTGTTATGACTCAGGTATTTATTGGCTTTAACTGATAAAGTAAGTGGATAACATTTAATCGATGGAGAGACTAGTTGTAGGCACATTTCTAGGCTCATAAAAAACCATATTCCAAAGTAGTGGGGATATCACTCCACCTTGTGAAGTAAAGGTCAAGTTTACACTCTACAAACCGGTAATATCGGTTTAATAATAAAAAGGGTTATCAGGTATTCCAGTCATTCCCCTTACGCCAGCGTATGAATTAAAGGAAATGTTGAAGCTGGTATTGTAAAAATATGTAGGCCTTTACGAGAATATAATAAAATACTCCACAGTCCGTGATTACAAAAAACAAAAAAAGCATTTTTACAAAAAAAAATTAAAATAGCAAAAGTGCACCTTGACTGGCCTTCATCAAAGTAGAAAAATGCTCTGAGGTCAGACGGGTCCTAAATAGTTTGTCATGGTGAGGAGACCTCTTCAATATGTAAGATGGCTTCCAAACACAAAATATAATCCAAATTTCACAACAAAGTCATTTTAACATGAATGATCGAGCAATTATGCCATTAGGCTTGAGCATGTTTCTTATTCTATGGTGTCGGTCTCATACTCCTTATTGAAGACATCATGGATGAGCTTGTCTTTATGAAGATTATAAAGGATTTACCTAATGTTGCTTGCTATATGCTGGTGATGAAATGCCACTGAAATGAGTCATTCAGCAATTCAATAACCCCAAAGATAAAAGTAAACTTCCCAAGCAGTGGATTCTGGCAATAAGTGTTAAATATGATAAAATGCCTACAATAATACTCTTAAGCCATAGAAAACCTTTACTGTATTTACTTGTATTTAGACCCTTAGTATTTGGGGTCTAGCTCGTTAGAACTCGATTTCATTTTTTCATCATACAAAAATGTTTGTTTTTGTGCGAAAAAGTATTCTTTTCCCTTGAAAAAGATGTCATGTGCCGCTTTCGCTGATTGGCTCTTTCACAGCGTTCGGAATGATAATTGGCGATGAGTTGGAACAATAGAATTTTGTAGTATGTACCTATTGCGTCCGAGAGATAGAAAGATAAAATATGGAATTCTTGCATCTTTTAAGTGGGGGCGTTACTAGGCAGTACCTAGTGCAATTTAAATGCCTTTTTTCGACAGAGAGAGATGTTGGCGCTGTGGATAAATGGGGTTCCAAGACGTTTTGCATAAGGTCCTTTGGGAGCAATACAATTAATGGTGATAAGGTAATATAGCACAAACAAAAAAATAAAGGAGTCCAAGCCGTTAAGATAAAATAATTAATACAATTTAATTAAAAGTTAATTGCCGCGCAGTTCTTGTTACGAGGCGAGAGTGCTCCTTCGTCGGAGTCGGAAAGAAGATTAATCTTGTAATCATATATTGATCACGTCTTGCGATCAGCCGTCTCCATGACAAACGTCTTGGAGCGCCAAGTTCTATATCGGAATGCCAAGTTCTATCTATATAACATGTAGGTATATTTTGGCAGAACATAAGGTCAAATGGACCATGTATCGTGCCCCTCAGGCCAGAAGCCTGAATGTGCAAATTTTCTAATTTCAAGTTAATTGGTTGGTTTTGGAGGTGATCTATGATTTACCAAAATTTAGAACATACAGACAGCAGAGAAACCGTTTTATAATGTCAATAACATGAGTAGGTATAGAGTTTATCCTCATTAAGTTCCATTAAGCGCTGAATTTAAGTGAGTATATCGGATATAAAAATAGCTGTTTTTACCATTCCTGTCTTCTTAAACACTGAGAAATTACTTTTCAGAAATATGTCGAGTTGCTACAAACGACATCTTTGATTTTATTTGAAGCTTGAACAATTGAAACAAGTGGGTGGGACCTACAGGTTTTAACAACTGATCTCTATAAAACACTGTATAGTGGATTCATATAAAAAAAAAATTGACTCCAATTGAAGGACTTTTATAAACTATTATAATAAGTCAATCCCATCTTTCTTTTTGAGGAGAGAGAGATAGAATTCTGCTGAGACACTCTTGTCAGTATAACATTTTTTTAGCTGTAAAACAGTTGGTCCCTCCCTTTCACCTGTATAGAGTGAGATAGGACTCTGCTTTGATACCATCCAAATGTCATCTTCAATTTGACTCAGTAAAACTGTTATACTTAGAAGGGAATCCAGTGTTTTATAGAGATCAGTGGATAGCACTCTGCTTTGGTACCATCCAAATGTCATCTTCAATTTGACTCAATAAAACTGTTATACTTAGAATGGAATCCACTATCCAGTGTTTTATAGAGATCAGTGGTTTTAACGTGCCTCCAATTTGTTTTATAATCCAAACACATAAATCTATCGTTTAGTTCACAATGAAAACGATAAAAAGTACAATACTGTCCGTTGACCTACTCAAACTCTCAATAGAACGAGTTTTACTCAAAATAAGGAATGAAAGACAAATTCAATTTTGTCTAACATAGTCCATACATTTCTTCTGAGTGAATGTTATTCAAAGGAATTCCCTTCATATATTTTGGTTGGCGAGAAAGACACTGTCTTCGTTTCCATTCGTATCCCGAGCTTACTTCGGCACTCGTTGATTGCGATCGCGATTCGTGTGTGTGTGGTCTGTGCTGTGTCGGTGTGTCGTGGGCTGTGGGCATGTCGAGTTTTTTTCGTGGTTCCCATAGTTAGTATGACCATGCCAAGGAAATTGTGTTTAAAAAAAAAATTGAATAATATGAGTGGATTAATTACATGCAACTCAAAAACAAATTTGGCATTATTAAATGAAAAACTACTTAAATGATTTATTTTATCCTTTTTCAAGTCTTTTCGGTTGGGTAGACATTGTCTTCAATGTCTAAGTGACGCACCGTCACTCGGTGTCCAAGCTAATACAACAACTAAAACTTTCTTTACTTTCTAAAAACGTTGTCATTTGCAGTTACAAACGTTACAAACCAAATCAAAATGGAAATCAAGTGCAAGTAGTTTTTTTATTTACATATTTGCAGTAGTTTATTGGTTAATTAATAACAAAATTGCCTTTGACTCATTTCGCCTCTTTACTGATAACTCAAACTAAATTTACTGATAACTACAAAATAAAACTAATAACAAGTGGTTTGGTTGGGATGGGATACACAATTTTTTTCATACCAACATTTTTGTATGTATTTGTTACCTTCCGATGGGGTGGTGGCAGCGGTGGGGAGTTAGTTCAGGTACAGAAAAAGATAAATACAAATTTCGATTTGCAACAAATGCACAAACCAAATGCCCCAAACAAAGAATTTACTTAATATTTTAAATTTAAACACACTATCAAAAGAGCAACAACAAAAAGACAGGTACTACTTTGACTACTTTGACGACGACGACATAACAAAAAACAGCTGCGCTGAGCGCAGCCCCACTGTATGCAGTTAATTTTAACACATACATTCGCACTTGTGCTTCATTAAAGTGCAAATCACCTATACGAAAATTTAAAAAAAAAATTAGGTACACCTATTTATGATTTGAGAATTTTTGTGTTTTTTTTTGTTTTTATAAATTTTTTTGGCAAATTATCAGCAATAATTATTGACCTTGTGTCTGAAGAAACATGTTTTTGTTTTTTTTTGTGTGCTATAACAGCTGAGTTAATTTGCATTTTTCTTTTTAGCATGTTCATCGAACTAAACAAAGCATTGGCAAGAACGTCGGAGGGGTGCTGATATGTAAACCAACGTCATAGAAAAGAAAAAAAAGGAAACCAAATCTTGCAAAATGGAATCCAAATTATCTGACGAAGAGGAATAAAAAAAAAAAATTTGCTTTTGTACAACGCAATAAAGCTTCCACATTAATAATAATAATATTTTTGTTTGTGATAATTTCACAATAGATATTGCTTCCAAAACAAATGA